>OW028575.1:61826798-64226798 GCA_932294295.1 Alitta virens | reverse complement strand
CAGACTGCTGGCGGGAAACGTTCCGCTCATGATCATCCCATCATACTCGTGGAATCCAGGCTTATTTTTCTCCATTGTAAATCTTTATAATGGAGTGCTTGGTAAGTTGGAGCTTTTTAAATGTTGTCTGAGTGGCCAGAGTCTTTGTTCAGTCACTATTTGTTTCATGAATCCATAAAAAATTAAATGTATTGACTTTCGATAAACTTGACAGATAAGAAAATATATTTGAATGGTTACAATTTTATCATGACAATCTTTTCACTTCAGTTATCGAGACTGCTGTCCCAGAAAAGAGCCAACATTGTGGGACAGTGTTCCTTCGATATAACCACAAGGTACATTCTTAAGAAGTCAAGAAGTCCAAAATACAACTTTCTTCATCATAGTTATGATGAAGCTGAAATATGTTTGTCAGTGACCATGGTACTATTAGCCTGCATTATAAATTCAGACCTGTGATGAGGGTAAAGATATAATACCCCCTTTTAGCAAAAAAAGTGATTTGGTTCAAAATCTGAAGAACCAGAAGCCAGACTTTTTAATATCTATGGTTGACGGATCTGCCGACGAAAAAATTAAATGGCTTTGCACACATTTATTTTATTTTTGCCGCCGACATCCATCAGATGGCGCTGTAACAGGAAATGCGCCCGTCACGCCACCTAGCGTATTAAACAAAACGTTGAAAATGGCTGGCTTTCTGACCCTGATCACTGTGGTCAGGGACCAATGTACGAAATTTTGCACCTTTATTTTGCTGACATTGAGATCCAGCTAAATTTTATTTTTATTTTGTCTGAAATTCACCAATACATAGAAAATCCGTCAACCATAGAATATAAAAGGTGTGGCCTTACCTAAATAGTGATTTGGTTCAAAATCTGAAGAACCAGAAGCCAGTAAGAAATATTGAGCATGGATTTGTATTGTCTGAAAACAGATTCAGTGCAGTGTACTTTTAGGTGGCAATTGGGTGAAGGGATGCTGAGATATGGGGCTTTACAAATTGAATTTTGCCCCAAAACTTGAACATTTTTTATAATTTTGGTTTGGCTCACAGGTGATCTTGAACATTTAGACTTTAAAAAATCCTATCTACCTTAGTATTTATTGTAAAGTCTTGAACAATATATAAAAATGTAGGTATCGGGAAGGGGTCTTCTTAAGATATTATATTGCATTTAACCCTAGTGGAAATTAAAGGTCAAGGTCGAGGTCGGATATGAAAATGGATTATTTTGATAGTTCTCATGCATTTTATTTTTATTTAAAAGTGCTTGTTTGGTAATTTACTTGGATCCAATAATCATTTATGACAAATAGGAATACTTCACCCGATTGGGGTTTAGGATAATTCCCCTTTTGGATAAAAATGGTATAATTTCTGTGCAAATTGTCAGATCTTAACACAATTTTATAAATAGACATTTTGGAGATCTGACTTTATGTTGCAACAATTTCAGTAAACCCCAATGGTAAAATGCTGTAACTTCAGCCTGAATGATTGGATTGTCACCAAATTTATTTTATATACTCTTGTGGACACCACCGTCATGTCAGAACATTTTCAGTTACCCCATAGGGTAATTATCCCCTTAAAGTTCTATAAATTTAGAGTGAATAATTGGATCTTCACTAAATTTAGTTTATACAGTCATTAGAGCACTGTCATCTGGTTGCAACAACACTTTCAATGACCCCACAGGGAATTACCCACCTATGGGGTAAAATGATTTAACTTAAGTCTGAATGATTGGATCTTCACAAAATTCGGCCGATACACTCTTCCGGGGACTGCCAACACTTACAGTGACCGGATATGGATGGGATATGGGATAAAATACAGAGATGATCAGATCATGCAGATATGGCTATTAAGGTAAATGGATTGCTTTTTGGGCACATACGGATGTGAGACATAAAATTCACCCGGCTAGGTATTAAGTTTTTCTCACAACCTGAGAGCAATGTGTATTTAATCGGGGGTTTTTACTATCTGGAAGGGGTAAATTGGCAAAACTTAATACCTAGCCATGGGAACAGAAGTTGCAGAAATGTATGTCAATGACTAAAATACCACCACCACGCACCATGAAATACAAGTTGTGATGGGGTAAAGGGGTAAATACCCCCCTCCCCCTCTTGATAAACACTTAAAAATGTCACGTTTGCCTCATAAGTGAAAACATTTTATAACTTTTGATTGAGTGGATAAATTTTAACCAAATTAGGATCATATATAGTTCATAGGTAGAGGAATATGAGTGACCTCGGACCAAAGGTCAAGGTCACAGGTGACCTTATATAACTATGCAATATGAGTGACCTTGAAGTTGCAGATTTTGAAAATTCATATGTAATGCAACCCTGGTTTTGAAACTAATGTAAAATTTGGCGTTAGGTTAAAATAAGGTCAAATGTCAAGGTCATATGTAATAAATTGGCAATTTTTCAATTTTTTTACCTCTAGTAGGGTCCACTGAGAGTTTGTAAATCAGTCACTAATAGCACATTTACTATTTCTATCTTCCCAACCAATGCAGTTATACAGTTTTATATCATATAACGCTAAAATTTGCACTGATTTGAGGTAGTATTTACTGCAGTCATAAAAAAGAATGTCATTCGACATATGGGGCAACTTGTCATTAAAAGCTCAATTCTTGTACTGGATCCATATTTGATTTGGTCTGTCCTGAAATGCGACGACTCCCACTCCATCAACTTCCTTCATGTGAATATGAATTGATTAGCTTTCTCCGTGACATTTATGCTTAGATGTCATATATTTATAATTAACAGTAACCTGAGCAGGAAGCCAAGTAAAATTTTACTTCAGATTATTCTCAGTGACAGAGCTTCATGCTTAGCGGTCACTGATTAATATAAATCAACAGTGAATACTTTACTTCAGAAAGCTCTCGGTGACAGAGCTTCATTTGTACAGGTTACTGACCTGTATAAATCACCAGTGTACACTTGTACTTTAGATAGTTGTCTGTAGCATTGTTTCTGTCTTAGAGGTTGCAAATTCATCTAAATCAGCAGTGAATACTTTTACTTTAGACAGTTATCAGTGCGAATGTTTCCGGCTCAAGAGGTTACCAGTTTATATTAGTGTATGCTTTTATTTTACATAGTCTCTGGTGACAGTGCTTTAAGCTTACATGTTACCGATTTATATAAATCAAAAGTATACATATACTTTTACTTTGGATAGCTCTCAGTGACAGAGCTTCCTGCCTACAAGTTACCAATTTATGTTAATCAACAGTATACACTTTTACCTTAGATAGCTTCTAATGACAGAGCTTCTTGCTGACAGGTTACTGATTTACATATATCAACAGTGAGTGCATTTGATTAAGATGCCTTTCAGTGACATAGCTTTCTGCTTACAGGTTGCCAATTTATTTAAATGAACAGAATTTACTTTTTACTTTTGATAGCTCTCAGTGCCAGAGCTTCATGCGTACAGGTCACTGATTTATATAAATCAATAGTGTATACTTTTACTTTAGAAAGCTTCTAGTGAAAAGCCTCAGATTACTTATTTATATAAATCGACAGTGTTTACTTGTACTTTAGATAGCTCTCAGTGACAGAGCTTTCTGCTCACAGGTTACCGATTTATTTAAATCAACAGTATATAATTTTACTTTAGATAGCCCCCAGTGACGTAGCTTCATCCTTACAGGTTACCAATTTATAGAAATCACCAGTGTATACTTTAACTCTAGGTTATTCTTAATGACAGACCTTTGTGCATGCAGGCTATTGATTTATATCACAGTGCTGATTTATATCAATAATCAGCATATACTTTTACTTTAGAAAGCTCTCAGTGACAGAGCTGTAGTCATGGTAACGGGCTATGGTTCGGTCGTTTTCCTGAATTAAGTGAAAGAATTCCTTTCCATTAAAAAAATCCCCCCTGATCAATCTGAATTTTTTTCGGTGAAGTTAGTTTGTTGGAAAAGTGTAAATGTGGCTTTGACCAAGAAGCATCTCCATGAGCCGGGAAATGACCAACATCAATATGAAGATTCTGATTTGGCTCTACTGTCAGCATATACTATTGATGAAGTGCAAGATAAATGCGCATTATTAAATATGAAGGGCAGATTGACAATGCAAATGTATAAAATTAACAGATCTCCAAGAACTTTTGAGGCTTCTCCATTGCAGCTTTGTCAAGTCAATCTTGAGCAAAATGCTCAATGATAACCCTGGGAAATTTACATCCTTCATAACTGTATCATATAAAAGAGAAAAATGTATTGTTGTTGTTGGAAACCATAGATATGCAACAAGGAAAAATATGAGACAGTTTCATCTTGGATAACCTTTATCCAAGGCCTCCATCCATGTTAGTTTGAGGAGGTCATGCCAATCATTAAGCTATGAAGTTGGACTTAGTTGATTATTTAATTATATTTGTACTGTGTCATAATGAATGTATACCAGAAATGTATCTTTTTACCTCAAAAGTGCAGTGGAATTGGTGTTATATTGCATCTTGAATGTAGGGTTTATCTGATTGTTGTGAAATTCAATAGTTTGTACGTTTTCGGTGTAATAATCCGCAGTGCACATATCTAAAGTGTTAAATCTTTTTGAAGACTCCTTCAGTATTGATAAACACCCGTTTTCATTACATTCAGGATATCCTATGGCAGTCCAATAAAAGCTTAATGCCATTGTCTGCTAACAGTATATAAGTTACACTATGCAACTGTTCATACCAAACTGTTGACACTTTTAGAATTTGCCCCTTATAATATCTACAGCGCCTATTTAAAACATGTTTCTTCCGGAATAACCTTCTGTAACATTAATACTTGTTTTACCCCTTTTTAAAATAATATATTTAGGAATAACGATGATTACTCTTCCGCAGAATAGCGATGAATACCAGGATCAGCTGTGTGACCTATAATTGACATACGGTGACCTTGATGGGGTGTGATCTCGGGTCATGACCCTGTAGTGCGATGATCTCGGGGTCAGTTATTAATACATGGTTGTGGCTATTTTTAAATTGGAGCCAGAGTAGCATGATTACTACTGAATTTGTGTTATATTGCATCTTGAATGTAGGGTTTATCTGATTTATTTCAATCACACTAATTTGTTCACTTTAACCTGCCTCATTCAGCTTTGATATTGTTGATGTCTGGAAGCAGGTGGCATACTTTGTTTAATCCCATTTACTGCTGCAACGATTCGCATGCTACTTAATGAACGGATTTATTTCAATCACCCAAGCTTGAACTAACTTTAACCTACCTCATACAGTTATTATGTGATTGGTGTCTTGAAGCAAATGTTGCTGATTGTTTATTCCCATTTACTGAACATGTATGAATGAATTTTTTTTCAGATGCTGCAGAGTCAGTTTTTTACATGTACTTTGTATTATTGGACTGATTTATTTTAATCGCATCGGAACCTGGTCATTTACATTTTTCTCATGCAGTTTTGATGTGTAACTTGAAAAATGTAAAATGACACTTTGTTTCTGGACCAGAACTCTGACACTGCTGCCTAAATGGCAAAATGTGACACGTGCGTTTTCCATGAGAAGGATAAACGCATGGAAAACGCACGTGGCACAATTGGCCATGTATACATTGATCAAATTTGATTCCACATCTGAGATGCTATTAATCCCTACTTGGATGAAATCTTGCATTCAAATGTCTAAATTAATTTATAGCAATTTAACTTTTTAAACTTCATATTGACATTTATATCTGACTTTTTTTCAAAATAAGGGTAAATCTAGAAAAAAAAGCTAAAAATATTGTTTTTTTTTCTAGATTCTCCTTACTACAATCTCATAATTTACAATGAAATCTATAAAAGTATGCAGAATTAAAGTATATAAATATTCAACTTAATATTTGATCACCTCAATCCCATATTCTTTGTATATAGGACATTGTGAATGAGAAAATACCTAAATAAAGAAATATATATTGCTCAGAGCAATGAATATACATGGCCAAATGTGCTACGTGCATTTTAATCTGAATATATTTAGGCGAAAACCATGCCACATGCTTATCCTTCTCATGGAAAAGGCATTTAGCACATTTGGCCATCTAATATACATGTACCTAAATATATAGAAATACTGTTCCACATATCATAATATAAAAGCTTAGGTCGCCCCATGCTAGCAATAGTTATCTGTCTTAATGGGGTCTCACATCATTGTTATCACATTTCTGTCATAATTGAGTCTGAGTCTGTATCCATCACAGCTTTCAGGTAGTTCTAAAAATAGGCTAATCTCAGAAGCTGCCAAGCTGTTAGCATATATGTGGTATTTTGCATTGCATAATGAACTATTGATTTTTTAGATATTTACCTATGTAGACAGTTTATCACAATATCATATGACGAATAATTGGTTCACTAGTAAACTTCCATGCATATCCTTCAACAAGCACATTGAATTGTTTATTGAATTGTTTATTGAACAAGAATTTCAGGTTTCAAAAAACCATGTCACCGTTAATAATTATATCGGTTTGAAAAGTTGTTAAAGAATATAGCATGACATTGTCATAAGGTGATGCTACAGTTATTGTTTTTCATGATATAATGTGACAAATATTTTGATCACAACATTACAGTTTTGGTGAAGCCCATATAACTGTGACACACAGTTATCAGGAGATATATTTATATTTGGACATGTGCCTCAATATTGTATTCATGGGTAAAATAAGCCATAATTACTACATTTGTGCCCAATGATGATTAATTATATCAACTTTGCAAAAGTGCACACATGTGACATCACTCAATCACTTCAAGTAGCTCACCTTTTATCCAAAAGATGGCATGGCACTTTTAAAATGCAGACTAAATATAATAGAATAGAATAACTTTTATTCATCCCTCAAGTAAATCCCTTCTGGTTCAAAAAGGCTTGCTGACAGATTGTCAACATATTCAGACTGTTCTTTACTGAAGTAATTTTTCCAATCACCCACAGTTCCTTTTCTCATGAAAGCTTGTTTCATGGTATCCACATGACTGTAATTAGTAAGAGGATTTTCTTTCATTGCTTTAAATGATGTTTTTTGGGCAATCTTCTTGACAATTTCTTCAGAGACTGACTTTCTGAGATGTCTTGCCACTTGCCTGATTGCATCTTCCGGTGATTTCAACATGTCTTCAAAAGTCAGGAACAACATTCTTGGATCACCACGCAGTTTCCACCAGCTCAGCTGCACCTCAAAATAATCACCATGGACAATCTCTTTGTTTTTGAAAAGCTGAAAGAAGTCCTCCCAGGTTCCTTCAAATTGAAAAAATTTGTGTGCTTTGTAGAAAGTGGTAGTACGAAACCAGTGCATCTTTTGGATTACGAAAAACAATGATGAACTTTGTTTTCTTTTGATCTAAGGTTTTCTTGAAGTAGTGTGAACTGAGGTGAGTTTTCACGAGACGAGGAGGGGATCTGGAAGCCCAGGTGTCTAGTTGAGCTTGTTCCCCTTCTTTCGACTTTTCAATGAATTGCCAATGCTCTGCTAGAGGCTTGTTTTCAAATTTACTTTCATCGCCATCCATATGAATCAAAATGATAATCTGCTGGATCCATGTTGTTCCTACAAAAATAAATAGAATTTAAGAAAACAGTCATTCGCCTTGTTGCATACCAATAGTCCAATACGTCTATCTACAGATGGTCTACAATCAAGTCAGATTTTTCTTCAAAGTGTTTAAAGAAATAATGAACACATGTCTCCATAAAAACAGGTTTTGCATAACCATAAATGCTTTTACAAAATGCGTTGTGTGCTATGCAGAAACAATCTACCTAAAAATTTCTTTGATGAGGCTGTTAATAAAATGAAGTAACATATTTAAGTAACTTTGCCGATATATAGGCATTTTGACTGTGTCTGGAATGACTGACCACCGTAGCTTTTTTGACTGATACGTAAATCAGTTTTTCGCTATATATCAACTAACTTCTTCGTCACAAATTACACATGAGTTGTTCCAGATTCATTATTATGATTAGATAGCATTATTATGTTTCATAAGTCTTACCACATTTAGGGTAAGTAGCAACCATGATATCTTCATCATCAAATACTGTTTCTTTAATCCTGTCCAGACTACTGGAAGGAAACAACCCACACATGACCATCCCATTGTGCTCGTGGAATCCAGGCTTATTCTTCTCCATTGTGCAAATCTGAGGAATAAAGATTATCAAAAGTTGGTGCTTTAAATGTTGTCGGTAGCCCGAGTCTCAGCAGGTCAGAACCATTACAAATTCTCCATTGTGCAAATCTGAGGAATAAAGATTATCACAAGATGGTGCTTTAAACATTGTTAAATGTTGTATGGGTAGCCCGATTCTCAGTAGGTCAAAACCAGTACAAATTCTGCATTGTGCAAATCTGAGGAATAAAGATTATCACAAGATGGTGCTTTAAACATTGTTAAATGTTGTATGGGTAGCCCGATTCTCAGTAGGTCAAAACCAGTACAAATTCTCCATTGTGCAAATCTGAGGAATAAAGATTATCACAAGATGGTGCTTTAAACATTGTTAAATGTTGTATGGGTAGCCCGATTCTAAGTAGGTCAAAACCAGTACAAATTCTGCATTGTGCAAATCTGAGGAATAAAGATTATCACAAGATGGTGCTTTAAACATTGTTAAATGTTGTATGGGTAGCCCGATTCTCAGTAGGTCAAAACCAGTACAAATTCTGCATTGTGCAAATCTGAGGAATAAAGATTATCACAAGATGGTGCTTTAAACATTGTTAAATGTTGTATGGGTAGCCCGATTCTAAGTAGGTCAAAACCAGTACAAATTCTCCATTGTGCAAATCTGAGGAATAAAGATTATCACAAGATGGTGCTTTAAACATTGTTAAATGTTGTATGGGTAGCCCGATTCTCAGTAGGTCAAAACCAGTACAAATTCTCCATCGTGCAAATCTGAGGAATAAAGATTATCACAAGATGGTGCTTTAAACATTGTTAAATGTTGTATGGGTAGCCCGATTCTAAGTAGGTCAAAACCAGTACAAATTCTGCATTGTGCAAATCTGAGGAATAAAGATTATCACAAGATGGTGCTTTAAACATTGTTAAATGTTGTATGGGTAGCCCGATTCTCAGTAGGTCAAAACCAGTACAAATTCTCCATCGTGCAAATCTGAGGAATAAAGATTATCACAAGATGGTGCTTTAAACATTGTTAAATGTTGTATGGGTAGCCCGATTCTCAGTAGGTCAAAACCAGTACAAATTCTCCATTGTGCAAATCTGAGGAATAAAGATTATCACAAGATGGTGCTTTAAACATTGTTAAATGTTGTATGGGTAGCCCGATTCTCTTTCGCACTATTTTTAGTTTTTAGTAAATAAAAAGCATAAAAATCATGTGATATGAATAAAAAGATTTTGAGTTCCGAGTAATCTGATAATTGACAATGACATTAAATATTGACCTTTGTTAACTCACGAGATAAATGAAATGTATTTGAATATATGTTATATTAACTAGATTGCTAAAATAGCAAGCTGTTTTGAATAAATTTCCGTCCACTTTGATAATCATCGATGATATGCTGAAATGTTTAGCATTAATACACAGTTTGTAGAGCTACAACTGTTATACATTTTTAACCCTCAGGAGCAGAATCTCTAACACTAATACACTTACCCAAATGAAATGTACAGTAATACTCTTAATGGCCTAGTGGTGCCTGACATGTCGGCTATGTTTTACAAAATATGGAAAAAGCAGAACTCTACTAGACATACTTTGAACTCTGTCATAATATGTCTAAAATAGTGTGGTGGTGCCTCTTGTGGGTCTCATAGCGGTAAATACTAGAGAATTATTAAAATAGGGGAAAAATAGAGAACATTTTAACTTTTTTAACCTAATGCACTTACCTTACTATATATCATATGGTATTACTCTATATACCCTTGTTGTGCCTTTTGATGATCACATTGACATATCTCAGTTGTGATTTACAAAATTTTGATAAAAAAAAATATATTTCATTTCCAGACCATAATCAATCACCACTATGCATAAATGCATACAGAAACTTTCATAATATGTCTTAAATAGTGTAGAGATACATTTTTGGAGTTTCATGACCAATAATAATATATAATTTTGTAACAAGGGGAAAATATGGAGATCTGGTAAATAAGTATATCTTAATTGTAGTACTTTCACTTTTTAAGCTATATTTTGACATTTGTTTCATCCTTTTTGTGTCATAGTAATGGAAAATGGATAAAAATGCTACAGATCCCTAGTTATATCATCCAATACTTTGGCAGCCACGAGATGTTTTTTCTGCATTACTCATATCTCACACAGTCTCTTAATTTCACTCTCAGCAACCCAATTGAAAGTTTTTGTGTATTATTACCAATATTTCATAATAATTAGTTGCATAATAATCCATAACTAATTTAAGTACCATAGATTTGTAACTATTCAACAATTGCAGGGAATGGCAATTGATAATGGAACTGCACTTCAGTGGTATGACAATGTAAAGCACCTAGGTAATACCTTGACTTTGAACTTGAATGACACCAAAAACCTTCAAATCAAACGAGGTGAACTTGCAGAAAGAACAATATGAAGAACCAATACTGTGTTGGGAATGTTGAATTGTCTATCAGGTGATATCCTGATGAAAGTTTTTGCTAGCAAGTGTTGCTATTACTATAGGCGTCAGACTTGGCAGTTTTCACAAAGCACTGTGATATATTACTCAACAATGTGGAATCGATGTGTTAGGAGGTTGTTGAACTTGCCCAATGCAACTCATTGCAGATATCTGTCACAGTTAGCAGGGATAACATCTCCACATCATCAAATTTGTCACAGCTTCTTGAAATTACTCCACACAATGTTTAACAGTGACAACAAGATTGTTAAGTTTATTGCTGAAAGAGCAGTGAAGGACCACAGGACTATCATATCAGGCAATATCAATTATATTGAGACTGTCTGCAAGAAACTCTTGAATGATTTTAGTAGCTTGCCTGAGTTAAAATTTTATTATTTACCACTTGAAGAACAGTGCACAGTTCAGGCTGGGAGAGACATTTTGATTTACAATCCATTAAATTTGTCACCACTTGATAAATGCCACTTTTTTATTTTCTCTGTACCATTTGAATTTATCTGAGTAATTTGTAATATGTTTCTATACCTGAATGCAGTGTATGAAAAAAAAAAAATATATATATTTATATAATGTATAGTCCCTTCTGTTGCCAGCTAAAAGTAATCAAGTATGAGTATTGGTGCGTAAAGTATAATCCCATGCAAAATAAACCCTTAAGAATTGTGTTTATTTGTATTTAAAATTAAAATTTCTATTTTAATACCCAATAACTATAAATCTTACAAGTTTATTTTGTATGAAATTATACCCAACACATTTGAAATATCCTCTTTAACACTGTTTTATATGTTTTATAAATTCTTTTGGAAGCATTGTCATAGCCTATGTATGAGTATTTGGACAGAAAAAAATATAATCTTTGGTTAGATTATCTGAGGGAAATGCTATTGTATTGATAATTCTAGTGAAATGAATTATTCCTTACTGTGCATAAACCTCTGAAACAAACAAATTAAATGGCAGAAAATAGATATACACATCTTCCTAAAACAAGCCTGCCATCTCCGCATAGCTATGCTATACGTCCTTGCTAGAAATATTTTTACTTACCTGGTTTATACAGATCAAAATGCAAAATGTATCTATATATAGCACAGCAATGTGGCCTGCAGTGACCATTAAGTAGACGTGTGCCCTGCAGCTAAGCCACTTGCATTCATCTGGTGTTTAAAATGTAAGTGGGATTAGCTGTGGCTCGCCAGCTAGGATGGGATAAACTCATCAATGATTTATTACATTTTGCATTGCCCTGCATGGTATCATATAGTGTCTCTGGTCCTGTAATTTACTTAAAAAATTTCTTCATTTGTTCATTATGTTCTGTCAAGTGTAAAATAATACAGTGTTCCCATGGGTTATAAAAAAGTCTGATAAAGTCTTACAGTATGCAAAAATTAAGGCCCGTATTAAGTCTTACTGTTGTCAACTAAGTCTTACATTGTCCAATTTTGATGCAAATATAATCTGATATTAACATCTACATTATAATATTCAGACGATTTGGTAAATATAAATGAATAGAAATTATGAACTTTCTTTAAATACACAAGAACTGCATTTATTTTATTGCTTAATAGCCAATACCCTGATTGTTTTTTTGACGATGAAATTAAATATATTGGTGTATATTACTATATTGGTGGTCTTATTTTTCATTTTGCGCATGATGTTATAATGTCTTACAAATATCTTATGTCTTATGAAGGTAAACCTGCAGCAACCCTGTATTTAACAGAAATCCATTATGTTCAGAGTAAAGCCAAGTGAGCATAAAAAGTATTCTCTATTCTTTTCTTGCCATTTAATTGTTCTGTTTTAAAGATTTTATGCACAATAAGGAGTATTCAGTTCACTAGAAATATCAACACAATAGCATGTTCCCTTAACTAATCTACAACTAAGATTATCATTTATATGTCCAAAATAGTCATATATGGGCTATGGTAATGACCCTTAGGAATATATATGAAATTCAGCAATAATGTTATGCCACATAAAGATGTTGGGTTTAATTTCCTACAAAATTAACCTTCAAGGTTTTTATTTACTAAAGTCTAAATACAAATAAATACAAAATCTTTAAGGTTTATTTTGTATGGAATGATACTCAACACACCCATTTTAATGCCTTTATAAGTCAAAATATTTTTTCCTCGCTGTTTAAATTTAGCTGGCAACTGAAGGAACCATATATATTATCTATTGCCATATTCCCTTCAACAGTTACTGAATTGTTGGGTTGCTGATTTGAATTAAATCTATGGCATTTAAATAAGTATTTATAACCGAACACTTTACAGGTGTATATGAAGAAAACAATAATAAGTATTTGAGTCAAGTGAAAGTAATATAGATCATCATGCAACTAATTATTATAAATTTCTAATTATAAACAAAAACTCATGTATGGGTTGAGCATGGCAATACTATGATCAAATATTTAATAATGCTAAGGAATATGAAAGAAGCAACACAATTTTAGCATTTTATCCAGATTTTCCAATATTATGAAAAAAAAAAAGAATGATGAAACAAATGTAAAAAAAAAAGCTAAAAAGTGAAAGTACTATAATCTAGATATATCATTGGCAAAATGTTACTGATGTAATATCATAGAGTCATTGATATGAGGGTTTGAAAGAGTACCTGTCCAAATTTTCATATTTTCCTTATTAAATAAAATGATCTGTCATGAATGATCATGAAACCCCAAAAAGGTATCGCAACACTATTTTAGACATATTCTTACTAAGTTTTGTATGCATGTAGGTGCAGTAGTGTGTGAGTCCTGCTCTTGGAACATACATTTTTCAGTTTTTTATTTTTCATTTTTCTCTAAATATTTTAAAACACAGCTCAGATATGTCAACCTGACTATCAAAATGCACAGCGTAGCTATATAGAGTAATAAAATATACAATTTTGTTAGGGTAAGTGCATTAATGGTAGATTTATGCTCCAAAAACAAAATTTAACACAATTTTTAGCATTTTTTTTAGATTTTCCATTATTTTGTATTTAGCATGAAATGAATATCAAAATGAAGTTTAAAAAAGTTAAAATACTATAATTTAGATATGTTATTGATAGACTTTCATTCATTATTGTTCATGTAAGGTAAATAGTGTCTTTTAAATGGAGGTTTGAAATAGGAATTTTCCATATTTTGCCCTAATTTTAATAATTCTATAGTATTGACTGCCATGAGACCCCCAAAAGGCACCACTACTATTTTAGACATATTATGACAAAGTTTTAAGCATGTAGGTCAGAGTTCTGCTCCGGAAACAAAAACAAATATATTTTTTTATTTTTTCCAAATTTTGTAAAACATAGCCAACATTTGTCAATGTGACTATCAAAAGGCACCACTAAGCCATATAAAGCATTACTGTAGAAAATTTCATTAGGGTAAGTGCATTAGTGTTAGAGTTCTGCTCTGGAAACGAAAGTGTTACTCCCGCCCGCCGGACGGACATTGATGATAACAAAAACCCTTTCAAACTTTGTTCGCTGAGGGTTAAAAATTCTTTATCTGGAAGCAAGTAACACAATCTTACTGCAGCTGTGACCTGGAGTTGGCTGAGCATTTTCATTTTTTGTTTTAATCTAGGAAGAGCAAATGGTCACACAAGTGAAGGAAACAGACAAGGCTAGTAGTTCTAAAGCCATCTGAATACAGCTCACTGAATGTTGAACATTTATAAGGTATTAATATTGACCCCTTAATCTAAAACCCCACAATCTTGTAGACTAGTCTGTCTTAAGAGCAACTGACATAGAAAATCTAGCATGGGGTGCAAAGTGTCATATTTATCAAATCCATTGGAAAATTTGTGGAACTATTGTACTTGGTAAAAGAACATTTCTAATAAGATTTTAAATCCCTGATCTAATGGTTGCCATGGAAAGGGTTCATAATATTGACCCTTTGGAGCTTCTACAATACCAAAAATACTGATAAACAAGAATTAGCATCTTGTGGGCTGTCTACTCATATAAAATAAGATGTTAGATTAAAAATAACTAGCTTGAATGACTGAATGATTATTGATTGATTGATATTCTCTGTTAAGAAATGTATACAAAAATATGAATTTACATTTTTCAGTTTTTCTTTTCTTTTCATGCATCCATCAAATAATTTATACCAAATGGTTTTCCACCAAACATGCAATCAAAATAATAATAATATCTTATATTATATTCTACCAATCTTATGTTAGCATTCAGCAACTTACAAGTACATTCCCTGAAGAGTCTGAGTTCAGAGAATATCAAATAACTTAAGTTTCCCAACCAAATCTTCAAGATGGAGCTGATAATTTTTGCATAGTTGAATGGACAAGTGTGGCAAGCTTACTGTTACCTTATGATGTCATGCTGTTAAAAGGAGCTCTGGCCAATCCCTAAGTTTGCCCAAATATTTATTGATTCCAGGGAGATCTTATACATTATATGTAGAACGAAAGGTATTGCAGCAAGTCTGACTATTTTAATTTAGTGCCCCCCTCCCCACCTGCAAGTTCACTGCCTATTTTGAGCCAGAACTTCACATGGTCAGTTGTGATGGGTTGCTTGGACCCAGTGTAGTCAGTTTGATTGAAAGAGCAGTAACAAGTTAACAGCTATCAAAAGCATCAAACCAAGTTCACCTGGCTGTAAATTTATTGCAGTCACCAAACGAGTCAAAGGTATGAACCAATCAGCCCAGTTTTATAAATGCCTGATTCTACTTCTGTTTCATTCCCCGCATCTTTTTCTCAGAGACAGTGACAACATTATACTATAGCTCACTGGAAAGACTATTAGTTCCAGAGTTGAATTTAAACTTATCAACATGATTTGTAAGCACTCCACAATAAGGCACATATCGAATATATTGAGGAATCAGCCTCAGCAAACAATAAAACTCAGAAGAAATGACAATATCTTGCTCCTCAAACCTCAATCTAGTAAAAAATTTGGGGCTCGTGCTTTCTCAGTCATTGCTCCTCACCTCTGGAATAGATTACCTGAGGATATCAAACAAATCTCCACCAATGATTGCCTTCATGGGCAATCAATAGGTTTCTTTAATCCAAGTGCCGGTAAGCAGAAATCTTTCTGCAACAGTCGATATGCAAATTTGTTTATTCATTAATCATCAAGGTTTCGAGCTGTAGCTAAATTTAGCACAAAATATGAGCTGCTGAAAATTACTATATTGGCATCCTCTAGCAAATAGATAGTTTGACCCAAGACATAATGTCTTGATTTTGACCTACTAACCAAATTTTTTTATATTAAAACTTTAATAGGCAATGGCTATTACTATAAATTTAATAGTAATTATTCATGATCTTTTAAATTTCAAGTCTAAATAATTTAAAAGGGGAGGGGATGGGGTCAAATACTCTGACCCCATTATCACAGAGGCCATTGCTCAGATCTCCATAGAGCTATTCTCTTCACTGGATATTATTTTCTACATATCAAATTAGCCCACAATAACTTCACTAAAGGAGTTATAATTACCTACACTGCTGACCTAGATAAGAGCCAAAATTATTGGACTGTGTCTCTTCCATATAACATTTAAAAAAATCAGGATATAATTTAAATTTAAATACAGACCTGTGCACATCCCAGATAAGATGTCACATCAGTCTACAAAATTGGCCAAATCAAGCAAATTACTGATGCGGCATAATTAACTTTGCAACAATATTCACATGATGGCTCTATCACTTTAAGAAGCTCACCTCTGCACTTCAGCAACTGCAAACTTGTGTGGTTTGCATTACCCAAAAGAGGGCATTGCATGTAAATGCAGAATACAACGCCCCCATGTGTAAAACATCTGAGCTAAAAGTTCTTGGTTGAATATTCCTAAAAAAATACTTATGTAATTTAATTTAAGTTGTAAAAAAATAGTTAAAATAAAACCAATATTCAATTTTGGTCTTTTGTGAAGAAAGTCATAATTAAATTAGCTGTATGGAAGTACCACAAATTTTTTTCACAATTTTACCTCTTATGCTGCCAAAGCAGGTCCGCACTATGATTTTTTGCCTTCACAATAAACTTTTTGAACAGCTACAATTCTTGGGTTTACAGTGTAATTGGAGCACACTGTACTAGAAAAGTGTATAATATTATATCCAATCACATTAAAGGTTAGTTTTGATTACTGAATGATTCCTCAGTGCCCCTGGCGGAAGTTGCCTGATTTAGTGGTATTTCCCCTCTTGAGACTATAGGTGATAAACATATTTAAAAGAAAAAAATTTCACCTTGCATGTAAAATATAAATGGTATTATCAGTACCATTTTATTTTGATAATGGCAATTAAAGGGTCTATCTCACATAGCCGAGTGACAATGCCGAGTGCCTCAAAAATCAGGCAGTTGGGATTATCCAGGAAAACTCAGCTTTGCACGCCAACCACTCTGGAAAAGCTCGCCAATACTTGCCAATACTCTTAGACTGATCGTGACCACTTGTGGTTGGTAGAATAAGGACCCACAAAATTTAAACATGTTTAAAATTTTCTAGAAGTGTCGCCGAGCAACTTTGCTCTGGAATTGCTCGGGATTTACACAGAATTAACTCGCTGTGCACTCATCGTGCACTCAGTGAATACACTTGGTCACTCGGTGAGTACTCTTGGTCATATAGAGTGCTGTGTGGATGTGATTTCCTCACCAAGCGGTCGGCGTGTAAAGAAAAGTTATTGGCTTGACACTCGGGACAATTGCTCGGGGAGTTGTCGGCCAGCAGTCAGGGAATGGTCAGCGAGCATTTGGCATGGTTTTTGCAGAGTGCTCCTGTTCACTCTCCTTTAATCCTGTTCACTCTTCGTCACACTGCAACAACACTGGGTCTTGAATTAATCGGTGACCGGGCAAGCAGTGGGCGAGCAATCGGCGAGTTGTTGCTGACTTGCTTTTTCTAACTGGCACTAGGCATCAAATGACCAAGAGTAAAGCTGATTTATTGCTTGCCAACAATTGTCATTACTCGACATCGTCACTCGGCCATGTGAGATAGCTTAAGAGACATGTTATGCATTTGTATTGTCTGTATTGACATACTGTTATTGAAGCATAAAATGTTGGATCATGTGTCTTGCAAAAACAAGCCATTTGCCTGAAAATGAATTGCTGATAACTCATCAACAAAGTTGGCTTGTTCTTTACTGAAATAATTTTTCCAGTCTCCTACAGTTCCTTTCCTTATGAAAGGTGAAATATCATGTCGCATGAATGTTAAGTTTGAGTTGTTTGACAGGGGGTTTGTTTTCATCGATTGAAAAGAAGTTTTATTTGTATATCCTTCAATATCTCATCTGAGAGTGACTTTCCGAGATGCATTGCCACCTGGCTGATGGCGTCCACTGGTGATTTTAACATGTCTTCATACTTAATGATCAAAATTCTTGGATTGTCTCGAAGTTTCCACCAATTAAGCTGACGCTCAAAGTAATCACCATGAACTAGTTTGTTTTCCTTAAACAAGCTGAAATATTCATCCCAAGTACCATTGAACTGGAATATTTCGTTCATCTTGTAAAAGTTGTAGAATGAAACAAGCATATCCTTGGCATTGCGTAGCACAACAATGAACTTGGTCTTCTTCTCTGCAAGAGTTTTCTGAAAGAAGGTTGGTCCACAGTGTGTCTTAATCAAATGTGGAGGTGGAGTCAAGGCCCACTTCTTGATTTGTGCTCCACCTTTGAAGATATCACATTCAATGAACAGATATTGTTCTGAGAGAGGTTGCTTAATGGAATCCTTGCCGTCATTTTGAATCTGAGACACTATCTCTTGCATCCAAGTTGTCCCTGTAGTAAACAAAAAGATACTTCACAAATTACATATTGCAGAAATTTTCTGTTTTTATTGAACTTCAGGTAAATACTGATACTGTACGCCTTTTTGCAAGTGGCTGACCAGCTAGAGAACTGTACTAGAACTAGAATACTACTAAAAATATGCACATAAACTTTTATTAAACCAATCGACCAAAACTATCTCTTAGGTGCATAACTCACCATCCTCTTGAAAAAAAATTAGGCCATCTAAAAGTATTTGTGAAATTCAATGTGTAATTGTTTTGGAAATTGCTTCAGATATTATTCATAAATTTGGATTGGCTCTTGATAGCAGTCCAATCGCTTCCTCAGAGGGTCCTTATCAAATTTATATAGCACCTTTAAATGAATGAATTGGTCCTATTGCAATTAAAGGTCAACATATGTAAACTATACACCCGGCTCCTGAAAACCACAGTTTGTAGGGGAGATGAGGGAAGATTGACCACTTAACTTCTCATACATGTAAACTTTATTTAAAAGCCTAAATAATTAATTTTATTTGTCTGCAAGATATGGGTGTATGTGCTAGTATGTAAAAACATCGTCTTTGATATCTTTTTAAAGACCGAGCTGCAGAAGGTTGAAATTGCCACCGCAAAGCAATACCATGCTGATTGACTGGTATCTGGACACTGGGCAGTTAGCCACACCTTATGCAATAGCTTGTAAGGGGGGGGGGTCAATCAAGCCACCCTCTCTCCGTTATGCATGGATGAACGTGGTTTGTTTACGCTGGACTGCAATTAACTTGCCTATGTGCCGCAATGAAATAAATAAATGCCTTTGAAACCATCAATACATGTGCATTGGATATTATTTTTTTCCAAAGATTTTTAATTACAAAAATAGTCTTTCTCCAGGTGTGCTAGAATTGCTCTAAATTCTAGACATCAATAACATGGAGTAAGATATATTTAGTGTGTGCTTGATTTGCACATTGTATCTGACTTAACCTATATTATTAGACATTGAATTATAAATATCGAAATTAATTGCAAGCATTCCCTCATGTTGTATATATTATGTAGCTATCGTACTACACAGTGTGGGCTCCTTTGAAGTGACCACTAATTCTTTATGCCTCTTTGTTGAGGTAATCTAGGAGTCCTCTCATATACTGATGCTATCTGCCATGGACTGTCATATCAATAGAACAATTATAAATTGCATCATCATAGAAATATTAAAATTGGACAATAGTTTGAAATCACGATTTGTGTAACTAGGTTTAAACAGTCGGTCTAAGTTGTCTAACTCTGGTCAGTTCACACCAAGCCCTCATTCTGACAATTATACAGGACTATTGTGTTGTAATATATGTATATATATATATATGTAAGAAATACTGGAACTGACTGGCGTTTATTAATTAAATCTTTGGAAAAACTAGTAGATTATAGATTGTATACACTAGAGTAGATGTAGACACTAGACTTGGTTTTGTAATGTTGTATGTTTTGTATGTTTGTTTTGTAATGTTATATGATACATGTATCAATTCTTGATATCCTGTTTGTCAATAAAACTATATATAATGCAATAAAACTATATAGAATACAAGCATATTTACAGATAATCACACAAAAATTTATATTAGTAAAATAGTATGGAAAATACACAATTATTTCATTGCAATTTCTTTTAGCAGTAACAACCAAAGTACAAAATATAGTACATATAGCACAAATAAACTATATATATATATATATATATATATATATATATATATATATATATGTTATTTCAATTAGCCACATTTTCCAGCAGCTAGAATCAACCACATATTGGTGTAGGAAAGCAAAAGATCTGAACGAAACACCAATCAGCTTGAAAAACAATAAACATCTGTTTACACAATATATGACAGATATACAGTGGACATTTAATGACCTGTCTCAGAGAAAAATATATGACAGATATACAGTGGACATTTAATGACCTGTCTCAGAGAAAAATATATGACAGATATACAGTGGACATATATATGACAGATATACAGTGGACATTTAATGACCTGTCTCAGAGAAAAATATATGACAGATATACAGTGGACATTTTGTAAAAGTCCATGTCATTAAAGACTCCAATATAATGACATTTCCAAGTCCAAGCTGCTCATCTCCAAGTAAACAGCATAAAGTCAGAGTGACTTGAATATGCAGACTTTCAACTGAGTCTCATCTCAGCTTGAAGCAAGTCAAGTTCTCCCAGTTCCAAAGTGGGCAGAGTCCAAGGTGCAGTAAGCACAATATGTTCAGAGTCCAAAGTGTACAAGTAAATAACACAAGAGTGGATTTGCTTCCTCAGCTGGCAAAATGAAAACTCATATTTTTATTGTGCACAGGGTATATGTATTAAAGGTACAATTCATGCAGTTTCCCCCCAGCAGGGCTGAGAGGGAATTATCAACCAATCACAACACAGTAAACTCCACTGCTGCTGACCATTTGCTCAATTATCATTCACATTGTGTGGGGTGATACCTCCCCCAAACAGGGTTGCTACCAGCATCTTTGGCTGAGATCTGGCAGGGATTAGTGAAGCTAAGACAATGGAGCAAAAGTGGACCCCCTGCAGTGCTCTGCATTGTGCTGAGGCTATTTATAGCTCAAGTCACAATGGGCTATTGTGCTGAGTGTCAACTTTGGCTTGGTCAGCAGTTTTGGAGGGAAAGTTAGCTAGCTCCTCCCACAATTTAGGACTCAACAGTGAGGCATCTTAACAGGGAAATGCACTCACATAATACTGACAATAAATCAATATAAAGAACAAAATGAATAATACAATCTATCAATTGACAATTGGATATAAGCAATCAATCAATTAATGACTTAATCAATCAATTAATGATATAGTCAATCAATTGATAATGTGATCAATATTATCAACTAGTGACTCAATCAATTAATTAATAATACAGTCAATCAATTGATAATGTAATCAATACTGATAATATAATCAATGTTCCTTGCAGCAGGCTAATTAAGCATAAGGCTAAACATGAGTAATGAGAAAATAACTGACACATGTGAGCAGAGCAGTGACTAGCACATGGAAATGATGGGAACACATAACAACTGCATTAACTGCATTTAGGTCACACATGAGCAGAGGCCTGCATAGGGCAGGTGTAATGAAGAGCAAACAATATATTAAGCAATTGCTAGAGCAACAAAAACGCTCAAGGCAAGTGTAATGCAGAGTGCACACAATCAATGTACCTAACATAATTCTAACTGACATGCATGTACATCCTTTGCCTAGGGCAAGTGTAACGAGGAGTGTACAATAATGCACCTGTCATATAATTCTAACTGACATATAATAAGTGGTTGCCAGGGGCTGCACTTTACATCACTCCCCCTCTTATTCTAGCTCATTGATGGCAATCAGCAAGGAGCGTGCTTGGGGATGATCAAGAAGTTATCAGCCTGGCAATATAAACAATTCTGACATGCTAAACAGTTCGGACATGCTAGACAATTCTGACATGCTAAGTAATTCTGACATGTTTAAACAATTCTGACATGCTAGATAATTCTGACATGCTAAACAATTCTGACATGTTAGATAATTCTAATTCTCACTGTGTGAGCAGTTCTGTTCATCTTTCACTTGGCATGTAAACTGCCAGTGTCTTTCCAGGTAATTTCCAGTGTATCTTCAGAGTGGAGTGACGGCAAGAATGGATGAACCACTCAGAAGTGCAAGCAATTAGTGGTCCAAGTCAGAGGTAATGATGAGGTGATCATCGCCCCAGTAATCCGGGAAGTCCCTGCAGCTAGTAAATTCCAGTCGACAGTCACTTCCAGGAGACAGCGAATTCCAGTAGCTAGTGAATTTCAGTAGCCAGTGAATTCCAGTGGTCAGTGAATTCCATATAGTGAACTCCATCAGCCAGTGAATTCTAGTAGACAGTGAATTCCAGTGGACAGTGAATTCCGTGTAGTGAATTCCATCAGCCAGTGAATTCTAGCAGACAGTGAATTCCAGTTGGCAGTGAATTCCGTATAGTCAATTCCATCAGCCAGTGAATTCTAGTAGACAGTGAATTCCAGTGGACAGTGAATTCCGTATAGTGAATTCTAGTAGACAGTGAATTCCAGTGGTCAGTGAATTCCGTATAGTGAATTCCATCAGCCAGTGAATTCTAGTAGACAGTGAATTCCAGTGGACAGTGAATTCCGTGTAGTGAATTCCATCAGCCAGTGAATTCTAGTAGACAGTGAATTCCAGTGGTCAGTGAATTCCGTATAGTGAATTCCATCAGCCAGTGAATTCTAGTAGACAGTGAATTCCAGTGGACAGTGAATTCCGCATAGTGAATTCCATCAGCCAGTGAATTCTAGTAGACAGTGAATTCCAGTGGACAGTGAATTCCGTGTAGTGAATTCCATCAGCCAGTGAATTCTAGTAGACAGTGAATTCCAGTGGACAGTGAATTCCGTGTAGTAAATTCCATCAGCCAGTGAATTCCAGTGGACAGTGAATTCCGTGTAGTGAATTCCATCAGCCAGTGAATTCTAGTAGACAGTGAATTCCAGTGGACAGTGTATTCCGTATAGTGAATTCCATCAGCCAGTGAATTCTAGTAGACAGTGAATTCCGCATAGTGAATTCCATCAGCCAGTGAATTCTAGTAAATAGTGAATTTCAGTCGACAGTCAATTCCAGGAGACAGTCAATTCCAGTCGACAGTCAATTCCAGGAGACAGTCAATTCCAGTTGACAGTCAATTCCAGGAGACAGTCAATTGCAGGAGACAGTCAATTCCAGGAGATAGTCAATTCCTTGATTTTCTTGCCAGAGGCCGGCTGATCCTGGTCGTGTGTGCGGTGAGTGGCTGTCCTGTGCAGATGCTTGAAGTCCTTGTTCCTGGGAGGTGCAGCTCTGGTCACTGCAGAGGTCCTGGGGTCAGGAGGGTCACAAGGAGACTGGTGGTCCATTCTGGAGGCTGCACACCTTTTAGGGTGATTTAGAGCATATATGCCTCACTAGCTCATCTGAGCCTCAAACACATTGTCAATATGTGCTTGGCTGTACTTGCAGTTGCAAGTGTTGACATCACTTAGCAGTGAAGGGCTTGTCTCTCTCTCCTTCCTGTGGCATAAGTGTGTTGTCTGTCCTGGTCCATGATCACGTCAGGGTCACCAATGTAAAAGTCCATCCATTAAGACTCCAGTTTAATGGCATTGCAGTCCAAGAGTCAGAGTGACTGTCCAATGTAGACTTTCAACTGAGTCTCATCTCAGCTTGAAGCAAGTCAAGTTCTCCCAGTTCCAAAGTGGGCAGAGTCCAAGGTGCAGTAAGCACAATATGTTCAGAGTCCAAAGTGTACAAGTAAATAACACAAGAGTGGATTTGCTTCCTCAGCTGGCAAAATGAAAACTCATATTTTTATTGTGCACAGGGTATATGTATTAAAGGTACAATTCATGCAGTTTCCCCCCAGCAGGGCTGAGAGGGAATTATCAACCAATCACAACACAGTAAACTCCACTGCTGCTGACCATTTGCTCAATTATCATTCACATTGTGTGGGGTGATACCTCCCCCAAACAGGGTTGCTACCAGCATCTTTGGCTGAGATCTGGCAGGGATTAGTGAAGCTAAGACAATGGAGCAAAAGTGGACCCCCTGCAGTGCTCTGCATTGTGCTGAGGCTATTTATAGCTCAAGTCACAATGGGCTATTGTGCTGAGTGTCAACTTTGGCTTGGTCAGCAGTTTTGGAGGGAAAGTTTTGGAGGGAAAGTTAGCCAGCTCCTCCCACAATTTAGGACTCAACAGTGAGGCATCTTAACAGGGAAATGCACTCACATAATACTGACAATAAATCAATATAAAGAACAAAATGAATAATACAATCTATCAATTGACAATTGGATATAAGCAATCAATCAATTAATGACTTAATCAATCAATTAATGATATAGTCAATCAATTGATAATGTGATCAATATTATCAACAAGTGACTCAATCAATTAATTAATAATACAGTCAATCAATTGATAATGTAATCAATACTAATAATATAATCAATGTTCCTTGCAGCAGGCTAATTAAGCATAAGGCTAAACATGAGTAATGAGAAAATAACTGACACATGTGAGCAGAGCAGTGACTAGCACATGGAAATGATGGGAACACATAACAACTGCATTAACTGCATTTAGGTCACACATGAGCAGAGGCCTGCATAGGGCAGGTGTAATGAAGTGCAAACAATATATTAAGCAATTGCTAGAGCAACAAAAACGCTCAAGGCAAGTGTAATGCAGAGTGCACACAATCAATGTACCTAACATAATTCTAACTGACATGCATGTACATCCTTTGCCTAGGGCAAGTGTAACGAGGAGTGTACAATAATGCACCTGTCATATAATTCTAACTGACATATAATAAGTGGTTGCCAGGGGCTGCACTTTACAATTTGATGACCTGTCTCAGAGAAAAATATATGACTGATATACAGTGGACATTTAATGACCTCAGAGAAAAATATATGACAGATATACAGTGGACATTTAATGACCTGTCTCAGAGAAAAATATTTGACAGATATACAGTGGACATTTGATGACCTGTCTCAGAGAAAAATATATGACAGATATACAGTGGACATTTAATGACCTCAGAGAAAAATATATGACAGACATACAGTGGACATTTAATGACCTGTCTCAGAGAAAAATATGTGACAGATATACAGTGGACATTTAATGACCTGTCTCAGAGAAAAATATGTGACAGATATACAGTGGACATTTAATGACCTCAGAGAAAAGTATATGACAGATATACAGTGGACATTTAATGACCTGTCTTAGAGAAAAATATGTGACAGATATACAGTGGACATTTAATGACCTGTCCCAGCAAAAAACATGCCATTTTAGAGTTGTTAAGATGGACAAAACAATAAATATGCCTGCATCTGCAATTTTCAGGCAAATAGGAAATTCTTAAATTTCAATCAGAAATTACTTTTTCAATGAAATAAAATAAATTTGAGGGTGTTCACTTGCTCAAAACAAAGTTATTCATTTAAAAACCTTTTTTTTACATGTCTGATAGTTTTTCCATACTTAATGAAGGCCCAATATATAAGTAATTTAGTTGTTGCAGTATAGTAAATTTATGTGGAAAGTGGCTCCAAAAGGCACCAAATTTGAGATGTTGCTGTAGAAAAACTTAAGTACAATTTAGGTATTCTCACATAATTTTTTATGGTTTGGGAGGTTAACCTGTGGATGTGCACATTTTTTAGAAAATTTTGAGAACCTCATCTAAACCACTCTGCCTGATTTTCTCTCTGAGACGGGTCATGTTCAAAAGCATAATTTGAAAATAAATAAAAATATTTCACTTATGACATTGGTTGCTTCTCAAAGCATACTGACACTAAGTAAATAAAGTTTTGATTTCAGAATATTTTAGATACGATGCTCACTGACCTTAGAATTTAACATGTTTCTGGCTTAAGCCAACTTAGATGATGTCATCAAATAGGTGATGTCATAATAGTACATTTTTGCTGATGGACTGTTGCATCCCGAGCATCTTAAGTATAACACAACCAGGGGCGTCGATTCAGGGGGGGATGTGGGTGATACATACCCCCCACTATTTGGGAAGGGGGGATGATCAAAGCAATCATCCCCCCCCCCCCCCCCTCAAATTTACAAATGAAATATTACCTTTCTTCACACACTTTAGTTTTGGAACATTTGTGCTTTGGCAAAGTTTTACACTTGATATCACTGATCACATATCAGTATTCAGTTCATGGTTTGTCATCAATGATCCACCATTAATTTACTACTTACTCACTTAATTACTTAATTTTACCTTTTGCCAGTGTCCACGCCCCCCCCCCCCCCCCGTCAAGAGAAATCGACGCCCCTGAACACAACCTTATTAATATTAGTAAAATAGAATAGAAAATACACGAATATTTCATTGCAATTTCTTTTAGCAGTAACAACCAAAGTACACAAATATAGTACATATAGCACAAATATAGTAGCGTATAGGGAAGACAGTTAGGACGGAAACATGTCGAGTCCATTGTTTTTGTAAGTCCCGCTTTATAAAAGAGGTACAAAATCAGGTGGCCAGAAGTCAGATTCTGTTCTGGGTGCTGGTCTATCAACCATTCCGTAAGTGTGATTTTTGTAGTAAACTGTTGTTCCGCCAGCTAGCCAACCAGCCCACCATGTGTAAGACCCGACAGAACCCAAAGTATGATTGCAACGACTCAAGAGAGTCATGTCTTCAGCAGCACTTCCTCCTGGATCGGTATGAACCACATCAGCACCTTGTATGTTTGCTTTGGACCATTCGTGATCCTGGCTTGCAATTATAAAGAGTGTTTTATTGTACTTCCTTCTATAAAACTCCATACCATGGTCAAAGTAAGACTTTGATGCAACGTTATAACCCCGAGCTTTGATTTTATCACCTCTGCGAACCTGAATGCCAATGATGGTTATTCCTGCCCAAGTTGGCGCATTAGGTGAGAGATTTGGATATACCTTCGCTGCATATCTTCTGATGTCCTTATCAGCTTTTTGGATATTCTTTGGAAACATGTTTGCTAAAATTTTGACTCTTATATTTTCAGCAGCATGGACGAAATACCTCCAACTTTGCAAATAACAACACACGACAACGTCACTGGGCATGCGAGAAATGATTCCTGCGAGTTTTGAATCCCAAGTCATGGGAGCCACTTCTTTGATGAAGGCTACTTTCTGAGTTGGTAAAGCTGGAATAACTGGAACTAAAGCTGATATATTCAACAACTGACTAGCCGTTTGGTGCCATTTGTCATTGCGTACCACAAAATAAGGTTTACGTCCAGTTAATATGGACAGTCCTATGACAGAGGCCAACTGGAAGAGGTTGTTTCCCAGCTGTGCTTCAAAAACTATGTACAGTCGTCTTTTGGGAATCTTTAACACATTTCTGTTTATAAAAGGCATCGACCTGTAGTCTAACTTCATGCTGTTCTCCAAAGACCACCAGGGCAATTTGTCGATGTACACTTCGTAAGTAGGTATGGTACTTAAATTAAGTGTCAGCGACTGGATGATAGAGCTTCTGATTTGCTCAGAATCTGATAATGATCTATCTCCAGTGTATGCCAAGACGAAATACAACAAAAGCAGGAAAGCCAATGTGCGCCATAGTACGTTTTCTTTGTTTTTCGTTAACATGTCCAGTGGTCTGCTGAAACCAAAAATAGATAACATAAATTATTGTTTCAGACAAATAATAATGCTTCACAAATAATGTGTTCATGTAGTAAACAAAAAAGTACTTAACAAATTACATATTGCAGGAATTTTCTGACTTACTTCAGGTAAATAATGATACTGTACGCCTTTTTGCAATTGGCTGACCAGCTAGGGAACTGTACTAGAACTAGAATACTACTAAAATTCACATACACTTCTACTAAACCAATCGTCCAAATCTATCTCTTGGGTGCAGAACTCACAATCATCTTGAAAAAAAATTAGCCGTCTAGAAGTATTTGTGAAATTTAATGTGCAATTAATTTGTCTGGAAATTGCTTCAGATATTATTCATCAATTTGGATTGGCTCTTGATAGCAGTCCAGTCGCTTCCTCAGAGGGTCCTTCTCAAATGTAAATAGCACCTTTAAATGAATGAATTGGTCCTATTGCACTTAACTTCTCATACATGTAAACTTTATTTAAAAGCCTAAATTATTTAATTTTATTTGTCAGCAAGATATGGCTGTATGTGCTAGTATGTAAAAACATCGTCTTTGATATCTGAAAAAAATAATAAGAATATTTAATTATAATAATGACATATTGTGAACTCTTGTTTCGTCTTAGAAGCTAAGCAGGCAGGATGATACACAATTTTGTATAAACAAAACTGCTATTGTCTTTTTTTTTAAGACCGAGCTGCAGAAGGTCGAAATTGCCACCGCAGTTAGCCAGACCTTATGCAATAGCTTGTAAGGGGGGGGGGTCAATCAAGCCACCCCCTTTCCGTTATGCATGGATGAAGAGGTTTATTTATGCTGGAGTGCAATTAACTTGCCTATGTGCCGCAATGAAATAAATAAATGCCTTTGAAACCTTCAATATATTTGCATTGGATATTATTTTTTTCCTAAGATTTTTAATTACAAAAATAGTCTTTCTCCATGAATGCTAGACTTGCTCTAAATTCTAGACATCAATAACATGGAGTAAGATATATTTAGTGTGTGCTTGATTTGCACATTGTATCTGACTTAACCTATATTATTGACATTGAATTATAAATATGGAAATTAGTTGCAAGCATATATATTCCCTCATGTTGTATATATTATGTAGCTATCGTACTACACAGTGCGGGGCTCCTTTGAAGTGACCACTAATTCTTTACGCCTCTTTGTTGAGGTAATCTAGGAGTCCTCTCATATACTGATGCTATCTGCCATGGACTGTTATATCAATAGAACAATTATAAATTGCATCATCATAGAAATATTAAAATTGGACAATAGTTTGAAATCACGATTTGTGTAACTAGGTTTAAACAGTCGGTCTAAGTTGTCTCACTCTGGTCAGTTCACACCAAGCCCTCATTCTGACAATTATACAGGACTATTGTGTTGTAATATAGGTATATGTATATATATATATATATATATATATATATATATATATATATATATATATATATATATATATATATATATATATATATATATATATATATATATATATATATATATATACATATAACGGGAATTACCATGCATAGGGATCATGATGTGGTTTTCCATTAATGTACCAATGCAAAGGTGAGACTGCTTTATAATTGTTTATTTATATGATTCTGATAAAAGTGATAATAATACTGAAAAGGGGCAATACATAACTTATCAATGTGAAAGATTTTGGCTTTTGTTTTTCATATGCTATGAAAGAAGTTTATTTTCTAAAAAAAACAGGTTGAGCTTCATGCATCCTTGTGTTTACTATGATGAAATAGCCCTGTGTATATGTATCTATTATGTCATTAGAGGCAGTTCACCTCCACCTATTGCACATGTAGCCATGTGGCTTCTATGCAAATGAAGGCTATTTTTAGAGGTCATTAAGCTAGAGAGAGCTGCTGTAATATGGTAACAGCTAATTGAAATGTCATTCGGGCCTGTCAATCAAATTTCGTAAAATGTGTCCATAATTCTGCATATAATTCATAATATCTCACCTTATACACCAAACATAATTTAGAGTGTCATAATTCGTTTCTACATAAATTGCTGAATCTGCAGATACCAAACTCATATGGCTTTATTGCATTGTGTATTGTTAAGATTGGGAAAAAATGTGAATATACGGAGTTGTTTCCCCTTCGAGGGTGCCAGGGATAACGATTGACAAGTCAATATAATAACAGGAATATGCAAATGCGACAACTATTTAAACAAGTTGTCTCTCGGATATTTCGGATAATGGTTGAGAAGTGTTTTGTTAAAAATGTTTCTCAGTGATAAATGTGAACAGAAAACAGGAAACTGCCCTTCGGAGATGCAACAGTAACATGTGCAACTGCTTTAAACTTATTAAAAGTATTTTATGAAATTTTTATTTATTTGTCAGAGATGATTCTTGAAAAAGAAAGACAAACGTCAGTTCTTTCATTGTAGAAACACCCCCAACTTTCTGCTGGATAAGGTTAAGGTGTCACTTGAAGAACATGATTGCTTAAATTTAGCCACAGATGGCAGCAGTAAAAAATATGTAGATTTTGCTAATTCTGTTTCATCTTGCCCTCATTTCCCCAACTTCGTTTTCTTAACAGAGGATATAGTGGTATGGGAAAAAGAAAAGATAAAATTATAAGAGTGATGATAAATGTTACTGTAACGAGTTCTATGGTTATTCTGCAAAGTTATAATGTATATACATAGAGATAAAGCAAAGCCAGATTTGAATTTAAGCAATTTTATTTCAATAAATGAAATTGAAACCACAATCAATGCATTCACAAAATAAACAGTTAGATCATCCCCCAAAGTTCTTTCAGTCAAACTTTAACTGCTGGACGAAGTCTTTTCACTCCTCCAGTGACTTGCACCTGAAGACACACATGATGCGTAACTGTAATGTATGACTACCACTTGGGTGCGGTTGCGGCTGTGCATGATGACGACCGAACTGCATCTGATGTTTGTTGTTGATGTTGGTTGTTGTCAAATGATGTATTTATCGGACTGCATATTGAAATCACACAACAGCTACACTTCTGTGCACATGGCTGTAACATCCGAGTTGCTAGATGTCTCCAACAGCTGCACTTCTGTGCACATGGCTGTAACAGTCTTCATCAGTCCATCCCACCACTACACTCAGGTCCGCTGCCCTTATAAATTTACAAGACGTACATATTATACTTAAATCACTTACAAAAGTACATTTTCTCAACACCAATGATTAATTAATACCACCTGTGCTTGTACTATAAAATATATCTAAGTACAATGACTCAACAGCACCAGTTACAAAGACACAATATTATAATTAATAATTGTGTAATACAACAAATGATTAATTAATCTTATTCCAAGTTGCAATTAAAATTACAACAAGCACCTAACTTTGGCTTGGCCCAGTCTACTCACTGGCCATGTGGCTCTGACATGTGCATTTTACCATGTGCTCTGCACATTTACCAAAGTCTCATTAAACTCAGTTAAAACTGCACCAGACTAATACTGTTATTACAATACTCCATTACAATAGCATTGAAATTAATAGTACAACATGAGAACACCTTAGACAAAGTAAAGAGGTAATTACTTACAAGAATGGCTGCAACCTCTTGCTGCTGTGACTTGCCTGTGTGGTCTGGCCTTCCAAGTGGGTCAATCTTGCTCAGTGGACCACAGGATCAAGCAATCACTGAACCACGACACTCTCTGATCCTACAGTGTGACCCAAAAGAACAGGCCCACTGTGCAGCTTAAGATTTTGTTACAAACAACCCCCCTTTTAAGAATTTTTATCTTAAAAAATTATAACTTGCAATAATCTTACATGTGAGTGTAACAAACCTAAGGATACCTTAAACCGTGTAATCCTTACCACACCGACTCAAGTAATCGGCTACATGATTATCACAACCCCTAATGACCTTGACTCAAATAAGAGCTAGACATTCCCTCTCAATTGCCAAATATCTCACTTCAGCAGGTTTCAGTTTCCTACTGACATACAAAACAGGACAGTTACGACCATCATGCTCCTGCATGAGTACACCGCCAATCCCAGTATCTGAAGAATCAACCGCTAAAATCATAGTCTTGTCAAAATCTGGCAAATGCAAAATAGGCGGACTAGACAACTTCTCCTTAAAGAATTGGAAAGATTCCTCTGCTTCTTCAGACCATTTTAGCTTCATTGGCTGTCCCTTTGAAAGCAAATCTGTCAAAGGCTTAGCCCAGTCAGCAAACGACTCTACAAACTTTCTGTGATAAGAAATCATACCCAAATAGGACCGAAGTTCCTTTTTGGTCTGTGGCCTCTGGATATTCAATATTTTTTCAATTTTCCTCTCCTGAGGCTTGACAATACCCTGACCAACACTTTGACCTAAGAAATCTATCTCTTCAAAACCTACGAAACACTTAGTGGGTCTAGCTGTCAAATTATGTGCTTTTAACCTCTCAAGCACCTGTCTGAACACTATGACATGTTCATCCCAAGTTTCCATGTGGATCACTAAATCATCAACATAGCTATCCGCATTTTCAATGCCATCCAACAATTTTCGCATCATGCGACAAAAAACGGAACTAGCATTAACAAGACCAAAAGGCATGGTAATGAACTGCCTTAATCCTCTTTCTGTAGCAAAAGCAGTTTTATGCCTATCCAATGGTGCAATTGGAATTTGCCAAAATCCTTTACTGAGGTCAATTTTGCTGAAAAACTTGCATTTTCCAAAAGTTGCGATTATGGCCTCCTGGTTAGGAATCAGTTCCGAATCAAAGAAACTGAGGGCATTAACCTTCCTAAAGTCAATACAATAGCGATGCGATAGATCAGGCTTACGAACAATGATACTGGGGCTGCAATAATCAGATTGTGATTCCTCTATCACCCCCCAGAGCTTCCATCTTGCCCACTTCAGCATTCATAGCTTCTTTGCTGTCTTGATGGAATCATAATTGTCATATTCTTCAACTGGCAATCTATTATATACACTAAGAGCATCACCTTTCAACAATGCACTCAAGCATGTGCCCCACATGGCTTTGTCCCAATTTTGCGCTGTGGCATATCTTTCAAATCTGTGGAGATAAGCATCAATTTCTTCTTTTGAATCCTCAAAAGGAGGTATCTTTGGTTTAATACCTTTGACCCCAGAGTCTCTCCGATCTGGCTGATCTACCTGTGCAAGCTCCTTCTGATATTCTCTATCTATCTGTCTCTGTTGACCCTCATGTTGCCGGTCCTTCTCTCTTTGCTCAGCTTCATGTTGTCTTTGTTTTTCATTTTCTTCATTGTTGAGATGCTGTTTTTCTATTTGCTTGTCTCTTTCGTCAACTTGAAACCGTCTTTCCCTCTCTCTTTCTTCTGCAGCATGTTTTGCTCTTTCATCTTCTCTTTTGGCTGCCCTCTCATCTCGCAGAAAATCAGCAAGAAGTTATCCCTCAAGACCATACTCCTGACCTAGTTTCAGAATATCTGCGACCTCCATCATATAGACAAATTGACAGAACTACCAACAATAATACTGTAAGAATCTGAGAGTAGATATAGTGCTACGAATCGAATGCCCTAATCCATAAATTGGAAACTCAATGGAAATAAGACCTAGAAATGACTATCCAGCTGCTAGCTATGAAATCTCACTCACATAACAATAATGCAAGTTACATCACACAACAATTTTATTGTTACCCACTGAATCCTGAGTGTAGTGTGTCCAGCAACCAAAGCATCCGTATGTCCCACCTCGCAACAACTGGCCCAACTGGAAGACCTGCAATCACAAAAATGGCAAAATTCAGTTCACAACATCAATACAGTGCACCATGTACATTCATCACATGTCCCCAAATTACTATGATCTATTGAACACTTTACAAATTGTGAATATTTGATAATTTGGAATTTTACACAATTGGCTTTGTCTTACAATACAATAAATATTTTTACAGATCCCGGACGAGCCCCCAAATGTAACGAGTTCTATGGTTATTCTGTAAAGTTATAATGTACATATATAGAGATAAAGCAAAGCCAGATTTGAATTAAAACAATTTTACTTCAATAAATGAAATTGAAACCACAATCAATGCATTCACAAAATAAACAGTTAGATCATCCCCCAAAGTTCTTTCAGTCAAACTTTAACTGCTGGACGAAGTCTTTTCACTCCTCCAGTGACTTGCACCTGAAGACACACGTGATGCGTAACTGTAATGTACGACTATACGACTACCACTTGGGTGCGGTTGCGGCTGTGCATGATGACGACCTAACTGCATCTGATGTTTGTTGTTGATGTTGGTTGTTGTCAAATGATGTATTTATCGGACTGCATATTGAAATCACACAACAGATACACTTCTGTGCACATGGCTATAACATCCGAGTTGCTAGATGTCTCCAACAGCTGCAGTTCTGTGCACATGGCTTTAACAGTCTTCATCAGTCCATCCCACCACTACACTCAGGTCCGCTGCCCTTATAAATTTACAAGACGTACATATTATACTTAAATCACTTACAAAAGTACATTTTCTCAACACCAATGATTAATTAATACCACCTGTGCTTGTACTATAAAATATATCTAAGTACAATTACTTAACAGCACCAGTTACAAAGACACAATTAATATTATAATTAATAATTGTGTAATACAACAAATGATTAATTAATCTTATTCCAAGTTGCAATTAAAATTACAACAAGCACCTAACTTTGGCTTGGCCCAGTCTACTCACTGGCCATGTGCATTTTACCATGTGCTCTGCACATTTACCAAAGTCTCATTAAACTCAGTCAAAACTGCACCAGACTAATATTACAAAACTCCATTACAATAGCATTGAAATTAATAGTACAACATGAGAACACCTTAGACAAAGTAAAGAGGTAATTACTTACAAGAATGGCTGCAACCTCTTGCTGCTGTGACTTGCCTGTGTGGTCTGGCCTTCCAAGTGGGTCAATCTTGCTCAGTGGACCACAGGATCAAGCAATCACTGAACCAGGACACTCTCTGATCCTACAGTGTGACCCAAAAGAACAGGCCTACTGTGCAGCTTAAGATTTTGTTACAGTTACTAGTAGCAATATAAGCCTAAGTCAACCACTTTAAAAATAAATGTAAATTTTAGCACTTACACTGCACCAATATGACCTGGGTTTTTCAAATGAAATGTCTTAAGATTATTTGTCATTGATAACAGCCAATAAATTATGTTTATACTAACATTTATCAGTCATTGTTAACACGAGCCCTGTTGCAAAAAAAATAAAAAAGTTCAGATTCAAAAAAGTTAACCAAGGAAAAGCTGGTGAAATGATTAATCTCAATTAAAAAAAAAAAAGAAACGGAGACATTTTGCTTTTTGCCCCCCCCCCCCTCCTGCTGCCCAAAAAGCAGGGGAAAGGGGCAAGGTCCACTGCCCCCACCTGAAACAATTTAGGGCCATGTTGTCTATAATTACAATGAACCCAGGTAAATGTGGAGGTGAGGACATCATAATTTCTACGTATCCAAAGTGTGGTATAAATGCATTAATTATTCAGTTATACCAAATATCTATTTATTTATCTATGTTTTTGTTAATTCAAATCAACTAATAACAAGTTTATTAAAAATTTAGTATATGACGATTAAACAGAGAGAGTAAACTTGTAGCAGCTTTATGCCTACTGGCACAATACATTTTTATATTCTTAATAAGGCAGACACCGTGGAAAGCCGTCTGCTTTATTTTGTCCCAGCTGGTAGCAGGAAACACAGAGCTCATGAACATACCATCATAAATGTGAAAACCATATTTTGGCTCCATTGCGAACGTCTAACAAGTTACCATGTGAGTCACAATATTGATGTCAAATATTCATTGGTGTCAGTAGGGCAGACAAAAATATATGAAGTCTATGTTAAATTGTATAGCTACTTCTGTGGGACACTTCAGTGCATGTTACCACAGACAACATACAGACGTTTCACCCCCATTCAACCCTATAGTGCCACTGACCTAGATAGCAACATCTAGTGGGTGGTGTGGAGCAGGCTGAGGCAGGGTGTTAATATATATGGGGAAAAGATATCAAAAGACAGCTGTTACATGTCATTCATGACCAATGATCAAGTATGACAACCACAACCACTGGGGGAGGGGGGATTAATAATTATGCTCAAAATATTTAACATAAATATGCATACACAAGTACATTATTATGATATAATTATCCATGAACTATCACTTGGGTTGACAATAACTTGATATAGTCAGTGAAACAACCACAAGTATTCTAGTTATACATCCTTAATTCACCTTAGAATAGAGTCGTAATGAGCTGCAATTAGTGAGTTAACTGCCATATGTAATATATAACCACCACATACTAAATACATGATGAACTTGTTACTATAAACATATCTGCTCTAAATCTGTGCATTAAAGAAATGGCTCTTTTTTTTTTAGGAAATACAATATATTCAAGATTCAAGAATATTTTCTTGGGTTGATCAGGAGATACATAAGAATGTCTCATACAATTAATAATTTCTAAAATCCAGATCAGAAATGTAAATGATGCTCTATTATTATGATAAGCCATGATGTAGAAGAGTATATACATACAATTATAGTAAGAAATGTAATATTGAATGGTTCAAATTATGAAAGTTATGAAAGATAAAAAGAATAATTCAAATTATGAGTTATGAAAAATTATGAAAGATAAAAAGAATAATTCAAATTATGAGAGTTATGAAAAATAAAAAGATTGCACATAATAAATTATGTTCATGGGTAAATAATATATATATATATACATACATATGTTGAGTTTAGAGTCCCATGACAGATTTTATACCAACTATCAGAAATAAGAATATCCCCCTTATGCTTAAATTTTCACAAGGTTATCTCAGTAGTGCTTTTCGCAAATATATTATACCATATTTTCAAATTATCATTATTATGCATATAATTATTTACGTATTCCAATAAAGTCTCTTGTATCGCTGGCCAGCAATTAACTTTTTGAGGGGTCTCCAATGCGCTTAGAAAAAGTACTAGAAACCTGTCATATATAAGACAAATAAACAGAGTCTGAGACTAGTCTAAAAAATAGCTCATTTTTTGCTAACCCCCCCCCCCCCTCCCCCACCCACATACCTGTAGATAGATTTTAACGGCATCTAATTTATGACCATTCCTCAACCTATCACTGATGTTGCTGTGAAGCTATTGCATCATCTCAGAAAACCAAATCTTAGCATGTTTTTGAGATTCTGATTACCATACAGATATAATCAAGCAGTATTAAGTTAATTAACAAGCTTTGAATAAGTTTATTATGTTCAGATATGCATGGATTGCAGTTGAAATAAATTAAAATTAAAATTTCTATTTGCACTATTAAAATAGTTTTAATCATTTAACTCTTACATTAATTCTTTGCTTTTCAATGAAAGGGAAGAATTAAAAAGAAAACTGTATTTCAGATTGTTCACATGTATGATTGACAGTTTGAAATGGAAAGTCAACATAATTTGTTTTTTCAATTAACAAAAGCTAAAAACTCATCTTATTTTCTCTAACAAGTTTGGAAATCTGTATCCTTTGAACTTCAAAATTGTTACAAATCAATAGCAATACATTCCAAGGCTGGAACCGTTGGTCTCAACATATCCTTGCTTCAGGAAAGACAGACTGAATAACCTACTAGGTTAAATTTGTTTGCTACAAGTTGTAAATATTACAAGGGTTATATGGTTTAGAGTGAACTGAGGTTGAATGAAAATGTTAGGGGTTGACAAACATTTCCTACAGTCCCTGCCAGCCTTTTGATCTTGGATCCTCTGCTCTCTGATTTATACTTGACTTGACAGATAAATAACTATTATGTGCTGCTACAGACTATACAGTGCAGCTGGAAACTGTGTTTTAAATCTATTAACCTCTGGTTACGGAGAATTTGTAATATTCATCACATGTTTTTGCAAGATTTAGTGTTTTCATGCTTGTATATCACATACAAATGATACAACAGCCCTGCCTGCTCCACACCAGCCCAAAGAGGGCAGCACCTGTCAGTTGAATGGCGGGAAATGGGAGTGAAACATCTGTATGTTGTCTGTGATGTTACCAACGAAAGGGAGGTGACTGTCCCTTTTATTTGACATGTTGTTCAGCAACTGGTCGAATAACATTGACTGATACAACTCAGATGGGTAATAGTTATCCATAATTTTCTTGTATAAATGTATTTACTTTATTAAGGTGTGCATTTGCATTATATTTTATTAAAAAATATTATCCATAATTATCTTGAGGTTTAAACCGAAAACATCTCACACAGCTGTAAGAAATATGAATTTGTTCTGTATGCTTCCTAATATGATTTTAAATTCATTTAACATTATTAATTCTGATTGTCTTTGATGGACAAGAATAACACACAAAAGACAGTGTACGTTGTATCTAACTGCTGAACTGCATCATTTTGTTAAAGAGGTTTTGAACAATGTTTATGGCACTTGTGGCAATAGAGTCTTTTCACTGAACAGCCCTGAATTAAGCAGGACATAAGTCTTTCTTCTCCTCTTCTTACTCATTTTGCTTTTCAGACACAGTAGGTAATAACTAACTGATTCCATAATATAACTTTCTCAGTAAAATAACAAACATCATCTAAATGATAAAGTGTCAAATATACATTAAAATGCACTAAAAAATACTGCTGCTAGGATGCACTTTGCTTCAGCCAATCACATCCAAGGACGGGAACTTTTTCAGCCAATAGAATTGCAGTATTCTGTTTTAGCCACCTGGTGGAAATACAGAGAACCTTCCATGAAAATCCACTATTTGCTGATTGTTTGCTGCCGCGCAGCCTATAATATTTTTTTTTTAGTAACTGGCCTACAATATTTACTAAGAAAAAATAAGTACAATTAAGAATAACATATTTTATGCCCAGTTTATTATGCCCATAAGTAACTATTGATGCATACTCATATAACAAATAATTTGTGTTCACCGATATAATCCTACTACTATCCTTGAGAGAAAAGAAATACAACTTCAAGTTAATGTTTCAAGAAAATGTATTTTGTTTCATAAAACTACTGTGGCTGAGAGTTTTTGAAGCTATGTACTTCAAGAAAGCACAGGTTACAGTTAATAGTGCAAAGGTACTGACTGCAGTGGAACATACAGTTAAACAGTATTATCTGTGTAGCTCAACTAACCTTACGTACATGTAGGTTGAAACTGACTGATGCTGACTGAAGGTAAGGCAATTTATAGCGGCCTACACAATTATATATTCCATGAATGATTTAATTTATCGCTCATGAGTAATTAATTTTCCTCAAGAAACAATTCGGCTGGTCTGAGATACTTGTCAGTCATCTTGTCTACATAATCTGATTGTTCTTTGCTAAAGTAATTTTTCCAGTCCCCAACTTTTCCTTTTCGCATGAAAGGAGATATTTCAGTTTTCATTACTGGTATACCAGTATAATTCAGCAGTGGGTTGACTTTCATTGATTCAAAAGATGTCATTTTTGCAATTTTCTGCACAACTTCATCAGAGAGTGACTTTCTGAGATGTTTTGCCACCTGCCTGATGGCATCCTCAGGTGATTTTAACATGTCTTCATACTTCACGATCAGAAGTCTTGGATTGTCTCGCAGTTTCCACCAGCTCAATTGCATCTCAAAGTAATCACCATGAGAGATCTTCTTTTCTTTGAAGAGCTGAAAGAACTCCTTCCATGTGCCTTTGTATTTGTAGATTTTGTTCATCTTGTAAAAGTGATAATATGACACCAGTGTGTCCTTCGGATTGCGGAAGACAACTATAAACTTTGTTTTTTTTTCATGGATGGTTTTCTCGAAAAATTTTGCACCCAAATGAGTCTTGATGATATGTGAATGGTCTCCTGAGGTCCATTTGTCAAATTCAGCTGGCAGTCCGGGTAATTGCCTCTCAATGAAAGTATGGCGGACGTAGATTGGCATATCACTCGACTTTCCATTATTTAGAACCAAATTGATGATTTCTTGCATCCATGTAGTTCCTGGGATAAACGAAATAGATAGGCTTATAATTATATACCATTAAAACTATACTTAACTATTGCCGTATCTCATTTTGGGTTATTTTTAACAAGGTACAATTGCAATACGTGTACTAGATATAATATAATCTTTATTCGTGATTTTCTTAAACATAAGCAGATGATAAGCAATATAGGTGAATAACAACACAAATTTTATTAGGTACTTGTTAATTTCTGTCATCACAGTTTATCAAGTCCCAAGAGACAGGCCTTAAATATAATTTCTTATTAGTGGTATTCAAACTTGGTTGACACCAGTACGATAAGATCTTTACAACTTTTTCTGAAAAGACCACGTGATATATGATTGTAACTCTTATTTCACGGTCCAGTGCTCACACTTGCCAGGATTGCCAGAGCCATTCGGAGATTTTCCCAGAGTTTCAGTTTCAGAATGTGCTCAAGCGGTGTATCTATATCTCTTTTGCATTACAGTCATTTACACTGACTTGGAAACAATTATATAGACTTGGAAATATATTCAAGATTTGTTTTCAATCATATACCAGTGTTTGTGCAAATGTGGAGTTTCATTTGAGCTTAGGATTCTCCAGCTAGGTCTGTCTAGGTTTTAGCTTAATCTAACTGTGGATATCTACAATATTTTCGGCTACAATCAACTTCTTTTCGATATTTTTTTTTTTTTGCTTACAGTGTTTTAAAACAGGATCAGTTATATCTTACCAGATTTAGGATATGTAGCCAGAATGATGTCCTCATCATGAAAGGCTGTCTCTTTTATTCTGTCCAGAGTTGCTGCAGGGAATACACTGTTCATGACCATCCCATGGTAGTCATAGTAACTGTATTCAGCTAGTTCCATTTTCCTCATAATTTCCTCTAGATCCATGTTGAAGTGAAGCTTGAGAATATCTTAGCTGTTTACTTGTTAAAATGGGAGCAGCAAATGGAATAGCAACTAGGAAGTGGGTTATTGTGAAGTGGGTTATTACAAGTGGCGGGCGAGGCTCGTAAAATTGCGATAAAACCTCATTTTAGACCAGCGAAGACTGAGAAACAATAATAGTAAAAATGCAACTCAAAAGGTGAAAGGAGTAAATAGTTTTTATATCCTTTTTTTTTTTTTGTGCAGGTTTACTCGGCCCAAAGCACATACATGTGTAAACACTTGAGTAGGGCTTTTATGAACCATATCTTATTAATGACATAGTTTCATTTTTTCTACTCTCTACGTTCTATCGATTTAAGGCGTTATTATTCATTTAGCAAACAGCTCATAGACAGCACAACTGCATAAATTAAACCAAAGATAACTACGTGAGTATAGAACTTTTTTTCCGCCAAGTTGAGCAGTGACTACAATGATATTATATGCATCTTCGACCATCTATTTACAAGTATTTATTGGCACTAATCACTCATTATGATAATTAGTCCAAATCCGAGATCTTGTAGAAGGTGACAAAAAGACTTATCAGAAGTGTGCAAATTCAGGTTCTCAGCCGACAGTCTAGTCTGTCAATTGGCTAATGCAAACGTGATATAAGCCTTTATTATTAATTTTCTATCTTAATTTGTCTTAATTTACCATTGAGATAATTAATATGAATTTCAGACGTTGCCTAGTCTTTCCGTTATAGGTCACCAGGCTCTGAATGCAACATTGAACAAGGACAAGAATGGAAAAATTTCACACTTTTAATTTAATTTAGCTTATTTGTAATTTCACACATGTGATATATATATTATGACAGACATACATGAATCAGAGACAATCAATAACATTTAAATTAACATACCTGCAAAACATGGTAGACATTCCTTGACCAATCACTAGACATTTAATCAGTCAGTCCTAATGAAATACCTTCAATTTTATCCAGTCTTTCTTCTCTCTATCTTCCCAGTCTATCTCTATGATCCTGTGTTTAACTCCTTCCAGTTAACTGCACAGATCTTCTCTTCATAGCTCTCTCTCTAGCGCCCTCTCTCTGGATCTCTATCTCTTAGCAATTTGTACCTCAGGTTTTATAACTGTGCCACTCCCCCCCCCCCCCTCCTATCTTGGTGCTGAGGCTGGCTGCTGGCAACTGCTTGCATCCTGTAGTAGATGCTCAGGTTAGAATATTCGGCTAAATTTAGTTTACCCCTCTGTGCATTACTGATCAAGGAATGTCTAGGGTAGCTAATCTACACAGTTTAAAGAACATATTTCAGTGATTATGTTTATAAGAGCAAACATGCATATAACAACATTGTTAATGTATATTCCTTTATACCTATAACTTACAACTTTATACCTCAGTTAAATACTCTTAGCATTCTTATGAGTCACTATACAAAACACAGCAACTGTAAATTCTATAATACTAAACATTATAATTATACATCATTGGAAAACACATAACAATGGTATTTTTATGTTAATCATAAATACAGAATATTAACATTTCTCTCACTCATTATAACACTGATTGAACGGGATATATTGTTCATAAATACATTAATGATTAGAAATTCATAAGAAAATACATATTACATTCATTTTGAATTATATGTCTCTTTTTGTCTTAGGTGGTCGTAAGATGCTCTTCCTAGCATCACACGATACAAGATATCGCAGAGTATTGTACCCAACCACAGTAGTAGATTGCTCATGAAACCCATGAATGGGCTAAATGGTGGTGCATGTGAAAAATGACCAAATCACAGAGTTGGCTTTTTTCTTCATCAATAATTCGACAAAAAGAAAACAGATTGAGAAATAATAAAATAGATATGTAGGACTTTGTCACAATTTGAATACTACTGTTCTGACCAAGTCAGTGTGGTCAGATGTCTTTTCAACTTCATTAAAAAAAATATAAGTTCAATAAACAAATCGTGTGAAAACTCTTTATTGGCAACACAGAGATTTTGAAGACACCCGCCAGGGCAATAGCATTTAGAAACACATATATAAACCCCGAATAGGTAGTTACACATTTGAGATGGTGAGTAGCAGAAAAATGAGAGAGATATATGAATCAATATACATTAATTGAAAGGATATACATACATAGTCATCAGTCAGATGGATTGCATATATCCATGCAGGTCTATTACCATTGCACGAGAGGAGACTGATACAGGATCCCGAAATGCAAGTGAGCAAGACGGAAGCCTAATGAAGAGCAATTGCGATGAGTGTTAATTTACATGGGTAAAAATTCTCTTAATGACAGATAAGAATTATGTATTTGTACATACATTGTCGTTTGGTCTATGACATTAGCCTGATTTTAGAAATTAGTTAAACTGTTGCTTACTAACTTAAAACTGTGTGCTCCAAGTTGAACTGAAACCTATTCAATGGAATTTGGAGAGAGTTAGCTTGAAATAACCACATATTACAAAAAAAATGGTTTGGTGTGGTTTTCATCATATGGTGAATAGACCTCACAATCAAATTTTCAAATTTGCATGTGACCTGTAATGAGTGCAATTATTAAGGTTTACTGTTGATAATGAGGTCATTGATCTTCCATGAGCGGTCCCTCCGGTTCAAAACGTGTTTTTGATAGATTGTCAACATATTCTGCTTGTTCATTGTTGAAGTAATTTTTCCAGTCTCCCACTGTTCCTTTCCTCATGAATGGTGTAGAATTCTTCTTGTTCATTGGAACATCTTCATAATTAGCCATTGGATTTGCTTTCATTGCTTTAAATGAGGTTTTCAGAGCAATCTTATGAATAACTTCATCAGAGAGTGACTTTCCAAGATGCTCCGCCACCTTCTTAATAGACGCCTCTGGTGATTTCAACATGTCTTCAAACTTCATTATCAGAATTCTTGGATCGTCTCGCAGTTTCCACCAACGCAGATTCACATCAAAATAATCTCCATTTGACAACTTCTTTTCCTTGAACATCTGCCAAAACTCCTCCCAGGTGCCGTCAAAGTTGAAACCTTTGTTCATCTTGTAAAAATGATAATAAGAAACTATGGTGTCCTTCGGGTTGCGGATGACCACAACGAATTTCGTCTTCTTTTCGTCAAATGTTTTCTTGTAGAAACCAGGATGTAGATGAGTTTTGATTAGACGCGGAGGTGGTGTGGCAGCCCATACTTGAATTGGATCAGGAAGCTTTGGTACATGAGCCTCAATGAAATTATATCGAAAAAACAAGGGAATCTTGTCAATCTTTTCCACGTCACCGTCATTCACCACCAAGGAAACAATTTCTTGCATCCAAGTTGTACCTGAAACAAAATTATAAAAAACAACATTAAATCAATGTTCACCTGTTCCATACTTCTCTTGTCTATACTTCTATCTGGCCTTTTATAGGATAGTTAGAATAGTTATAACGCCTTCTTCATGAATACCATCCAATTTGACCAATGGAACAGTTGATGGATATAGGCCTAACATGATAAAAGGTTTAAATGATAGAATACATGATAATACTGACTGTAGCATTGTTTTGTATTGTAATGCATTGTAGTGTATTCATTGCACTGTTAAAATTCCAGATGAAAAATTTAACCCATGTGTTTTACTTTTCTCAGGATGGTGCCCTCACATATATAAATAAATAGATTCGAGATTTAGGTCTTCCAAGAGAGCCCGGTCTGGGATTCGAACCAACTCAGATAGGCCTATTTCTCAGTTTAATACACTCCGTAAGCTGGTAAGTGGTCGAAGTGGTCTCAAAGTTTTGGGGGTCAGTGTATACATTGCTAAATGTGCCACGTGCATTTTCCATGAGAAGGATAAACGCATGGTTTTTGCCTTATTAAAATGAGGTGAAAACCATGCATTTATCCAAATGCATGGAAAATGCACGTAGCAAATTTGGCCATGTGCTGTGTGTGCCTGTCAGTGTATACTGTGTGCCTGGTTTGATTTTATTGTGATAAGCCTATCTGTTATGAATATCCTTGGTCCTGTTGCACATTTAATTTAGGAAACAATGGGACTCTAATGGTCACTCTAGTGCATGTATATTATACACTCTAAACCCAGCTCTTTAAGTTGACTTAAATGATTAAGGTTGAATCAGCAATATCCAAGGTGTCCAGCCAAGTGAGGTTTATTCAAATTAGGTCAACTAAAAAAAGGACAGCTATTGAGTTAAGACAAATTAAATTATGCAATCTATTATTGAACAGGTTAGCTCAGTTTGTTGGACATCTGCCTTCTAATTCAGAGGGACTGGTGTGGGGTTCAAATGCATTTGTGGGAATCTTGATTGGGTCAACATATATTAGTTAGAATGCAAGTTTCTATTTTGTTTGAAAAAAAATAAGTACGAAAATTGTAATAATCAAGCATTTAACCCACAGTTACCTTGCAGTTATCAGATGAGAAGCTTGACCACTCATCCACACAGGCTGGCAATGAAAATGGTATTAGAAAATGATGATGAATGGTAGAATGATGTGACACACAATTTCATTATTTCTTTAATCAATTACCCAGAGATATGTGATGTAACAATTCCAGATATCTAAACACAGTTGCTTCCAGGCACTGAAACGGGAACTCTTATTAAGGGGTATGACGACTGTGAACTTCTTTAAAAGATCTCCTGGGTAGTTAAGTGACTGTACTTAACAGTGATTATTTATAGCAAAGCAAATTGTTCTTGCTGCAGTACAGTGCCAAGTTAGCTCAGTTGGAAAGCTGTTCTTCTGAGACCTGGGTTTAAGTCCACTCAGAACTTAATTTTTTCTCTTAGGTAAAAGTTGTTTAACATAATAACTTTTGCCAAAATTAAGTGGATCTTCTGTTTAATTTTATACCACTTATATAAATGACTATTATTAAAAGTGTCACCATTTAATAATAATCGGCATAGCACAGCACAGCACACATCAAGAAATCCAGAGAGTTCCACCACACTGATCCACAACTATACACAAATTACATGGCAATGTTTTATGATTTGATAAAAATGGTTTCACTAACCCAGATTAAACATTTTGCATAATTATACCAAGACAGGGCTAATGTGTTTTCCTGTGACTTGCTGGTGTTGTGGTTAGGTTGGTATTTATGACACTGGTTCAAGCCCAGCTGGGGGACATCTAACAATCATGAACCCATAGCATTCCAAATTGGGCCAGCGTCATTTCTACATTGTTTTGACGTCGTCGACATTGCGTTGACGTCGATACGATTTGGAATGCTATCTGGGAATGAAGATAGTTCTTTTGAATTTTGATTTAGTTCATCATTAGTATCCAGTCAAGCCTAATTGCTCAGATCTGCTGTTACTACTATCAGTTGAGTTCAAAACTTCATAGTTCACAATTTAACTCAGCTCAGCTTAGTCAAATTAAATCATCCTTGTCATCATAACAAAAACATATTAAGCTGAACTACTACTAGGCCTTAATAGAGTCTTTTCACTGAGCAGCCCTGAATTCAGCAAGACATAATTAATTGAATGATAAGGATGCACTTTGTTTCAACCAAGCACAGCCAAGGGCGGGAACTTTTTCAGGCAATAGAATTGCAGAATCATAGCCACCTGGTGGAAATATAGAGAACCTTCGGTGAAAATCAACTATTGAAATAAGCTAACTTAATTCAATGATCCTGCTGCAGCACTGTTGCACTAATTCAATTGAGTTGATTCAACTTGACCGGGCTTAGAGTGTATTTATTAAACAATATTTTTGAAGACCTGTGAGTATTAATCAAAAAAATTATTAAAAGTTTGAAAAACTTACCACATTTGGGATATGTAGCGACAACAATGTCATCATCATGCAAGGCAATTTCCTTGATCTTGTCCAAAGTACTTGCTGGGAAAACTGAGCTCATTGTCATCCCTTCATACTCATAATAACTAAACTCAACTTCATCCAGTGCCTTTTCCATGGCTTTCATGTCCATATTGAACTCCATGTTCAAACTATGTATAGCAACTGAAGTGCTGACCTTGTACTGTAGAATATATAGAGTACCTTCACGCTTCACTGTCTTCAGGTTAAAAGAGACAAGCTCACATGATACTTCAAATGAGTCCAATAACTTTCTTTTCATATACCTATACTCTGGCCCATAAATTGAAAACTAGTCATCAGAATATTTGGTTTTGCTACATCATACTACCTGTCTGTCAGACATGAGTCCTTATTAGAATGGTTGTAAATATAAAGATGATATAAAATGAAGACCCTGTTGCAAATTGGGGTCATTTTCTAGCACTGCTTCTTTACATGACGTTCTAAAAATTGCGGAACTGTTACAGTTAAATACATTGCATAATGGACATTTTCTAGTACACTAATCCTTTTTTTAGTTTTGCAATCAGAGTTGTAGCCAAAATTAAGGCAGGGGTAAAACAGACATATTATTAGTGTCAAATACAGATATCTGCAATAGTTTTTAGTAATAGTAAAATATCGCCGGGTTTGAATTAACAGTTTGCAATTTCATGTTACTCACCAATTAGGGTGGCGTTCGAAGCAATTAGATTGAATATCACTAAGAGGACCCACCCAAAGTGAGCATATCTTAGTATTTAAACTGTTTTGAATTTTAAGATCTGCATTCAGTCGTCATACTGTGCAAAAGGAAATGACTAAAATAGAACAGTGGAGGCCAAAAATACCCAATCACGTGTGAAAATTCAGATTTTTGTTGACCTCTCATCACTAGAGACATTTTTCAAGTGAGTTTTCTCATGACATCATATTTCTAAGTCTGAAACATTTGTTTGCACTTGCAAATCTTAATATAAAGATGTGAAAATTGATTATTTTTAAAGAAATAGACAGATATTTGAAAATTTTATACAATATTGATGACAGACACCGGACAAAGTATGCGCGTAATCTTACAAGCATTAATGAACAAGTAATGAAATTTACGAATCAGGCATATTTAGTCAAGGATTGTGTCCCAGTACTTACAAATGTTAGTTTATTGTTGTCCTTGTAAGTACAAACAGACATGCAAAGTGTTTTCTATAGTTGGAAAATCATCAAACTTCTGATAAGCAATTATTAAGTCCCTGACTTAGAAAAAAAAACAGGAAAAGATTTTCTATGGGTAATTGGTAATTTTGGCCTCCACTGTATATGTTTGTGACAAAACAAATGAAAGTGTTGTAGCTTGTTTTCCTAGGATGAAATAAGAAAATCTGGAACATTCCTTTACATTTGATTCGACAAAAATGTTACATTTGGCGTGAAGGCCATTTTCTAGTATGCTATACTATGTGTTAAACTGTGTTGTTCTAGAAAGTTGAAAAGGAAAGCAAGGGGAAGATCAAAAAGGGTAAACTTCAGACAATATAGCAGCCATAAGATACATTTTATTTCAAGAATTATACAAACTGTAATACAATAATATAAATGTCAAAATGTCAATGATATTATAATCATGAGCTCCCTAAAAGCACAGATAAGAAACACTGATAGAACACAAGATAAAAAATAACCAAAAAAGGTACCATCCTACGAAAGCCGTTTAGGACATGAGAAAAAAAAAATTTAATTGTATAAAAGATTTAGTAAATTGTATATACGAAGTACTAAATTGTATATACGAAGTACTGAATCGTATATGCGAAGTACTAAATTGTATATACGAAATACTAAATCGTATATAAGAAATACTAAATTGTATATACGAAGTACTGAATCGTATATAAGAAATACTAAATTGCATATACGAAATACTAAATTGAATATACAAAATACTAAATTGAATATACGAAATACTAAATTGTATAAACGGAACACTAAATTGTATAAACAAATTACTAAAATGTTTAAACTAAACCGGCCATATCTTTGTTAATATTTGGTCTACAATTATGTGTGACCTATCTAAAGACTCTTGGGCAGGGCTATTCAATACTCTAAGTTAGGTACAGCATAACCTATGACAACGGCACTCAAAGTATGTGTCGGCAAAAGCGGGAATAACTTTGTTTCACAATGTGACATTCTTACACTTGTCCTTAAACCCAGCTCTTTCTATCAGGCCCAAGTCTTCCCTTTCCTTTTCCTTTCTTTCCCTTTCCTCCCCTTTTATTTGAGCCATATTGGAATCTATTGAGCCCTGATAAGTTGTAACCAGTCAATGTCTATATGCTAAGGCAAATAAAAGACCCCACCCATGGGGTAAATGTGTAACATGGTGGACTCCTCCCTCTCATCTCATCAATAAACCCTCGATAGTGGCAAGAACTTGCCTTAGAGGGCTGCATTTCCCATATCTATCTATCTATCTAGTTATTGATCTATCTTGGATCCCACCTAGATTGATGGGAACAGTTATTTTAAAGTCCTCCTTCCTGATATTATCCATGTTTGGTCTATAATTGCAGGCTATATGTAATACTTATGCAATTTGACAATATGCTTTTAGCATGGATCAAGATATCATTTAAATGTAGCATGGTGCAATTAAAATCAGCATCACATAGTAAACCCAACTACAGGAAATACTACTAAGAAGGGAAGGGAAGGGAAGGGAAGGGAAGGGAAGGGAAGGGAAGGGAAGGGAAGGGAAGGGAAGGGAAGGGAAGGGAAGGGAAGGGAAGGGAAGGGAAGGGAAGACTGGGACTCTATAGAAAGAGCTGGGTATATCGACATCAGGATTTCACATTGTGAAACAAAGTTATTGCTCTTGCCGACACTTATTTCAGTGCCATTGTCATAGATTATACTCTATCTAGAATTTTCTAACTTTATTTATTAGATAGCCCTGCCCAAGACGAGTCTCTACATAGGTTGCACATAACTGTAGACCAAATATTATAAGTTAGGATCCATAAGTGGAATGAGATGGCAAATGCGATGCCAAGGGCTATGAAAATAGAAAAACCGAATATGGATGAGAACAGGAAAACTAAATTTATATATTCATGTTTTGAAAATTGTATAGTCGAATAATGGATTTAATTGTTTTTAAGAACGATATATTATATTTATTCAATGGTAAAAACATTGTATGAAAGTATCTGACTCGATCCCATTTTATTGTAAAATAGCAGGCAGGCATCATTAAAATTGTTTAGCATCCATCCGACAGGCAGGAGGGTGGGTGGAACAATTTCTTTTTTAGAGCAGAACTCCCAATACCAATGCACTGACCCTAACGAAATTTCGTATTTTCAATTTTCAATTCATGTATTTTTTCTTTCATCTCTGAAGTCAAACTCAGACATTAAGTGTTCGGAATAAGTGGTACCCAGTTGTCGTAGACAACCATTTTCGGCTAATGATGACCCCTTAGATAATCTACACCAAAGATTATCGTTTCCAAGGGAAGGGAAGACTAGGGCCTAAACAAATTATGTACAAAAAACGCAAATTTAAAAAAATTATGTTAAAAAAACGCAGATCAGAGAAAAAAAAAAGTGTGTGGCACTAATAATAGGCTTCCGTATATATGCTTATCGAGCTGGTACAAATTAAAGATAGAGAATTTACAACAGTACATTGTGATATTGAGAGAATAATTACATTTGTATTAGAATAATATTGTAATTATAATTTACGTTATAAAATGGTAGTTTCAGTGACTTATGTCATTTTTGCAGCCTGCTCTTTCACTGTCTCGGGTTCCCAATTATGGAAGAATCTACGAATATCACTGAAGAAAACTAAAGACTTTGCTAATTTAAAAATACTTTAAAGACTCATATTTTGAACAAATTTTAAGCTTCTGCATATTTCATATTTTATTGCTTTCATCTATTTATATGCTTCTGTAATTATTTTACTATTTTACTAGTCATATTTTAATCTATACAATTTCCTTTTTGTGAAGCGCACTAGCATGCTTTTTTAGTACTTTGTAGCGGTGTACAAATGGAATAATAATAATTATAATAAAAACTAAAAATCTCTCTCTCTCTCTCTCATATTTTTAAGGCTCTTAAACAAATACTAACTTGTTTTATGACATTATCAGTTGGAGAAATATTGAAATGGGAGATTTAAAGTGTTGACATCAGGAACTTTTGGTGAAGGGGTGTTGCTGCCAATATCCAATATCTGCGAGATTGCATATTGGGCTGGATAATGTGTCCTTTGGGCTGATAGGCAGGTCTTTGGGTGACGAGCTAGCCTTTGGGCTGGCTCGCAGAAAACCCTATGACTTGTAATATCGCTCACTGGCTTTTCCAAGAAAGCTTTGCTTAGTACGTTCCATTGTGGATCATGCAGACCATTCGGACATATGCTAATGCATGCAAATATAGACTTGGGACCGCATGATAACCATTGCATTATAATTTAACAGACTTACTGTTATTTAAAATATGTATCATTTAAATGAAAGAATGAAAATTTCATATATGTTGCAAATTCACAACCAGGACCGATTTTCTGTAAAATATATAGTTACAACATGTAGTATAGTTTGTTGGCTTAACCTCTTTAGAATTATATATATGATCTTTATTATTGTTGAAAAATATATTGTATTTGGTATACTATTTGTATCTTTGACAAATGTTTCAGTTTGGTGATAATATCTTGGTGATTAATTAAAATTAATTATATGATTTTAAGGAAAAAGTATATATTAATTTTTTTTTCATAAATATGTGTTACTATACTATACTATAAATATTACACCGCAACGAGGATGATGAATATATGCAACTAAAGACAGGAAGTGTTTGACTACAATTACTGGACATTTTATTATATATTAAGCCAAAATTCTTTTTCAATATTTTGGGAGAGCAAAGAATCAGTGTTCTTCACCCCCAAAAAACACCTTATAGAAGTGAATTCTAGCAATTACAAGTTAATAGGTAAAATGTATGTCGCTATGTCTATAATAAGGAGGGAAATCAACGTAGATATTTGTAAATACGCCACATTCTACTCAGTCGCAAACTATGCAGAAGAAAATAGATCTGGAAGAGAGGAAGACAACCTACTACCAGAACAACTAAAAAACTAAACCAAAACTACTACAATAGAAGATAAAATTGTAGTATAATATTTAAATTTATTTAATTCCTTTTGGATATGGTGTGTTGGTATTAATTCTGCCATTGATTGAATGTTTTATGTTTTACTTGTGCTGATTGCAACACAAAGGAGATAAAAAGTAGAAATTATACACATATGGTGGGCAAAAATAATGAAAAACCCTTGAAATGGTTATCTGCTGTTTCTTTATATTAGACATAAGTATTTCAAATTTAAATATGAGTATGTATGTATTACAGGAAGCACATTATTTACATTATAAAAATGTTGTCAATAAGAATTGCAGGCCGTACGTGAATTCACCTGTATTCGGAAATTAGATTTGATGTACAAGCCAGCTGAACGAACTTGATAAATGTCCTGTGAGATTAAACCAAGATATTCATATATCTGATCTGGCGCAATACAAATTTATTATTATCATCATCATCATTATTTGCAAATACTCCCATCTTTATTTCACAATGTGATGTTAATATGCTTATCATTAAAACTCATATTAAGAAAATTATTATGCCTACATCAAAAAACATAGTGAAAGTAAATGGGATAGCTTATAGAAATGTGCATTCATTTGCAAGAGGTTTTAAAATCAACATGCATTCCCTTTCAGTTGGAGCATATCTGGTTTCAGAAGAAAATGAAAACTGTGGGGTTCCACAAAATGTTTTTCAAAAATCGAATCACAATGAAACTCACAGATGACAACTTAAGTACCTGTGAAGACATCAAAGTGGAGTCTACATTTCAGCAGATCTACTTTGTCATCCAGGATATTTACAGAAAACCAATCATCACTGTCACAAGCAACTTAACATGTTCTCCGCAAGAGGGCCTCTCATCTCAGCTATGGTGTTTCCAAGTTGTCCAGATGGCACCACCTGTCAGGGTCATGTTTGTATTCCCCAGGTGGCATCACCAGTCAAAGTAGATGGAAGCAAGCATCTGTACCATTGTTCATACATCTGTGGCATAGACATTGATAAATTGCTGAATATCAGATGATTCTTTATCGTTCTACTGCATGCCTCCCTTATAGTGATCTCATGAGTGTTCAGTCCAGGGGAATGTAAGTGAGATCTTTGATAAGCTAGTTGCTTAGACAACTCAACTGTTTCAAAAAAAAATTTCAATATGGTTTTAATGCACATGTTATTATAACCTCAATATCACAATAGTACAGTATGCTGAATAAGACTAAGTGACCAGCTTATCAAAGATCTCACTTACATTCCCCTAGACTGAACACTCATGAGATCACTATGAGTGGGGGGGGGGGGAGGGGGGGGAAGTATCTATAATCAAGATCAAAATGCTAAATCTTACCAATGCCCTTTGCTGACAACCATTGATAATATATTTTTGAGCTATTTAAATTCAAAACAGTACAAACAAAATTATAAACAAAACACATGAGTTAACACCCTGCTGGATTCACATAGTGTATTTATAGGTTTTAAGGTATACTTGTAGTGCTTTGAAATGAATTAGCAATGTCAATAGTACATAAATATCAACATGAAACTCTCTGCCATAAAACAAAACAATAAAAAAAAACACTGACATGATCATTTTAAATCTATTGAAAAATTGATCAACTAGAAAATCAATTGCATAAACTTGCATTCACATTGATTAACATGCAACACTATTCCAATACTACCTGTTTCATATATTTCATATGCATTTGGTCCACCACATTTCACAGAAGCATTGCCTTGACAAGGAACTTGACAAGTGCCAATGCTGTGAACTGTTCCATCTGTACACCTGCATTGGCTTCCATTCTGAAAATCAAGTGTATGGAATACTGCCAAGTGTCCAATTTATTCAGTGTCCACAAAAAAAAAATTCTCCTATTAATGACCGTATAGTCATTGACAATGACACATCTATCACAGTTGATTTTCATGAAAAGAAACCTTTCAGATATGTATAATTTTAACCTTTTCTGGCAAAATAATCATTGGACCCATTCTCTTAATACATGTACTTACCAATAGCCATGCCAAATGATACTTCTGTTTGGCGCACTGAATAGCACAATCATCCGGTGTCAGTGGTCCTGCGTTTTGAGTGACATCCACAAAAGTCAAGGCATTGACAATGTCTGTTTTCTGGTGGCATCCCAGATATCCAGGCTCTTTAGCAGAAGATGAACAGCTGCTCCTCATTCCATGTTTAAGTTAAATTTAATTTATGAGGACAACAAATATTGCATGGGGGAAGATATCGCTCATCTCACTTAATGTACTCCTTTCAAATTACACATCAAGCATACCAAGCATATTTACCATTAGTTATGCAAAATGATTGTAATAATATGAAAATATAAAATCTTGCTCAGCCACTCTGGCAGTAGATCACCAACAGGAGCTAGTGATGGGATATTTTAAATACTAGTAAATCTAGTTCTTTAAAGTCATATATTTACAAAGCTACGAAGCATAACAATAATCATATATGACAAGCCCACATGGGGCTTAATTTGAGGAAGTGAAAATCAACATCTCCCGAGCCAAATTAGCATAGTATTTTTCCTGATACACATAAGTACAAATATAGTCATATGTGTAATATCGTCATTCTGAAGCTCTTTCCTATTTGAGATATTTCTTTCTGATAAAGTGAAATTTGTGTTTTTGGTGTCAGTGAGTGAAATTTCCACTATGTATGCAATTGTTTGACAAAAACCCTTGGCACCTGCTGGTCCTGATCAGTTAAAAAATATGTGACGTAAAGCCTGCCTCACCCATCTGACATTGACATAAACAGATAGAGGATAGACATATTATTATAATCATCACATAATCGATACAAATCATTTAACTGACATGTTGTTCTTGCTATGTGGGAAAAATATGTATAGCTTACACAAAGAGTGCCTCAAAAAAGTGAAGGGACAGACATGCAGGGGGGTTACTTTACTTGCTCTGAAGAAATGGGCGTTCAAAAATAAAAAAATTTCTGCTTTATGGTATTCTGTTGAATTCTTGTTGTTTGTGTTATCCTTCCATGCATGACAAGGCATTTTGTTGTTTGTGTTATCCTTCCATGCATGACAAGGCATTGTGTTGTTTGCATTATCCTTCCATGCATGACTAAGCACACAGCTACACTTGAATCACATGACAGAGTCTTGGGAAACCTTAAGAATTAAGCCTTAATTGATTGCTGGACAAGAATCTACCATTATGAAGTTAAACAATTAATTTTTAGTCCAGACTATCATCACAAGTGAAACTGAGTGAGGAGAGACTGATTTATGCAAATATGATTATTGTGAATATCTTCTGAATGGATGGTCCAAATCACTCAATAATCAGACATGTCAAACACATGAAAGAGAAAATACCTTCTGCAAGTTTGCAGTCATGTTTGGCTCTTCAAAGGGTATGTTTCAACAAAAATGTGAAAAATGGCTGTCTGGTGTTGTTATGCAGAGTATTTTTTATTGCCCAAAAAACCAACATTATAACACCATGTACAAGTCAAGATTTATAACCAGAAACATAATTTCTCCATCTAGAAACAAAATAAACCACTGACAAATGTTTATTTTCACAGTATTCTTAATAAATTATTTTCAATAAGGAAACTTGTTAAAATTACTATGAGACAGAACTGCCCCATTTAAGGCTGCAGGCAGGCAGAAATAACTCTAAAGATAGACTTTAATATTTTTGTTTTCACTGGTAGAATTAAGGGTGATGTTGCGATGGATGGTTCAGCTCTGCAAGGCTGAAATGACAGCAGGGAAGTGACAGGATCATGATTTGAGCAGGAATTGTCAACGGCTAAATCATTGGGTGGTTGTAAGCTAGAAGCTAAATGGTTAATTCTGCTGATTGGTACCTGATTGGTACCTGCCTGCCCTGATCAGCGTAAAGCCCGTCTCAACCACCCACCTACCAAAAGCCCAGTGCTTGTATCGTGTGTGCGCTTACTACTCCTACCAGCTGCATACTCCCCAGAGAAAGTTGAGAAAGGCTCATGCTTGAACAGGTCTGCAAAGGGTGTATGGTAAAGATGAGACTGTTTGAGCGGTGTCAGGCTCCATACCAAATTATTTAGGCCCCAACCCCGACTTTAAGATAACCAACTATTAAGACTTACCATTCAAACCATCCCAAGTAACATGTTACACAGACATTACTTATAGGCGTGTAAGTTTTGCTGCAATTTCAAATTATATATTTCTCCCCCTAAAAGGACCACTACATTATAATGGCCTGTCAAATTAAACCTAGACAAAGCATTAGACAACTTTTGCTGTATGATGCTTCCTGTCACTAAACAGGACTGCCTGGCTATAGCTGGCTACTCAAAGTCGAATTTAAAAGTGCAGTTCTATATCAGATAAATTTCAAACATTTACCAAGGTTTATATTTTTGGCGCTAGCCGACTATAGGCTAGGAGTAAACAGAAGCAGCTGGCTTTAGCCAGTTCTAGCTACAGCCAGGGATAGCTGTCTAGAGTTTGCAGAAGCCAGTGCAGTTATGTCACATAAAATGGTGCCAAACATGACCACACAAGGTCAAAATCTAGTGTTATCAGCAATGAGGAAAGTTCAATAACTAGTGTTATGGCTAAAATTTATCACGCTTTGTCAGCAAAAAAATGGTATCAGGTTAATTGAGTGCAGACTTAAGAACCTTTGCCAGTAATTAGTCGATGATTTAAGTCTTGCATGGAGATAACAATAGAGCATATTAGGTGCATCCACTACTATAAATGATCAGACATACACATCAAATTATTTTACACACAAAAAGACAAATGCCTTAGCGATATAATCGTTTAAAATGGACCGCCGCTTATTAATTACTTGAAACCATAGTTGTTAATTACTACCAAATGGCTCTAAGGTAATAAGAAAGTCATTGCAATCTCTTCCATATTCCAAAAGTGGAATGAGTAAATTAGCCCTATACCCAATGTTCCCCATACCAGAATGCACCCCAATTCTAATATATAAGTTACGATTTAGAATTACATCCATTTTTAACTTCTCAGACATAGAAAATACTTAATCACTGAAAACAATTTTTCATTCAAAATCTGTCTGCACTCTGCCGACACGCTTGATTGACCTTGTAAGAATAAAATCTAAATGTATAGAGGGCTGAGTTCATTTTATGTGTCCAGGGCAATAACAAGACCGTTAAGGGATCACGACCAGGGTGGTATAAATACCCCCAGAATGATGGTACCCAGGCACTCCGCATCTTCAAGTCATCATGATGAAAGTTGTTGCACTCGTAGCTCTTCTGGTGGCCTGTGTCACAGCCAGAGGCCATGGAGGCCCTGGAGGCCCTGGACGCCCTTCACGTAAGTCATATTAATTTACTAACTTACTTATTTGTTTGTTTTCCCATTTAAATAACTATGCATTTGTTAATCTTCAAATTTCTCAATTATACCTGATTATATATTCAATTTTAATGCATCTATTTATTTTCTACACTTGAATGTGCATATGACTATCTATCTAGCCTATCCATCTATCCAACAATCCATCAATCTATCTATCTATCTATCTATTTATTTATCTATCTATCTATCTATTTGTCCTGTCTGTCTGTCTGCCTGTCTACCTGTCTAGCCATCTTTCTGTCTGTCTATCTATCTCTATGTCTATGCATGTATGTATGTATGTATGTATGTATGTATGTATGTATCTGTCTGTCTGTCTGTCGTTCTATCTATCTATCTATATACCTTTGTAAACCTGCATTATTTCTTATGTTTGGTGCCTTTTGAAGCTGTTACAGTAAGTTTTATTTTTCTCACAGGTGAATGCATGGAACCAATCAGGGCATGTGTTCAACAGGTCTTGCCAGAAGAAACTGGGGTCAGCAAGAAGGCTTTGATGAACCTCATGGATTTGGAAACAAGGAGGCCTGACGGTGACAGACGTCCCCACCCTTGCCAGTGAGTGTCCAGCATATTTATTTTAGCAAAGGCTTAGCTCAGTGGTAGCACACTGAGCTAGCAACCACTGGGTCCTGGGTTCGAATCCAGCTCATGTTGGAAGGTGGCTTCATAATTTGCCTCATTGTTGGGAAAATATTTCCAATTCTAAACATTCGCAATATACATTGTAGAAAAATTACTGCAATATTTTTTAATGCATTTTCAAGATAAAATTATTCTCATATGTAATGTATCTGCATGCTTTTCAACGTGTTCTGGAGAATTGACATAGACCGTAAAATATTACTCATACATGGATTTCAAATATTTTTATGTCATAGGCCTGGCAATGAGGCTCGTTAAAATGGTCATAAATATGGGTCCACTATACTACACTTTTTCCCAGTTAGTGAAATGGTAATAAAGCAGGCAGTAATCACACAGTAAAACAAACTGTTTCGTGCAATACATGTAAGAAAAGTTTTTGACTTCATATTTCTTGTGCTTAGTACAATATGCATTACAAACCAATTTTTATATTGCACTCAACAACCTGCTGTATGTACAATTTATAAATGTAGGCCATATGTGTCACGATATTGCCATAAATTCTCTCATGCAAAAACTGTACTTATAATTATGTTATTTTAATATTGCACTTCTTTTTTTATTATAGAGTCTTAGCTGCCATTGAATCAGCTGGAAAAACTGCCGAATTTGAAGCTTGTGTCAGCGCAGCTAACCTTCCAGACACTTGCCCACCCCCTCCCCCCTGTAAGTGCTTTATAAGCCCTCTTTTGCTAAATTAGAGTAAATTTATTAATAATTTACAGCCAGACCCAATAACTATTGAGTAGGCAAAGTTATATAACTTTTAAATTTCACAATACGCTCTTTGCTTAAATTTTAAGTTTGATAAAGAATTTTTTATGAAAATAAATAATCAAGAAAGAAAAAGAAGATAGTTAATAATTAATTTATTAAGATAAATAGGGGGGAATGTCCCCTCAGAAATATATTAGCAAGTCACAAAAACTGTTTGTTAAATTTTGATTGTCTACCTGTCTGTATGTCTGTCTGTCTGTCTGTCTGTCTGTCTATCTATCTATCTATCTATCTGTCTATCTGTCTGTCTGTCTAGCTGTCTGTCTGTCTATCTGTCTATCTATCTATCTATCTATCTATCTCGCTATCTCTCTGTCTCTCTGTATGTCTGTCTGTCTATGCATCTGTGTATCTATCTATCTATCTATCTATCTATCTATCTATCTATCTATCTATCTATCTATCTATCTATCTATCTTTCTATCTTTCTATCTATCTATCTTTGGCATGTAAACCTGCATTATTTCTTATGTTTGGTGCCTTTTGAAGCTGTTACAGTAAGTTTTATTTTCTCACAGGTGAATGCATGGCACCAGTCAAGGCATGTGTTGAACAGGTCTTGCCAGAAAGAGCTCTATACAGCAAGAAGGCTTTGATGAACCTCATGGATTTGGAAACTAGGAGTCCTGACCGTGGAGATGGTCCACCTCGCCCTTGCCGGTGAGTGTCTAGCATGTTTTTTTCAGCAAAATCTTACCTCAGTGGTAGCACACTGAGCTAGCAACCACTGGGTCCTGGGTTCGAATTCAGCCCATGTTGGAAGGTGGCTTCATCATTCGCCTCATTGTTGGGAAAATATTTCCAATTCTAAACATTCCCACAATACATTGTGGAAAAGTTACTGCAATATTTTGTAATGCCTTTTCAAGATAAAATTATTCTCATATGTAATGTATCCGCAAGCTTTTCAATGTGTTCCGGAGCATTGACATAGACCGTAAAATATTACACTAAAATACCTACAAAACATTCAGATAATGGGTTTAGTACGGTATAGCAACCCAAATTTATGCCCATATTTGGTGTCCATTAAAATGTAATTCTATCAAATATTTCACAAATTTGAAGTACTAGCACAATTAGAATAACATTTGGTGTAGATAAGCAGGGGTTTGGGGGCAGGAGCCCCCAAGAAAAAGAAAAAATTAACTCTGTCTTTACTGTGAAGATGAAAACCGTCATAACTACATTAATTTGTGACTTCATACATTGATTTCAAATATTTTTACGTCATAGGCCTGACAATGAGGCTCGTTAAATATGGTCATAAATATGGGTCCACTTTACTGCACTTTTTCTCAGTTAGTGAAATGGTAATAAAGCAGGAAGTAATCACACAGTAAAACAAACTGTTTTGTGCAATACATGTAAGAAAAGTTTTTGACTTCATATTGCCCTCACTTGTGCTTAGTACAATGTGCAATACAAACCAATTTTCATATTGCACTCAGCCACCTGCTGTATGTACAATTTATAAATGTAGGATTATGAGTGTCATGATATTGCCATAAATGCTCTCATGCAGAAACTGTACTTATAATTATGTTATTTTAATATTGCACCTCTTTTTTTTAATATAGAATGTTAGCCGCCATCGCATCAGCTGGAAAAACTGCCGAATTTGAAGCTTGCATTAGCGCAGCTAACCTTCCAGACACTTGCCCACCCCCTCCCCAATGTGGTAAGTGCTTTATGAGCCCTCTTTTGCTAAATTAGAACAAATTTATTAATAATCTACAGCCAGAGCCAATAACCATTGAGTAGGCAAAGTTATAACTTTTAAATTTCATATTACACTCTTTTCTTGAATTTTCAGTTTGATAAAGAATTTTTTTATGAAAATAAATAATCAAGAAAGAAAAAGAAGATGGTTAATAATTAATTTATTAAGATAAATAGGGGTGAATGTCCCATCAGAAATATATTAGCAAGTCACGAAAACTGTTTGTTTAATTTTGATTGTCTATAACAACGAATGTCTGGTAACATTCACAACTTAAAATTTTAGGATAGTAGAACAGATTCAATGTATAGGCATAGTTGATTGATTGATTGATTGATTGATTGATATCACTCTCCTTCGACCCTTGATGTACACCCTGAAATAAACGTTCTGACTTTTAGGTTTAGGTCTAGGTTTTTATTTACTCGGACCAGTGATTTTGTAAGCTGGACGGTAGTACCTCTAAGCCACAACATCTGAAAAAATAGCCAAAGTACATCTCAATAAGACAATTTCATAACCGAAATTAATGAAGTAGTTTTCAGCTGGGCTGACAATTAGATTTGTATCTCCAGCTAGGCGTGGCTCAGTTTGGCCTAATGTAGTTGTGAATAGCTCTGGGTAGCTCTAACTGACTGTATATATGTATTCAGCTGAATAGTAGAATCATTAGTTGTCTTAATTAAAGTTTCGTAAAAAAAAAATTTTCAGATGGCGAAGAACCCCCACCACCCCCAGCAAAGAGATTACTCCGCGAGCTTCTGGAACTTCTTTCATAATTGAAACCATGGCAACCAACTGGACTGACTTCACTACATTTCGTTGAGCTTATTTTTATTTTTTTTCGTTGTAAGAAATTTCAATAAATGCATCAAACCAAATGTCATTTATATTATTAACAGTTATTGCTACATACGTTTTAACACACTCTAAGCCATATTTTGTAAGAAGGAAAGGCGGAAGTTGTGATGCGAGTTTTATTCGATCTCTCAGCTGCATTTGATACTATTTATCTTGATATACTTATAGACTAAAGAACAGATATATGGCTTTGATTGCACCGCTCTTGAATGGTTCAAATCATACCTCTCTAACTGGACTCAGTCTGACACAATCAACAGTACTGAGTGATAAGTGCTTTGAAGTGTGGTGTACCTCAAGGCTCAAAACTTGGTCTAATTCCTATCAAGTCGTTGCGAAGATAATGGAGCTGAAAATGAAAAATATGCTGATGATGAACAATCCTCTCCTTTACACCTGTGGTTACACAGTGAGTAAAGCAAGCACTGAAAATATGTTCTGCTGAAGTGCTCATGTGACGTAGATCATTGCAGTAATCAACACATCCTCTGTTGGTCAAAACCTTTGACTGGTCAAGCAAATTGAATAGCTTTTAGACAGTTGTTTCACAAAACAAAGCAATGATCTACGTCACTTTATTTACTTATTTTCAGTGTTTGCCCAACTCTTTGTGTAACCAATTCTAGAAATTAAAGGTAGAGATGCCATCTCACCTGGTGATATGAATATAATGTCTGGGAGAGCATCTCAATGAGATATATTCAAATGTTCAGTTGACCAATTTTTGACTTAACCATTGGCAAAAGATAGGACTATGTGAAACAGCCAACATATTTTAAACATCGTGGCAACCACTTGCCCTTGAGCCATATTTTAGGAATAGTGTTTGGTACCATAAAACTACATATTCTGATAATTTTATCAAAATCCATGACCCACCACATCCCAAATATTTTCATATTGGGTCGATTTTTTCAGCAAAGGCCTCTTAAGCAGTTTCCTTGTAGTGAGCATTCCATCGTACAGGATTGCTAAAATTACATCATATCTGTTATTATAGTTGTAATAATTACATAGAATTTAATCTTCAATTTTCTCTTGATTCAAAGAGCATGATGTAAAAGTTTTCTCCTATGTTTGCATAAATTGCTTCTTCATTTCTTGAAGAAACAAAATAATACCCAAGCCAAATCAGATAACATTGTAAAAGCCTATCCGACATAAATAAGACATAATCAAAACAGTTTAGCAGTTAACAGTTTGTTAAATTTCTCATGATGTCACGGATGTAGAAGAAAAGTTTGAAAGACTATTCTACGTAATTATTACAATGATAATAACACGAAACTTAAGACTTTTTAATGATAACCCATTGCAATCAAAATGTCAAAACCTTTATTTACAAGTACAATTTCTGGTAGATCTTTATAATAAATATTTTCTGATGCCCAACTAACCAGAGGCAGATGTAATGATGTAATGATGAGGTGTTGAACATGATAATTTGCAAAGAGTGCCATTGTAATACCATGATGTTGTATTACCGTGGCACCTTGTTTTCATGTGCATCCCAGATAGCATTCCAAATTGAGCCAGCATCTTTATTTATCAGCCACCATCGGAACAACATCGTTGCAACATCGCCAACATCGTGCCGATGTTGAGGTTTTCACTTGTAACATAGCAATTTAGTGTATTGACACATGATTGAAATCTGCCGATAACATGGTATTTATGATAAAGAAGGTGCATGCAAATTCTCAACAGGTGGCAGCAATTGTCAGCCACAGTGTTTCCCTCTAGCAACTAGTGGTATTACATTGGCTGGGAACTGCCTAGGCGTAAACGCGATAGGCAGGTCCGCTCTACCTATCTGAATGGCTGATTGGCCAAGCACTGGATTTTCTGATTGGCTGTGCTATTTTTAGACTGGGGAACACGTTCCGGTCCACACATTTCCAATGTTAAAGCCTAGGATGCCCACGCACGCTACCGGGAGAATTTCCTCTGCAAGATGGCAGCCCCTACCTGCGTTTTGGCTGGGACCTGCCTGAGCGTAAGCGCGATAGGCAGGTCGCCTCTACCTATCCTGCATGGCTGATTGGCCAAACACTGATTTTCTGATTGGCTCTGCTATTTGTAGACAGGGGATCACGTTCTGGTCAAGGCATTTCCAATGTTAACGATAGAGATGCGCACGCACGCTACCGGGATGAATCCGTCCCGGTTAATGGCAGCCCCTACCTGCATACTGCGTCAGCTAGTCGCAGCGGGCCAGCGAAGGTATGACACTGACTCATTCTCAAGTAAGGAGACAGGTCGTGTCTGTCAATTGGTCACATCACAATGTTTGTTTGCGAGACTTCAACCAATCAGATCACATAATTCGCCAGACCCAACCTGAGTATTTCTTCATTCAGGGAACCAGAGAGGGGTTACAATGTCACAGTATTACAACGGAGCACTCCAGTACGTTGGCAGATGCTTTCTTTGAATCGTTAAACATATGGCACAAACACCTGTTATTTGAAAAAGATAAAATTGAAAAATTCTTACATCACCATTAAGACCATCCATTCAAAAGCTTATGACCCGATGGCCAAAAATTATCACAATGTCAAAGAAACAACGCAAAATGTCTTCAAATACTGTTTTGACTAACTGCATGAAAGAGATATTCCTCTAATTATACAGATTTAATACATTGATATGAATGGAAAGAATGGACCTCACGTAATCAAAATAAGTGCAAATCAATGTTCTAGGTGCATAAGCTAATAAGCAGAGCCAGGGATGAGTGCCGATCGAGGCACCTCTTCCCCCTTTTTGATCACCAAAATTTGGCAAATTTACCCCAGAACAGAAGGGTTTCCCTTTTATTGAATCAGAATCAGAATCAGAATCAGAATACTGTTTATTTACCCAAAAACAAAAGCAGAAATACATAACAATACATATTAAGGATTTTGTAAATGGGGGGAGACACCCCAAAGACATGAAATTTCGCTATAGGGGTGCCACCCGAGATAGGGGAACAGCATTTGGGGATCCATCCTGCTAAACACATTAACAGCTATCTTCAATTCAATGATTAATAATTAATGATTATAACTCAATATGAAAAACATTATCAATTATTACAGATATAACATGTTTGATTATTGCATACATTAATATACAGTGAAATCTTTCTTTTTTTGAAATAAACCTTCAAACCATTTAATGAGTGTGTATATATTTTGTCCTTGTAGCAATTATCTAATTCATTAAAAAAAAGAGGAATTCTAAATCTGATACCAAGCCTGGCAAATTCATGTTTGATTAGGGGAATGACATAATCATTATTCCTTCTAATTTGATACTGATGAAAAGAAGAATTTTTAGTAAATATACCCGATTGATGAAAGTAGCCCGGCAACAGCCCATTCTCCAGCTTGAAACAGAACTTTAAACCATGCAGTGCACAGATGTCATGTACCTTTAAAATATTTAGTGATTGAAAAATTCCACTTGTGTGAGCATTATATTTTGAACATGACACTGCTCGGATTGCCTTTTTTTGCAAAATAAATAACCTATTACAATGTTTTTGAAATAAAAGAACACCATAATTCAAGTGTGGGACAATCAGAGCATTATATATATTTAAAAGGGCGTCTAGTGGAAGGGAATGTTTCAGTTTATTAATAATGCCAATTATTTTTGATATTTTTGTTGATATTATATCAACATGAGATTTGAGTTTAACAGAGCTGTCCAGCATAATACCTAGAAAATTAAATTGTTTAACAAATTTTATTTTAACTTGATTTATGTAGAGATCAGGGTATTCTACGGTCTTTTGAGGCATGTGAAATAATATTGCTTTAGTTTTTTCTGTATTTAATGACAATTTATTGACTTGAAGCCATAAAGAAATTTGGTGTAGTTCTGAATTTATGTTGGAAGCAGTTGTATTGTTATTGGTTGTAAAAGTTTTTAGTGTTGCAGTAAGAGTAGTATCGTCGGCATAAAGTATGGGATAAAAAAGATTACTGGCATTTGCTATGTCATTCATATAAATTATGAAGAGTAATGGTCCCAAAATGGAGCCTTGGGGTACCCCAGTAGTAATTAATAAAGAAGATGAATGGATTCCATTAAAATCAACATACTGATAACGGTTATTCAAATAACATTCCATTAATTTCAGTGCATTTTGGTCAAAGCCATAATATTTTAATTTAGCAATAAGTATCTGATGATTTAACGTGTCAAATGCCTTTGACAAGTCCAAAAATACTGAAATAGGAGTTTCACCTTGATCAAGATCATACAAAATTTTATCAATAAGTTCAAAGGCAGCATACTCAGTTGAGTGACCTTGATGAAAGCCATACTGGCTGGAGAAGAAGAGTTTATTTTTATTAAAAAATTGATAAATTTGTTTATGTATGCATTTTTCAAAAACTTTTGAAATACTTGGTAATATAGATATAGGACGGTAATTTTCAAATTTATAATCTTCATTTTTTTTAAATACTGGGGTGACTTTAGCAATTTTCAGAGAGTTAGGGAACATGCCTACATTGAATGACTGATTTATTATAATTGTTAATGGCTCAGCTATCTCATTTTTTATGTTTTTTAGAAGTTTATTGGATATTTTATCTTTTCCAGAGCTAGATTTGGATTTAAGGTCCTCAATCAATTTTTTAATCATTAAAGGAGTCATATTTCGAAAACTAAACTTAAAGTTACAAGTTGATTTCATAAAATCTGAGAAGTTTATATTATTGATACTAGTGACATTTTGAGCTAATTCAGGGCCAACATTTATAAAATATTTATTAAATTCTTCAGCTATTAAATGAGGATCAGACACATAATGTTCATTTATCAGAAAAAAATGTGGAAATTCTTTGGTCTTTTTGGTTCTATTCATTATACTATTAATGATTGACCACGTTTGTTTCATATCATTCTTATATTTAATGAAGCAATTTTGATAATAAAACTTTTTAGCATATCTTATGCTTTGTTTTAGTATACGGTTGTATGTTTGCAGATTTACTTTTTTTGTATGATATATTAATGAAGTAATGTCAGTTTTTTTTAGTTGTGTATAAAGATTATCTCTGTATTTAATTGATTTTATTATGCCTTTACTGATCCAGGGTGTCTTTCTATTCTTGTATTTGTTGTATCTTACTAACTTCACAGGGAAACATTTATCAATTCCTTCTCCAAGTATACTGTTTAAGATTTCATAATTATCATTTGGATCAGCATTTTCACGGATATCAAGTTTATTCAAAATATTACTATTATTTATGAATCTGCAAAAAAGAGACACAGCAACATCATATTTTGGAAAGGTCTTAACATATTTTTCTGATTGACACTTAATATTTAAATAATCTAATGTAATAAAACATGGTAAATGATCTGAGATACTTGATGTTAGAATACCTGCTGTTGTCTTCGAAAAGTTATCTGACAGTTTAACGAGAATCTGATCAATCAGAGTTCCATGTTTATGAGTGAGTCTTGTAGGAAAAGTCAGTTTTGGAATATAGCTATTTGATAAAACATTTTCAAAATAATCTCCAATTGCATTAATTTCTTTGTATTTTAACAAATCAATGTTGAAGTCTCCACAAAGAGTTACATGTTTGTAATGTTTAAGATTATCAAATACCTGTGTAATATCTTGAGTAAATGTTTGAATATTATCAGCAGTATTTCTTGGTGGGCGATATATATTACCAAGCAGCAAAGTATTAACATTATTTGAGCAGTAGGACGAGGAATCAAGATTAATTTCAATGAATTGTCCATCCCAAAAATCGGAGTGTTCATTTACAGAGATGTTTCTAAAAGTAAAGCTATCAAGGAGATAAATGGCAACACCACCATGTGCACTGCAAGATTTACCCTTTTGAATGAGTGTATAGTTTTCAAGCTGGAGGAGGGATGTGTCGGTCTCTTCAGACAACCATGTTTCCTGTAAGCAAATAGCAGACAAATTAATATTTTCATTTTTTAAATTTTCAAGAAAAATTTTAAACTCACTAAACTTGGCATTTAAAGACTGGCAGTTTAGGCATAAAATTGAGAAATTATTCACTTTATTCTTACACATATTTGTAAAGGAATCAATACTGTAATAGAGAGATTGATTGAATAATTCTGGTTCGTTAGATTCATCAAATTGGTCACCATTTTCATTCATAGTATTGATAAGACAGTAAGAATCGGGATCATCAAATAATACATTATGTGTCTTGATTTAAGAGTGACAAAAATAAAAAATAATGATAAACAAATTATGATTGAAATAAGAAAGATAGGATGGGATAAAACATTGGTAGCTGATGATGAGTGGGTATGCAGGATGCTCCCCCAAGGCTGAATACAATCAACAAATTGAATAATAGTACAGCGGATGGATGGGTTTGGGGTTGACTCTGTAGAAATAATAAAAAATAATAAAAATAAATGAAATAAAAAATAATAATAAATAAAACAAAGTGCATGTATATACATGTGTATCTTGAGCAACTTAAGACAGCAATTGAGCTTCTGGCATATCTGGATCCAATGTCTTACACATGATTACCCCAGTTGAAAAAAATCATAAAACGAACAGCTTCCGTAACCTGAATGATTATTCAATTCACATTTGTAATAAATCAAACATTGATTAATGAAGCACATGTCAGCTGAGAAGTGCATGATGTTTATAACACTTCAGTGACTGTGTTATGCATCCAAACACAGATCAAATTAATATCAAACATTCACACACATAATACAATTCAGAGATATTGACATACATATGAAAGTATGATCCAGTATTCATTAATTTGTGCTATTCAGTAATTTATGCTAATTAACGGAAAAAAACAGGACATCATTATCCTATGCACGAGAAGCACAAATAAAGTAATTGGAGTGATGATAATAATATGAAAATTTTAATTGAAAGTTGAGTCTGGACACTAATACCATATTTGGATTAATTGTCAGCATATATGAAACAAAAATAATTTGACATATGCAACATGGTCTTTGCATGTAGCCATATTGACATTGTAAATAACATTTTTAATTAACAAGGAATGTCAACGATTGAACAGATTTAGCCAATAGTTCATGAAATTAGTTATAAATATGAATAATTCAATCTTCTTTTTTTTTCTTTTTTTTTACAGTTCAGCACGGACATCAGACAGAATCTTACCCATCCAATTTTTTCCTTTCCAGGCAGTCATCGTTGTGGCATCAGGGGAAGATATGATGACCCCTGTGCCATATGTAGGGTCAGGTGAAGCTTCACCAATGGTACGATTCCCAGTGTCAAGTAGGGCTTTTTTTGCACCAGGGTTTTGAGAGTATTTTGCCATGTTTACACCTTTGAGAATATCAAATGCTTTCTTTTCCCAGACATCTTTCTCGAAGCCTCTGACCTTTTTGCCAAGGGTGTTGATTTTGTATGGGTTGGTTTCATCAAGGATTTTTTTAGCAGTGCTGTCATCACCAAACAGGATAGCCTTTGCATGTTGGAAATACTGCTCATTGCAGCAATAGGTTTCACCTTCAATTTTGACATTTATTTCATGGAAGTTGCTAAACACACTGTGTGGAGAAAAGAAAACAACAGTGTCATCAGTGTGTTTCACAGCACGCCTCTCAGGTTGTAGTTCTGGTGGCACTTCACTCAAGTTTTGTGTTCTGTACTGTTTGCCATTTATAAAGAGCTTATCAAGTTTTAGTTGCACTTTTGGGAACTGTTGTTTCAATCCTTTTGCATGTTTGAAGATAGGCCACAGTTTTTGTCGGTTTGTCTGCACCTCAGGGGGATAATCTTCGTAAATCCATATTGATTTTGAAGATAGTGACATCCTATTTTGCAGTACTCTTTGTTTGTCTTTAAAATTCAGGAATTTAACCACAATTGTCCGATTTTCCTGATTTCCCCTGTTCACTCTGTGTGCCCTCTCAATAACCATCTGCCTGGCATTGCTGATTTTCATTGTGTTCTCCAGCATGTCATAGACCATTTCTTCTGTTTGTTCCCATGTTTCATTTATTCTTTCTTTAATTCCATTTATAATCAAGTTATTTCTTCTGCTTTTGCTATCAAGATATTGCAATTTATCTGTTGTCTCTGCCAGTTCTTTTTTCAATCGTGAGTTTTCACTTTCAATGACAGTTATGTTTTCAGCAAGTTTCTGCGTCTTATCAGAGTCTGCTTCTATTTTAGCAGTAATGTCACCAAGTCTATCATGCAGATTTTCAAGTGATTTTTCAATTGCGGGGATTGAAGATTTTTCAGTGGCTTTAACTGACCTTTCAATGGCATCCAGTCTTTGTGTAAGCTTGTATAGCCAAGCTGGCTCCTCTTGGGGTACATCCTTGCTATTATCACTCATGTCTGATTGTGATCTAAGTTTTCCACTCCGTAGGTACATTCACACGAGTAATAAGTTCAAAAGTCTCATAAAACTTGAGGCAAAACACAAGGTAGAAACATCCAGCTGTACAAAACAGGTCTGTTAAGCTTATATCATGTTAAATGATCCAGAATATGTCAGAGCTCAAAGTTACTGCTTGCTCACTCCCGCCATCTTGAATCTTTTTTGCATTCCTTCACAAATTTTCTGCTGAGGTCAGTTACGCCAGGAAATTTATACACATGCGTACTAGGCTATACTGGGATTCATAATAAATGTCCACCCGGTTTTCAAATATATTTTGTTATAAATGGCACGAGAAGCACAAAATGGACTGAAAGTTTTAAGCAACATGTCAAATCCCAACTTTTATCTGATAAACACACAACCGGGAAAGAAATAACTTAAATTTTATTGTATTTATTTTAATTTAGAATAAATAAACCACTTTTTTTTCATACAAATCACTTATAGTGCCTTGTAGAAAAGTGGCTACACTGATAAACAATGCAAATATTGCAAAGATAGGAAATTTTAAGTTAATTGGTCCAACAGGATTTTTTATGGCTTCGTTCTCCACATTGCCCAACTGGGTGGCCTTGCTACATGGCCAAATGTGCTATGTGCATTTCCATGCATTTTGATAAAACCCATGGTTTTCCTCTGATTATTATTAATGATTGGTCATGAAGAGCTGTGGAGAGCCAAATCAGTGACAAGGTTTACCAAGTGTAGTTATAGATCCTCAACTGTGAAAGAGTCAAGGCTGTTAAAGCAAACATACTAGCAACGGGTTACAGGAAGTGGGAATAATGGAGATTTTAGCACTAGGCAGTCAGCCATCTGTGTTTACTTAATCAGTCGCCTGTGTTGTGGTACCACTGGTCAGTGGAAAAAAACAGGAACTAATTTTACTGATCGAAAACTACTTAATAAAATATAATAAATGACTGTTACTATTTACTAATTTGCTTTAAAGGCAGGATTCTTAAATTTAATCAATGCTTGGTTGGCTAATTTTTATAATTATGGGAAAAATATTAATAACTGAATGAGCATTCCGGATATAAAAAATTAAAATTTTTCTGAAATATTTCCGAAATTCTAATCTGGTTAATTTTACATGATTTTTTAAATATAATCATCTTATTACATGACAAACTGTACGTAATTAATGTTATCACAGAAAATTCAATGCATATTTGAGGATGATAACCTGTTGAAGTATTCAGGTGTAGGTAAAAATTTGGAATAATTTTTTTGCAGATGTTGACATAGCTCAATGCAATCAGTACTGAATGAGGCAAAGCTCATTTTGAGACAGTTTTCTTGTTATTGCAATGACGTGCACTCAATTGCCATGACAGTTGTATTGGTTAACCTAATTAGCCAATTTACCACTAGAGGGCTACAGCACAGCAACCAAATAAATTGTGCAGTCAAGTCTAGATCCTCAGGCCGCGTTGTAGACGAGGGTCTAGTAGATATCAAAGCATGGCGAGATAGGCCATGGAAGTAGGTCAATCACTACGCACGTTAAATTTAACTTAAAATAGTTCTATAAAATATCCAGTACGACGTTGCATTGGGCGTATTTGGATGTGGCGTATTCTACGCAGTCAAATTGCTGGCTCCCCCACTAGGATTCTTGCTCCCCCGAATTCCGCAAGACCCTCTCCTGCGGAGAGGTTCAAATTTTTTTTGCTGCTCCAAGCTTTTTATGACAAAATATAAACTGAAAAATATTACTGGAAATTCATTATGGATCCCTACGATAGACAGGCATAACTGAAGTTTGCATTACATGTAAATGGAGCCTGTGTTGGCAAGTGTTGGATTTTCAAGGTCAAATTGTTAAATGGACCCAGTATAGGTAATAGTTATATCCCTAATAGGAGGGAGTTGCAGGTAAAGTGTTTTCTTTTGCCAGTAATTCATACTAAAAAGCCCATGATGAGGCCAGTCTTAAAAATATTTCTGTTGGGGGTTACACTTGAAAAACCCATGAGGTAGGTAGGAATTTTCCTTTTTTTTTGTATCTCAGAAAATGCCATATTTAACTAACCGGTACACAGACACAGTCACACTGATATTAAAGAATAAGACAACCCAGTAAGTGTTAAATTTATCTAACTTTTATCTTCAAAAGCTTCCTCAAAATAAGGCAAATAAATATGTTCTGAACAAAATAATAATTATTAATATGAAACTACATATATAAACATATATATATATATACATAGAAAACATTACGAGACCTTTAGTATGGGTCATATTGGTTGAGTAACGAAAAAAAAAATACTTCGCACTTCACGTATTTTACTTAGGCCCGACTTTGAGGCCCATGCATTGTTAAATATCATTTTGATGCAGGGAATCCCCCCAGCAGCCCGCAAGCATTATCAACGAAATCTGAATTGGAAAATGGCACAGAAATTGAAAGAAATCAACCATATCTTAGCGATACTATAGAAAAAAGGTATGTCTAACCCTAGAGCAGGTGTCGTGTGGCAAACGTTTATTAAAAGGCTAGTTCCAAAAATAAGCCGAAATTCCGTATTTTTGATCTAGGACTTTGTAACCCTGTCCTGTGGACCTGGGACTTGTAGCTATGGATGATATAACTATGGAATGTTGGAAACACAATTTGTAGCATTTTTATCCAGATTTTCCATTATAACAACACAAAAAGGATGAAACAAATTTCAAAATATATGACTTAAGAAAGTGAAAGTAGTACAATTAAGACATGTTATGCAAATTTCACTATGTAGGGATCTTACGGTCATTGATAGGGGGCTTTGGATGAGTACCACATCTTCATATTTTCCCCTCATAAAAATCATATATCACTAATGGTCATAAAACTCTAAAAATGTATCTCTAAACTATTTTAGATATATAATTTTTTTCAGATTTTGCATTAGGAATGAATGTCAAAATGAAGTTTGAAAAGTGGAAATACTATAATTTAGATATGTCACTCATGTAGGATAAGTAATGTCTTTGATATGGAGGTATGAAAAAGTAAGAATTTTCCCTATTTTTCTTTTATTTCAATAAATTTCTGTTATTTACAGCCATGAGACCCCAAAAGGCACTATAGCTGACAGTATTACGGCACAAAATTGTGTTAGGGTGAGTGCATTAGTGTTAGAATTCTGCTTCGGAAAGTGTTACATACCTCCACTGGTCGGTTATGACACACAATTAGAGAAAGATATTGCCTACAGTTATGACTTGAGTGATTGTGTCTGAAAATTTGCATTATTCTTCAAATAGCGATTGTTTACAAAAGGGACTTTTTGAAAATGCCTTATGGGCTTAAAAAACCTGGTTTGGAATCATTCCCTACATCTACATGTAGGGACTGATGGATTGGTCTGAGCCCACCACGGATGAGCAGGAGTGAGCAAGTTTGGATGGCGAATGGCCACGGAAGTAAGTAGATCACTCATCAAACACTCGCCAACCCGAGTGACTCCGGTGCAATTTCCATAAAAAGGAATAACGTTTTACTCGTAGAACGTCGGCCAAATGTTTACACATGCTCAAAAATGTTTTCCCACACATCTGTCTGCTGGCAAAGACTTTGGCTACCGTTTTATCTGAATTCAATCTATAAAAGATTTTTGTACTTGCCAATGAGATGCAGTGCCTCTCTGATGTACACCATTATCTGATATTCCCAGTCCGAAATGCATTATTAGGAAAACTTGTTTTAATTTGCATTGCAGAGTGAGGTCGTCCAGTAGCATATTGGTTAAAAAGATCCATGACAGGAGTGTGCTTCACAGAGGCAGCTTTGCTTTTCATTGGTTATTACAGTTTCTATGATAAGATAGATTATCTTTAATTCTCTTAATGTCTTGGGTCGTTCTGACCCATTTATCATTTGTGTGTTCTCTTACCTTATATGGACCTAGAGTCCGCAATAAAGCTGACTTAACTTGACTTGACATACAACAGAGCAACACGTGCCAGCACCACCCAAATCATGGACTTAGAAGTTTGTTTGTTGGTTTGTATCTTTCTTTTAACAGAAGAAGCATATAAGCTTAGCGAGCTGGTACACATTAAAGATAGAGAATTTACAACAATACATTGTGATATTGAGAGAATAATTACATGTGAATTAAAATAATATTGTAATTATAATGAAACAAAGAGTTGAATAAAGTAATTTTTATGTTATAAATTTCCATAACTTAGATAAAATACATCAATTTAAAGCACTAATATCAAATAAAGAACCTGAAATTATATATGCTCTTGGTAATTTCCTAAATAAAGTAATGTAGACTTTAATTACAACTGGGCTCCTCCGATATGACACTCCCTGACATGACTGTCAACACAAATTAGAAGAGCCAAATGCCAGGGTCAGCGCAATGTTGCCTGGTACTTTTTTATTTTTATACATGTGAACATTCTTATCTTTTTGTGTTAATTTGAATCTTATTGTGATATTATGATCAGTATTTGTGTATATTTATGCAAAATTTTAATCTAATATTGATATTATAATCAGTATTTGTGATTTGATCTGTGATTTTATTTGCTATCTTTTATGTAATAATATATATATATATTATTTCGCCTTAATACTGAATGCTTAAATGTTAAGCTGTATATTATGTATAAAATAATGAGATCAGATTTTTGTAGATGTAGTTTTAGATAGACGTAGTGAGTAGATATGTGACATATGTATCTTTTCTGATATGAAAAAGTGTCAATAAAAGCTATATATATATATATATAAAATGGCACTTTTGCAGCCTGCTCTTTCAGTGTCTTGGGTCCCTAATTATGGAAGAAGCTACACACATCATTGAAGAAAACTAAAGACTTTGCTAATTTTTAAAGACTTAAATATTTCGAACAACTTTTAATCTATAATTAGCTTTTGCATATTTCATATTTTATTGCTTTTATCTATTGATATGATTCTGTATCTATTTTACTATTCACTTTTATCTCTACAATTTACTTTTTTTGAAGCGCACTAGCATGCTTTTTTAGTTCTTTATAATGCTGTACAAATGTAATAATAAAAAAAATATTTTTTAATCTCTCTCTCTCTCTCTTATATTTATACGGCTCTTAAACAAATACCAACTTGTTTTATCACATGATCAAATGGAGAAATATTAAAATGGGTGATTTAAAGTGTTGAGATCATGGGGAACTTTTGGTGAAGGGGGTTTGGTAAAGTTGAAATGAATTATCAATTGAAATTGGGTCTTCATTACAAAATGACCCTAATAAAAATGACCTTGATAAGCTGATCTTATTCAGCATACTGTACTATTGTGATATTGAGGTAATAATAAAATGTTCATTAAAACCATATTGAAATTATATTGCAACAGTTGAGTTGATTAAAGTAATTATCATGCCATAAAAAGGTGGTTATATTATATAGCAAAATTTTGATAATTTGGAAAAATATCTGGAAATAGTTTTGAAATTACGATTGTTGGTAATTGCTGAATATCAGATGATTCTTTATCGTTCTACTGCATGCCTTTAATTAAACTTTCACTTGAAAATGTGATGGTAGTTGGGAAATAATTTCATTCCATATGCCTGCTCCCTGATATTTTGTCATTTGTGACGTCACAGCGTCGACATTGGACGCCCAACAATGGCGATTCTGCAGCATAGTGATTTTGAGGCCAATCGTCTAAGTGGGAGATGGGCTGTAGTCCCTTAATAGGCAACACAGTTCTGTAAAAATGAAAATTGTTATCACTGAAAAAATAAACAGAAAGTGTTCATATGGGGTGGACACATTTGGGTATACTGTGCTTCTTGCCACTTTTAATTGCATGAAGATCATAAGTCTTCTTCAGACCCCTACATCAAACACTAGCAAGGTAAAATTAGGAAATTCTAACATCGCAAATGGATGCAATATTGCCATTGACCCCAACAACCATGGTGCCGATGAACCAGAATTGAATATCTATGCCACAGATGTATGAGCAATGGTACAGTTGCTTGCTTCCATCTACTTTGACTGGTGTTGCCACCTGGGGAATACAAACATGACCCAGACAGGTGGTGCCATCTGGACAACTTGGAAACACCATAGCTGAGAGGCCCTCTTGTGGAGAACATGCTAAGTTGCTTGTGACGGTGATGATTGGTTTTCTGTACATTTCCTGGACCACTACATAAATCTGCTTAAATGTAGACACTGCATTGACGTCTTCGCAAGTACTTAAGTCATCATTTGTGAGTTTCATTGTGAATGGATTGTGAAACATATTCTGTAGACCTCCGCAATTTCCTTCTGAAACCATGTACGCTGCTGCAAATCCAACTGAAAGAAAAAATATAACATATTTTCCAAAATGAATAATCACATTTATATTCCTGAGCCAACAACAAATTTGTCAACAAAAAATGTGTCCTAAACTATAAATAAAAACTAATTCATCTTGGAGAGGGACATAAAAATTATCGCAAACAGTACACAGATTATTTTTTGTTTATTGAATGATTCTCTTGGATTAAGTAACATTTCATTTTACTGAAAGAAAACTATTATTTTTATTCTATATATCTCCTTCAAACTAGTTATATTTTCTTGTCACCAAGTAATATTTTTATATCTAGAATCAATCCACGAACATGTATGACGACAATAACATGGCATTGCCTTCTGGTGTTAAAATGAAGAACTGACTGGTGTCAAACTGGTATAGAAATGCAAACTATGAACACATGATTTTTAAATTGAACATATCACCAGTTAATAATTTTGCACTTGCCATTTGTATACCTTTCATGTGTATAATTAAATGCATAAATACCATTAATTTCTCACATGGTTTCCATAGACATGAAACAATAGTCGCAAGAGTAGTCCTCGAAAAACCATAATCACAAGGCCAGTGCTTTCAATTATTTTCATAACATTTGAATAACCTATGGTCTATGTTTCATTGACAAATCTTTATTGACACCACACAGATTCACTCATAATAAATCGCAGCACTACATTGGCCCAGTGTCGAGGGTTTGCTGCATGACTACAATCCAAGGCGACAACAAATATTTGGCCCAACATTGGCCCTCTGACACATTGATCAAGCCAGCTTCAGCATACAACATTGGCCAAACCAATTGCAAGTTCTTAGCCAGCTGACCAACATGGCTGGCAGATGGTGGCATTGATTGGGCCAACAAATTGTATCTTTCATAGTCATTTTAAAATACCTATGACTTCTTTTCATCATGTCAGCCATACTTTTAAGACTGTGAGATTATAGTGTGTAACTGGTGACTAGCTGGCATGAGACCGATCCATCACTCCCTGCATCAGAGATGCAGATTGACATAATGGAAAAAACATGCTTGAGATCCTGGGTTAGATTCCCTACTTGGCTATAATACGGTAATAACACTTTTGTAATCACCCAAAGCTAATTATTGATGTTGATTTCCACTGTATGTTATAATTAAAATGACTTGATAAAATAATACTTTGATTCTTCATCAGCCTTTTAATCTTACGGTCCCTGGTTCAAATCCAACTATGGCTACTCATAGCATGCAACTTAATTTTCAAATTTAGGGAATCATGTGGGTATATTTATTGTCTAAGTATTCTTCACGAAAAGTATACGTTCACTATAAGAAGAAAAAAATGTCACATGGAACCCTATTCGGTTTTTCGGCTTGTCACAAATACAGAATCCTACAAGGTCCCACGTGGGTACTTGGGAGGAACCCCAACCATGGTATTTTAAATACCTTTTATATATTTATTATTTACTCAAAATCAAATAATTAATATACTACAAGATAATAAAACCAAGCCATGGATTTAAACTCTTGCAGGTTGTGCCCATGGCAAGCACAAGCTATTGTGACACCCAATGAGCTACAGAGACTGATTGCTTTAAATGGAATCTAAGCCCATTGATTACAAGCCAGCTAACAAAAACTATAAATAGAACTGCTGCTTTAGTTTGATTCTTGAATAATTTTCAGGTGTATTGGCATCCGTGGCATACTGGTTAGCATGGCTGCTTTTTGTGTAGGTAACCAGAGTTCGATTCTCACTCCTTTTAAATTTTTCTAGACTGAAGCTGAGCTTAACACCTCTGAAGCACCTTTCGAAATTGAAATACCTCCGAGGCAGTTCTGAGGCACCCATGGGTGCTCTAAAAACCCTCATTGTACCTTTATTTCTTAGAGTGTTTGAAATTGCAAACCAGCATTGAACTGATGATATAAACATCAAAGGTTATCATGTGGCAGTCACCAGTTCGAGCACAATTATCCGAAAACTTCATAAATTTTAAAATTAGATTGGTAATTACAAACGATATAAAAGTGGAAGTTTGAGTTATTGTACAACTAAAAACAGGTTGGAAGGAAATGAAAATTCTGAATTTATGCTCATAGGAAAACTATAAAATTTTGCATGCATGATACATTCTCACTTCTATTTTTCAGATATGGGGAAAAAAAGGATGAAGCAGAACCTGTTCTGTAGACTGAGTTGGCGTAGGATCCCCCGCATTTCTGAGTTTCATTTCCCCCACACGGTTTGAAGCATGTGCAGTCTTCCACAGTGATGCATCTGCTGTACTTCAAGTAACTGTTACCACAGTGGCACTCTGTCCCGTACTGTTGGAAAAGAAGAACAGTGAGACTATCTTTGCAAAATATATAGGTTGGAACAGAAGAACAGTGAGACTATCTTTGCAAAATATATAGGTTGGAACAGAAGAACAGTGAGACTATCTTTGCAAAATATATAGGTTGGAACAGAAGAACAGTGAGACTATCTTTGCAAAATATATAGATTGGAAAAGAAGAACAGTGAGACTATCTTTGCAAAATATATAGGTTGGAAAAGAAGAACAGTGAAACTATCTTTGCAAAATTTATAGGTTGGAAAAGAAGAACAGTGAGACTATCTTTGCAAAATATATAGGTTGGAACAGAAGAACAGTGAGACTATCTTTGCAAAATATATAGGTTGGAACAGAAGAACAGTGAGACTATCTTTGCAAAATATATAGGTTGGAAAAGAAGAACAGTGAGACTATCTTTGCAAAATATATATGTTTGAACAGAAGAACAGTGAGACTATCTTTGCAAAATATATATGTTGGAAAAGAAGAACAGTGAGACTATCTTTGCAAAATATATAGGTTGGAACAGAAGAACAGTGAGACTATCTTTGCAAAATATATAGGTTGGAACAGAAGAACAGTGAGACTATCTTTGCAAAATATATAGGTTGGAAAAGAAGAACAGTGAGACTATCTTTGCAAAATATATAGGTTGGAAAAGAAGAACAGTGAGACTATCTTTGCAAAATATATATGTTTGAACAGAAGAACAGTGAGACTATCTTTGCAAAATATATATGTTGGAAAAGAAGAATAATGAGACTATCTTTGCAAAATATATAGGTTGGAACAGAAGAACAGTGAGACTATCTTTTGCAAAATATATAGGTTTGAACAGAAGAACAGTGAGACTATCTTTGCAAAATATATAGATTGGAACAGAAGAACAGTGAGACTATCTTTGCAAAATATATAGGTTTGAACAGAAGAACAGTGAGACTATCTTTGCAAAATATATAGATTGGAACAGAAGAACAGTGAGACTATCTTTGCAAAATATATAGATTGGAACAGAAGAACAGTGAGACTATCTTTGCAAAATATATAGGTTGGAAAAGAAGAACAGTGAGACTATCTTTGCAAAATATATAGGTTGGAACAGAAGAACAGTGAGACTATCTTTGCAAAATATATAGGTTGGAAAAGAAGAACAGTGAGACTATCTTTGCAAAATATATAGGTTGGAAAAGAAGAACAGTGAGACTATCTTTGCAAAATATATAGGTTGGAACAGAAGAACAGTGAGACTATCTTTGCAAAATATATAGGTTGGAACAGAAGAACAGTGAGACTATCTTTGCAAAATATATAGGTTGGAACAGAAGAACAGTGAGACTATCTTTGCAAAATATATAGGTTGGAACAGAAGAACAGTGAGACTATCTTTGCAAAATATATAGGTTGGAAAAGAAGAACAGTGAGACTATCTTTGCAAAATATATAGGTTGGAAAAGAAGAACAGTGAGACTATTTTGCAAAATATATAGGTTGGAAAAGAAGAACAGTGAGACTATCTTTGCAAAATATATAGGTTGGAACAGAAGAACAGTGAGACTATCTTTGCAAAATATATAGGTTGGAACAGAAGAACAGTGAGACTATCTTTGTAAAATATATAGGTTGGAAAAGAAGAACAGTGAGACTATCTTTGCAAAATATATAGGTTGGAAAAGAAGAACAGTGAGACTATTTTGCAAAATATATAGGTTGGAAAAGAAGAACAGTGAGACTATCGTTGCAAAATATATAGGTTGGAACAGAAGAACAGTGAGACTATCTTTGCAAAATATATAGGTAAAAATAGGTTTGGTTTGCTACATCGTAGTTCATGCATGAGCCTTTCTCAACTCCTTAGGAGTATACAGCCACTTAAATAGAGGTTACCGACCCTAACTATTTTTTAACGTTACTTAATGCCATGAAAGTGACATGTTGTTAACTATAAAGTTAAAGTCATTATGACCGGTGACATTATGACTTGTTTAAGCCTTTTTCAACTCCTTTGGAGTATACAGCCAGTTACATAGAAGTACCTTCCTTTACAATTTTTCAAGCATTACTTAATGCCATGTAAAGTTACATGTTGCTAACCATGAAGTTAAAGTCATTATGACCGGTGAAATTAGGACTGGCCAGCTGCTATTGTCACTGTCACTGATATAGGTCCTTATTCTTATATTATCATACCATTTATAGTTTAGTGATTTGATTTTTATACTTAATTTCAATGCCTATACATTTGTCCCAGTATCCCCCCCCCCCTTTCACCTTTCACCAGAATTAATTGATTTGCGGTGAATTGTTTTTTTTTGTACTTGAGGGGGTGATTCTCGAGAAGTGATGGCTTGTCTGTCTTAAGAGATTCCCTCCTCATTTGTAGCAAATTCCGTACAAGTGTAATAAACAATCTGAATCTGATATTATGCCACTGACTAAGACTGAAGAACGTGATAAGATACATTTGTATCGGTTGTACAAATGTCTAAAACTTTAGTAAAAAAAAAAAAAAAGACATTAAGGTACATGTAATAAGCTTGATTCATTGAATCAGTCAGGTACTCAGATTCTTTTATCTTTCATCCTATTTACTCATATAACATATTTCAAATCAATTCATTATCAGTCAAATATGGGCATACATTTGTATTGTTTTTCATAAGGAATCTGTGTGCCATGTAATACATTGTAAAATAGTTATATTGCGATTGGGAGGCAATGAGGGATATAACTTAGTTATTCTTCGTTGAACATATTTTCTAATTTGTTTGATTGTTTGAATTGTTTGACTGCATGCTTATTATGCGAGGAAAGTTCAGTTTGCACACAGGTTGGAGCTACAACTAAAATTTTCGTTGATTATTTCCCTCTCAGAACCATAAGAAAACTGTCTTGGTGGAGCTTAATTATAATTATATAATAAAGAATAATAATTTAAATATTGATAATTAGTGTTGAGCTAGTGTGACCAACAATATACACGATGACAAATCAACTAAATATAAATCTGGCTTAGTTTCAGATCAGTAGCAACATTGGCAATGAAACATTGAATTCAAAATGATTACCTGTGTGGCAGCAATGGCATAGCTCTCCTTTACACATTCTGTGATGCAATTTCCAATTGTCCTGCCTGCATCGATCAGCAGCCTGTTGGGAAGTGCTCGGAGAGACTGGTCTTTGAAACAACCAAGATATCTGTGGTCTACAACTGAAGAGAGGTATGTGTTGATAGTTATCTTTCACAGTGAAACTCCAGAGCTCTGACAAACAGTGCTTGATTTGGCTTGTTGCAGGGTACAGTAATTATTGCCATATGTGCGACGGTTTTTGTATTCGGAGCTAATCTATTGGAGCATTTAAAGCTATATATTATTTTTGCTTCATAATGCAGTTCATAAATATTTGCATAATCACAATAGTAGAACAGCAAATTCCACACATATCAAAATGCTCCTTGAGAGTGTCAGAGCTCTGTTTCGAATCTGACCATGACGGTTATCTAAAATTGTGCAACTGTTTTTATAGCAACCATTTTGTGAAGGGAAAAAGCTGATTTTTATGATGCTTATGACTGTATTCTAACCATATAGCATGCTAGTGTTTAAAGCTGGTTTGTCTCCAGATTAAGTACATTCAAATACATTTATAAACAAATGCTCCCTTCTTGTCTCATGATATCTTTTACCATTTCAGGCCTGTTTGTGCACAAAAAAGTATTATTAAGTTACAATAAATAACATAGAGTTATTCATGCCATCAAAAACTCACTATGCAGACAAACCTAGTGATGATGTCACAATAATAAAAAATTGGTGACGATGCCATTTCCATTGTGTTTCCAATGTTTTGGTCTGGATTTTCTCTCAATGCATGATTTATGATTTGGTTATTTTCAACTATCGGATGAATTTTCAGAAAATTGTAATTTTGACAGACAATGCAGTTTTAAGGTGGGGCTTGTCATAACCAAGTAGTTTGGACCTTGTTGAGCATCATTGCCATGATAAGTGCATGCAAATAACATGTGTTATCATGACAAGATATTGTGGTGCTTTTATGGCTTTTATGGAGATTATTGTGGTGATTTGATTAAAATGAATATGCAACAGTGACATAATTATGGTCATAGTATCATTGTGGTCATCATTGTTGAATGTATGGGATGCATAAGATTATGGAACTACTTATTATCTGCCCGTTAGCAACTTACAATTCCTGTACAATGCACACTGATTACTTTTCTGGAATATGCAAATGCTAATTCCAATATGACAGTACAGTAAGAATTGTCAACTGCAGCTGACTGAAGCTACAAATACATTTGAATAAAAGTAATCTGGTGCGAGGGCAACAGTCTGCTCACACCAGGACCACTACGCTATCTTGTAAAAGATTGAGCATAATATATGAGCTTTACTGTACCTGTTTCATATATGTCATATGCATTTGGTCCACCACATTTCACAGACGCATTGCCTTGACAAGGAACTTCACAACAATCGTTGCAAGTGCCAATGCTGTGAACTGTTCCATTGGTACACCAGCATTGGCTTCCATTCTGGAAATCAAATGAAAGGTTGAACCTCTTTTTTGTCACTATAAACCCACATAATACATAGTGTATTTAGAATGCTTGTAGATAACTAGATAAAAAAAAATTCAAAGCCTAAGAAAACTAAACACCCAAAAACAATATTTGAATACTTAAAGAAATCAATCAATTTTATTATTTCTGGCAATAAATCTTCCATTATAATCATAACATAATCATACTTTTTACAAAATGTTTTTTGTATATTTTTGATATTTATATGTTTAATAGTTTCAGAAAGAACGTGCATGGAAATGAAGGAAATGATTAATTCCTGGCTCCAAACACTATGTACACAGTTCCTAATAATGATTAGGAATGCACATCTATCAGTAAATTTACATGAAAAAAAATATGTATGTATTTTTTGAAAAAGATAAATACTAAATAAGTTTTTGTTGAATTCTCCCATACTTACCAATAGCCCTGCCAAATGATACTTCTCTTTGGCACATTGAATAGCACAAGCATCTGGGGTCAGTGGTCCTGTGTTTTGAGTGACATCCGTGAAATTCAGCAAATTATTGTTAACTTTTGTTTTCTGGTAGCATCCTATATACCCAGGTTCTGCAGAAAATTAACGACTGCTACAAGACTCCATATTTTACAATGCTAATAAAATATTAGTATATGATGATACAAAAAATTCTCATTTTAAAATACTACAGTCAGTTTAATTATGTTCTTTTAGTAGATTTTTTAAATAATTAGAATAATAATATACAGTAAGCACACAAACAACATTATCACACAACGAACTGGTGAAGGTGGTATAACCGAATGTCATAAAAATACATTGAGCTAAAGGACCTCCAAGCTACACCCCCTCCCTCTCATTAAACCCTAAAAACCTAAACCATGTTTATCTACTCAGGCATTACAACCATGAGCCACAGGTAGGATTTGATTTAGAAATTTGGTAAAAAAAATTTTGCTGCATAAATTCTCAACAATTGTTACTATTGGTTAGTATTTTTCAATATGTAATCATGGTAACTGGTAAGCAAAACAGACTGTCCAACAAGCAAATCAGCCTTGGCCAATATCCTCTATGTCATTATTCAATTCAAAAGGTTTATTGACCATGCTTAATAGTAATGCAAATTTACAAATCAAAACTTCAACTGCTTAGGTGGTACATGGTGGCCTGATGCCTTGTGGTGTATTTGACCTTGACCAATATAGATTGTATACAATATTAGAAAAATTACAATAATCAATGACTTAATATAGAACATTATGAACACAATATTAACAATTACAATAAATGATAAGAAATTAAAGAGAAGTTAAAAATAACGTTGCGCACGAAAATAATATTTAAGGTTAGTACAAAATAATTAGAAAATTAATAGTAGAGAAAATTAATATTAAATATGAATGAATAACTCTTGAATATATATATCTACAAATAATTAATATGAATGGTTAGTAATTGATGACGATGGTGATGATGGTGATGATGATGATAATGGATATGAGGTTGTCCGCAGATCAAACCATTAACATTACACAAACATATATATTAAAAAAGATCAATAATTCAATAAATATGGCACAGTGGGTTGTGGAACATAAACTTGATAAATATTCAATTATAACAGAAAGCAAATAACGCAAAATGGTGCTCAGAAATTACAATACCATGCCCACTGAAAATACACACTCATTATACATGATTTCGTTTATATCATTCATAAACTACATAGATAATAAATATATTACGAACATTTTTTACACAAATTGCAGACAATATCAAAGGCAAATTAACAAATTTATTTAAAAGTTCTATAAGTATAAATATGTCACAGGGAGTGACATTATAGCCTAACTTTGGAGGCATGTAGCAAAGAGAAAGTATGAGAATTCCGAAGGAACGGACAGAAAAACACAAGGTATAACACAAGGATGGTTAAAAAATTGCCATAGAGGTGTCATCCTGCACCATGTAATGACTATTTCATGGAGAAATAGAAAGTCTTGAGTCTTGAGTCGTAAAAGAAGAATCCCGAAGGAACCAGAGACACAAAAGGCGATTTGGGGAAGAAGGGCCACAGAGAAGGATAGATGGGCGTGCCATTGCAATTTGATTATTTATAATTTCAGACTATATAATGTGGATGTTTAAGTATGCAGATCAATCACTGTTTTAATGAATTAACATTGGCTGTAAACTGACAAACTTGTTAGATTAAGCAGACTTATTTGTTAGTCAAAATGGCTTTGGGTGTCAGTCATTTTAAACACCTGAAATGACTTAGATTGACCTAGTCAAAAAGTATGCAGTGAGACAGACAATCAGTGTGTCCATCATAGAAAGTAGAAATTCATTGCCTTTCTGTCTCTGTCAATACCAGTATCTTAAACTTACCATGTGGACTGGGTAGCAAACCAGAAGAAGATGCAAGCATTATGGCAAATGTACTGATCAGTAACATATTTCTCAGAGCCTCAGCTACCTGGAAAATGTTGGTGTGAAATATATCAGTAACTGATGTGATACAGTAAAATTGACCATTACATGCTGCCAGTAAACAGCTGCACCTCATTTGAAATTGTCATGAAATATTTATAATTGTAAATGTAGTCTAGGAGAAGTAGCACAGAATAAGCTCAAACTTGAACAAATTAATAACGAGCTGAACATTTAAAGAAATATTCAGAAAATTGTATGGAATACCATATTAAAAGTCCCCAAAAGTCCCCCTTGAGGCAAATTGGGAATTCAAACATATGTTTGTATAACAAAGCACTTACCCTTTTGCTGGCGCAATGAATTTTTCTGAACAAATAATTAATTAGGCAACAAAGGAAGGAACATAAATGGACAGTATCCAACATCCTGAACAAAGGAACATTGGTTGAGGAAAGCTGAATTAACGACAGCTTCATCCTGGATACTCTGCTTGAATGGAGAGATGCGATATTGATAAACTGTTCATGGCATATGGATTTAGCATCCATGCAAAAGTAATGGATTGGCAAGCAGTGACACCCACTGCAAAAACATGGGGAATAAGAAATATCCCTGCACTGAACTTTCTTTGTTAAAGCAATTGAAATTTAAAAAGAACATATTATTTAAGGAGGTCATGCATATCATATTAGACTAAACCACTGATGTGGCTTAAGCATATGACAACATGTTATACAGTCTATAATTATCAGATATACATTAATTGTAGATACATTTTCTGCATGGTGGGCAGTAATTACCTTTCGTAATAGCATAATTATTATTTTCTGGATATGTTCAATCCTCATTATTTCTTAACCTGAATTTATTTATTTATTTATTCAGTTATCTGTTTTACACTCAACCACAAAAATTGATTAGCTTTTTAATACAAACTGTTATATTGGTTGTGTTAAATTATATTCTTCTTTTTTTTTGTGGAAAATGTATTAACTTGCTGACAAAACTGTGATATTGCTTGTGTTATGTTATCTTTTCTATTTATTACATATAGGTGACTTCAGCATGTCCATAAAATTCATTAAATTCCATTCATATTACACATGCAAAAACAAGATTGTTCCAGAAGCCTCTGTGACAAATGCAATTGAGCAATTGGGTAGGGTCATTCCATGTCAAATCAACCAATTGTCTCCGCATGACCATTTCAGATTTATTTTGTGTTTTATACACTTAGACCGCATCATGTGAGATGAATCTATGCAAAATTTGAAATGCCTATCACAAATATTTCAGAAGTCATGATCACTTAAAATGTGGGCAAATCATTATAAAATCTTATTTTGAGTCTTTTTCGAATTAGCATATTTTCTAAATGGCAAGAGGCAAAGGATTACAATTGCTGCTGTCAATTTTTCTCATGTAGGTTTATCAAGACATAAGAAGCAAAAGATCCCTGCTAATGTTTGGGGTCCTACAGAAATTTTCAAAATTTGGTAAATTATTTATTTAAAATCAATACTTTCAACTTTTACCATGCAGCTATGAATCTACAAAGCTATTTTACATCAGGGCCCTTTACATGATTAAAAACAATTCATAAACAAACAAATGAACACTAACAATAAAATACATAACCACCTAGCTATAACACCATCACTGTATCATAATATTCACTCATGGGCTGTATTTTTTATATAATTCTTCAGCAGTATTTTTTAAGTTATCTAAACTATGACATTCTTTTAATTTACTTGGTAAATCTATTGTTGTTAATATTCAATACATGGAGTTTCTCTGTACAGACATATTACTTAAACTACCACCACTGAAAAAATATAAACCTTGGTAAATGTAAGAAATGTATCTAATATATCATAAAAATGTATGCGCAATCGACAGGCATCTTTTTAAAAGATTACAAATATGCATATCTCTCAATCGCGAAAGTTTTCTAGCTTCCAACTTGACAGGACTTTTTTATTGAAATTAACTGTAGCACCACAAGTCAACTGAAACAAAATTAACCGAGTGTACACAGATATGGAATACAGTATTTAAAGCCAACTGTTATTGAATAATGCTTCCAAGCTACCATAATTATAGATCTGTGAAGTCAGCTACCTGGCGCTGGCTAATTGGCATTTAGTAATACTTTAGTGTTAAAAAAATAATAAAGCAATCGCAGTTAATTTTAGTTTGTTTCATTCATGCATTAAACTCTATCTACTTGAAATAAATCGATCAAAAGTTGGTTTTCAGCTGACAGCCAACTGACCAACCAACCTACCAAACTAATTCTAAGGACCCCAGAAACAATAATCAAGCACTAAGTTACATTGCTTCACGTTTGCATACAAGCCCATTTACTTGAGAAAAATAAATTTTTCTTGGCCGAAAGTTTGTCTTTGGTCGACAGTCAGCTGACCAACCAACCTACCAAAACTAATTCTTATTAAAACTGAGTTACATTGCTTCACTTTTGCACACAAGCACATTTACTTATTTAGTTGGCCAACAGTTGGTTGTCGACCAACAGAAAACCAACCTACCAAAACTAACTGAAGACCCCAAAAACAATAATCAAACATTGAAAGTTTTTATATCACTAGCAAGATAATGCTGTACCTTATTGGAAAGAAAACATTTCACCCTTTCAGAATCTTGGTTTATCTTCTCTGATACCTGATTAGGGCAACATTGTTTAGGTTATAGCTATAAAGATCCGTTAAATCGATAAAAATTTGATAAGGGGGAAGCTGAATTCTATCAAAATTTCACAAGTATCAGTTTTTGTAAAAACAAGTGCATGTTAAAAACGAGACACATTCATTCTGGTTTTATACTGGTGAGGTCTCAACTAGAATGTTGAACATTTTCAATTCTAGTAAATGTTTTTATTATTGTTGTAATGGCAAAACATGCTCATATCAATTCCCATTAGGCCACCGAGCTGACAACATGGCAGCTCGTATTATGAAATCTTTCTGTCCAGATACAGATTCGTTACAAATTTGTGGCAATTTGTTGTTGCCCTAATGATCCTAACCATTCTTATCAATTCTTAGAATCTATTCACTGATTTGTGTGAAATCGTCCCGGATTTAATTAAATATGTCTAAATAATAATTAAGTCCAATATTAACAAAATGAAGATAAGTATCTTGAGATAAATATAAATGTATCAAGAATGCTTTTAATGAATATTGGCAGTGGATATATAAAATCATAAATATTGACACCCATACAAAGTAATTAAAACCAAAAACTTTTTTTATTATTATTCCCTTATTTCCTAATCCACCACAATTAGATATTCCACTCCTGTTATGTTCAATTGATGGGGATTATTTTTCATTATTTTTCAGTTGATTAAAGTCAATATTTTCTTTAAACACAAAACTGTTTTATTAATTGTAATCGGGAGTTTTATTTTTATTATTATATTATTCCCTTATTCCCTAATCCACCACAATTAGATATTTCCACCCCTGTTATGTTCAATGGAAGGGGATTATATTTCATTAATTATATTTCATTAATTAATTGCTAAAGGCTATATTTATATATATAATAATTCCTTAGATTCTTAGCATTCAGAATCTGTCTCAATTGTCCAGAAATGTTAACTAGAAGTGAAGTTATTAATTTTTTCATTTCATCGACGGGGGTACGGCCGACGGACGGTGCATTGCCGGCCACCGAAACGTCCGATTGGTTCATTGCCGGCCCCGAAACGTCCGATTGGTTCATTGCCGGCCCCGAAACGTCCGATTGGTTCATTGCCGGCCCCGAAACGTCCGATTGGTTCATTGCCGGCCCCGAAACGTCCGATTGGTTCATTGCCGGCCCCGAAACGTCCGATTGGTTCATTGCCGGCCCCGAAACGTCCGATTGGTTCATTGCCGGCCCCGAAACGTCCGATTGGTTCATTGCCGGCCCCGAAACGTCCGATTGATTCATTGCCGGCCCCGAAACGTCCGATTGGTTCATTGCCGGCCCCGAAACGTCCGATTGGTTCATTGCCGGCCCCGAAACGTCCGACTGGTTCATTGCCGGCCCCGAAACGTCCGACTGGTTCATTGCCGGCCCCGAAACGTGCGACTGGTTCATTGCCGGCCCCGAAACGTCCGACTGGTTCATTGCCGGCCCCGAAACGTCCGACTGGTTCATTGCCGGCCCCGAAACGTCCGATTGGTTCATTGCCGGCCCCGAAACGTCCGACTGGTTCCTTGCCGGCCCCGAAACGTCCGACTGGTTCATTGCCGGCCCCGAAACGTCCGATTGGTGCGGTCAGCTTTAACTTTAATTAAAAGCACTAAAAAGAGGTCTTGCTCATCAAATATAATTTTAAACTACAGAGAGAACTTGTATGTAAAAGAAATTAAATGAATTTATAACAAACTATTGCTTAAAAGTACATCAAAAACCAAAAAAAATTATTTCGGACGTTTCGGACACATTTCGTACGTTTAGGTAATCGGACGTTTAGGGAGGCGGAGATTTCGGACTCGGACGTTTCGGTTTTCGGACGTTTCGACCTGATACCTATGATTATGAAAAATGCAGTTCAAATGTTATATTAATAAATTTGAATTTTGTTTCCACTCTGCATATGAAATGCAAATCTTTGTAATGATTTATCAGTTTTTTGTGAGCCCAATAGTCATATTAAAACTCTGTTCTTTCAATGTATCCACATTTGTTGATCAATTCTTTAAATGGTATCATAAAACCATGGTTCCGGGATGTTCCTATTTTCAGTTTATTATTAACTGACAGCAAAATACTTCATGTTTTTAATTTCTTGTATCTCAGAGACCAGACGCATCAAAAAATTCGGGGAAAAAAAATTCTAGAATGCAAACTCTTGCTTAAGGTATTTGCACGCATGAAACGGCAGCTATCACTTAAACTGGTTTTTGAGAAAATATGACAAAGAAACAAGAAAATTTCGGCAAAGACCAGTTTTGCGTTGAAAGGTTTCAGTGACACATTCATTAAAAAATTTACAACTAGGTTGGTTGGTCGGTTAGCTATCGGCCAAAAACCAACATTCGGCCAAGTTAATATAATTTTTCTCAGGTAAATGGGCTTGTATGCAAAAATTTAGCAATAACACTTAGTTCTAATGCTTGAATATTGTTTCTGAGGTCCTTAGAATTACTTTTGGTAGGTTGGTTGGTCGGTTAGCTGTGGGCCAAAATCCAACTTTCGGCCGATTTTTCTGAAATAGATAATGCAATAATGAAGCAAAATGAAATTTACTTTGACTGCTTTATAATTTTTTTAAATATGACAAGTTCAAGTAAATGCCAAGTAGCCAGAGCCAGGTAGCTGACTTCACAGATCTCATAATTATTAACATTTTAGCAGTATGTACACTGTAATAAATATATTTCCATGTCCTGGAAAACAAAATAGCTGGGTAGGCAAACAGCATAAGCCCTGTGCATGTCAAGTTTGGCAAGGTCAATTAGAATTTTCTATTATGATGATTCAGTTATTTGAATAAATGAGAAACTATCGCAAGATATATTCAGATACATGTAAATTTGTATTTCTTACTAAAGCCCCCATCTCACATAGCCATAGTATTATGTAACGGTTACACAACGCGCTTCCCGGCTCCAACCCGACGGCTACCCGTGTATACCCGGCGATACCCGTCGAGTCACTCCTGGGACTCGTGGCCAAGCCGGGAGTTTCAGGCCCGGTAGCTGGGTATGCCATGCTTGCATGGCTCACCCGTGGCAAACTCCCGGGTGTCCAAAAAGTCGGCGGGTTACCCGTAGAACCTGGCGGATTATCCGTGGAAGTCGGCGAGTTATTCGTGCCTAATTTTACCCATAGTAAGCCCGACGGCTTGTTGAGGGGTACTAGGGGTAAGTCGATGAGTAGTAAGGGTGACTTGACAGCTTCCACAGGTGACTCGCCGACTGCTACCAGCATCAGCATCAGCCTAGGCAGGGAGGGGGTTGTATATACTTTAAAAGGCTGCTGCTCCCCTAATATTAGTCCGATTTTCGTCAAATAAAGAATGGATTATAGTATAGTCTTTATTTGACGAAAATCGGACTAAGGTAAGGGGAGCAGCAGCTTTTTAAAGAAGCGCTCAGCCCTTCCTGCATTGAAACAGTCTGGGCGCGGATGTTTGTGGGAGCACCACTGTTTGCCTCCGCCAACCTAGCTGCCTTCTCAGACAAATGACTTGCTTAATATTTGGTCTATTTTCGATCCAAAAACGCGTATGGAATCAGTTTGAACTATACTACAATTCAGTTTTACTTGACAAAAATCGGACTAACATTAGGGGAGCAGCAGCCTTTTAAAGTTTATACAACCCCCTCCGCTGCTGCATGTACAAAGTATCATTCGACGAGTGACTCGCTGGGAACTCGGCGAGTCTATCGTACAACCCTGCGAGTCACTCCTACAACTCAGTGAGTTACTCCTGGAAGCTGTCGAGTCTCTCTTGGAATTCGTCCACTAATTGGCCGTACCCTCCGAGTCACCCGTAGAACCCGCCGAGTCACCCGTAGAACCCGCCTAGTCACCCATAGAACCCGCCGAATCACCCGTAGAACCCGCCGAGTCACCCATAGAACCCTTTTTGCTGCCAGAATCTGTCGCCAACCCGGCGAAAAAGGCTGTTGCATAACCGTTAGGTCATACTACAGCTTCACTATGGCAAAACCGGCTATGTGAGACCTAGGCTTAAGTCACTATTCTCTATAGTGTACTGTTGGCCAACAAAATTGAATTGTATTGATTGAATTGCACTCATGTCTATACGGTTGAAGCATTTCTACATTGGTAACATTGCCACATAAATGCATGTATTATTTATACTTTATATTAGCCTACTGTAAGCAGTTATAACAAATGATGAATATAATCCAATAATGAATAGTTACTCAGAACTAAATAACAGAGCTACAGTAACTCCAAAAACAAATGATAACTTGGCTTATAATGATGACCCCAACTATTGCAACATAAGCATATCATCAGTAGATGAACCTCCGCAATTTGCTACAGAAAGCAGAGATGATACACTAAAAATAATGTCATGGAACATACAGGGAATTGGTAGTAAATTTGATCTGAATGATATTCGGGAAATAATTTTTGAAAATGAAATTATATTCCTGTACGAAACAATGAAGTAAAATTCATTTAAACCAGACCTTAAAGATTACCAGTATGTTCACTGTCAGCGTTCATTCAAACACCCTAGAGCTGGGAGGCCCTCTGGAGGCTTAGCTGTGATCTTCAAAAATACCCTCAGCAACCTTGTTAAAATTGAGAAAATGAATGAATATGTAATATGGCTAAAGATATCACAGAAATCAAAACCCCCATTAATTGTGGGTGGCACTTATGTTCCACCGGCAGGTTCTAAAATATATCTTCACACTAATTTCGATGATGTTTTCAGTGACCTAATACAGGATATAGCAAAGTTTCTTGAAATAACGCCCTATGTAGCTCTTTGTGGTGACCTCAATAGTAGAACTGGTAAAATAATTGATTTTGAACAAGTGATAGAAGGTAAAGACTCAGAGTTAATATCTATACTCAATGATAACTCATCCCATATCTTCAGACCAAGATTGAGTAGTAACTGGGACTCAATCAGGCAAACTAGAGATCAAACACACAACAATTTTGGTAAGGAACTCATAAACCTATGTAAATCCAGTGGCATTAGGATAATGAATGGCCTTGTGAATGCTGAAAAAACAAATAACTTCACATGCTATGCTCCACTAGGTAAAAGTGTTGTAGATTACCTGCTCAGTAGTAAAGACATGTATAATTTACTGATGGACTTCAGAATAGGCAATAAACTAGAATCTGACCACACACCACTTATATTTGAAATTAATGTCAACAGGGAAACTCCCCTAAATTCATGCAATGATAAAGCTAATGACAGGCCTAACCTCAACATAAGGTATCGCTTCATATTTGACAAAGATAAACTTTTGCAGTATAAACACAGTCTCAAAAGTGAAACAGCGCAGGATAAACTTATGGTGGTAACTGATAGTATCCAACATAATGCTAACTCTGACATAGTAGTAAACTCAATGTATAATTACCTCGATCACTGTATTCAGCAAACCTTTAAGAAAAAGTACATGCGATCCGCAACCAATAAATTTCCTGCCAATAGTTGGTATGACTCCGAATGTAAATTTGCTAGAAAAGCAGCCAACCATTTTGCTAAAATTAATGACCTTACAGACCCAGCAAAAAAACCTGGAGTACAAGAACCTGGTAAAAACATATAAAAGCACTATACAGCGTAAGAAACGAAGCCACCAAAAACACAACAGAGATAAACAAATTACATTCCACAGTACAAATCAAACAGAGTGTTGGAGATTATGGAATAAACTTACAACTAAATCAAGTCCATCCAACAACCTCCCTAACATTGAGACATTCCATGAGTACTTCTGTAATCAAGCTAACCCCCCGAATTGCAGCTACTTTGACAATGAACACATAAAAGAAATAAATGACCAAATAGAAATTATGATGGAAACTGAAGTGCACACTCAATCTATAACTGACTATATTTGTGATAGTGTAATTACTGAAGAAGAGGTATTGTTACATATGAAAAAACTGAAGAACGGTAAAGCAGCTGGAATTGATGGTATTCCTAGTGAGTTCTATAAACATGTAAAAAATGAACTAGCAGTGCCTTTCTGTACCATATTTAACTATATATTTGATAATGGTGATTACCCATCTCAGTGGGCAGAAGGTCTCATTAATGCTTTGCATAAAAAAGGCGATAGTTATAACCCAGATAATTATAGAAAAATTACAATAACTGTGGCAATGGCTAAAATATTTTACTCTATAATAAATGCCCGACTGTATTTTAAAAATGATGCTATAGCAGTTGATGATCCCTTCCAATTTGGCTTTACACCATCGCATAGGACAACTGATTGTGTCTTTGTATTAGATACTGTAATAAGGTACCAGCAATTTCATAGAAAACCTGTCTTTCTTTGTTTTGTTGACTTCAGCAAGGCTTTTGATTACATACACCGAAATGCTTTATATTTTAAACTACAGAAACAGAAAATGGGTAGGAAAATGCTTAATATAATAATGAGTATGTTTGACAAGGCCAAAGCTAGAGTATATTTAGATGGTAGACTGGGTGAACCCATAGATAGTATCTGTGGGGTAACAAGGAGGCATTCTCAGCCCCAAACTTTTTAATGAGTTTATGTCTGATCTCCCAAATTACCTAAATACTAATGATGGAATTGACATATATGGCACATCCTTCACACATCTTCTATATGCAGATGACATAGTCCTCATATCTGAATCTGCAATTGGTTTACACAATAGTATTAACTCACTGTACAGTTTCTGCTCTAAATGGCATCTAATAGTTAACATAACTAAAACTAAAGTACTGAAAATAGGTACAAAAAGTAATACAACATTTAAGTATGGAGAACAAAGTATAGAAAATGTAGACACTTACAAATACCTTGGCCACATCTTGAATGTACACAAGTCTACCCACAATAAAATGCCAGAATATTTATCTACGCAGGCCAATAAAGCAATCTTTGCACTACAAGGTAAAACTAAATCAGCCTTAGGATACATTCCACCAGCACTAGCATTAAAAATGTTTGACACTTACATCCTCCCTATACTTGAATACAATAACATGTTATGGCCACAAATAAAGAAATCCAAATATTAGAAAAAATCCAATTAAGCTATCTTAAACGTATACTAGGAGTAAGAAAACAGACCCCAACAATAGGAGTATTTGCTGAAACTGGTAGATTCCCTCTTCTAATTAGACAGCAAATAAGTACATTAAACTACTGGGCAAGGCTAGCAAAATTGCCAGATTATGACATTCTAAATAAATGCCTAAAGATACAAGAAATATTACACACACATGGCCAAGATAATTATTATATCAAAGTAAAACGCATAATTGACTACTCTGAAATCACAGACTGGTCAACAAAAGATCCAGAAAAATTGGTAAATGAGATGAGGTTAAAATTGTACAAAAAAGAGCAAAACAGAATCATAAATGCAATACATGACTCCGAGTAAACCCCAAACTAAGGACTTATAAGATCTTTAAAACCAACTATAGTTTTGAAACCTACTTAAACCTCAACCTCCCAAAAAAGACTTACAGTAACATAGCTAGGTTTAGAATAAGTTCGCATAACCTCAAGATAGAAAAAGGTAGACATGAAACCCCTAAGGTATGACTCGAAGAAAGAATCTGTGAGAATTGTAATAACAACGATGTAGAAGATGAATTTCACTGCCTCTTAATATGTATTGCCAATAATGTTCCAAGAATAGAGCTAAATAAAGAACTTAGTAAATATATTTCTGACTTCAATAATCTAACCCCAACTGAACAGTTTCAAGCAATAATGTCCAGCAAAGAAGCAGGTGTAATTAATGCTCTTGGCATATTTCTAAACCATGTCCTATAAATTTATTTATTTTAGTTTTTTTTTTCTTCCCCTGGGCTCCGCATACTATTATTTATAAACCATACATGGATAGCCAGATTGGTTAAACCACTGGGACAAGCAGTATATATTTGTCTGTTTTTTTATTTGTATTATTAGTATTTTTACTAGTCACAACTGGGACCAATTTGCTGTAAAATACATAATTACAACATTTAATATAGACTGTTAGCTTAACACTTTTAGTATTATTTTCTTATTACTGTAAAAGTACTGTATTATTGTATGTTATTATTGTATGTTATTTGTATGTTTGACCCATGTATCAATTATGATAATATCATGTCAATAAAATTATATATAAATTATGTTATATTAATAACGTATGTAGGTCTTTATGATGTATTAATCGTTTTCTCGGTTTTTATCTTCTCATCTGGACATATTTCAATATTATTTTACTGTAGTCGACCAATTTAATATTTTCTTATGTTATCTTATGCTATCTTATGTTATCTTATGTTATCTTATGTTATCTTATGGTATGTGGTGTTATGTGGTGTTATATGTTTTATTATGTTATGTTATACTATCTTATCTTATCTTATGCTATCTTATCTTATCTTATCATATCTTATCTTATCTTATGCTATCTTATGATATCTTATCTTATCATATCTTATGCTATCTTATCTTATCTTATCTTATGCTATCTTATCTAAATCTTATCTTATCTTATCTTATCTTATCTTATCTTATCTTATCTTATCTTATCTTATGCTATCTTATCTCATTTTATCTTATCTTATCTTATCTTATCTTATCTTATCTTATCATCTTATCTTATCTATCTAGCCTAGAATGTGATGAAATATAAAAACTTTTGAAACGCTAAAGAATCCTGACACACCTTAGTATTTGTAGGCCTACCTTATTTTTCCTCTGAAAAAATGAACCCTTCCCCTTGTTTTTTTTCCTTACAAAAATTACAATGCAATTATATTCTAGTTAAAGTGACCAATTAAGTAATCACATCATCAACAAGTCATCAAGCAGAATGATTAATGGTCAGCTCTGACGTTGCTGTGACAAGGATGTGTCGCCCAGAGTCTCTAACGCAAATGTTGGCAAATATGACATTTATTGTTATCAATCCTGTGTAGCATCCGTACTGTACACAATGTCAATTCATACAAAATAAAACTGTCCACCATTTGCTCTTTATTTTTAGGTGTTCTTTTTAATATTAGAATATAATAGAATACAATTTGTTTGCTCTCTGCAACACAAAGGTTGCATTCTGTACAGTACCACATTTGTTTACATGTATAGAAAATAAGCACATTGTCAAATGGTATAACAAAAGCATGCATATAATGTTAAACAAACAAACAAGGACTTTAAGAAAGAATTAAAGTTAAAAGGATAATGTCAATTTGAAGGCAAACAGGTTTCGAAAGAGCATAAAAAAGTTTAAAATTTACAAAGACTAGGTAAAATTTTCTTTCTTATGTTATATTTCATCACATTCTAAGCTAGATAATATTGACTCATTAGAAAGTTAAAATGTACTACAATTAACAATAGCCCAAACAATAGAAACTTCCCACGGGTCATCCTGATCCAAGTTATTGCAAATCAATTAACAGAGGTTCCCGCACATTCAATACAGGCAGAGTCAGTTAAACTCCATGCACTTGAACTACATTTGTCACCGTTAGGGCCACTGGAGGTGCCTATATCTTTCAAATAAAGTTGCACTGTTTCCTTGTTCGTGACATGAGTGTTGTTGATGACTTTGAAGTGTTACTTAAGACAGGTGGACCATATGAGTTGCCCGAGGCTGGTCATAATGTCCACACGTCAAATTGGCCATAGTTTTCAGATCACGTCGTGGCTAATGCCCGGTAATAAATTTGATGGTGAGACATTCTATGTATGCCAAATATTCACCTGTGCCTGTGATTGGCTAACAGGTGCTGGCCATTCCCATAGATGCAGGTCTGAGCGATAGTATTTAGGGGGACAGTGTGCAGGATTAATCAGTATACGCTCAACATGTGGAAGTGTTTGGTACTTGGCTGTCTAGTGGCCTGTGCCCTGGCGGCATCAGTACCTGAACAGGACCAAGTCTTTTACAAACTGTCTCCTGAGGAGAGCGGAGGTAGGTCATACTGTATATAGTTTCAACCTTTGCAAAATTTGAAACAGATATAATTTCAGCTTACCTATTTAGTAACAGTATTTTAGATATAGTCATCATCTGATATTCAGTGTGTTGAAGCCTATTTGATAGAACTACATGTAAGCTTGGCATTTGCACTTTCCAAGTTTCCATGGATTGGGATGTCTATCTTCAACAGCCCATACTGTTCAAGTTATGCACTAGATTGGAGTTATTTGCTAGTGACAAAATGACTCAATCTTTGATAGACATAGCAGTAATGATCAAATATTTACTGTTTCTACCAAATTAAACTTCCTGATCTTGGAAGGAGTATAGCACATTAGTACAACACAAGTATTTTCAAGAGTATTGAATAATACACATGTATTTATATGTATATCTATCTCTGTCATATGTATATCCATCTAATGAGTCGTTTCATTAGTGCATGCACTTTTGATTACTGATTTGTCATCACGCAATGGTACTTAGGAGACAGGTGGTGCCCTGAGGGGGCCTAGGCTAAGTCCATGCACATCTCTTGGCTTCAGGCTATTACAGGTGAACTGCACTGACCACCATACAGGATATATGTAATAGTTCTGAGTTACTGTAATGTTAGTTCATGAGACTAATAATGTCTTTTTTGCCTCCTCGTAAAGATAAAGTTTACATGATAGTTTATTTGATGGCGTATGGCAGTTCTGTCCTATCAAACAGTTTTTTAAAGCTATTAAACACACTCTGTGAAAAAAAGTTCCAATGAAAAGCAGTTTTTACAAGTTACATTCAGTTGTAATGAAGGTGACTGGTTTGCTTATACTATATCGCTTATAGTGCTTTTAGTTTTGTTGCACTTATGCTAATCTTTCTGTTGCTATGGTAAACTAAGGTAAAGGTTTGTCCCTTGAGCTATGTTCTGCCTATTTATTGGCCATTTCGTCATAGAACGCTGCCTGTTTCATTGCATTTTGAGCTTTGCTTTTATCCGCTTGCCAAATTAGCCATGTGCTGCTTACAGTGTATTTGCTTAGCCTCATAGCTTCTAATTTTTAGCTTGCAAAATAAAGTAACAGGTAAACAGACCAGTTATCGTTGGACAAGATCTGGTGAGCTTTGTTTACAGATTTGTTTCACTATCTTTATAATCTATGTGATAAATTCAATTGCAGTTCTCAAAACTTGTAGCAATGAAACTTATTAATTTTCGTTGCTTCTTGTAATGATATTTAGTAATGGAAACGATGCACCATTGGTGTCTTGACAATTCTAACATGATTTTCTTGTTCTCTAGCTTTCCAAAAAGAGGCTATAAACCAGAATGAAGTTGACTTCGAAAATCTGCCAAACCAAGAAGAAATGCCAAGCCAAGATGAACCAGAAGAGAGAGAAGCAGATGCTGAGATGGAGAATGATGCTCAGCCAATTGCTATTGCTATTGAAGTCCCCACCAACGAGCCAGAAATCTCTAATGGTGTTGAATCTCCCAAGGGTGATGATGCTCCTTTGAATGATTACGGTTATGGTGGATATGGAAACAGTGGCAACAGCTATGGCAACCACCATGGCAGTGGCAACACCAAGCATGGCACAACCTCTAGCGGTAAAGGCGGTGGCCGCCATGGTTACCACGATAAGGGTAAGAGTGATCACGGTCAAAGCAGCCAGCAGTATGGTGACCACTACGGCAAGGGCCAAAGCAAAGGGCAAAGTGGCTACCAGGGTGGAATGAAATATTACGGCGGACACGAAGACCACGGAAAGGGGAAGTTTGGTGAACAGGGTTACTACGGTGGACAGAACTACGGTCAGGAACACGGCAAGCACCACGCTGGAATGAGCGACAAGTACAAGCATCACGGTCAGCGTGTGAAGACCTACTCATATGGCGGCCACGGTTGGTACAAGGAGAAGTCTCATGGTCATGTCGCTGGAAATGGTGGCCAGCAAGGGAGCCATCATGCCAACCAGGGAGCTAAGTACCACGGAAAAGACCACCATCACAAGCACAACAAATATGGCCACCATGAGGACGACAGAGGTCACAGGCAACACAAGGGCCACAACTAAGCTCTGTTTGTGTTCCTTTTCAAAATATCCAATTGATTTATTGATACTTGTGGGTTGCATTGCATCGTATTTATGTGATTTCATCAGACGAAAACCTTTCCAGCATGTAGATCATGCTGCGGAGACATTTTCTGTATATACATTTTATCCCATGTTGAGTTTATCTGATATAATAAATACTATTTACTTTATTCGCTTATTGCTTTTGCTTTGTGATAATCAATATGCTATTGCTGCTGCTGCTGCTTGCTAGCTTGCTTGTACTTTGAGTGCTGATTTTTGCTTCTGCTATCTCATTTATCAAATGCTGTCCATGGTGAGTTCATTTTATGTATCGGCTCTAATATTACGTGCCTATGGTGGTGGAAGTCACTTGTAAAGTCATTAGTTTATGCTACCTTAGTTCTCATTAAACTGCAACCGGACATTAAGATCATCATTAATAACATCCTCAGTCAAGTCATAAAACTTACCTCACGCGCCAAGTCCTCTCCTGCATGACATTACAACTGGACATCTAATTTTATGACCATGTTGGCCTCAGTCTACCCCATTATGCTCACTGTGGCAAAAACTTTAATGCTTCAGGCATTGACTTAATTAAAATTAAATAGGTTAATGTGTAATGGCCATCCAGGTGTTTGCTTCTGTTGTACATGTATTCACATAACCATAACTAATATTATGAACTTTCTTTATCGATGTTCTAGCTCTCGAAAAAGAATCAGCAAGGTATGCTGAGCCACAGCCAGCTGCAACTGAAGGCTTCCAGGAAGCCACCCAGGGTGAGGTGGTGCCCTATGAGGAGCAGCTTCCAAATGCAAATGACTTTGAGCGTCAAGCCGAGGTTTCAGCAGAAAAAGGAGCCGAGGTAGCGGCAGAGGAAGAAGAGCCAAGAAGCGAACAAGATTTTTATGTAGAACCAGGCAGATCATCAGGGAGACCTGAAGAAAGATTCGTTGCTCCTGAAAGAGAAAGAGTGGTAGAGATACCAGAGGATGTAGCGCAACAAGAACGACAAAGGGAACTAGCCGAAGTCGAAACTGAATTGAAAAGAAAGTTGGAGATCTCGGGAGGAGAAGAAGCAGTGGACGCTCTCGATCAACCGATGGATGACGGTTACGGCTATGGAGGAGGTGGTCAAGGTGGAGGAAGCCATCACGGAAAAGGCTACCGTAAACATGGCTCAACTTCTTATGGCGAGGGTGGAGGTAAAAAAAGCTACCATGACAGTGGAAAGGGTGACCATGGATACCAAGAAAATCAACATGGTGAACACCATGGCAAGGGAGGACATCGCGGACAAGGAAAATTTGATGGCGGAGTCAAATGGTATGGCGGAACCAAAGATAGTGGAGGTGGTAAATATGGCAACCATGGTTCATACAGTGGCCAACACACTGGAAAGCACCACAATAAATACCACGCCGGATTCGGTGATAAGTACAAGCACCAGGGTGAACGCATCAAGACCTACTCATATGGTGGCCACGGATGGTACAAGGAAAAGACCCATGGTCATGTCACCGGTCATGGTGGACAGAAAGGTGGTGAGGAAGGAAAGCATGGAGGTAAATACCATGGCCACGACAGCAGCCATTATAACCCATCTTATTCCAATCGTGGTGAAGATAGTGGCTACAGAAAGCACAAGGGATGGAATTAAGTTCATCCTTAACAAAATCACCAAGACCAAATTCGTGTGGATTGTATATAGTTGTACATACAATTGTATATTATGTTAGCCCAGTGTTCTGAAAAAGTTGATCTTGTGAGTTCATCATACCCTTCATCATCCATTCATTACGTTCTGTTGAAATTGTTGCCTTTGTTCTGTGAATAAATAATTTATTTCACAATCTACCGTAGTCAGTTTTACAATTACCAAAGCATGTGTTAATCTTTCACTGAAGAAGTACATGATTGAGGATTTTTTTCATATGATATATAGCAGGCAAAATAGTACTTCGATTGTAAGCAAAAACAAAGAGAAAATGAGTCATTAAATTGCTTTATTCTAATTTCATTATCGGTGTCACCAACAAACTGTCCATCCAGTGCACAGCATTGAAAGCTTGACAAGCTGTTGTCTTATTCTTCAAGACAACACTTTCAACCTCAACAGAGCCATGATAACAAATTTCTACAGTTATCCTATAGGTGGCGTTTCGATCACCTTTTTGATTACCTCGCCCTCTGGCGTTCAAACTCTTAAATAGAACAATCAACTGGCAACAGCAACTACAGCATGTTGTTGTTATATAATACATAATATTTGACACAAACTATAATCGTATATACCATAAATGTAGCAATACTCTGGAAGTCAATTTAACTTCTCTGTCATAGATTCAAGTCACATTTCATGTCATCACTCCAGTTTTTCTATGAAAATAAATTTCTACAACATCTTACGGTCATAACTATCAAAATTACATGTTACTACAACCTTTGTTTCCATACAGACTACCTGGCTACTCTTCTTGGTACATACTTATTCTATTGTCTAGATAATGCATGGCTGGATATATATACGTGATACTATAATAGACTGTAAATCACACGTTGTGGACAAGACACTTATGAACAAGGATTGTCTTACAGAGAACTATTGCTTTGTACAGTCCTTGCAACTGTCACAAGATGACATCATCAAGTTCCACGCCTAGTCTCTTTCAAAAGCCTCGTGTAACTATGGGCAAGGTTTCGTAAAATGGCGACCGAATGATTCCACTGTGTACCCGCAAAGTCACTTCTGGCCAAATGGTGAAATCATCAGCCACACAATTTGAGTAATTAGGAGCACAAAATAATCACTGATTCTAAATGGAGATACAGTCCAACTTGTTTGGTTATAATTCAAGTAGAAAGAAAAATAAAATAAATTTATACAGCTTCTTCGTGTAAGAGCATTGTTACCACTTTCAGCAATTGAGATTGCAACAAACAACAACATTACTTAACTTGTCCACAACTGACAACAAATTTGGACATGCATCTTGAAACATGTTAAAACATGTCATATATAACATGGAACATGTGAATATTTAACTATTATAGCTAACAATACCATAATACCCTGACAAGGGCTTGCATTACCTCTAAATTAACAGTGCATTATTATTGCATTAAACACGTTAGTTTCCTATAATCACAGGCATCGACAAATCAGATCACAATAATGTTCAAAACAATGCTATTGCTACAAGAATGAGCACAATGTTATATATATTACACATCATGTGTTACCTAATTATACATAAGCATTATTGCCATGTCCGTAAACATACAAATTGGCATGACTCAGCATTAAATAGCACGACGACACATTTTACGACATTCAAATTAGTTTAACGACAATGAAATCAAGATGGAGGGTTGGAGGCACTTCAAAGACCGTGTGTTTGTGAAACGATTGTTTAGATCCAGGAAATGTGAGGTGAAGCCCAATCTGGGAATTAATTAGTTCGATGACGTGTTTTTTTTTGGGGTTGTTCCTTATAAATTATCACTCAGAGAATGCCTCCATAGACCACTTGATAACACAAATTTGTGGCAAAGGTATTGTATAATCATGTTGTTGAATTTCGCTTGCACAATCAACACAATACCACAATTAACAGTCAGGCAATACTTAATTCAGTCAAATATCTTGTAACCAACGTCAGTATCACATACAAGTTTGAAACAAAACACAATTCATTATTTTGAAAGCAAAGCAAGGGTACCCTACCACTGGTTTTGTTTATAGAGCCTAGCAGAAAAGTGGCCACACTATGTCATATTAGTTGTCATTGTTTGTAGATTTAAGTCTTGAGCGACCATTGAATATCTCCAGACAACCCTGACTGTTTATTAAACAGGGTAATCAACATTTAAGGATAATCTCTCTGTTGGTCAAAGCAATGATCTACGTCACTTAAGGACTTTGGCAGAAATTATTTTCGGTTCTGCCCAAATCACTTTTCACCACTAATATGCTAGGCACTCTAATGGAAATTTGGATAAGATACCATGATTTTTTATACAGTTTATAACATGATATTTATGGCAAGATGTAATAGGTTATCCAGGAATTCTACTAGCTTATTGAAAAGACAATCAATCATTACAGACCAATCTATTTTTATATGAGTCTTCTTTTTGCTTGGTTTAACATTTTTGCCTACACCTTACTATGGAATGTCACAGTAAGATATCTTTCAACTCTATTCAAATCGATTTGCAAACGGACTGTGTTTAGTAAACCAAAACTAACCAGAAAAGGCAAATTACATACATTGTTGCTTTCTTGAAATGAATATTTACAACAAAACAACGATGAGCGCATAGTTCATGAGTTAGAGGAGTGAATTACATTAAAAACAGAAATTGAGCATAGGGCTGAACATTTGCATATGCATTATAAAGGCTTCTAAACATATTCAGTTCATTATAATAATTATGATGTAAGCATTCTTGATCTTTTACTTCTATTTTTATTCTTATCTGAACAAGTATAATATTGCTTTAATAACAGAGCACTAAGATAGTGTCACAAATAACTGAATTTTGATTTCATGTAAAAATCATTCTAAGTGTTGGTATTCAAATTAAAGACATTGGCATGATCATCAATTATCACTATATCTATCACTCATTGCATCTTTGGGTCTAAAATTGTTAGTGATAACAATGTTGCTATACTAAAATTTGATTAAGCAACAACAATTTACATGATTCAGCCTCAATAACTCACAACATTAATGGCAAAAAACATGCATAAATTATTGTTGTGTTCCATCTCTACTTTCATCATATAATTTTTGTACAATTACCTTTCTACAGTTTTATCTGTTTATATACATATATAACATATTTATATTAACAGCCTAATCAAACTAATTACTGTCGTTGATCAATCTACCCTATCACAAGCTATTACGTATGATATATACTCTGAAGTGGACCAACATTATTTAAAATTAAATACTTTCTATTCCATATAACAAATTATATTAACAGGTGAGTATTTACAACTCATTTTGGACCCTTCTAACATTAACTGTGAAGAGAAGAAAAATTGGAATGGTTTTAAATGTAAATCGTCCGATTGACATAGCGCGTTAAATCGAATCAAGATATTAATGATGCCATATTATATATGCTTCATTTAAATTCACAATAACGTTTTTCCTTTGAATGAGACAGATGATCAAATGCAGGCACTAATATAGTGCAAGTACCAGGGCAGATCACCTTCATTTAGTCAGTGATATTAGATGTTGAGACTTCAAGATCATGAGAAATTAACTGTTATTTTTTTACGAAATATGAACTGGAATTCTTCCTTATGGTAGGATTCAAGTTGAATGTTCACCTGTTTTCGTACATTTTTCATATCAGGCATGAAACAGCACAAAACAGACAAATTACAAGCAAACAAAGGTTAAAATTATAGTAAAACCCTTTTTGTAGTTTGACATCATTATGACCATTTGTCATTGTATCATTGCTTGCTTGGCATCATGACCATTTGTCATGGTATGTTTTGCCTGCTTGGCATCATTATGATCATTTGTCATGGTATGTTTTGCCTGCTTGGCATCATTATGATCATTTGTCATGGTATGTCTTGCCTGCTTGGCATCATTATGATCATTTGTCATGGTATTTTTTGCCTGCTTGGCATCATTATGATCATTTGTCATGGTATGTCTTGCCTGCTTGGCATCATTATGATCATTTGTCATGGTATGTCTTGCCTGCTTGGCATCATTATGATCATTTGTCATGGTATGTCTTGCCTGCTTGGCATCATTATGATCATTTGTCATGGTATGTCTTGCCTGCTTGGCATCATCATGACCATTTGTCATGGTCACAGAGAAGGACTACAGTAACATAAAGCAAACAGTAAATCCAATTACAGAGGAGTAATGTTGCTGACATTTCTCCCTTAGTGCTGTTTCATGCTTGGTATAAAAATATGAAGAAAAAAACCAAAACAAAAAACCGTGTGGACACTCAATATGAATCCTACATGAGTGACAATACCTTTTAAACTACAGGGTTAAAACAGAAGCAAGTCATGCAGTTTCTTCCTATAAACACTGCAATAGATCTAACAAGCAGACTGCTCATTCATAAATTTACACTGTGTCACCTAGTTCTGTTTATAGTAGGCTCAGAACAATTACTCGACCCATCACCATTTTTACAGCTAATCAAAGAGTAAGAAATCATTTTTAAATTATGCAACATTCAACAAGTAACAACCAGTTTGTGCACAATGCAACTGTACAATCTGGTGTTAAGGTCAATGAATAGGCCAAAACTCAGGTTGCCCACTTGGCAACACTGTATTATCTCAAAGAAAATACATTGACGAAAATGATTGAATGTTTATCTTTTAAATACATAACAAAGGTTTAACTTTAGGTTATAGTCACCAAAAATAAAACTAATGCTGTGGAGCAGTTCTTAAATGAAATACCTGATATTCAATCCATGATAGAGCAAACCCTATTGAGATTTTAATACATAATTCATCAATAACATAGTTGCAACAAGTTGGTTTAACCGGTGTAACGATGAGATCATTCTCCCAGTCCTTGTGCATTATATTATACAAAACTATATCTCTATTCTATAATACGTGCATTATATCTCTGAGACTAGACCTATAATTTTGTAGATAGTCCTATGTGCTCCCCCAACAGTTTTGGATATGCGACTGCAACGCCCTTTTTATACTGGTGTTCCTGCGGACCGCCCTATCCTTAGTCGCTAATGTGGTTTGTATGCAGGAGGTTGTTCACTGTTTGGTGTCACTCCGGGTGATACCTCAAGACCTTTGTTTTCTATCCCACGACTTGGATCCAAGAGTTCATCTTTGGAGAACTTGAGAGATGGGTTGATTTCTCCGTTCGCTTCTGGTGTTTTTGACTTGAGCACCGTCATCTCACCGTTATCAAGACTAGGCTCCTTGAGCGCCATTGACTCCTCGGGTATGTTGACTACACACATGAAGATGTCATATTTCTTCTGCAGGTATCCATTTTCAAATATAAACTTGGATGCGTAGGAAAAGAAGAGGATGGCACCAGAACACAACAACATTGAGAGGGTGCGGAAGGGGAACAGTTGTTCCTTGGTGGATTCTTTGTACCATGGATACTTGATGACTGCAGGCAAATGGATCAAGGGCTCACCACCGAGCAATCTGAACACTAAACCAACGATGTAACCACCAAAGGAGCCATACGTGTTGGTGTCATCCAGGTATACCACAGACACCAGTTGAGGAAATAAAATTACATAGACAAGATCAGCGCACAAGTACCACAGTCCATAGATGGTTGTGATGGTGATGGCCATCACTGTTGCAAGGATCCCAACGCCGAAGATGGCAAACCGCATCACCCAGATGATTTCTCTTTCTGATGCCTGGAAATAAAATATTTGTAATATTAAACAGTTGTATGTATGTATGTAAGTTTATTTACCAGCAAAAGCATGTAAGCTTATCGGGCTGGTACAAATTTAAGATAGATAATTTACAACAATATATTAAATGTGAAGCATATGCACCAACAATATTTATACTGCCAGAATTACAAAAAAAATATCAAGTAACATGAGTTGCAAGATTCAAATACATTTTGTTGGACAGTTTCGTAAGAAATCACTGTGAATGTTATTACCTTCTGCCTGAAGATGAGTTTGTAGACATTCCTGGCAAACATGGATGCTGCTGACAAAACAGATGAATCGGCAGAGGACATGACAGCCGCAGAAACCGCACCAAGACCGATAAAGGACACCGCATCTGGACAGAGGTACTGCATGACCATAGGAAGAATCAACTTCCTGTCTGCTTCTGGAATGTCTGGTCTACCCCACTCAGTCTGATTCCAGTCTGAAACAGTGACATTGACCTTAGAAGTCTCACATAACATGATTACGATTAAGAGAGAAAGTAGAAATAGCAGTCCAACATTGGGCATGGGAGATCCCAAGAATTGTGGATTCCGTTCTAAATTTGGAAATGCCTTGCCTAAGGTAGATGGCACCAGACCACATCATTAGGCATTGTATTGTATAGTGACGCCATCTACATGTTATGTCATCAACTACACTCAATGACACCAACCACGTAAACTGCCCCCAGCATTTTATTGTTTGCCTTAAACTGTGGTTTGGGCCATCTTGAAGAAATAAAATTACATATACAAGATCAGCGCACAAGTACCACAGTCCATAGATGGTTGTGATGGTGATGGCCATCACTGTTGCAAGGATTCCAACGCCGAAGATTTATTTTATGCCTTAAACTGTGGTTTTGGCCATCTTGCTCTTCACTATCTGTTAGTATAGAAATACCCATTGATTGATTAAATGATAGTTTACTTGGCTGGTTCACAGATAGATTACATGGTAGATGATTCTACTAATTATCTACGTACCAGTAGCAGCAGCAATAGCTCCAATAAGGACAGAGGGTATTGCCATGATGACACAGCCAAACGCAGCCACAAAAGACAAGAGTTGAGCCCTCTTAGCTGATTTGGACGAGAGAACTCGCTGGAAGTACACCTGCAACACAGAAAGTAATTAGGTAATTAAGTTATAAAAGTAAAATTAGGACGTCACTAAGGAAGTGTAGTGGTTTGGTATCTCCTGCAGTGAAGGATTGCCCACACAGAGCTCTATTGTAAACCATTTAATATCTTTTTGGTGTGGGTAATACAATTTGATAAAGAAATGCTCTGTTTGAATAATTTTACATGGTAGAGTGGTGATGACAGAGATGTCAATCAGTTACATTTCATAGTCGATCATTGGTTTGGGGGCACCCACCGATGATCGATTATTAGTCGTTCGGGTGCAGTTCGTATTTGAGTATTCGCCTACTGATATCGTAACTAGTTTGTCCATGATAATTAAAGGTCTCTGTACGTAAATACAATTTATAATATCTCAAGTCATTTATCTTGTTGTATCTCAAGTTATTTATATGATCATATAAAACTTTTAAAGATAGGAAGTGCAATAGGTTTTCTTTGAATTTTTGTTATAACAAACTGATGTATTTAAAAAAATAAAATAAAAATCGACTATACAAAATAAGTAATCGATCATCGATTATACAAAACGACCGATGATCGAGTATAATCGATATAATCGATCATCGTGACATCACTAGGTGATGATGATAGAATTCCCATATCACTGGCCCCAATTACTCAAATATGAAGATAACTGATTTTGTTTTGCACTTTGTGTCACATCATGTGACATTGCGGCTCAGTTAAAGGACCATACCTGCCAGGGAATGCCTCCAAAGATGAGCAGCAAGCCAGTGTCGATGTAAACCCCGGCATATTCAGGTTCCACTGATCCGATCCACTTGACAGTAACATTGGGGTTGTTTAAGTTCACAACTGCTGGGTTCTGGTAGGCAAAGGGCACAGCCAGCCACTGAAGGAATAACAGACAGAAAATTAGACATCATACAACCAACCCTAATGAGTCTTTAGAACTATATTACACGCTCCAATTAATTAAATTTTTCAACCTAATAAAAACTCTGGTTTTGTTAAATGCTATCGTTGTATATGATATCCTGATTTGTTGTGGAAAACCACCAGTTGAAAGCTAATAATTTGCTTGACGTTGTACATGTATTAAGTTTAGATCATTAGCTCAGAGTGCCCAGCTAATCACTGACAATAACTAAACAAAGTGCTGCTTTGTTTTGTTTGAAAACGGTGAAAATACTGTACAAAAACTATTCAGTTTGCTCAACCAGTGGAGAGTTTTGACCAACAAAGGAATTATCCTAAAATGTTGATTACTGTGTTTTATAAACAGTCAAGGTTGGCTGGAGATATTCACTGGCCTTGAACCTGCTAACAATAACAACCAATGTGACGTGGCAGAAGCACTTTAAAAGACTGTAACCACTTTTATCCTAGGCACTATAATAGTTAGGCTCTAATGTGTTTATTTTCAGGACTGTGATTGTGTAATGTTAAGCAACTTACCAAGCCGATGAAGATGCAGAACAGTTGAACAACATCTGTGTAGGCCACGGAGTAAAGACCTCCAAACAGGGTGTAAAATATGGCGATACAAGATGACACAATGATGGCGGTGTTATTGTCAAGGTCAATGATGACAGACAGGGTGGCTCCTGCAAGGTCAAATCAATGTTAATCCGGTTAATAAACGGTTAATGAGCATATGCATAGTTACTGCGTTGTTGCCATTGCAGACCTACAGCAACATAACTTGTGAACCAGCTTATTAATCTCATATGCCAATCACACTTCACTGGAAAAAATCACGTCATACTAAAATCATCGAATTCTAAAACAGTCAAACATTGCTGTCATTGTCCAATCATTTGAAACACTTCCTTTGTTTACCCTCTTAAGAAGATTGTCTGTTTCAGATAATTGTTTCACTGGTGTCCATCCAAAATGTTGTTTAAAATCAGCCAAGATACTCTTGGCTGATTTTAAACAAACTTTTGGAACAATTTTTGTCTGAAACAGACAATCACTTGTTGTAAATCTTGGAAAATGTTTATCACAATCAACATTAGCTTTTTTCAGCGTCTTTACCAAAATACGTACCCAGTGCAGCCAAGATGGCAGCTGACCAAAAGACCTCCCCAAGCAGAGCAGGAATGTAGAGAAGGCCTCCCATCCGCTCGCCATATTTCCGTTGGAACGGATCCAGCATTGTCACATAGCCCGCGGATCTCATTTTTCTTGCAAAGAACAAACCACCTGGAAAGGATAAAAATAGATCCATACAATACTATACTTATGAGAACTTTCTATTATAATTATAGTAATGTACATTTTGATACAACCGGGTAGGTAATATTAATCACTGAAAGCTTAATATATGTGGACAAGCTTTACAACTTATAAACATATTGTCACCTCAAGACTGCAAATATTTTAATTTCATTTGTGTAATCAATATATGTCAATCTATATTTCAATTGTTGTCAGTTTCACACATTGATAATGTGTATACAATTTAATTTCCATATATGTAAACTAACACGAGGTATGATTAAATGGTGATAATGATAAACAAAATACCAGCTATATGGCCTCATAATTTATTAATAAGATTTTTTATATAATAACCATTATGGAGAGCCACTGCCCAATTGCGACTAAAACGTTATCACTTATGTTCTATGGTGGTCATAATGGTGGTCATAATGGTGGTCATAATGGTGGTCATAATGATGTCATAATGATGTCATAATGATGTCATAATGATGTCTCAGGTTACTTACCAAAGACAAGACTCAAAGCATATCCAAAAGGAGCTTGACACCAAAATAATCCGGAGGAGTAAATCATTTCAGCAGTTCCATTGATGTAGCCACCTCCCACCCACGTTGCTGAAACAAACAAAACAGCAATGGCAGAAGTTAATACAACATGTTAAGTGCATCAAATTGTATGAAATATTTATACAGTGATGAAATGTTTCATCTTTAGTGACTGGATGGTAGTCTGGCCTCAAGTAATGTTTAGTTTTTAATGGATGCTATCCAGTCAAAAGAGGACATACAGAGGTCACACAGAGGACATACAGAGGATATACAGGGGACATACAGAAGACATACAGAAGACATACAGAGGACATACAGTTTCATTGCTGACACACACCAGCAGCACCTAGTTTGGGGAATTAATCGGATAGAGGGCAGCAGCTGCAAGCCCTGCACTGCAATGACTTAACTCTAGAGGGCAGCATGGGTAGGCTATACATTCCATTGCATGGCTTCCCAAAACGCTTGTGGAAAGCTGGCATTTTATGTGATGTCTTGGTGGTCGTGGTATTGAACGAGACTTCATTTCTGAGCTTTTATAACTTTCTGCATATTTTCCTTTAATCTGTTTAGAACTCAACAGGAATTTTGAAACACGTCAAAAATGGCTACCTATTTTTAAGCGCCGGCTAAAACCACCTACTTTTATGTGCAAGAACCAATTTTGACATCAAGTGAATTTCAGATATAGTACAAGCACATTGACCTGTTGACCAATCTTGCAATCTTATCGTGAGTATCTGAGTTTATCTGACTTATCTGAGCTGATGTATAGAATGAGGGTCAAAGGGTATTATCTCATCATTGTATAACCCTTGTTCCTCAATGGCACATCTGTCCCTAGAGGCCAACTCATGACACGGCCATTTACACACAAAACCTTGCTCAGTTTAGTCATCACAAAACATGCATTAAAGTTGCATGAAGCGGGCGATGCTGCAAACAAGCAGCCAAACATCCTCGCCTTGTGGAACTCCCTAAGAGCAGATATTTCCATTACAGGCAATGGATTGTGGATGATGACATACTATCCGTTGATGGATTAGATGTTGTAGTGTTACGAATATTCTGTGCCTTTAAAGTGATACAGGTATACAATATTTTATTAAATTAATGACAACCAATAGTAAGAGAAGCATAAATTAATAAAGAAAACACAATTTGGAAATAGTTTGGAAATAGTGCCTAAAACTCGTCATACAAACAAAATTTTCCGCCTTGCCAAATCTTTACAATGACCATATGGTGGAAAACATAAATCAGTGAAACTTTATAGTTATATTTAAAATCCAGGATTTTGGTTTCATTTACAACCATTCTACAATTCCAACAGTTCTCAATTTATGCCAGGAATTTTGAACCCACCATGGAAATTAATCAATGATCGCTAAAACGAACAATTGGCAAAAGCTGATTAATTTAGATTTAAGACAACGTTTTCAAGATGTTAACAAATATTTAGGCAGATTTGCTGGTAATTAATGGCTTCCTTGACATTGTTATTAAATATTTCATAAACACAATTGCCCCCAGGCAATTGCACAGCTTTCTCGTCCGTAAAAGATTTGTCATTTTGAAATTAATAAAACATGAAATATGGGAACTGCTATATTAATTGGACATAATACTGCTTATTTCCCAAAACGAAGGTCCGGGGTTCAACTCCTGACTTCGTGGAATTGGTATATAAATATAGTCTGAATGGCACAAACAAGACTTGCAGTGTGAGGCAAAGTTACAAATTATACTGATCTTAGTTGCGTAAAATACATTAGAAATAACACGATAGAGTTAAAAAAAATAAAGTAAAAATAGGTAGTTCCTGTTTCCAATAGTTCCACTGTGTTGTTAATTTTTCAAAAATAAAGACAAAACAAACTTCAAAAGTAAAACTCGTTCACAGATATCTCCCTTCCATCTGTGTGTCTGTCTATAGAGACCTTGCTATCTGCCTGTTACTCTCAAACGCAGCCTGCTATTTTCCTGTCATTGGTTTCCTCTCAGCCTGACTCATTTTGTCATCTGTCTCATTACCAAACTACACTAGGAGCTCCTCTTGCTGTAATGTCCTCTCATTATGCTTCGAGACAGTAATGTTGAGTTCCAAGAATGTCTTGTTGTAACTTTTGAAATATTTTCACATTATTAAAACAACAAATCGGCATCATTAAAATAACAGGTATCCTCAGTTGCTTGGTAAACCCTTGCGGATGATACCTTAGATAGACAAATAGATGTGGAGAGTGCAACAGCCCTCATATAAGGCAAGTTCTTGTCGCTATTGGGTGTTGATTGATGAGGCGAGAGAGGAGGAGTCCACCAATAGTACCATCCGCAAGCATTCCCCATTTTTTCATACACTCGTCTAAACCTGTGTTCCGAGTACCATTACAAAATGAAAGACAGTATTAAAGTCTAGTGCACTGTTGGTTCAGAAGATATGTCTTTTGGAACAGCTAGATTTGAAATCGCTACATGTTCCAAGAGTGGCGAATCGACCATGCAAAGACTCCAATAATAGCAGATTTAGAATTAAATCTGATGTATCTGAATATATCCCTCCATCTAACTACCAAGCAAATGTTAGCAGAGACATCTGTCTTGGTTCAAACGAAACAACATGTAAATTTATTGAGGGTAATGTATTCAATGGAGTAAAATCAAATAGTGTCTGCATAGCTGATTAAGTGTCAAGAAATAGGAAACCAGACTCTGTGAGTTGGTGAATGTATTGTAAAATAACACCAGAGCAAGTTAAAAGAGCAGTTGATTTAGTTTTCCTTCCCTGGCTTTTGTGGGGCTGCTGCCTGGAGTGACTGGCAGCTATAGTGATCAATTACTTTTGTCTCCTGGGTTCTGAGAATGATCGTCATGTCTTGGCTGCTGGAAAAACAGACTTGAAAAAGCAGACCCTGAATAGAGGAGCCGAATCTTGAATATATGAATGCAAAGGGGTTCCTTAGCTGCAGTGATCAATATGTTGGTTGTCAATACGACTCAATATGAAGGGGTAGACTTCGGGGGTTAACGATCTAACAAGCCATGAGAGTTAATGATGCGGGGTGGTGCAGTGGGAACACAATTATTCGGCGGCTGCCAACTAGCTGCTTGGGTACATACTGGGCCCATCATAGGCATGTCATTAGACCTGCCATGAGCCAAGAATGTAGTCTTTGGAGACTTCTAATTGCATAAACATGAGTCAGATGATTCTTGATTGAAAGAGACGAGCTTTGAGTCGATGTACATCACAAGATATATAATCAAGCCAATGCTGACATGTTAGTATCTGCAAGTAACTGCAGTCACAGGAGACATGTATAGGTAATTTTATAGCATGATGCACAAATGTCATTCAGAGACTTTTTTGTGTTGTATACATAATGTCCCAGAATAGTGCCTATTTTAGTTTCCCTGCCAAATCATTACTCATCTCAAATAACACTGTAATTCTAGTATGTAGTCTAATATAAGCACAAAGTGTGCTGCAGCAAAGAGAATCAAGTCAGTGACCACAGCACAAAGTGTCACAGAGGGCGCTGTGATCTCTTTCTGATCTCTTCTTCTGGGTGGCTATTTTTAGCCCCTGTAACTCGCAGCTTCCTGTAATTACGTGCAATTTACGAACGATAGACGTTCATTTGACAGCTAATAACGCCAGGCTGGCGGCCATCTTGAATGTAACTGATAAATACAAGCAGCGCTTTTTTTTTGTTTTTTGCATTTTTGTTTTTTAGTTTCCGCATTTAGTACATTGTATGTAATCACTAAGCAAAGTCACACGAGTAAACAAACTTTTTTTGTGGGTAGACATCGTGAACATTTAACAATGCATATGCATGGTATGGTATGGTGTGGTATGGAAAGGTGCAGCCCTCTAATAAGGCAAGTTCTTGCCACTAATGGGGGTTGATTGATGAAGTGAGAGAGAGACAGGAGTCCACCCATTTTACACGTTAACCCATTGGGTGGGATGTTTCATTTGCCTCAGCATAAATACCGAGTACAAGGGACCGCCAATTCAACGTCTCATCCGAACGACACCCAGCTGGGATGTTGCTCATGAACAGTGCCCGGGCCGGGGCTCAAACCTGGGACCTTCTGCAGAGCTGGCCAATATGGAATTGGGTAACATTTCCAGCATCACTTTTATGACGTTGGCCTTTAGTTGGTTAATTGGCTTGTTTGCATCTTGTTTCTTACTTGCACGTTTGTTTGAATTGTTTCTTACTTGCATGCTTGTTTGGCTTGCTTCTTATTTGCATGCTTGTTTGGCTTGTTTCTTACTTGCTTGCATCATATGTCTTACTTGCATGCTTGTTTGACTTGTTTCTTACTTGCATGCTTGTTTGGCTTGTTTCTTACTTGCTTGCATCATGTGTCTTACTTGCATGCTTGTTTGACTTGTTTCTTACTTGCATGCTTGTTTGGCTTGTTTCTTACTTGCTTGCATCATGTGTCTTACTTGCATGCTTGTTTGACTTGTTTCTTGTTTGCCTCATATCTCTTACTTGTGTGCTTGTTTGACTTGTTTTTTTACTTGCATCATGTTTCTTACTTGCATGTTTGTTTGAATTGTTTCTTACTCGCATGCATATTTGCCTTCTCGCATGCTCCCGCGTGGCACCTTAATTCCATGACTCACCTGTCAAAGTCTTCAGCCCATCTCATGCAACCCTGATCCTATTATCCCAACCAATTACCTTTTTCAATTGGCCATGTAAACTTGTGGCCTGTCACATGGCTTGCTCTTGGCTGTTGGATTACGGGGGTGCATTTATGCCTCTGCTAATGAAATCATGGTTATAGTTGGGGCCCATGGCTTCGGGGTTCACCCTGAGTTACGCCCGCAATTGCAACCCCCTTGACTTCTGTCTCGGGGTAACTGGGACATGCAATATTTGTCATGGCGGATTAGGGGTTTCAGGGGTGTATTGTAGTTCAAGGAAAATGCACCAACTGAACTCAGTATTATAGTATAATCTTCAAATGAAAATGTTTAATTGCTTGGCTGTTGTGACATGAATGTGTCCAAGCTATCAGTTATATTCTTTTTGAAGGTCATCGGATGAACCAACCTTTCTTGATTTGGTTAATCACAGTCAAACCTGGTCGGAGTTCTGCATATCTATGGCAATTGGCTGTATGAATACACTACTCAGATCATTCCCCAAATTAAATGAAAATGTGTGCCTCCTGCTTTTGTATGGGAGATAGTTCTTATGTTGTCATTTAATTACAGCTTAAGGTAAATACATTATAGCTTCAACATTATCTTCGTTCTTACTATCTTCCCTTGGTAAGGCATGCATCAAACCCTTTTACACCAGATAAAGGTTGTCAGAATGACTAAAAGTAGTCATATTACATCCAATTTACCAACAATATAGTCACATTGACTTTCCAAAATGACTGCTCAAGTCTGTGCAAACATATCCAGCCAATCCTTGACCTATCTAATGAGCCTTCCTGCATGCAAAGACGTGTCATTCAAGATGATGACCATTAGGGTTTGACCTTTAGGGTGATGGGATGGACACACCCTCTGGGGCAACCGTCACCCCCAATAACTATCCTCGTAAACCCCCAGCTAATGTGCTCCCTCTTTGACACATTATGAGCAGCTGAGACCATCATGTGTCATGAAAACCTGACTAATGCCACTTGAAAACAGTCGTTGTTCACACACTTAGTGACCGCAGTAACACAGACCATATTCATAATAGTCAAAAGTAGACCGAAACATCACTGTCATTATTCAAGCATTCCGACAGATTTTTGGCTTTTACCCAATGTTTTGGACAAGCTCAATTGGTGATAGATTCCAGTTATTAGTTATCGAATAGGAGGGAATTAACTATCAATTTTGTTGGTTGGTTTTATCCCGGCATCAAGGCGGAGGGATATAAGCAACAAATATTTTTATAGTTAACTCCCGACTATGAGGGATATAACTAACTTATACTCCATTAGGCATATTTACTAATGTGTTTGATTAAATTTGTTTGTTTTGTTTTAATGCCTTTATTACGCATAACAGTTCAGTTTGCACTCAGGAGGGAGTTAAATAACATTTTCGTTGGGTATATCCCGCAAAAGAACAATATAAAAGGTCATATGGTGGAATATAACTCTTATTATCTGTCTGTCTCTCTGTGCTGTTCAGATTTTCTTCTAACCTTTGCCTACCCATGAACTCATTTTCACTCTTATTACAGTCTGTCTGTCCATACCGGTCTTTGAGTTCTTCCATGAACTCATTTTCACTCTTACAGTCTGTCTGTCCATACCTGTCTTTGAGTTCTTCCATGAACTCATTTTCACTCTTGCAGTCTGTCTGTCCATACCTGTCTTTGAGTTCTTCCATGAACTCATTTTCACTCTTACAGTCTGTCTGTCCATACCTGTCTTTGAGTTCTTCCATGAACTAATTTTCACTCTTATAGTCTGTCTGTCCATACCTGTCTTTGAGTTCTTCCATGAACTCATTTTCACTCTTACAGTCTGTCTGTCCATACCTGTCTTTGAGTTCTTCCATGAACTCATTTTCACTCTTACAGTCTGTCTGTCCATACCTGTCTTTGAGTTCTTACTCATGTGTTATTATCCAGTGTCCTTGATCGAATTCAAATCTTTCACAATAGCAAATTTTTAGGCCTGAGAAGGGAGAAAATGGAGAGTGAATCCAACTAATTAATGGGACGAGTCTTTAGTGAATCAATATTGGACTTTGTCTTAGCATCAAGATTATGCCTGCACCTTCTCTAATTAGCTCTCATAATGAGCACTGATTTCATCTGCAGTGATTGATGGGCTGGGGCAGAGTCTTAAATTTCTCCTACTAAAAACAAACTGCCTCTGTTGTGTTTTTCCTCAGGGGGAAATGAAACACATGTGTGCAGTATTAGATGTCTGATTTAGATACTTTAATTTCCTTAATGTTAGGTTAAATTAGGTGGCTGCAAATATTTATATTTTGTTAATTTTCCATAACGATAGGGAAAAATGGGCAAAACTTAATTTTTTAGAAAAATGTCAACTTGCTTTTTTTTTTAATGAGACTGAATTCTCAACATTCACCTTCAGCAATGGATAACTATCAGCTGCAAGAGGCATACCCATGATAAGATGATGATAATTTGGATTCTGCACCATGTTATACATCACCCCATGGGTGGGGTCTTTTACTTGGCTCAGCATAGACACCGAGTACAAAGCACCTCCAAGTTAACATCTCACGCAACCAGCTGAGATGTAGCCCATGAAGAGTTCCCAGAACTGGAATCGAGCCCATGACCTTCAGCAGAGCTGGCCAAGGTCACCTTGGCGGATGCCTTAAACCATTGATACAGCTGCAGTGGTCCTTTGTCCATCGCTTGCACCATAAACATCTTCCTATCATCACTGGATGCAGGGGGAAGATGCTGCAACCCCATCGCGGATCAATAGATGCCAGACTCAGATGAATGCATCAGGGGTTCCCTCCTCAACCCCTCTAATCTATATTTACCCCGTCTTGATGCAGTGACACACACTGTCCCTTTCCTGGCATGAAATGCCACAGATGTTCTGATGTACAATATCTATACACAATGCAGACTACAAGTTGATTTCATCCAAGTATAAATGTAATTGCTAATGCAGTACACACGCTCCTGATACATCGGACATTTATTTTGTACGTAGATTCTGTGATTCGCTAAAGAACCCCTGCAGATGTGAAACCTCCTAAAATTTGAGCTAACACATTTACCCTATATCAGTTAGTAGATTCGCCAAAAACAGTGGACAGTCATATAAACACATGCTCTACAATGGGTGTAAAAAATCTTAGAGATCCCACCTCTGAACAGTTTTACAAGTTGCATCCCGTAATTTACAACAATTAATTGTACAGCATACGACAATGCTATAATAATGTGAGTCCCTTTGCCTGGAAACTTACAAAATAGTATCTCCATATTGCCATGTTTCCTATATAAACACTTAAATTTAATGCTTAGAATTTTCAGGAATCTTGTGTAAACTGTGTATCGAATATTTCATGGACACAATGTTCATTGTCAGTGGGACTCTATGTCTATGAATGTGCTTATGAACTATGCTGAAGAACAAAAACTGTTTAACAACATCTATATTTTTGTATATGATGCAAAGTGAAGCGTTAAGGACCTACCTGTCATAGTAAATATCCCGACCAACATGCCAATATTTCTTCCTGCCAACATCACATCTTCCGATTCGGGGGCTTCATTTTCTCCCGCATGGGACGATTTCCTGGCTGCCCATAGACCCACCAGCAGGATGAGGAGGTAGAAAACGATGATGGCGATAAGTCCAGCAATGTGCATCGCCATGGTGCTTCTGTTTCTGCCGTTATCTGAAACACAATCGAACGCTCGTTTAAGATCGATGAGATGGACACTCGGATGGTGTAAACATGTCAAATACTTTGCTGCTATCCAAGAAAGAATATGATTTATGATATTATTAATGTTACAAAACAAGAAGCTCCTGTCACAGTGTCTTTCATAATGGTCTCTAGAACAAGATTTAACAAATGAAATATGGGACGGTATTTACAGCTGAACTCAAAGACTTGTAAACTATACTCCAGAGGACGTCATGTGAATGCAGGACTCTCATTGGCTGAGGAATTTCTTTAACCCTGGGTCTATGTAAAAGGTGTAAAAGGCAACTGTGGGTTTTTTTTAACCAATTACGGGCACTGTATTTGGCAATTATCAAAACTGAACTTTTTTGTAGACATGCACCAGTGCTTGGCACCTGTGCTGTGGCAATTACAAAACCCCAGTAGCTAACCATTTTCTAATCTGAAAATTACCCTGTTCTGTTGAGTTTATTTATTTTTTGGGCATTCACTATTAACATTAGACATGATGTTTGTATTTAGAAATTCAAATTGCAAAAACCTCAATTAGGCTATCTTGTTAGATGCTATATATAGCTGGCAAAGTTGAAAGTCAAAATGCCTTTGGGGGTCAGTCCTTCTGGACACACTCAAAAGGGTTTAAGAAGACCTCCGTCAAAAGATCATCAGTAAAATAATCGTAAGACTTAGACAAATTTGACCCAAAAATACAGTTGACATATAGGTCATTTGTGACCTCTACATGTCCTTAAATGAATTAACTCATTAATGCAAGGCAACTGTGCGTTGGCCTATGCAGAAGAAGCAAAGCATAGCTCAAACAGCAGAATGACCTTGACCAGTTAGTGCCTCATTTGCAAGGGTATTCAGGTCAGAAGGTATTGTCAGAGGGTGGCTAGTTATCCTTGCCCCTTCCTTTAAACCGCACCCCCTAACGGTGACAACGTGTCCAGCACCCCTTGGTGATTAGCTATTGACGTTGCCATGACGACTGTTATTGAATTCATGGCTCCCCATAAATACTTGGCTGTGCTGCTAAGGGAATTAGAAGATTCAGTCACCTTCTACAGCTAAGCCCCCGATATCAGCCCAGGGGAGGTCTTTCTAATGCAATTATTGCAATTATTCGCCTTTTAGTGGCCTGTTTAACAAGGAATTAGGCCGATCGCAGACGTGAGCAGCAACGAAAGTGTCCCTTTGATGATGTCCACTGAGTGTTCCTGGAAATGATGTTCTTTGACAGTGATGGAGCAGTTCATATCTCGTGTGTAATCTAATGCAGCAGCAATGAAAATGGAATCATTATAATCCCAGTATAATGATCACGAAGAATTCCAATTGAAATTTTGCACAGATATAGAAAGTGACATCAATTCAGATCTTTTTGCTATATCTTATTTAATCCTTATTTTGTTTCACAGATTCCAAGTTTCGTGAGACATTTGGTAAACCATTCAATGATTACAATAGAATTAAAACCAACCCCAAATGAATAACTGTAAGCAATCAAATAGATAACCTGTAAGCAATCAAATAGATAACAACAATATACATTAACACAACCTAAAAAAACTCTTATTTTGTTATGTTCAGTTCTTTACATCAGAAAAGCTATATTGGAATAATAGGTTAAAGTTGCACAACACTAGATGTTTCAAGCTGATAAAATAATAAATTCCACTAGATAATATAAAATTAATCATCACCAAACCTCGTTGACGTATAATTTTAGATGTGATATTGTGAATAATTAGCTTCATTGTAACTTTTTAAAATCTGTTTAGGATGTTCATCAAGTTCAGATACACTGCAGAGGAAATAAGAGCCATCTCCAATCATCCATGTATTTTGGTAATTTTATCCTGATGGCTTTAATTAGCTGTGTCAAAACACACTAAGCTAATTACGTGTTTTAAAAGCCTATTTAAGTACATTACATTTGCACTCAGCTTTCCATCATGTAAACATCACAGCCATGCTTCTGTCATTTACAGACAAACAAACAATCAGTCATGTTCATAGTGTTTACTTCATACCAACTGGCTGGCAGGATACAGTTTACCTCAACCAAACTGACAAGTATTACAAGCCTTACTACAAAGTCTAAAGTGTAACACAAGGCGATCCAATCGATCCAACTTTCCTTGTACTGATTGGCCATTGCTGGCTGACATTGTTAAGTCGCCCCATTTAGGTCCTCTGGGGGTGAATACGTAGTCTGGATCTGACCATCTCACCTTGAACAGTCTCAGGCACTTTAACATAAATGACTCCCTGCTGCTGTACCAAAGATGATGGGGCTGCTGCAGATCCAGCAGGGGACTGCAGGGGACTGCAGAACGTGGGTTGGGATGTTAAATCCATGCCCACTTCCTGTTGACTTGTTTGGAGGCGGGACTCGGTGATAGATCGGGATGAAAAGCTAATTTTTCACAATACTTGCACTGTAAGCCATTCAGCTGTTACTGATGGTGAAATGGGCTTACTGTTGGATAATTAACAATGTGCAAAGGTGCAAAGTCCACCGTGATGCAAATGTACATTATTGCAATATAGTCCACCCATTTATAACGATCACGTTAACAGTGAGATATAAAAGAACATCCCCCATAGTTTAGATGGCTTCAAAACACATTAGAAGACATTTCATTGTTACTATGAAGTTTGCCTCATCGGTAATTGCTACATTTGTGATAAAAATTACTCCACAGAAAAGTCCTTGCCAATGTCACTAATTTATGATATCTAAGTAATTCAAAAATCTATGTGCAAAGCATTCTATCAATCCAAATTTAAGCTATTTCAAAAATAATATGTTGAAATTATAAGGTGGCTCCTCAGAAGTGACATATAATTGCCTCTTTCTGTAACTGACCTCGCCCATGGAAGGCTTATAAATTCTTTGTCATCATCGTCATTGTCTGGGAAAGGTTTGCTTTGGTGCCTTATATTATACACCTTACCAGCATATAACAAAGACTATGTTACAGTCCCTGTAAGTTCGTTATAGGCGGGACCGACTGTAAAAACTGAAAATCCATGGCAAAAATCATACGCCCTTAACATCACTTTCCTTTGCATATTTTTGTTGTTGGTTTGTTGGTTTACGTCGCGTTCGGTCTACCGTTTGTCTGTCATTCTTCCCTTTGTGAAAAGGTCAAGGTCATTTATTGGTCAAGATTGGATCATCCTACCACAAAGACAGAATCATGCAACATATAGAAGCACGAAACACATCCAATTAACCCCTATGCTCTTGTGTGTGTCTCACGGAACCTTTACCCTCACACAAAGAAATTATTTATTACATATTTCCGTGACAAATTATGTTATGTTTTGCGTAGTTCCATACATTGCAGGCCCGATATTATGGAACTTCTCAATATTATATGTTAGTCACATAATATAGCCTTTGTGCTAGTGTTTATTGTTATTTTATTGTGACTTAAATAAAGATATTTATTATTTATCATATTTTCATTAAATCCAGTCAGCCACCTGAGGCAGACGTAATGATGTGATGGCACACTACATGCACAGAGGACTGCCTTATACTCTTCAGATTTAATGGCATCTCACAAATGCAATATGATAGATAGATATGGAAAGTGCAGCCCTCTAAGGCAAATTCTTGTAGCTATCGAGGGTGGATTGATGAGGTGAGGGAGAGGAGGAGACCACCCATGTTACACATTTACCCCATGGGTGGGATATTTTACTTGCCTAAGCACAGACTTTGAGTACCAGGGACCACCAATTTAACGTCTCATCTGAACGACATCCAGCTGAGATGTTGCTCATGAAGGATGCCCGGGCCTGGGATTGAACCAGGGTCCTTCAGAGGAGCAGGCGAGTGACTTACCACTAGACCACCCAGCTGACACAATATATAATACAAGAAGGATTTGCAGTGAAAATCCTCTTTTGGACATCTTCCGTATTAAGAAAATAACTGTATTCTTCGTCCAAATGTTGCCTGTTCGTTGTAAGGTCATATTGAATGTCTTTTCTGACAGGCTGAAGAACTTCCGTCTGCTCTTGTTGCTGTAATTATCCTATCTGCTTTTGGCTTCTCTAAAAATGAATGACAAATAACACCAGGCAGATGTTATTTTTCATCATTTTTTAGTCCTTTGCTAGGAGAAAATACCACAAAGATTGAGCTAATAGCTGAAGTGTTGGACACAAGCGTGGGCGGATACTGTGATGGCACACTACATGCACAGAGGACTGCCTTGTAACTGTAGTGACAGTTTACTAGTAATTCTTCCCTTCGAAAACTATGCTAATCTCATTTTTCTTAGGTGCATGTTTTTTCAATTGTGTAAATGTATCAGGTGGCACTCCGCCAGAGACAATTTTCTTTGTTATTAGGGTGTCTCCTTGCTCCTTATTTCTTCATTTTATATTTATGTAGTAAATAAATTTTGTTTTCATTGTCACTGTCAGAGTGTACATAAGTAACTGCCTGCATATTTTTGGCAGTTTTAATAGCATAACAACCATCCAAGTTTAAATCAATTGGTGGATTAAATACTAGCTAATTACCTAATTGATGAACAATTAAATTGATTTGATAATGGATGACATAGACATTGTGTGCAAAGGGAAGTTATCAGGCATTAATCGAAGCTACACAATCTATAAAGCAATGTTCCAATAATAGGACCAATATCTAATGGTTTCGCAACCTTCCTGTCTATTCCCTATGTCCTCTAGCCACACATGAAGGTCACTTTCTGTAAACAGAGTACCATTCACACTTAGTAATCAAAGATGGCCATTTTTGGAGACTGAGTGATGAGGGGCTGTATCAGCAGGAGCAGCAGCAGCAACAGCAGCAGCCCCGCCTACTCTCATTGATCGATCTCTGAAGGGAGTGATCGATTGATTGATCGGTTCCTGTTTCGGTTGCAGAGAAGGATGCCATGTCACCCTTGGGGGTCAACTGAGTCAGACCCTCATTGTGAAAGAACAGTCTTCAAGCTAACGAAGGGCAGTCATATATGGAACTCTTAGATAAATCTGACTGCTTATTAGTAGTGACTAACATGATTACCTTTAATCATTTTGACCACCTCTTGTCCCGAGTGGTACAAAGTTGCATTGTCATTGCCTTCATTCAATGGTTAAGTCCACTAGAACTGTACTAGTCTGTAGCTTAGAAAGTATGAAATATCAAACACCATATTCTGATCCGAAGTATTATAATTTATCTGGAATAGTCTCATGAGTCAATTGAGCATAACGATGTTCATTAATACAAAAGTTGTTGTTTGTTACAGCAGTTTTCATAGACTTGGAAACTAAACTCCAAAGAACGTCATATGAATCCTGGTTTAATCAATAGGAATCCTGGATTCACATAAGTCCGACGTGTCTTTGTTATATGAAATAAAGGCCCTTGGAATTACAATTAAATTGAAATTATTGAAAATAGTGAATAAGGAATATGAATTTATGAAGATGTTTAAACAAACAAATACAATTATAATGCTTGGTGATGCTTTTAGAACAAATTCAATAGGACTTCCATCCAAAGTAGCTTTCAGATACTCTTATCAATGTTTGCTGGGAGGCAGGATTTTGATGAAAGGATCTTTACTGGTTGCCACCATATTACATCCGGGCACTTGATTACTTCACGGTTGTTGAGCAACCAGGAAATGCTGGAAACGTCGCTTTTCGTGCTCAACCATTTGGCACTTGAATTGGCCGCGTTCGATATTCGTTTGCAGTACAATAGTATTCAAGGTCCATGAGGGTGAATTGGTCAAATCCATGATCAGTTCATGACATTCTTAGAATAGAATAGAATAGAATAGAATAGAATAGAATAGAATAGAATAGAATAGAATAGAATAGAATAGAACATAATAGAATCAGGAAAAGGTTAATATAGAATATAATCAAAAAGAGGTTAATATGCACTAAATAGAATAAAGAAGAATTAGAATAGAATAGAATAGAATAGAATAGAATAGAATAGAATAGAATAGAATAGAACCAGGAAAATGTGAATATAGAATAGAATCAAAAAGAGGTGCATATGCACTAAATAGAATACAAAATAATGGAATAGAATAGAATTTTCTGTAATAACATCATAATGCCATAGTTCCTATTTCAAAACAAGGCTGACATGCTGTGAGGATTGTTTTGATTGTTTCTCTGTCTCCTTCCTGTGTCAGCCAATTGTTATAAGTCACGTGATGCTGTATGGAGATTAAGTTCTTTTCTTTCGGCGATATTGCATCACAATATTCAGTGCAACAATAGGGCATACTACTGCACAGTAGGTGGCCAATGATTTCTAATATTATCTACCTTTTAAAAATAGATTAAAAAAAATACCCGAGGCTGTCAAATCGATTTACTTCCAGTTTCAGTAAACAGCTCTACGGTGTTTTTCTGTAGAATATACATCACACTGCTGTATAAGGGGTAATTAGCTCAGGGATCGATGAAATTGCTGAGAAAATCTATGGGAAATATTCCATAATCTATGCTATGCAGGGAGCATCGTTCCCACTGTGTGCGGATGTCTGCAGCCTAAATGTACCGTTTATTGATCTTTCTCACACTGCCTCTGGAATTGTCCCCCTGGAATCGTCCCCCGCCCTAGAGTTGCCCCCCCCCCCTGGAGTTGCAGAGGCACCAAGACAAGAAGATGAGTAGGATGCCCAAAAAGGGTCAAGACGTCCACAAGTCAAGTCGGCTGCCTCAATAAGGACATGGAGCTTGTTTGATCAGATGAAGTCAAGAGCAAGAGCTAGTCAAGTTGATCTGGCAAATTGTGGCTCTCCAGTGAAACACACTTCCACACAGTTGCCAGATGGGCTGATAAGACATGTGGTGTATTTCTGTCCAAAGGGATTATCAAGTCACTTCAGAACAAGAATCATCTTGCTTTTATGTCGGTGATGCTCAAAAGTAGAAAACCACACAACGCAGAGGGGGAGATTTCTACCCTTATCGTACATTGAAATTTAGTCAAAATCTAAATATAGATAGATTGATTGATGTTGAATTGCACAAGTTGATACACTTTGATTAGATTCCAGCAAATACAAATCACACAATTTCCAAAAGTCTTACATATCTAAAATCATTCTTACTGTAGGATATTTCAATGCAACTGTACATGTATCTATGATCGACTATTTGTCAATAAAATGCCTACCTACCAACCTAGTCACTGGAACAGTAATTTCAGCGATGAGTGCAGGTTATCATACATTATAGGAAATACAATAAGAGGTGTGTATTGCATAAAGTAATTCTCAGAAGTAACCTGATAAACATTATAATTATTATTATTATTAGCTTCCCTGTCTTTCTTAGGTGCAATATTTGTTGTCTTATTTCCAAGTTCTGCTAAAGCTTGGCTCTGAAGAGAAAATATAGCAATTAGACGGACATTCTGTCAATTAATCTCTTTTTCGCACCTGATCAAAGGTACCCCTCTAATTGTTCTCCTCTTTGCTTCTACCTGCAGCTCTCTGCATCAGTGGGGGGCTACTGCAGAACTCACTGCACCTGGTAATGAGAGTTATATTAAGCTGATATGAGAGGTCCAAACGCCTTCTCTATTTTTCTTACGGTATAGAATATCTCTGTGAAGGTCACTCCCGATGCAAAAAACGTTTGTATGTCTGCAGAATTAGATGAAAATTATCATAATAATTTTCTATAATTTCAGGTCCAAATTCCAGTGGTTTTTATTTGTCCCGCATTGTTTTGTGATCTCAAAGGCAATTTACACATTTTTTTCTCAATCTTTAAACTCTTTTATATGTTAACATTTTTTTTTTTATGTGGCTTATACAACATCCATTGATGGGTTAGGCATCTGCCAAATCCACACTGGCTGGCCAGCTCCGCTGAAGGTCATGGGTTCGATCCCCAGTTGGGGCACTCTACAGATAAATTGGAGGTTCTTCATACTCGGTGTCTATGCTGAAGTAAAAGACCCACCCACGAGGTAAATATTGTAATATGTGTGGACTCCAAGTTTAATCATCTTAACATTACATTCGCCTCTGGCAGCTGGTCTTATGTGCTAGCTAAGGGTCAGACCAGTAGAATTGTCACATTGGCATAGACACTGATGAAATTGGTTGCTCGAATATCCCAACAGGGCAGCTGATGAGGATTTGGTGGTGAACATTATTGATTAGTATCGAACTAATTCTGCATTTAATCCTGTTATGCAACTTGTAATTTGGATTTCTAACCCCGATCTGCAATACTCTTCATTTTATCACTATTCAAGCAACGCAAAATTCGCAATGGGAATCAATTCTCTTAAATACTCCCTGAGTGAAAGTGTTTAAAGGCTCCCCGGGGACCTTAAAATCAACACGAGGGATGCATGTTCACTGGTCATGTTTTATTCATACCAAAATGAGTTGAACTGGTTGCAGCGTTTTTCCAGACATTGCTCATCCAGTCATCAGTTGCATGGCTTATCCAACATCACAAAGCAATCCAATTCCAAACAAAGCCTTATCAAGAGCCTCTTCAAAGTCAACCATTGGCAAGTCAATAAAAGTACTTGGCTAACATTAACTTTGATTATTGCCAAATCGAGCTTGGCAACCGTGCCACTTGAAATGATTTATTATAAATATACCTGGGTACATCACGATAAGAATAGCATGAGTGTATTCATAAATAAATCTATAATTATTTTGTAGTTATGTTTTGTTTCTTTACTGGATCAATGTTCATAGTATGTATCATTGTACAATTTGGGATTACTACTTTTAACCGGCACATGGCAATGGGCTGTAAAATACCTGAGATACAGTTAGTTTCATTACAAAGGGTGTGTCAAATTGAACCTAGATACAGCTAGACAACTTTTGCTATTCGATGCTACCTGCCACCGAATGGAACTGTCTGGCTATAGCTGGCTACTCAAAGCCGACTCTAAAAGTACATGCAGCACTATTCGAACAGTTATGCATATTATAGATAGATAAAATAGATAGATAGATAGCTAGGTAGATAGTTAGGTAGTTAGATAGATAGATAGATAGATAGATAAATTTGGAAAGTGCAGCCCTCTAAAGCAAATTCCTACCACTCACCAGGGTTGATTTATGAGGTGAAAGAGAGAACCAAAAATATCTACTTCCAATACCTTTCCAATACCTTTTGGCTTTGTCACTGACTTGTCAGGTGCTTCTCGCTTGCCCTACCGCCCACAGTTTTAAATGTTTATCACAGTTTTAAATGTTTATCACAGTTTTAAATGTTTATCACACCAGGTGATTTATCAACTCTTGGTCCCTCATTATCGATCACTGCATCATTCGCTTGGCCGTGTCATGTTACATCAGATTTTTTAGAGTAGAAAAAAGAAGTCAAATGGAGATTGATTAAAACAAGCAGACAGGAAAAGTGAGAGAAAACAGTGCGGCTGAAATTGGAGAACCCAGCTCATAAGTGTAATAAACACAGGGGCTGAAGTTTAATTTCAAACCAGAGGAAATTCTAAATTATTGTTTGAGTGCTCGAAGGTAATCTTAACATTTTTGTGGCTGCTTCCAGTAAGCCCAATTAAAAGCAATATGTGAGGATGTGGTAATAATGGTATGGATGCCTGCAAGCTTGTCATAGTATCAGTCAGGAAAACTGTCAGCATTTACACAATTGGAAATATGACATTCTATCGAGGCAGACTAAAGTTTTGAGTGATTCAATCCAACTGATAATGATTGTTTTCCCACTTTTTAGTAGGACATTAAACAAAAAACTCATTGTACATTAAAAGGTTCGATATTTTGAAGTGCAATTCATCAACCTACATATTGGATAAATATTGAACAGAAAAATCTAAGAAGCATTGACTGCAAGTAAAATGAATTGAGAGCAGCAGCACAGAATGGAAAAAGCCTGCTGCTGCTGCTGCTGCTGCTGCTGCTACTGCTGTTTCTATCAAACATCCTAAACGGTCTTCTAGCCATCAGGCAGTTTTAATATGGAAAGCTTGCTGAGAGAAATGAGTAAATATTTGCAGTCCTCATCCACAACCCTCCAGGCAGCTGACGACCATTGAACAAGGCAATGCGCAAAGGCCTGTCACCACCCTCCTCCTCAGCCAGCACTGGCTCATGTAGTTTGCTCTTGCAGCTTGTATTTATAGCTTGCCAATGTGGCTTGTTCGTAAAGCCTGCTCATGTAGTTTATCTTTATTGCCTATCAGTATAGACTGTATCTTGTCAGCGTGCAATAAATGTAGCCTGTGCATATAGCTTGCTTATCTAGCTTGTTCGTATATACATATATATATAGCTTGCGCATGTAGTTTTTTCATAGCTAATTCATGCTCCATATACATGTAGCTTGTGATGAAGCTTGTTCTTATAGGCTGTTCATGTAGCTTGCTCTTGCAGCTTGCTTGCATAACCTGCCAATGTCGCTTGTTCACAGCTTGGCCGTGTACAATAAATCTAGCTTATACTTGTTCGTATAGCTTGCTCATGAATGCAGCTCATACAGCTTGCCATTTAGCTTGTTTCTACAACTTGTTCATGTAGCTTGTTTGTATAGCTTGCTCATGAAGCTTGCCTTCATCCATGTAGGTGGTTCTTAAAGGTTGAATATGTTGCTATTGTAGCTTGTTTTTATGCGTTATAACATATTCTTATAGCTTGCATGGGGAATCATAGATGCTTACCACAAAATATTTGGTCACTCAAAATATACATAATGCTATTTTTAATAGTTTATTGCACTGTAATGTGTCTTTAGAGGTGGTCTACAAAATAATTATATTCACCCTCAATAACTCAATATAGATTTCACCGTCATTAGAACAGCACAATCAATTTTACACAATAAGTGTTATACTCTAATTACTGCAGAAGGTTGTCCAAATCGACATATGTAGCAGGGTGCAAGATGCATATTAGAGCACACTGTTGTAAAGAATACAGAAAAGAGTGCAACGTCGATTTTAATAGGTAACTGCAGTTCTGTTTATATCTCCCTATCTCTTCTGCTGCACCTTTGTCAGCTCCATCCCTCCTTTTTCTGTCTTCATCTGTCTCTATCCTTTTCCTCTCCCTTTCTCCCCAATGAATGATTCAAACCCCTCCTTTGCGTACATTGTACATCAAGCAGCACATCTCCTAGACAGAATACAAGGCCCTTTGATAACTGGGACACGATAATAACAGGCAGTTCGTGTCTGATGATTCCCTCATAACACGTCTCTTCTTGAGGAATTCCCTGTGATTGCACGCCATGAGCTGTGTAGCATGAGCACACCATAATTGTTCTATTTAACATCAGCAATTGCAGCCACTTCCTGTCATGTTTCCATGGCAACCGTTGCCTCCGGGCTTTTACTGCACGCACAGGAAGGGCCTTACAAGGCTAGAGGTCCCTGGTTCGCCCTGAAAGGTCTCCTGGCAGGTCTGGATGCTCTCCTCTTGATTTCTGCATTGTGTGCCCTTCACCCTGTCTGGGCAAGAGACTTTCAACTCAATTTCAATAGCCCTGTCAAGCCAGCTGAAAACTGTGTCTTGGTCATTTAGTGCCAGTCTGTCAGTCCGTCTATGAGGGCTGCTGTCTGTTGCTGAATATAAGTTACTGTTTCTTGCATTGGTTTTGCTTTACTTATATATGTTCATTTTTGGGCTTGAAATATCCTAGTTCTATTCAAGTCTTTGTTTTTTCATCTATCATGTACATTGTACCTGTATTTGCCTTTCGCGTAAAATGAAACGATTCCTCTCTCTCCAAGGAAATGTGCCTCGTTTTTGTCCTCACAATTTTAAATTGCAAAGTGAAGAAAGGTCACTGACGTCATTGGGAGGGAGAAAAGGCAACACAAGAGGGCGCTTACGTCGGATTTGCAGTAGACGCACCCAAATTGGAAGGACGTCTCAAAGTCATGAGATAGTTCTGTGAAGTTCTGGTTGCCATGGCAGCCGACGAATCTCGATGTAGAAACAGGAGTCATCTGGGCGATATTTGTCATGTAATATGTGTCAATTCATAACAGATAGGTCACTGCAGCTTGTCTCAATGTTAATTTCTGTTTTGCATCTAAAATGTATCTTCTCTAGCAATGTCATTTTTTTTTGTTAGTTTCTTGCAGTTTTGGTCTCTATATTGCTCTGCTTCTCTGTCTCTGACATATGTCTCGTATGAGTCTCTCAATTTCTGTCCATGTACCTTTGTCCCTCAACAATAGGCCTGTCCGTTCATGTTGCCATGTTCTCTTCTTTTGCTCTTTGTGTCTGTATTTCGGCCAAAATGCTCGCTGTCAAACTGAAGGTTGTAGGTTCGAGACCCCACCATGGCATGGAGGAACTGAGCAGATCCTCTGTAACTCTTTGCTCCACTCCACCCGGGTTTAAATGGGTCAGCTGCCTATGGACAGTGATGGCGACTGTAGAGTGTTTAGCCTGATGCGCTTCAATGGCTGCTTGGCTGTGCTATGCTCCCCAAAGAGTTGAGAAATACTCAAGCTTGAACAGGTCTGCCAGCGGGTTCTGTGTAGCAGTCATTCAGCTTAAGGTGCCGTGACCAGTGACACCATCCTTACTTTGTGTTTCTCCATCTCATTCTCAGTTTCTGTCTGTTTATCTTGGTCACCCCATCTGCATCATTTATGTCTCTGGCACCCTGTCTATGTTTGTGTCTGTCTATTTCCACACCTACACAATCTCTCTCGCTCTTTTTCCATTTGGCATTTGATTCCAGCTATTCTAAAGTCATGGTTGCCGGGCATGTAGCAGGGCATGGAGCCTGAGGAATTTATCAGCCAAACAAGGGGGGGGGGGTTGAACGTCGTTGCAAGACAATCACTGACCCCGACAATCATGCATCATGGGGTGAATAGGCCCCTGACAAGCTCCCTAGACATTAACCCACAGCAACCCCCCCCCCTCCACCTCCATCCCTGCTCATCCCCAAAGCCACTGCATTGAACGCCAAATCGTCTTATTATCCTGTGAGATTATTGTTTGTGTTTTTCCTGTTTAAAAAGTACATATAGTGGAAAAATGCATGAAATGAAGGGAAATTACTGGAATTGTCATAGGAATGTGAAGAATTTGTTATTCAAGAGAAAAGATGTAAAAAAGATGTGAAATGGAGTTGAACTGTATTCTGTTCCAGTGTATGTAAACTTTTGGGCCAGACTGTATATAGCATTTTTCATGTATTACTACTACACTTTCATGATCTTTTTCACTTAATGTTTGATTTACTTAATCTTGAATCATAAAAGAAGTCAAACTGCAATTCCTTGTCAGCCATAAAAAAAGAATAAACAAAAAGAAGAAGACTGGTTGAAGATAGAGAGAGTAAATTAATTGGACAAAAAGAACACTGAGTCCCTTTGCACCAATTTTCCTCTCCTTCAGAAAGCAATGGGGCAAGTGGATAGCGTCAAATTGTTCGATAGCGTTGAGTAATGTCACGCGAGAGAGTCACGTGACAACGTGATTTCATTAAGACGACAGAAGTTGGGATTTGCACCGGGGATATCCTGTTATAATCACAACCAGCAACTGCGGTGAATCTATAATTAATCTAAAACTGCTGTAATAAAAATAATTTTTTGCAATTGAAATTCAAAATTTTAGGAAAGTGTAATAACAGCAGTATATAACGCCGTTACAAGGAAACTTTATTTGAAAAATAGCTGTTCATTGTGCTAATTGTTAAGTTAATTAACTATATCTAACCAACATAAGCACATGTGCTTTTTTGCCAACAATTGATAAACAATGAGTCTGTATATACATGGCCAAATGTGCCATGTGTGTTTTCCATGCGTTTGGATAAACGCATGGAAAACGCATGGTTTTCACCACATCATAATTAGGCAAAAACCATGCGTTTCCATGCGTTTATACTTCTCATGGAAAACGCATTTGGCACAGTTGGCCATGTACACACATTTCAAGGGAGGTGACAATATTTACGTAGATGTTATGATGAAATAATATTCCATAAATTACAGTACCAGAATATTATCTTATTACACAAATGTCTGGACAAAGTGTCTTTCCATATAAAATTCAAAATCGCAAGGGACAGTTTTTAACATTGGTCAATTCAAAATGCTTGATTTTGTAATACAGCCATTTGATGAATTCATCAAGTGCTATATCTTATGCATTGTAGCTTATTCTGTTGGGCACAAAGTGCTCTCCAGTGTGCAATATACATATACATAATGCAAACACACCATTGCATTTTTCTATTCTCGCAGCAGGAGAGATGTTGCGAGAATTCTCGAGACGACCCAGGAAATGGATGAAGGCCATTGTCATGCAATTTGCCCTCATTTCTTTCTGTCCAGATGTCTGCTTTCCCAGAATTCTCAAAGGGAGCAGACATTTTGTGTTCTTGTGTGGAGTTTTTTCATGTTCCTTTTTGAGTCAAGGCTATCAAGGGGTTGTTGTGGAATCTAAAACAGCTACCTCTATGGCTGTGTTTAGAGTTAAATATAATTCGACAAGTAGGCCTATACTATGCTTATACTACACAATGCATACTAGCATCCAGTAAAAGTCAGAATAATCCTAAATGTACATGGCCAATTGTGCCACGTGCATTTTCCATGCGTTTGGATAAACGCATGGAAAATGCAAGGTTTCTGCCTCATTGTTTTTAGCTAAAAACCATACGTTTTCCATGCGTTTATCCTTCTCATGGAAAACGCACATGGCACATTTGGCCATGTAGTACAACTAGAAATAAAGTAGTCTAAAATGAGTATAAAGTATTATACTCTTGTAAATTATCCAGCTGTTATGCGTCTTCAGTTTGCTAAGCACTCAGTTTGATGCAGCTTTATGTAATTAGTTGTAGCTCAGGATATGAACTGCATATGAACTGCATGGTGTGCTTCATGAGTATTGAAGTAGCCATCTGCGCTATACGTAACAATTTAAATATTCCATAGTCCATATATTGACTGTTGTTAATGTGATAGAAGGTTACGGAGTCCAATGAGTGACTATTTCATTCCTAAATAGAGGTTAGCCATGTGGATATCAAGGAGGGATTATGAGTATTTATCACAGGAGAGTGACAGAATCCCCCAGACATATCGCTACAGCTCTTGGCAATTTCTGTATTGGCATTGATTCTGACGAGTATTGATTTACACTGGGCAGGAAATTGCATGGGGAATCAAGGTTGCATTACATTGGAGCTGTCCAACCATTAATTGTCAGAGGGTACACAGCATGGAAAGACACTTTGTTGCGACCTTGTGCATGCACTATTGTTAAAATTATAGGGAATAAACTGTCGTAATTGCAAGCAGCTGAGTCATGGGGGAAAAGTTTGGGAGTTACAGAAATATTAGCACAAGGTCAAAATGTACGCTGATTTAAAACTCCATCAGTTATTACTATAGCTAGGCAATTCTAGACTCAGAATTATTTCAATTTAATATAGACATCTCTACTGAAGACCAATTAAGTAATAGGCCTATATTCATAATTTCAAACGTGAGTTAAAAAATAGCATACATAGTGTGTAGCCACAACAGATTCTGATGATGAACTATTTTATTTGTTTAAATTAGTTTTGTACATAAACCATCTGGCTTTGTACACGTATATAGATGGAAGTTTTTAAATAAGGGCATTACTGAAAAACCGTATATTACTGACTAATTCACCCTTACAAAAAATGTTCTCAAATAAATAAATAATGTCAAAATGATGTTCAATTGGTTCATACATGATACATAATCATAACTTATTATCATTAATAATAAGGACTTGGACATACAAATGTATTAGTGAGGTGAGCTTAGGGCGAGGCTCTTATAAAAGATTCTGTGGTAGAGGAATTCCACATCTGTACTTTGAAAGTTGAAGTAGCAAGGCCCTAAATCAAGCCCTGCTCAATAAATAAAGACCAGCAGAGTCTTGACAATATTCCTATCACGGCTGCAGGGCGCCTCCCTGCAACACTCCTCTGTTTTGTTATCGATCGCTTCAGCAAGTTCTCACTTCCCTGTCTTCCCTTTCTGCTTATTTACAAGCTGTCGTTTTCTCATTGAAGACAATATTCCAGGGCAGAAGACAAGATTCTTGCTAGATTCTGTCTCTAGACATCTCCAGTGTCTTCGGTTGTCTTAGGTTATTCTTTGCAATTTTCTTGCTTCCCAAAACAACAGTTATATCAGACAAACAGTTTGGTAATTATATATGATTTTATAACTTGCTCTTATTTTGTCTTTTATGTTCATATTTATATATTTATATATTTTTATGATCATTGTTTTATGTTTTTTGTAACAGGACAAACTTAAAAAACAGCTTTGTCTGAATGTTGTTATCCTGTTTTTAAATAAATTATACGTATTTGGTAAAAGTTATTTTCTGTCAAAATGTTTCCTTGGTGTACAAAAACTCACGGTATAATGGAAAGTTTTCATTGCCTAGGCGATCATTTAGAAAATGACAAAATATCGGTGTTGACTGACAAACTATGAGTTACACACTTAACCAACCCACTCAAATCAAGAATATAATTGTATAGCCACTCACCAGTACCAGAATAGCCGTATGATGAGTTGAAAGAAGCGTGTTTCACGGGTGACTTGGAATGTAGGCAAGGGGGGCTGTTGCTACAGACGTCCTGACTATAAGGCGATGCCCAGCATGTCTGAAACAAAAGAAAAATATCTTAATATATCTATATACATGTGTCTATGCTGAGGCCAGGAAAAGACCCCCCAACCATGGGATAAATGTGTTGGTGGTTGGCTAAGGTTTTGACCACTTGTATCGAGATAATACAATAGTATAGATAAATCAGTCCAACGCACGGGTTTAATAGAGTTTTTTCACTCTTTCCTCTCCTTTTATTACTCATTTTGCTTTTCAGACATAGTAGGTCATACCTAACTGATTCCATAAATATACATTAAAATTAACTAAAAATACAGCTGCTAGGATGCACTTTGCTTCAGCTAATCTGAGTCCAGGGCGGGAACATTGCAGCCAATAGAATTGCATTATTCTGTCGTAGCCACCTGGTGGAAATACAGAGAACCTTCCGTGAAAAACCACTATTATGGAGACTATGGATAAGTTCAGGGATCAACATTGATTCAAACAGAGATGTGCTGCATACTACCATCTTTTTTTGCTGATCATGCATACACTCGTTTTCAGAGTGACACAGTTTTTGTCAATTTTCTTTTTGCCCGGAGACCTTATATCAGTTTATTCCTAAGATAATATATCTATCTACTTTCATTTCATTTTTTTCTGGCAGCATGACGTCAGGCTACTTGAGAAACAGCACAGATCACAAGTAGTAAAATAAAATCAAAAAGCAGGGAGTTGATACCTGTTATTCATTTGCTTGAATTTACATCAAATAAAACAACACAGTAATCCAATTCTTTGCTTTGGAATAATCGGGTATCAATTTCAGATGAGGTTGGGAGCACCCTTCTGATGCTCAGACTGCAGAAAAGATGAATGGCCTGAGAGATCTAAAGCTGTCTCCAATGTGAAGGACAGGGGACTTGTAATAATCATCCATTGATTTTTCACAGTCCATCGACCACTAATTACAGACAGTCTATTCTGTGATGTCATATTCAGAGAGATTTAAGGCTCGACTTGCAAGCCCTGTAATCGGGTAATCGTGTTATTACTGCGGTTGATTTAAAGCGTAATATTTTGGATAATATAATGGATTCTTCTGTAGGTTTGGTGCTATTTTGGAAGCAGAACAAAGTCTGACCTCTTTGGCCTAAAAGCTAACTACCAGCTAGAATGCCAAACTTCCAGAAAGATGCTTTGATGCAGTAAATATTATATTGCATCGAGCTGTGTACTATAAACGATGAGGCAACGTAAAAACGTATTTGGCTCTTTAAGAAAAGTTACCAAACACCCACTATACATTGTATGCATTTAAATTAATGTACCTACAGTATCAAATCAGAAAATATGAAAAATCAATTTACAGGATAACATCGAAACTTTTCCCATGAAATATTCCTGAAGGAACACACCATATTCATTAATTCATAATCAATTGCCCATGACAACTTTGGTTAGCAAGCCATATGTATATATTGAGGACCTAGGCAATTATACAATGGTTACATGTGAGACATGATATGTACGTATATTTAGTACTTAGGTTACCATTATATACAAACTATGACTATCTTATTCATTGCAAACATATAGATGGATATAAATGTTTACTAAAACAAATATACGCACTTGTTAAAACGCCTTTTTTTTTAATGAAATCAGCAAAAATAACACTGAAGAATACAGCCAACTTCATAAAATATTATTATAAAATTTAGCAAGAATTTTTTTCTTCACCAAGAAAATTGGGGTTTGATCATATTTAATTCTGTCTATTTTGTGCTGATCCATCGTCATATCCAGCCTCCATGACATATATGAAAAACATATGACAAAACAGGTTGACATTTATTTTAAATCCAGCTATAATACAATAAAAAAATTAAAAAAATACATCCAAACCTCCAGTTCCTACATGCCCATTTATATCCTAGTCATCCAAGTAAAAAAGAATTCCTCATCAATGACCTCCCTGGGCAAATGCAACTGGTTGATCATTCTGATACTCCGCTTTTAAGTAAATAACGTATATAACAATTTGAAGTCTCACACCAGTGTGATGTCAATATTTCGTGGGTCACCCGTTTAAATTGGCTAAGTATGGTAAGCATGAATGTTTTTTTGCCAAACAAGCTTATGTAACGTGCCAGGTCTGCTAATTTGGCAGTAAGTACTATTGGTTGTAACAACCCCGTTTAAATTTGCTGTTTGGTCACATTTTGCCAATGGGGGGGGGGGGGAGATTGGGAAGGGGGGGGGGGGGCTATAGTGGTGTACTGAGGCACACAACACTGATCAAGATCCCACTAAACCACCTAGAGCTCTAGTTAGCTTCTTCATTTTCTTATAGCAGGGTGGGGGGAGGGGGGGGGAATTATATAATAAGAAGTAAGAAAATACAAAGCGAGGAGGGTTGGGATTCGGAATTGGTCTGCAAATGGAATGCGATTGCAATTAACTTTCCTACTCAAGTTCCCTGGAGGTATGGCATGCTAATAAGTGCAATTAGCCTAATATTCCAAAAGCAATTCCAACCATTTCCTTTTTCTTTCTATCAAAGGTTTTTTTAAAATATTTTCCACTGGGATAATGTCAAGCATAATTTCAACAGAATACACTGGATCAGTCATATCCTGTTATGACAGTTGGAGATAAACCTTAAGATGAATCACTCGGATTCACTCCATCAATCAATCAATCATCAATCAATCAATCTATCTATCAATCAATGTTTTACCTCGTTTCACTTTGTTAAGATCACCTCTCCATTAAGGAAGCCTCGGAAAGGTCTTTAAAACGGCTAGGTCCTCTGTAAATGCACCTGTCAGTAATGAGCAGCCCATACTGACAGGTATCTCTTTCTTGTTTTTTCTTTCTTTGCTTCTTTCTGCCCAAAATACCTTGGAGTGCAGAGCCTAGAGCACTTGGGTGACATCTTCAGCTGAGCATTAGGAAGATAAAACCTGGTGCCGTGGGCGAATTGCCGTGATCAAGTGCATCTCGTGCTGGGAATGCACTCCAAGCTCAGGATTTGTGAAGAAAGAGCTTGTTACTGGTCGATAAGAGGCTCAACTAACACACCAATAACTCCCACTGTGTCTGAAACGGCTTAGATAGATCTAATGATATGATACCTACTGTAACAGCACTGATCAGTGCCTATCTGTCTATGTATGGAAAAATATGTACGACCGGAGTATGAATAATTTACAAGTATGTTCACACACAGTTTTAACAGTTTTACCTGGATAATCTTGTCAGTGCTTGTGTGTCTATAATTATACATCAATCTGTGTCTTGCTGTCTTTTCCTAAATTATCTTTCTGGTGTTATTGTATGCGTCCTGTTAACAGCTGTACATAATATTATGTAAATCTACAGTGGAAAAACACACCCACTAGACAGAAGGTCTTTGGGCTTTTCTAGATGAATATGTTACCATTTCAGTCGGTACACCTTAAGTAACTTTACTTCCTTTCAATGCTGGATGATGACTGCTGGTAGGTTGATAACTCAAAGGTAAATTTCTATATTTCTATATTCTTTACTCCTTTCTCATTTCTCTAGCTCTTTCACCCCTCTTCTCTCACCCCCTTCCCCCCCCCCTCTCTCTGTCTCCACATGTTCTCTCACATCCTTATCCCCCTTGATCAGGATTAGCTTTAGTATCAGCAGCAGCAGCAGTATCAGCAGCAGCAGCAGCAGCAGCAGGAGCAGCAGGAGCATCATGAGAAGGGGATTTAATTTGGCAAATCTCTCCAGCTCTTGTGCTATTAGCCTGTTTTGTTTTTAGGGCCCATTGACAACAATTCCGGAAGGCATGAAACTGGCATAGGATCAATAAATAATTTATTCATTTCAAAATACCTTATCCATTTCAGCCATATTTTTACCTACTCTTTAACTGCTATCATTGTTACCATTGTCCTGAAAGATGGCTGACTTAACATAGAAGTAGCCTTAATGGTGAAGGTATTTCAAATGTCTCTGTCGAATTTGTACATTGATCTCATCTCAGTCTCAAACCAGCCTTGACACACTCATATAAAACCTTTATCATTATGCACCCGTGGAACTGCATTCATACAATGTACTCACACACCCCCCCCCCCCAAGAAGGAAGAAAAAAATGCACAAAAGCTCAATACTCGCATCACTCCATCACCCACCTGCAGCAGAAGCAGAATCACTGATGAAAAGATGAGGAAATGAACTGATGGACTAGGTGTATCCAGAGTCGTCCCCATTGTCACATGATGGGTCATACTGGGGTCATGTTCACCTCCTAGAAATGAGGATGAGATGGAAGGGCACGGAAGACCTGTTCAGCTCATCAAGGGAGTCATGCTAGGACCCCTGATATGCCCCACTATTATCGTAATTACACAGTAGAACCATGCTGTACTATCTCCCCTGATTACTTCTGACCGAGTAGCCGAGTAAAAGCCACAATTTCTTGTGAGATGAGTGATATGGTAGCCTTGCTCCAATACTTCTGTATTTTCTACGTTATGTCCAGACAGTAGAAAGATTTTCACTTCATAAGCATTGAAAGTTTTCACAGCCTATTATTGCTCTTCGATGTGCAAGGTAGTAAAATATTGCTTCAGATATTCTTGCTGAATAATGTGGATACCATTGTGTTTATCTTTAATCTTGATATGAAATGTGGATCTTCCATGATACTTTCCAAGATATGTGGTTCAATATTGTTTTATTGTCACAAAGTATTCCACTGAAATATGTTCCACTGATATGTGTAGATCTTCGATATCTTCTTTGATAGTTTTATCTTCATATCAGCAGATTTTTGAAGCTGGATATGCAGATATTATAAGAAAGCTAGTGATGTAGGTTTTAGATGTTCATAATTTGATATGATTCCTGCAGCATACATGGACCATTCTTGTCATCATCTGTCATTCCTTGATGAGCTGAACACTTGCTTTAATTTGCTTCAACATTCCCTTGATGTTGCAACTCACTTGAAGTGTGATTCCCTTGTTCCAATTAAGGAGTTTGGAGCACTATGTAGTGAAATGAGGCTGACACAATATTGCTCACATCATACGGTTCTTACAAAGAACACGAACGTACATTGCCAAAATGAATAGCAAATGGCTTTCCTTCTCATGTCCTGTCAACACGGGGCCTGTAATTCCAGAGGCTGTCAATATGACAGGATGTGTCACTTGTGAGGCCTTGTGTTTCATATGGCTGCCTCAAGTCATGCCTTTTCTGCTGTTATACTCATATGTTATACTTCTGTGATACTCTGTATGGTTGCTACAGCTGAGCTATAAATCCACATCAGAGTATATGCTGCTTCAAATGTATCCTTGTTCTAGGCATACTGGCCTTATGCATAACATGTATATAATCAAATTGATATTCTTGTGTGCATAATTTCATATTCCAGCATACTGCATGCCAATAAAATTATAATCCTGTCCATGTAAAATCTCAATATGTTGATTCAGATATGATGTCTGTTTTAGCAGCATGGGTAACAATCCCTTTGATGCCGAGGCTGAATCACAGCCCTTGATTCAGCATGTGGAAGAATGTCTGATTGATTAAATGAAACCATTCAAGTGGAAGTCCAATTCAAATCAGCAGCACATGGGGCTTACAATAAAATTCCTAAACGTTTCAGCAGCATGAATTTGGTAAAAGTGTAATATCCAGGTCTGTCCTTTCTGTAACCAGCTTTGCACAAGTGCTCCTGGTCCTGTTACAACAGTAATTGCTGTGGTTTTTATGCAAACGAGTCATCATCTATTACATGCTGCAACATCGACAGTGGCAGCAGCATGAGCAGAGAAGCTTGAACATTGCACAGGCTCAGCATGTAACTGTGGACTGTAGCCTTATTGGGCTCAGTGAAATATACAGCACGCTACTGCAATACGGGCTGCCATTCCATTACATGATAGAGTCAGATTCTTCGCCTTGCGTGACTCCCTGGCCCTTGTTACAGCCTTCCATCTTTCCTCTTGAGTTACTCATTGTCACAGGGGAATAGAATGTCTGTGGGTGTCTTTGGTCGGAGTATTTATTTCCACAAAACCAAGCAGAAAACCATTGTTTCGAAGAACAAAAGTCTGTTTCATGTGTTCACTGTTGAGCTAACATGGAAGACTGCACTAGTCCGCACTAGCTGCAACTAATGAACAGCGATTCTGGTAACTCAATATCTTTTCCGTGAGATATGTAGCTCCGTTATCCACGCACAGGATATTAGAGTGTTAATCAGGCCTCGTTATCACTGCAGCACATGTGATGTTTGCCTTAGACTGATTTTTGCTCAGGGCAAACCCTTGAAGCCCCACGTTCACAACAGCATATATTTGATAAAAAGCAGAAGTATAAATGTGTGTGTGGTAGTTATGCTGCCACAGCTTCCATGTCATATTATCCTGTCTTTGCCAATTTATATCCCACTCTGTCCTTCAAATATTTGCTGACTTAGGCAGCTCCAGTATGACTTAATCATCCAAAAAGGCAACTTCTCAACACTGCTCAAATTGTCCTTTTCAGAGGAGCGTCTGCCCTTCTTCTGTTGCCATGGCATCCCATCCGGGCTCTTGCTGCAAAGTAGCCATTTCACGCATGCGTAGCTCGTCACATCCGGTCCTTATCAAACATTCAGTGTTAGATCCAATTGGTCACACTTTGTGTAGAGAAAGCACATGAAAGGCTTCCTTCCTCTACCCCTTAAGTGGTGATGTGGCGCTGCATGGTCTGATGCTGCCTCAGGCCAAGCTACATCCCCAGACTGCACGTTCCGCACTGCAGCTGCTGGGATCCAGATCTTCCTGCATGAGACCCCTGGGCCCTGCAGCTTCTCTTAGATACTGCACAACTTCAACCTCCTCATGCACAAGGCGGGTGGATCATTGACTTGCCCCCATCAAATATGGTTCGATAACCCCTGACACAATATATTCACCCCCATCCGCCCCTTTCTTTCACCATATTTAGATGCACAACCCAAATGACTTGGCTCTATTCATACTCCCTCTATCCATTGTGTAAACAGTTTTAAACCCTACACAGGCAATCTTTCACTGTTCCGTTACATAAATTTGAATAATGCCAGAGCAGGAGACATTAGCCTGGAGAAAATCAATCAAAAGCAGCGAGAAGGCGAATTGAAAAGTAGGGCAAACGGTAGATATATAGTGGGGGTATCAAGAGAAAGAGTAAATATTCAGTTCTGTATATGAACCAGTTTAACTGATTGCACACAAACATTACATCTTGTCAATCGGTAAAATTATCGGATTTTTGCACTGAATCTAAAGGCTAAACCAGATGAGTCCGATTGGCAATTTGGAAATAATTATATTATTGATATTAATCATTTTATGACTATATGAGGAGATACAAGGTCAATCTGCTGAAACATCAATAATGTAATGGTCTTCCAAGTATCCATGACCAGCTTTTGGTCTTTCTAACACTAAGCCATTCACTACAGATATTGGCAATACTAACTTCCAATATTGGCGGAAAATCTGGGCCTAGTCTCTTAAGGCACAGGTCATGGATGGGGGAGCACTGAGTTTTATCTGTCTTCATGCATCACGGAGCATCCTTCAAGGACCCCATTCTGTCGAAGGTTATTGACCCTGGCCATTGCCATTAATGGACCTATCACAGGCACCGAGGATTGACCAAGTCAACGGGACAGATGAGATTCATTCACTAGGCCCTGTATAGGTCATACATTCCTCCTCAGTGTGAATGCCTATTGGATGTTAATGGATTGGGATCATAGATCTCCATTTCTGATTTTCAATGAACAGAACTACGTGTACAGTCTTTTTTAATTAAAAAAACTGATTCTCGTAGAATAATTGAGAAATAAATAAAAATAAACACTTTTCACTAAAGGTTTTCCAGATAAAGTCTACAGGGCATCCTGTAATGCTGTATATTATTCTATCAGACCATATGATTAATTTTACCCTGTTGCTGTGGCCTAAATGTGTCATAACGCCCATAAGCCCCTGCTTTCGTTTTGAGAGTTGGGCTCAATCATTGACTTGCTTGCTCCAAAAACACCTAAATTCATTGGCTAAACAAGTGTGGATTGGCGTACCTCAAGGCGCTGACTAACACCCAGACTCTTGTGAAGGCCCTTGTGGCTTGTTAGAAATGTCAGTGTTACAACCAAATCAAGGACTACAGGGCACAGCTGATCAGTCTCAATGAACTGGCCTCAGCTAGACGCCCCTAAACTACCTAATTAGGCTCTAAATTGAAAGGCTTACCCCCCCCCCCCCCCACCCGTCAAAATGGCCCTCGCGTCAGTTCAATCAGCCAACGCCTTGTTCAGCAAAATATTCATTATGCCTCTGCAAAGGGTGGCCATGCCCCAGCCCTACTCCCCACTCCAAAAATGTATGGCATTCAGGGTGGCTGTGATTGGAGGAGGAGGAGGAGGAGGAGGAGGAGGAGGAGGAGGAAGAGGAAGAGGAAGAGGAAGAGGAAGAGGAAGAGGAAGAGAAACGAAGAGGAGGAGGAGGAGGAGGAGGAAGAGGAAGAGCAGGAAGAGGAGAAGGGGGAGGAGGAGGAGGAGGAGGAGGAGGAGGAGGAAGAGGAAGTTGGAGCAGGAGGAAGAGCAGGAAGAGGAGAAGGGGGAGGAGGAGGAGGAGGGAGGTGGAGGAGGAGGAGGAGGGAGGAGGAGGGAGGAGGAGGAGGGAGGAGGAGGGAGGAGGAGGGAGGAGGAGGGAGGAGGAGGAGAAAGATGATGAGGAGGAGGAGGAAGAGGAGGGAGGAGGAGGATGCATAATGTGTGTTCATGAACGTAAATAATAGTTAATGATAATCAGTTTTATATAGCGCTTGTCCAATAAATTGCTCACCAGCAATTACATTTTGTTGTCATACAGATCAACTTTCAGGGAAAATTGACATTTTGCTTGTTTAATTTTCAATTCATAAAGTTTTAAGGACTTAAACAGTTCAGTATTCAATTCAGACGGGGAACGATAATCATGACAGTCTGCTGGGGATTGAAATAGGGGAAAAAATACAAACATTTCGAGTGTGAGTTTGTTCAGCTGTTGTTAGGCTCCAAAAAACCATACACACAGCATTACTCATTTACTGACTGATTGGGCATAAAACCACATGCTGATACCCCGAGTAACATTTTGGCGCTGGGTGTACATGTCCCCCCCCCCCCCACTAACAGCACCTCCCCCCTGCAAACGTTTTGTTGGTTGGGACTGGCATCATGTTGAGCAGTTGCTGTTGGTGTGAGCCTGCAGCTTCCTTCCTGCAGGAGCACTACATCATGCAGAGGGGTCCTTCCTCCCCTGCCGGATGCTGCTGCAGTTTCTGAGGCTGCTCTTGCGTCCTTGAAAGCAAGACTTGCTTCCCATACTCAGTACAGAATCTGCCACCTAGTTCAATGTATCCGCCTGTCTATACACAGCTTGTTTATTCTGCCATACACAAGAAAGTGCTTATCTTATTTTATGTTATCTTTGTTATCTTATCTTATCTAAGCTTAGCTTAGCTTAGCTTATAATTATATTATCAATAGATCAGCTTATCTTGTCTTATCTTAGCTTAGCTTAGCTTATAATTATATTGTCAATATATCAGCTTATCATATCTTATCTTATCTTATCTTGTCTTATCTTATCTTATCTTATCTATAGATCAGCTTAGTTTATCTAACCTTATCTCAGCTTAGCTGAGCTTAGCTTTTCTCATATTTTCTTTTCTTTTCTTATGCAACCAAATCAAGCTGTTACAACATGGTCGGTTTTGGACAGTGCCTCAGATATTATACCAATACAAATAGCGGCAATAGATTAAATATAATTATACAGCAGCATTGCTTAAAAAACAGTAAAAGAAAATAGATACATACAATGTACTGGGACTACAGAATATACCTACTACTTCAGAAAGTTCAATAGTTTTACCATCGTACTGGTCACTACAGCAGCTGGACAGTTGGGTGCAATATCCTAAACAATTGTGTGGCAAGGAAGGGACACAAGAGAAGGCCCTGTGTTTAACCAGCCTTTGAGAGGGAAATCCTCTTATCTGAACGAGGCCAGCTCAAGGATCAATGGGCTTTGTCCTGCCAACTGTTTTTTTTTTCAAGAGGAAAACCGTCACACAATGGTCTGAGGAGATTCATTACAAGGATAGAGTTGCAAAGGGTTTTGAGATGGCTAAATGCGTACCAAGGTTGTGCTATTTCAAAAGTAGTCAAGCTGCAGCGGAAGTACAATGTACAGGTGCTCACAAAGGTATTACACCGCCCAAGACACTTAAACTGGAGATTAACATAATAAATAATAAAAAAAGGCTGGAGCTATACCAGGCTTGGCTAAGGGAAATCATCTCAAATACGCTGATATTTTCAAGAGGTAGAAATATCAGTGGGAGCTGTGGTTCAATGGATAAGGCTCCCATATTTCCTCATATATATTTGTATGGTTTTCCTTAAATTTTTTGTTATTCTTAATTGAATATACTTTGGTTTTGGAAAGGATGTTGTTGGAGTCTCTCTGAAGTCTGGGGGCACCTCAGAAGCGACACTCCATGTCTTGGAGGTGTCCCCTCATATTACATATACAATGAATATAATTATTTCTTGTATATATGTTATGATAAAATTTAGTTGATATATGTAATATGAAACAAATGATGAGTTCTACAGGACTTGCACGCACAACGTGCTAACCCAGCCACGGCATGGAGGAACTAAGCAGATCCTCACTACTGCTTCACTCCACCAGGGTATAAATGGGGGGGGGGGGTTGGCTATATATATGCTGCTCCCCAGGGAGTTGAGAAGAACAGAGCTTGTTGACCATAGGTCTGTTTTTAGTCCAGATGCTTACATCAAGACTACAAAACAACTCCCTACGTTACCTTCAAAATCATTTTTACTGGGCCCCTTTCTCACTTCAGTATGAAGAGGTGGCAGCATAGCGTAGTTCTGCATATACTGAGAGGCTAACCAGATTTGCAGCAAATGTACCAGGTATAAAAGCTCTTGAACTCATTTACCCTCCGTTATGTCACATCTAGTCCAATCATTCTAGAATTACTTCCTTGGCGTGGGAAGAGCACACCTTGCTCAACGCCTGGGATTATTTCCTCTATAAATGAAGCAAATTTTGTTGCTATGGCAACAAGTTCCTTCTGACAGTCTGTCTATTAGAGATTATTACACGAGACTCGTAGCTTACTTCCTACTAAATTTGATCATCAAAGACAAGAGAGAAATTGGAACCAACATCAAGAGATCTTTCTCTATTTGGCTTTTGCAGAACAAGAAGATGATTGGTGCTTTTCCCCTTCACTTTACCTGAAATAATTACAGGAGTAGAATACATTTTTTCTACTATTCTTGTTTAAGCAAGTTCCTATATTATATTATTCCCAAATCTTAATAAAAACACAAAACAAAAAGACTGACCCCCAGGCTTCAACTGAACAGAAGACCTGGTGATTGGTGAACAGCCATATTTCTTGGCTTTCTTCAAATTTTCTTGCTATATGGATGATTTGTTATAGTTACTTTCCTGATAATGTTTCATCAAAATGCAACTTATAGTGTAATATTTCGAAGAGAGTAGGGGTGTTTATTGCTGTATTAAATAACAAAAGTAGTCCTGTGTGGGAGGTTTTATAGCTCACTAGTCTTCATGTATTTTCCATAAAAGTACATTAATAACACAACTATTGCTTTCACCTCTGAGAGTCCTCCGACAAGCATTTTGATTCTTATTTCCTGCATCCATAAGAAATTCATGAGTGGCTGCGAGCAAGTAAGGAGTATATTGTATGCCTAATTCTGGTGAGTACATTAGTTATCTTCCAAATAGAGAGGGTGGAATTCTTCCTTTATCCAATCTATCAAGTGCAAGGACTCTAGAAAAATGATTCGAAGGTCCTTTGATGGACGAAGCTACAAGGTAATTCATCAGTGAGCAGAGTAACCAGGGTCAAAGCATCTCTCTTAGCCATCTGCAAAGGAATTCCATAGTAAGACAGGGCAATTATAAACTGCTCACAGCGGGATGGCCTAATGGTTAAGGCATCCGCCAATTCCATATTGGCCAGCTCTGCTAAAAAGGTCCCGGGTTTGATTCCCGGCCATGGCACTCTTCATGAGCTACATCCCAGCTGCTGGATGTCGATCGCATGAAAAGTTAAATTGGAGGTTCCTTGCACTCGGTGTCTATGCTGATGCAAGTACAAGACCCCACCCATAGGGTAAATGTTTGACCTGGTGTGGCCTTCAAGCCTTATCATCTCATCGTTACGTCAGCCTCTGGCAGCTGGTCATCTAAGCTGACTAAGCTTCAGACCCTCGGCCAGTAGCGTTGAGGCATAGACATAGACAGTTTTTTAAAAGACCATAAAAAATTGGTTGAAACTGTATTCTCCACATTGTAACTTGAAAAGCAATTTTTAAACAACTGTGAATGAAATCTGGTTGAAACACTAATCTTGACTTTGGGTAGAAATTGAGACTATCACATTGATATATTTAGTTTAACACTTTAAGTAGTCCCATCTTGTTATAAAATTGACTCCTCGTCATTAAGAGCAGAATTTTACGATTACAGATGGTTGAAAAAAGCATTGTTTTAATTGTGAAAGGTTTTAATTACGAGGTAGAATAAAATGCATTTTCACAATTGCCAACATTTTGATTATCAATTATACATAATTCGTTATAATACACAAATTTATCTTCTTGCTGTTACGATATTTTTTAATATGTAATAAATTATCAATGGATTTACCACTTGAAGAAACAATACAGGTCATGGCCTTTTTGATAGCAATCCTGCTAAAATGGCCATAAATATTGGTATGTGTTTAGTTTTAAATTAAATAAGTAATTCCACTGTTAAGCTCATTAAAAACAAAAACGAAAATCAAAAACAAGAATCTACCTAGGCAGTGTGATATTTTTTTTGGCATCATATTCAAGTCTTCCGCCATATTTGACTGCAACTTTTCTGCAGAAAACTAGAGGGTTCAAAGAAGTCAGAAACATCCAAAGATTCCTGTCAGAGATAAATAGGCAGAGTTTGTCAATGGTCACCATATTGGAGTTTGTCACGCCTTCTCTGGTTTACAACATGGCTACTATTGATCTTAGGGTGATCCTCCTTTAAAATATGGCTACAACAAGGTCATTTATAAATATCATTGATTTAGGGAGAGTTATTTATCTCGGCAGTGTCTTGGGAAATGTCAATGTCGTGTGTCTTGCTGCACTGAGGATACTTTCAAGGTCATCTGTACAATTTGTATGGTGTGGTCATACACTTTTCAGCTGACAGTATCTATCTCCCCATATCATTATAATTGGGAACATAACAGGAATTTTGCGGACCTCAGTTTTAAGCTGCTAATTTATATCTCATGTCAAGGTTTCGATTGCAATGTTACAAATGTTATTCTTACTTTTCTACATTTGTGCTTCAAAATGTACATAAAACATCAGTCTTTTCTTTCACAGATACCACCACAGCTCTGGCCAATCTGTAAGAACTAACAGCAATGGCAACAAGCTCCCCCCCCCCCCAGACAGCTAATGTATGCCAAGCTGGTGGGCGCCAAAACCAGCCCCGCCAAAACATTGCTCCCCCCTCGGCCGAAGAATGCACTGCTAGAAGGTGCTGCCTCCTATGGACGGATCTCTTGTGACCTTCAAAAGTTTGAAGGGCGTCTTATCGTGTTAGCAAAGCAGTCTTTCGTCTGCAGATAATTCGATATGAATTTTTTCCACTGGATCTACTTGTCATATGACTGACCTTGCCAGGCTTAGCTGCACCAGCACTAGTGTCTAGTTTTGTGCCAAGACTGCAAACTATATTAATAAATATAGTATTATCCATTCGGATGGCCAAGAATAGTCAGAATTGACTTACAAAGTATTGAGTATTTGACTGTCTATAGAAGAATTCCTATATTCAGAAAGTCTTCAAAAGACATATCTCCAAGACTGAACAACGATGAATCAAGGCATCTGAACAACGATGAATCAAGGCATACACATAAATAATTAAAATAAGACAAGTCAGCCAATTTATAAATAAGAGTTTTAAATATATTTTGTATGAAGAGTAGTCATATGGTACTCTCATAAGGTCATCAGTGTCACTTGATGGTAACATGGAAAATTACATACCTCTGATCATATTGACACAATTCTATCGATTTGATGTAAACTTCAGGGTTCTGGGGAATATGCAGTCCAAAAAAAACATCATGACAATACAAGAAACCCCTTTTGGTTTGTCTCACATATCTTTGCTATTGTTTTCCATCCAATAATTCCTCTACCTCTTATTAATAGCCAGTAATTCCCTTGTGTGGGCGTCTGTTTGTTTTTGTCCTTCTTCCGTAATTTCATTACAAACACCAATTTGAGATGATGCTGTTTTGCATCTCTGCTGCTGAATCAGGAAGAATTAATGATGTACTCACAGCAGGACGTACGAAACCAAGAATGTTTCTCTCAAGAATCCAGCGGAAAGTCAGCTCACAAGAAAAGTTGATTTAAGGAGCACCGAGTGTCACAGCAGAATTAAAGCATGCCACTAAAAATTTGTATTCGGTAAATCATAACTTATATTAATCGAAGGAACCGTCTGATACGAATCATGTCTCAATCTTTTCAATTAAATTAGAAATTAATAAAACGGCCATGAAATTACGTTTAATTGATGTTTGATTAATCCATTTAATATGCAAATTCTTTCATATAACCCTAAGTTGATATGCTTAAATTTTGCGTTTGTGTTTAGTTTTCGTATTTAATTGCAACTGTTGTTTATCTATAATCTGACCAGAAGAGTTATCCTAAAGTTTAAGAGGATACCAGCAAATTGTACCCCTATTTCTTGTGTTTATGTAATCAGTGATCCACACTTTACGGAAATTGCTTTTCTTTTTATCTCTATTGTTTCATTTGAATTTTGTACTTCGCAGATCGATGTCTTTGTACCTGTTCATTTGCTGATATTTCTATCAGATATTTTATTGACACTAACAAATTTAAGATATAAACTGTGCGTCCATTATGTTAATCTTTATTGTCATAAGTAAAATGATTTATTTATTAGTATAGTCATTTTTTATTGTAAAACATTTATCTACTTTATTATTATTTTTATTTATTAAAGCTATCTAAATTTATCTTAGTCATTGTACATTTTTGAAGTGTTTATTTTAATTTTTCAACTTGAACCAATTTAACCTAAATGGTTAGTAAAGCATGTTTTTTTTATTTTTTTATTGGTATATTCGTTGATCAGAACCGTCCATACTTGTATCCACCAAGGCTCTGCTTCGCCCTTTTCAAATCTACCACGTCCTTTCAGCCAAAGATGACCCACCTTCTAGAAACATTCGTCCTAAGTCTTTCTCACCTTGAGAATTAAAGACTGCTTTTGCCTTCCTCTCAATTCATCTGAGTCGCCTTAAGCAGATCGTTTGCTGTCTGTCACTGACCTCTGGTCATCCATCGATCGGCCAGGGAGGCTTCAGAGTGGACTTTTGACCAGGCCTTTTCTCCGGGGCTGGTCAGCTGGAAGAGAGCGTCTTGACCAGGGCAAACGTCGCCACTCGGGCACTCTTTTTCTATAAGACTAGAGTGTGGTCAACTAGCAAAGGACTGGCAGAATGTACACTTCATCATGTGCTCTCTAGTGTCTACAACTGGAGGAGCTAAAACCTGCCATTGTACCATAATCATCTTCCAAGAACAAATTAATTCAAACTTTATTTATTTCTGTGGATCACCACATATTAAATATCTTATCTTGATGCTCTTCTCTAAATACTGTTAGTATTAAATAAACGCATGACAGAAATTAAATATCAAAGATCAATAGTTATGGCGGAAACTTGAAACAAAACAATTGGTCGAATCTAAAGAAATGACTGTACGATCAAGCACAACCAAAGGAAGCCTGTAAATGCTTAAGAATAATGTTTGCAATAATTTGCAAAAATGACAGGTAAAAATGTACACAAAGATGTATCATACCATCACTTCAATAATTATTGGAGAGCATTGTTTATAATCACAATTTATCACCACTTTAATAACAATGCAATAAGCATTGTTCTTCATTAAATATTGGTAAATTATAGGTAATCCAAGTCTCATTCCAAAATAATGTGAACTGAGTTTTCACATGCGTGCTTAGATGCGGATAGGAATATAGGTAATTCCTATGAATTGCACGACTAGAAGTTACAATGGACAAAAAAAGGTACATGTTGCTGAGACAAATTAATTGCTCGATATTTATAAGGTGGATATTAACAGCCCTATATATCTACATTGTGGTTTTAGAGTCAGTTTATTTTTACTATGGAAAATTAAATAGTAAAGTCTGTTTGTGACTCTGCCACGGGGTAGATACAAAGCGAAATCAAAGGCTATATCTAGGGGAAAAAAATTATATTAAGGGTGAACTGGTAAACTATATTAATCAATGTATAATATTAGGATTGCAAAGAGGATACATGTTGTAGTTACAGGAAATTGTATATTATTAACTATCATCATCATCATCATCATCATCATCATCCTCCTCCTCCTCTTCCTCTTCAATATCTTGTGATCACCTATAGTCATGTGCCCACTATTTGCAGTTTGTGCTGACAGGATTGTTAAGGACAGTGACATCCATCTTGGCTCAATTGTCCTGCCACCTTGATCAGCAAACTCTGCTCTCAACAAATATTGACTCGCCATGCACCAGTCTCTGCTAGACTCCTCGGTCTGTCTGTGGAGGGTTCTAATAAGCACTAAGGGTTCTTATAAATATTAGGAGTTCTAGTTATAACTTGACAAAAATATCATACACGAAACTGATTTAAATAATTGCAATAATAATAGACTCCCCCATTTTGACGAAATTCGTAATGGAACATACCAACAATGACTCAACAAAGGAAAATATTAATTTTCAAAACAAATACTTAAAGGAAATTGAAAAATTAAACTAGGAAATGGGACTCTTAATTAGGAATATTTCGCATGCTGTCCGTCTGAATTTCGACTCACAAATGAATTCCTGCGCAGCGCTAGACCTTCATGGCATGCATTCGATCCAAATAATTCCGAACCAAAACAGAGATGCAATTTAAAACCAATAAATGTGAAAATAACTATTATTGGAGTGTAACCTTGGAGGTATATTGAATGGGAGAAACCAAAAGGAGGGCATGGGCTTCCCGTGAACGCCCACCTGAAGATGGGTAGCCATTGGTAGGCTGCTTCAGACGTCAGCAAATCAGGATCCTGAAAAAGGCTAAAAATAGCCCAAATATTGATCCTCATTCCAGTATAGGCAAGCAGTGACGAGAAATGGCTGCAAGTGATGTTACACTGTAGGTTGCAGTCAACTTGATTTTTCCAGGGCATTCTCTTACATGTCATTTTAACCAGAAAACTCAGAAACATATTATATTTTTCTGAACTAAATATTTCTGATGCTGTATTTTCAGCGTTGTTCATGACCACAATATTCAAACAAACTGGTCAAAAATTTTTATATTTTCATACAGTAAGATAACAAACATTTGCAGCTACTAATGCTACATAACCATTGAATTATAACGATCACACTAATTACGCCCACAATGAAATGTTGAACACATTTTATGTATTTATTGCAATTTTAATAAATCACAAATAAACTAAATCACACCATGGCCCAAACTGCATGACACTTTCATTTTTTAAAGAAATTGGCCAAATGTTTCCATCGTAAGTTTAAGTATTAATAATCTATAGCAACTTACCTAATATGATTCGTTAATCCTTTAAATGTCTGAAGCTAGGTCAGATGTCTCCTGACCGGCCAATCAGCTCGTACCAGGCATGGTGGCTGTTTATGACAGTCCTGCAAGAAAAACAAATTAATAGTTAAAATAAATAATTTACATATAACCGATGGTAGATTATTATTATATATATGCTTTTATTGACATAGTAATATCATACATGATACATTTGTCAAAAATAACAGATAAAAACATGTACTAAGTCTGCTTCTGCTCACTATTCCTATATTCAATATATATATACATGGTATAAAAGTTAAAGGTATACATTATCAATACGAGTCCTATATTTAATAGTCACAATGAGGTATTTCTTGAGCATTAAGTTTTTTTTTACATACATTGTGTATTCTAAATACGCACTTGTTAGGCAATGAAGGAAATAAATGTTACAACAAAAGCTAAACTTTTACTCTGTATAGAATATTAAATAGTATATGTATATTGATTAAATATAACAGAATATATGCGAATATACCTGTAGGCCTATGGTACATACAGTAATAAATATAACAGAATATATATATAAATATTTATTTATTTAGTTATTTATTTATTTGTAGCATATTATCTATCTAATTTATACTATGCCATTTCTGCTACTTCGCTGATGATTCAGAGCTGGCAAAATATTTCCAATTCTCCTAATTGTGCAATTGAGTTGCCCCTCCATGTGAGCAGACATTAATGCATGGCCCCTGAGCAGTATTTGTTGGGTAAACAACTTGGAGCAGAAAAATGGCCGCGAATAAGCACCCCTATCAGCAGCAACTTCAGCAATGTCTGCTACTCAAGCTTAAATGTGAGAAAGATGAAGGCCTACATGGATATCAAATCAATAAATGATAATGTACTGAGGCAAGTTAAATACCCCACCCATTTGGTAAATGTATAACATGGGTGGGCCTGAGAGGGCTGTAATATCTATCTATCTATCTGTCTATCACTCTATCTGTCTGTCTATCTATCTATCCGTCTATCTATCCGTCTATCTATCTATATATCTATCTATCCATCTATCTATCCATCCATCTATCTATCTATCTACCTATCTGTCTATCTGTCTATCTATCTATCCATATATCTATCCATCATCTGTCTATCTTTCTTTCTGTCTATCTATCTATCTATCTATCTATATATCTATCCATCTACCTATCTATCTATCTATCTTTCTGTCTATCTATCTATATATTTATCCTGGTCATATTAAGATGGACACATATGCAAGCGGCGATTTGGGAAATTCGTTACGTTTGCCACACAAAATGTTTGGGGGAAAAAAAAGATTTTCGAAGTTTAGTTTTTGACTTTCTTAAGTATCGTGCATATCAAGTAAGTGAACCACCCAAAACTACGAACTTTAAGATCATATAGAAAATTTAGAAAGCGATGATTCAAGGATACCAGATTTGTTAGTTTAGACTAATTTCTGGATACAATTTTGCTTTTTTGATATTAAGAACCCTGAATACAAAACAATATATATATATTTTTTCAGTGGGGTAACTTACTCATGCACGGCACTGACCTCATAATATAGGGCCATTGGTAACTTAGCCATTTAGACTGCACCTGCGGTCCCTTCACCCCCTTGTACTTGGCGTCTGTGCAGGGGCAAGTAAAAGACCCCACCTATGCGGTAATTGGCTTGGACTCCTCCTCTCTCTCATTGTCTTAGCATGGTTACTTCCAACTAAAACCTTACCAATGATAACCTACATCATTTTTATAGTGAGTACTATATAGTTGATGGCAAGAAGTCCAACATAGAGTTGTATTGTATGAAAATGTTCATCTATATAGGACGAAGTGCTAGCCGTGTCCAATATAGTTTTCTCAATCCAAAAAGCCTATTTTCCCCAATGAAATGTCCCAGATGACTAGAAACGCCCTTTTTCTACAAACACATTTCTCTCACAAGACAAGGGATCCGATTTAACTTTACGGTCCAATATAATTTTTCCAGCCCAATACAACAACATATTGGACAATCACACTGATGGATTAAAAGATCTGTTTGGAAAAGGACAGCTGTGTCTAGGCCTTAAGTTTATCTGTGCCACAAAACAGAATGCAATTTAAACAGAAAGTGGAACAGCCGTTCATTAATAGGGGTGGGGGTTAAATAAATTTATCTATCTATCTATCTATCTAACTTTCTATCTATCTATCTACCTTTCTATCTATCCAACTTTCTATCTATCTATCTCTCTATATCTCTATCTATCTATCTATCTATCTATCCAACTTTCTATCTATCTATCTCTCTATATCTCTATCTATCTATCCATCTATCTATCTGTCTATCTATCTATCTATCAATCTATCTATCTTTTATCTATCTATCTATCTATCTATCTATCTATCTATCCATCTATCCAGCTAACTTCGCCATTTATTTCTTGCTGAGGTTGTCTTTAGCCAATTCCATCTGCATTGCATTCCACTGAAACAGTGTTTATTTTGAGGTCTAATGCAACTTTTCTGAACTGGTTGAACATGAGCAAATACATGATGTAATAATGTTAAAGATGACCTTCCATAGGCTTCTCTATTTCTTCTGTAAATATTACCTCAACTTACTGTTCTAGACATCATGTTCAAACTTTAAAATGTTCTAAATGCGTAACACTTAACATTTAACATTATTGAAACACTAACTGTCTAAGGTTGCCTAGCAATGGTAATGCTAGCTATTTGGTGGAAGGACTTTGGACAGTTGTCAATCGGGTCAGCATTCTTCTTTTTAACTGTGATTTTAGAAGCACAAATCAGTTGGTGGGCAATGTGAACTTTTAAGTATATGAGGATTTCTGTTCTGCTATGTTGTTCACTGGCACACATTCCGGTTTCCGAGGATCTTAGCTAATGTAAATTTAAATTATATGATGATGAACAATGTGCCAGTAGTGCCACTGGCCCACGGTGAAAGGTCAATCAAAGAGTTCGCAATTCCCTGATGTTTGAACTTCAAGCTGACATTGATAGTTTCACAATATATGGATCAATGTGCTTAGGTTCACAATAAACAACCAAATAATTCAAGGCCTATGTACAGGAGGGTAAAGTAATGTTTCTAATAGTTTAAAAAACATTTTAAAAATTCTGCCGGCATGTACAATCATTATGCTATCTTAAAAAAACTAGACTAAAAAAGGATGAATTGAATTGCTCAGAGAAGCCTTGCTAAATATATTATTGTTATCTTACCTTAAATTATAACCAGACCATTTTAATCTGCACATTCAGCATCATGGGTAGTATTTACAATCAGGTTTTTATATTGACACTAAATATAGTACATGTATAGCCAAAAAATACCCCCTTTTCTGTCTCATCTGTGATATTTCTCTGGGTGACACGATTCTCTTTTACTTCTATTATTGCTTGCTTGTTGGATTTGGTGGGTGGGTGGGTGGGTGGATTAGGGCTTTACGTCCTGTATTTCTGCACATGATGGGCTAATTAGGACAGGCAGGGACCATGGCAATGAGACGAAGGGTGAAACAGCCGTCCAACTTAGGCTCGACCGGGAATCGAACCCGGGACCCAGTGGTTGGGCTCCCGTTCCCTTGCTTGTCGGAAATGTTTGTGTGTGGCATCTACCTGAAACAGGTGTAAATGTCAACAGCACAGCAAAACTGCCGATCAAACAGGATAGACATTGGCTGTATTTGTCTCTCCATGCTAAATATGGCAGCCTGATTAGCATCGTTAAATCAGAGCATTGCCAAATGAGGATGATTAGGCGTCCAGGCCGCTGTCTCTGCAACTTTAAAGGGCAAAGGCTCTATAATTCTGACCTTAGACACCTCCGTAATAAGACCCTCAAGGGTGGTAATGATCTCACCCAAGTACTATGAATAGTACGCAGCTTGCGTCCAAATTTAGGAGCTCACTATATAGGCACATTGGCTAAACGACTGGCAAGAAAATTTTTAAAGTACTGGCTTTATCTACATGTATTTATTATTGGTGCCGAAACGTCCACAATGCATTTATTCAGACCAAAAATAATTTATTTGCTGGTGCCGAATCGTCCGACATTTGTCTGGTGGAGCCGAATCGTCCTAATTATGTGCAAGGACCGAACCTACAACACTTTGCCCTGAACCGAAACAACCAAAAAATTGGTGCCGAAACGTCCAGCTTGTATGCGAAAAAGTGGTAACTTCGGCGTCGCCGAGATTGAGTTGAGCCGAATCAACTATATAGAAACCTTCTGTTTCCATTGAAGACGCTATCAGGAAAATATACTAGGTAAGCATTGCTTTGCATGTATGTACATGATACCATACTTTAAAATGTATATGTAGCCGCCATGTAGGCATATTTTTGCTACAAAAAACAGAAACATGATCTATATTTTTATTACAGCTGCTGCAGGATTTCATTGCGACTATATTTACGCACTGCATGATATGATGTGGTGCTATCTCATCATTATACTAGCCACACGCTTCAGATCAGGAATCCCGTGAGTCTGGGGCCCAAAGTGCTATGGAAGCCAACATGGCGCTTTACCATGCTTTCATATTTCACTGTCTCCGTTTAAAGATCTCAGAATTCTGTAAAATGATCTTATCACGGGAATTTATTGAAAAAGAAAAACACTAAACTTCTGATCTGTGATAAGTCTGAACTGAACTGCGTAATACTGAGAGTGGCATTTCTAAACATAGCCTGTCGCGGCGACTTAATTATCCCAAAAATCAATAAGGCCATTATTCCACAGTGACGTCACAGCAGATAAATCTGCACCCCCTGTCGGAGTGATGGCCACAGTCATAGATCAGGCGGTTCAGAGGGGGCGGACGAAGCGGGGTAGAGATTGATAGCATAGATCCCGGGGAGGATGTGGAGCCCCCGTAAGCCACGTTTGCAAGGGCAGGGGTTGGCCTATTATGGTATGTTACTATTTACGACAGGGTAACATCCACTGAAGGGGTTGAGACGTTGGTGGGGTAAATAAGCCTGAATAGGAGCGAGAGAGGACAATGAAATGAAGAGAAAGTCAAGAAAGATCATTGGCAGAGATAGATAGATAGATAGATGGATAGATAGTAAGATAGATAGATAGATAGATGGATAGATGGATAGATGGATAGATGGATAGATATGGAAAGCGCAGTTCTCTATGTGGGGTCTTTTACTTGTCTCAGCATAGACACCGAGTACAAGGGACCGCCAATTTAATGTCTCATATGAACGATGCTCATGAAGGGTTCCCGGGCCCGGGATTGAAATTGATTATAGTCAAAGCACTCTTTTAAAAAATGTAAGGTCAAAAGGCTATTTGAAAGATTTTATAGTCAAAAGGCTCTTTGAAAAATTGTATAGTCAAAAGGCTCCTTGAACAATTTTATAGTCAAAGGCTCTGCGACCGATTCAGATTCAGATTGTTTATTCACTCATACAAAATTTGTGAGGAGGGAATCTCTAAGACAGACAAGCCAGCGCTTCTCGAGAGCTACCCCCTCAAGATATTCATCAAAATCACTTAAGTCTGTCGAAAGGTGAAAGGGAAGCGACCAACTACCATAGGCAATCGTAATGATGCCGTGATGCTTGGCGTCCACACCGTGTAAATCTAAACAATGAAAAATGGAATGAACCCAAAGAGGAGCCTCTCATTTTAGAGCGAAAAACTCGAACAGGGAAACAGAAAAGCAAAACAGGTAATGAGCTATCATTCTGTCTACTTGCAGCAACCCACAACAAATCAGGTTAGACTTAAAGCATAGACTCCACCAGTCTCTGGCAAACACAGGGCTTCGTGCTTCACCATACCCCTTTAATTCTGTCATCCGATGGTTCATTCATATTTTCATCTTGCCATTGTTTAAGTATTGCCTAAAAGTTTTATTGTGGAATTTAGGTTTTGAATTTGAGGTGGACACTGCAAGATTTAAAACATTTTCTAGCTCAGCTTATGATAAAACTACCCTAACAACAATTCCTTTATGGGATCATCCATATAGTGCATAAATTAACCTGCTTCCCTCCTCCCCCCTCCAAACCTAGTGACCCTACCCAGCATAATCTTTGAAAGCTGATTTAGGCAATCAAGTGCTGTCATGATCCAGAACATTTTCAATTATGTAAGAACGACATGACCTGAAATCTGGTGGCAAGACATCTCCTGTTGAGATGCATATGGCATCTGCATCCATCGGGTATTATGCAACATCCGCACCACACACAATGGCCCTTGATTACATCAGGATCGATGAAAATCTTAGCATAGTGGTTTTGTGTAGGATTCAATTGCAAATTCAAATTGCAATCAAACTTCCAAATCGCAGCAACTCCACATTAAATGGAGCTTATTAAGATGGTGGAAATCATATTTGAATAGTCGAAAACAACTGGTAATGCGCACTTCAATCATTGGCAATGGTTCACAGAAAGCTCTTTGAGCTGAATTCAACGTTTTTTCATTCAAATATCGCAATATTTCGGTGTGAAACAACTGCAGATTTCTGTAAAACACTTTTATCCTGTGTCAACATTTTGAGACATTCTAATATATCAGCTTTGCAGTCCACTGTTTATCCTTGAATGGAGAAGCACACCACTTTTCACAATCATGCCCCCTCCTCTTCTCCTGAGGAGTGGGGGGCCAGCTCAGTGGTAGCACGCTGGGTTTCCAACCACTAGGTCCCGGGCTCAATTCCCAGTCGAGTAGATGGCTGTTTCATCCTTCAGGTATTGCCCTAGTCCTTGCCTGTCCTAATTAGCCCATCAGGTGCAGAAATACAGGATGTAAAGCCCTATTCCACCACCACCACTCCTCTTCTCCTGGTGTCCCAACTAATATTTAAAAAGTCAATTTGTGTCCGTCTTTGCTCTGTCATTTTGTCTGTCTGCTGCCTGCAATACTGGTAGGGCCTTTGTTTTAAAATTTTCTCTTTATTGCTGTATTGCTATATACTGCTATCTATACTTCTATATATCCAGCTATCTATCTATCTAGCTATCTATCTCTATTTTTTCTGTCTTTTCTTCATCATCTTGTTATTTACTTTCCTATCTTTCTCTTTAGTCTCCAAGCACCACCCCCCAGCATCACCCCAGTGCAGCAGCATCAGCAGCAGCGGCAGGGGTGTCTGTGATGGGCAAATCTATCGATTCAAACCAATCAAGTTGTTGGAGGCAGCCCCCATTGGATCGATAGAATCACTACACTAGAGCTGCATCCCCCCAGCAGCCTCAGAAAATGTCCCTGTCTCCCAGTCTCTTGCCAAATTCCTTTGTTCTGGTAAATTCCAGTCTCCCTCATCTGCCTATAGATGTTCACATCAACCTAACTTGTCTATGCATATAACTGTTTTGCTTTAGTATATCTTGAAATTAGTTAGCACATTTGTCATCTAGTTAGTTTTGATATGTTGCATTGTGAGTTATAACACAAAGTTTCGTTGTATTTCATCTAGCAGGGACATAGGTAATTGGCTGCTACTAATTGCATAGATGACTCGCCTCCTGGTTGGCTGTTTGGTTAGTTTATCTGTGCTTAGACTCATCTTAAAACATTCTCTTTTGTGAAGGACATAGAATACTATCTGCTCGAATGCAGTTAAAAGTTCGTAGCGAATAGGTGCAGTGAATTATTATCCCTGCCAGTAATAATTACGAAGAATTCTAATTGAAATTTTTGCGCAGAGTCAGAACACTACATCACTTCAGGTCATCTCTGCTAATCCTATTTTAATCTCTATTTTAATCTCTATTTTAATCTCTATTTTGCTGCTACAGTTTCCAAGTTTTATGAAATGCATGATGTCAGCTGCCGTCAACGGAGAGCAAAAACATATTTCAATTCCACGTAATTATTACAGGGATTATAATGCAAATAAAACTTTGCAAAGTTCTGTTATTTTTGCAGCACGGAGGTTTCATGGTGACAGTAACTGCCCAAGAACATCGTTAATTGTGATGACAATACCTGTAGAATTCAGGTGAGAAAGAGAGGTATCAGCTTACCTATCAGGATCACAGTATGCAACTTTCTTTTGGTAAATGCTCCATTAGGCTGTGTTCTTAATAGGTCTGCGAACAAAGGGGTGATCTGAAACAGAAATAAACATGACCCATAAGATAAAGATAACAATATATATTGTAATATGGATTTAGTGGTTTACTGAAACTTGCTCTACACCACAACATGACGCCGAAGTTGTGCTACCTTTGATTTTCGGGCAGATAGAGCCACTTTAAAAGAACAAAAACCCAAGTTTTTTGCCTTTATATGATCCAAATTGTGAAGTAATGTAACAATTATTCAGGGTCCAAGAACTCTTGGTTTGCAATTTGGGCATGAAGTGACTGATGACAAAAACTGGCTGTCATATGCACACACACTTGTTGATATAATAGTTTTAGTTTATTAGATGATAAACAATATATATAAGTTATTTTGCTGCCTTTCTGTGATCCATGTATTATAGACATTCTTATCACAGAAATAGGATAGTTTTAATAATTACGATTATAAGGGTTGAGACCAGTTGCCTTATTACACACACTGGCAAGAATAAATGATGCTGCAAGGAATGTTTGCCAATTATATACACATACTAATAATAATTGTAGCGACCGAGGTAAAAATAAACTCATCCACATGTTTAGGTAACATTACAAGAAGAATGAAATAATGCCTCATTGTAGGCAGAATAGAATAGAATCCGTTTTTTGGTCTGCCAATTAGTTTTCATGTCTTTCTTCGAGGGAAAGACGTCCATTTGAAGTTTAGCCTATGAGGGCGTTCCATACCACAATGCCTTTGATAAAACAAAAATATAGTTCTCTCTCTGTTTTCCTGATAACTTCAGCGCATTATACCATTGTCCAGAGATATATAAGACATTTTTGATAATTAATAGATTAATCATAAATTCAATAGTACTTACTCATCATAGATTAATAAAAAGTATCTGCGAACATTTGTTACAAAATATGTTTGAGAAATATCAGCAGAGTAACGCTATCTGACATGGCTAAGGTCAGTAGGTCGGTCTGTTTGTGGGCAGACAGGCAGTCAGTCATTCAGTCGAAGTCGGATCGAATCAATGTCATTATGTAAATGATGATAAACAATGCTTGATTATGATCGAAACATGTAACATTTGTCAAACAATATAGGTATATTATCATATTATCATATTTATATCACTAATTAGATCAACTCGTCAAAAGACAATGGCAAGATGTACTGTGTGACGAGACGAGACGAGGAGAGGAGAGGAGAGGAGAGGAGAGAAGAGAAGAGAAGAGAAGAGAAGAGAAGAGGAGAGAATAGAAGAGAAGAGGAGAGGAGAGGAGAGGAGAGGAGAGGAGAGGAGAGGAGAGGAGAGGAGAGGAGAGGAGAGGAGAGGAGAGGAGAGGAGAGGAGAGGAGAGGAGAGGAGAGGAGAGGAGAGGAGAGGAGAGGAGAGCTAGAAAGCAGAAAATGTGAAAGAGAGCATGAGGGAGGTGAAACAATGTGAGGAACACATAGGGGAAGTGAGAGAAAATGAGATACAAAATGGAGGTGAATAATGTGAGATAGAATTTAAGGGAAGTGAGAAATAGAAAACAGCCAATGTGAGATAGAATATGAGAGAGGTGAGATCTAGTACAAACAGTGTGATAGAATGGAAGAAATCAGTGCTAGAAATTGTCATCAAAACAGCTAGAAATTGTCATCAAAACAGCTAGAGGCTAGAGGCTAGAATACTATTTTTCTGCCTGAATCGCTGCAGTCTGTGGAATAACCCCATTTTGTAGGGCATTGACTCCATCATCCCTCCCATCCCTAACCCTCTATCTTGTAACAACCTTCCAGCTGACTGCCCCTAATAAGCCCATGAGCTTTGATATATCAATGCAGGCAGCGGGCAAGTGTATTTGTTGGGATGGTGGTGATCTTTGGACAATGCCATAGCTGGCACACACATATATATATAAAGTATGTCATAAACAGACTTTTGACATTTTTTATAAGGCTTGATACACAGCCCTTAAAAGAATATGGGAATGCAGTGGTATTCTTATATTTTTGTAGGATGGTGTATGAAGCGTAATTTCAGTATATAAAAATCGTGAAACCAACTATACATAGTATACAATTGAATTATAAAAACATCCTGAATTCAAAAGCCCTCACTAGTTACTTCGCCTCTCCTTCTCAATGACTTCAATATCAATATCACAAAGACAAGTATGGGCAGTTGCAGACACGCTGGCTGCTGGAACAGCAGGGATAAATAATTTGCTATTTCCTGAGGCTTGCTCTGTAATGAAATGGCTAAGGCATATGAGCTACCCTCGATCCATGGCCTGATCCAATGACACACAAACTGCCCAGGCCTGATCCTCTGGATGGATCCGTCTGATATCAATCAATTCCTTGCTTGGCTGTGTGCTTGGCTCCATGCTTGGCTCCTTGCTTGAATGTGCTGATTTATTAATTGCATGCTTGTGTGCCTTCTGGTCGATTCTACATTGGAAGGTATGTACGACAAGCTTACGTTAACAGTGTATTTGGAATTAGCCAATGCATACCCTATATATAAAATGCGCAGATTAATAATAATAATAGTAGTATAACCAAAAAATGCCCAGTGGATTTTTGGTGTTATTTTCAAATATATGTCATTGAGAATCACAAAATCTATATAAATATTACCAATAGGTCAAACCCCTGGCCATGGTAGCCCCAATTTTCTAATTCACAAAAGTTTCTCTTTGGACCTCTTAACTTCAATTGTCCTATCTTTCCAATGATAATGTTGCTTTTTACAAATTTGTAATCATTAAGGCCACTTGTTATGGTCACAAAAGAGCAGCAGGAATTGCATTGAAGAAAATAGCAAACGTCTATAAGTTACACAAATATATTTGGTTCACGCTTTTGTAAATATAGTTAGGATGTTGGGCATGAAACTACTGAATAAAAAAAATCCTATTCGTAATAAATATCAGTCTCAATTTATTACATATTATTAACAATGAAGACTGTAAAGAGCTAAAATGGGAATTCCCTTTCATGTTCGCCATCTTTCCTTCTTCTTTAATTTTATTTTTCTTACTTTCTTTTCTTTATATATCTTTATTTTTTATTTCTTCTTTCTTCTGTAGATATTTTTTTATGATATTAGACTTAATTCAATGCTATTACTAGCTCAATGACAATTATCACCACCAAGGGCATTATTAAAGAATTACAACCTCACCCTTCATACCCATTGATTAAGACAAAGACCTAATTGAAACTGAGATGATTTCCAGCATTTGGAGTGGAATTCTTTCCTGTGGAGAGGTTCCCAATCTAACTCCAAGGGTCTCCATTTTCTTTGGCTATTTTCTCCGCTCTTCCGACATCCGCCCTCCACCCCTCGAGAGATCAATGACGCACTTGTCTGACGTTTCAGCATCGTGCACAGCGTCCCTTTGATCTAAGAGAGCGTCACATTGGATGATTGAGGCAAGGCACGCTCACTCGACTCTACTGACTGGCAGTGGCTGCCTGCTGTGTGGGGCTGGTTGCAACACCAACAATGTACAGTTCACCATAAAAAAAACGGAGAAAGAGAAAGCATTTGGGAAAGAAAGAAAGACAGACAGACAGAGGGAAAGAAAGAAAAGAAAGAAAGAATACAAAGAAAGCCAGAAAGAAAGAAAGCCAGAAGGAAAGAAAGTAAGAATGCAAAGAAAGCCAGAAGGAAGGAAAGGAAGAATGCAAAGAAAGATAGAAAGAAAGAAAGGTAGACCTTAAGAAAGAAAAAGGAAGAAGAAAGAGAAAAAAATAAAAGAAAGAATGAATAAATCCAATGTGTGTCTTTGTCTGTGTTGTACATGTGCTCTGTGCGTCTGTCCGATGGCCTCAGGAGTCAGGTCACAGCACTGACACCCCTAACCACAAATTATTTGAAAGCCTGCACAAAAATCTCTCACTCTGGATTGCAACATAAATTACACCAAAATATTAAAGCACACTGACAGTTCATACTTCGTACTGCCATACAACAGTGTGTAAATAATTGTTTAGTCCACTTTATGAAACTACCCTGTGACACTTCGGCAATTCTCTGCACTCCTTGCCAAAATTGCTATTGAAAATTGTTATGCAGTCATGATAAACTAGATATATGAAGTGACATCCACCAAAGATACTGCAGATTTCTACTGTAGCTAGCCCAAACCACAGAGCTTCATGGAACCTGGTGGAATCCCCCCCCCCCCCAAAAGATGACATTGCTTTTGATCACTGATGATCGAGTGTGAGAGATCGGAGTGGGATTGCACTATTGAAAAGACTTCTTTCTGACGGAGGAGGAGGGAGGGAGTGGGCTGGAGTCTGTTTGGTTCGGCAATGTATTAGTACCATTATGACATATGTTAGAAGTAGTTCCAAATGTGCACAAGTTTTTTTACACTTCGATTTAATACCAAATACAACATTTTCTCCACCCAAAAAGTCTACAAAGATATCATCGCAAACCATGATGAGTAAAGACTTAGTAATTTTGTGTTACTGTTTAATAAGTACTTTGGATCTCCAAAAACTGTAAAAATACAAATACCTTGCTGGGGACCATTCTCAATGATATTGTATTTTCTTGTTGTTAATATTTACTGCTGTTTTTGACTGACAATTGATACATAGATATCAATAAAAATTCAGATCAGGTCAAGACTTCACAACTTGAAAAGATGGCTCTATTAGTGAGTGACTGCCTTAACTGTGATCATTATTTGTGCAAAAAATACCGACCTTAATTATTATATAGTGAGGGGGGCATTTAAACCACAGTAAGACACTGGCCTTAAATGTGAAGTGGTCTTAAGTGTGGGGTCCCCTACAGTTAAGTTGTTAATACTAGTGAAATTTAGAGGAATGAAAAACAAAAGTTAAGTTCGTCCTTTCTATGACCTTGCCGAGATAGACTGCTCTCATGCTGCCGTAGACAAGATATCGATGTCCCCCTCGGGCGAGTCTATTTGGCTGCAGGGGGTGGGGGTAGTGACGCCCCCTCCCCAAACGAGCTGATAGAAACACTGTTTCACTTTTATTAAGCTAGCTTTTCTGGTTTTCTCATAGTCTTGAAACTGTCACACAAGGATGGTAAGAAACTAAGAAGCAAAAATTAAATAAAATCGTCAGTAACAGTCATGGCACTACAAATTGTATATCTCAGCTTTCTAAATCCAGTGAAAACACTTCATGTGTACTGCAATGTTTGATTTTTAGGCTTTTTATACATGTTTGTTATTTAAAAACAAACGCTGAACATTAAGGAGCTATTCTAGAAATGCATCCACAATATCTGGTATTTTATCATTATCTGGTATCAAGCTCAGCCACCTTATATGACCAGATGCGGAGGCAGACGTAATGATGAGATGATAATTGACGATTTAGATATCAGTGCTAACATATATCCCTAGGGTGGGGCCTGCCACCTGACCTAGCTCAAACACCTAGAAGTATGGCATATAAGGTGCCAAGACAAATATTTATATAGAACTCAACGATTAGGCCTATATTACATTATACAGTGGACCGAAGAATCATCAGATAACCAAAGCTAACAGTCTATTTTCTCTGTTGGCCATTTTTTTCTTTCTATCCAAAACGGTCTAATATTTTTTTAAGGGCGATGTATGAGTGTTAATTAGTAATCTAATAATTATGTCACCAGCCCTGGTCACTAGTAATGAATGTCAATTTGATGCAAAAACAAGATATATTTGTAAATTATACCAAACTGATGCAAACTACGTTTTTGCCTGTACTCTATCTCTGACATGTCAATCAGAGCACAAAAATAATTTTGTACCAACAAGGGTAATATGATCTTCTCATCGTGTGTCGAAAATGATCCTAATGCCCGATTATCCTTATTCAAATGAGCCTCATTATAAACAGAATGGCGTCATCACACAAGCATAACGTCATCACTGACGTCATGAGCTATATATACATAAAATATTGTCAATATGTCACGTGTTATATCTGCGCCAACTTGATATTTTGAGCAATTTCTACCTTTATATATTTATGTATATGTTATTTCACAAACTAGATCTTCTTCTCAGAACATCACAAATAACCAGGCATTATAATACTGGAATATTACAGACTACTTGGCAGTTGTTTCCATGGATTTTTGTTGCTCACAAGCATTTATGATGATCATTTTTCCAACATCAAGAACAACTTAAACTAACAATCCTTGAAATAGCTGATTTAAGGTGCCGCACCAACTATAAATTTAGCCATATAATATGAGTGAAGTAAGCAATTCTATGCAAAATTTAAACAACGAGTATGTCAAAAATAATGAGAACCTGTATATCATACTTCTGTAGGTGTAGCTTTAGATAGAAATAATTATTATATGTAACTTTTTGGAGGGGAAAAATGTCAATAAAAGCCATATATTATAAAACAAAACAAATACTTTAATCATAATTGTTAATTCAACAAACACCAACTGCGCAGGCCAATATAATGCGCTTTAATCTAGCCGTCCAGCATACTGAGCAGCTGTACAACATACACTGCAGCCCAACATACATAGCAGCTGTCAAATAGTTATACACTCTGCTGCTGTTCAACAATCCATGCTGGATGACAATAAAGTATTCTGATTGGCTCACTACAGCTAAATGGAGAATATACTAACTATTATTAGATATGATGTTTTCACAGGATAGCCAATACCTTTGAGACAGTATTAGCTATCCTGCTATCTATTGGCTTGTAACCCTTAATAAGAAGATATGGCCATAATTACGATGTGGTCTACAGTGTGTGATCCAAAATAAATGTCCACTCGTGTTTTAGGTATTTTAACATTGATGTGTTGGAGCAGTACAAACCAGATATAAATATTACCAAAAAGTCAAACCCCAACTCTCTAGCCCATCAAAATCCCTCTCAGTGCAAATTGACTGCAAGTTTCCTATCTTTGCCATTTGTTATGGTCACAGAGAAGCAGCAGAAATTACAATGGAGAAGCATCAGAAATTACAATGGAGAAGCAGCAGAAATTACAATGGAGAAGCAGCAGAAATTGCAATGGAGAAGCAGCAGAAATTACAATGGAGAAGCAGCAGAAATTACAATGGAGAAGCAGCAGAAATTGCAATGGAGAAGCAGCAGAAATTACAATGGGGAATATATATAGTAAACCATAATTAATTGTTTCCCAAAATGTTTTTACTATTATAAAGTTGGTAATTGAATTGTTGTGAACATTTCTGTCTACTTTGCGCTGCTCCAATACCATTTGCGGCAAAATATAACCGAATCCTACTATAAACCCTGCACAGCTGCTTATTTCATAACTTCATAATACCCACATACTGAATATCGCAGCCCAGATAGCCATGACACAGACTCCCCGGGGAATATGCTAATCAAATTGGCTGTGATGTCATGCAGAAAATACTCTGCCATGTTGACTAATGTTCCAGCCTGCACTGAATCTATGAGCAGCTTCGCCAGCCACAGCCCATAACTGTTAGATTATTAATTTAATAAATGGCTAATCTAAGCTTAACTGATAAATTAGCAAATTAATCTGAACCGCAAGTTGTTTGTAAAATTACCGAATAATAAAGTCAATATCCAGGGTAATTCCGTGATATGATGAAAAGTGTGTTTTGTTGGCAGCATGTTACCTTCCTCCTTCCTCATCTCTTTAATGTCTAGTATTTAAAATATGTATTTTTGTCATGTTTGTAACTTAGTAAATATCATATCATCTGTTAACTGTAAAATTAGTATTAAACGTTTGAGAAGACCATGCATATGCATGACTAACAATATATTTTCAATTTACTTTCAATTGTGGATAGCCTTTGTTGCACTGTGATGTCATCTTGCACGATATCTAGAAGGAACCACACTGAAAATAAGTTTTTGCACTAAAACAGTGTACTTCTTGCACTTCACAGTCTTGTATGTACACCCTTTTGATGTTATTGAATAAAGTCTATCAATCTATCTATCTATCTATTGTGAGACAAAATTGTATATGTAATCACACAATTAGTGGCTTTTATACAATAATAGATATACATGCTTATCTAGTCAAGAGAGAGAGTTGATCAATTTGATTAATCGCTAATTTTCCACGGGCAGTTGACCCCAGTGCTTAGCCTTGAATGGCAAGCTCCCATATTACAGCAGTAATTTAATAAAAGGTTGTTAGATAAATAGGGGTTTCGGAGGGGTGGGCAGGGATTATTGGGGGATGGGGTGGAGGGGTTTAGTCACTCATTCCATTCTGAGCTGTTACTGTCAGATCTTATCAAGGGCAATTGCAATGAAGAGCCCAACCCAAAGCTTCCTAAAGCTCCTCAATGCAACCACAGCACTTCATTATGCCATTTAAGAAAGAAAAACTTAATCTAAGCTGATTTGGCATCGGATCTAGCAATCATAAGAGGTTGATTTCGAATAAACGTGAATTGAATAGTCTGATTACCATTCATGTTCTATCTTGTCTCTGCTACTGGTTTCAATGTTATTCCACTACTTTGGCAAACGTAATGATGAGAGAAGTCCTGCACCTTTACTCAAGGGTGGGTTCTATTAAATGCCTCAACGTGGGGCACCGAGATTTACAGTATAATTCATGTAGAACGCCTATGCCATACGCACCCTCTGATGTCACACAATTTCAGCTAAATCCAAAAATACCATTATGAATGACCTAAACCCATTTCGTTACTAAAACCACTGTGCTAATACATTATGTAGCAACAAAATTGTATATTCAAATGTGTACTAATAAGTACGAATAAAGATGGTAATAATAAATATGTTTGGACTGATTTTTTCTTTCCTCAGGTCTCAACTTTTGAAGTAAAATCTGTCTTGGCACCTTATGGCCGTTTCTATGGTAACAGGGAAACGAAAGAAATTAATATGTTGGTAATTATACAAAGTTGTACAAAATTATACCATAATTTATTGCTCTTTCTATCCTCAGTTAGTAAATTTATCATAATTCATAAGATATATTTGTCTCACAAATTTTATTACAGAGTGTTCATCATAATGACACAGTTATACTTCTGTAGTGTTTTCTAGCCAGATTTAATGAACCAATTCATTACAAGGGCGAAATCATTTGCACTGGGATTGAATATGTACTGAATTGTACACTATTTCCACATTAAGATCTAGCACTATATGTAGATTCACTCGTTGCAGAGAGACTACACCTAAAGCTGCATTGGCTATCACTATCAAAGCCAGCCATGGCTCATGATGTAGGCTCTGACATCAAAGTGACTTTTTATAGATGGAAATATGAGTGGATTATTGTCAGGGTCACATTTCAGTCACCAAGCTTTATTGGTCGGTTCATAGAGCCATGAATATCCTCTTAATGCCTTGTTCATTACAGGTAAAAGTACAGGTAGCTGTTGCATTGGAATTGTGAATTTTGAAAGCTTTGTTAAATGAACTGATCATATGTAACTTCCCCTTTTGTCTGGTTTACGATTTGACTAAGTGCTATGCAAATTTGATACGAAAAGTTATCATGAATGACTTGATATTGCAGGTGTGAAGAGACTCATGTGTAAGGTTGCATTCAAGAACATACTTCTTGAACGAGACACAAATTAACTCATTTTCGTCATGGTCTTTTACTTGCCTCAGCAGAGAAACCTAGTACAAGGGACCCCCAATTTAACGTTTCCAACCAATGGGTCCCGGGTTCAATTCCCGGTCGAGCCTATGTTGGATGGCTGTTTCTCCCTTCGTCTCATTGCCATGGTCCCTACCTGTCCTAATTAGCCCATCAGGTGCAAAAATGACGGACGTAAAGCCTTAATCCACCACCGCACCCCACCCTCCCAAATTAAACGTCCGAACGACATCCAGCTGGGATTTAGCTCATGAAGACCGCCTGGGCCAGGGATCGAACCCTGCACCTTCAGCAGACCTGACCAATATGGAATGGGCAGATTCCTTAACGATTAGGCCACCCAGCTGAATCAGCCTATAAAAGCTAAATATTTTTGTATGGACAGTCTTGGTATGTTGTTGAGCAACACTTTGGAAAAACTACACATTTAACAGTAGCCATTTCAATGTAGTGTATCCATAAGGCTGAGAAGGGCCAGTAGCTGTTGATCTTTCCTCTCACGTCTTAGTCTTGTAGATCTACCCCTGGCCAGACACCCCTTCCTCTGGTCACTTAGATTGTATCAGTCCCTTAAGACAAACCAACAACAGGTGCTTGAGAAAGACCAACACATGCCTCGACAGTGGTCTGCTAAAGGCCTTGTTGGCTTGTGGACTTGCGCAGGAAATTGTCAAGGAAATGAGAACCTAGCCAACTCCTGTCAGCTGTCGCCAGGGGGTGCTTGCTGTCATGTCTTTGGGGTTCATTAGTAGGAAGAGATGTACACAATCATATAGGGGAGGGGGGGGGGGGGGTAATTGTTACGCAACCAGTGATAGATGTAATTACAATCAACATAAGAATTTTTCTGACATATTATGACGTTAAGCAAATAAAATCAGTCAGTCAGTAAGTCAGTCAGCTAATCAGCCAGTCAGTCAGCCAGTCAGGTGGGTGGGTGAGTGGGTGATTAGGGCTTTACGTCCTGTATTTCTGCACCAGTTGGGCTAATTAGGACAGGCAGAGACCATGGCAATGAGACGAAGGATGAAACAGCCATCCAACTTAGGCTCGACCGGGAATCTAACCCAGGACCCAGCGGTTGGAAGCCCAGAGCGCTACCTCTGAGCTAGGCCCCTGCCCCCAGCCAATCCGGTAGTCAGCCAGTCAGTCAAATAAAAATAGGATGTTCAACATAGAAATAATGAATCAAACTTGATATTGAAACCCATTTTCTTAAAGGCTAAAACCTTCTCAGTAACACTGCTAAAAAAAAGAAAGATAATTACACAAGTAGACAGACATGGAGAGAAATTACTAGAGGACAGACAGAGAGACAAAGAAGCCCTGAGGCTCTCACCCAACCAACCTCAATAATTGTAATATTCCCCGCATGAGCTCGAGTTGCGCCCGTGTCATTCATTTGGCCCCAAGGATCATCCTAACCCTTCCCCCTCCCCAAGATTACCCTCCCCCCCCCCTGTGATCACGTGTCTGCCTTGATTGACATAATCTCGCGGATTCTCGTAGATCCACGTAACTGACGAGGACATCAGCCCATGTAAAGGGGGTCATCTCAACATTTGTAGAACGGAATGCGTAAAGCTAGTAATGGGATCAATACTGATTTTAAAGGCGCACTGTCTGTCAAATTTGCACATTAAAATAATGATATAAATCAATACTGCCTTCTTGTCTCATGATATTTTTCACCATTACATACTCACTTTAGCAGGACAATTTAGTTTTAATTTAGAATAATAATATAAATATTAGTTTTTCATGCCATCAAAAACTCAATATGTACAAACCCAGTGATGACGTCACAATACTGAACAATGGTGATGATGTAATTTCCATTGTTTCCAATGTTTTGGTCTGGATTTTCTCTCAATGTATAATCTATTTTTAAGTAATTAATGTCTTATAAAATCATTAATTCACACAAATTTAGTGTGCCTTGATTAATAAAGGTAATTTTCAAATGTTTGATAGCATCATAGAATATTGCAAATTTGACAGACAGTGCAACTTTAAGCACTTTCATGAAAAATTAATAGGTAAGCAAAGCATGATAACAGGATTTTGTCTTGTGGCATCTGAAGCTTATTAGCTTGGCTACTAACCGGGGGCCTCATGGCAACTGTCATGATGAGATGGTCAGCAAGAAATTTTCTAGATTGTGCTACATTGTTGATTTCATTTACCATCGACTTTAAATCTTATCTTATCTTATCTTATCTTATCTTATCTTATCTTATCTTATCTTATCTTCTTCACGACTGATTAATGAGATAGACAAAAATCCAACTATAAGACAGAAAAGAAAACATATAATATTTAAATTGTAACTGTCCATAAAATGTATGTTTAGTCAGCTAACAAGTTCAGCCTTAAATGCATAGCTTGTAAAAACAGGACCTAAGATAGGCCTATATGGATTGTACTGGTCATGTAGCATCTAGGCGATAGAGCCTTTTTGCAGCAGTCTACTAGCAAGTAAATGGCGAGTGAATGGTGAGAATCAGTTGCTAGAGTGGCAGGAACCTTGCCAGGATGCGCCTTTGATCAGACATCTCTCTCACACAAGGCCCTGTAATTATGCCTCCATGACGAATGACACGTTCTGGCCGCCAGAGTCAGCTAGAGAGTCAGTTAGTCAGTCAGTTAGTCAGTCAGTCAGCAAGGAAGGTTAGCAATGAAAAGCTCTTTAATGGATGAATAGAGTCATGATGTGGTTGTGCAGAACAGGAGCCCGTAGTCATGCGATATCGTTCTAAATATACATAAAATAAAACAAAAAACCCTGAGTCTAAATTAGAGTTTTGAGCACTGAAAATCTCGTGGATAACAATATTCTCATTCAAAGCAGCTTTGACTACGTTTTTACATTTAAGAATTCAGTAAAAAATATATTCACTAACTAAGTTGTTTCATTTTGATATTATATGGCTGGTAGATATACTGGCTTCGGATTGGTTTAGATTTTGCAATTTTATACTTCTATTATATTGCATTGTTGAACTGCATAATTGTTGAATAACTAGGTATTTCTTCATGCAATATCCCTTATCTTGATCCATAAAAACTGTTATTATATTACACTCGCATGTGTATAATTGTGTATAATTGTGTATATCACAAATGGTTCAAATTTAATTCAGAACACTTACAGAAAATTATGTTGAGCAGTGTCTTCATTACTATAACACAAGAATGCTTCCACTTTTTCCCTTACTCGTTTTTGGATATTAGCTATTTCAATATTAAATGTATTTCCCACTGGTTATATTTCTATCATCTCATTTTCCAGATATTCATTTTCTCAAGTTAATCTGTCCATGTCTGTCTCACACTTGTTCAGCTGTCTCCTTGAGGCTGCTGTACCAATTCATATGATCATTTTGTGTTTCATTTTCTTGTCAGCACCCCATCGTTCTCACTCCATCACCCAGCAAATTGCCAGCGACAGTAAAATTGCGCAACTGCAGTGTTAGCATGCAGGGGCACACACAGTTGGAGACAGCCAGCCATCAAATGTGTCAGCCATAACACAGAAGGTGTCATATTATGTCATGACGCGTCATGACCTGTCATAATGTTCTTAGTGACATGCCTATCAAAGTGTTGTTCATATTTCCTTGATGGGGACATTTTATTGCACTCCATTTGCAAGGGTTAAGTAATATACCCCATGAGTGGCTTTTTGCTGTTTCTGCCATTTTAGATCATTTTAGATTCGATAAAATAAGTTTATTTAGTTTTACTTTTAGTATATGAAATTGCTATATTTTAATCAATCTTAAAATGGTTTCGATTTTCGGATGGTATTCTTATTATAGTTATAAGTATCAAGCTTGTTATGCTACGAAAAATAATTTTCAGCTCCACTGGTATTTTCATATATTTCTTGACATAATATTATTGGCATGAGCTTCTGTATGTTTTAACTGCATTATAGTAGGTTGGAGTGATCGCATGCAGCTCAAATTTATGTAATATGTAATCTGCCAATGTCAGAAGAGAGCGGAAAGCTGAAGGCATGGAAGTTAAAATTGAATTTGGTTTATAATTAAATGTTGTCACATTGTTGAAAATTTGTTGTTTATACATCACTTGATTTTTTTGTTCTTCTTCGCACAACTACTACAGTCATGGTCATTGAGATTCGCCAGGTCATCAAATTTCGCCACCCCTCAATAAATATACAATTGTAACAATGCTTGTTGCCAAACTATATAGCTCTATATATTTGTTAAATTATAGGCCTAACCGTTTTATGGCGATGTTTGTTTTCAATGACCGGCGAATTTCCATGACCCCTAGTGTATAGTGTAGTATATGCTATGAATCCATGCATTTTTTTTTTAAAGAATCAATACATTGTTATTTTTTTGCATGTATACCTAGCTGAGTGTTGCACTGCATGCAGCACTCTCGCACCCCGTGTGCATGTAGTAAAATATCAATCAATCCAAATTGACTAAAGGCTTGTGTTAAATTTTGTGCTATAGTATATATGAAAAAAAGACTGAACTGGAGGGGGGGGGGGGCAGACTAGTGGTGTGGGGAACTTCAATGTAACATATCTATAGCATGAAGGAAGGGTTATTTAGAAGGATGAAGAAGTTGGGGGGAGGGTATGCATGTGCCCCAGTGTGCTGCACATGGGAATGTGACATATATGTAGTTATCATTCATCCAGGAAACATACCATTTTTGCTTTTATTTCCCCCTGGGGTATGATAACTTCTTTGTTAATTATTGAATCAATGCAAAGATGTTCATGTTCCTATATTCACCTCGCATAGGTTTTTATGGCCTATGATTTCAGAACATGCTGATTCTCTGCGCCTGTGAAAATGGAATTACAGTTCATTTGACACGATTGAAGTATCAATTGCTAGTTTTCTCTCCTACAGTAGGTGCCCATATTGGATTGCACAATTTATCAAAATTATTATAACACAGATAGGATGTTTGTTCATGATTCCGTACAAAATAATTAGTCTTTCACTGGCTAGATATTATTTTTCTAAAACTTTTTACCGGTAGATCTAATGAAATATTTTTACATTGAAATTGGAATTGAATTGAAAATGTTCTAACTCACTCGTGCATTTATTGTAATTATTACAGTATTTGCAAACCCAGTCGACTTTATGACATCACAATCAAACACAAATCGTTAGTGACACTTTTCTGGTTGTATATATTTGTTGATCATACAAAAGTGTTTTTGGCCGAACTAAATGGCACTTTCCAAATATCAAACCAATATGTACATTTTGGGAACTGGTCAGGACACAAATAAAGAATGAACCAGCAGCGTACATGAGCCTTACTTGAGGGGGGAGGGGGCAAGAGACATGCTCTACCCCCTCCCCCCCCCCCATTTTTTCACACTTGTAACAATGTGTATCATTGTGAAAAGGAGGATGTCCCAATGCATTTAATATTATCAAAAAAAAAAATTTGCAAGCTGTAACAACTAATTTCTACCACTAAAAGAGCAAGTGAAGTGTATAAACAACATCAAATTACAATTGCACTGCATAAATACCCAAATTCTTGTCAGCAGCCGAAATGTTGATGTTTCAGCAGACTAAAGCCCCCTACGTCTTCGATCAATTCAAAATGTGATTGCAAATCTCGGGTTAAATCTTTCTACAACTGGGTAAAAAAATACTGTAATAATTATTCAAAAGTTGTATTTATTATAATCCACACGTTTACTCATGTATTGGTCATTTTATGATGCCTCCTACAGCATTTATCAATGACAATGACGTCATGTCAAACGATCGTACGAACAGAAAAGTAAAATTTCTGATATTTAGTCACGTTTTATTGAGTGTTACACTTATACCTTAACCTGAATTGAAGAATACAACAGGTACTGACATTTCTATATTTCTAACAACTTACTTGGTACGATTTTGCAGCATTGCGCAGGTTTTTGGCATTTTCAGTAAACAACTGAATGGCGGCAGCCGCCAAAATTTGTGACGTTCTGAAAATCCATGATAGCTAACATCATAACTATCGTTGAATTCATTACTTTGAATTCATTTCACGTATATATGTTACCGGAAACAGCGTCAGCTCACAAATTCGCTTTCCGCTCTATTACAGCTTTTTTTTCTTAACCTCGCCGGGTGCTAATTCCCCTGTACTAGTTCATTCTTGACTGGATGGACCTTTGTCTCTGAGTATGGTGCGAACATTTTGTTTTATAAAACCTTAATTCAGAACATTTTATAATCATTGTCCATTCCAGATAGCATGCCTCATCAGCTGAAGCAAGTAAAATCTCAAGTAGAAATCTAACTGGTCTAGCCTATGTTCAAGCTTATATCATCCAAATGACCTCTGGGGTAACCTGGGGATTAAACCATGAGCCCTTTCCAGCTTATACTCTGAACTGCATGGTCTCGTGGGCTTCTAGTATTGCTGCTTCGAGCTATGGCAGAATAATACGGAGTCACATTGTCAAGAATCAATTGTGGGTCGTGTCTACATCTGAAGCTCACGCCAAGAGGATCCCTGCCTCCTCATTACTGCATGCTAACAACACTCGTTCCCTCATCAGAGGCATTTATCAAAGTCTAGATGAGGTTAGACGCGTGCTCCTTGAGGCATGCCATTCTCTGTAGGCAGTTAGCTGGCAGGGACTGCTCTGGCTGCTTCAGAATCTAACAATGGGTACAAGAAATAAATGTGTTCAATAATTCGTACAATTTACACACAATTTATGGGTACTGGATGGTAGTCTGATACTTTAAGCTAGTCGTGGTTCCTTTAACATTTTGAAACAAGATGGTAAATAACAGTAACCACAACTTAAGGTTTCAGATATATCTGAATATGATTTGTGAAATACCTATGTTTCAAACAGACCAAATGAAAAAAAGACTATGTAATACTGTATCATATTCCTATGAAATACCTATGTTCCAAACAGACCAAATAAAGAAAATACTATGTAATTAAATCTGTATCATATTCCTATGAAGTATCAGCATTAGTTTAACATGGGTACAATTTGAGTGCTGTTAATAGTGTATAGTACATTTATATAAATGCTCAATTAAGTGTCAATGGCCTGCATCTCTTTAGTGTTTACTATTCATGAAAATCAGGAGACTGACACTGAAGTCCAGAAATGTATAAAGCGAATAATTCATAAGTGGACGCCTGGACCCATCCTCTGATGATCAGTGTTGTATTAGGCATACAAACTGGTGCTCTCCAGCTGTCTCAGCCTGTCATAGAATTACATACAATCCCATGACAGACCACACAGCGAATCCATTAGGCCTGGCTTGCTTATGGAGACACACTGCACTACCTAATGGCTGAAGGGTAATATGGCTCCATGGCATCCCAATATATCATTTCAGGGCTAACAAATGCGAAGGCAACACACAGGAAAGTTATTAACATAGGTTACCTTGTGGAGATACAGTGTAATACAGGTAATTCATTAAAGGGTATATACAGTGCCTTGCATAAGTATTGGGGCGCTTGATTTTGAAAGCAAATATGTCAGCTATATTTCTGCATTAAGACATAAATGGCACATGCAATCAGCACGGATATTTTAGATGTGATAATTCGCAGTGAATGCTAAAGTTTAAAGCATCTCTACAACGGTTATGTAATGATGCATAACGTGTGCACACACATATCCGACTGCATGCCACATTGAAGTAGTGGCATGACATCGTTTTTCACAGACTTTAACCAGATAATCACTGAATTGGAGAATATTAACCCTGGCTAACATTCCATAAAAAATCATGGCCTGTCAACTGGCCAGCTGAAACCTATAGGAAGACTGTTAGCGGAGCAATAAATCTGTTAAAATACATCAATATTTCATATTTTCAGAAGTCAATTTGTAGAACACGGAATTCAATATTATATTGTTAAATTATTGGTCATTGAGTAATTAGAGATGAAAGTTTCTGAATGGAAAGTTTCTGAATGGAAAGCCAAATATTGCTGTCTTTTTTATGAGGTGTAAAAGTATAGCATTTTCATGAATTTAACACATGAGGTAAAGCTGCGTTAAACTAAACAGTGTCAAAAATACATAATGTCATTTCTCCAATATAACCACTTTATGACTAGAAAAGTATGTCTGAACAACAAACACAAACACGCTGGTTTCAACAATAGTTATGAAACAATAGAACAAATTATAACCAAATAATAACAAAAACAAATAAAAAAAAACAATTGCCTTAATAAAGGGATTTAGCATGCATATGATTGCATGATGTTATGTAATACATTGATTGCCTGTATCTTTATTAATATCATAAACTGTTCTGAAAATATTGGTGATAGTTGCATGGACCGTTTATGTCCTGTGCTGCAGAATTAAAGTTTGTGTATTTGCTAGCATGCTCCATGGATAAGGGAGTTGATACTTTTGCAAGGCACTGTATCAAATCCCAATATTACAATTTACTGGAAAATGAGAGAGAAGGTGCGTGCATAATTCCGGATAGAAGACTGTCTTCATTTAGTTATCGGCAATTTTTGATGGCATGAAGAATTAAATGATAGGGTATGTTTATTAATTTTATAGAGATATAGTGAACCTAGCGAGGCCCTGATGGGATTTAATCTGGGTTTTTTAGAAGCAATGAAATGAATGCAACTGATTTTGGTCACTATCATATTGAGTGACAATGCAGCTTTTGCAAGGCACTGTATCAAATCCCAAATTTTAATTCTGAAATTTATTGGAAAATGAGAGAGAAAGGGTGCATAATTCCGGATGGAAGACAGTCTTGATGTAGTTATATGAGATAATCGGGGAGTGAGCAGTATTCATTTCAAAGGCAGTGACTGATTCAGTCCTGGATGAAATCAAGATCATGTTATTGAAAGATCATTATATCTGCCGTTACCTTGGCGGTCTTGCTGGGTGAGTCGTCAATAGCAGAACAAATGGAGGCTGCTCTGCAAAAATTTCGATTTCTGGAGAAAATGGCAATTTGGATGCAGTGGAAAATGGCAATTACTCGTTGAGCAGCCTCCAATCAACATGGAATAGACTCACAAAAGAAAATCATTCTCATGCAGTTGGAAATTTTGCATCTATGAAGAGCCCTGAAGCTATAATTTCCACTGGCCTTGCAGAATTGTGAAATGAGTGCAATTAATATCCCGTATCTATTTCATAATAATCAGAAATGCTCCACCTAATTAACAACCATCTTGTAATCAAGGCCAAGGTTAGTTATCACTGTAGCAATTTACTTTCATCATTAGGCCTACTAATAAGGTGTAAATTGTGGAGGCTCTTGATATTTGAAATTGCATCTAAATTTTGTGTCCCTGAATCAGAGCTGGCTTTATTAGTTTTATGGCCTTCAGTTGCGTCCATAATGGGGCCAAAATTAACGTGGATACCTTTTTTTAGTCGTATTTTCATGAAGCAAAAAACAAAATGGCGAGAAATCTTAGCAAAAAATTATCAATTTCCAGTTTTGCTATTATGGAAATTAGTTAGTTGCCCATGATGGAAGATCAATATTTACATGTCAAACAAAGATAATATCAGCATTGGAAAGCTAATAAACAGTTATTATTGAATTTTCAGGTCATAAATTTATTGTCAAATTTGGGGCTATGACAGTAGATAAACCATCTTAGGTAGCTGATTGGTTCTTTATCCAAAAAATATGACCCAAGATATATACACTCTTTTATAATATAATATCAGTGTTTTGAATCCAGGATGGTTCACTAGTATTATTTCCAAGGTTCTGCTGTTCAGACATTGCCAGTGTAGAGCAAGCCCATCCAGAATTCCACCAGAGACCCAAGCTTGTATAACTGCTTCGCCTGACTGCCCTTTTCTCAGAGACAAGATTCGGCCACTCGTCCAAGGGATTTGCTCGGCTCTTGGCCCAAAAACACCACCATTCATCAAGACCATCTTTTGCCTAGCAGTCTCACTGATGAAGCCCAAAACACTGATAGTCCAAGTATTTTGACCAGATGCAGTAAAGGTATTGGAGTGCCTAGCATATTAGTGGTTACACAGTGAGTTGGGCAAGCACTGAAAACAACAAAATAAAGTGCTCATGTGACATACTATAGTTTCCAAAACATTTTCAATTTGCTCAATCAGTCAACAGTTTTGACTTACAGAGGGATTATCTTAAAATGTTGATTACTGTGTTTTAGAAACCTATACCTATAGCCCAAGAGCTGATAACTGAAGCTAAACAGGCTAATACAAGCCATGCCAATCCAATGTAACTGGAGAAACACACCAGTTGGCACAACTGAAAACTCAGAACACCAACAATTGTATAGGCAAATGTAATGAAGTGCAGACCAGTTCTCTTTACACTTGCGCTTGCCACGTCACCAATGTTTTGAATACCTCAAGCAGGTGCATGATGGTGTTTTACTGTTAATTGCTATTTTGTTTAAAGCAAATTATAGAAAATTATTGGCCTGTTTAGAATGCTTGCAAACTATGAAGTTTGATTTCTTGTTCTTAAATTGACTTAAGAAATCACCATTGCAAGCTAGGTTAAATTTGATGTGATCAAGGAAAGTGTTAACTTGCATAGTAATAATAAATACTTAAACAATTATGGCGAGTGTGATAACTTCTAGGCTCGCCTTAAATGTCACACATTAGTGGTCTCAGAATTTAAGAGAATATATTATCAGCATGGAATACTTCATTACGAATCATATAGCTAAACCTAATTTGTGTTTGGTTCAGTGGCAGGTGGCAGGATGTCAAAGTAGTGGTCCAGCTCAGACAAGCTATAGTTAATACTAAATATAACATGTGTTGTACTGTTCTTTGCTCTCTAGGATAAACCACTCAGATCAGAAACTTTAACTTCTGAAAAGTTCCACACTACACACATGTAATCATAATCTTTTTTTATTGCAACTGGACTAAAACCATCACACTCAGTACAGGAAAATGTAAATGTAATTGAGTTTTGTGTCTGCAAAGTGAGCTCAGCCCTCATTACAATTTACACCCTCTGCAGGCCGGTTCTAGTTTGAGCCTTTCTCAACTCCCTGGGGAGTATACACCCATTGTGCAGCCATTACAGCGCTCCTTTGGTCAAGCACTCTACAATTGGCATCACCCCTAAAGGCAAGTTACCATTTACACCTGGGTGGAGTGAAGCAGTGGTTTAAGGGGGATCTGCTTAGTTCCTCCATGCCATGGCTTGGGTTTGAACCCACAACTGTGCACATACAAGTCCAACACCTAATCCACTGGACCACGGAAAATTAACTATAACACTTATCATATTTACATATAAGTGTACTAGAGGTAACAATAAGTAAGCATTCATTCATATTAGCTTAGCATTCATTCATATTAGCTTTTGACATACGAAAAAATAAAAAATAAACAAGTTTAAAACAATTTTTATTTTGATTAATGAGATTTTTGGAACCTCGTCTCAAAATCTCTCATTTATAACAGAGCAATCCCTCAGGCCAAAACTTCACCTCTATGTTGTCTTTATGAGAGATCTGTTTAACACATAGATTTAACTTTTTTCTGCAGCCCCAGGTGGCCCAAGGGAATAAGAGCTGCTCTGTTACATATGTATGCCCACTTCCCACTGCCCACCCACGCCCTTGAGTTTTGGCTAAGGCTGAACTATGCTATGAAAGGCTCTGGTTTCAAACTTAGCAACTGAGTGATGGGCAAAAAAGGTCTTATCTTGACAAATCGCATGTTTGGCAACTCTATTAAATCGTGAGATGGTCCCGTATAGATCTACCATTACAAGAGAATAAAGAGATGAATCCCTGGCTGAATGGCTGGCTTAAATCCACACACAGGGGTGGGTGACTGACTGGATGTTCCCTTGCATCCACGACAGCAGTTAAAGATGGCTCGGTTGCTGCTGCTGCTACTGCTACTGCTGCTGCTACTGCTGCTACTGCTGCTGCTACTGCATTGGAGCTGCATCCTCCGTGCCCCTGGGCTTATCAGCTGCCTGCAGCAGGAGCAACTGACAGCCTGGCATCCCAGGGGACCCGACCACAAAGGGCCATTCACCCCACCCCATCCTACCCCCCCCCCCCCCAGTACCCAACCCTGCAAGGCAATCCAGACGTTGTGTGTCTGACTCTGAGGCAAAGACTCCACTTCGTGCTTCAATACCCCAGCCAAAGTTCCATCTAAGACATTCACGAGCCATTTGCATGTTGGCTTGCTAGGTTGTTAACTTGTGCTTGATTTCTTGCTTGCTTGGCTGCTAGTGTTTATTTATGTTTTTATTCACGCTCTTCCATTTCAGGATGACCAGCTGGCCTAGTGGTTAAGGAATCAGAGATGAGCATTCCTGGTAGAGCAAGTCTTAAGCCAAAGACTTTTAGGTGTTGCTCGAGTTCTAGTTGACTTAAGTTTTGGTTGTTAACATATCCAGAGTTAGATTAAACTTTTTTAAAGTCTTATATTCAATGATATCTAAAATTGCTGCAAAATAAAAGCGACTTTATGAGCTATAATGCTGACTGAGTTATGTTAATCTTATTGTTCTTTTTATCTAAATTAAGTTACTTTTTTATGATTGATTTAGAGATAAGGCTATGGTCACTTAGCTCTGGTACTTTATCATTCATCTATAAAGCCTATATATAAATAGGGCCAAAACACTGCTGTAAATTTGATCCTATCCGAAAGTAACATCAGTTTAATAACAAGACTGTCATTCATTATGCTTACAATGATATTACCTGTTTTACAGTGCAGAATAAATAAATTGAATCTGCACTAATGAATATTATATATGACCATGCCTCCATCTATGTTTGGTAGTGACATGTAATAGTATCTAACAGGAAAGTACTTCAGGAATACATGATCCAGTTAACTTGAACAATAGCCAAGTGAGGTAGACATTCTCCAAAGATATGATTAAAGCTACAAGATAACAAATTGTGTTTTATTTGTAGTTTTTAAATAATTTTTATTGAATGATGTGTGACGGGTTTATGAAATTAGTGGAGAGCACACTTTATCTTATGTCAAATATATTGTTACTGATGAAACATCACCATGGATTAAACAAGGCTCATCAATTCGACCATGTATACCTCCAACACAATTATAGATTGCATTTGAAGACATAGCAGCATCAGATCTTTAGCTTCAAGTTGTCATGCAAGCAATCCAGTGGGTGCTCTAAGCCAGACTGGAGAAAGCAAACACAGCCAAGGTGCCTTTAAGAAACAGCTAATGATCCGAAAAGGCTGACCAGACAGAAAAACAAACAGTTCACTTTCTTGTCAACTGACACCAAATAATCACATGGTGCATGCCGTTGCTAGGCAACCGTTTCTAATGACGTAATTACATACCTGGGGTGTTGTTGTGACTTGCAGTGCAACCGCGGGAGTAAGTTCCAGATATTTTGTAAATCCAGAGGTGTATTTCAACGGATGACCATGTCAGAAACTAACTTGGAAGGGAATGACAGCATTTGAAGCAGCGTCAGGCATAGAAAATTCTCTGGCCCCGATGCCATTGATTACTGCGCCACTGCTGCCACCACCCAGCCACCGTGGGAGGCCATTGTTTGCACTGTGACGTCACACCATTGTACCCATCAATTATTTACATACATTCGAATCTGAACCAACAGTTCACTTGGAATGCATCGCAATCACGTTTATTCAACATGTGACGATGCAAATAAATTAGTCTCAGGTTTATTTCAAAATATTAGGTTTTCATTAATATTAGCTCGATTTGGACTGACTGATGCTTCCAAAGTCATATCTCCTAGCCTGGCTGGCAAAAGATATCTAGGCATCATGGAACATCTAAATTTATCTTTGAAAGCTAACCAGCTAAAAATGTCCAATTTGTGTGTCCGCGTCTACCGTCTACATTATCCAAAATTATGTCTTTCTTTCCATTGCCACTTGGAAAAGGATTTATCTTGATCATATCTAGAGTATTTCAATGATATTTATGGAGATCTGGTGTTTATCACGGTCTTCCTTGGAATGGCTATGTATTTTTTTCATTTTGATTGTCACTGTCTACATCTTAAAAGCACAAGTCCCTAAAATCAGAATGATACAGTTACATATATAAAATGGAGTTTACCCAAAATAAACATGACTGGTCCTGATTTGGTTCAATTGCACAGACCAATACTTCTTTCCGAGGTATTTTAAGCCTTGCCTCATAATCTTGCATACCATTTTCATAGAGTTGATACAGCAAAACAGTTGTGACAGGCGGCAGGGGAGGGGGGTGCAAATCCATACAAAAGTAGTTATCTCACTCTAGACACATAATGAGCTCATTGATCTATGGCAGTTTCGCCAATCTATACACAGCAGAAATGATTTCGCGTGGCAGAGATTGAAAAACAGTACAATTCTGACTTTAGTATTTCAGACTGGGTCTACCAGAAATAATTTTTCTAAATGTATAAGGTTCTGTATCATTTAAGAGAATACTGTGGAAAATTGCGTGGTTCCAGTTAAAATAAATCAGTAAAAGTTCGAGAAATGTCAGAAGAATGTTCTTAGGAGTACGTGTGGTAAATATTGACACTAACCTTTCGTGTTTTCCAAGAATATTCGCAATATTTGCAAGAGATTCGCCAAAACCAACAAGACGACTCGGAGGCCAGATCCTGCTTGTGACCAATGCTGCCCCAAGCGGCCGTGGCGCGAATCTAGTCATCCTTTATGCACCAGCACGACATCTAACGGCAGGATGGCATACTACAAGAAATCTGAGAACACATGAAATCCATATCATGTTCTTTGTGTAATGATGTTGTGAACACTACAGTGATTGTACAACCTGAACAAAAATTATATCAGTATATTAAAAAAGATGTAACTTGAAACTTGTATTTTGTATTGCAAAATGTAGTAAATGTTATAAGCTGGTCATTCTACATGTTGTTGGCATGCATGAAATTATATCAATATATTACATTTCGCATACTGATAATTATCATTGTTATAATATTTCTTAAAAATAATATCATCAAGCGTCAACCCTCAAGTATCTTCTTTCATAGACAGGAATGGCAGGAAGCATTCAAGTTCAAGTTCAAGTATTTATTGCAACCGTCAGTACAACCATTAAAACTAAAATAGAAATTAAAAGAGAAATAATTATGGTTACAAATGACCTTTGGCCAAAAAATATCGTAAAAAAGCATTACACGAGTTATGTTGCCCACCTAGCTGCTTCTGTTTTGGTGGACTAATTGGCAATTAGGATGAAATTTCATACTCAGGCAGTGTAATTTACTGTAAAAAATCAAAGGATATCAAGCATCGACTCTACAAACAATCAAAAAATATGCTTCAATACCCATTGACATCCGAGTGTATTACACAATCATATATAATAATTAAGGGCTGTCGGATCATGAAATGGTTGGCTTATCATTTACATATAATGCTTATAAAGCGGCTGATTAAGAAAAACGATTGACTTGTATTTGTGTAAAGCAAATAAAACCAAACACAAGTAGCTGTCTGTGTTACCAGTATTTCTCTTCGCACTCAGGAATTACCCAGAAACTTACGAAAACCACCCAATTTCCTGGCAAAAACAGAAATCTCGTGAAACATAATAGTGTAAATCAAGAGTAATATCTGAGGTTTACAAGGTTTTTAGAGCTGGGAAAAATATCTGAAGCATACTTTCCATACTTTTCCATTTTTCAGTGGTTTCTCTTTTATCTGACCACGACAAATGACCGTACCTAATGCTAACAGGAGTAAAAATATGCTGTGACTATACCAATGTCTCCATTCCACTGATTTTGAAGCTGAGTTAGCTTATGAGACCAGCTGCCAGAGGCAGATGTAATGATGAGATTATAAGGCCACACCGTGTTACATATCTACCACAAGGGTGTGGTATTTTACTTGAAGTTAGATTGGAGGTGCCTTCCACTCCGTGTCTATGTTGAGGCAAATGAAAGACCCCACCCATAGGATAAATATGTAACCTTTTCATCTCATCATTACGTCTGCTTCTGGTAGCTGGTCAAATAAGCTGACTAAGCTTCAGACCAAGTAGCATTGAGACATTGGACACATTGATCCACTAACAGAGATGTTGCTTTAGAGGTCCTTCTTGGCTGTCTTTTATATGATCGTTTACTCTACTTTTTGTGATCAAAACTGGATTATTGCTGAATCAACAGAAAACAAACAATTATTTGGGAAAAAATATGTTAATGAATGATAGATATTCCATGATAAAGGTTGTGCGCCACGTAATACATTACTTAACTTAGTTCATCATTTTCTTGTAATCTTTTACCTGTCCTAACTTATTCTTTGTAAGTCAGGCTTAACTGTGACAGAATAAAAACACATTAAAATATTTGCTCACAACAAAGAAAGGCCTGCAAAATACGTATGACCCGCAGTCAACTTAGTTCAACATTTTCTTGTAATCTTTTACACAAATTTTCTATTTAAAAAGTGTATTAAAAGGTGCCCCAAACATATTGTTTATTTTCACTAATCACGCTACGTACAGTATACTTCGTCTCAAAGCTCAAACAAGAAATGCAACGTTTGAGTCAGCCTCTTGGTTAAAATGTAGGCCAAACCCACGCGCCATCTGGTGATAAAATGTAACATTACATTATGATTTCCCATAATCTCTTTTCATCACATAAGTATGAATAATATTTTCACACATTTTGCTCCCGGAATATATCTAATCCCAGTGCATGACGTTTATTAAGTTATTTAAATGTTCTGAGTACGATAAGTTATGTTTAGTAAATAACTCTATTACTCTTAATGACATGAATAATGCTTCTTTTCAAAATTTTCTAATTCGCCATCCAGATGCAAATTTAATTGTCTTTAGGGGGAGTAGCACACCAACATTACACCCCTTGTTGGTTATATTACAGCCCTTGTTGGTTTTATTCAATATGTTTTTAATCTGAAAAATAAATTCAAAATTCAAATTACAGTAAGTAAAAATGAGACTGCATCAGAAAAGGCAACATAGGCATACCATAACAGGAAGGGCCAAAACAAGCCGCATTATCTCAAGGTCTTTCCAAGGGCAGCAGGAAATAGAATATTTGAAAGGATATCAATCATTCATGGCTCAGCAATAACAAAGAATCACCTGTTTATGGCAAATGTTTTACAGATGAAATTGAAATCACATTTCACGAGATGTAAAAGTAGCTGAAGGATTGAATATTTGTAAACAAGTATCATCAGAATAAATTTGAGTTTCTTACGGTTGAAGACAAGACACTGAACCCTGCTTGGTTGCATATTTTAATTTTACGTTGATGATGATGCAATTTGTAATTAGATTAAAACAGAGAGATGCGAAATTTCAGTGGTTAATAAATCGTAGTGTCATAACTTCTTTTGCATGTGACTCTAGCATGCAGATCTTTAAATAGATGGACAGGATCAGACAAATGCTATACATTATACCTTTGGAATTCATCTTATAAATAATCAGTCTGAATGATTTCTTCTTCTTTTTTTTTATTCTTTTTTTTCATATATATAAAATTGTTCAGATAAGATTTAGGTCTGCCTTAAAGCGATCAGTGCTGCATTTGTACATTTTATCTTAGATAACAACGATATGCTTAACAAATTTCCCTCCAGATGGGATAATAAAAGTCTTGCCAATATCCTTGTGTCTTAAGGAAAATTGTGGCATAATGATGACAGCGACGACCCCCCCCCCCCCCCCCCCTACCACCTTATCAAGGTCCTCTGGTGTGGAATGCTTTACCTATCAATGTAAAGAACTCAACAAATTTTATGCAATTCAAAAATTTGTTAAGAAGTAGCAATGTTCTAAGTGCATGTCAATGTGGCAACTGCATTTTATATAAAAGAAACAGCCTGTAAAATTTAATTTACACAATGTTACCAACTCACCTATTTATTTCTCATCTATTCCTTTGTAAATATTTCACCTTGTTTTTTGCCACAATTTTCTGTTGGCGAAAAGCTTTATAGCTTATGCTTTATTGTTATTTGTATCACCACCGACTTTAAATAAAATTTTATCTTATCTTATATCTTATCTTATCTTATCTTATAGATAAGACCTGCAGGTATACTTAATCTCAGTTCATGAGATAGTATCCATCCAGCATCATCCGTGTATAGTATAGTAACAGAACATATCAAACGTCTTGTAAAATACAGCAAAGACTAAAACTGCATGTAATGCCTTCCTGACAGCCATTTGTTTACAAAGACCATGATAAAAAAGGACATGTATTTATTTCGTCATCAAGACCTCAGTAAAAAATACATTACAGAAGACTGACTGTCAGTGACTGATACTATTATCAATGACCTTGGATCGAGACCTTCATTAAGTCAAAAACCAATTAAATTACCCTAATGGTTACTGAAGCGTATTCGTCTAGTTTAAGAACAGAAAATGCAAACGGCGTGACATGACATTGCTTGGAAAGTACTAGTACCCCCGGGGAACTATTCATTGAGAAAAGCGACCGGCGTCGTGGCCAACGTCATGAAGAGCGTCGTTGATTCAAAAGTTTTAGGTGGTTGTGCGTGAAGGAGCGGCAGCAGCCATCAAAGTTATTCAGACCCTCATTAAGAACCAAAGATAAGCTGTCATTACCTGTTTTCAGATCGAAAATATACCAAATATTAAGTGAGATACAGGCAGGAGAAGGAAGGTAGGTTGGCGGCCCCAAAAACGCAATGATTGTGGATCAAGCAGAATTTGTTGTGGTGCTCCCACAAACGTCCGCGCCGCGCTAATTTGCCTTCATAATTTTGCATACAGGTACATAAATAAATAAACAACAAATAGGCCTACCTTAATGTGTAGACAGGCAATGTGAAAAGGTAAATTTAAGCAGCTGTGGACTAATAAATTAATAAGGGTTGCAGGTTTTCACGCAATTAACCGTTTAGGGCATATTTCATGGATTTTACGGTATACACAATAAATTATTATTATAATTATTGTTATTATAATTAGGATCCCACAGAAAAAATAAAAAAATAATAAAAATCAGTAAACTTTTTAAATGACCTATTCAGGTTTTAATCAAGTAAAAATAATAGCCTAAATTTTAGAGTATAATAAAACAATTGTTGACTGGTCGCTATACATTTTATTTGACCCGAGGGAGTGATAGTTGCCACTATTTTCCTAACACCTCGGGAAATAGAGGCAACAATCACTCCCTCGGGTCAAATAAAATGTCAATATTTGTATACTGGTCAACGGTAAAAAGGAATAGAAAAAAACAAAGAAATCTGATGTTGCTATTGATTTTTCCTGCTTCTATTTCTTTTGTCTGCTAACAACTATACTGGTTTCTTTGTGGGTGCCCCTGGCATAACAACCCTTGATTATAACTTTCTTTGCATAGTTAAGGGTTATAGTTTCTCTGTAGCAACCTATTCCTGGCTGTAGCTATAACTGGCTGAAGCCACCCGTTCCTGTCTACTCCTAGCTCATAGTCGGGTTACTAAAAAAAATATAAACCTTGGCAAATGTAAGCAAATTATCCAATATATCATAAACATGTACTTTTAGTAGCCAGCTAGGCCTATAATCATATAGCAGAAGTTGTCTAGTTTTTTCTAGGTTCAATTTGACAGGCCGTTTTTTAATAACAATAACTGTAGCTATACATTGCTAAAGTTTGTAATCATTTGCCTCACTCTCTTAAACAGTACTCCGTAAATTCAATACACACTTTTTGCAATAGATACCATGATCATCTAGTTAACAATATCCAGCTAATTGTGAACACAGTAACTGCTATATTTGTCAGTCATAAAACTAAACTCATCCCAACTAAAATTCTATCCATGTTATATAACTTATAATAATAGCATAATTATTTTTGTTTAATCCTAATTAAAATTTTTATTGAAGGTGCCACCATTACAGCTTATGCTTAGGTGGTTTCCAGATGGACCTATATTTATAACAGATTAAAATTCATAGTTAACATCATGTAATTGTCCTACTGTATAATAATTTTTGTACCATTCCATCAAAAGAAAGTATCTATCTATCTATACTCCTCTGCTAGAGCGTGCATAGGATAAAGCAGTGTCCTTGCAGGGAAACCTGTCTTGTCGCCAAGTGACCAGCGGCTACTTTTGCGTGACCACATATTAGCCAATTGTTATCACAGGACACTGCCCTGGTGGGCTTGTTGGTTGCCATGGTAACGGTAAAAGAATTTGGAAGAACAGATCTTGGCATAATATGCCTGGCAGGACGTTGGGTCGACGCGCATTTGGTCCTGACAAATGATATCTAAGGGTGTTATAGAGCATTCAATCAAACTGACTACATTTCTACATTCACACATGAATTTTATGGAAGTGTTAATATTATGTCATGCTGTTATAGGAAGCTTTGGCCAATCACTGAGTTTTTTGTTTGCCCAATTGATTGTTGATTTTAGGGAGAGTCGTAAAAATCAAACGTGGGCCGCACAGTTTTGAAGCACGTCTAAAAATTCTAATTTGGTGGTCCCCTCCACACCCATCAGTTACTGTTGTTTTTAACCCACACTTGTACACCTCGAATGGTCAGTTGTAGTTGCTTGGACTTGGAGTGTATACAGTTCAATTGAACAAGCAGACATTAAATATAAACAGGGAATATTCTAAATCGAATATGTCATTTATAGACCTACCAAATAACTTTTCAGCGATGTGAACCAAAAGTTTATTGTACATTACATGAAGACACAATTATTATGCATGACAGGATTACAGGTATACTGCCAAGCTCTATTACCAACAGAACAGTCAAGAAGAACACCCTCATGCACTTAACACCAAATGAACCCCATGCTTTGTAAATGGTGCAAGGAGGTTCTCTAGGACCCCCTATGTTCCCAATAGGTAAAATCGCTGCACCACAAAATACAAGGCGTTTCATGGTTCATAAAATGGTGCTTCATAAATGCAATGCAAATGCTATAAATAAAGCCAGTGTTGAGACACTGACACAAAATAATGAACATTCAGGCTGTTATGTGACTCTGTAGTGTCCTACTTCTTGTGCAATATATGTCTTTAATTCCCAGGTGGGGCACTCTCCATCCTCCAGAATCTAAACTCCATTTGACATATATCATTTAAACTATATACTGATCATTTCCTTGATTATGAAACAATGTGGTTTAGAATTGAAAGTAAGTAAGTATAGCAATTAGACTTGATCAGTAAGCAGTACGTAAGTAGTTGCGAAGGTCTGGCTTCGAATCCCGATGGGGCAACAATGGACTGAACTAATTTGTCACAGAATTTTTGTCAGAGGGGGTTGTCGCCATTGGCAATTGACCTGGTGAGCTTCTGCAAGGCAGTGTGTAATTGAATTCGTTGTGTGAACTACAGAATGATCGTTTAATCAGAACTGAAACAAGCTGAGGCAACTATGGACAATTCTTGTTTAAAATATCCTTTGTATATTGAGTCAGTGAATCAGTGAATCAATGAGAAAACAAGTGAAGTAAATAAGTAAGTCAGTAAGGAAGCTAAACTTTAATTATTTTAAATTGGACAAAACCTACAAGAGATATATTTGGTGATACTTCTATGGAAATATTGATGTTTTGGCTTACTCATTCGATAAAAATGACTCTATAAATTATAAAATGTTAGTCAAAAAGTAGACAGCCTAACGGTTAACGCTCTGAGACAATGATATCTCTCTGGCCATGGTAGAGTCATTGAGGATTGATTCTCTTCCCTATCTGTTTCTCTTAAAATAAAATTGTCTTACGAAATCCCTGTTTATTGATTTGCATGCATCAAAGCAGCAGGGCTTTAGTTACCTTAGAGGAAGCATCGAGTGGGTATGTTGTGCAGGTTGTGCAAGTTGACTTTACGAGATGCATCAAAGGAGTCATTTCTCTGATCTTAAGTGACCTTCGTCCAATGAGAGGAGTCAGAAAATGGCAATCAATGCATCAGTCACTCACACAAGGCTAGAAGCTAATGAAGAGGCCTGATCCTGGCAGTCTGCTTGTATAATTGGATACCCATAAAATATATACATTGTTTATATACAGTGGACTAGATTTTTGGACCCCAGGCACTTATTAGTTCCGTGCACCTCGGAAAAAGAAAAGCCCAACTATTTTTAGGCCTATCTGAATCAATTTATTATGGCAAGAGCAATCTAACTGGCAAAGTTTCCATTGATCTTATCAAGTGCCCTGTATGGCAAAATAGTCCATCATCGGGCCAAATTCAATCCTGTGCAGTAAGGTGGAAAATGTTTGTATTAACTTTGATTCATTCACCGAACAGCTACATTTTGACATGGCTCAGTGCAACTGAGTAGTCTAGCGGTTGTGACCCTGGTTCTAGCTCTGCTAAAGTTCCTGGGTTCCAATCCAGGTCTGGCCATTTTTACTGAGCTACAGCTCATCTAGATGGTCACACTATTCTGGGGCAAATAAGAGCCCCTTGAGGTATACTTTATCAACTGCAAACCTTAACATATCATCATGACATTTGCTTCTGGCTGCTGACTGCTGGTCACATAAGCTGGAAAAGCTTCAGATCAGTATTACTGTGAGTAATACAATGCGATAATACATTATAGATCGAATCGGTGCTCTAGAGGCAGATTTACTGTGTTCTAGAATTAAAACCAGTGCTCCAGGGGGTCGATGTCTTTGGGTCGTTTCTGGACTGTATTGGGATCTATGACATTGCCCTGAGGCAATCTGGAAACCCATCAAGGTAGCTAATTGTTGTAATGGACCTCTTTGGCGCCTGACTGAGGCTTTATGTGATCAAATGGCTATTGCCTTCCGGTATACATTGTAGTTTTCCTTACCTAAGTCTATATCTATTTTAAAGCTGTACTCGTGCCTAAAACTCATATCGAATGGACAGTGGATGGCAAAGAGTCAAATAGAAAGTTTATTGGACTTTGACAAGCTATAATGCCTCGTCCTTTATGGCTTTTCTGAAGCCAGTAAAACTGTATATTGAACGACATTCCATCCACCATTTGTTATATTTACCCATGAAATGTTACAGGTGACACGAAATTTCTAGTTGTTACTTGTTAATGACAAATTTATATCCGCCATTTAGTAGTTCAGAAATCAATAAAAAAAAATAATAAAGCAGTACGTTTCGTTGGAGTCTGGAGAATATACACAAATATTAGTAGGATATACTGTCTGTGCATGACTGAGAGGCCCTTATAAGTGTCAAGGACGCTTCATTTATTTTTTATTTTTTTGGTTCGTATCGTACAGAATTCAGCACTGTCGCTGCCCATTTTGATTAGCTCAAAAAGCTATTGATCGACTGTATACGTGCAAAAATAAAAAAGTGCAGGTAAAACAATAACAATAAAAACTAATTAAATTATAATAACCATGATAGAGATGTTAAAAACATATCATAAAATTCAAACATTGCAGCAACATTTTGGAACTTCCCATTCTGATAGCAACTTTAAAAAATCATTAAAATCTAAAGCTTCTTTAACATTTGATGGCAGTAAATTCCACAGATGAGCACCATAATATGAGAATGTTCTCTTTCCATACAAATGGTCTCGTAACTCTCTTGGCATATCTTTAACAACAAAAAGATTAATAATGAACTCAGGATTTAAATTATGCACACATTTAAACACTTCAATGGCTATTCATTTTAAACGACTTAGATGCATAGAATCATAACCTGTGATGTCGAGCAATTTTTGATAACTCATATCATGATTGTTTGTTAAGTACCTTAAGGCTCTCTCTTGGATCTTTTCTATCTTTTTGGCTGAGGCTACAAAGATTCCAGACAACAGGACAAAAATTAAAGTTAATATAAAAGTATTGTACATGGTTTTCTTTTCAACTATACCAAGCATAGACTTAAATCTCAATAATATCTTCAATTGCTTTGATGCCTTTTTACACATATGTTGTACATGTTCATCGAAATTAAGATTATTGTCGATCAATACACCCAACAAAATGATTCACAGTTTCAGACCAGTTTCACCGGTGTCCATCCAAAATGTTATTATTATTATTTTTTTAAATCAGCCAATATATTGTTTATCCTCAAGACAATGATTGTATATATTAAACAGTGACTAGTTCACATGATCAATGACTAAGGACAAACAATATCCTGGCTGATTTAAAATAAGATTTTGACACAATTGAAAACATCAGTTGTCAGAAACAGAAAATAAATTTTAAGAGTGATGGTCCCTTCATCAGCACACCTTACAATGAGCCCTTAACAATTCAAAACTATTATTAAGTGTATTAATGTTAGTGGAGGATAGATAATCCTGCACCTATAGATGTGAATATGATCAACTGCTTTCCCTTACGCATGTTAGATGCACACACCCTAGTGGCGCCTGTTCCAAAAGAGCGTCATATTATGCCCAAGACATTGTAGGGGCGCCAGTTATGGGTGAGGCTGGATGAGCATCAAAAGCCACGCCTTCAGCCTCCCTTAATTAAGTACAGCAGATGCAGGTTGGAGGGCAAGAAGCCAGGGCGAGAAACAGAAAGTAAACACCACCATGCCACCAAGAGGAATGCCTCCGGAGAGGAAGGTCACCCCTTCCCCCAATGGGGTGTCTCAACACCTTAAGGTTAGTCTTGCAGTGTTATTTCCATATCTATGAATATTAACTCACACAAAGCCATTTTCAATTAATTGCAGTTACAGGCATGCATATAGCCTAATAATAATGCCAAATAGACTATGTTTACAATGTTGTATATGTGTAAATAAGAACCAATTCTGATGGTTCAAGGGACTTGTAGCTGATGCTGTGGTCTGCAGGATGGTTCCTCCAGTGCACCCCTTCCCTTATTAGGTGGACCCCTATAGCGACATGTATTTGTCTTAGAGGTGTCACCTCCCACTTATGTACTTATTGTGGTGTGACTGTATTTGTGTGTATGTGTAATTATGTGGGTGAATAAATGCTATTCTGACTCGGACTTAGAAAAACATCCATCAAATAAACAGTTCAGTTCTGTCAAATTGTAAATAGTATATGCTAGTCTTTGCACGTATTGAAAAAAGAAAAAACTGAACGAGTTGTTTTTGATGTTAGACGGTCTGGCCACTTGTGTTTTACTCTCCTAAACACCATGCATATATCCTTTCTACAGTTTTGTCCATTATAGTTTGCTTTGCTATCCAACCACATGAAGCCAGACCAAGCTACAGCTGGATGTACCTAATTGATATTTTGCCCCCAAGACATGACACTTAGTCCCATTTAATCACATGATCAGATTTTGCATGTGGGTGATTAGGCAACATTTTAAACTTAACCTTTTTGTGAAGTCTGACTTTTCAAATACAAACGCATTGAAAGGAATTGCTGATGGCCTAAAATATTGCTGTAATCACAGTAGTATGATGATTATCACACTCTAATCCCTTATGATGTAATTCATGTCAGCATAAATACTATTACTGCTTGTTCAATCAAACTGACTACACTGAGCTCAAGCAATGCACCACAACTCCATGTGACATTTGCAAGTATTGGCTCAACGCAAGCAGGAAACTAGTGGGTGAGGAGTGGCTACTAAATTAAATATATTTAAATAAATTTAATTTCAATTTTTTGGGCCATTAGTAATTTCTTTAAATGCGTTTGTATTTGAAAAGTCAGACTGCACAAAAAGTAAAATTTAATGTTTAGTAAACACTTATTCGGGCAAACTTTAGGATTAGCCTGAGCTTCTTATAACAGTAACACATCAACATCTTCATAAATCTTAGGTGTGAAATGTAGTCGGTTTGATTAAATGATCTATAATAATGTGATAACCTATTCATATGACCTACACTGCCTGCAGTAAAACACCAGTCATGAGGTGACATATCACAAAAGAGTAATATCTGTTCGCTAATATATATATATTGATCTTCATGGATTACATTAGTTATGACTTGCAGTAGACAGCTAATAGCTAGATTGGTTTACTAACAGGTAGCAGAACAGTGCTTAACAGCTTTCTACACCATGTAAATACAGTCTGAAGGCAGACCCTCAGGCCACGTCCTAAATGAGGGTCTGATTGATATCGAAGCATTGAGAGATACGCCTTGGAAGTAGGTCAATCAAAAAGCACATTAAATTAAACTTAGCAGCGATAAAAATATTTCCGTAAAATTGGTCCGGTGCGACGTTGCATCATCTTGTGAAGTACAGGGACTTGGCATATTGTTATCTTATGATTAATATCAACCTTTCTACACTGTTAAATTCCTTACTCCTCCACTGGGATCCTTGCTCTCCTGAATTCCCCAAGACCCTCTCCTGCGTAGGGGCCTGAGCGAGGGTCTTGCACCAAGACTGATATAAATGATTGAGCAAAATATGCGGATGGTTTGAACATGGGCAGCTCATATAACTTCGTCGTTTGCTGTCAACAATTTTTCCTTGGGCCTTAGTGTGTCATGCTTTGTGCATGCTATAATTCAAGTAACAGAAAATAACATAAACAAATTTACAAAAACTTTACCACTGACAGATTTACCTTATATTATTATTTTCGTTTTAATCTGTTCTAATTGAATTTGAATGAGCCTTGACAGAGTGATCCAATAACCATGAAAAAAATTGTTTTCTTCTTTCCTTTTAGCGTAGAACTATAGACGACTCCAGCATTTTTAATGGATCAAGAGAAGGAAGATCTTTGATGGAGTTTTCATTCTTTTCTGGTACAACGGAAGGAGAACATCGTGTTGTCGATGACAGAGATGGGCGATGGTGGAGACAAATGTGCACGGACACACCGCACACCAAGAAAGGCCAGAGAGCCCAGTTGTTTCGGATGTTGTTGATGCCTTTTTTGCCCATCCTTGGAATTGCCATATATTCATCAATCAATTTGTCGCAGGCAGTAACTCGCGAAGGAGAGTTGTTCGAAACTGAGAAGGACATCAACGTCGCTCACAATTTGGCAGAGGTTGTTCACATGTTAGAGATGGAGAGAGCTTTGTCCGTTTTCTACCTTGCTAGACCAACTGATAATACCAGGACAGTACTCATTGACCAATATTCAACCACAGACAGGACGATATCCAAACTGACGGAGTGGCCAGAACTGAGTGACGAGAAGTACAAGACGGGAAAGTTTATGGCATATACCAATATTGACATGTTCTACAGGTGGCTCCAAGAAGAACGAAACAAAGTGACATCGGCCAAGGACACCATCTACAATGCCATCATATTTTACAACGAGGCGAATCAATACTTCCTCAACGCAGTGCGAAATCAAATCAAACTGGTTCCCATAAGAGGCGTCCGAAAGCTGATGATTGCGATGAACAACTACGGGAGAGGCAAAGAGGACTTCGGCATCATTCTAACAATGGTCATGGAGTTCGTGCTGAAACGGAGACTAAGTAGAGCAGAAATGGTGATCTTCCTGTCCGCAGAAGCTCTTGGGAATGACCATATGTCCACTGCCAGGGCATATGCCCCGACGTCGGAGGAATACTATCTAGACCTACTAGAAGCCTATCCAGAAGTCGAACCTTTTATATCACAGGCTACAGCTGCAGTGAAAGCAGGTTCCATGAGAGACTGTAAAGATTGCACTCCACAACGAATTTTGAAAATGCTTATGACCTATATGGACATTCTCAAAATGGTCACTGATCAACTGGAAAGACAAGTCATTGATTCCATAAGGAGTGAAATGGGAAAAGCCAAAATTAAGGTATGTAACTCATTCATAGAACATATATACTAGAGCTCAGCATATCTTCTGGGAAATACACAATTTGTCAGACGCTGACTGGAAAACACCATGTGTTTCATTCACGTCTGAGACTCATTGATATTAACCTGGAACATACAGGATATGATTAGCGTAATGCTGAGCTAGATGATCTATAGGGCTTGGAAATCTTGTGTAAAGGGCCAAATTTAAGAAACTTTTATTAAGCCACATTCAGATTACGTGTGTATGACAGAAAATAGAAACATATAATTAAAGTTGTACTTTTTCGATTTTTTAACGTATATGTACACGCACACGGAGACGGTTCAATCTAAATGTAGCTGAATGCGTACACGTATTCTGTACGCCTATGGGATAACCACTGATTGAACCAGACGTATGATTGTGAAACCCAAATCTGGTTCCAAGTATGCAATATGTCAAGGTCCTTCCTTTAGAGTTTTCTAAAATTTGAGGCATTATTGCAGGTCACGTACAGCACCATAATTCTGGTCGTGGAGGTAATTTTGTCTGTCATTCTTGTCAACATGATCAGACGGATGACGTCATCTGTCCAAGACTTTGCCAACGACGCCTATCGGAAAGGACGGGAAATAAAATTGGCCAAGAAGAGAACAGACCTTCTGCTGGCTGAGCTGCTACCCCCATCAGTGAGTAGGCCTACTCCGTAACTTTCACCCTCTATTCCAGATGTATTGACCGTGCCAAACATAATCACATTAGCTTTAACATACAACATTGCTTTTACATTCTAGATGTGGCAGTTTAATGCCAGCAAGGCTAGGGCGGGGGCCTAGCTCAGAGGTAGTGCTCTGGGCTTCCAACCGCTGGGTCCCGGGTTCGATTCCCGGTCGAGCCTAAGTTGGATGGCTGTTTCATCCTTCGTCTCATTGCCATGGTCTTTGCCTGTCCTAATTAGCCCAACTGGTGCAGAAATACAGGACGTAAAGCCCTAATCACACACACACACACACAATGCCAGCAAGGCGTATGTTATGGCCTTTACCAATAGAAAAACATTAGGATTATAGATCATCAATCAAATATGCCGCAATTTCAAGAGGTCATTGAAGGGTCTTATAGCGTCTCAACTACACTATCCAGACCATACTAGGTTCAGGCCCAAAGTGGCCTTGATGCATGAATGGCAGTCATTTATTATGGCAACCAATGTGAATTTGGAAGAAATTGAATGTTTTTATTTGAGAGGTAGCCATATTGTCTTTGATTATGAGGTGGTCTTGATGCAACTTTACGGTGTTAAGGACTTTGGCAACTAGTGTAAGGGCTTTCCTTAGTTCAAAATACAGCAACATACAGTTAGTTTCATTAAAAAACGGCCCGTCAAATTGAAACTAGACAAAGCTGTCATAGCTGGCTACTCAAAACTGAATCTAAAAGTATATATTCATGATATATTAGATTCATTCACGAAGGTTTATATATATCTGGTAATAGATGTAAGCCGATTATTAGCTATAGATGTGGACAGAAGCAGCTGGCTTTAGCATGTTTAGACCACAGCCAGGTACAGGTCGCTACAGACAGCTAGAGTCGACTGTATTTTATGAAACTAACTGTACATGTACATGTAAGGTTCTCTTCACTGTGGTCTGTTTTCTCCTGATGCAGGTTGCAAGTGCACTTAAAGAAGGCAAACATGTGGAGCCAGAGACGTATGACAATGTCAGTATTTATTTCTCTGACATTGTGGGCTTCACGACCCTGTCCAGCAAGTCCACTCCATTCCAAGTGGTCAATTTGCTTTCTCTTCTTTATGGCTGTTTTGACGAAATCCTCTCCCAGTATGATGTCTACAAGGTAAAAGTATACAAGTGTTGACAGAAAGGTAACACCAGGTTATTTGCCAATATGCACTTTATGTCGTGTAAAGTGTTATAGTAAGGATGTGTTTCAGTCATAAGTCGTCATAAAGTCTTGTAAATTTATGTTTGTTAAAACGAGGAGTTAAATGTAGATGACTTGAAACATCACCAATAACTTGTTCTTAATTGCTTTCCAAATTTCATAAATAACTACATCAAATGGCTTAGTTTTTCGTTCATCATTTTTATCCAGTTTCAACGATCCAAGTTATTCAAATCCTTTGTTTTTAATACTGTACAGTTCATAAGAGGTGGTGCTTGCATCTATGTGTCAAAATTAACTTACTAAAAGAGTAAAATGTACCCTTCTGTAGAACTCAGAATCATTTTATTCTTATTACACAAATACGAGAATAACATATTTTACACAATGGTGCATTACAATAAATATCATAAGATTCATATATATATATATATATATATACATATATATATGCATATAATAAGGCAAGAGTGAAGTTACACTTCAATAGACCAAACAATCTATGCCGAAATTTAATTTGTCCTACAAAGGGAAATTTACTCTTTTAGCAATATTCATCTTGGCATAGGTGCTCCCTTTTTTTCCAAGTGGCCTGCATTTATCTGTATTCATCTGTAATCATCGTGATATTTTCAGGTTGAAACCATCGGGGATGCCTACATGGTATCCAGTGGAGTGCCCAAAAGAAATGGCTTGAAGCATGCAAGTCATATTGCAGATATAGCCCTGGAATTGCTCAATGCCATCTATGTGTTTGAGATCCCACAATTTCCAGATGAAAAGCTGAGGATTCGTATTGGCTTACATGCAGGTGAATAGAATAGAATAGAATAGAATAGAATAGAATAGAATAGAATAGAATGGGCGGAAAAGTGTCAAATGCTTGAATCAATGAATGACATCACAAACAAAGAACAAGCCATTTTTGTTTTCACGGTAAAAATGCAGTATATTTTTTCCATTTTCCTTGGAGCTCCCGCCCCCAATCCCCGCTACTATACACAAATGTTATTCTAATTGTGCTAGAACTTCAAGCTTGTTTTAAAATGTGATACATTTCATATTCAATGCCACACAATGGACGCCAAATTTGGGCATAAATTGGGTTCGCTATACTGCACTAAACCCGAATAAGCAAAATGGTGTCAATCACAGATCAGGGGCTTAGCTCAGTGGTTGTGATGTATAGTACACTGGACTGCCAACTATTGGGTGCTGGGTTCGAATCCAGCTCATGTTGGAAGGTTGCTTCATCATTCGCTTCATTGCCTTGGCACCTGCCTGTCCTGATCAGCCCTATCTGGTGCAGAAATATGGGAGGTACAGTCCGTCTCACCCACCATATTCTCAAATGATATGTCATAACACTGTATAAAGTCATGTTAAAAGAGTTCATTTACCAGCTTATCTTCAATAAATATTGATTTAGTTTAAAAGTTTTGAAGATTTTCATGTATGATTGCATGTCACACCTGGAGATCAAAGGTAGCCATGATCTTCCAAGCGGATGAATTTCTTAAGTTAATGAAGCACAAACAACATGGGGTAAGGAATTCCAGACCATTTGTTTTTATGGCTAAAGGACTACAATCCCTTCCTAATCCATGCAAAGCCCTGACAGCTAAGTAGGAAATCAACTGAAGTAAAATACTTCGCAAATGAAGCACCATTAAATCAAATACTTAAGTCCATTTCCAAATTTTCATCATTTGAAGTAAAACAATCATCTATTGTAGTTCATGTTGCAGTTTTTTGTATGAAATTAGCATAATTAATTACCTTTTTGTATGGTGGATGGCGTACAGAATAACTGCCCTCCCTTCTTCCCAACTTGACTAAAAAAATTCTTAGGTTAGTCAGTTTATTTGAGTCAATCGGAAGTGTTATTTTCGTTAGAGTTAATCATGTTAATAAGTAGAAAATATGGCACTTGCAACATATTGCTATCAAGCTGGAAAGCTTATATATACAAACATGTTCGCAGATCACTGCGACTGAAGTCTTTCTAAAAAGTTATTTAGTACATAAACAATAAGTGTGATCTTACATAACCAACCAAATCAATTTTCTGATGTATGCCTAACCTTTAAAATTCCTCTAAAATTTCATCTGTCATTATTATCTGTCATGGTACATATAATCAGTTTTCAGAATATAAGATATGCAGTGCTTCATTATATGAGAATCATACCCTGAAAGTATATGGTACACACCTAATAGTCACCATCAATCACAAGGTCAAAATCTTACGTCATGTTCACGTCGATATCGTTCATCGACTCCATGATAATCGATTGTTACATAATATCGATTAATTACAGGTATGGTGGCAGCAGGAGTGGTGGGCAGTAAGATGCCTCGGTATTGCTTATTTGGAAACACTGTCTACCAAGGCTCAGGCATGGAGGCCAAGAGTTTACGTGAGTATCAACGATATTGAAACTTCTAAAGAAAGAAACAGACTTGTAGCTCCCAGTTATTGATGATAGCAAGGAGATATGTACATCTTTCTTTGTACATCCGAGTCATTGTGATCAGTTTACTTTGATTTGGCCATGCACAACAGTAGATAAGCTTCAAAGGATTTGGATTTTCTTTCGCCATGTTGGCATTGGCTCTGTACACAGTATCAATGACTCATCAGTATTATTTAATACATAAACATGTACATTTAACAACACAGGGTTAGTGAGATACACTATAATCTACTAATGTCATATTGGAGTGCAGACTGTTGCCCTGTGAGTTGCCACTTTTGTTGATACTTAATCAGCCAACCGCGACAATGTTTGGGTTTAATGAACAACAATTAATTAAGAGGATGGGTAAAAGTATTCCCTTTTCTTGACAGTCAGACCTTTGGGAAAATTTTATTTACGGGTTTATTGCGGGTTGATTGCATTGTTAAATCGTTAAGATAGCCTGACACTGGTGTACAATATTCTCAACACATTAACGATTTAAAAAAAAAAAACTTGTTATTACAGCAGGTACTTATTGATGAATTTCCTTCTCCGATATATAACAGGCTAAGTCGGCCCGATGTTGGTCCGACATCGCCCACTGCAGGCCAACGTCTAGCCGGTGTCGCATCAATTTATGGATACGGTAAAAAAGATCATTGAAAAAGGTGTCGCAACGCCGTTAACACGCTTGTTCAGTGACATTCACAAAAGTAGTATGTCACGCAGTTGGTGGAATTCTCAACTCAAATTGTGATATTTTGTCACCTTGATATAGTTTTGAGAAAACATCTGCACCAGTTTTACGTGGCTTCTTGCAATAAAGAAAATGCGCGTAGGAATCGCACTACTTCAAGCGCAGAAGACACGCGTAGACAATCCCTCCCCAATTCTGGGGGAGCGGCAAATCGGTTATACATGTCTGTTTGTCTATACTTCTTGAACTGTTCTACAGCAGGGATAGGATAAGAGGACCTTTATTGACTTTAACTTTTATCAATTCCTGTTTAAGATTTCAATCTGAAGTCTTTATCTAATTATTTTAAACTTTTACATTTACATTTTATGTACAGCACCTCAGAACAGACCCTTCTGGTTGGGGTGCTTTATAAATGTCAAAATAATAAAATAATAAGATAGGATAAGCCCTCTTTAATCTACAACTAAATTAATAACGCTCAAGGGCAGTGGTGGTTACTCCAATTCACATGCATGTATTAGTCAAACTCAAATGATTTTGTCAAAATATTTACAAATTTCAGCAAGCCAACTGTCAATCAAAGTGACTACTGTATGTGTTGCAACGGTATCAGGTCGAAACGTCCGAAAACCGAAACGTCCGAGTCCGAAATCTCCGATTCCCTAAACGTCCGATTCCCTAAACGTACGAAAAGTGTGCGAAACGTCCGAAATTATTTTTTTTTGCTGTTTTATGTACTTTTACGCAATAGTTTGTTAAAAATTCATTTAATTTCTTTTACATACAAGTTCTGTCTGTAGTTTAACATGAGATTTGATAAGCAAGACATTTTTTTGTGCTTTTAATTAAAGTTAAGGCTGACCGCACCAATCGGACGTTTCGGAGGCCGGCAATAAACCTGCTGACCGGCCAGAATGAAGTTTAAAGAAAATATTGACTTTAATCAACTGGTAATTAATGAAAAATATTCCCCATCAATTGAACATAACAGGGATGGAAATATCCAATTGTGGTGGATTAGGGAATAAGGGAATAAATATTAAAAAAAAACCTCCTGATTGCAATTAATATAACTCAGTGTCTATACTGAGACAAGTAAAATACTCCACTTATGAGATGAAGGTGTATCATGGGTGGCAAGAACTTGCCTTTGAGGGCTGCACTTTTCATATCTATCTATCTATCTATCTATCTATCTATCTATCTGATTAGCCTTCTCCTATATCAAAGATTCAAAATTAAGTTGCACCATAGCCTGATATTATAGCATGAGTCGGTAAATTGGAGGTGCCTTGTACTCGGGGTCTATGCTGAGGCAAGTAAAGGACCCCACCCATGAAGTAAATGTGTAACATGATGTGGACGCCAAGCCTTATCATCTCATCATTACGTCTGTCTATGGCAGCTGGTCATATAAGCTGATTAAGCTTCAGACCCAGCAGCAATGAGACATAGAAATATAAGTTTGTTTTAAAATGTCCAGTCAAAAAAGGATAGTGTTTGATGTTGCAATTTTCAGCAATGAAGATCCACGCTAGCATGGCTTTCAAAGGGGGTCTGGATACCGTGGGAGGCTACCTGACTGAAGAAAGGACGGATCGGCTTAATATTGTGAGTATTAATGAAACTAAAATTTAAATTGAATTAAATTAAATTTATTTACAAGACCATTTAACATATACATACATTCAACGCACAACCAACATTCACTCAGCAAATTCATACAATCAACATTAATACAATTAGCAATATGATTGGGTCTTGTCAGTTGACCTCCGAAGCCAGATGACTGTCATGGAGGCCAAAAAGAATAAAAAAAGAAAACAAAAAACATAAGTTTTTATAAAAAGTCTTATTGGGGATATAGTTAGAACTGCAGCATTGGTAAATTTTGCAAGGATCCTGTCAAAGCTTTACGCAAAAAAAAATTGAAAGCTTCTGTCTGTGAAGGGGGTTCAATGCCATCCATGCTAAATACGATAGAGTACTTTTGTAGATTTGTAGATAGAAACAAAAATGATGGAACTGCTAGACAAGCCACCTCTATGTCATGAATATTTTGCTTCCCAAAACTGTCACCTAAAAATATGGCTGAAACTGTGACTTTTTTTTTTTAAGCAAAATTATAATAATAATAGTTAATACTAAAAAAGAATCAACTGTAACTGTTATTGAAACAGTTACGGGCTTAACCCAATTATTGTCTTCAGTTACTTTGTTACGGAATGTGTTAACCCATCATGTCATGTTACTTTATCAAAGTAACAACAATACCTTCATAAATGCATTGAAAGAAAATGTAATGGGTAAGGATATTTTGTGACCTTGACATTTGACTCAAGGTCATCCAATGTAGTTGCATGAAGTCTGTAAGACCTCTGTGGTGTTCAACCCAAATTTGGTGAACTCAGGCCCAAGATTGTCAAAAATATCACTTTTTTACATTTGAACCTTGAACTATGACCTAATGCCACCCCAAGGTTAAATGTCACACAATATTTGCAATAATAACATTTTATTTAGAATTCAGAGTTACCTGTAACCTTGACCTTTGACCTAAGGTCATTCACACTCATAAATTATGTTCATTTGCTCAAGGACTAAATGTGATTCCAATATGGCGCAATTTGGAAGAACCAATCTAAAGTTATAAAGCATTATTGTTATTACAGTAAATAACAAATTTTTAATGCCCCATATCTCAGTAACCCATCATCCAATTGCCACCAAAGATCAGTCATAACACAATATAAATATATGCGAAACTCAGTTTTTCAACTTTCGGTTCTTCTGATTAAGAGTAATAATGAATTTTTTACCCTGTGCTAGTTCACCCCATAATCCCCTTGGGGCGTCAATTTGATCGGGAATTGAAGACCCTTTAATACCTACAAACATATGTGAAGCACAAGGATGCAGCTCTTTCAGTTATTGAGTTATTGTAACTTTAATTTTGCAAAAAGGTTGTTTGTAGCTTTGCTTGCGTACTCATCCAAACTAAATTAATCATCCTTTTATTGCCTATCGGCTGACCTTGAGAAATGGGTCACTCATATTGGGTCACACTGTTTGTCTTACCCCAAGGTACAAACTGACCAAGTTTGGTAAGGCAACTAAAAAAGAAAGTGCTGACAGATGAAAATAATAACTATCAAATACAAATGTCTTCACCAATAGTGATGGATGAAGACCAACAAGTGCCTAAGAAGTTGGAAAAGTGTTTCAAGTGAGCTGCTATGTCTACTTCGCGTGATAGTAAGATGTTGAACCGCAGCAACGCGAACTTCAGATTACAGGTTCAAAGCCAGCTCTTGTGGTAATGTCTTCCTGAAATGAGACAGGCAGGATGTTTAACCACAAACTTGTCCTTACAGCAAAGGTTATATACAGAAATCAATATAATTTGGTCCTCAATTAATTAATGACAGTAGTATACATGGCCAAATGTGCCACGTGCGTTTTCCATGAGAAGGATAAACGCATGGAAAACGCATGGTTTTTTGCTAATTATAATAAGGAAAAAACCAAGCGTTTTCCATGCGTTTATCCAAACGCATGGGAAACGCACGTAGCACAATTGGCCATGTAGGTAACACACAGAGCTAGTGGCCAAGGGACCAGATGATTTATTTCAAGTAAAAAATTTAGCTTAGATTTGGCTTACTTGGAAGCGAATGGTGGCAGACTATAGCAGTGTATACTGTAAACATGTAGTAGGATTCAAAGTTAATGTCCACCTGTTTTGCGATCATATTTTGCACGAAAATAGGAAACTTGAAATTGATTTGTACAGAGAGGAATTTTTATGGGTTAGAAAGTTAAGATTTGACTTTTTTATTGGTAACATATCTATATTAGGCTTCTCCCTTACATAGATATGTTAATTAAGACCAAGAAACAAGTGGGCATCTATTTTGGATTATACTATAGAGCCTTACCCATTAGACCTGGCTCCAGAGTTTGCAAGGTGCAATCGGACTTATAACAGCACTCTCAATTACAATGTTTACATTGTATCATTGAAACTGAATATCAGTTAATCTGTAATAATATTCATTAATGTAATTATGTGGTCTAATTATGGCTACAGCAAGTGACCCAGGAGCACACTCAAACACCATCTATGATAAAAAAAGATAATCTTGGGTATATAATTTTCTTAAAGAAAGCATGCAGTGTATTCTAGATTGTTTTCCATCACAGATGAGTTGAAAGCTACCAAAACCATCTTCAGTGTAGTCTCTGTATCTCTCCCTCCTAAGCATTTGGGGCGGGGGCCTAGCTCAGAGGTAGCGCTCTGGGCTTCCAACCGCTGGGTCCCGGGTTCGATTCCCGGTCGAGCCTAAGTTGGATGGCTGTTTCATCCTTCGTCTCATTGCCATGGTCTCTGCCTGTCCTAATTAGCCCAACTGGTGCAGAAATACAGGACGTAAAGCCCTAATCCCACCCACCCACCCTCCTAAGCATTGACACACACAGTAAGTCATGTTGCCAGTAGTTTGACATTGAAATGACATAGTGACCTTAACAATATATTGATTTTCTTACTTCCAGGGACCCGGGGACACACCAACCTTCTGGTTACTAGCAAAATATGACTCAACTTCAGAAAGTGGCTTTTCTCTGCAGGATCCTTCAATGAGCCAGACGGAGGACCCATCATCATAGCAGATCATCATTATATCTGCCAACAGCCATGAAGAAATCTTCCTTATATTATATTATGCATCTGGTTTAAATCATATCACTTTTGTCTTCAATGGGGCAGTCTTACTTCCTACTGCACCATATCAGGACATAGGCCTATTGTAGTCCGACAAACTGCCTCAGGACAGCCTTGCAAATGACAGCAATGTTTCGGTCTAGGCCTATTGTATGTGCCTCACATAACTATCTTTCTCTTATCATTGTTCCAGACAGTTGCTAACATTCACAGAAAACGCACTGTCAGTTTTTTGCAAGCTTGATATCACCGTTATTGTTCAGAGCTGCTTTTCACTTTTGTCACATATTTTAGATCGCAACTGGATACGTTCTCAACACCTAGAAATAAAAACCATGTTTATAAGGTACTTTAAGGTGTGATATTTGACTTTTGGGTCAAAATTCAGCAAAATTAAAAAAAAACAAAAAAACTGGTCAGACAAAGTCGTGAAAAGAGTGCATTACTTGCAACAGTAACAGTTTTCCATAAGAATTCTATTAATAATAATATCTTTATTCACACAATTGAAATAAAGCAACCTAAAGAACAACAACACGACATTGAAAACAATTCTATTATGTAAAAGACAAGACAAGGTCATCAGGAGACACAAAGGTCATGCATCATCGCCAGGACACCATCACCACTCGAAATATCAGTCAACAAGTACTTTGATCAAACTGACATTTTCAATACCTGACAAATTCCTATTATACAATCTGGTACTAACTTTATAATTACTGTCTGCCACAGACGTAGAATTGTATATAAAGCAATTTACAAATAATTCTGAGATCATTATCATACACTGTACAAGCACCAGGGACGTTCGGAGAGTTCTGGCCATTTTTCAATATAGACATTTATAATTGGCATAGACTGATGATATTTGCACAAAATAAAATTCAGGTAACAAACATTTTTATGCAAAAAAGCTAGTATTCTGATGAAGTAAAATCCTTTTTCTGTTGCCATGAAAACAAGGCTTTGCTCATCAAGGTATGTGGAGCAGGTCATTTCGTGAAATGAAAATTCCTAACAACCCCCTTTGCACTCCACACACTTGTCCATTGTCTCTATCCTCTTCAAATTTTTGAATTTTTTGAATTTGAAATATTTAGCAAAGAATCACTGAAAAGCCTTCACACTCAGCAACAGGAAAAGGGTTTTACTTTTTCCAAATGAGCAGATATGTTGTATATATACAATAAGTTTATTTTGTGCAAAAATCATCTATGTCAATTGTAACTGTCTATATGAAAAAATTTAAGAACTTTATGAACGCCCCTGGTATTAATCTGAACTCAGGTTACTGTCACAAACGAAATTGAAATCTACAAAGGCCTTCAAAATTTTTTAAAATTGATATACAATAACCTGACCGTCGAACAATGTCGTGTGTACATGTATATATATATTTTTTGCAGATCCAAGTGTATTATTGAATATGTACATTTGTATCTAAAATTTTAGACTTCATGATAGGGATACCTTCTTAGTGGGGTCTCCTCACATTATGTACAAAATGTTTTGAAAATAAAATATATAATATATGTTTTTTGAATGTGAAATAAAATGTCTGAATCTGATATTCAAATACTTGGATAGAACACTTTTTCTTATCAAATTTGGTTCAATCTTTAACTCACGTAATGTGTACACATATTTTTTGTTTATGTAATAATTTTCTAATATATTATTAATGTTGCTAATCATAGCTGATCAGTTAAGTGTACCATCAGTCTTCATGCACTTTTGCCATAATCACGTAACATATACAATTTCTGTCAATGATTGTAACATTTGTGAATTGAGTCTTAGAATATTCTTAATTTTCAATAATGGTGGTAATATACTGTAATTAGTATATGCTGGGTTTTTTTGCGTGAAAATTGTATATATCTAAATATACTGAAATTAACTATCAATATACTATCAATATATTGATTACATAATGTAATTAACGAAACATCCTTTCTAGTTTGATACTAAAGAGTTTTACATTTACGCTTGTATTTATTCTGAATACTTCAATACTTCCAATGGAATAAGACAAGGAGGCGTGGCCAGTCCAGTGCTAAAGATGATTTGGACTTGTGAGGAATTGGGTTGTGACTATGATGTTTTATACAACCCCAACAAGTCTGTATGCATTCAGCTGGGTGGTTCGCACATTTCTCAACACCCTGATGTTAAACTCAATGGACAGAACTTAAAATGGAGTGATTCAGTAAAGCATCTGGGGAATATAATAAATGCCCACAATAATGATCGAGATGATCAAACGAAAAAAGAGTGACTTTATTGCCAGAACTAATAGCATTCTTGCTAATTTTAGATCAGCCAGTGGACAGGCAAAAACAAAACTCTTTACAAATGATGTGGATCTAAAACAGGCACTGTCCATTCCTGGTGAAGCAAGGCTGAAAACAAATCTCTCAGTACAATCTGAGCATCAGAAGAGAGCTGCTGCAATTATAGACTTCTTAGATTTGATGGTGGTAAAGATGATGATACAGGCAATATAAATGTTATTTTAACATATCTTTGTACATATTAAACTTACCATAATATTATAATTAAATTCTTATTGACATGTATAATATACGTTTGACTACAATTTGAATTTTGTATTCTGAACCTGATATGGTCGAAAAAATTATACATAAACACTGACACCAAGTGCCAATGTAAGGCGTTGTTTGGATCTTCACTAATAATTGTGAAATTTGATAAAGTTTTATGAAGTAAACACATTTATGAAATAAAAATTCAATTTGTATTGGAACGTGTTGATTGTTATATTAATCACTGTTCAGCTTCTTTTTCTTTTTTCTTTTTTCTTTTTTTTGTAAATCGCAGGTGAATAGCTGAAATCAGTGAGGGCCAAGATGCTTTCAATTCAATTGAATTCATTCATTCGACATCACATACATAACCTCGATCATATTTTTCCAACCTTTCATACTTCACATTCAGACACCCTGGTCTTAATTAAATATAAATGATTTTGGATCCCTAGTTCTGTCTTTGGCAAAGCTTGGATGTTGACCGGGCTGAACGCTTGGATGCAAAGATGTTATGCAAATGCAAATCTAGGGGTGGGTGGACCAGGGGAGAAAGCTTGGAAGGAAAAATATGCATATATTAAGGAAATAAGTTGCATGATCTGCCAATCACCCATTCTTTTAATAGGCATTTTTTGCATAATCTACATCTGATATTCGGTGGATTTTTGCAAGAAGTCACTACTAAGAGGGGTAGGTCTGATCCCTCCCTAATTTCAATGCTAATTTTCATCCTCGATGTCCTCTAGCTGACCCCCCCTAAAATCACCAAAAATTTGACCCCACTTGACCTTTCTCTTTGCACCCAGGCACTTCCCATGCTAACTTTCATCGACCCCCCCGCCGACCCCCCCAAAATCACCAAAAATTTGACCCCACTTGACCCCCACTTGACCCTACTTGACCCTCTTTGATCCCCTGTCCCCATGCTAACTTTCATCGATCCCCATATCTAATTAGCACACGGGCACTTCCCATGCTAACTTTCACCTTTGATCCCATGTCTAATTAGCACACCGGGGCACTTGCCATGCTAACTTTCATCGACCCCCCCCTTGATCCTACTTGACCCTACTTGACCCCTTTGATCCCCTGTCCCCATGCTAACTTTCATCAACCCCCCCCCCTTGATCCCACTTGACCCTACTTGACCCCTTTGATCCGCTGTCTAATTAGCCCATCACCTGGCACTTCCCATACTAACTTTCATTCTCTATGTCCTCTAGCCCCCCCCCATTTGCAACCCCCCCCCTGTCTAATAAGCCAGCCCCCTCTCTAATAAGCCACTCTAATCTACTCAGATGTATAGACAGACAGTCTAGAACAAATATAGATAGGCTAGACAATTATAGACAGATATAGACAGATATTCTAGGCTAGACAACTAAACACTACAGTCCTCTGACCTAAAATGCATACCTCCCCCCCTAGATTTATTTTACCCAAATGCCCCACCAGAGGGCTGCTGCCATTCCCCCCCCCCCCTTGTTACTCATCAGGGGGGGGGGAGATCTTCTATTTTTACCCTTGTGACTCACCAGAGGGGAGACCAGTCATATTTACCCTGGCCAAAGGTCATGACCTCATTCTATGCTAGTCTCATTATATTTAAGTACAGCCACATGTCTGACATGACTCATTCTTTCCTTAACTCTTTTACTGACAACATCAGACACATTCTCACATTTGCATTTTAATCTGAAAAAATGCTTAAAGTTCACAGAGATACTATTAGAAAAAATTTTGTTAGTTTAGTACGCGAAGTTCCATGTGAAGATGTTTTACCTTCCCTTTTTGAGGATGGTATTTTAAGTCATGACATGGTCTCAGAAATTTTAGAAAAACCAGCCTCTGAAAGAAATTGCTTTTTGTTGTTGCTATTGCAAAGAAGGGGTCCAAAAGCCTTTTGTTCATTTGTGAAAGCACTCAAACATGCTAACAGAAAAGATCTGGCCAATCATTTAATCTCTTTTCAATAGACAAGTAAGCTCTAGTGTAAATAATCAGGTTTTACTGTCAGTCACATGCTCACTTGTATGTGAAGTCTTCATTATTCAGTATTTTACATCAAAGTGTTACCTTTTTATATTCACAAATGCACATCACATTTAACTTTTAAGATGTTTGTGTTTGAACATGTCATGAAGCATATTAATCAAAGAGCATGATAGTCTTTAATCTTATTGGTCTCATAATGGTTCTATTTTTTTCTGATTTGATACCCAGTATCAGAGGTCATCTCATTATACCTTTGATATCAGTTTATGTTTTGATACCCATTTTCAAGTTTTTGATTTCTAGCTCTAAAACACAGATCTGATCATTTTTTACACTAAAACTTTTTGGATGTTGCTTGCATTCAATGACTGTGAAAAACACCAACATGTTGCAATTGTGCAAAAAAGTGAATATTATTTTTACAGTCTTCAAGAATGTTTGGAAGACTTTTATAAAAACTCTGATCTACCAGAATGTGATCTTTATGCCATGAAAATATATGCATTGTATGTTTGATTATGTTCACCTGTATTTAACATGTATTTCATAAGTTAATTGTAATATTTCATGTTTTACCTGTGGTGTTTAATAAAATATAATAAATTACAAAATCTTTTTGTTTTTTGATTATCACCACACTGATCTCAGTACAGACAGGGTTAATACTGTTTGAATAACATAATTTGGTCATTTGACATTAGTAAAACACTCAGCTAAAATGCATGTAGTTGAACTTAATGTTTTTAAATACAGCATAGAGGGTTTATTGCATCATAGTTATAACAAGTTTCTCTATACCCTATATTCATTATGTGATGACATGAACTGTAGACCTGTTTCAGGTTACATGCATGACTACCCTAAGACAATACATGGATGTGCCATGTCTACTAAGTGGAATTGAGGGTTACTTTGCTTTACTACTTAATGAAGTTCTGCAATATTTCCATCATCACTTCCACAGTAGATACCATTGACTTAAGAGATACTGATTATTATTATTATTGACAACAAATTTTGACAACAAGTATGGATGCCTTCAAGTTCTTGCTTTTTGTAAGCATTGTTTTTGCCTGCGAGAGACTTAGGGACAGACTCTATTGTACCGACGATGATCTGGAAAATTTCGAGGACGTCAGCATTGATGGTGTCACAGAGATTGAGTAAGTAGCTTTTATTTTATATGAATGTACACAACAGGTCGGACAATCCTAACATGTTAAAAACATCATTATGATATCTACATACCTTGAAAACACAATGATTATCCATTTGAAGCTGCTAATCCGTAGTTTAGGGCACAGATACTTGCCGAACAACGTATATTTGATTACAGTTGCCGGCAAGCGCATGTATTTAGGTCACTAAATTTACGCCGTTTGTACATGTATGGAATAGCGCATCAGCAGCGGCTTCAAGCGCCCAGCGTAGTGGCATAGGATTGCGTTAATAATGGACTTTTAACCGACATTTAGTGTCACTACACACCAAATTAGTTAGAACAATCATGCCTAAGTATGTTACAATTGTTGTCAAAGGGAAATAAGACAGGATTTACTTCAAATCACGGGTATTACTAGCGAGGTGAGAGACGGTCGTTTGTTTACATTTTTATATTGACGCGTAGCTAGGCAGCGTAGGCTGGGAGAGGAATTTTACGAATTTGTACTATAGTCAAGTTTTTCTCAGCTTCTACTTGTCGGATCTTCATCAAATTTAGTTTGATAGCTGCGCTTTTGTATTGCGGTTCTAATGGTGTGTCATTTACAGCTGTACTCCCAAAACTGAACGAAAACGCAAGTTAAAACCGTTTTGACAGGATTTCCATATGTATTAAAGTGTTTACATTTTTCAAATGATTGATAAATATATAAGTTAGACAAAGACCGTTGGTTATTTTGAATGTTTTGTGTTTTCTAAGTGCAATTATCAGCTAACTGACTCAATTGGTAATGTTTCTTTTTATCCAGTCCATGTTTTGTGATCGTCAATACTACAATTAAGATAAACCTTATTGTGTGATTTACAATTGCATTTACTGACTCAATAGACAATGTTTCTTTTATCCAGTCCATGCTGTGTGATATGCAGTATTGCAATTGATAAACCTTATGAGTTCTGTAATTTGCAATTGCATTTATGAAAGTAAAGCTATGAACACCTTTACCCCATTTAAAAAACTGTAATTAACTGATTTAAAACAAAAGATCACATATTTGTCGGGTTTTAAACATATTTTAATTGATAGCCTTTATCATACCTAGACACTTTGATCTAAGAATTAGAAAATGTTGATTACCAAATGAATTAAATATGATAGATTGAATGATAAAGGAGAATATATCAATACTGATATTTCAGCTATCAGTACATACATATGATTTCCCCCCTATTTTTAGCAATAGTCACAAGATTTTGATAAATGGCCTTTTGCAACAATTAGAATTTGATGGTTGCTGTTCTGACTGTCAAAAATGTCAGTAAAAAGTTTAGCCAATGGATTTTGTTATTATAATAATAGTCTTTGTCAGTAATCACCAAAAATCTTTATCATTGGGAAGGAGTGAATTGTAACTGTACAGGTTAATAGTTTTTTATAGAAACATTTATGTATGGGAGGGCTAATATATCTTTCATAGAATGTCAGAGACTGTAAATATGGACAGCTATTTGCCAGCAAATAATCAAAACCTCATCTTTGTACCTGTTCAAAATCTATATTAAATAAGTTTTAATGCAGATATATTCATATGACTAATTTCTCAAATTTGTTTGCAGTTTCGACACGGAGTTGAAGGAGTATGTATTGCACATACTTGAGATGAAAATGGCTACACTTACAGTAATCTTCAACCAGGAGAATGTGGTCCACTTGGTAGATGGAAAACCTGCAGCATCAACTGAGAGCACCGAAACATCACCTATGACATCATCGGAGCCGCCATCACAGACAACATCACAGACAACATCAGAGACAACATCAGAGACAACATCAGCAGCGACTACATCATCGGAAACTACATCATCGGAAATTACATCATCAGAGAAATCGACAACACCGCAAAGACCCCATACACCAAGGAGGATCAAGTCTTCAACTACAGCCAGCACGACAACAAGAAGAAGTGGATCAACTACCGTCACCACCACCACTATTGTCACGACAGTAGAGTCCGGGACACACCATTCGTCAGGGTGGAGCACGAGGAATGTCAGTCTGATATCATGCATTGCTGGCAGCAGTGTAGTCCTCTGCATCCTGGTTGCCTGTATCATCTGTTGTAAAGGTGAGACTATATAGATGTTACATATAATACATTTACCAAGTAATAAGTACTGACTGTAGACCTCAGGGCTATAATATGTGAATATGAATAATGAGAAAAAAAAAAGCCAAAAAGTAACTTTGTTGTTGTCCTTTTTCAGTGAGGAGAAGACATAGGATGCAGGTATATCAGAGACTTGATGACGACATTTCTTTGGTCAACATGCAGTCGATTGACAATCCTGACAACACCCTATTCATGAATCCTTTGATAGATGTACAGCCCAATGATAACGGTAATTTAGTACTTATATATGTCAATTGGACAAATTATTGCATATGCTGCTATGGATAATAAAACATTTTGTCCCAAATTTCATTTGATGATTCAGATAAAGATTTGTTTATTTTGCTTTTTCAAAGAAACTACTTCAGAAATCTGTATATAAATACTGTTCATGTAACACTCTGTTTTCATTATGACAATGACTGATAATAAACTTTTTTTTTATCAGTTGTACTTGGAGCTATGGGACCTGTGCTCGTGTGTGATGATAGATCTGAGACTGGAAGTGATGGGAGTGGTTAGTGTTACATTTACCTTGTTATATATATGTATCCCTAATACTTAATCACATCAAAATCAGTCAATAATACACATTAATGGATACTTTTGAGTTGTGAAGTTTTTAACACCAAAACTGTTTAATAATGATCAAATGGTTATATTTCACAGTATTTACAGCCAAACTAAAATCTATTACACTGCTGCTTTCAGATATAAGGAGAAGGAGTCAGAGGCAAGCATCCAAAGATGCCACAGAAAAAATGAAGAAGATGCGATAAAAAAATTTTTTTAATGTACATGGGATTTATATATATATATATTTTTTTTTTTTTCTTAATAAAATAGTGTTTTAAAAGATTCACATGTCTACTCTCACTACCTTAATTTCTACCTCATTATACTTACTAAATTTCAGTGCATTAGATACTACTGTATTAAAAATAAGTTTCACAAGACATGATATTTTGTGTCAGCAACAACATGTGTTCATGGTCTGCTCTCTTTGGAGGATTTGGTGGCCTTGAAAAAGGCCTATGGATGGTGATTTTGATAGTCTTGAAAAAGACCTAATAATGAAACTTTCTTTGGTGATCAGGGTACGCCGTAATAATAAATTCCTGATAGTTGGTAACCACACTGATTACATCAGTTATGATCCGAGAATGCCTCAACCAACCGATCTCCTCATACAGACATTTTGAATAGACAGACTTGTTGTCTTTATCTGTCTCAATCCATTTCCCATCTTGCACAGCTTTTATGGACCATTCCATCACCATTTCCATGCTGATCCAATCAAAGAACTGACTCTTATTATCCATTGTGTTCATGTGTCTGGAAGAAACATGATGGGCAAAGGATTCAGAAAAACCAGCCATTTTTAGTTATTGCAAAAAACAGAATGAGCCATCATCTCATTTTTCAGCAAAAAATTCTCCCCTCCCCCCCCCCCCCAAAACGAAAAAAAAACAAATATGGCCTAATAGTTGTATTTGAGAACCACACCCCTAGTCATATTTTGGTCAATGAAATAGACATTGTCACACCCACAAGTACCTCCCCCACTGACCTTTCATCTTACTAATCCTCTCTCACCTACCCCACCTGCCGAAATTCTCCCTCCCCCCCCCCCCCCAAAAAAAAAACAAATACAAATATGGCCTAATAGTTGTACTTGAGAACCACACGCCTAGTCATATTTTAGCCAATGAAATAGGCATTGTCACACCCACAAGTACCCCCTCACTGACCTTTCATCTTACTAATCCTCTCTCACCTACCCCACCTGCTGTGCCCCCCACCCACCCCCCCCCCCCCAAAAAAAAACCCCTTCCCCCCCACCTACCCACTTGCAGGGTAACTTTCATCACTAGGGACCAGCATCTCAACAACTGAACATGTTGTGCTTAATTTGCTGTGAAAACCGACAACAGGTGACATATTCATGCTGTTCAACTGATAGCATGGAAATGAAGGTATGCCAGTCTTGTGCTGAGCACATTTTCATTGGAAATGTAACATCTGCAGTTATGAATGGAGTTAACAATCCGAGGCTAGCTCCTGCATGTCCATTCTGCAGGAGTAAGTTCTTTGTGATTAGGAAACAGAATGGTAGCAGAGTTTCTATTTCAACAAGAAATGTGATACTTACTGCAAAGATTGCAAAGAAAGAAATGGAACAAATATTGACCGGGCTTCTTCAGGAGAGGAATGAATTAAGAAGAGCTCTTATTCATGACCATCTTGTACCACTTGGTCAGATACTTGGTGTACCAGTAAGAAGAAACTGATCATCTTTTTAATTTTTCGGCCTTTTTCAAGGCCACCAAACCCTCCAAAGAGAGCAGACCATGAACACAGCTGTAATATTTAGTTATTAATTTAATTTTTAAATGAGAAAAATGTTTTTACATGTTTTTTTTTATATATACCTTTGATTGCATGCAATAACATAGACAGGGAGGGGGATTTTGTCTGGACTGAATTTGTACTATAATCAAACTTTTCCCGGTTTCTACCTGTCAGATCTTCACTAAATTTGACTTGCTAGTTACGCTTTGTATTGCGGTTCTAATGATGTGTCATTTATCGCTGTACTGATCAAACTGTACGCTTGGGAAATATCAGTACAGGTGGCGCTTGAGATGCTATGAGTATTTGTGAGGTACTAGTGGCTCCATCTACACCATTTGTGCCAAACGACCTTGACATTGCTAAAGGCTTTTTGAGTGAACAGGCTGAACATGTGTTTTGGCATTGAGATGGCTCCAAAGTACGAAATTAGTGTCAAATGACTTGTTGACACACTAAACCATCGTCAGACAATTTAGAGATTCAACTACAGTCCACTCCAAGAGTCAGCAGTATAGATGTCAAACCGGAAAACAATTTTTGACCTATTATCACTCACTGTACAAAGGTAAGTAAAAAAAAACACAAATTCATTTCATATATTTAAATCAGTTTATTTTCACATATCAGTACATAAAAAAAGTGTCTGTTAATGTTCATTATATTAGATAGTTGTTCAAATTCTCCTTTCTTCAGATTTACTCCACATTTAGTAGGTACTTTTTCAATGTCACCAGGTGGTACCCAAAACAATCTAATGTCAGCTGTGCCATAGTCTGTCACCCTGAGTTTGATGTCATCATTTATGAACAGTTCAAGTTCTTCTTTAGCCTCCAATGCTGCTAGAACTCTTGGTGATAGATTCATCAGAACTTTGGCATCCTTTGTAGAAAGACAGACTCCTTTTTTGGTTGGAAGTGAGTATTCATACATTCTTAGATGTAGCAGCATTTTGCCATGATATTCCTTGTATGAAACTCTGTAACCTCTACCTAAGTCCTCCTCAAAATAGACCACATCGTTTACTATAGCCATCTTGATAGTGATCAATAGATGATCACAGCTGCTTAAATACTCATCTCAGCTGCTGGTGAGTTCAGTCTGATTGGTTTGCTATTTTTAGAAAGTGATGTCATTGGCCAGTAGAAGGATCCATGACTTGACCTGCATGGCTGAGGTCATTTCAGGTCAATCTGTTTTGTTTGCTATTTTAAGAAAGTGATGTCATTGGTCAGTAGAAGGATCCATGACTTGACCAACATGGCTGAGGTCATTTCAGGTCAACTTGTAGTAAGTGTTCTGAAACGATCAATGGAATCCGGCCTCTGGCACGCGCTCGCGCCCGTGCCTGAGTCCGGTCCCATGGTGTGCGGCCGGCGGGGGGGGCCCCCTCTCTCTCCTCTCTCTTTTGGACTTAATGTATCAGCCACTTTGATGTTTTTGCAGGTGTACCTGGAGGAGATGTTGAAATTAGAGACAAGGGAGTATTGATGTGCTTCAGTACTTGGTGAAACTGTATCCAGCCAACTGGTTTTTTTCTGGTCCCATTGACAGCTGTACGGACAAGATCTACAATGTTTGTGTTTGGTAAAATCTTTGTATTAATATTGACATTGCCATTTGGAGACCATGATATGATGGATGAGTAACGTTTTAGATAACTTAGTAATCTGGATGCTTTTTCTTTTGTAGACTTGGAGAATGATTCAAGTATAAAATCATCCTCACCGCCTTCAGACTTTTCTTCAATGTGTTCCATTACTTCTGAGGTCTTGGGTGGCTGGATATCATCTTTGACTTGTGACTTCAATTTATTATAAGTTGACACAGGTATAACAAAAAACTTCATTCCAGTAACTGTAATTGAGGAAACACAGCTTTCAGTACTTTGGGCCAGGCCCTTTTTAATTTTAAGCAAAGTCCTCTTCTGCCTTTCTCCTTACTATTTGCTAATTTCCGCAAATCACCACTGTATCTTTTCAGTTCTCTCACTGCAGGTTGAGAAATGACCAACCCTCCTTCCAAGATGTTACGTACGATCTGACGAAGGGCTTCTGATTGAGGTCTACTTATTGTTCGGAGTAAGACAGTCCTTTGACCGGCATCGGCAGTGAATAACAGCTTGATGAAGCTCAGATTCTTCTTCACTGCACTCATGGTGAAAATGAGATGTTTTGTGCAGTTACTGTGCTTTATATACCGTAGTTAGATCATCATCAGGAAAAATATGTGACCTGAGCCGTAAATTTTGTGGAGTGTGATTGTGTAAATCTATGATAAAGTATGTGTATGGTCTTGGTGTGGCTAGGCTATATGCATCGCTCAGCTTAGGGATGTCAATTTGTCTACCTAGAGTCTTCACCTGCAGTATGTCTCTGGTATTGGCCATTAAGATAAAGACTTGAGTATTGAGACTTAGACTTCGACCATGCTTTGATTTGACAAAGATGTTGTGAGTTAGCAAAATCACTGTACAGTGATTGTGATGGGTGCCTACAGTAAAAAGCTTTAGTATTGAATCGGCATCGGATGCATCAGTCATTAGGTCATCTAGGACTAGTAGCTTGTGGTCATTACTCGATGTTTGAAAGTCTTCTAAATCACCATCACTTGGCATACCATGATGAAATGTAATATTATCAATTTCTTCCTGCATCTTGTCAAACTTTTGCTGCTAAGTACTGTTGTAACAGTACATGATATTTTTTGGAGTCTGTTGAAATAAATCATGCTTTAGTAAGCGGTAGACAAACGAGGTCTTGCCTCCTTGCGTCGGTGAAGAAATAATTATGTTACTTGGACTTGGAAATAGTATGAGGACTTTGTCTTGTGACATTGTCTTCCAGGATTCTGGCACATCACTATGTTCTTCTGCAAAAGAGATATCTACAATGTTCGGTCTCTCCATGTCAAATGGTTAGGGTTGACCATGTGTATTGTCTTTTATTTCAGAATGACATTCCTGGTACTGGATATCTCCATGAGAGCAGGTGTCTCAGCATGGATCAAGAGACATGCAGCCTCCGTGAGTGCAGTTTTAAAGCTGATGGACAGTCTGGTGTGGCCTTGGTCAGGCAAAGTGGAACTTCTGAATGTAGGTTTTATGTTAAATGCATACAATGCATAACTCCTGCTATAGTCTGACAAATTAATGTCATTTGAAAAATCATTACCAAGCTCTTTGAATGCCTCATAAAGACTTAGGTAGCTGGGTGCTACCCCTGTGCCCTCATCATCAAAGGTTGGAGTGTAAGTTGCTATGGTGGTACCATTGACAGTTAGTGATATCCTGTTTAGATCAAATGGCTTAAAATTGAATGGGTTTTGTTTCACATCTCCATTGTATGCTTTAGCAGGTACTAGGGCTGTAATAATTCTTGAAGGAAGCTGGTTGGGAAAGATATTTTCCAGGGTCCCTGATGTAAAACCAATAGGTAGGTTTTCCACTCTGATCTCCCTACGAGTGTAAGGGTACAATGCTGGCTGGGTTTCCAGTGTCCTAGCTATAGAGTATTGAACACTGGGGTCAAGATCAACCATTCTTGCTTTGAATACCACATCCTGCAATGTCAGCTTATAAGATACTGCTGTTTCAAGATTCATCAAGATAAATTCTTGCGGCATCCTGTCTAATTTGATGGTCAAACGGGTATTGTTGAGTAAGTATCTTTTCTGCATGAACACATCTTCATAGAGGGGCCCCTGTAACTCAACAGTGTTTGACTTTTGAAATAGTTTGTTTCTTCTGGCCCCTCCAACATTTTCTGTAATCTTGTCCATATCCTTTGAGTCATCTTTAAAGTAGCCCTGTGCTTGAAGCTGACTGTCCTTGGTGTCTTTCTGATAACTTAGTAACGTACTGAACATGGCTTTATAGGGATAGGCTTTGTTACTTGTGGTGACTTCTTTACCTTCAATTGTAACTGTGATTTTTTCCCACAGGCTATGTAGAATGTTGTTGACTGGAATTACTTTTTTGGCAGTAGTAACAGCGGCACCATCTTTTTTAACAATTTTTAGTTTAACATAAAGCTGGCTGTTGTATAGATCAATAAAATGCTTCTGCTCAGTGATATCAAAAAGCACAGGAGCCTCATCGGATAGCTGTGTTATGGGGCGGTAATCAGTATTGTATTCTCTCTCAACAGCAGTCTGCACAACCGGCGGGGAAAACAAATCAAGCTCGGCCAAACTTGCGCTTTTTACTGCCATTGCTGAAGATATCTGGATGCTGTCTCTTTCCTCGTTTCGTGTGTTGCTTGCTTGGTTTCTTTTTCTGATGTGATCTAATTTGTGTCCCAGTCTTTTTATATACAGTAGTCTGCCTACGTTTCAAAACCTTTTTGGCAGATGGCTTTCTCTTTAGTTTTGATACACCATTTTCCATGACCATTTCTTCTTTTGCCTGTTCTAGTGTTTTCTTGATATTTGAGGTCAGCTCAACTTTCACTTGTTTAGGATCCTGTTTAGCAGAGAGAGTATCAATGACGTACTGGGGGTTATTCATCCCTGAATAACGTCTAAGTCCATCTGTCACAAATGGGGTGGGGCGGTCTGCTTGAGTTGTGTAATATGTGTTCATGACTGAGTCCTCTGTATTACTGACTAAAGATGACTTGAATTCATTCTTTTAATACAAAGTGTAGGGTGATGCGGGTCAGGCCGTCGTTATCTCGTATTTTCTTCTCAGTGCGGTCATTCAGTATCTGGGTGGATGTGAACGTACTTGTTTGTGGATAAGAAATAATTCCTCAGACCATTTTTTATCGTAACCTGTGTCAAAGGGTCTTCTTGCATAAGAAACTCTAACCTTATCGCCTATTTTAAACTTGTAATAGACAGGAGTGTTTTCTCTCTTCAGTTCTATTGGCAGATATATTTTCTCATACAGCTCTTGTTGATTTTCAGGTGTGACCTTAGAAGGAGGCATACGGATGGAAGAGTGAATGGTATCATTGTAACTATGAACCAGAGACTCCAGGCTGTCAATGTAACGGTGGGTCTGGTGATGGGTAAAATAACGAAACAAGCGGCCCTTGACCGTCCTGATGGCTCTCTCTGCATAATTTGCATGGTAGACATTGTATGTGATGATGTGATGTATACCCAAAGATGATAGGAGTTCTTGAACTTGTTTTGCTTTGTATTCTGACCCCTGATCAGTCCTCAATGTCCTGGGTGCATTGTCTTTAGTAAATACTTTCTTCATGGCTTTTATCATTTCATCCCCAGTTTTTCTCTTCATAGGCTCTATTCTTAAATATCGAGAAAACAGATCAATGAATATGGCCAGATATTTCACCCCATCATTTTGTCTACTGAATTTTTGCATGTCCATTAAATCAGAGTCCCAGATTTCATTTATTTCCCCAACTAAAATGGCTTCCCTTGGGAATTTCTCTTTGGTAGGTTTGTGGAGGGAATAAGAGTACTGTTTTGATTGCCAGTCCCTGACATCTTTAAATCTTAATCTGAGTGGGTTGCCATCAGCTTTGATGCTTTGCCAAAATTTTGTTATCCCCGTGAAACTTCCTGCTTTATTGGTTTGGTAATAAATGGATTTCAAGTAATCATCCATTGTCTGTCCTATCTTTTGCCTGCGTCCGATAGGATGGTGCCGGCAGTAACACCGAAATTGATGATGACAAAAGAGTGACCCACAGCTCGGTGAGTGGGTGCTGGAGTGACAAGTTGACTATGCTGCTTAATATAACAATGTAGAGTGCTATCACTTGAGAAAAGTAGATAATCTTGTGTTTGTTAAATTTTTACCCTGAATATTCAAGTCATCAGTGTTTACTGAATGAGACTCCATTTAGAAATGACACAAAAAAGGTACTCGACACAGTTTTATAGATAAACATTTTTATTAGAAGCAATAAATATATATATATATATATATATATATGCACACACAGAGGTTACCCCCAAATTGACATGTTAACAACAAGTTATATGCTAAGATAACCAAATGGTACAGATACATAATTGTCCAGCAAAATCCTTTTGTCAAAGACAAGATGAGCTGTCTTGTAGGTTGTTCTGTTGAAGATACCTCCATTAACTTTATCCCTGGTAAAAAGGTTGTAAGGAGGTAGCTTGATGGTCAGTTTTTGATTAATCAGATCCTGCATGCTTTGGAAATTGACAATATGTATATTAGAAGAGTTGATGGTTAGGCCTTTAAACTTAACACATTCTGAACCATCAGTAAGTCTGTAGGCATAGGATTTTGGTCCTGAAGAAATGAATTCAGTGATCCACTGACCCTGAGGTAGTTCATCTGTGAGTTGACCTAAAAAGTCCCCCAGGGGAGGCATAGGGTCCCCCTCCTTGGCTGTGTACAAAACACTATCAGTGTCCATGTATAAAACTCTGCGGCCAAGGAAGTCAATGAGGTTGTACAGTTCAAGTCTGGCCCAGCATGTAGTGAATGATGCTATCACATCATTGGATTTCAGGTTGTCTGGCTCAAAGGTTGTTCTGCTCTTGCTTTCTACCATTAGGCACTCTTCATTGACCATGTGGATGTTGATGATCTCTGTTGTGGGGTCATTCATCATTCTTTTAAATTTGACAGGATCTGTGAAATAATGATTCTTGGTCTGGTTGGGTTTCTGACCAAATTTACCCCAAAAGCTATTGAGAGCTAGCTTTGCAACAGTCCGTAGGCCTGGATTGTGTTTGATGTTCTCTTTTATAAGAGTGATTCCCTCAGCAGTCTGGTATTGCTCTATATACCTCTCCATATCAGCATCAGTCTTGACCCAGCTGGGCTTTCCTGAGGATTCCTGCTTGATGCGGAGAAAGGTGTCCACATATTCCCTAAACAGGGTGTCAGAGGTCTGTTCCCAGTGGTATACTTCATATATCTTGAGAACAGTGTAGCCTTTTTCTATTGCTTTCATAATCTCTGGTGTGCAGTAGGTCCCTGTTATTGCTCTCTCATCTGTTGTACACTGACAGGGTTTGATGTTTTCATTGTCACAGCATGTCCTACAGAGAGGAAATGTCAGTTTTCCTCTGCATCGGTAAGGTAGAACAGCATGATACAGAGACTGCGGTGGGAGTATCTTCAACTTGGCTATACCAAAGTAAGATGCCATTGAATAATCAAAGTCCCTGGTTATTATCTTTGGGTGCCGGACAGGTAGAGGCTTGTACTTGTTTATGAATGAATAGAGACTTGTGAAGTCGTAGAAATGGATCTTCTCCCCCGGCTGCACCTTGTGGTAGATAGATACTGGTATAACCCTTCCTCCAAAAAAAGAAGATCTAATGTCCAGCCTCTGGGGTATGTCAAGCTTGGAAACAAAGTCATTCATCACTGGAGATTCCTTGACCTGCTGGTCAAATTGACATTCCCATATTGTCACCAGCTTGGGGGCTCTGGTCTTGAGAAATTCTTCTCTATTCATGGTCTTGTCATGGAGTTCTTGCATGGTAGAACCTCCTGGCCTATCTCTTATATGTCTATCAGGAAAACAAGTAGCACATCCATGCCAACGGCAACCATAAAATTCATAGAGTACTCCACTTTCACTGGCTCCATCAATTCTATATTTGTCTACCTTGAACTCCCCAGTGTTTCTAGCATGTTGAATTGATATGTTGTTTTTATGACTGAGATATTCTAGCCACTGGATTGACTTGTAGCTGTGGTTGTTTCTTGCAGTATAGCCATTGGATGGTATGTGTGCAATATCAGAAGCCTCAAATAGCTTTTCTTTGATTTCTCCTGCTGGCACAGTGTCAGTTCCATTGTGATAATTGCCTCCCTTTTTCTTCAGAGTGACCTTACTGTTATCCTGCAGGGTAGCATCATAATATTCTACCAGGAAGTTTTGTCTGAAGATCTGCATGCAGGTTGATGCAATTGTAACTTCTGAGAAAGGATCAGTGCTTTGCATACCATCATCAGTTTCAACAGAGGTAACATCTTTAATTAGTTTTCTGAATGTCAATGATGCCTTTCTGAGAATCTCAACATCAGTCCGGCAGTATTCCTCCATGTCCTTGTGCATGTCATAGGGTCCTATTCTATTCCTGTACCAGTCAGCTTCAATGTCCCTGGAATAATATTGCATTTCAGGGTAACTAGCAAAATGCCTCTGCTGGAAGTGTTCCCTAGTATTGAATTTGTGTGGGAAGTCCCCCTTGTTTAGTGCTGCAGAAAGGCCTAGTGTCTTTGGTAGTTTTTTTAGAGCCATTGGCATGAAACGGTAGGAGTCTATGAATCTCATACTGAGTCCTGGGACATGCATGTAGAGAATCTTGGTGCCATTCCTTATGATCTTGGGAAATATACCATTATTGATCAGATAATGCTGAAGGAAAACAAAATCATAATTACTGCCACAATGGGCCATTGAGGTATAACCTTTGTGGCTCTCATGAAATAACCAGCGTCCAAAGTCTTCAAGAGTATTTTGTCCTTTGAACATGACCTCCTTCTTGTAGCAGCTGGGGCAGGTTGAACTCTTGCTGTGGTTGTGACATTGTACACCACAGGAGTTGCAATGTGTCTGTTGGTCGGTACATTCTGAGCATTCAGTCTGTGCAATGACCATATTTGGTATATGTTGAGAGAGCCCACAGTACCAAAGGTTACAATTACTGCATCTACGGCATGTTGGGCAAACATAGTCTTCAGTGCATGTCTGACAAGTTGACCTCTTAGTGGGCATGTAACCATCTTGACATTGAAAGACCTCATCCTGTGTTGCTTCAAAATCAAAAAATATGAACTTCTCTGTACTTGGTTTTGCCTCAGCTGATCTCATGTAGCAGTGGTGCTCCCCTACAAAGAACAGACTACAGCACTGACATTGCCATTCATGGCAAACATGCTCCTCTCTGCTTCGGTATAATGTGTTGAGCAGTTTCCTACAGCTTGTGCATTTGAAATACATATCACATCTGGAGAGTTTGTCTTGATCCTTCCTGGGTCCCTTCTGATATTGTTGTGTTTCCTTGTGAGTGTGGTAGCATTGCGGACTGCGACACAGTCTGTTGCAGTCTTTGCAATGGAGTTTGCCATCCCAGGTACATTCTTCTCTATTGCATACAGGGCATCTTTGTGAACAGTGATGAGTGGAATTTCTCCCATAAAACTGGAGACATGCTGTGCAGATTTCTTTGCTAGCAAATAAACCATGTATGTTTGTTATTGCATGAAAATGGTCTCCATCCTTGTAGAGAAATATTTTGGACTTCCTGGACTGGTTCCCTGCATATGTAACATCATGGCCTACTGTTTTGTCTATTACAACAATCTGTACATCAAGATGGTCTTCAAATTTGTGAAATTCCCTAATTTCAATTTGTCTGTTAGCAGGTAGTTTGACCTCTTTTAGTAGCTGGAGGGCTCTACTTAGCTGTGAATTAGATCCAGGCCGGTGAGCTCTTTGGTGGTCAATGAGATGGTGATATTGTGGATCTTCTTGAAGTTTTGCCATGCATATGACAATGGCTCTTGCAGCACAGGTAACATCATTAGGCAGCTCAGGAATGGTTACAATACATTTCTTTCTAAACAGAGAACTGTTCATGTCTTGAGTATTTGTGCTGGTGATGAGTAGTCTTTTTTGTTGTTTCTGAGAATGACAAATATGATGAGACTGCTTCTTGTAAAACATCTTGCAGTTAAAACAGATCTCTCTGTTTGGAAGGAGTCCTTCAATGTTGATTATGGAATGCATGCCATTGTCTTGGTATAGAAATATTCTGTTTTCTCTGGTTTCATTCATGTGTAAGATGTTGTAGTCAGCATCAACAACAATTATTTGAACATTGAAGTGATCTTCAAATTTGAATAATTGTGACAGCTCAATTGATCTGTCCCAGGGGAGTTGTAGCTTGGTGAGTATTCTCCTTGCTCTTCCCAGTTGAGAATTAGCACCTAGTTGGTGTGCCTTATCTGCTCTGATTAGGTTGTTAAAAAGTGGGTCTTTCCTTAGTTTGGCCATGCAGACAATGATGGATCTGGCAACACCTGTAGTATCATTTGGTATTTCTGGAATAGTGATGATAGGACTGCCTCCACCTTTGTCAGGATGAAAAATACCAAAATTAACATGGAAAGAATTGTCAACACTGAGACTCTCATCAGACTGTAGCACTTTTTCCATGCGGTCCATAATGGTCTTTCCAGTGATGAGGGATTCAGGTCTCATATGAATAACAATATCCTGTCTGAGATCATTGTGCTGTATGACAACTCTTGCCTTATCATGTGGTCCATGTCTCTCTGTTGCCTTGTCAACTACATCTTGAAACATGTCCTCAAGTTGTTGTTGTATGTCTATCAATCTATGACCCATGTATTGCTGATCAAAGGTTGCTCTGAAGTTCCTTTCTTCATAGCCATATCTCCTGGCAACTCTATGCTGAATCTCCTTGATATGGTAAGGTAAAAGTCTTGGAGCTTTAACTCTTGAGTTATCATCAAATAAAGATCGTTTTGCCATGCTGATATTGAAGATCTGGCAAGATGGATCATCTTTTTATAGTAATCAGAAGTGGAAATGAAGTATTCTGATTGGATGAGATTAGTGTGTAATTTGATTGGTCTATGGGAGGGTCAAACAAGTCTGGACATGCAGCATACTTGATGACCTTAGATGACCTACAGTGGATGACCTTAGATGACCTGCAGTGAATGACTCATACCAGTCTCTTCATTTGGGTCATGATCCTTTGTTCCTTCTTCATTCAATCTCCTCATAGCTTCAAGTTGCCAAATTATGCCATTTCTACTTTCATCATCAGGAGTTATTGGATGAATTATGTTTTTCTCAGTATTGAAAGTAACAGTAAGCTTTTTAAGACTGATTTTATCTGTGTAACTTTCCATTTCTGAATGATAAAATGTTTCTCTCTCTTTATTTATAGAGACCAGAGTTATTTTTTGTTCAGCATGTATGATCATGTTGCTGTTATAGAGTATTTTTAGATCCAAACAGATGAGTCATAAGATGAAGTAGTGAGAGATTTGATCAGTTACCATCAAATAACATCAAAGGATAGACAGGGGGTAGGATGTATCCATACTTAAGTATAATGAGCCTAGTATATAATAGTAATGCATATAGGTAATTTATTTTTAGAAACTGACTCGTGTGAAATAATGTCAATTTTCACTATCAACAATGATCAAAGGGGTAGAATTGTAAGCATTAGGCTAAACTATCATCCTTCAAAGGAGAGGATCGAGGTGACAGCTCTCACCTGGTGAGGTCATGACCTTTGACCAGGGTAAATAACACTGGTCTCCCCTCTGGTGAGTCACAAGGGTAAAAATAGCAGATCTCCCCCCCCCTGGTGAGTAACAAATTTTAGGTCAGAGGACTGTAGTGTTTAGTTGTCTAGCCTAGAATATCTATCTATATCTGTCTAGAATTGTCTAGCCTATCTATATTTGTTCTAGACTATCTGTCTATATATCTGAATAGATTAGAGTGGCTTATTAGAGAGGAGGTGGCTTATTAGACAGGGGGGGGGGTGCAAATGGGGGGGGGCTAGAGGACATAGAGAATGAAAGTTAGTATGGGAAGTGCCAGGTGATAGGCTAAGTAAACAGTGGATCAAAAGTAGGTCAAGTAGGGTCAAGTGGGATCAAGGGGGGGGTCGATGAAAGTTAGCATGGGAAGTGCCCGGTGTGCTAATTAGACATGGGATCAAAGGTGAAAGTTAGCATGGGAAGTGACCCCGTGTGCTAATTAGATATGGGGATCGATGAAAGTTAGCATGGGGACAGGGGATCAAAGAGGGTCAAGTAGGGTCAAGTGGGGGGTCAAGTGGGGTCAAATTTTTGGTGATTTTGGGGGGGTCGGCGGGGGGGTCGATGAAAGTTAGCATGGGAAGTGCCTGGGTGCAAAGAGAAAGGTCAAGTGGGGTCAAATTTTTAGTGATTTTAGGGGGGGTCAGCTAGAGGACATCGAGGATGAAAATTAGCATTGAAACTAGGGAGGGATCAGACCTACCCCTCTTAGTAGTGAAGTCCTACAATGTAGCTATTTTGAAAACCAAGGAAAGCCAGTAAATTTGAAAAGCAATTTCTCTGTCTATATATAATTTTTTTGTATTGATTATTTAATATCTTTTTGTCCAATAATATAGTTCTTCGTTGTTTTTTTTTATATATTATATGGTTTTATATTTAGCTTCGATTGAATGTAACCTCACTATCAGGCCTAAGTCAGTTTGCCAAATTGATGGTTTTAATGGCGAGGTGCTCTTAAAAGCGAGGCAAAATACAATGAAAAGAGTACAATGTGTGTATGTGGATTACATAATTGTTTGTCTTTAATTGTGAGATGGGCTTAGTAATTGGATGTTTTAACTCCTTTAAGGTGGCTCGATGCCCGTGAACTTTTGACATAGGAATCCCTTCTAAATAGGTTTATTTTGTGTTTTGTCGTATAAAGCAAAAATATTGAACTGTGCTCATTTTCAAATTATTAGAGGTTTTTCTTGTCTGGTGCCTAGAACCAACAGGGCCAAAAAAGAATTCCTGCTCATTCCGTCTCATATCCAGTCTTATAATTTTATTACTATGCTATATTTATAAAAGAAGGGATGTAATTGCATGCAGTAGACTTTCAGGAACATTTTGGGACCTTTTTCTGGAGAAATTCATAAAAGAACAATAATTTTAGAGGATTTGAAGAAAAAGCATGCCAAATCAAAAAGCCTAATTTTTTCATTGACTTTTTCACAAATCTTCCAATAAAAAAAATTGCAGCCATATGAATTTATAATAATTGTTCACATGGTTGTAGAATATTACAATAATCAAGGGGCCCGCCCCCCCCCCCCCCTCTTGATTATTGTAATATTATACAACCATGTAAACAATTATAATAAATTCATATGGCTGGAATTTTTTTTTACCGTGCTTGTTTTCTGGAAAAACTGGCTTACTTATTATGTCCCCCAGTTCGACCAAATAAATAACAGAGCATCATTTGCTCATATGATATTTTTGCTTTTCACAAATTTAAAAGATATTGATCAGCAAAGCCATAGACTCAAAGTAGAGCCTTTGGGCTATCATTTGGTATATTTGGCATAATTTTAGCATTAGATCCGAATGAGTGCCGTGCCTTTTTAGCTCTACGTTCTTACTTTTTTACTTACTTTCATGTACTCCAGTTCTCCAGTGAAATTAGGAATATTAATCCCAGTTGGTAGCCCATGTTTGAGGCTTGATTTCAAAACATTTGCATGTAGAAATATTGTAATTATTAGTGTATAAACAACCGAGATAAAAATTAAAATATGGAGGTTATTTTTCGTCTGGAACTGGCTTTTTAACAAGCCGACTTTAATGTTGATTTTTACACAAAGTAATTATTGTAGCTGCATGCAATTTAAGTTGAGTATAGAACAGTTACTTTATGATCACATCATAATTTCATAATTTTTAAATTATTAAGTGCCCGAACAGCTGCGCAGTTCAAGGCTTTTGATGGGTACTGAGCCACCTTAAAGTATATTAAGGTATACAATTGGTCGATATTTAATATACTTAACAACCTAAATGTAACTCTCAACAGTGTCTCATTTAAATGACTCTACAATCGCACCATTGGCAGGCCTGTTCAACATGAGCATTGGTCAACTCCCTGGGAGAGTATAACCTTGGACAGACTCTCCAGTTTATTGCAGGTGTAACTGCTCATTTATTGTACCTCAGAATCATGTGATCTGCCACAGAACAGCCCCTTCTCTAGTCACTCAGAGGGTGGGACTGGCATTTTATTTTGTAAGACTCCACAGGACCTAAACTGTTTAAAACAGTGCGTTTTACAAAGCCAGATTCCTAACATGGAGGCAGGCCAGTCAACATCATGGCCCCTGCAGCCCACAACAATTTGTCGGCCAGCCACAACAGGGGTTAAATGAAACCGGTTGTCCGGCTGGGGGCAAACATGAGTCAGGTAAAAACTGGTAAAGTAAAAGGGGTGGCCCATCAACCTGCAAGGAGTATATCGTCCAAGGAGTGGTGGCCTCCTTCATAGGCCCAAGTGGACACAACACGGCGGACCTCATGGACGTGCGCTGGCAGGGCGTCACCGGATTCATACGCTTTTTGGATGAACCACATGATCCAACGGGACACAGACTGGGTCGACCGGGCTCCTGTACCACAAATCTTGTGGAACAGTCGCTTTACCCCCTAGAAGACCTCCAGACAGGTAAAGGTATGCCTGGAGACAGTGCACTGGACACAACCCAAGGTCACAGTCTTGGGTAGCCTCGATGGGGACCAGGGACGGGAGGAAGAAAGGCGCAGGGTCATGTAAGGCCGTCCGGTGCCAAACGCCATCAGCCGTGAAGCGGAGGTCATGAGGATCTCGAGAGAGAGCCTGGAGCTCCAAATGGGGCTTACCAATTGGGAATCCTTTAGCAAGATCGCGGGTGCATTTTGGACAGGCTTCGAAAGAGCCATGAGAGCGTTGGATGGTGGGCCAGAACACGCCATTGATGACCAGTAGGAGGCCACTGTGAAGGGAGCCAGAGACCCTAAAGCGGGACTCTGGGGATCCACGTCGCGACCCCTACACCAGTTGCAGAAGGCGCGCAAGTGCGAATTGTACAGCTGGAGGGAGCTGGTGTGGAGGGAGCTTGGGTGGAGGTGGCTGGAGGCCAGTTTGTAGTTAATCCAAAAGAAAATTGGAACTATGTGAAGCAGAAAACCGAAATAATGTCATCTATCCCGGACTTGGTCACAACAGATGGACTCACCTTTAATGACAGACAAAAAGCTGAAGTATTTGTAGGTGAACCAACAGCCAGTATACCATCCCTAGGGCAACCATCACTCAAAACAGCATAAATACCATCAAATGATGAGATAATGCGAAAGAAGCTCCAACAACTAAAGATAGGGAAGTCTCCGGGACCAGACAACATTCATCAGAGGGTATTGAAAGAAACAGCTGAAACTTTAGCTACGCCCTTCAGAATCATATACCAAACATTATTTGAGAAAGGTGCACTACTCATTTACAAGAAATGTCCAAAGCAGCAATGCAGAAATTACTGACCAGTAAGCTTAACAAGTGTCATCTGTAAGATAATGGAAAATATCATCAGAGACAACATCATGGAACACATGACATCAAGCAACCTGTTCTCCAGAAGCCAATATTGATTCATACCCGAAAGCCCTTGATCATGACTATATTGTATAAACAGTGTACTTGGATTTTCAAAAAAGCCTTTGATTCAGTGAGAGAGGCTATTATGGGATCAGAGAACTCACTCAGAATTGGATAAAGGACTTTCTCAATGGGCGAACTCACCCAGAGAAATGTAAAAGAATGTTAATCAGCAAGAATGAGAGTTACCCAAGAGAGATAGTCCTAACACTGAAGAAAAGGGGACCAGATGGATTAATGACATACTCCCAAATCACCACAGTAGAGGAAGAGAAGGATCTTGGATTAACCATGGACTGTAACCTTAGGTTTGAGAATCACATAGGCACCATTGTAAAAAAGGCAAACAAGGTCCTGAGAATTATAAGAAGATCATCCCAACATCTAGACAAAGATACTTATGTCCCCTATTCAAACTTCTTTCTGAGTGACTAGAAGTCTGTTCGCAGGCAAATATCTTAACATTTTCCTAACAGAATTTTTTCACTTTTTTGCATATTCAAAATGAAGGTTAGACCATATACTAAACTTGTGCTTGTTTGTTTGGTGTCATCTTTAGCGTTGGTGGCATCAGCACCTTCTAGTTAAGGTCTTTCATTGAGCACTTCAATGGAAGAAATAGTCACTCGATCGCCCTGGGGGTATGATATTTTGATGGAAGCACTTCTAGTGAAGAACACAGCGCATGGGGTTTATTCGGGGTTGGGGTTCTGAAACTTACATATAGTGGTACTCTATGATGGTAAAAGGCAATAACTTCTGTTTGGGTGATTGGATTTGCTTTGCATTCGGATTATCATGATTATATACTCTACAGCTTGTTAGCATCGTGTTCTTACACTTTTAGGGTTGCCGACGGGTAATTACCCCATGGTGGGATAAAATTCTATAACGTCTGTTTTGGTGATCGATTTGCTTAAAATTTGGTTTGTGTACCCTACATGGGGTTAGCATCATGTCCTAACACTTTGGGGTTGTCTAATGGTAACAACCCCATGAGGGGTGAAAATGCTATCACTTCTGTTTGGGTGATCGGATTTGCTTCCGATAAGGTTTGTATACCCTGCAGAATGTTAGCATCATGTTGACACTTTTAGGGTTGTCGAAGTGTAATTACCCCATGAAGGGTAAAATGCTATAACTTCTGTTTGGGTGATCGGATTTGCTTGTTTGTATACCCTACAGGGTTGTAGCATCATGTTTTTTGGGCGACGCATGAGAATGAATACGACCCATCAAGGACTAGAACAACATCAAAAGCCTTGGCCATTGGTGGTCACATTTCACTGAATCTCAAGCATTTCTTAATTCTCAAGGTTCAAAAATTTGAATCTAGAATTGTCAATGTATGGAACAGTCTTGACCCTGATATTGTCAATTCAGTCTTTAAATATTTTAAATGTGCTATAAATTGTCAAAGTTTTGTTGGTAGGGGGAGTGTCTATGGCACCTGACTTTTACACCCCTTTTATGTTAAATGTTAAGAAAAATCAAATACATGATACCCATCTCTCTTCAGATCAGAACAGGTTCTCACCTAGTTGGTGATTATTCATAAAATCCTCCTCATGATCATATGTTGTCATGAACCTACATTATATAATATGTTCAGTCATGTGCAGAACTTTTATGAGGTGACAGCTACATATCTGCATATTTCATCATTTCTGTGCATGCAATCTAAATCCCGCTGTTATACATTAAGGCTTCAGCTGCAGCTGAAAGCTCCCAGGAGAGAACCAGCATCTTGAAAAACGTTTAAATTTCACCCAATCTAAAGAAGTAGCAGCCATCTTTGGAACATTCTCAATCCGGATGAACTCATTGCGACAGCTGACAAGAGAGTGCCTGAAAGCCATTTTGGTCAACTTTTTAAGATTCTCAGTCAATTTTGCACTTCTCTTTTTCTATCATTGTAACAAAACACAGAAATCCACTTTGCTGTACTAATAATTATATTTCATAACCTTCCATAACATTAAGACAGTTGTAATGCTACACCTAGTCAACAATTTACTCAATAAATATATCACTTAAAACTCCTTTGTGTATCTCCAGTGCTTTTGTAAACAAAATATCAACAAAATAAAATATATCTTTACCGATATCAGTCTTATGACTTGGTTCATAACAATTATTTCTAAAAATCGCCAAAGAATTGTATCACACAAAATCAATGGCTCCTTGGTATTATTCTATAAACCCTCATAACTACAATGCATAACAATACGGCGCAACAGAAAATGACCTAACAACTACGGAATTCTACGATATTTTTACAACTATATCAAATGCTAACTAACTTATAACAAGGACTGCAGCCTAAAAACGTGTCTTGTTAAACAATGCTAAAGGGTCACTGCCACTAGATGACCCATGAGTCATATCTCTTTTTCTTTATTCATATTCTATATTTTCTTTATATATGATCGTAACATTAGCAGTAGTATTTTTGTATAGCTTCTGTACATAAGTTTCTTTGCATTATTGGCAGATGCTGATAACAATTCTTGTCGTTTTCCGTTAACAACTTCTCCACGTTTGAGGCTACAGTCCTGATGACATGATAACTTCGCTAACAAGAGCTTTGCTCATCATAATTAATCATTCACAGCTCAGAATTTAAAATACTATTGCAGTAATGTTTACATCAAACATTGGTAACAATGTTGTAACTAATGGCAAGCCATACAATATAAGTCATTCAACAACTTTCGAAATAAAAGAATTCCTTTAAAACAATAACAAATAGAATGCAGAAACGCAATGCCAGCTGTTTTGCTTGTGATTAATAAAAACAACATATCAAATAATAATGGCTATTTCAGTAACAAACAATAGATAGTTTAGAAACTAACAAAAAAATATTCTTTTTACAAACATTTTACCAAATTCTCTAACAGAATTCACATCACAACTAAATCAACCGGCCTTGATAGTAGTAAGTTTAATAACTTTGTTTTGGATGAATAAAATACCATCATTTGGGATTTGGTCATAGTTTTTTTACGTCATGAGACTGATTGTGATTCACAATATTAAACACTTCTTTAGATCATAATATCACTCTTTTTCTGAATAATCTTACTTCAAGTAAACGACAAAAGAAATGGAATGTTGCAGAGGATTACACCCGAAGCAAGAGAGTTAACTGAAATGCTTATCTAACATAACATTTCAATTACAGGTCAGGTACAGTCTGAAGAATTGCAGCTCAATTAACTCAGCTCTATGAACGTTAACACTAAAACAATAAATTTGACAGAAATGGCACAGGAAATTCGAATGTTTAGATTTCTTAATCATATGCAAAATTGGAACGTCATAAATGAAAATGCCCACCCCTGTTACACTGGCAACATTTGAATATGAGGTATAACGTAACGTTTGGAATTTTGATGGCGGAACACAAATGCCATTCATGGTATGTTGATTAAATTTGTTGGAATATTTGATTGTAGAACATTCAATGGAATATAACAGAAGACTAACAAACTTCAAGTACGTACATATTGAATGGAATGACAGTCCTTGTGTATAATATTGATGAAAAATAATGCCTTAAAATATAAGCTATACATTATATTGTCTACCTGTATCAGTTTCATAATTCTATGATTGCAAGTATTAAATCTACTTTTCATTACCCGCGTAATCTCTTTCTTTGTTTGATTTATCATAATGGGATCCATTTCCCACACGATACCATCTCATAAGGCAATGACGACTGATACATTTATTCTCATATCACATAAATGTAGAGTACTAAATAAATATAGATTCCTAATACTCTTATAGTGATTGACTCAAACTTCTAACGATTACCACACATCCTCATAACATCCAGGATGCTATCTCTGAGTCTCATAACATACATTTGTTTAAAATATATATGTTCATCATTAAAATCACCCCACAGACAATAGATTACTCTAAACATAATGCTGATATACCTCACTAGCGACAACAACTCATCATGCATTCTCCACCATTGAGCAGTCTAGTTCGTAATCCAGAACTTGTTGAAGAATTCAATGAAGGAGTCGTATATCATGAACGTAATGGCGACATCTAAGCAGACACGACTAAGGCGCGGTAAGGTACCCTTGTAGAATCTGAAAAACGTGAATAATTTAAATGCAGTTATCACAGATAAAAGATTTGTACATTAACACATACTACAGGGATCCCACTTATTTCTCCAATTTAAATTCAACACTTTTTCTAGGTTTTTCCAGGCTGCCAACCCCAATTTTCAAGGTATGAAAACACATTATGTGAAATATAATTTTTAGACTTGTTTCTGAATAGTTCAATCTTTGACGAAAATCGGACTAATATTAAGGGTGTAGCAGCCTTTTGAAGATAGTTTGCCAAACCGCCACTAGAGCCAAAAGATAGTTTTAACATATCCCTGAATAGGGGTAACGAACACCAGCGCCCCTGGCGGAAATTACAAGAACCGTTTTACTGGTAAATTCCAGGATTTCTCTCACATCCTGCAATTTCAAGGCTTTTCCTGACCGGGAAAGCATTATTACATAATTCCCGGTTTTCCCAGATTCCCGGTAGGAGTGGGAACCCTGTTACTATAACATACTGCACACATCTAGCTCAGATCCATCAAAATCAGCAAAAGTTTAACCATACAAAAATTTGGCATGCAACTTACGCCTTTGGTCCTTCTTGTGTCCATATTTTCTTCGCACAGTCGTATGTGTTTTTGTATTTGTGAGCTTCTAAACCCTGAAATATTAAGGTATACTTGTTACGAGCAACCGCAATGGAACTTTTCACTATTGTACCAAAAATAAATATAATTCCAGTAATATTATGAAATATGAAACCCGTGGCATGAATTTCTAACCAAATGAGGTGGTATAATAACGACTACAATGATTTCCACACAATAAATGACTTTTCTCTGATCTTAGTGTAGTAACCTTCCTCTTTATGACAATAGAAAGAACGAAAGAAAAAGACAGTCACATTCAACATACCTGCATTCTAGTTTTGATGACATCTAAAGGGGTATTACCAAACACTGAAGCAGCACCCGCTAGGGCACCGAAGCAACCCGTTAACAACTTAGGGACGGTTTTACTTTGATCTCCTCCTTTGTACCAATCTTTTAACGACTCCACCACGAAGAACCTGATGGCTTGATTTGAACCTTGTTTCATCATCGTAGCAGTCAAACCTTGATATGTTCCTCTAAAACCTGAAAACAGAATTTTCAAATCCAATATTAAACTGTACATAATCAATATTAGGAGGATATCCGGTGGGGTATCTTGCAAAAATTGTTTAAACTATAGATACAGTGTAAATGCGATGCTATATTGATCATCAATTGTTCCGGTCACACATGATTTTTCCTAAATTATTTTGCCCGAGTTAAAACTTTTCCTTTGCAATATTATATTGGTCGTTTGTGACCTCTACATGTCGATAAAATTCATTAATTCATTGCAATTTTTTCACTTTTGTTTTTATCTGTTATGTTTTTAAAGTCTTATAACATTTACAATATATTTTAATTACCAATGAATATGTTTATACTACACACCATGAATTGTAACTCATTATGCATGTGGGTGAATAAACATATTTAAAAAAATCTACTTTATTAAATCATTGAATGGAATTTGAGCAGTTTCATTAGAGCTGTGATTATTTATTGACACTTATTTTTTTGTATTATATATCGTAGCTTGATAAACTCCAACAAATGTCCTATTCATTGTATTACATATTCAGGTCAAACTAAAGCGTATTGCATCATTCTTAAAATGACACAGAATTGACCTGGTTTGCTCTGAATGGTGTCACACACTGTCCTGGTGTACAGATGACCTTATCTTGTGACAAGATCTCTCTCAATAACAGGTCGCTTCAAGGTTGTCTAAGGTTCCATTCAAAGTTCATTCATGCATTTCTTTGTAGGACAAAACTGAAACGTTTACTAATGTTTATTGAGGCCAGGTCGATACTAACTATGGCGAATAATGAATGCCACTGATAGCATTGAATTTATCAGATATGCACACTGTTAACTACATCGTTAAACAGATTAATATTATGCAAATAACATGACAAATGACGTAACAACAAATCAATTAACCCAAAAACAGTAAATAGCCTCCTCATATTTTTGTTCTTGTCAGCTCTACTATCACCATCCTTTTAACGAGGTTGTAGTACATTCTTTCAAAACCAGTATCTCAATAAGATATCAAACTCGCCATATATTCGTACCTTGCTCTTTGATTATCAATCGCACGCCATGGAAGAAACCTTTGAACCTTGGATTGGCTTTTCTCTGGTCATCGATAAACTTTACTTTTACAGTTTCCATTGGAGTAACAGCAAAAATAGCTTCACTAATTCCTGCCCCTGTAATTTAAGGAAGGACAACATTATTACATGCAACTAAGTATAAAATGTAAAGAAAATAACTATATTCAACTTTTGCAGCTTTTTGAATTTACACATGCAAAGTATCATGAGTATTGTCAAACATGAACCTTTTAAGTTTATACATGAAACATGTCACCATGGCTATAAAATAGTATCTTTCCAACTGTTTCACTTCGCAGCTTAGTGCAAAACAACTATGCAATGAACATATTAAAAAGAGGTATAGTTTTCCTTACCAAGTCCACATGCTAATTTCTTTCCTGATGTCAAGACACCCTGTTCGTTGACATTACGTTTCTTGAAGAATTCAAATGCACCAAACCTATAAAAAAAATTAAGTTACACTTTAACTAATTATGTTAATGTACAGAATATTGGGGCCTTTTTAAATCATGGCAAGGATGTTTGAATCCTTACGAAAATGTTCAAATAAACACATCTGCTCAATTGAAAACTACAAAATGCAGCAGCCAGCTTGGGTTGAGTGTTCCATAAATTCTGACAGGAGTTTAATTAAACATTCGCCTTTCACTGGCTTCAATCTATGTGCTGAACTACTAGTTCATCTCACTGCAGAAGTACTCTGGTTTCATTATTGCTATTGCGAATGTACTGTTCAAAAAGCATTTCTGAGATGACGGAATCAAAACCAATGGAAAAGTATACAGAAGGAGAAATAAGCCCATTTATTACAGCATGATATTTAAGAATAACTAGTTCAGGTGGGTGGGTGGATTAGGGCTTTACATCCTGTATTTCTGCACCTGTTGGGCTAATTAGGGCAAACAGGGACCATGGCAATGAGATGACGGATGAAAGAGCCATCCATCTTTAGCTCGACCGGGAATCGAACCCGGGACCCAGCGGTTGGAAGCCCAGCGTGCCACCACTGAGCTAGTGAGCACCACTGAGGGCCAAAAAGATGACAATGTCATTTACAGCAGTAGCATACTCAAACGTGGAGTTGGGTAGCAAACTAACCTTAAGTACTAACGAGCTCACTTTGATGATAATAATCAGATGAAAATCAATTTATCTCATTAGCTGGTTAGCATTACCTGACTGCAGACTTTGGTATTGACCCGTAAAGGAGAACGGAGAGACCTCTGTACAAGCCAAGGACACCGTGACCTTTGACCGTCTTGACCACACAGTCTCCGATGCCGTTGAATCTCTTGGCCCCTCCCATCTTCTCGTCCAGTTGCAGTTGCGTCTTGACATATTCTGTCGGGAATGTGATGCAGATCTCTATGCCCCCTGTTATTCCACCTAGAAAATTAATACACATCAAATTAGACATATTTCTGCATGCTATACAAATAGCAGTAAAATAGTTTTTAGACATGGCTCAGAAATTTGGTAATAATTTTAGTGAAAACCCAGTCCCCCTGTGCGTTTTCATAATTTCATCCAAGACTCTGCAGAAATAGATTTAGTACTAAATCAGTGTAAATATATGCCACCAATTTGCATTGCAGAAGTCATAATTTCACCTCAAAATGGTAATGATTAAACTGCAAACTGAGCCCTACTGTAAATATATTTAAATGAAAAATAAAAAAAATAAAGAAAAACCATCTTGAAGAGCAAACTTATCAGTTGTCTATAAATGTCACAGAAGTAATATTTCAATGTGTGCAGAAGAATCCTCTTGGTGATCAAAAAAAGAAATCATTTCAATATATATGTTGCGATTTTTTCTAAGAAAAAAATTATACATCAGAAAGTAAACCAGTTAAATTGATCGATATAAAAATAATTCTAAGCTGGTTAATTGCAATTAAAAACACCATTAACTGCAGGCAAGTTAGATTGATTTCAAACTTGAACGAAATTAAATCATTCTCTTTTTATAAATTTTTTTAACCATAACATTAAACATAAAATTTTCAAAAGGGGTAACATTGTAACATGCAGTTTTTGTTTTTATTTCAACATAAATAAATATTTTCTCTTAAACATGTACTTCACTCCATCATTTTGACTTGTAATGTTTGAGTATTATATATAATGCTTAAGAGAAAAGAAAAAAAAAATCCACACCAAATTTGTGCACTATTCTACTGTGCTAGACTTGTATGGGAAATACACAGCTGCTGCTGCAACAAGGATGAATATCAACATCAAAGATGTCCATCATCATACATAATGCCCTGCGTGTAAATCATATGATGACCCAGATGCATGAGTATGAATGGCACAGTACTCATATCATCATACACCTGGACAGTAGCCTTAAATTGTAGCAATTCATAACCATGATGATAGATGAAAGATACAAATAAACAGTCCATTTATCAAGAATAAATTACCCACATGCAGGATGAATAAGAAATGAGAAGGAAGGAAGGAAATAAGGAAAGAAGGAAGAAAATAGATTGTTAGATAGATTGATAGATCGATAGATAGATATGCAAGTGAAAGAATAGCACTAAACAACAGCCTATTCAATCATTGATCAAACAATTTTCCCCATTATAGCCAACACTTTTCGCCATTCTTATCTCAAATTATACATTGATTTCTTTTAGCCCCTACAAGTGGAACCATCAAAAATGGTCTCAATCCGTGCAACCAAACAAACAGAGTATTACAGTATGCCCAGAATTTTTACCTTTAAAATTTACAGTTCACAATTTAAATTACTAAACATTGATTGTCCACCTTGATCACTGTTGATATGCCAAAGGCTTAATATTCACCATATTGTTCACAACTGACTTTACTCAACATGTATTTACACATAAATAGTGTAAATAGAGAAAAGTGAACATAAGCCCATTAAATGACTGCATCTGGCATTCTATACAGCTGTTTCTAATGTTCATTTAAATGATCCAAATTTTCATAAATATAACATTAAAAGCCCACGTTTGAAACCATTGTTGTGATAACAAAAAACAACTGCATTTTTAGGGGGGGGGGGCGGGTTTAAGGTAGTGTTCTGGTGACTCAGTAATGATGAGATGATACAACATGATTATCAAACTCCTATCTGTGTATTAAGATAGATCATAATAATAAAATATGCAAGAATAAATACACATTAAACTGTTATTCCTGTATATTCCACATCTAACTCTCAATTTCTTTTAGTGACTCTAGCATTCAAATCTGACTATCTCTCTATAACAATATATGTATAATGTTTGTAGGACCATAGCAGTAGTCATTTTATTGAAATATTAAGTCCAGTTAACATGCAATATGAGGTACATGAACAAAGCACTAAAACTCATATTTCTGTTCACATTCTAGCCTGTACTTGGCCATTTAATATGACATGTGGTGTTCTGACGCTATCTCCTACATTATTGTTGGTCTGTCTGTCTGTCGTGGCACGGTGCTGACTGACTATCGCTTTGACAAATAATCGACAGTACTCAGGTCTATAGATTCTACACTGACCCGCAGTCTTATAGATCATAACATTCAAACCAAGACTAGTGTGATGTGGCCAACAAGATATTGACAATGATCAATCTTGGCACAAGTTGGCAGCTTAATCATAATCCGATCTAATTACAGTTCATTAGCGGAATTTGTTGCGAAGGCCAATTGTCTCATCTCCTCCCAGAATCCCCTACTTTGTTCTCACACTATCAGACAGATCAATCTATTGATCCAAGTCCTGCACCTCCCTGCAGAACTGCAGACAACTGCAGACGCCACAGCAGGGTGACCTTGGACAAGAGTGGATCCAAAGGGACCAGAAAGGATCACAGTGCTGTTACATCTTACACCCCTTCTAGTATTATACTTCAGCAATATCAATGCAGCGGCATCAAAAGGAACATAAACATCGCTCGACTGATTTGCAAATGGAATTCGATTCCCAAGCCACTCAGTCTGACTCAGTCTGACTCCGACACTTCCCCAAATGATGTCTACATATCAATACAATTTATTTATTTGTGCAGATGGCTATAGATCCAGTTAATTTTGGTATTATATACAAGAAATACTGTGAAACTAGTAGGGAAATGGAAAACAAGAAAGCTGGCAGACAAACATCAGTGACCAACTGCCCATGCAGCCAGTCGTTACAGCTAGGGTCAAATGTAGCAAACCACTGAACAAACTGGATCTAATGTTTAGAATTTTCAAACATATATTCAAGTTGTAGTATAATACATATCATTGCATATAGCGCTATGAAATAGAATATATCCACAAATTTGCAATGCTGATAATATTTTAGAAATTACCTTGTAACAACTACAATACAAGAATTACTATTAAATTGAATATAAACTTCAGATTTAGACAGCTGATCAAAACGAATTTTACAGTGAGTGTTTATGAGATAAATTATGTCTATGGACTGCAATATGACATGCGTGGCTCGGTAATCACACAAATTTCACAAAATTGTTAGCAGACAAAAAAAAACCTAACAAGATGTTAAAATGCAAATTTATCAATAATCATTGATAAACTAAAAGTGGCATCCAGGTATTATGACCTCATTTACTGATAAATCTGCATTCTCAAAAAAAAAAGGTGTTATGGGGTAACTGCACAAAGTGCACATCCATATAAATAAAATAATTAATTAAAAAACTAATAATGAGTTGTACCTTACTGAACAAATCTGTATATCCTCAGATGTTTATGGCTATTGTATTTTCTGTAAATGAACATGTTTGTCTTCATTGGATTAACTAAGTAAAATTTCATGAACAAGTAAAAAGATTGTTCAATTACTTTAATTCATTTTTAAAAGAGACCCATCAATTAAACCATATTGGCTTGGGTCTACTCTTATAGTCTTAATTAACTCTTTAATTAGAATTATGTATTGCATGTGGTCATGTATCAGTGACCTTGCCCAAGATAAGATATGACAAATATATAAAATATATATAAATATATTTTATCACATTGTCACAAATTTACCAATTTAGTTTTTAAAAATGAATGCATTAGAAACATGGCACATACATACATTGTATTACATTTTACATATATATTCATAGTTTTTATTATGCAAACTAATTAATGCACAGTGAGACTTTAATAAACATACATACATGTATATGTGCTCATTCTCAAATACCCATGCAAGATATATAGACAGTATAGCCTTAAGGATACTGAATGTTGAAAATATTACAGTGTTTAGATAAGATATAACAATAATAACCTACTTAAAATTCTGGGGTAAATAGAAGGGTGTTCTATATAGTCCTATTCTGAAGACATAACAATAATAACCTACATAAAACAATATGATAAAATTCTGGGTTAAATAGAAGGGTATTCTATATATATAGTCATTTTCTGAACATAACAATATTAACCTACTTAAAATTCTGGGTTGAATAGAAGGGTGTTCTATATAGTCCTATTCTAAGTTTACCCAATAGTCTAGAGAAACACTGCAGGTTCATTTTCACTTTTTTTTTTCAGTATAATCTACAACTCAGCTCCAGACAATTATAGTTGATGCAATACACATTGTTTTGAGACCATAAACAACATAACATTTTTATGATGTTAATATGGTTGGCATGACCTGAAATTGACCAATCAGAGAGCACCCTGCTGGAGGTGTGGCACCACGCCACCACTCATCAGCTGGTGCTGTAGTTTAGTCACAAATTAAGTATTTACTCTGTGGATACAAGTGCACTTTAATTGAAATTTTAAAAAGCAGTAATTTTAGCTAATGGTACTTCAAATAATTCATCAAAAATCCATAATTGAAGTTTCTGCTTTTTTAAATGAATATATATTATATTGTAGGCTTATCATGAATGTATGTGTCAGTGAGAAATAATAAATTATTGAGCAAAGAATTGTTATTAACTAATTCTGTCAATTCAGATGATCAGCTAGAAAATCAATTGAAGCGTGTGACCTTGGACTAGATTTCGAAATGATAATGATATTGACAAATTTCAAATTGGGACATTTGTAGATCTGTCAAAATTAACTGATCGAGTGTGGTCATAATAATAAGATGCATTTGGCTTAGATCATTGACAACTTTACAGTGAAATGCAGCATGACATCCCACATTTGTCAATGTGAAGCAGTGACACTCGCGTTGTAAACAAGGACTAACCTGCCACGATGCCTTTGGCAGCCTTGGACTTCGGGAGGTAGCTTGCCATCCCGGTGGATTCCTGCTGCGTTGAAGCCGCCATGCTGTTCTCGGCCGGTCGATTGAAAGGGTTTTGGAACTGTTTCCTAGGTCTGTCCATGGCTGTGCAGTGAAATAACGGGATTATCAACTATAAAGCAACTGTCATTTCCCAGTGCTTGAGGCTTACTGGGGCTCCCTCTTTTCAATGTTGTGAGTTGTTCGCCTGACCTTTGACCCGCAACGTCACTTCCGCTTTCGCCCAGAAACTGCCAGCCAATCACAAGCCAGCGTTTTATTTTCCTTGACAACGTCTCAATAGCTCTGCATGTTTTCGTTGCCTGACCAGGTGCTGGGCATTATACGGGATAATTAGGTCTAAAAGGTATGTAGGCAGCTGTATTTCACATGGCACCACATGAATAGGTGCTGTCATGTGCTTAATTGTTGAAAAATCGCATTTCAATGAATTCATGGATCATGGTGAAATTAAAAATGAAAAGATCCAAAAATAGCTCGCGCTGCGTCTGTATGTGATCAACGTTTTCCATTCAAACACTGTATAATAATTAATACTATGTGTACTGTGCCTGTGGGGTTTTCTTGACATTCAGAGGCAGTGAAACTTACAGTAAAATTTACAGGTAGTATCTAAATCACTAAATCATAAATGCAGACACCTGCATTTATTTATTTACTTAATTTAGTGCCTGACACTGCCTAGTATCTGAAACTGGCTATGCCCATGTCCTCCTCTTGTAATTTTATTTTCTCAATTATATATTGAAATTGAAACCTTATTTTATGAACAGTAAAATACTAACAATTATAGTAACATACCTACACCAAACATGCAGATGCCATAAGCCATTTTGGCTCCTGTATTAATTAAAGCTAATACATTTGGTGGAATCAAAACTAAAGGTAACAATAATACAAACATTTAAGAAAAAATAATTGCTATTTATACAAAACAAAAAATAGGTGGATATACTGATACAATGCAATTACAATTAGTGTTGAAAACTAAAGTGATTAAATAGTAGAGATTATTTCAACCTTTTTTTATAACAATGATAAGAGCAATTAATATTTATTTTGTTGTAAAAATAATTCCAACATTTTACATATATTCTGATTTATAAGAGTTTCAACAAAGTTTGACTATAGAACTTAATCGCATGGAGTAAATTGGTAAATTATTGTATCTTCTGGCCGGTCTGAAGTGTCAAAAGCAACAGCCTTTTTAAATTTTTTTATTGACCCATTGCATTGATTGCAAAGTATTGATGATGCTCCCTGTGATAGTCTGAAGTAACAAAGCTCACTCACCAGGTGGTGTTCATTGCAACGCTGCTTCATGGCCCTCTAGTGGAAGCCACAACTGGGTAAAAACAAGAGCCGGACGAAAAGGCTGTGGTTAATGCTCATCCTGTACAGCAAAAGAAAAGTAAATTGAGGCGTTTCCCATTGAGTAATGTCTTACCCAATTTAAAAGAAATCCGGTCTTAGGTTTATTTTAGCCTATTTGGAGCACCACGAAGAGTAATCAATCTTCTATGATTCCAAGAATAACTCAAGATATATGTGTTAATATATGTTAATAATTAGTTAATTATATATAATAATATACAGTGTAGACCTCGATAAATTCCTCTTACAATAAGTAATCTAACATTTGGCTTTCTTTTTATCTTCAGATTTTTCATCAAAATGGCAAAACTGGTACAGGCCCCTCCTAAATTCAACCACCCAGAATGGAACGTGTCCAACCAGATGAAGTATGCAAATGCAGAGGCCGAGAGATCAGCAGCCGAAAGATTAATAGAAGAATCAAAGAGGTTGGACGATGACACTGCCGCTCGGACAAGAAAAACTCAGCGAGATGTGAGCAAAAAATTAGGTAAGTCTTGTCAACGAAATGTCTCATAATATTTATTACATATTTTGAACTTGTGTCATACATTGGATTAAAAATGTATATATGTACTATTGACATCCTACTTTTTTAATCTATTTCTGTTTTTCTTTTTAGACCAGAGAATTGATGACATAAAATACTGGGAACAGGAAGTCAATGACAAATTAGATGATATAAAGGTAGAAACGGACAATTTATTGGCATTCAAGACGAGGGTGGAAAAAGCCTTCGAGTCCTGCAAGGAGCCTCTGCATATTGCCCAGCAGTGTCTCATTAATAGGTAAATCAATAAATTGGAAACTATTTGCCCATGCAATAATTGCTATCATTATATTCTACTTTCCTGTAGAATTTTGGGATTTTTTGCTTATCATCAGCAGGTTCTGAAGGATTGCAAAACAGTAAAGAAATGATCAAATGAGGAAATTAATATATAGGCCTATATTGCAAAGTATTACTCTAAAGTACTCTTCTTTACTTTTTTAGTCCATTTATATAATACTGCACCAACCCAGTTCAATACAAGCACAAAAAAACGCATCATAACTTATAGTGTATGTGTATTTCTTTCATAAAGACCTTGGTGGTTAATGCTCCACAAAAAATATTGATCCGGATTCCAGCAACACCCTAGTGTGACAAATTCCAGTGCCCTTAGGTCTTCTTTATTGCCTTAGTCTCTGTTCACATGTGGATGTCTGAATGTTGCCCAAAAAGCACAAAGTGGAAACTACAACTTGACACAAAAAAATAACTCAGCTGATTGAAAGGATGGCATTACACCCTAAATCCCTGATGGCTTGTCACATACTACCAAAATGCTGAACATGTGATAAACTAGACCTTAGAGAGTAATACTAGAGAAATATAGGATGGGGTCACAATTGAGTGATCTTTTGCTGCAGGGCTCTCTGTCAGTTGATGACCAATAATTTCTTTTGAGGCATTTACTAGAGAGTGAACACCTACATCAGTGTACTTGTAGAAGATGCATAGGCCTATCACTAGTACAAAGTTCTGTAGGCTTCAGTGTTATCATATTAGCACATTGAATATATCACTGTCAAGGCCAAACGTTATTCCAGCATCTCTCTCTTTCTCTCCAGACAAAAGCGGATCGGAATAGACCTTGTGCATGACGATGCGGAGAAGGAGCTTCTGAAGGAAGTGGAGGTCATCCAGGGAACCATGGCTTTGCTCCAGAGGACAAGCGAACAGGCACAGGAGCAAGTGAGGTAAGGATCGAATGATACAGACATAGATGGCAATTATCATATTGACAAGGCAATGGCTCTGAAACAAGATACAAATGTTATCACAGAACACAGTTTCTGTTACATTGGACAATGCTGCCCACCAGCAGATGGCACTAAAGTCAGCAACCTCATTCCCTAGTGCCACCTTCTGGTAAACATTAAAATCGGACCCAACTGGGGAAAACGGCATTTGGAAGCCACATAAGATTCTCAACTTTATTTTCTAGTAATTTTGCTTCATCACAACATCAAATGATAGATTACAAAATTACACCTACTCATCACTGCCAGGTATCTAAATGTTAAGTTTATACATCTCATAAGAAAGCTATTTACCTCTTAGGTTGAACAGAAAGGCCAAGTTCAATTTAGAAAAGGACCTGAAAGACAAGTTTGCCGCCTTGAGCATCGATGAACACAATAAGGAGCTGAAAAACTACTCTGCGGAACTGCGCTTCAAGGATGGAGTAGCGAAAATTGATGCCAAGTAAGTATCATGAATGAGTAGCTATAAAAACATGATTGAGTGAATAATTTTTCATAAACCATGTTTACCTCCTCTAATAATTCAATAATCATATATGTGGTGTACTACAGGGGTCCATACTTGGGCCCTTGCTTCCTTTAGTGTCATACATTTTTTTAGTATTTCTGTCACTGTACTCTTCCTTACAGCGGCATATGTTATTGAGTCTTTGGAAAGAGTGGCTTTAATATTCAATAAATAATCAATAACATATCATTTCTATAGCATATTTAATCAAAGTTTGGCATGCATTTTGCAGTTCTGTCACCCCTGAAACTTGGGAATCCTTCTCAAACATAAACATAGAAGATGCAGAGAAACAGAAAAATAATTCAGTCAGCCTCCGTTCCCTGATGGATGGCATTTTGCAGTCCACTGCGAATGACATGATCAAACAGAAAGAGTGTGTGGACATAGCTCTTAACAGACGCATTGATGAGACACGCGATGCTAAAGAAAAACTGGAGGACCATCTGTCAAAGGTAGAGCATTTTCTAGCACTGTCATAGTTATAGACATTTACGTGTGCTTAAACTAGTAAAATGTAACAGCGGTGAAAAGATATTCATCTTGGAAATCTAACAGGTCAAATATCATCAAAGGATAGGTTTAGGTTGATATGTTATCATTTTGTGGTGATTTAGCATCATCTGATCTGTTCTCTCTTTGTGCTAAGATTAAAATAGTATCATTCATGTGACTGTTATTTTTTTCTTTCTTATAGGTGATCAAACAGATTCAAGAGATGGAGGATAACGTTTCTCGCCTCACAAAAGCTATCAATGATAAACAGAACCCAATGATGCTCAACCAGACACGACTTGAGAACAGGAGCTACAGGCCAAACGTGGAACTCTGTCGCGATGCCGTCCAATATCGTCTCATTGAAGAGGTCACTGAGATCACCATGTCCGTTGCCCAACTACAAGAGCGTCTGGCGCAGTCTCAGGACAGTCTGAAAGGTCTTGTCCGACGACAGTTGGATTTGGAGGAGGACATCCAAATCAAAGCAAACACCCTCTTCATTGATGAGACAGAATGCATGGGCATGCGCAAGAGCATCAACATACAAGCTTATTGAATATTGCATTGGTGTCGCCTTACAATCATAATCACAGAATGCTATAATTGCTGTTTATCTTGTAGGAATTGTACCTGTGTAACACCATCTATATCAACGGCACTTACTGCTGAATTTATACCTCTGGAATAACTCTATGCACAATTTTGCATTTTTGTTTTTGTCTGTGATAGCCTCGAAGAGACATGCTGCTTATCTAAGGGTTGATAATGTTATCTATTTATTGTAATAATCTGCATGAATCATGACGATAGTAAATTATGCATAGGCAAAACGTAACAATAAATCACAAAAATAATATTATATCGTTTGAATTTTTATTATTTTTACGAAGATGTGAAGTGGGGCAGATTCACCTAAATGTGGCTGTTAGGTCATTGATGCATGGGTGAACTGATGGTTGATATGTCCATTAGCTCATCTGCCAGTCCTGGGTGACCATGGCCCATTTTCAGGCATTTGAGCCCCCCCCCCCCCCCCCCCCCCAAAAAATGGGTAAGGGAAGCATGGTGTGGCTTCTTTGCAGGATATATATTATACACTCTTCAATAGCCTCATTGTTTGAGCAAAAATATATTTTCCAATTGTTTTTGCATTGTATTTTCTCTACGCTACTGGTCTGAAAATTAAACAGAACTTTTAATGAACAGCTGCCAAAGCCAGGCAAAATGATGCATTTCAAGCAATTTCTTAAGTTGCTTTGTTGCAATGGGTGTATCCTAACATTCCACATCGTTCTGTTTTTCTGAAATTAACAAATGGCACAATGCTGTCTTCAATGTTGCATTTATGGCATCTGCCACACCCCTCAGCTTCTGTACTTATTCTTTACAAAATCCAACATCCTCCACAGAATTGGCTGTATGGGGAATGAGCAAGCACAGTGGCAGAGAGTTTGATCCGGAAGTGATACAATCAGAGGTAATGAAAAGGACTCAAAAAGAGGAACACCCATAAACAAGGAGAAGCTCGATCCTATTCGCAAATTAGTCCCTGATGAGAGAACCAAAGCAATATATCTGCAACACTTTGGGTCTGCCTGATGCAGCTCAGGAAACACAATTGCTGTGAACCTTTAAAAGCTGACTTATTTTGTATAACTTACTTGACATATCATTATACATATTTAACCCTCAATAAACAAAGTTGTAAGGGGGTTTTTATCACCCTGTCTTGACGTAAGACCCTCGATCACACCTTTCCGCAGGAGAGGGTCTTGGAGAATTCGGGGGAGCAAGAATCCTAATGGGGGAGCAAGGAATTTGACAGGATAGATCAGTTCATTTTTGCAAGACTACAAAGCAACAAGTCCCTGTCCATAATAAGATGCTGCAACGTCGTAATGGACGGATTTTAAAGAACAACTTCGTTTGCCGCTTAGTTAAATTTAACGGCCTATCTCGCAATGAGTTGATATCTGCTAGACCCTCGTCTACGACGCGGCGTCTAGGCCTAGTCTGGTTATCACCAGTGTCCGGCAGGCATGCGGGGTGGGGCATAGATTGTAATTTTTGGAGAAATTAACACTTATGCTAAATTTATTTAAATTTAATTACTACAACAAAATTGATTACTATATAGGCCTATAGCATAACGGTGCCTTTTCATAGTCACATTAACACATCTTTATTATTGCGACATGAGGCACAGTTACAACCATTGGAGCATTACCTACTATTTTCTGTATCAACTGCCCACAACTGACCAAGATACTTTTGGAACTTATTACGAGTGCTTGAAAATTTATCGATATATCATCCATGTTAATGAATTTCTGTACCACCAATTTTTATCATAAAATTTACAAATCATTTAAATTATGCTTTACACAATAGAACTCTATATACCCAAACAAAGGCTTTTTGGAAACCTACAAAAGCCACAGTAAGTATCTGAACCCTGGTATAGCCTAACCAACTCTTCTTGAGTGGTGGCTTTTGAGGGTTTCATGACCATAAATGGAATATATTTATAATGAGGGAAAATATGAAAACAAGTTTAGAAACCTCCATATCACAGACACTATTACTCCTACATGAGTCAGGGCTGGAATCAGATGAGGGAAAATTCCATAATAATAGTTTGAGTTACTCACAGTTAACTAGAGTACCACAGGACTGTGTTATGATTTTGGTCAGATGTTCAAGATATTGCTTAATAACAAGCTTCTAGAGCTTTGCCAAGAAATGGTAAGTTTGATACTGGTCTGTAGTTCTTGTTCACTTGCTGAAGCTAAAATAAATTTCACGAGTGGTCTAATTATAGCATGCTTCAATTGTGCAGGAACTTCTTAATCATAATTGGTAGAATGTCTTCAATGAGGCAAAGGGTCAAGTTGGCAAAATTTGAACATACCACGGATGATCTTTTTAACCTCATTTTCCTGAATTCAAGAAGTGATGCTTTTACATGAATTAGTTTCATTTGATTTTGGCCTCCCTGTAAATTATCCGTGCAAATAAGTTGCTAAAGTTTTTGAGCTGATGCTGATATAGTCTCATCATCATGTGGTGGAAGTGATGAAGTTGTTGTAAAATATCTAAGAGCGCATTAATTTCTAAATAACTAACACCATTCAGTATTATATTTATAATTTATTTTTTGTGTACAATTAACAAGAAAAACAGCTTAGCATGCTGCAGTGGTTTAGTGTAGGCTGCTGATACTTGTTATGTCCGTACAAAAAACAGACTCATTGTGACACACAATACCTTTTATATTTATTATCCTTATTAACAGCCATATGCTGTACATATAAAAGAGACTGAAATTATAAAGGAGTAAAAACAATAAAAACATAACAGAAGATAATAGATATATAGGGGCCTTTTACACATATTTATGAATACAGAAACATTACAAGGTATAACATGTGTAAATTAAATCTGTCATATGTAAACCTTAAATATTTATAAAATTACAATTTCATTTTTTCAGAGCCATATATATCATGTGCGAGCTGCCACCTGGTGAGCACTGATAATGAAAGTATAACCCAGAAGCTTGCCCTTTGGTTTTTTTATACTGTATACGAAATTTCATTAGGGTAAGTACACTAGTGTTCGAGTTCTGCTCTGGAAATGAAAGTGTTACATATGTCCTCCCACTCACCTGCTTGTAAGACAGACACTGGTGATAACAAAAACCCTCTTCAAAGGTCATGGACTGAGGGTGAAAACTTCCACATTTAGTACAAATATCAGAAGATCGAAATGATCTGCAAGATGTAATGTAAGTTTCAAAGTTTAGGTGTGTAGAAGGGATATGTAAAAACTTTTGAGTGACAGATCCCATCCGTTTTGCAGTGTACATTGCTGTTCTCGTTTTTTTGCCTGAAATTGTAGCAAACAACAGTGACAGATTGCGTCTTCCCAGCACTAAGCCTGTTGTTGCTGGAAGGAGGACAAGTTGGTTGGTCTGTTTGCTTGACCTGTTGGCATATTGGTTGATCTGAGGATTTCTCTTCATCTCGCTCGAAGAAGTCCAGTAATCTGACAGATGTCACCTGAAATAAATACATATCTAGACTGTGAAATGAGAACTTATAAATGACAGAATTTAACTACAGTAATATTCCAAACGAAAGTTAAATTATTGCAATATGGACAAATATCTGAAGATAAAACATTATGCAGAAAGTGAGACTTCAATATTTGGTCAAATATTGGCGAATATAATGACTACATTTTGAGTAATAAACGGAGAAAATGTCAACAAAAATAAGTCTTAATAGATAAGAAAAATTGTTACGCCATCACAAATGCAGACAATCCGCTTTTAAAAGACTATCTCTAGTCGAGGGGCAATGATTTGAATTTTAAGTCTGTCAGAGCCAAGAGCTGAGATGGAAGTAAGCTCACTTAAACAGCAGACAGCATTCTGCCATTTGCCAGAAGTTCTACGTTCTGTTCGCCGATATCTTTTTCCTCCTCCTTTTTTCATTTTTTTTTTTTTTTGTTCAGTTGTTCTGTCATTTTGCAATAGATAGTTCTACGGCCAGAATTTATCAAAATGTAGCTCAGGCCCTTGATTTTAGGACACAAGAAAAGAGATTTAAAACACATTAAACAAGTTACCTTACTTGTCGACCTTCTCAAGCATGAGCCTTTCTCTCCTCTTAATTATATTCTATACTGAGATTTGCAGCCTCCAGAAAAATGATTTGATTGGTCGCGGCATAATTAAAGAAGGATTCGAAATTAATGTTCACCCGTTTTTTTTGCCAATTTTTGCTCTTCATACATGTTATATGGCAGCAAACAAAAAATGGCCAGAAAGGTGGGCAATAAATACAATCCCAGTTTTCTAACCCATGCAAACAAATGTTATAGAATTGAGAATGGGTATATGTCTGATAGGCCCAGATATCTTTTCTATTTTGATGGCATTTTTCTGTTGCAGGAGGCAGCTGATACACCGCTCTTCAAAAGTATAGGATATACTAGCTACATGTAATGTAGGTCGGTGCTGGCCAAGGATATATTTTTGGAGGGCGGTGTGGCAAGACCTTAACTACAAACACCCGGGCCGGGGTTGGATATACTTATGCTGAATTCCAAATGCCGGAAATTGAATCAGACTCAAAATATTTATTGGGGATGAGTATTTAGTTATTAAATTTAAAATAACATTGAAAATTTCACTCAGACACTGAGATAAATATAATTGCATCCCGAGGAGATTATGTAGACTATGCACTGATAGATTTGCATCTCTGAGAAATATTGGAATTTGGCGAAAGTGAAATTAATCAAATTACTCATTTAGGAACAAGACACACATGTTCCGGCATGAATCCAGCCAACTACATGCCCTTGCTGAAGGGCTGCCCTGAGAATTATATCATAAAAGTTTTCATCCTTTGCTTTGAAAGATCCCAGTTATTACTCATATTTCATTTACCAGGCACGCACAAAGAGCTTTCTTTGCTAAATTTCACTCAAATCCTGCTTGATTTACGAAGAGAAATAGCCGGTATTGAGCGCCAGGCAAGTTATGCATATTTCATAAACATGTGCTTATATATGCCAGCTCATCCAAATTAATCTGCCTATATAACAGGACCAAATGGAAAAACAGCTTTGTCTGAATTTTGTTGTCCTGTTTTTTTAAATATATTTGAATAAATAATAAATATATATATATATATATAAAGATTGAGGTGAAACCAGACAGCCGGTAAAAGGAAGTCATTCTACCGAAAACTTTTTATGGCATGATACTAATCAACAAAACAGGAATATCAGTTGATTTTTTTGTTCTTAAGAACTTCGTAGGTTTTGGATTACACAAAGCATCCAGGAATGACACAAAGCAACAGCCAGCAGTAATTCATTTGCAAATTTGGAGTTACAGTTTGAAAAATTAAATTTTGCCATTTTTTCATAACCATAATAGGCGAAAAAATCATGTGAAAAATAACTAAACGGAATTTTAACCATAAAAATGTTCAGTGCAGATCCTATAATTAGTTAAAAGTCGCCAAAAAGCCTCAAAATCACCTTTTATTTCCAAATCCTCATCAGTAAGAACAAAAAATATTGACAATTCTGTGGAAGTTCTCATTCCACAAAGATTTACTTTCATGTGACAAGTTTATGTTGCTGCGTATTACAAAAAAACATTGTGGATAAGTTGATAATTATGAAATATTTGTGCAAAAGTTTTAATGGTTTTGGTAATGATATTGCGTTTTGGTAATGACAGCAAAAATAATCTGCCAGGATTCAAGAAAAAAATATTGCAGCTGGTTCTATAACAAGAAATATTTTCAAGCAAAAATTCTTAAGGCGTTGCACAATGAAGGAGCTTCATGAAATAATTTCATACATTGCAACATTGACCTATAGTGTATATTGCTCTCAGTGTAACCAGCATAAATAAAGAGCAATTAACTGTTAACTTATCCAATTTGTGCTGTTTCACTTGAGAAACAGTGAGCTTAATATATATTGATATTATTTCATTCCTATGAAAATTAATGTGATTTGAATCAGTAACTAAGCTGTCTCAGCTGTGCATGTTTTGGCTCAGAATGACCCTGTGCCAAGTCAATTCAACTGAAACAAAATCCTAAAAGCTAAATTAGTTTTGTACTTAAAAGAATTGGATAGTTGCCAGACCATATGAATTTATTGATTAGCATCACTGAAAAAACATTGTAATTTGGCAAAAGTAACTTTATTAAACGGCTGTGTATTTTCTAAAGGGGTGTAATTGCTAAGTCAAATATGACAGAAAAAAACAAGTTTATTCTTATAATCTGTACAGTAGTTTGCATGAGTAAATTTAAAGAATTTTATAGGCCTACATTATATCATAGAATTATTTTATAATGATGATCAATTTATTTTCTGTTATCTATGAATTATTTAATGTACGGGAAGTTTGTATTTAATGCATGATAGGCTTACATCCAGATCTGTCCAGGAAGTAGGACAGACTTAACTGCTTAAGGCAGCCACGCAGAGTGATAATATTTACCCCTCGACCACAGCGCCCTCTTGATGCAGGCTGTTGAATAACTATAGACGAGGTTTGATTCACCGCATGACGTGGATGGCCCTATATGGTGACTTTGAGAATCGAAGCATGACCTTTGATGGATGTTGATTTGACCTCTGAAAGACCCCAGTAATTCATGACAGACATTTCTCATATTCTGCAACATGAAGCTGTTCCTAGTCCTAATGCATGGCATTTAGCAGCTCATAACATTTCATTTCTGATTCCAGATGAAGTGCTATAATGCTCAACAAATGTTGTTTTCATTTGGATTAACCTACAAATGTTACCTTTCTTTCTTACTTATATGATTATCTTGTTAAGCAAAAGACGCTTTACGGAAAGTTGACTTGTCTATGAAAAGGTTATTCTCGTAATCTCATAATAGGCAAGTTATCACACAACATATGATTTCATCCATTGGGAGAAATCAAAAGACAGTTATGAGAAATATGCCAAACTTTATTCCATTTCAGGTTTTCAACATATATTAAATGCTTAAACATCAGATGCATTTGGATTTATAATTATATATACTTTTTATACTTATGCGACGCACAATGTCATCATGAACATGATGATGAAAGTTGATCTTAGACTATATGTTTCCAATCTATAAATCTCAAAAGAGTGGAGTTTAGATCAGCATGATTTTGACCTGGAATTCTACAGATTCTGTTAAGTAATATCTATCTTTAACATTTTTACCATCATAACAACAGTAGGAAAATAATTATGTAGATACCATTATGTACAAATATAGTGTACATAAATGGTGCACTCCTGCAAAGACAAAACGAATGTTCAGCTAAATGTTTCCTCATGCAGGAAGTATGTTGTAAACTAGCCCACAAAATGGCCATATGACTTCATCAGTGAAATACGCACTACAAGCATTAGTCAATTGTGGGATAAACACAACCATATGAGAAAGAACTCGCAGAGTCCTTCATGACTAGGAATATTGCTTATTTTCCATATGTGCCATAAATTTGTGTTTTGGAAGGACGGATGTATTCTGAGATCCATTGGCGCCGAATTATTGGGTGCAAAGACACATAGGACTATAACACAACGGAAAGTAGTTCATAGACACAGTTGACATTTTTCTGTCAAATGACGGATTTATTATACTTACAAATTTAATATTTTACTATGTGGATGAATTTTAAGTTGGCTTATTTACAATTCCTGTGCTTATTTGAATCAACCTGGACATATATTAAGAACACATTTACAATATGTCTTGGAATTGACAAATAGTGACAAAGGAATATGTGTGTTCTGATATTTACAATCAAAAGAGTGCATATTTTGTAATTGATATACATTCGCTGAATACTGTGTTGAGCCATTTCAGACAGTATTAAATTTGAAGAAGCTTTGACAATCTTTCTCAATTGCTATCTTTGGATATGTAGACATTTTCGTTGCCATGGCATCCAGATTTCGTCGAGTCGCCCCGAACAGTCGGCACCGACCTTCCACAACCTTCGGGGGAATCGTTCATCCTGGAGCTACTCTGTATGTCAGTCGGACAGTCAGAAGATATGTTCGCAATGTGTGTGATTCTGTCACAGACAGCATTCGCCAACACAAGACTTATTTCACAAGTGAGTATTTAATGACACTCTCACTTGCATGTAGCATATAGCTGTACACATTAAATTCAAGAGCACTTTGATAAGATTTCAATTTGTAGGGGCCTAATCCTTATGAACGGTGAACATTCAATAAGTTTACGTTTGTTTAAGATTAACTTTGACTAGTTACATGACTGAAGATTATATCATGTTCAATCACCGAAGACTATACTTTAGAAGACCAATACACAATGGCCTAAAATCTGTCACATGATCAATGAAAGACTGCTGGGGACTGGGTGAGATCATTGGTTTGGTTTGGCAATCAGTTTCCAATCACTCACCAAGTAGTTCACAGATTGGTGACGTACGATGGTCGCGCATAATCTTTGGTGATCTTTATGAGTCTTTGACAGTCCGTTCTTATCTTAAGATGGTCTTACAATGGTTGTATGTTCGTCTTGTGGCAGTCAAATTATTATTAGAGACCTTTTGTAATGTGTGACTGCAACAAAAGATTAGGGGCAAAATCCAGGTCTCATACAGATAAACTTCAGGACTGGTGTGACTGGGTCTAAAGCAGCGAATTTCAAACTCTTAGAACCATACTGAGCCCAATATTTCGCTCAAATGAAATCCCACACAAGCGCTGTATCTATCATTATACATGGGTACATACTTCAGCTTTTATAGCTAAACTATGATCGTTGGGTGGTCCAGCTCAGGCAATTAAGCTGGTAAACGACGGAGTCCATGGATGCGTTGTACCAGGATCTCAGTCCTCTGGCTGGGTGCTGTGATCTTTCCTCCCATTTTTATTTGGAGGCCAAGGCACATAACATAAGCGGTGATTTAAACTCCATGCATTAGAGCAGGCTGCAGTGTTGAAGTTAATGTTTAACAAAAGGAAAGGTCACTCTGAGAACTTCCCATTTAGGCCGGACATGTTCCCCAAGCACATTATAATAATCTTTGAATTATAATTAACAAACACAAGTCAGCTTGATTACGTTTGGACACATTGCCGTTTATTGGCTAAACAAGAAATGGATGGACACAGATAGACGACAGACAACACAGAGACAGATGAAACACAAAACATATATATACAGCTTGCTTTTGTAGACAGCCCAAAGCAATGGGTGTTATGACATACCATAAATGCATGTTTCTAAAATTATAATAGACATATCTGGCTTCCCAACAATGGGTGGCAATTATTAACTTTTTTTGAATTCATACATAATGGTATGTTTTTTAAATGTTTTGACATTGATTGGAACTTAAGTTTATACATTTTTTAAGTACCAATTGAACAAGCACATAATATTGAATGTGCAATAAAGCAAGGGTAATGATGCAACACAGTATAAATCTAGGAATTTGTACAGTCACAATGAATGAAAACACTATATAAGAATTAGTGAAGATAATCCTATAAAAATAGGGATGGGTGGGTGGGAGAACTGAATCTGATGAGACGATTGAATTTGAGCGGGAGAGTCCGCTTATATAAGCTCCCAGGATTAGGGGCAAGGAAGTGCCCCCTGATTGGCTAGCTGCTGGTCAAGAGACCAGAACGCTTCCTGGCCATACAGGAAGTGGCTAGCAAGAAGAAACCAATATGGCTGCCCAGTGACTTTAACCAAATTTACATGGTACGTAAATCTCATTTAACAAACACAAGTCAGCTTGATTACGTTTGGACACATTGCCGTTTATTGGCTAAACAAGAAATGGATGGACACAGATAGACGACAGACAACACAGAGACAGATGAAACACAAAACATATATATACAGCTTGCTTTTGTAGACAGCCAAGATACAGCAAAGCGTATTTCCCAAAAAGCAAGAGGAGTTAGGCGACTAAAAAAGGTGAAAGTAATGGTGGGTTAGTGAAAGTGATGTGAGGGAGAGCTAAAGCGGGCGGAGAGAATGAGCCAGCTGATGAGCAATGGATGCCATGTCATCCAGGGAAGGTCTGACATACGTACTGTATGCGTGCGAACGCCAGCGGCCAAGTCGCTGGATGACTGTATCTGGCAAATTTGCTGCAGCTGCGTCAGTGGCAGACCCTGCTCGCAATGAATGTGGTGTAAAAGACTGAGGATCAAGGCCTAGGCGAGAGCAAACTGCTTTGATCCCAGCAGATAAAGTCCTATGGGTCAAAGGTTGACCAGACTGATGTAAGAATAAAGGGGCCGATTGTGGAAAGGGCCGTACATGCAGGTAGAATTGCATAGTGCAATGAGCACAGACGTCTGCTCTGGTACATCCTACTATGACGCTAAAACCTTTTAGCGAAGTTTTGGATGACTTTACTTTGATAGAAAAGTATGGCGTGGAAGCCACGTGAAAAGATATATATGAAGCAAGCAGAGGAGGAGAAACCGAAGGGTTATAGCAATACTCCCCTGCTCGTAGACAAGCGAAATACCCTAGAGTCATAGCAGCAAAAATCATAAGATTATCAAAGGAATAATACAGGGATGATTGTATGAGAGCCAACAAAGAATAAGATACCGGAGTAGCCCGACGCGGCTCTGGATGGCTACGCTCGAGTGATCTGAGCGCCCACTTGACTCTTACAGTGTAAATGAATGGGGGTGATTGACCTTGTGATATCAACCAAGCCCTTACTCCTGACAAATAGACTTTAATGGTTCTAACTAGCAAAGTTAAAGAATCAAGATATGCGATAAAACGAAGTGCATTATGCTCATCAAAAAATAGAGGATATATAGCATATATTTGACAAAATCTGATGTACCTTGTAACAGCAGTGGAATATGAGCGCCTTGAATTAAAGGCTAGACCTGTAGACACAAGGTCATGGACTCGCCGGTCCAACTCTGAAATATAAAATGAAGGAATAAGGATAAAGCTAAATGGCTGAGTTGAAATAAGGGACAGTGGCTGGCCAAATTCTGCCAGCTGGAGATAAGCCAGTAACCTCAAAAAACTTTTCGATCTTGTCTCTACTGAGGTGATCGGCTTCGATATTGTCTGTGGTAGAAATGTAAACAATGGCAACCAACAGACTGTGACGTTCCAATAGTAGGCACCAATGCCTAACGAGCTCCATCAGCTCCTCTACTGCTGTATAAAGTTTGTTTAAAATGCCACAGACCGCCATATTATCAATGTGAAAAATAATCTTTTCGCCGGCCAGGTCTGGGGCCCATGATGCCATTGCTTTAATGGCTGCGTGAAGTTCTCGCCAGTTAATGGACATTGTTGCGAGGGATTCACTTTGTCCCTTATACAGATGGGCGAACCACTCGCCTCTACATAGGCCACCAAATCCTATATTACTGGCATCAGTATAGACATGTATAACCTGGCCTGTGGACCAGTCCACATTGTACAGGCAAGTACCATTGTGGCTAACTAGACACTTATGCCACCATAATATGTCCGCTCTTGCTTGCCTGGACAAACGCACTTTGTAGTGCAAATATTTAGCCTTTTTTGAGAGGGCTATGAGCCTGCCGAGAAAGGCTCTGCCGGTCCGTACAACTCGAGCGGCAAAGGCTAACTTGCCTATTAGGCTTAACAATGACCTCTTTGTACCTACTCGTTTGTCTAACCAACCAGCCAATATACCTTTGACCTCCACTATTCTATCCTCAGATATACGTAACTCACCCATTTGAGAATCTATAATAATGCCTAAAAATTCTATGACCTTGGCAGGAGGAGTGACCTTTGAATGCTGAACTGTGAAACCTGAGTCTGTGGATGTAGTTAAAGCAACCTGAAGACTCCTGGCACATTCACTTTTAGATCCCTCTACAATTAGAAAATCATCAACATAACGAACTATTCGCTTGGTGGCACCTTTGTACCACATAAATTCCTGCAATGCCTGCGCAAATTGATCAAATAAGGCAGGAGCAGACCTTAAACCAAAGTTAAGAACCTTGGAATAATAAATGTACACTGGCTCATTAATCATTGCCCACTGGAAACCCAGCATATGCCAATCACTAGGATGGACAGGCACATGCTTGTAGGCATCTTTAAGGTCAATTTTTGCCATAAATGCTCCCTCAAATTCATTACAAAATCGGGCAGCATCATCTACTGATGAATAATGAAGCGAATAATCTGCTGGATCTATGTCACCATTTACTGAACCCATTGATGGAAAGGAGAGGTCATGTATTACTCTAACTTTGGACTTATCTCGCTTGAGAAAGGCTCCTAAAGGTGATACAATGAAATGTTCATATGGGGGATCGGCAAAAGGACCGTATAGCCTACCCATCTTTAAATCATTTGAAATGACTTCTGACACTGCAGGACCATGTTCTAATGCAGAAGGCCAATTAGGAGATGATACAGTCATGGTTGCAGCTGACCTACCTATACGAACTCCATTGCAGAGTTGTTCAAACAAATTAGCTGCCTCTTGTTTAGAATAAACTAAGGGCAACATTCTTTGCCAGTAGGATTTTGTAAAAAAACTTGCTGGCTTAGTTTTTTGATTTACTGCATTTTGCACAATCCCTGAACCCTTCTTTGCCTCCACAGCCCATACAGACATGCTTTCTTCTACATTTTCTGCTGGGCTTACATAACCCTTGCTGGAAGAGTAGGCAGATTTCACTGGATTGATCTGAATTTTTGGCTCGGGGCAGATTTGCAGTCTGCCCAGTGCCACGAAAGGGGCAGTCACCTGTGGCATGGTCAACTGCAGAACACTTGGTGCAGCGATTTACACTGCGAATGGCATTGGCATCAAAAGTTGTAACAAAGAGCTCCTGATTAAGTCTAGAAAATTCAAAAGATCTCCTTCTACCCAATATTTGACGGTGCCTTATGTCATAAGTTATGACGTAAGGCAACTTGTATTTAGCAAATAGGGATAATATGAAAATTTGGTAAGAAATCATATGGTGCAAGACATTGTAACTGTACATCCTGCAAACAATTAACTGGTAAGAGCCCCAGGCTTCTAACCATCGAAATGCACTGGTAATAGCTTTCTTATTTCTTTGATACTTAAAGTTTACATTGCCACACTCATCAATAAATGTTTTAAATTCATCAGTCTCTGAGACAGATATACTGCTGTTAACGAAGTCAATGAGGTCAATGAACTCACCATTAACAGCTGATTCTGCAGATCTTGTAGGTACATGTTCAGTGCCAACAACAGTATAATCAATATGCTGGCCGTGATATCCAGGCCATACATCTGAACGATTGTTTACATTTACACTCATAAGTCCATGACGCACTTGCCGATCTAATGGTACAGCGTGGCCTGGTAATTGCTGGCGAGCTGGCATCTGTCCATAAGCACCTCCGTTGCGCCCAGGTGTAACAGGGCCATGCAACGCATCACTTCGATGAAACATAATGTTATGCTCGAGCGCACCAGGTCCGTTCGCTCGGGCGTAGCCAACCTCACGACGAGGAGGAGTGTTCATTCTTGAGGGCTCCGTAAAAAGAAGAGGGGGGCCGTTCGCTCGTGGGGGGGTTGGGTTCACTTGGGCGGATTCCATCGCTTGACGAGGGGGGTTGTTCGCTCGTGCGTATGCAGTCTCTTGACGCTGTGGTATGTCGCCTTGGGCGTATTCTCTTTCGAGACGAGGGGGGCCGTTTCCTCGGTTGTACGGCTCATGATGAAGAGGGGCGTTTTCTCGGGCGTATCCCATTTCGTGACGATTGTACTCTGCTGGAACATACGCCTCATACATCGGCAATAAACCTCCTACTGCCCCGAACTGGCTTACGTCCGCCATTTTGGAATGTGTATCAATAAAACGCTGACTTGTCGGAACATGATTTTCTGGTACTACTGGTGCCGACGACCTGTTGGGTGGGACTCTGTCCCGCCCGTCGTCAATTGGAGGAGGCAGGCTAAACTGACCGGTAATTTGCTGCTGAAGAACGTTGCTGTATGATTTTGTGGCACCTAGCAAATTTACCGGCTGCTCTGTCCCCCCCTGTAAATCGTCTCTTACTTCTTCTCTCTCGTTCTGGACATCACCCAAATTTACATCCTCTAAATCGTCTGACAAGCAATCAAAATGACCGGATGGCATGGCAATTTCGCAATAGCGACCCATTCTGCCATGATGACCACGGGCGGACCGCCCACAGGCCGTACATGTACGAGCGTTTCTACCGGTCATGATTAACTTATCAAGATGTACAATGTCAGAAAGGTATGCTTACTTCGTATACTAACGAAATTCGTTAGCTTGATGAATTTGGCGTCGTAGAACGCAAAATTTCGTTAAATGCGTATGTGGGTGTTGGTCGCACCTAGGCGTGAACAATCAGCATTCACAGAAGTCCACAGAAGATATCCGGCTTAGTTGAGGTGTGCTGGATCAGCTGGCTCAATTCAAAACTGTCAGGATTAGCTCTCCGTGAAGTGAAGTGAAGTGAAGTGCAGACGAACGAGATGAAGAGATGATTCAGAACTGAATCTGATGAGACGATTGAATTTGAGCGGGAGAGTCCGCTTATATAAGCTCCCAGGATTAGGGGCAAGGAAGTGCCCCCTGATTGGCTAGCTGCTGGTCAAGAGACCAGAACGCTTCCTGGCCATACAGGAAGTGGCTAGCAAGAAGAAACCAATATGGCTGCCCAGTGACTTTAACCAAATTTACATGGTACGTAAATCTCATTAATTGTTTTTTTTTTTAAACTTTTGTATACACTGCAATTATCATGATGATAATTAATTTCAACAGAACAAAATAATCAGAACTTAAACAATTCATACATTTGTACATATTTATGAACTGTATTGTAGTCTATTGGTTTTGACACTATCTATTGTCAGCAAACTAAAAAAAAAAGTTCCTACTTAGTGTTGGGGATGCTTCATTGCTCTTTCTGGTCAGGCAGAGACTCCTAACTGTTCTGAGAACGGACAAAAACTGTACAAAAGGGCGGACAAAAAGGCAGACAGTAAAGTGACATAGGATGCGGGGGAAATGACCAGGTGGCCGACTAGTCTGGACGTGACTTGGGTAAATGAAAACAATCTCTTTCACCTCTGTGGTCATTTAACACAAGAGGGCGCCTCGGTCAGCTGTAGCAAGATTTCAGGCTGCAGTTCCCCAAAAATACCTATGTAGGCTTATTAACGTAAGTATGACAGCTGTACATTTTTACTAGACTAAATTATATAATTCTAGCCAATCCAGGTAGATTTAATGAACAAAAATCAAACCAGACACTTGTGAAAAGGTTACATGCCGTCGAGCTAAAAAGTTTACACACTCCTTATTTTCCCATTGCATTAATTTTCTCTGTCTATCTTTCTAGCTTTGTATCTCTCTAGCTGTCTGTCTTTCTAACTGTCTATCTTTTTAGCTGGCTATCTGTCTATCTTTCCAGCTGTCTATCCTTCCAGCTGTCTATCTTTCTAGCTGTCTATCTTTCTAGCTTTTGTATCTCTCTAGCTGTCTGTCTTTCTAACTGTCTATCTTTTTAGCTGGCTATTTGTCTATCTTTCCAGCTGTCTATCCTTCCAGCTGTCTATCTTTCTAGCTGTCTATCTTTCTAGCTGTCTATCTTTCCAGCTGATAATGCTTGTGATATTGTCACAATCTGTCATGTAATTTAAAACCGAGAATTTTAAGTTATATGTTTGATGCAAGGGATAGCCCATTTGCTTGACTATATTTCCATTTACATATTGGTCATTCAAGTGTCAAAAGTTTCAAACACACTCCTTCTCTCAATGGAATAGCATTGTGTAGGGATGATTACTATAATCATGATAATGGTATTTCAGATTTTGATGATACCATAAGCATTGTTTCTGAGACCATTGTTTTGCTGGGTGCAGTCTCAAACTACTTAGGAGTGAGTGACTATTTGCTTGGAATGTATGAAACACAGTTCTTTTTTATTTTTCTCACAGTTTTATGTTTATTCCCTCCATCTCGAATGCAAGACAATAGTGCAAAAGCATTAGGCAGAGATATGTGTATGCATTGTTGGAACCTTGAATGAAGTCATATTATTTTGTCAACATTAGCTGAATCCTAAATGGCTAAAGAAGCTCATTTGAGCATGCATGTTTCTCGTGCTGCTTTTGTCTTCACAAATGACACAAAACCTTCAGCACTCCGGGTGGATTTGCTGAGAATAACCTTCTGTATTCCCTATTCCCCAAAAATAAAAAAGATAAAACCTATTGTGATTCATACATACAATACAGCGATCTGTCTAGTATTTATCTATGACATTCTTTATATTCAGATATATACCTCCTCAACCATATATTTTTTTGTAATACATATTATGTACACACTTTTCTGCACTCTTGCAAAATATTTTTGTTTCAGACAAATGTTTGTTTCACTCGTGTCCATCCAAAATGTTGTTTTAAGTCAAGATATTGTGTGTCCTTAGACAATGATTGTATATATCAAACAAGATATTGGCTAACTGACATGTTCAATGTCTGAGTACAATATATTTGTTGATTTTAAACAAAATTTTGGATAGACACCACTGTCACACCAGTGAAACAAACATTTTCTTAGGGTGTGGTGCTCAAAATTTAAAAAGAGTTCATTCCATTGGTGTTCCATTTGTGCATGAATTTTAGTATACATAACTTCATTAATTTTCGGTACCCCTATTTAGTTGATAACTATTAAATAATTTAGTTGCAAACATACACACTAGACTGTTTCTTACACTCACGAGGTACATTACATGATGCTTCTAGAAATTCGGGCAATTTTTACAAGAGGCCAATGATAGCATGTCACATGACGTCTCTGTAAGGAATGCTTACAGTTGATATTCGATACATTCATCAAACACTACACGTTTCATTTTCAAACATTCAGTGAACATTTGTTAGATATGAACCATTGGTGGATTTAAAAAAAGGCCAAAAACTGATATTACATTCCATGTGACTAGACTTTCCGAGCAGACACAACTAATTGGCATACACTGGTAACTTACGGTAATTTACTATATAATGTGCAATCTCTTGTTATTATTAAGCTATACATTTGAATTTTTTACTTTATAAAAAAGAGACAGACTTTCCTCATTTTTTACTTTATAAAAAAGAGACAGACTTTCCTGATATTTAATTATATAGGAGTGCACAGCTGGCGAAAATAATAGACATACAAAATCAAACATAGAGCATGTAGAGTAGAGACCATGCATGGCAACATGTTAGCTTGTACATGTGATTTAAGTTAAACAAGGAAAACCACACATTGATAACTTAACCAGACTGAGGCAGTGGCTCCGGGAATTCACTTTGAAGGAGTCATGAGTTAAGTTAAGACCATTAAGAAATAATAAAAGACGAAAAAGGAGGGTACTACAATCAAATGCAGGGACCAGCAATTACATACTTAGTGAAATAAAATGTAATGGGCCAGCCGAATAAACACAATTTCATATATAGCTGAATTGAATAATTAAACCACAATCTCGCGATAAGGCTATTTCTATGTCCATTGTCCACTGCGATATATTATCTCAAAGGTTGTGGATAATTATTTGGCCTGTATTAGAAGCCAAGCCTTTACACAGCCAGACCAAGTTTCAGATGAGTGTGTGAGGCTTTTAAATAAACTAGACAACCGTTTAGGTTTAGGAAATAGTCTACAGTACATTTCCAATTCATTTTAAGGACATATACCACTTGTCAAAACTTTGGTAGGACAGCTTTTTGATTCAGGCGAATCAATCAACGTTGCCAGGGTCAGATGTGAAAAGTTGAAATGTTATTCTCCAAGCTGTTGCCAAAAATTTTCAGAAACTTAAAAATACTTTGATTTTGTTCTTTTTTGTTTTCTTTTTTTTCCGTCTCTTTTCTTTATCCTTTATTGCACTTATGCTTTTATATTTTCTGCAGGGACCATATTTACTGTTCTGTAAATCATTCGAACAATAGTCACGCCAATATATACCTGTAAAGTTCAGGATGGTTGGTCAGAGGGAAGGGCCTTGTCATCCAAGTCAGCAGGAGGAGAGAAAAGAGGAGGATTTTGACCCCCTGTGATTTTTGTATTCACGTCCCGTGAGCCTAGCATCAATAGGTCTGAAGTTATCGTGTCCATAAGGGCGATGGACACACAGACATTAGAAAAATGGGAGGACAGCTAGATAGATCTACTGGCAATCACAATAGACTGGACCATCCATGCATCAACATCCGAGAGTTAAATGTATTTGTCATTTTTTGTTGAAAGATGCATGTCTATTGCAAATACATATGATATATTACATAAATTTCTTACATTTACCAAGGTTTATATTTTTTTAGTGGTGGTAGGTGTACACTGACAATAACCTAGGAGTAGACAGAAACCGTTAGCTTTAGCCAGTTACAGCTACAGCCAGGAATAGGTAGTTACAGCTGTCCGGAGTAGACCATATTTTATGAAACTAACTATAATACAAGGTCAAAAAGCACCATATAGGGCACCTCCTGTGGCAAGTGTCGAATATCTATGGCCATGGCTGTAATTGTGTCCTGCTTAGCACGTGGCCAAAACTGCTATTACATAACTTCAGTTAAGATGTGGCTCAAAGGTTAAAACAACAATAGGCCTACTAATTAAAGTATTGTTAAACACAAAGATGCCTGTTTCATATATTCAGAAAAAGGGGGAACTGTTAAAAGATCAATTGACAATGTGTGTAACTGTTCCAATAATTTTTGGTTTGGATACCATGATACTGGTTAAAGAATTTATGGTTAAAAAATGCCTTTATTGCGTATTCATTTGCACTGGTAGTTTGCAGCGTGATAAATGTAAGGTCAGCTGTTGGCGACCTAATGCATAAACAAGCTGAGAAACTGAAAAAGCAAAGGTTGGCAATGTAATATCAGGAGCTGTGCGCACTGGGCTTGGCCTGTCAGACGTTAGGAGCTGCATTGATTGAGTGAGGCGCTGGCAACAGGTTGGAGTCACCGCGTCGTGACACAAGGCGGTGTGCTGTCACCAGCGCATTTGTGACAACGGCCTGGCAAGGTGCAGTGAGCACACAGTGTAGTGGGAGTGCACTGCACAACATGGCCTGACCATATGGCTTACTTCATTACAACACAGCTCTTGCTGGTTAGGATAAATCAGTGAGTTAGAACAGCAGCTGAAATATTCATACATCATGGGATGATTAGACTGAGCCATCTATTTTTTTGCATCATCATACTTGATGTTAACCTTTTGAATGGACTATGAAAAGCTTTCTATGTGGTTTAACCAGTTCATATTTACTTGGATTTAATGGCTTTTCTGGATTAGGAACCCAGCTATATTTGGAACCCAAGAGATATTGCAAACTGAAGGTCTGTTATAAATCAAGATACTTTTAAGTAGTGTGAGACTTGAAAATATGATGGGATCATCTTAAAATACCTTGGATGATAAAGTCGATCCTTATACCTTGATAGAGTGACATTGTATAGAACCTGATTCAACAGAGCACCTTATGCACGATCCTCTTAAATGTGAGATTGCACACAGAGTGTGACATTGCGATATGATGCAGTCTGCATGCAAATTGAGGCTCATGAGAAATGTGACAATTCAGCCAAATGTGACAATGTGATCTTGCCACTGTGACAGAGTGACAGTCACCGCAGTTTAGGCATTCACTATGAAGTCCATGGGATTACCAATCTTCCTTGGCACCACAGGCCCATCCAAGAACACATTATTATGGCATTCATAAACTACATGAATGACATCTGTAACCAAGTATGTGATGTAATTGTGCATAATGTTTATCGTTTCTACCCAGGAGGGACAGAAAGTCCCAGCAAGAAATCACAGAACAGCACACCCCAAAATCTACTACCCAAGTGTAAGTTCAAATGTATTAAACCTCTTTGAATTCTGTAACACATTTATAAATGAGACCCATAGTCGAATACCAATTAAAATACACCTAATTGGGATTTATGTTAATAGTGGATGGTGGGTGGGTGGATTAAAGCTTTACGTCCCGTATTTCTACACCTGATGGGCTAATTAGGACAGGCAGGGACCATGGCAATGAAATGATGGATGAAACAGCCATCCAACTTAGGCGCGACCGGGAATTGAACCCAGGACCCTGTGGCTAGAAGCAAACAGTGGAAGATATACAAACAGAAGACTGTGTACATGTATATTTAAAATTGGTCCAAAGTTTAGAGAACTTAATTGTGAGTCAGTCTTACTATCCTATTCCCTTTGTTTTGTCACTTTACATCAATGTCAGACATGAAAAATCAGAAGTAACATCCCAGATTTATGCTGACCGATTTGGGATGTGGTAATAATTGAACTGGGAATGTCAGATATAATCATAAACCTCCAGATATAAAAATAATCTTTATTCATCCTAATCATATGATACATTGACTGTCATATAACGTAATATAATCACCCCAGTTTTAAAATAGATTTATCTTATTTTTGAAAATGTTACACACAGTGTATTATGTTATAAAAAAAATAAAAATTGTCCTGAAGAAGTCCTCTGTAGCCGGTTTCTCCACTCCCTCGAATCCAGGTGCAAACGGGATGCTGGCTATGGACGTCCCTGTGATGGTGATATTAAGATTCAGATACATATATTTGCCTTTTTTTTCTATCTTTCTTTTTTTTTTTTTTTACATAAAATTGGACATTATAATAATGGCGGCAGACCCAACTGCACTCGACTGAATATGCCTAATCCCAAAGGAGTTGAGAGAGACTCAAGGTCCAACAGCTCTACCGGAGGTTCAAACGTCAATATTGAACTTTTTGGGCTTTGGCTGCTCTAACTCATGAAACATAGTGCAATATTCAGGGTGTGGTGAAGATACATATGCCCCATTGTGTGATTTACGGTCCTGACAATCTCTGCAACTTTCTGGGTTGAACATATTTTGCAAATATGCAGCTACATGACTAATAAGGCAATATGCATGTATCCGAAGCGAAAGATATTTGCACGAAGTGTGTCTGGAAATTTGATGCACAAATGGATCTTATGCTGTTTTGGTTCTGCTGATATATGATCCACACAGGCTGAAATGCCAGGTGAGATGGCATCATGTGAGACATGCACTCCCAAGTCACTCCCTTTCTAGTAGGTAGCTTTTGTTGATGCCTTGAGCTGATAAATCCACTGCTTTTCCCACCAAAACCATGTAATTAGGGTTTCTAGGTTGTTTGTTTCCTTGTTGTTTTTTTTACCGTCTGAGTTAACCAAGAGAAACAATAAGGTAATTTGGGTTATATGAAAAAAATCTTGCAAACCCTTCTGGGTGGTGAAGGACCGAGGTTCAATTCTGGGTCAGGACCCGGGCACACTTCATGAGCAACATCTCAGCTGGTTGTCGATCAGATGAGACGTTAATTTGGCAATCACTAATACTCAGTGTCTATGCTGACTGATTGCTGAGCCAAGTAAAGGACCCCACCCATGAGGTAGGTGTGTTGCATGGGTGAACTCCTCCTCTCTCTCTGCTCTCATCAATCAACCCTCATGAGTGGAAAAAATTGCCTTAGAGGGCTGCACTTTCCATATCTGTCTATCTATCTATCTATTTATCTATCTATCTATCTATCTATCTTCCTATCCATCTACCTACCTATCTATCTATCTATCTAGCCATCTATCTATCTATCTCTCTATCTCTCTATCTCTCTATCTATCTCTCTATCTATCTATCTAGCCATCTATATATCTATCTATCTATCTACCTTTCGATCTACCTATAAACCTTTCTATCTGTCTATATATCTAGTTAGCCATTCATCTATCTATCTATCTATCTATCTATCTATCTATCTTACATCGTGTAGTATAATTTCTTCGTACATTTTGTTATATGATTTCGCTTACAATGTGTTGTATAATTTCACAATAAGCAAACACATCATGTTTTTCATATCATTCTGTTATATGAGGACATAATTTAATAAATTGCATCAGCATCCACGGGAGGATTGCACATAGGAACTAGATATAACTTTAAGATGGAGTTTAATGCGACAGATAGAGGCATTACTAAGTCATACATTATCAGCTCAATCATGCGGGTTTCAAAGAGTTCCTAGATGCAGTGATCCAAATATTGTGACATGCGATGTGTGTCGCCATCAGCATATAAGTAGTGACGCAGGCCATTGTTAACTGCCTGCATGCAATGACAATGTCAAAATGGCAATGTCATGCTAATAATGATTCTGATACGAAGGTCCATGCTGGGGCAAATAAATGACGCCACCCATGGGGTAAATTTATATCATGGTGTTATAGACTCAAAACCTTACATTATGGAGTCATTGACACTGTAAAGAACACTAGTAACAGTTTGATTCTAATTCGTGCATTTTGTTCATGATATACACCTTTAAACTGAACATGCTTGGGATTCTCCTTCACATAAGATATGAACACTTACTTGGTGGAGTTCTGGCATTTCATCTCATCATTACGTCTCTCTCAAGTAGGCAACAAGCAGTTCACCAGTCTGCAGCGAAACTCAATTGCATTAAAAATATTTGCACTACCATAAAGGAGGGTATTATCGATAGGGCAGATATTTCCGACACTCACATTAGAATGTTAACAAAAAATTGTTAACATTCTATTATAATGTGAGTGTCGAAAATACCATAATACCCTCCTTTACGGTATTGCTCTCCTGCAAGTTGACTTTCAGCAAAGATGGGATGGTCAGTGGCCTGGGTCTGCTGTATATATTGGCTAAGCCTAGGACCTTCTTACTGATACAGAGCACGCCAGTATTTTTCTTAAGAGTGGCAACAGACACACACTGACTGCATTGTGGCAGTCTGTTTGCTAACAATATGAGATAACATGCCTGTCACTGTCCCTCTTACACAGTAAGCTGATAAAACCTGCCAGGTTGCAGAAAGCAGCCTGGCTGCCTGCCACAGATAAGTGAATGGCAATGTGATACGTATGAGAAATTAATAACATATTGTGATAGATAACCCATCTCCTGTTTTGCAAATGACTGATGTTCGTAAGAAAAGGACGGTGCAACCTTGCTAAAACGAACTCTTAAATGGCTGTCACGAATAAGACCTACGTATGACGATGGATGAACTTTTTTTTTACTCTTGGTCATCCTTGGCCATACTTGATTCACTCGCCGAGCATTTTACGTATACTCGTGCTAATTCGTAGAACATCCTGGGGAGGGCAACATTTTTTAAACATGTTTAAACTTTAGCGGACGTTCTACGAGTGAATTGTTTATATTAATTACATAACTCGCCCGCGATTCATTCGGCGAGTGTTATACGTATGTTCTGCATACGTGCGTGGCCATCCTTGTCCATCCTTGACCATCTTTGCTCATCCTTGCTCATCCGTAGCCATCCGTAGCCCATCCATAGCCCTTACCTCATTCACTCTTGAACCGCCGAGCGATCTACGAGTGAGCACGTTAAGCCGATTTTTCCGTAGGTCTTAAATTATACGTGACAGTGTGAAGGCCTCTTTATAGCTGTCATAAATGCTTCTATACATTAAAATAACAATGGTGGAAAATCTATTTTGTCAGCAACCAAGTTCTAAGCCAATTTGTTTTTTTAGGTTTTATCAGATGTTCAGAACCGTGTTCACGGGACATCTAATGCAATGTAGGTCGGTTCTGACTAAATCTACTGCAAATTCCGAAATGGTTTTAACTTTTAAGGGAAGAATTACTCCTTAATAACATTAAATGCTATGCAGGTTTCTTGCTGTTTTAAATTAAGTGGTTGCGTAATCAATCCGCAAGTCTGATTTAACAATTAACGCTTTAACATCTATCTATCTATCTGTCTATCTATTTGGCTATCTGTCTATCCATCTGTCTGTCTGTCTATCTATCTATCTATCTAGTCAAATGAGAAAAAAAACTAAAAGCAAAAATGTGATTAACTTAGTACATATAGTAAACATATAGCAGCGGAAGACAGAACAGTTTGCGTAATGGGCCGGAAGAGTGGGGCATGATGGGAAAATGACAACTGCCTAGTGTCATCGTCATAGCAACACATAGCAACACCAGTAATGACAGGACTGTTCCTTTGTTAATTATGAAACATCAGAACTCCGAACATGGCCACTTTCTTGTATTTTTCCTTTGTCTATATGGAGTCTACTAATAAATTGCACACTTGATAATATAATTTTGGCAGTCAATATTATAACAATTGTGGATGGTTAGGGGTCAAACATTAAGTTTTTTGGGATAAGGAAATTTTAATATATAATATGATATTTCCCAATCAGACAAAACTCTATGTTGGACGACAAACCGTCCACTATTGCTTACATTCTTCACTCATTGAGCAACATACACTGCAGCTGTCCAACATACACTCTAGCCATCCAACATACACTCTAGCCATTCGACATACAAGGGTGGATGATGTACTGCTATACAAGTCTCTCATCTTTCTTTTTTTTTCGTATTCTTTCTCTTGTCTTTTGTATTCAAGCGATTTAATAACAATTCTTGATAATGCAATGAGCTCACATACACTTTATGTATTTGACATGCAAATTAAGAACTTGATGCTAAGTAGAGAAATTATAGAAATATGTATTTGCAACTATGTTGCTTTGAAAAAATTTTAAGTTGCTTAATATGTTGGATAAAATAAAATGCTAATGGAAAAAATAAAAATAAAATTAAGTGGCATAACCTTGGTGCATGCTTTTTACCATTCTCAATATGACATTGATTATTTCTGCCTATTTTCCGACCAGAACTTTATTTAATTCAGTTTATATAAGGGAAAGGCTAAGGTAAGTTGTGATGACTCCAGTATCTTACCATTGCACTGCAGCCTTATTTTACGCCGAATAACTACACCGATCCAGCTGAGCCTTTCTCAACTCCCCAGGGAGTATACAGCCTATTACGCAGAATTACCTGCAGGGGGTAAGCAATATTTACACCTGTCTGTATTAAAGTAGCCAATGGGATACTACTTTCACGCGGATTCACAGCCTTTCTACATACATAGATCTAATTTATACCAAGAAATAATCCGTGCACACGCTATGGATAACCTTGACATGCTGTTATTTTTCCACAATCATCATTTTTATGCAGTGAATCGGCAATATCAACTTCTGCTTCTTAAAAATGTTAAATTTCATCACTGAATGACTTAGTCATCGCCGATATAAATCTAATTACTCGTTTTCAATGATGTGAAATGGTGATAGTTGGCCCTGATGAGTGTATATTTTCCAAACTGATTATTTACCAGCCTGTTGCAAATATACCACGGAAAATGGCAGAATTGCTGCCAGGCTAGTTTTGAAGCAGAGTTACAGAAATCTGCTCAGTTCCTCGAACCTACAACTTTGTAGTTTAATGGCGAGCACTTTGACCATGAAATCATGGCTGATACAAGATAAAATAGAATGAAATTCAATGCAAGGAAATATTAAAATTTATCCGAATCTAACTATTTGCTATCATTTGAAATCAAATGTCCTTATATTTTCCAGGATGTTTTCGAATGAAATTGAATATATATATAACAACAAACGAGAAAGAAAATATATATGAAACTAAGGAACATTTTAGGAGTGGTCTACTTTTTGTATTAATTTTGTATGAAATCTGTTTGGGAAATAAAATCTAGTTTGAGATAGAAGTTCATTTTCGTGAAATGTCAGAGAGTGACAGGTGTTGCCCTCAAAAGATTTCAAATATCCAATAATTTTCATTGTTACAAATTCATTGTGTCATGTTTTAAAGTGGTCCTGTGGGTTGAGATCTTGGAGATGAAAAACCTGAACCAGTTTGTTTTCAGAATCAGAATATCTTTTATTGTCCTGTGTCACATAAACTGCGAAAGTAAAGAAAAAGTAGTGTATGAATATTTAAAAGGACTGGGGACCAATTCAGGACAAGGTTTTGTCATTATCAAGTGGCCCCCATGGATTGAAGGAGGAATGCCTGCATGCACAGAAGCTGCTCTGAAGACCAATTTTGAAAGAGACCCTGGTTCAACTATATGGCTGGTCTTTGAGTACATGTTTTCTGCTACATTGTCACAGATACTCAGTAATCTTTGATAAATTCATGCAGCATCTATACCCTAGATAACAGCCCAACACTTTTATAGGTTGTGATTTAAATGCCAATCAGGGTCATCTATATACTATTAGATACTCAGTAGAACAAATTTATAGTTAGAGTGCAAGGCTGTCAGCAGACAATTAAATAGCGTCACTCAGGAATGTATTCCCTTAAGAATAGATGGGTAGTTTTAAGGCAATTAAGTTTGTCTTAAAATATCTTCCAATGATACGTTTACCAGAAATTGCAGGAAATACTGCTACAGTGCCCGACGTCGAAGTTGTGGCCGACACCGGATTTGTGGACTTCAATAGTGACGTCCAGGGGCGGATTCAGAATATTTTGACAGAAAGATTTAAAAATAATAGCGATATCTATCACCCTGTTTATTCAGAATATCCAGGACGTCACTATTGAAGTCCACAACTCCGGTGTCGGCCACAACTTCGACGTCGGGCACTGTAGAACTTTGATTACTTGTGCTCCTGACTCTTGTATTTAATGTCCGTACTAAGATAGGAAAAAAGTTCCACCCACGTGGTAAATGTGCTACGTAAATTGTAAATCTTTTTGAGTAGGAGTTAGGTCAAAATAGCTAAATAACTTCTTAGACATTAATGACTGACATTTCAGAAAATGTTTCACTAACTTTTAGACATTTTGACAGTGTGTCTAGAATGACTAACCCAAGATTATTTAAAAGTCAGTAAGATATATATTTAAATTAAATCGGCATTGTAATTCAGTGTTGATTCATAGCAAATGGAAAAAAATTATAATAAAAGATAAAAAATTCTATGCTAATCTCTTCGTACTTAAAATAGCCAGATCTTTCAAGCAACTGAACTGTAAAGTGTAAACAAATGTGAGTCAAAATTATTCAAAATTAATAGAGTTGCTAGTTACAGTAGCATATGGCACTGTTAGTCAGTTTGACTATTTGTTGGTAAAATGGCGCCATTTAATATTAATGATGACTATATTGTATAGTGTGAAATGCACTGATATGTTTTTCGGTTGATTGCCAAGTACAGCCATAAAACCTCTACTTAGTTGTTGCCTGTCATATCAAACTACTTCATACAGAAATTTACGACCTGGCAAATACCGTTATATTAGTGGGAATTCTTGGCTTAATGTTAGTGGCCAATATAACACGTGTGTAAACAGTCAACAGCCATTTGGCAGATGGATTTATTTCCGATTAATTTATCCCCACCCGGCTTAAGTGCCCTACACAAAGACTGCATTTCTACGCAGCGTGAAGATAAATCAGTAATGCGTCAGATTCATGGCTGTGTGAGAAGTAGGTCAGAAAAGTAGTCCCTCAAGTGTGCTGATAACATTCGTAGAGTGCTGCACTCTGTAAGTCATGTGTATACAAATAAGTCTGTGTCAGTGGTGGTGTGGTGGCCTAGTGGATAAGGTGCTGGACTCGTACGCGCATGGTCGTGGGTTCCAGCCAAGCCACAGCATGGAAGAACTGAGCAGATCTTCCTTAAACCACTGCTTCACTCCACCCAGGTGCAAATGGGTACTTGGCTACAGGCAGAGATGGCGATTGTGGAGCGCTAAATCTGTGCGCGCTGGCAAACAGCTGCCCGGCTGTATACTCTCCGAGGAGTTGAGAAAGGCTCATGCTTGAACAGGCCTGCCACAGGTGTAATTTAGTAAAGTCGGTTGAGACTGCTCGAGCAGTGTGACAGACTACAAAAAATACATTTACACTCGAGCAAAATTTTCATAATTTTTCTTCAATTTGTAAACCTATGTATCAAATTACAAAGTACTTGGAACTAGGCCTGATGCGCATTTTTTAATGAAATTGTGGTTGACCTACTTTTGAACGCCAACCACACCCACTTACGTGTCACAAATAATATTGTGTTTATTGTATAAAACTAATATAGAACCACAGTCTGTTATTTTATGATTAATTCGCTTGACTTAATTTCTCCCATTGCAGGCTTTTCTTTTCCATCAATTACCCTAACCTTATAAATTGAGTCACTAATATAGAAAATAAAATGTAATTCAAGATAACTTCATAAGAGAGCTTAGCATATAAGAGGTTAAACAGTGAGTTGGGCAGGCACAGAAATTAACTAAATAAAGTGCTCATATCATTACCTTGTTTAAAAACTTTGTTTTGTGAAACAACTGTCCAAAAGCTATTCAATTTACTCAAACCAGTCGGGAGTTTTGACCAACAAAAGGGATTATCCTAAAATGTTGATTAATGTGTTTCATAAACAGTCAAGGTTGGCTGGTGATATTCAATGGTCTTTCACTGCTTGAACCTACTAACAATAACAACCAATGTGACGTGGCAGAAGCACTTTGAAAGACTGAACAATGTTGGACTTTTTGCCAGTGTAACCACTTTTCTCCGAGGCACTATAAGATATTAATTGCATATACAATCACTTCATTACCGCATAGAACCATTACTTTAATTAGTAATTAAACAGATGACAGCTATTTTCATCTACAGGGAAAAACCAAAATTTAACTTGTAATCTTAAGCACAAAAGATGCTTCGATAGCAGGTCTTGTTCTAATGCTTTCGAAAGAAAATATTTTCATAATTCAACAAGGTACAAAACATGCTACTTCGGTGAATGCATGCTTAATTTAATTCAATATACAGCATGTTTTTCTTCAAGTTTTTATTCATATCGTGCCCTATCATGCATACACAGCTTCAAATTTAGCGTAGAAGTCGGAAACCTTATTCAAATAGTTCAAGATGCGTGAATAATCACATGTAACGCTTGCTTTCTTTGGAAGGTTTAAATTTGTCACCTCGAGATAAACCAGGCTATTTTAGCCTTCGCTTTCTTGATTCGCACTCAGAACAAACTTGGCTTGCACAAAATCAGAAATAGTTTATTTTTCTCGCCGCAGCTGGGTTGAACTAAATCATGATGGTTCACAACAGCCTATTGGTTGAATTTTTTTTGCAATGTGTTTAACACACATTGATAGTAAAATGAAAATCCAAGAACTACCAACAGAGTTCGGTCATTAAAATGAATAAAAAAGTATAACATTGTACAATGGGCACAGTGACTTTGGTCTTTTTCTGTTCTCCGGCCGCATTTTTTGTTCTAAACTTCGCTTTGCCTTTTAGCTATTGCCTCTCAAATATTGCCTCGACCTCACTCGTTGCGTCTCACTCATTATATCACTCATTGCTTCTCATATAGTGTCTCAAGCATTGCTTATCACTCAATACCTCTCACTTATTACAGAATCTCATTCATTATCTCTCACTGATTACAGAATCTCATTCATCGACTCTCACTCATTACCTCTCACTTATTACAGAATCTCTTACAAATTGCCACTCACCCATTACCTCCGATCTGTTGCCTTGTACCCATTTCCTATCACTCACAACCTCTCATTAATGCCTCTCATTTATTGCCTCTCACTCAGGGTTTTATTCACAAGCACTCCTTTTAGGTTCAATGTCGACATTGCCCTTCATTGGCATCTCTGATAAGCCATTGCAACAGATAATACAAGATGTAATTTCCTGAACATCTCTTGCAGATGCTGACAAATCGAGGGAGGATGCTGTGTGGGTCTATGAACAACTGTGCAATGAGCTGACACATGTGCAGGAAGACTACAAGAGGATGCGTTACATAGTGGACCAACTCCGAAGAGAATATCACGACTCCAAAGAGGTGGATTACTTCCGAAGGTATAACATGATGAAGGGCATGATCAAGAGGAGTGTCATGCACGTGAGACTAAAACAGGATGACACCCCACTACCGGGCTCCGATATACGATTAAAAGAAGAGTGGAGAAAAAGGGAATTGCAGATACAAGGTGTGTATGGGATGTAGGTTATATCAAAATGGAAATCAGTAATTAATTTCGGACCAGATTATTTCAGGTTATAAAACAACAACAACAACAACAACAAAGGAAATCTGATTAAGACGGCTAGTATAATGAGACAAGCTTATCTTGTATTGGGTCTTGATTGTAAGGGTTCACTGCTGTTAAATTTTATCTTAAAAAAAAAGGTAATATACTCTGAAGTTCGAGATATGCAATATACACTACTTTGTCATGAGTGGCATTTAGTTGCTGAGCTGATAAGGCTTGACGTCCACACCATGATAGATATTGGGTGGTTTCCTGTGGTTGCACCAGCGTAGCCACTAAGTATAAGGCAACATCTTTTGAAAATAAATATCACGGATGCAGTGCAGTCGACTTAGATAGATATATTTAGATTTAGATAAATCTATTTTCATAATTTTTAAAATTTTTAAAAGCACATGTCAAATTATATTAATGATGTGAGAAGATTCAATTAGGATGGGAGACCCCTCAACTTATATTAGGGGCCACTTATGAAATGAGAGATGAGATGAGTGACATACAATGGAGGAAATTAGATAGATAGGTAGATAGATAGATAGGTAGATAAGATAGATATGATAGATAAGATAGATAGATAGATAGATAGACAGACATAAATAGATAGATAGATTGATAGATCGACAGATAGACAGACATAGATAGATAGACAAATAGATAGATAGAAAGGCAGTAAAATAGACAGATCGACAGATAGATAGAAAGATCGACAGATAGACAGACATAGACAGATAGATAGATAGTTCGACAGATAGACAGACACAGACAGATAGACAGATAGATAGATAGAAAGGCAGAAAGATAGATACTGTATAACAAGTCTTAGATCAATGCACATAATTGTATTATTGGTCCCATTACATTATGTACTTGTGTTGTTTAATGTTGCTCAGACAATAGCAGCATGATATAGAATTTGCAATTTAGATTCTCGATATCTCCTAAGAACTAAAGGCTTTACACTGCGCAGCTGCTGATGCTATGAATTAATCATTTGTATATAATGGCAGGAGTGTCTTTTGTGTAAACATACCATACAGAACAAATTGAGCAATGAAAGTATTATTGGCAGCTGACTGCGCCATGCAAAATGGACAGGTGTTCAAAGAAAGTATAAATAGCAAACTATATTATCTATGCTATTGAATAAACAGTGCACTTGTCAGCCTGATTTTATGGTACTAAACTGGCCAATGGCCAATTTTACAGTCAAAATCAGTGCTAATAGCAGTCATAAAAATGCCCATGGGTATGATGTAGAAATCATTTTATCATATTTTACCTACAGAATGGCACACTTATAAAATTGATTAACTATTTATTTATTTTGCTATTTCTCATTTTGAGATGTGGGATCAATAAAATCTTGGAATGACAAGAAATTTCCTTATAAATGCAAATTATTGATGTTTAGAAACACGGGGAAGCTGAGCATGCATTAAAAGGGATAAGTATTTGCATGTTTTGCACATACAGTAAAACCATAGAAGTACTTTCAAATATTAGCCATATCCAGTTGGAGACCCTGAAATCTATAGTTGGCTCACACGAATCTCTCATTAGAATAATTGCTGCTAATATTCTTAATAATTACCAATGCGTTAGAACTTAGCTTCTCTCCAGTGATATATCTGTTATGATGTGACTTCACAATTTACAACAATTTAATAATCATAATACATGGCCAAATGTGCCACGTGCATTTTCCATGAGAAGGATAAACGCATGGAAAATGGCTGGTTTTTAGCTTAATATAATGAGGCAAAAACCATGCCTTTTCCATGCGTTTATCCTTCTTACGGAAAACTCACGTGGCACATTTGGCCATGTAGAGTATTTAAGATAAATCTTCCATAAGACAACAATGGCTAGAGGTGGCAGTCCAGTTCAGACAGCCTGTAGCTTGTCAATTACTGGCCATTAGAGCTGTCTCTGCTAGCCATTCGACATCCCATGGTTGCCTTCTAGTACTACTTTGTTGTATAATAGGCCTATTTCGTTAGCCTGCATCATGCCAAACTGATATTTCTTAGAGAATATCTAAGTTGTCAAGTAAAGTAGGGCAATGATATGCTGACAACCCTGTGCAGTTCTTTCACACCCAATATTTTAACAATGTATCCATTTCCATAAAGTCACCATTATATTAAAGCATCTGTCTAAACTGGGACAGCTCATTTGACAAACATACATATTGAATGTACATTGTATTTGCTTATGCAAATGACATTGAATGAATGTGAGGAAACTCATTTACATGAACAAATGCAAGTGCTGATTCATCGGGCCCTACTTTGCCTCATGCCTGTCTGTCTGTCTGTCTGTCTGTCTAGCTGTCTGTCTGTCTGTCTGTCTGACTTCTGTTTGTCTTCCCGTCACAGAGATGTTTCAAACGGATGAAATATATCACAGCCGGTTTTGTTCAATGTACTGTGGATAATTTCAGATTAAAAATAATTTAAACTGACCTTGCCAGAATACGCAATATTGTTTTTACACATATCAATTAATCAGGGAATTTAATTTTCATACAGAGGTCATTTATCAAATGTATGCCGACATATATTCAGATGATATATTAACAAGCTTAGCTAATGCGTCATATGGGAAATTTCCTATTGGGTAAGCACTTTACAGTTGGTGGAGTAGATATATAGATAATTTTTTATTTGAGTCTCACATCATACATATATTAGATCATTTTGATGATCCATTCTAAAAAGAATTATGAGAGACTATGTATGCAATATATAATCAGTTAAAAAAAACAATAAACGTCTGTGTAAAATCATATAAGAGGCTTTGGCAACATGGAATACAAAATCAATATTTTTAAAAGCACCAAGAATTTATCACAAAGTTATTGGCTGATTAGTGATACATGGACTTATATAATAATAATAATAACAATCATTTTAAGTTGAAAAGTTACATGAAAAATTTGCAGTTTAAGTTAACTTGTTGAAATTAAATAGATTAAAGATTTTATATCGTCCATCGTAAAATTTGGCAAATGAAAAGAACCTTCCAAACATTTTGTTAGGTCTCTTATTTGCTGCGCTCTATTATTGTCAATAACTGATTTTGGTCTCTGACCTCTGAACTGCAATTTCCTTCTCAGATGACATTCAGGATATCGCCATTGCTTTGAAATTCCATGGAAATTTCCGTCTATAATGCCATGTTTAGCGACATTACATATCAATTTTACTGTAGAATTTTCATTGTCAGCAACAGACCAGTACAGTTTCAGAAATCGTTTGTATAACTGATCCAGGAAAGAATCTTTCTGACAGCTTTTCTCCACTGGACATGAAAGAGCTCCAAAGCCCCTTTGTCTGCTAAATCCCATTGTTGTGCTGCGTAGAAAACTTTGTATTGAAGTTTATGCTCTCTTGATGACTCATACTGGCATTTAAGGCAATGGATTCACCGAAGCTTGTCATTAAAGACAAGATTTAGTTACAGTGAGACCAACTCCCCTCAGGTAACAGTGATAGACTTTTAATGAGTCATAACTACCTTATTAGTTATCAAAGGATAGAATAATTAAGTAACACATATAGGAGTGTGCCTCATCAATGCAGTTTTTAGCAGAAGAAAATGAGAAGAGTTTACATGTCAGTTGCACCAACTGTAACCGGTCATTACCTACATTAACATTTGTTCGCCTCATAAGAATCATATTATAAATCAATGATGGAAATATTGGTTTAAAACATGAATGAATGGTATTACAGAAGTATCATAATTATTAGAAAATGTTCTGTAAAATACAACATGAACACATTATTTTTTAATGCAAAGCATTGAAGCATCAATAAACAGTGTGTCTGGAAAATGAAAGAAGGCTAGGCTGTTTGAAATTGGAATCGAGTTTTGATGGCATCAGCATAAGAAACGTGTCCTGCATTAAGTGATGAGATTAAACATCTTAAGACCACGGAATACACAGACCACAGCAGCAGCTGAATCAAATGCATTATTGGAAAATGTTTCATGTTTATATGCTCTCCGAATGCTTAAAAACATCAGTTTGTATGAAACTAACACTTAGCAAATTTCAAATTTATTACATTTTCTTTTTCAATGAGAATTATGTCTTCTGTCGATCAAGCTGACAAGGTTTAGTGGATAAATGGAGAATTGTACCATTGCTCAATTATTGCTGACAAAAGATTACGGCGGAAAGTGTAAATAACAATAAATGTGTCCACCTCTTGGGTGTTTACAATGGCAGGTTGAACCAATACCATAAATCTCATGAAGAGGACCCAATTCAACGAGTAATTGTCGAGAGCTGAATAATTGCTGGTAGTTCCCACTATCAGTAAGCACATGCTTAGCGTCACCCCCTCTCATGTCACCCACTCTTATTTTTTTAAGTGAGTTTTATATCCATACAACATTTGTTGCCATTGCTGAGCAAGTATTTGTTCACTGGTCAATGTTTGTTCACACCGAATCACCCCAGATGCTACTTTGTTTTAAATAACTCAGAAATTGTGAATTTCCGGAATTCATTTTTTTACTGGTATTACAGGAGAACTCATGTAGAGTCTGACATGAAAACCTTACTCCATGGGAGTCACATGACGTTACATCACGTCCTCTTAAGTGTCCATGTCTATGAAAGCAGTTGTAACATGTGCACATAATTCTCACCTTAACCCATTATATACAGAGCTCTTATAACTACCTATTATTTGTATTTCTTATTATTTTTATTTATGACATTTTTTCAGGGTGGCTCATTCAGAGAATCGATTTTTCAATGAGGCCCTCATAGAAGATACGGGCCAAGGATAAACATATTCACCTAATGGAAGAGTAAATGAGTATTCACACTGTCACGAGTGGGGATGGCGAGTGAGCGTGGGTGACGAAAATGTTTACTCTTGTTCATACGTAATTCACTCACCGAGCATTGTATGGATACTCCTGCTATTCTGTAGAATGATCCTGGTCCCTCTAGATCACTCGCATGTGTAAAAAGTTGGCAGACGTTCGACGAATACAATTTTACAAGAATCACAGAGCAGTCACTTGGCGATTGTTTGGCGAGTGATCTACGTGTGTCCGTTGCCATCCGCATATTAAAAACAGGTCTATTTTAGGCCTACTACTGACGTCGGTAGTGTCAGCAGCTCACCAAATACCCCAGGTACCAGACGTCGGGAAGGCTCTGCTCTGCCTGAACTGCTGACTGTCAGTATTTGCTGTATTTGTGCAACCTAATGACAGCTACATTTCCAGCAAGAGGGTTTTTAATGACAGGGGTTACTAGCCATATTCAGTGCAGTGCTATGGAACTCCCGACCAACTCTATATAGTCTTTAGGGGATATTGCTTGTTTAATTGACACCCACCAGTAAATAATTTTGTAAGCAACAAAGAGCTCTCACTTACTGACTTCGGGATAAGATATCAATTGGCCAACAACTGATGACGGCAAGACGAGGGAGAAGGTCCACTTCTGATGCTCCGGACGTCGGTAGGACACCTGTTTTGTGCTTGTTTCTTAGCTCCCATCTGTGGCCATCCACGGCCACTCATGCTCAATTGCGGGTATGCAGGGGAGGCTGTCCATCCGTGTATACTCACCATCCATTCTTGAACAGCTCATGAAATGCTCGGGGGACCTCCGTGGCCCGCCTGTCATTCTGCCATCAACCGTCCGCAATGGCACCATCCTCATTCATCCGTAGCCCTCTCCTACTTCACTCGTGGACTACTTTCCAAGCGATCTATGAGTGCCTCATGGACGCCCAGCGAATGATCGTCGAAATAATTTATAATTTTTTTTGACTAATAACAGAGGTACGAGGGAGCACGAGTGAGCACGTATAGTCTTTCTTTGACGTCCGTGGTGACTCGTCTCTCTTTTACTCGGGATAGTGTGAACTGGGCTTAATGGTGTTTGTTGCAATACTGATAGTAGCAGATGAAACGATCTAACAAAGCTGATTAGTTGCCCAGCTGCATGTTTATGCTAACAGAAGTATGATAAATATAGACAAGAGTCAAAGAGAAGTCAAATATAACCCTACCAAGAAAATACAGGGAAGAAAGTAAGACCATGGCATTAATCAAATGAGTTAGCAAGATTTTTAAAAATTTCATATGAAAACTATGCATGTATACTGTCAATGAATTCTGCCTGGTTCTTTGATGAAATCGGCAAACATGTATTTTAATCATTATTAACTGTTTTGCATTGAAGATATAAGCAACATAACGTTTTCCAATTAACGGTATATCAAATTGTATAAATACAATTCAGCAAACAAAGAAATTATCTTATGAATTGTTGCGATGTGAGATATACCCTGTATATTTGATTAGTCAATAGAATAGAATAGAATAGAATAGAATAGAATAGAATAGAATAGAATAGAATAGAATAGAATAGAATAGAATAGAATAGAATACTTGCCAGTGTGTCATCTTGCTTAGTAAAGCTCAGGTCGAAACACATCAAAAGAAGAAACAAAAACAGACAAACAGAAAAAAGAAAGAACGACAGATCATGTTGAAAAATAGATCCAGCTTCCCTTTCTGGTGAAGGGAAACACAGTCAAGATGAAAGATGGAGATTGGGAAACACGGACAGTTGGCGGATTTGTCCTTTGATATCAAAGTATTAAGTGCAGATCAAATAGTTTTGATGGCTCCAGCCAGAAACACACATCTGCTAATGATACAGACACCCACACCAGGCGCACTACATGCGGAATCAGCGAAATTCGCCCCCTGAAATAGGCCTTGTAAAAAGAATATTTGTTTGTAACAAATTGTGTACATCATTACCCATGTTTTTGTATCAGCTCAATCCATAACATATCCTATAATTAGCAGAACTCATAGAGATATATGTGTGTGTGTTTGATTAGGGCTTTATGTCCTGTATTTCTGCACCAGTTGGGCTAATTAGGACAGAAACTCACAGAGATATAGATACTTACTAAGATTGGTTTTACTTCTGAGCCTTGTGAAGATTGCCAGTGACATCACTGATGTTTGTGTACATTTAAGCTGTGGCCAGATCACTGATCTTCACATCCTTGAAAATGGCTTAAATAACCTAACTATGGCACATTTAGCTTCCTTGAATAAAATTAAGCAACTTTGAATTGAGGACCATGCGTCAAAAGTGCCTGGTTTATTTTACCGAGGTATTTATCAAATCTAAACAGTTCCCCCCTCAAACATCAATGGACTCATCCATGTAAGTCTGATTTCCCCGAAATTGGCATGGTTCATTTTGGTCTTAAGGGTGAAAGCTTGTGAAGGTTTTCAACAAAAATATCTGTTGGAGACCCATCATGTAAAATGCCTAGCAACTCAACAAAAGTTTAAATGGTAACTGCGGTGCTTTGGTTGTTAAAAAAAATCCATCATGACTTTGTGCTTGTGATGCTGCTGCTGTATGTCAGTGTGGCAGTGGTCACTCCATTGCAGGCATCTGGTTATGATTGGCCAGTTGAGTGACACACCCACCCTCTGACCTATAAAAGGAATGAAACTGGCCACACACACTCACTGTTCTCACTCTTTCTTAAGTGAAACAGTGTAATTACACAAATTGGATTTGTCAATTGCTCTTTATGTTTCTGATACCTGATTGCATTACACTACTGTTTTTAACAGCAGATGTGCAGTTCAAAAATGCTACACTCACTGAACCTTTCAATTATGTATGTTAATGTGAAAAAATTAAACATGATTATATTTGTTTTAATTTTGATCTGAATTATTCTATTAGATTTGCAAAACATGTCACATTTTTCTGAAAGACTGTTTTTTTGGCTGCAAATTACAGAACACTAAAAGTATTTAGGTATACTAAAAAAAGAACTACAACAAAATTCTATGCAACTTAATAGCAGGAAAGTTTGAAATATATATATATTTATAAATATATTTTCTTTTCAAAGTATAACTAACAAGCAAAGGTCTCTGTTTATAATTACCTATACTATAGTGGTTGATTTGCAGACAGTTGTGGGTAGCTAGGCAAGAGTAGCGAGGATCTATGGAAAAGTACATTTTATAGCACGTTTGGCAAAGAAGACAAAGACATAAATTTATATGAACTATACTAATTGATTGTAATATTTTGACATGATACCTTGTCAGTATCTGTTACCTGCAACTAAAACCTTTTATTATGCACAAAATAGTTCAATTCCTTTGTTTTCTAGACTACATTAACCAATTCTGATACAGGTTTCTTTCTTAAAGAGAGCTTTTCTTGTTTCATACGAAAATACGCCAAAACAGGTAGTTTTGAAACAGTTTGACAATGTGGGGCTGGCGAATTTTGCTCAATCCGAATGTAACTTACAAGAATGGTTGTCCTTATTTTTTATGATTTAGAATAACTGATCACTTGTTATTCAGTGTTTTATTAGAAGGCATGTACCAGCGCACAGGGGCAGAGATATTACCAATATACATCAACTTCACCACTTTCGATATTTTCCATTGAATTCTGCCTTTTCTCGGCGACCATGGGTAAAGAAAGGTCAAGGTCGTTCATGTCATTGACTACGCAGTACAACCTAATCTAACAGAATATGAAACTGCAGCTGTCACTTATCAATAACAGGTGCATTTTATATGTAGCAGCTGAAAACTCACAGCTAGAAGAGTATTAGTTATATCCCTCATAGTCATTTTAAAAATGTTAATTAACTCCCGACTGTGAGAGATATTACTAACTTATATTCCATAAGACATATTTACTAATTAGTTTGATTGTTTATTTTGTTTGTATGCCTTTATTACGCATAACAGTTCAGTTTGCACTCAAACATTTTCTTTGGTTATATCCCGCAAAAGAACTATAGAAAGGTCACCTGGTGGAGTATAATGCAAGTTGTAACTGCGCAATTTATATATATACGCCTACTGCAGTCTTGCTCATGTAATGAATATTCATATATAGTTGCTATCCAAAGCTGGGAACAACTACAATGAGCTAAAGCAAGCCAAAGCAAGCCATACTTAACTGAGAAAGAGAAACCTAATATATATTATATTTATTTCATACCAAACACAGGAACAGAAGTAGGTGCAAATTAAATTTGAAAATTTAAATCATGAGATCCATTAAAATGTGTAAATGTTCATGTTTTAATTAACACAAATGTCCCAAATTATTTCTTCAATTTCCTGCCTGCGCAGGTCGCATTCCATGAGTTTGTCTCTTATTTGAGTAAGTTCCCTCAGAACTGATGCTGAACATGCAATGTTCCTGTCAGATTTGCACTGTTCCTTACAGATGCGAGCTACGTGACATAGCAGCGCCTTCACATTTATGTGATTAAGACTGTCCAATTCAAAGTTTGAAAGTCGAGCTAAGTCTTCAACATTTCTGGCAAAGGCATACAGGTCACTGTATGTCTAATAGTACCGCACTTGTTTTGCAGAGCCATAAGCGCAAATTTGGCAAATCTTGCCATGAAAGTGTGAACTTCACACAAACCATTAGTTAGGTTCCTTAGTATGTCACAGTGAGTGTGGTAAGGCAACCTCCATGCTTCCGCCATGCAACTTGAAAATGCTCAGTCTGCTTAAAAGTAATGAGGTTACTTCTATAAAATGACGAATAGTAAGGTCCCATTAGATTAGCTTGGATTAGTGAAGATATTCGACCAAATTTGCTCCGGTTCGGTCACCCTACATTACAAATGCATGCTGTTAATTACCACTTTATGTGCCCTTTGTTATGACCCATAAACATGCACGGCAGTTAAATATTAAGCAGTACATGAAAGATATTTTGCCCACTGACAGTGGTCTAGTGACACTAAGGTCTAAGAAGTTGCCTGACTTAGTAGGAGTCTATCTTGCAAAAGACTTAGCATAATATATAAATATATTGAGTTTAAATAGTTAAAAATTAAACATACATTTTACTCAAGAAATGTAACAATTGCCATGCAATTGGAATAGTACAATGTTCACAAATGAAATACATCCATCAAAGGCAAACCGACTAGCTTGACTTGATAATAGGCCTATCAGCAAGAACCATGGCTTCCATATATATGTAATGCGGATGGGAGCAATTTTGTTGTGGATACCTGTAAAGCATGCGCAAGAAAATCATTCGATTCCATATTTGCATGTGTTATTTTTATGAAGCTTGTTGCAGCACAATATATGGACTGAAACTTTCTTGATCACACCCTAAAAAAGATGGAGTTTTTTTCACAAGATATTTGATCAATATGACACATGTTACCAACCTAGGTTTTTGGTTAAATCGACCAGGATATTGCTTGAAGCTGAAATTATTTTGGTGAACTTAGATATCAAAAATTGTTAATTCAACCAAAGTATGAAAGATATTTTGCTCACTGACAGTGGTCTATCTGTTATTGTTACCATGGATATCCCTTTGTTGCAGTTTATCTTCAAAATTGGATGTATCCCCGAAGTAGAAAATAATAAGTGTTTAATTATGATGCTGTGATAATAAATTGAGAAAGTAATCTTCAAACCATTTTTCAGCGTACTGTTTCTAAAATGATACACTAACTTCCTTCCTTTTTAATATTTCAGGAATGACCCCGCAAGAAATAACCGAAGAAAATGATTACCTGTCAGACCAGATCCGAGAATACAAGCGGAAGAGTACACTCATCAAGGACCTTGTCACTCAAATGGAGAGAAATTACTCCGCCTCAAAACAATACTTCGTCATTCAGAGATATCGTATATTGAAAGCCATTATCAAGTCCGTCATTCACAATAATTGGATTTGATGGGAAACGTTTTTGCTCATTTGCATCGACAGGCTTTTTGTATGCAACTCTAGGAAATGTGATACGTGTACATAGTCCCAAAACTGTTGCCATGGAAACCGTGGTGACGTTACTTACAGCTTGAAACCATTTTGTGTTAAAGTGCCAGTGTTAAGAAGCCATCTTGATATCCACCTACTTATCGCCATGTATAATGTACCATGTATCATGTATCATGTATCATGTAGCATGTCGTCGCTGCCAAATGTATAAATCGTCCATTAATACTTCAGGATACCCGCAGGATATCGGACATTATCTTGTCATGGAGGCTATTAACCAATTTGTAACATTAGAGAACCCTTAGGCAATAGCAGGAACTGTGTTAAGTGGAAGATTTTAATGCAGGACCCTTCAGCAAACTGGCAACCCGAATACCCAATGCAAAAATTAAATATTAAGGTGAGTTTCGTTGTTTGTTACATTTGAATTTCTCTGTTTATCACACCAGAGTTTCATTGTTTATCACATTTGAATTTTCTCTGTTTATCACACCAGAGTTTCATTGTTTATCTCATTTGAATTTCTCTGTTTATCACACCAGGGTTTCATTGTTTGTTACACTGAAGCTTTATTGTTTATCACACTTTGGTTGAAAACGTTACACCCTTTTTTCTCTCTTTTTCGATTAATTATACTTGTATGTCACTTTAATAATGCAAATGTAAATCAGTCTGCAATTGTTATACACCAGCTTTTTATTTCTGTGGTCCTGTCTGTCTGTCTGTCTGTCTGTCTGTCGGTCGGTAGGTCTGTCGGTATGTCTGTCGGTATGTCTTTCTGTCTGGTTTTCTGCGTTTTCTTTGTAGGACAGGGATAATGCCTTTGTTCTATTTTTATTGTATTATTCCTAATGTGTTGCTCTCTAAATAACGAATGGAAAATAGGCTTTGATATCGGCTACCAGAATAAGTAATGATGCGATGACAAGGTTAAGTCTATTTAAGAGTCCAGAACACACATTTCCCAGAGGTTGGGCATCTGACTTGGCTCAGCACAGAGTGCAATGTACCGCCACCTGCTGGAGATGAGAAACTATCTCTCTGTCTAGTTCCAGCACAAGCATTGCGTGTCATTACAAACTTCAAACTTGTTTTATTCCTTTCATGAGTTTCTAAAAGTTGGTGAACAGAGCTATATTCTGATTCATTGTTTTATTTCAAGGACCACATGACATTATTCTGCGAATTATGTATTTCATAAAGAAGTCTTTAAATGATGGGCTGTTAGTCCAAACAGTTAAAGTTTGTTTCCTTTTACAACTTCAAGAAAGATGATTATTTAGCTTGTATGACTAAAACGTCAGTCGAAAAGATTTTCAGTGAATGTGCTAACTGCAGCTTTGTTTATTGCTTTAACAAACTAGTTTCGGAGTTTTGAAAAGTTTTAATATATAGTGGGGAATGCCATCCTGATTCATTGTTTCATTTCAGGGACCACATTGTCATGCATCATATTGGGTGCGATTTATTCTCTTTGTTACAGCTGCACTTAATCTGTTCTAAGCCTGCTGTAACACATCAGAGCATACAAGTTGCTTCATTGTGTTACCCCATTACTATTTAAGTTAAGCTTTTAGATATATACTTTATTATTAGATACTACAGAATAGCTTGTATCTATATAGCATAGTATAGCATAGCATAGCATAGCATAGTATTGCATAGTCCATAGCATAGCATAATATAGCAGAGCATAGCATAGTCCATTGCACAGCATAGCATAGCATAGCATATCATAGTATAGCAGAGCATAGCATAGCATATCATAGGAAAGCATAGCATAGCATAGTATAGCATAGCATAGTCCATAGCATAGTATAGCATAGCATAGTCCATAGCATAGTATAGCAGAGCATAGCATAGCATATCATAGGATAGCATAGCATAGTATAGCATAGTCCATTGCACAGCATAGCATAGTGTAGCATAGCATAGGATAGCATAGCATAGCATAGTACAGCATAGCATAGCATAGCATAGTCAATTGCACAGCATAGCATAGTCCATAGCATAGCATAGTATAGCAGAGCATAGCATAGCATATCATAGGATAGCATAGCATAGTATAGCATAGTCCATTGCACAGCATAGCATAGTATAGCATAGCATAGTGTAGCATAGCATAGGATAGCATAGCATAGCATGGAATAGTATAGCAAAGTATAGCATAACATAGTATAGCATAGCTTAGCATAGTATAGCATAGCATAGCATAGTCCATTGCACAGCATAGTATAGCATAGCATAGTCCATAGCATAGCATAGTATAGCAGAGCATAGCATAGCATAGCATAGTCCATTACACAGCATAGCATAGTATATCATAGCATAGTCCATAGCATAGTATAGCAGAGGATAGCACAGCATAGCATAGTATAGCATAGCATGGAATAGTATAGCAAAGTATAGCATAACATAGCATAGTATAGCATAGCATAGCATAGTCCATTGCACAGCATAGTATAGCATAGCATAGTCCATAGCATAGTATAGCAGAGCATAGCATAGCATATCATAGGATAGCATAGCATAGTATAGCATAGTCCATTGCACAGCATAGCATATGATAGCATAGCATGGAATAGTATAGCAAAGTAAAGCATAACATAGCATAGTATAGCATAGCAAAGCATAGTCCATTGCACAGCATAGTATAGCATAGCATAGTCCATAGCATAGTATAGGAGAGCATAGCATAGCATATCATAGGATAGTATAGCATAGTATAGCATAAATCCATTGCACAGCATAGTATAGCATAGCATAGGATAGCATAGCATAGTATTGCATAGTCCATTGCACAGCATAGCATATCGTATAGCATAGCATAGTCCATAGCATAGCATAGCATAGCATGGAATAGCATGGAATAGTATAGCAAAGTAAAGCATAACATAGCATAGTATTGCATAGCATAGTATAGCATAGCATAGTCCACAGCATAGCATAGTATAGCAGAGCATAGCATAGTCCATTGCACAGCATAGCATATAGTATAGCATAGCATAGTCCATAACATAGTATAGCAGAGCATAGCATAGCATAGGATAGCATAGCATAGCATGGAATAGTATAGCAAAGTATAGCATAGCATAGCATAGCATAGTCCACAGCATAGCATAGTATAGCAGAGCATAGCATAGTCTATTGCACAGCATAGCATATAGTATAGCATAGCATAGTCCATAGCATAGCATAGTATAGCAGAGCATAGCATAGCATATCATAGGATAGCATAGCATAGTATAGCATAGTCCATTGCACAGCATAGCATAGTATAGCATAGCATAGGATAGCATAGCATAGTATAGCATAGTCCATTGCACAGCATAGCATATAGTATAGCATAGCATAGTCCATAGCATAGCATAGTATAGCTGAGCATAGCATAGGGTAGCATAGGATAGTATAGCATAGTCCATTGCACAGCATAGCATAGTATAGCATAGCATAGGATAGCATAGCATAGTATAGCATAGTCCATTGCACAGCATAGCATATAGTATAGCATAGCATAGTCCATAGCATAGCATAGTATAGCTGAGCATAGCATAGGATAGCATAGCATAGCATGGCATGGAATAGTATAGCAAAGTATAGCATAAAATAGCATAGTATAGCATAGCATAGCATAGCATAGTATAGCAAAGTATAGCATAAAATAGCATAGTATTGCATAGCATAGCATAGTATAGCATAGCATAGCATAGTATAGCAGAGCATAGCATAGTCCATTGCACAGCATAGCAAATAGTATAGCGTAGCATACTATAGCAGAGCATAGCATAGCATAGGATAGCAAAGTATAGCATGACATAGCATAGTATAGCATAGCATAGCATATGATAGCATGGTGTAGCATAGCATAGTATAGCATAACATAGCATAGCATAGCCCAAAGCATAGCATAGCCCACAGCATAGCATAGCATAATATAGCATAGCATAGCATATATGAACGGTAGTTGAATGCAAAATGCTGCAATGATGTTTCTACATCAATCGAGAATGAATCCCCCCCCCCTTCACCAACCCCCCCCCCCTCATTTTGACAAATAGGTTAGTGTAACTAGCTAACCTGGGATAGATTCATATCAGATTCAAACTCGGTTTATTTGGCAGAAACGCTACAGGAAAGAGAAGAAATAAATACTGGTACAAATTGTAGCCATAATATGTAATGCGATGTAAATTTTGATTTAGGCCTACATGTCTACTTAATGAGATTGTCAGTGTGTAGTGAGAGCATACGTCGATCACTTTTAGCATGGTATAAGATGAACTGGATTGAATTGAATTAAGTTTATGAGCCGAGCGGTAGAATGTTTTGCAACATTGTGTGGAAAACCAAACCTTATCATCTCATCATTACGACTGCCTCTAGCATCTGGGCTTGCATGTTTACATTGCACACGAGTACACGATATATAATACAGTAGTTGTGAAGATATCACAACCTGACTTGCAAGTAATTTACTAACAACTGAGTCCAAGAGGAGGCTCTAGTCTATGTAGGATTTAAATAGTTTTTTTTTTTTTTTTTTAGCTTGAGCTATTTCATTCCAACAGACTGTAACATACCAGAGAAGATTAGATATACCAGAGGAGATTAGATTTTAAAGGCAGGATGGAATTTCAGCTCATATATCTTTATCGATGCAATGTAGCATGCAGCTCTATAGGCAAGGAACACAATGTCCTTGTGTACTTCATATAATGCCCACGAATTTTTTATTTTTTTTTGCAATTGTTGACGATACAAAAGACGAGAACATCGTGGGAATGCAGTTGCTCTGCTAACAGCTGACTATACAGCAGATACAGTAGACACTCGAAATTAGGATGAGTGGTGAGCTGGTTTTTGTGGCAGAATGGTTTACACTGCTATTTGTTGTGCTAATATCTTTGACAATGACTACCCCAACAAGTTTTGACTAACAAATTAGTCATCTTTATCTATAGATGGTACTGACTGAGGTTGACAATAGATAAGTCACTTAATTTTCATATTAATTTCTATCTTGTGTTTGTTGCTGTGAAAAGTTATTAACATAACAGGGGAGAACCAAGATAAGATATTCAATAAGATATTAAATAATATATTTTGATTTGATTTATTTTATTAACGACCATCTGTATTTTCCTTGATATCTTGTACATACAAAGTAAGCAAATCTGGAGACATTGATCAACATCACCTACAAGTTATTTTCTAGTTATTTTAAAATAAGAAAAGTGTAAGTAACTTATCAGTGTTTTATCTATTGTCAAACTTATTCAATACCAATAATATATCAAATATTATTTTTAAAAAATACTCTCATTGTACGTAATAGGCCTGTATTCTATAAAAGGTCTTACCAGCAGTCGGTTTTAGCAATATCGAGCTATTTCTAGAACGCCAGTGACGTCACCAGTCACCAGACGGTAGTGACCCAGGCTAAACAAATCAGCCCTCAGACTGGCAATTTCTCGCCATTTGGCTGAATTAGCTATCCTTGTTCACCGGGGCAGTTTCCGAGTAAAGGAGAGCAACTGGCAGAAAATGTTGGGCTGAGTAAGCTACAAGTTTCTTGTCACGATTACTTACAATAGAACTAATTAAGACACCTCAATTGATCTTTATTATAAAGAGCTTGCATTTGCTTGGTTGCGGCTTATTTGTATGCGCTACAGCATGTGTATATGCTAGATGTGCAGTGTCTCTGATGTGCTTCAACAAGTCACACATTCTGTGTGTGAATACGGTGAAATATGACTGGACAGACATATAGCCAGACAGCCAAAAATACAGTCTAACAGATTTGTGAGATAGCCAGCCATCTGCTTCAAGCATATTTGTTCACTTGAGTTATTCACTTGAGTTATAAACTCGAGCTGTTTGCTTTTTGCTGTATACTTGAGCTATTCACTTGAGCTGTTCACTTGAGCTTTTCACTTAAGCTGTTCTCTTGTGCTGTTTAGTTGAGCTATTCACTTGTTGATGTTCACTTGTGCTATTCACTTGAGCTATTCACTTGAGCTGTTCACTTGAGCTGTTCACTTGTGCTGTTCACTTGTGGTTCACTTAAGCTATTCACTTGAGTTATAAACTCGAGCTGTTCACTTTTTGCTGTATACTTGAGCTATTCACTTGTCAATGAGCTGTTGTCTTTGGCGGTTCGGTTGAGCTATTCACTTGTTGACAATCACTAATCCTGTTCTCTGATTATTTAGGGCTGGTCAGTTCTGGTGTGACCTTCTATCCGGAAGTACTAATACAATACATAACGTCACCAATGCGCAAATTTTCTGGATGACGTCATCAATAATGTATTTCCGAGTACAAAGTCGCCTGACAACGGACTAGCCCTTTTTACTTGTGGTTTTTTTTTTTAACCATACTAGCATGTTAATGTCAGTTCAGTTCACAGTCTAAAATTTTCTGGATCCATTGCTGCTGATGAATAGAAGTTTAGAACTTTTGATAAATAGTACGAGTCATATCGTATGATACCAACGATACACACCGCTATACAGCGGGATCCATAAGTGCCAAACAACGTGGAAATCTAGGAATAATTCCTTTTATTTGCTCACTGTTGTGCATCATTTATTTAATTTCTATGCCTAATTTTTTTGTTAGTAACTTAATTAAATAGTGTCAATGCCTCTTCATTGACCCCATCATCAGGCATTGCATGCATGATGAATTTTCAGGTTGGGCTTAATGAAGAACCTACATTCTACAAACACCATCACTGCCACCCCAGACCTATATACAATGTATATGGCCAAGTGTAACTACATAAGTTTGCTCAAAATACAAATATGCCACTTAATTAAGAGAACATAGAATAATAGTACTACTAATATTTTTGGGAGGTTTTATTGAGTTGTATGGTATGATATAATTCAAACAAATTTATGGATTTTAATAAAATCTAAAATAACAATTTTGAATTTAAGTAATAACAAGAAAAGCTGTCTTTAAAAAAAGACACCTGTACTAGACTTGTTTTAGATTATTGTAGATTGTGCTAAATAAAGATTTTTTTTTTTTTTTTTTTTTACTTAAAATTACTATAAATGAATGACATGTAAACATATTTATTAAAAAAAAAAGAAAAGACTTTCCCCTAGTTGGATTCGTACCCAGGTCCTTCAACCCCTACTTTTAATCATACCAGACAAAACCATTAGGCCACTGCAGCAGGCTATTTATAGTGCAACTTTCATTGGACTAAATCACAGTCAAATGTAGGCCATGTGGTCAATCCCTTGTAAGACCCATGTTGTGTAGCTTGTTTTATTGCAGTAAAATACCATGTTTATCGATTCATTTATGTCTAAAATGTTAATTTATGCATTTTGCATACATTTGGTAACCAATATTTGGCTAAAATCGGCTAAAACTGGTCATAGAGCAACACAGCTACAGAACTACCTTATATGGGCATGCACAGAAAGTGATGACAAAACTGTACCAATCATCCAATAAATTTGTAAACCTGATCACAGAAGTACCTCTTGAGCAGTAGGATATCTTAAGTTTGAGGTGTTTTATAGATTTAGATCTGGTACAAAAATAAAATAATACATTCAATTATTGGTTAAGGAAGGTAGGTAGTCAAATCGATGGTGAGCCCAACGTCCAAGCCGACGAGCAGGCCCGACCAATGGGACCCTGCGGACGTGGTGCCCCCCACCGGCAAAGCCACCACAAAGATCCCGATGTTTGTCCAGTCGGCCTTGTAGCAGGCCAAGTTTACGGAGTTTTATGTCACGCCAGTGACTTACAAAACTTACGGGGTTTTAATCCACGCCAGAGGTCTCGCATCCTGTTCTGCAAGGAATGTTGGACCCAGGACCTAAGCTAATGCGATGCCTGGTTGGGCACCAGCCCAACAGGACCGCACCGTGCAGACCTAACTTTATTTGACGTTTGGTTTGTTAGGAAGTTTTTCTTCCCTCGAGTAGTGGAATTAGCCATCTGAACATTTGGTATTTGATGTTTGGGTGTAGTTGAAACAGTGCTTGTCCTTTTTTTTCAAGTCTTATATTAAATAAACAAAAAATAAATAGATGAATATCTGTAGGCCTAATTGAAATGAAACATATACAACCGTGATCTGATCTGTTTAGAAAATCACGATCGAAGTCACAGAAGGCGATAGGACATTTATTGGTCAATGGATGGACAGATAGATAGATAGATAGATAGATTTGGGAAGTGCAGCCCTCTAAGGCTAAATTATATGGATCGTTTTAATTTATGTTCTATATTATATTCCGCTAAGGCCTTTTAGAGGGCTCAGTCTTCAAAACAAAAGAACGGCGTCAATAAGCGCTCTACGGGCCTGTAATTTTGTCCAGACTTTAACAGGGACTTGCTGTCAAATGCTATTTACTGTGATTCACTTTTAGATTTTATGAAAATTGATTTTAAAGTTAGTGTTTGACTGTCGGCCGACGTCTTAAAAAAGAAAAACTGCCGAAAACCACCCCATTTGTAAGGCTTCGCCATTCTCAGGTTTTTTGCCAAAAAAATATACTGAGCCACATCCTAACACATGACATTGTCTAACTCCTCTGAAGAAATCTTGGTTCCATGTCAATTAATTTGTACATAATTTAATCTCAAATGCGAATGAACAAATTAGCGCAATTTGCCGATTTTTGCATGAAATAGGTAAACTGACCTGCAAAAGCTTTTTTGTGTAGAATTTAATCGTGGAAAAGCATTTTTGACATCTTTTAAAATTATTGCATAAATCCATTTCAAAAGCCAAAAAAAAACCATGCATTCAGGACGACATTTTAGCAATCAGACGCATTTATAGGCCTTTTCAAATAAATTCGATAGCATGTTAGAAAAACATCTTTTCTAGCTTCTGTGAAAGTTTGAAGCGTGTTCATGAAGTAGTTTGTCGCAGGCCGTTTTGTGTTTTAATATGCATGATTAAACAAATACATTGGTTAGAGCTAGGAATATTTCTCTAAATATGTTGGCGTCCCTATATCAAGTCTATATAATACTTTTACTGCTGTATTTTGTAACGTTTGGAGTTTAATTAAATACGTTTTTGCAGCTGCACCCTATAATTTTAGTTTTGAGTGTACATATGCAAAGTAAAGTTTTCGTTTTTCGGAGTCAGGTACAACGTTTTTGATTATTTTGAAAGAAGCTATAATTTTTACTAAGTCTCTTTCTAGTTTCATTATGTGTTGTTTCCATTGTAATTTGTCCTCTAGTACTATTCCAAGATATTTAACTTGGTTAGATCTTTTGATTGTGATTTCATTTACTTTGATAGTGTTTAAGTAATTAGGTTCAATTTTATTTTTCCTACAAAAGACACTAAATTGTGTTTTGGAGTGATTCAATAACAATTTGTTGCTTTTAAACAGCTTTCTAAGTTGCAGATTTTTTGGATTTTTGTCTTGAATGAATATCTTTGTGTCGTCTGCAAACAGTCTAATAACATTGCTTGTGAATATCATTGATATATATATAAGCAATAACAGGGGCCCAAGGACCGAGCCTTGTGGAACCCCATGTACATTTGTCTTAATTATATATCATTCAATTGTACAAATTGTTTTCTATTGCTCAAATAACCAATAATAAATTAATAAGTTTACTGACAAGTTAGTCGCCTAATGCGTGGCATTCACTGTCAGGTTGACGAGATGACAAACAATTGGTGGGAGGGCATATTTCAAATGGTCGAAACTGTAATGAAATAATTATATTTACATGCGATTTATATGTTTAGTAGCAGTCTTGTATTCCCATTAATATGTTGATTTATATCAATTTTGATGATCCATCAACCTTTATTGTATTGAACACAATCTCTGACCATGTGGTTTTTGATTGATTAACTATTCGATATGTACAATCTTGGCACCAACTACAACTGAATAAGATTGATTTCGAAGAATGACTTAATCTTCAAAGGGAAGTTTTGGCTAGCAACATCTGTATAAGGTGTGCTGAAAGTTGCTTGTTTCCTAATCGTCGCCTAATGACTAAGAAAGTCAATGGATAGAAACTTGACACATTTTTCTATCTACAGTAAATGTTTAATTGCCTACTATTAAGGTTATCGTACATACTTTATACTACAGAGAGGAAGGTATGACATTGAATGGTATTCAATAGAAGATATTCAAGTCTGAAAAAGTGCATGTTCTTTAAGGACAACCTAAACCATTTGAGAAAAATTCAATGAGTGTGTGTGTGTGCACTACCATTGAGCTAAGCCCCTGTACTGATTTTTAATTCAATATGATTATCGTCAGTATTATAAAGGTTTTAGTACCAATCATAACTTAGGTTGACATCAGCAAAACAAGCTCAACTAGCTTTGGCTATGTACAGCCGTGGCCATAATATGTTTTTGGACACTTGCTATAGATGGTGACTATGGCGCTTTTTTTATCCTGCATCACAGCTTTTTTAACGCTTGGCCATGATTATGGCCTAGGGTATTAATTGTCCCTCCCTTTTGTATCTCTGTCTGTCTGTCAACCACATATCTTCAGGTCTATTTTTGATGCTAAGCTCATGGAACTACAGGTAATATACCGCAGAGGAAGACCTTGAATGAGTTCAAAAATGGACAATGTAGACTGTTTTGTTAGGTCACCAGGGCCCATCCACAACCTTGTGGCTCTTCAGTCAACTCCCGCCAGCAAAATATGTGAACAATGAGGTTCTGCTCTCTGCCAAACCATCGGTAACTTTATTCATATACTGACGTGATTAATGTGCAAATGCATTTTCCAAAACAATGAATGTGACCCAGAAAGAAAATAATTTTAGAAAAAGTGCCATAAAGCAGAAACTAGAGCAATATTTAAGTGTTTTAATGAGTCCGAAACTTGTTGGCTATAGGTGTACACCTGCCTCTGCATCAGCACTAATTGTTCTGACGTTTTCTTAAATCAAGTTTCTGACATTTAGGTCAGTTTGTCAAATGTAAACTGACACACTTCTTATTCTGTGCATGCACTAACAATCGAAATAGACAATATCCTTTCTGCTGATTGGCTTGTCCCAGTTTGACTTATTCGTTCTCAAGTTCCAAATGCATTTGCTATTGGAAAATCTAATGCGGGTTCTTAATGGTATATTACCTGAAAAAGATGCAAAAGCAAGACAGAGTAAGTGGTTTTGGACTTGCAAATGGGTACTGGGCTACAGGTACTGATGGCAATTGAAGAGTGCTTGCTATACTGCCTAATATGACCGTACTTCCCAGGGAGTTGAGAAAGGCTCAAGCTTGAACATGCCTGAACGGTGTAATTGTAAAGTTGACTGAGGCTACTTGGAGCAGTGAAAGGTTATTTCTCTTTCTCGATACATCACAGAATACAAAATAAAATGAACATTCTTGCTTGTGGACATCACCAGCAAGACACATATCAATGTAAAATCCTATTTAAGTTCATCCTCAATAGCATGGAATATTGGACCAACATTTAGGTAGCCATTGCCAACACTGAGACAACATTGATATTGAGCTTATTAATGTATAGGATGTAATCCAAGAATTAATGTGGAAATAGAGTATTTTCTACAGGGCAGCACTGCGATATTTTGTGGAAATTTGTAAAGAGATTACATAAAAGCCTGCTTTTAAGAAATGTTCCCAGGCCCTGAGCGGGAATATTAATTTTGCCATTTTAAAAGCGCTTTTAAAAGCTTGGTATCCTTGAGAACACATTAGGACAGCTTAATAATCATTTCAGACCAGACCAGTAGGGCATGAATTCAGCGTTGATGACACCATGTACAAGATAACCTCAATTTTAGACCACCCCAATACTATTTTAAACGACTGATGTTCAGTCTCACCCCACTATTAAAGCCACCTCACAATTAAAACTCACAAAATATTAGACCCAGCATTTTCCACGCCATTGCATTTAAGAACTGAATCTGATGAAAGAAAACAGTTATACATGAATCCTTAATGTCAACCCATCCCATGTTATGTCTGATATTCACGTACTTTGGGTAATTTGAGATATGCTTTATGGATGTTCCGATGGTTTTTTTTTGTCAAATATTTTTGATATCATGATCCCTTTGAATTCAACATTTAAAGTCGCATCCATTGAAGCTTATTCCATTTACAATAATAATTCATGGTGTCATCCGGTTTGATTCCTGATTCCTAACAATGTGTTTGACCTTTAATTGGACTCTAGCATGCATGGATTGATGAAATCTGTAGACTAAACGTTTGCCATTCATTTGGGCCTGCGTGCAGTGAATAATATCATCTTTGCTGGTAATATCTATATGGAAAGTGCACTGACATACAAGATGTGAAAAAGAAAACCTCTTTTCTAAAACGTGCACTTTGATCAAGAAGGAATTTTAAATATGATGAGGAGCAGTTGTGCCTTTTGTTGGATTAGCTGAATCGATATAAAGAACTGCTAATAAAGGTGAATAACATGCGATCCATTCATCTGTATCAACAGGACTTGCAGTTACATATTGTTAACTAATTAGGCTGCAGTAATTGTATTACGTCAATTTAATTGCGTTCTATAAATGTTTAATTTAACAGATGACGAACTGAAGCAATGCGTATATTTCTATTCGGTGACTCAGGGATTTCAGAAACTATGTACCCCTATTCCTGATGGCCCACAGTCTGTTCTTAGTTTGATTGACAGAATGAAATGAGGAAAAAATTACCTCCCATTGGTATCTGAATATAGATCTGAATAATTATTAATCTAGATAGTTGCCATTCTCAAGCTCTGCCTCTCATGAAAAGCAGAAGAAAATACAGATAGAGAATTGACATTTAAAGGCAACTCTGCATTTAGCAAGAAAAGCACAATGAAAATCTCTTTTAGTAGAAGATCAAAACAACTAACTCTTTTAGGTTTGTTTACATATTGAACTTTTCAAGGCATGCAAAACTCCCTATTTATATTATTTATTGTGACTTAAAATTAAATTGTTGTGCACAAGTGCTCAGTAATGGTAAAAATATCATGAAACAAGAAGGGAGTATTGGTTGATATAATTTTCTGCATATGCTTCATCTGGTGAAATAATATCTTTTAGGCATCCGCCAACATTGGCCACCTCTCCTGAAGGTCCAGGGATAAAATCCTGTTCCAGGTATGCTTACCTACTCCTCATGAGCTACGTCCTAGCTGCATGCTGACATCGCATGAGACATCAAATTGGAGGTGCCTTGTACTTTGTGCCTATGCTGAGGAATAAAAGATCCCACCCAAGTGGTGAATGTGAAACTCTAAGCCTTATCATCTCATCATTACGCCTGCCTCTGACAGCTGGTCATAAATTTACTTCAGCATCAGACCCCGTAGCATTGAGACAGAGCATGCCGACCAATGTAGGTCACACGACCACCCGATCTGGGAGCTGATTCTTCAGTCAAATAGGCCTTTCTATAGTTTTCTGAAAGATTTTCAATGGTAGCTTATATACAAAGCATATACACTGCTGTACATGTCATATTGCATGAAAAATCTTCAGATGTGGCAATTTCTGAAAATAAAAAAAGAAATTAATACCGCAAATGCAGGGAGTAGAAAACAAACGTCTTCCTCCCTTTGTTCTCAAATTGTCTCCGCAGAAATGTGGCATAACTTAATGAATTCCATTTTGAAATGTTGTCTTCAATCAAATCAGTTTCAAAAGACCAATGAGTGTAGTGTTCGGACTGAATTATCAAATAAAGAGCAGGGGTTTTTCCTCTTGGCAATATAACCCCGCTGCACTCAACACAGGAACTATATGTATTACAAATATATATAACCCCATCGTGATATCTTGCCGCATCCAGACTCAGATTTATTCACATCCATTATATGATATTATGATAATGAATATAATTTATTTCAAAAGATACAAAATAATACCCCATTAAGGCAACATAATTACCGTAAATGGGACTATAGCCGATAGAGATTCTCGAGATTCTCGAGAATTCATAGAATGTTATTAATATTTACAGATACAAATTCCTCTATATGTAGTAATTTTGTAGACGACACTGAAATGATAGCATTTATAAATTCAAATGGAATATGTAAGTTCACATATCGGTACATATTGCTGTATATGATCTAAGTATGTCATGATTAGTATATCAAATTGTGCGAATATCCTTTTAATCAAACCACAGTAATGCTACCCGAGACATTTAGTTATCTGGAAAAAATTGGGACATAAGAATGAATTAGTAATATTAGACAGCAGAAACACAGCATCAGATCCTATTGATCTGCTGCTGGTATGAAAATTAACAAAATATAAAATTGAGTTGTATATTTGTCGATTTTGTTTGTGTAGATAAGCACAATAAGATACATGGTGATTGGCCCAACGTTAATCAGGGTGGGGGCCTCGCTCAGTGGTAGCGTGCTGGGCTTCCAACCACTAGGTCCCAGGATCAATTCCCGGTTGACCCGAAGTTAGATGGCTGTTTCATCCATCATCTGATTGCTATCATAATGGTCCCTGCCTGTCCTAATTAGGCCATTAGGTACAGAAATACAAGATGTAATACAGGACGTAAAGCACCCATCCCAGTCCCCCCCCCCCACAACGTTGATCTGAAATGGCAATGCTGGGCTGACATCAACCATTTTGACAGGTCATTTGCATGCAAGAAATTACAATCCAGATTGATTGCATAATCTAATATATTGACCGGCTCCACTGAAATATTTGGCTATAGGCAGAGATGGCGAATGTATTTGTGGCCATAGGCAGAGATGGCAATTGTAGAGTGCTTAGTCTGTGCGCGCTGACTATGGTTGCCTGGATGTATACTCCCCGGGGAGTTGAGAAAGGCTCATGATTAAACAGGCCCGCCAAGGTTGTAATTGTAAAGTCGGTTGAAACTGCTTGAGCGGTGTTACGGACTATACAAAATCCATTTACATTTTAATATTTAGCAGATATTTATATCAGATTGATGTCATACGCATGAGATGTGTTACAGTAGATTTCATAGATTTGGCCACTAAACTTCAGATGTCATCATGTGAATGCAGGACTTCAACTGGCTAAGACAGTCCTTCAACAAACAGGAGACCTGAATTCACACGACGTCCATTGATGTTTAGTTCGCTAGTCTACGAAATCAGCAGTAAAGACTATGGTACATTTCTCTCCGTGTTTATTCTGAGGCAAGTGATACTCCCACATATAGGGTAAATGTGTAAAAAGGCATTACATGGACTACTCTTATGTTTCTCATTGCACCAATCAACCCTCATGAATGGCAGTGCTTGCCTCACAGGCAATCCTGAGCATATACAACATCTTAAATACGTCAAGTTGACAAAAGTGTATATTTGTCAAATCTGACGTAGATTGTTGCTCTTAACATATATTTTTGGACAACACCCAAACAAACGTTACAATAAATTGAGCAGTCTCATTACTAGAATTCTTTCACAACAATTGAATGCAATTATTTGCAATTTTTCTTTTTTAGTTTACATATATAGCTATTTATAAACGTACGTAGCAATCCTGCTTATGAGAATTAGAGTTCTACATTGTTTACAACTATTTTCAATATTCATGAGGTATAGTCTGATAAAGTTTTTTTCCATGAGCTATGGAGTCCACCCTAACATTTCCTGGCGGATGTATATTGTCCCAACCTTGAACATTTTGAAATATTCAAGACGGCTGCTAAGATGGCTGCCAAAAATACAATTTGCTCTATCTTTGCATCTAATTAACACATAATAACAAATGAGGGGTAACTTTCTATGTTTTTGAGATCCAGAAATATATTTATACAGGTTTCAGCGGTGCTTGGTAACTTAGTCAGAATAATACCATATCTTTGAGAAATATGATATGGCTGGTGCCCAGAAAATTAAAAAAATATATTATCAGATCTAACCTAACGTTTTTTTTAGTTGTGCTAATGGTAGAAATGCATCATTTTCAATGAAACTGTACATGCATGTTCTTTTGGTTGGATTGGGTAACTTTGGGGCACCAGCCAAACCCTAACAAAAAGCTGATCTGGAGGTGTCATTGTATACGTATACAGCAATACTCATTTCATGCCAGTTACAGATTTTTGATGACAGCAAACATAGTTTCCCAATCCCATATTAACCCTGTGTCTTGGCCCGTTCATTTGAAATTGATAACCTCATTACTCTGGATGTCTTCAATCTGACATTTAAACTGACGTTCATGGAGGTCATTCTATTTATAATTCAAGATGTCATCCTACTAGATTCCAGGTAGGAACGTGACTGAATTAACTAACCTGGACATTCTCTTGCTTGCGTTTAATTGACATTTTGAAGAACATCTTTACATTCATTCATTTTGTATTAGGACAGAGAGGATTGTAGTAGGCTTACTCTGCCTTTTGTTTCTTTCCTGATGCATACTTTTTACTTCTTCTCATATTTTCTTTTTACGTTTTCGATATTTGGTACTACCAATGCATCGGTGCCTAGGTTCAGAAATTTCCTTGAATATTTCATGAAGAACCGTGGATAACGGCCATCCTTGAGGCTCATTATTTTGTCCTGATGTTCTTTCTTAGTTTGACCTTTATCGGGGTCATGTGGACAGTAAGGACTGGATAGACTTATCAATAAGAAATGCATGGCATGACCTATGATTTATTCATCCTCAGGTACTTCCCAGATAGGATTTGACATCGTTTTGAAGACGGCCCTATGTTGGCGACGTCTGACTAACATCGGGCCAACATTGGGCTGACGTAGCATGTTATCAGTGTTACCTATAACCCTTCAAGGGTAGTTGGACAAGTAATCTTTGTTTGTATATTCATGATATTATATAATTGACCATTGAACCCATCCTTGACCTCGTCATGCATGAGACATTCTCAACTTGCTCTAGCATATACCATTTGACATGCTCAATCTTATTTTAAATGATTATTGCACTATATATACCCCACAGAAAGAATTATAGTGAAGTTAGTGACCCCTTTATTAACAAGAGTGAAGAAGTATAGAGGATCTGCGGCTCAAACCCAGAACTTGTTGCATGATTAACAAATTTAGATGACTGCTTTAACCAGGTAACCTTACAGAGCATTTATGTGAGAAAAGGAAATGAAATAAAGCATCATTTATTAAAAGAGTGATTCAATTCTCATCGGTTAGGCCTAGTTCACACTGTCTCCGAGTGATCACGGACGTCAAAATTGGGCTACACGTGCAAACTCGGGCTCTGTTAATCACATATAAATTCTTTTGACAAGCGTTCGAAAGATGTCTGTCTACTGCTTGGTCGTACATCACTCGGCGTGTAAATAATGGATGGCCACGAATGACCAAGAGTAAAAAATTTTTTTCATCCACGCTTACTCGCCATGCCCATCCGTGGCAGTGTAAAGCCCCTTTAGACTCATTTCTGACACCAAAAAGGCAAGGAGGCTTGGGAGGAATACACGATGCAGAAAGCAAATTTCTCCCTCATTCTTGTATTCACATGGTCTTTTTGAAAATGTGGCATAACCTAATTCCACATTGGAAAATCTTTTCGAATTAAATCAGCTCCCTAAGAATGAAATCTAAACAGAATATTGCTTCCTGCCAAGAACCAGGCTTTGCCATTGTTTTTGCTGCAACAAATTGAGAAATTGGGCGTCAAAGAAAGCTTGTTTTATGTCTCTTCCCATTGGTGAAAATCAACAGAGATAAAATGTCATAGAGTGTTATTGGCCATTTGCAGTCAAGCAATCGCAAAACAAAGAAATATGAACACTATCCTCTATGTAAGAAAATTCACTGTCATGCCAAAACTTTTAAAGCATTATCCTATGTTTCAAATGGACAAGCATAAAATACAAACAGAGCATACTAAGTGCCAGCTTAGAACATAGAAATGCTTCTTGAAAGTGGTTCCTTGTACTCGGTGTCTATTCTGGGGCAAGTAACATGGTGTGGACTCCAAGCCTTATCATCTCATCATGACAACTACCTGGCAGCAGGTCATATCAGCAGCTAGAGACAATACATTATAATGATAATTTTGAGGATTTCAAATGACTGGCATGACATTGACAATTACTGTTATACACTACTTTATTATAGTTTTAATATTTTAAATTCTAAATGGGCTAATATGTTTAACGAAAATTTAACTTTTCGAAAATGTCTTGCTACAATTACAGCTGTACAAGCTTCAGCGTCTGGCATATAGACATATAATATAAACTGTGTTCTTTTTTGCTGATGCCTAGGTAAGAAGTTGTTTCGAAAGAAATCTTAAAGCTTTGTGCTTACTTCTTCATTCACTGAAGCATTCAGGAACTTGGCACCAGGTCTGTCAGTAGCATTGATTTGGTGAAAGGAGTTCACAAATCACAGGTTAGAACGAGAATAATCTACCATAGCATTTTATTGGCAAAACCATGAATTAACTATCCATTATTGAATTAAGGGACCATGGACAGTCCATCTTGCTGGCTCTTATAAATTTGTTTAATAAGAATTGATTAGTCATACAAATGCATTTATATGAAATGAAAATTAAATAGATGATACAGGTTCTATTCACATTAGAATAGGTTCTGATTGTGGGTGCAGTGGTTGAACCCTAAGAAATCCAAACAAATCTCATTTCATTCTAAACACTTCCTACGTCATGATCTAGATTAGTTTCTAGAAAGTAACTTAACACATCATGGCATGTAACATACCCAAAACTATTTTTAAGAAATAATTTGTGTAGCATTTAGTTTATCGAAGACCAATCCAACTGTCCAATTTATGTTAGTGAAATTATTGGCATAATCCAATGTCATGTTCAAGCACTTTATGTGAATGTCTTATTATATAGATATACGTATACAAATATGTGTGTGCTGTTAACAATGTTTTTTTGTTCTTTCTCTTAATTTGTGCTTCATTTCCATGTTGGTTTAGCATAGGCCTATATGTGCTACTTTTCAGATATTGTCTATTAAGAAAAATAATTTAGTAACTTTCCATTATGATATGGTCAGTTTTCCATGTACAATGAGATTACCCTCAAAGAGTAAATACATTGTACATTTCGCAATCTTTATTCTCAAAACCAGGTCATTTAATGTGCCGGTTAAAACTCAACGCAGCGGCGAACAAAGTATTTCTCTGGAAATCGTTGTTATTAAGTAAAGTGATGTGTGGTTTTGTATTCTTATGGTTAAAATATACACAGCCAAATAAATTGCTCCCCAACCCTGTCTCTTGCACGGTCTGAAATTTGGCAGACCCTCGAGCTATCGCTCCTCGATTAGTGGCATACGGTTGCTAAGGTAGGAGAGAGTTTCGGCAGCAGACTGTATTGCATGTATTCTTTTATAAAGTGGTTTGGTTTAGTTACTCATTATTATCTCTTTTTATTTCAGGCCTGAAGGAGAAGATTCACAAGGTCCATGAAATGCTAAGCATTGTCATCAATAAAGGACAATAATCCATATCTTTGAGTGGGAACACACTAATCATGCAATGCATTGTCAGAACGACTAAAGGTAGTCAGTCATGGCTCTTATTTCACCAAATAGTGAACGAATCATGATGTTATTGTAAATTGTTAGTAAGAAAGAATGCTTAACAAATATCTGCATTAAACCTGTGAAACATTATATTTGTAGTAAAAAAAAACACTGGCATTTGCACATCACTACAGGCTAATTAACTGCTCTAAATTGTGTTTTGTCAAAAATAAAATGTATGCTTCCAGTGTTATCCAGGCCGGGGCAGAGAAGGCAATGTCGAATGATAGGCCTATTTAATTTTTGTGGATGAATTTTTGAGAATCAGTTGCATTCAATTTTTTTTTCTCAAGTCTGCATGGTATAAGAGGAATTAAGCAGAATGGCAATCCAGTTCCAACATGATTCTGTTTTATGAAACAAGTTTCAAATTGAAACTGGTTTCTTTTGTTCTTCTTAACTGACTGCTTTGCAACATCCAGAATTTAGATAAATGAGTTTCAGGGTTAATGTCATGCCAAATAGTGTGGATGTCGCACCAAAGACGTCGAGTAGATGTGGCATGTTATTTGGGCCACAGGCATTTTTGACCAGCAAGCCATAGTCATCTATACCTTACAGGACAAACCATGTCTTCCTGTTTAACTGACATTGGCTAAGCCTGACTTCTTCTCTCGGTTGACATTAATTCAACATAACCAAGATGTCATGCACCTTGCTTGACATTTGGATAGTGAAAAAGGAGTACTAAGTGCTAAAAAAAAAAAAGGAGTACTTAATTCCATTTTAATAGTGAACCTCAACTTCTCCAGTTGATCTCTTTCAATTTTAGTCCAGAGTTATTTTATTAGTGACCAGGGGGCAATGTCACCATCCATTTCTAACTACAAATGCGTGTGATGTAGCTAAATTTGCAAAGTCACCTGTCACCCAGCAAAAAATAAACAAAACATTAATATATCTGTCTCGGGTTGATTGTATTATTTAATAGTTCATAAGAAAATGATATCTCCATGCATCAAGTGATGATTCAGCCAAATATTGCACTATTAAAGTATGCATTTGTGCTTGGGGTGATAAGAATCAGTTCAGATATGACAATTCAGACAAGAAATGCCATATTGAAAGAGTGTTGGTTTGGGCCTAGGGCAGGCGTATTGTCAACTGAGCTTTACCTTGTGTTGTTTTCGTATAAATCCTCATTGTAGCTTTCTAGATATAATGCTGTGCTATTATTTACTTGACATTGAACTGCGCAGTCAGTAATGATGTTATGAATCCTTTCTTTTGCCAAACTATTGGAGTATTAAGCACAATAAACATGTTTTTCCTAAAAACTATTGTTTTCGGTTTTTGTTTCCTGATCTCTGTACATGATCTTATCAGCACATTTAACAAGCAATGCTCTCTTTGAAAAACAAGACCTGTATTAGATTTGGTAGACATGGGAAAAAAAATGAATTGATGTATTTTGCATGGACTAAAAAGTATTAGTTTCAGGTAACATATATTGGCAAGGTATCATGCCAAAAATATTACAATCAATTAGTATAGTTCATATAAACTTATGTCTTTGTCTTTGTTGCCAAAATTTCTATAAAATGTACTTTTCCATAGATTACTGTTGCCTAGCAACCAACAACTATTTGCAAATTGACCACTTGCACCATCTATAGTATTAGTATAATTAATTACAAAAGAGACCTTTGCTTGTTAGCATCATTATGAATAAAAATATATATTCCAAACTTTCCTGCTGTTAAGTTGTATAGAGATTTGTCTAGTCCTTTACAAATTTATTCTGGAAGTTGCAGCCTACAAAACTGAGTCTATTAAAAATGTGAAAAGTTTTGCAAATATATTTCTATAATTCAGATCCACATTTAAAAATACATAATCATGTTTAATTTCTCCACATTAACAGACATAATTAACAGGTTCAGGTTCAGTGAGTATAGCATTTTGGAAATGCATATCTGCTGCTTAAAACCCTCTGAAAAATAAGTCCATTTCAACCTTAAATGATTAATTACAGTGAAAAGCTACACATGCATTCCGCTATCAGAAACATTAACATAAAGAGCAATAGACAGAACCCATTAGTGTAATTACATATGGTTTCATTTGAGAAAGAGTGAGACCAGTGAGTGTGTGTGGCCAGTTTGACAGTTCTCATTTCCCAGAACTTTGAGTGTGGGTGTGTTTCTCAACTAAACAATCAGGGTGCGAGGTCTGCAATGGAGTGACCATTGCTACACTGGTATAACAACAGTAGTATCACAAGCACAAATTCAAGATGGATTTTTTGTCAACAACCAACACACCATATTTACCAATTCAAATCACATTAGTTTTAGGAATGAAATAATTTGAGTAGATATTAACTTTCTTTGAGTTGCTAGATATTTTTACATGATGGGGCTCCAGCAGATATGTGGAAAATCTCCATAAGCTTCGCCCCGTGACCCCTAAGACCAAAATGAACTAATTTCCGGGAAATCAGGCCAACATAGGGTGAATCCATTGATGTTGCAGAGAGAACTGCTCAGATTAAATAAATATCTTGGAACAACTAACCCAGCCACTTTTGACCTGCAGTCCTCCATTCAAAGTTGCACAATATTAATCAAGGAAGCCAAACATGCCTTTTTTTAGGCCTATTGGTTAGGCCATCAAGGGTGTAAGGCAAAAGGTGTGACTAATCAGGCCACAGTTAAATGTACACAAATATCTGTGAGCAGAAATAATGTACCCTGTGACCACAGTAAATGTATCAGAATTTATAAGACCTGACACATAAAGGATATCTTAAGGATTTAGATACTGATACCAAAAATGAGGCCAAACTGACCATTCATCACACGTCTCTGAATCTTCAGTTTTGTTGGACAAAGAAAAGACAAGATATCAGCAGATTTCATTAACATGGAAACTAAACGCTTAGAGGAGGTCATTTGAATGCAGGACTATGAAATATGCTGTAATGTATGGTGATCACATATCAAAACATATACTATACTGTATTATCATGACAGCATGAACTATTGAAATCTCCAATATTTATGAAAAGAAAAGTTGAAAACTAACAAACCTTTGAACAGGTTTTACCTCCCTCACAGTAGGCCTACCTTAATTTTCATAGTAAGAAACAACATAATGCCATCACTAATAGCAACAGTGTTGCAAGATGCTAATATCATTCTGAGCATGACACTGTACTCTTTGAACACTGACAAACGTGCAACTAATACAGGATATTGCGGCGCCATTTTGTTTGCTGTCATGACAATTGTGATGACCACATGACCTGTGTGTGCACTGCTTAAAACATCTGTCAGCATTCTGCTCACGAGGGCTTATCTGGGCCACTGGGTTAAGCTACATGAACAATTTATGAGCTGAGATTGCTTTGCCTAAATAGCAATCAGTGGACTTCTGTTTACAAAACAACAACACATGTTTCACAAGTGGATCACTGTTGTTGGGTATGTGCTGCCAAATCAATCGAGTTCAAACATTGCCTTGTGACATCAAGACTGTAACTTTCTTGGCAAAATAAATAAGCTCTTTGTCCCATATTTTAGCACCGGATAGGGCTGATCGAGGCAGGTACCAAGGCAATGATAAGCAACCTTCCAACATGGGCTGGATTCGAACCCAGGACCCAGTGCTATAATTGGCTTCAAACAAAATAATATCTACATTTTGACATTCTAACAACACTTGCATATTATGATAAAGGTTTGAATTAATTGCTGCTACGTTCAGATTGTTTCACCCAAATTAAAAACTAAAAATCGGTCTGCTAAATGCCCTTACATATCATTCCTCATTTCATGAGTTTGTTCAATTCAACATCATGGTATGATATAAGATTTAGTGCCCATAACACATGTGGGCTTAACAAAGTAAGATGATAATTGTTATGTTGAAATCTGACACATTCTTTCAAATGCCAATATTATATGTTAAATTTAGAAAAATTACAATCTTGGTGTTTCCAAGTTGAGTTCATTAGTAATTCACCCATGCAGACATTTTCACTCACTTCATTTGGTTTTTAACCGAAATACGTTGTTTATCATTATAGGTCTATATCATTTTATAAATTAACCAGTAAAAACGCATTGACTGTGAATATCAAATTCAGATTCACAGTATGTAATACAGTAATACTCAAGAGTGCAAAGCAAATTAAATGACTAATTTAGTGTACATGTGACATAGCAATCATAATTAGTCGAAACAAAGAAATCAGAGTAAAGTTACAATTATTTTTCTGTATTGGAATCCATAAAATAAGAAATCCAAGCAGGTGCGAACAATTCATTGTGTGCTTTACAACTGTTGAAAATTGCTTAGAAATGTAGGACATGCATGTTGTGACAAAGTGTGAAAATAAACACCTCAACTAGCCAAAACAACAAAAACCTGATTGATTTTTAGTGCTGTCTGTCACACCTGCATATGGCCAAAACTTAAGGTCAGAGATTTCAGCCTTTGCAGAAAAATATTAAGCACTCAGTGACATTATCTGTGTAGATTCTCTCCATACATAATTAAAGGTCTATCTTTCACTTTTCATATGAAAAAGTAAAGTACAGTTTATATCTACACAATTAAAGTAACTCACTGACATTTCACTATTGACTTAGTACTTTAACTTAATGTTATTGGCCAACAACAGGTAAACCGTCATACTTAACTAGACATAGTTCTCACTGAGTGGACGTCTAGTTCCTTGTGCACGTAAATAACTTGGCCTGCCTGATGTACTCAAGTGGTCTGCAACTACTGATTTGCCTACGTATCAACCTGGAAAAGGTCACAATTTAGCAAAGAAAACTGTGTACGTGGTTAATGAAATGGCAGTAAATTACAGTTGGTGGAATTGATATGTAAACTGATTTTCACTTGTAAAGTGAAAATTGCACTTGATGAGTCATTGGTGATACATGAAGTCAAGGATGTATGTTTTGTGTTGAAGTTTAAGCTGCCTTGATCACTCATACTGGCATTCATGGCAATGGGTTTTATGTTATCTAGTGAGGACCTTGCATTCACTGAACCTCATGTTTATGTTATGTTTTTCAAGTATGAGTCTCTCTTAACATGGTACAATCTCCTTACAATGACTGAGCCATTTGATGGTCTCTCTAATTCCAACAAAATAGGAAAGCGATAACTATATGAAATTTCTGCCTACGCTTGTAAATTGAAACATGTTGTTATAAATTATACTTGTGGCACCATTATTATATTGGAATTGGATCTTTCAGCAATTTCGAAGGAAGATAGGATGAATAAGTGAACATGTGTACTTTGATTCATAATGCAGTACAGGAAATGGGATGAACCATCAAAACACGCTAAGTATGCATTTCCTCTGTCTATGACCATTGTTGATGCTACTGAAACAACACATTGTTGTTTATAAGAAAAACAAATATCTGCTTTTCATCCTATTTCGGTAAATTTGTTTAAAAATAATATTTTGGAAGTTTATATTGCATCTTCAGTTAGCATATTGTGGGTGACGTCTATGAATAAGCAAGCAAAGCTTCAAAAGATGCCATTCAAGGAACAATTGTGAAAATGTAAACATATTAATTTCAGATATCGAGGCATTCCGAAGCTATGGTCTCAGATTTAACTTAATAAAACTCCAAAATAGCATTCCAAACCATAACAACATCGGCACGAAGTCGGCAAATTTTGATACGTTGTTGTAACAATGATGACAAACATAGAAAGGATGCTGGGCCAATTTTGAAAATTATCTGAGCTAAGCTGAAATTGACACCCAAACATCTGGTATCATTAGCTTTGGATTTTTCCCCTTGTATTAATTGTAAATATATATTATCTTTTTTTGCAGTAAAAAGTTTAGTTCTGAGTTTGAAGTAGAATATCATCTGCTTTTGAATGAATGAATGAATGGATGAATGAATGAATGAATGAATGAATGAATGAATGAATGAATGAATGAATAACGAAGTCTCAAAAGACCTATATATCACAGGTAAAAAAGGAGGAAATATATATAAATTCAATTAAAGTATCACTCAACCAATATTTATTAGGGCCACCTCCAAAAAATACTCTTAAGGGCAGTATCCCATCATTACATTTCACACTGATGCAAATCAAATGTCTTTATTCCAGTGTTTCTGTAACATTAAACAAGTGACTGAGTGTGGATGTCCCTGTACAGCCAGTCTTTGTATACCAGGACTTACTCTATTTTCTATGACTAAGAAGTTGTCAGCAAAGTCTGGTGTTTTCTCATAGACTTTCCCAACACTAATGTAAGTCAGCAGGCAAAAATCTCGTTTCCCAAATGTCATGAAAATTTTACATCATCACCATCACACTAGCAAGCCTGTTGAGTCAGCTTCCTGCTTGTAGCTACTTCAAAGTTTAAAAACTTTTTAAGACAAAATTTAAAAGCTGAGTATTGGTTCTAAAGATTTAGTCTAGGTTCATTAAGTTTGTTCTATCAGATGCCATCATCCTGTATTTCGGCACCTGATGGGCTAATTAGGACAGGCAGGGACCATGGCAATGAGACGAAGGATGAAACAGCCATCCAACATAGGCTCAACCGGGAATTGAACCCGGGACCCAGTGGTTGGAAGCCCAGCCCGCTACCACTGAGCTAGGTCCCCACCCCTACAATGCTAAGTTAAGGAAGAAAGTTTAGCCATCAGACTTGCATTCATCGGTTAACATGCCAATCTTTATTTTCTCATCATAATTCCATTTGCCTAAGGCATTCTGTGATGTAGACACCAGACTCTCCAATAGAATTATTAATATGATATTGTGTTTATGTTTCATTCTAACTCATAATCTGTCATGCGAACAAAAAGTATCTGCAATTTACTTACCATTTATGTACATGTAATTCTCCACCACAATGCAGTGATGGCGAAACAACAAGGACTCCAGGTGAAATCTTTCATTGCTTGGTTATAGATACCGAACAAAGATTTCAATTAATTACATTATTCCCAAATCAAAATCACGAAAATTAGCCTAAAGTTGAGGTGTTTTTCTAATACCTGCAAACTTACTGAACTTGAACCCAGAATCACTGAGTGAAACTAGGTTAATTATATCTGTAACAACTATGCCACCCACTTAATGTATCTATCAAGTCAATGTCTGAGTTCTCCAGTGCACTGATTGTGTGCTGCAGATAGCATTCCAAGTCATTTTAACGTCGACAGGATGTAATGACAGTGGCCTACATGGAAAAGATCCTAGGCCGATTTGGAGTGTTATCCGGGTATTTTTTAGTAACACGAATTGTCTGGGGCCTGGGCCTGGGCACCCTCTCATGAGCATAATCTCAACTGGAGATTATTCTGTTGAGACTTTAAATTGGCAGTCCCGTGTACCCTGCTGAGGCAAGTAAAAGATCCCACCCATGGGTTAAATATGAAACATGGGTGGACTCCTCCCCTCTCTCTCACCGCATCAATCAACCCTTACTAGCAGCAAGAACTTGCCCAAGAGCACTGTACTAATCTTTTATCTATCTATTTATCTATCATATTCATGGATGATGAAGGCCCTCAACCATTAAGAGTCCATGACTCACATGGTGTCGACAGGTGTTTAGCTTCCTAATTGGCTGTAACAAAACTTCATCTTGGTTAATGTTGAGGCATATTTACACTACATGCCTCATATGACACTAACCAACTGTATTTTGGCAGCCAGTTGCATACTTTGGCAAGGTAGTCACTTAGCAACAACTTTGAAAGTTACATATTTCAAACCTTTTGAAGTCCAAACATGGTCCAAGGCAGCATTACTTAAACATATTTTAAGATCACAACTACAGCCTATAGGTTGGATATAGGCTGACCACAGTCCTGTGCGTGAAGGGTACAGGATGGACATTCATAGAATGACTTTATAACCAAGGACTCAGCCTACATCTGCTAACAGTGGATGCAACAGATTTAGGTTGACAAAGGAGTGACTCAATGACTTGACTGTGTATACTTCAAAAAAATTCAGTGACTTATAGGGATTCAGAAACTATTTACCCCTATATTCTGATGGCCTACATTCTGTTCTTAGTTTTATTGACAAAATGCATCTTGGTATTAGGGTAAAATTAGCTACTCGTGGGTATCTGAATATAGGACTGAATAATTATTAATCTGATTATTTGCTTCAGGTAGAGCATGCTATATTTACAGAACCTAAAGTCTGCCATTCTCAAGCTCTGTCTCACATGTCAAGCAGAGGAAAATACAGATAGAGATTTGACATTTAAAGGCAACTCTGCATTTAGCAAGAAAAGCACAATGGAAATCTCTTTTGTTAGAAGATAAAAACAGCTAACTGTTTTAGACATTTTGAATGACGTGGTAGACATTTTGCACTAACTATTAAACATTTTGACTCTATCTAGAATTTGTCAGTCTTCAGGTAGGTGCTGGGTGGCTTTATGGCTAAAGCTGCACTGTCTGCCAAAATTGCTATTTTCTAAAATTTTAAATATTAAGTTTAGAATTGCTATGATTTATCAGAAGGCACACTAAATTTGGTCATTCTATCAGGCATTGATTAACTGAATTAATTACATAAGATAAATCATATTTGGAGAGAAAATCCTGATCAAAACATTGGGAACTCAATGGAAATGACATCATCATCTATTGTTTAGTATTGTGACGTCATCACTGGGTTTGTTTACATATTGAATTTTTAATTGCATGTGAAACTCTCTATTTATATAATTTATTGTGACTTAAAATTAAATTGTTGTACACAAGTGGGCCAGTAATGGCAAACATATCAGGAGACAATATGGGAGTATTGGTTTATATAATTATTAAGGCATCCACCAACATCGGTCAGCTCTGCTGAAGGTCCTGGGATCAAATCCTGTTCCGGGTAGGCATACCTACTCCTCATGAGCTACATCCCAGCTGCATGACGATATCCCATGAGACATTAAATTGGCGGTGCCTTGTACTTGGGGTCTATGCTGGAGAATAAAAGGTTCCACCCTAGGGGTGAATGTGTAACACGGTATAAACTCCGAGCCTTATCATCTCATCATTACATCTACCTCTGGCTAGTCATAAACTGACTCCAGCTTCAGACCCAATAGCATTAAGATAGAGCATTTCAACCAATGTAGGTCACACAACTACCCAAAATGGAAGCTGATTCTTTAGTCAATTTGAAGAGAAAATTAGCCATCAAACCAATTTTGTAGAGGACACTGAAACGACAGCATTTATCAATGCAAATGGAATATATAAGTCACATATCAGTACATATTGTCTAGAGAATGATTTAACATTATAATGTATTATTATGTAAAAGTAAATGTTAGTGATATAAAATACACATTGGTCCCAGCATTTGCTTTATTATGCCATGATGTGTGTATCATGATACAATGATGAGTATATCAAACTGTGTGAATATCCTTTTAACCAAACCACAGAAAGGATACCTGAGAAATTTTGTAATCTGGAAAAAAATGGGAATGAATTGGTAATGTTAGAAAGGAGAAACACAGCTAGTATGAAAATTAGCAAAATATAAATAGCTGTGACTCATAACTTTAAGCTTTATACATTTTTGTCTAATTTTGTGTGTAGATAAGCACAATAAGATACATAAAAATTAACCAAATATTATACATATGAAAATTAACTAAATATAAATTTGAGCTGCTGTGACTCATCATTTAAAGTGTAATATATTTTTATCTATTATCTAACAAGATACATGGTGAAAGGTCCAATGTTGATCCTACATGGCAATGCTGGGCCGAAATCAACCATGTGACATGTTATTTGCATAAAAGAAATTACAATCCAGATTTATTGCATAATTTAATACATTTACCAGCTCCACTGAAAGTCCCAGGTTCGAATTCTAGCAGAGGCACTATATTTGGCCATAGGCAGAAATGGCGAATATATATCTGTCTATAGGCAGAGATGGCAATTGTAGAGTGTTTAGTCTGTACGCGCTGACTATGGCTGAACGGATGTATACTCCCCGGGGAGTTGAGAAAGGCTCATGATTGAACAGGCCTGCCAAGAGTGTAATTGTAAAGTCAGTTAAAACTTCTTGAGCGGTGTTACGGACTAAACAAAATCCATTTACATTTTAATATTTAGCAACTATGCATATCAGATTGATGTCATACGCATGAGACGTGTTACAGCAGATTTCATAGACTTGGACACTAAACTTCAGATGACGTCATGTGAATGCAGGACTTCCATTGGCTAAGACAATCCTTCAACAAATTCGTTAGTCTATGAAATAAGCAGTAAAGACTATAAGTACATTTCTGAAACTCCCAAATATAGGGTAAATGTGTAACAAGGCATAACACAGACTACTCATTTCACCAATCAACCCTAACAGGCATTATCCTGAGCATATACATGTATATTTGTCAAATCTGATGTAGATTGTTACTCTTAACATATATTTTTGGACCACACCCAAACAAACATTCCAATATATTAAGCAGTCCCATTACTAGAATTCTTTCACAAAAATTGAATACATTTTTTCTTTTTTATATATCCCAATACGGTTAACATATATAGCTTTTCATAAATGTACATAGCATGTCATATAATCCTGCTTATGAGAATTAGAGTTCTACATTGTCTGCAATGTTTTTCAATATTCTTGACGTACAGTCCTGCAGCAGGGGAGCCTAACCAAAAAATTGTTCACTCTTGCTTGATCTATGGGGTTTACCCTATTTTATAACATTTTCTGGCAGGAGTATATTTGTCCCACCCTTGAGAACTTTGAAATATTCAAGATTGCTGCCAAGATGGCTGCCAAAAATAACATTTGCTCTAGTTTTGCTAATTAACATAGAATAACATGAGGTTCATTTTCTATGTTTTTGAGGTTAAGAAATTTATTTATGCAGGTTTCAGCCATGCTTTGTAACTTAGTCAGAATAATACCATATTTATGAGAAATATGATAAAGATCAAAGTTATTTATACCTTGACAAGCTTTGCTATGAAACCAGGCGTCACATTGGTCAATGCATTCCCACAGCCAATAGGAGTCCTGGATTCACATGATGTCCTTTAAGAGTTATGAAATTGGCTGTAAAGCAATTTATCAAGTTTGCAATATTTTTAGCTAGCACTAAATGTATTGGTTATGGAAATACAAGAAGAATAAAATATTCATCAAATCACACAAATTGAAATATGACGAAGGCTGATCTGGAGGTGTCATTATATACAGCAATACTCATCAGGCCAGTTACCAATTTTTGGCAACAGCAAACATATGGTTCCCATCCCATGTTAACCCTGTGTCTTGGGCAGTTCACTTGAATCGAGAATGAAGACTAAAGACTCCTCATTGCCCTGGATGTCGTCAATCTGACATTTAAACTGATGTTCATGGAGGTCATTCTATTTATAATTAAATATGTCATCCTGCTTTATTCCAGGTAGGAACGTGACTGAATTAACTTAACCTGGACAATCTTTTGCTTGAGTTTAATTGACAGTTTGAAGAACATCTTTACATTCATTCATTATGTATTAGGATGGAGAGGATTGTAGTAAGCTTACTCTGCCTTTTGTTTCTTTCTTGATGCATACTTTTTACTTCTTCTCATATTTTCTTTTTTCATTTTTGATACTTGGTATTAACAATGCATTTGTGCTTAGGTTCAGAAATCTACTTGAATATTTCATGAAGAACATTGGTTAACAGCCATCCTTGAGGCTCATTATTTTGTCCCAATGTTCTTTCTTAGTTTGACCTTTATCGGGGTCATGTGGTCAGTAAGGACTGTAAAGACTTATTAATAAAAAATACATGTAACAAACTATGATTCATGATTTATTCATCCTCATGTACTTTACCTATAACCCTTCAAGGGTAGTTGGAAAAGTAATCTTTGTTTAAATATTCATGATATTATATAACTGACCATTGAATCTAACCTTGACCTCGTCATGAGTGAGACATGCTCAACTTGCTCTGGCGTATACCATTTGACATGCTCAATCTTATTTTAAATGATTATTGCACTATATATACCCCACAGAAAGAATTATAGTGAAGTTAGTGATCCCTTTATTAACAAGAGTGAAGAAGTATAGAGGATCTGCAGCTCAAACCCAGAACTTGTTGCATGATTAACACATTTAGATGACTGCTTTAACCAGGTAACCTCTTACAGAGCATTTAATACCAAGCAAATTATAGAGTATGGTTCAAGCTGCATTTGCCTACATGTGTCAAAAGGAAATGAAATACAGCATCACTCATTTAAAGTATGATTCAATTCTCATCGGTTAAACACATTTCTTACACCAAAAAGGCAAGGTAGCTTACATGATGCAGAAAGCGAAGGCCTCACTCGTTCTTGTTTTCACTTGGTCTTTGTGGAAATGTGGTATAACCTAATTCCACATTGAAAGAACTTTTTGAATTAAATTAGCTCCCAAGGAAAGAAATCTAAACAGAATTCACTTCCTACCAAGCACCAGGCTGTGGCATTGTTCTTGCTGCAACAAATTTAGAAATTTGGCATCAAAGATAGAGTGTTTTTGTCTCTCACAATTGGTGAAAATCAACAGAGATAAAATGTCACAAAGTGATATTTGCCATTTGCAGTCACGCAATTGCAAAACAAAGAAATGTGAAATTTCCTCTTTGCACGAGTAAAGTATTTTCCTATGTTTCAAATGCACAAGCAACATAAAATACAAGCATAGCATACCAAGTGCCAGCTTAGAACATAGGAATGCTTCTTGAAAGTGGTGGTTCCCTGTACTCGGTGTCTATACTGGGGCAAGTAACATGGTGTGGACTCACAGGCTTATCATATCATCATCACAACTACCTATGGCAGCAGGTCATATCAACTGACAATACATTATAATGATAATTTTGAGGATATCAAATGACTGCAATGACATTGACCATGACTGATATACACTACTTTATTATAGTTTTAATATTTTAGCTTTTAAGAGTCTATGCCTTGGTAAGAATTTGTTTCAAAAGAAATCTTAAAACTTTGTCTTTCTTTCTTTATTCACCGACGCATTCAGAAACTCCACACCATGACTGTCAGTAGCATTGATTTGGTGAACGGAGTCAGGACGTGGAAGCTTTTGCAAGTCTCCTGGTATTGAATGCATCACACAAATCTTGGCTAAACCTTCATGCACTGAAATTCATATTGACATTTGCCCTGCTTTCTTGTCATATAGCCTTGGAAAAGTTATGCGTCACCCACCTGACGCACCTAACCCTCGTTCGCGGCAAGTGGTTGCCTTAGAGGACTCTAACTATCTAACTATCTGTCTATTTATCTATCTATCTATCTATCTATGATCTATCTATTATCTATCTTTTTATTTATCTATCTATCTATTTATTTATCTATCTATCTATCTATCCATCCATCCATTTATTTATCTATATTGAAAACCGAAATTGAACTTAAGATCGAGATCTAGTAAATACTATTGTTTTGACGAAGGCACTGGTTTATCAACTTGTTCTTTTTAGTCTTTGCCTTAGCCAGAAATGCAGATTAACATAGTAAAGTTTGTTGAATGGCCTTGGTTTTGGTCAGCCTTCCAGATGCAATTCCTACATTTGGCATATTATGGGTTTGTCACACTAAAAATTATTCAGACACTTGACTTTTCACAACTGAATTTCCTTCCATAACTTGTAAACTACATTGGCAAATGCATTGCAATCACAGCCACTGGCAGCTGTTGACATACACATGAGAAAGATACCAAAATCCACCACCTCAAGCTAAATCATTTCACAGCTGCATGAAATTTTGAAGATGCCTGAATATTTTGGGCCGCCGCGCCCCGGAGTGACTCTATATACTTCCTTTTAAAACATTACTGTTAGCCTCATAATCACATCATCATTTCTATTGAATCAGATGGTTTACCGGATGGTCAACGGCTGCTTACCAGCATGGTTCCAGGCAACAAATGTACAAAATTACTCATGCATTTTGTGGCTTGTTCCATGCATATTTTTAAGTGAAAAATCAGACCTTTATACATCAGGCTGCAGTAAATACCATTGTGGACTTTCCCATGCTTTTCTTTTTGGCACGTAAAGGTTCCCTATTTCTTGATGTGTTTATCATCTCCCATTCCAGAAATTAATAAAAATCTTCACTCTTAGAAAAGAGGCTCCAACACCCCAAAAGGTTTCTGTAATCCTGTCTGGAACCTTTTGATTCACTGTGACATCACTGAGTTCTCTCTTGCATTTGAAGGTTCTGCAAGGTTTAGGTCCAGTTTAAGTTGACTTTAATTTTACAGTGACAAACGCGTTTATATATCACAGGTTAGAACTAGAATAATCTGCCAAAGCTTTTTATTGGCAAAACCATGAAGTACTATTCATTATTGAATTAAGGGACCATCCATCTTGCTAGCTCCAATAAATTTGTTTAATATAATTAATCAGTCATACAAATGCATTTATATGAAATGAAAATTAAATAAAAGATACAGGGTTCTATTTGTGTTAAAATAGGTTCTGCTTGTGGATGCAGTAATTAAACTCTAAGAAACCCAAATAAAATATTATTTCATTGTAAACACGTGGTGATCTAGATTAGGTACTAGAAAGTAACTCAACACGTCATGGCATGTGACACACCCGAAACCGTTTCTTAAGAAATAAATTGTGTAGCATTTTGTTTATTGAAGACCGCTCCCACTGTCCATATTTATGTCACTGAAATTATTGGCATAATCCAATGTCACGTTCAAGCACTTTTTGTGAATGTCTTATTATATAAATATATGTCAATGTTTTTGTTCTTTCTCTTAATTTGTGCTTCATTTCCATGTTGGTTTAGCAAAGGCTATTTTCAGATATTGTCTATTAAGAAAAATAATTTAGTTTAACTTTCCATTATTTTTATGGTCAGTTTTCCATGTACAATGAGATTACCCTCAAAGAGTAAATACATTGTACATTTCGCAATCTTTATTCTCAAAACCAGGTCAATAAATGTGCCGGTTAAAACTCAACGCAGCGGCGAACTAAGTAGTTCTCTTGAAATTGTTGTTATTAAGTAAAATGATTTGTGGTTTTGTATTCTTATGATTAAAATATACACAGCCAAATAAATTGCTCCCCCACCCTGCCTCTTGCTGGGTCCGAAATCTGGCAGACCCTCGAGCTATCCCTCAGGGTTTGGGCAGACTGTATTGGATGTATTCTTTTATAAAGTGGTTTGGTTTAGTGACTCTTGATTATCTCTTTTTATTTCAGAAGATTCACAAGGTCCATGAAATGTTAAGGATTGTCATCAATAAAGGACAATAATCCATATCTTTGAGTGGGAACCCTAATCGTACAATGCATTGTCAGAATAACTAAAGGTAGTCAGTCATGGCTCTTATTTCACCAAATAGTGAACGAATCATGATGTTATTGTAAATTGTTAGTAAGAAAGAATGCTTAACAAATAACTGCATTATACCTGTGAAACATTATATTTGTAGTAAAAAAAAACACTGGCATTTGCACATCACTACAGGCTAATTAACTGCTCTAAATTGTGTTTTGCCAAAAATAAAATGTATGCTTCTAGTGTTATCAAGGCCGGGGCAGAGAAAGCAATGTCGAATGATAAGCCTATTTAATTTTCTTTTTCTTAAGTCTGCATATTATAACAGGAATTAAGCAGTTCCAACATGATTCTGTTTTATGAAACCAGTTTCAATTTGAAACAGGTTTCTTTTGTAATGTAGCAAAAAGAAAGTAATGGTTCTTCTTAACTGACTGCTTCGCACCAAAGACGTCGAGTAGATGTGGCATGTTATTTGGGCCACAGGCGTTTTTGACCAGCAAGCCATAGTCATCTATACCTAACAGGACAAACCATGTGTTCCTGTTTAATTGACATTGGCTAAGCCTGACTTCTTGTCTCGGTTGAGGTTGATTCAACGTAACCAAGACGTCACCTTGCTTGACATTTGGATGGTAAAAAAAAGAGTACTTAATTCTATTTTTATAGTGAACCTCAACTTCTCCAGTTGATCTCTTTCAATTTTAGTCCAGAGTAATTTTATCAGTGACCAGGGGCAATGTCAGCATCCATTTCTACCTGCAAATGCATGTGATGTAGCTAAATTTGCAGGTAGAACGTCACCCAGCAAAAAATTAACAAAACATTAATATATCTGTCTCGGGTTGATTGTATTATTTAATAGTTCATAAAATTATATCTCCACGCATCAAGTGATGATTCAGCCAAATATTGCACTATTAAAGTATGCATTTGTGCTTGGGGTGATAAGAATCAGTTCAGATATGACAGTTCAGACAAGAAATGCCATATTGAAAGAGTGTTGGTTTGGGCCTAGGGCAGGCGTATTGTCAACTGAGCCTTACCTTGTGTTGTTTTCGTATAAATCCTCATTGTAGCTTTCTAGATATAATGCTGTGCTATTATTTACTTGACATTGAACTGCGCAGTCAGTAATGATGTTATGAATCCTTTGTTTTGCCAAACTATTGGAGTATTAAGCACAATAAACAGATGTTTTTCCTAAAAACTTTTTTTTTTGTTTTTTTTCCTGATCTCTGTACATGATCTTATTAGCACATTTAACAAGCAAAGCTCTCTTTAAAAAACAAGACCTGTATTAGATTTGGTTGAAGTAGTATAGACATGGAAAAAAAAATGAATTGATGTATTTTGTATAGACTAAAGGGTATTAGTTGCAGGTATTGGCAAGGTATCATGCCAAACATATTACAATCAATTAGTATAGTTCATATAAACTTATGTCTTTGATTTTGTGGCCAAAATTTCTATAAAATGCACTTTTAAAATAGATCCTCGCTACTGTTGCCTAGCAAACCACAACTATTTGCAAATCGACCACTTGCACCATCTATAAGTACAATTAATTATAAAAAGAGACCTTTGCTTGTTAGCATTACTATGAATAAAAATATATATATTCCAAAATTTCCTGCTATTAAATATATTATGGAAGTTGCAGCCTACGAAACAGAGTCTATTCTGAAAAATGTGGAATTTTTTGCAAATATATTTGTATAATTCAGATCCACATTTAAACATACATAATCATGTTTAATTTCTCCACATTAACAGACATAATTAACAGGTTCAGGTTCAGTGAGGGTAGCATTTTGGAAATGCATATCTGCTGCTCAAAACACTCTAAAAATAAGTCCATTTCATCACCTATCAGAAACATAAAAAGCAATAGAGAGAACCAATTTGTGTAATTACTTAGTTTCACTTGCGAAAGAGTGAGAGCAGTGAGTGTATGTGGCCAGTTTGACAGTTCTCATTTCCCAGAACTTTGAGTGTGGGTGTGTTACTCAACTAAACAATCAGGGTGCGAGGTCTGCAATGGAGTGACCACTGCTACACTGGTATAACAACAGTAGTGTCACAAGCACAAATTCAAGATGGATTTTTTGTCAACAACCAACACATCATATTTACCAATTCAAATCACATTAGTTTTCATAGGAATAAAATAATTTGAGTAGATATTAACTTTCTTTGAGTTGCTAGATATTTTTACATGATGGGGCTCCAGCACATATGTGGAAAATCTCCATAAGCTCGCCCTGTGTCCCACAGACCAAAATGAACTAATTTCCGGGAAATCAGGCCAACATAGGGTGAATCCATTGATGTTGCAGAGAGAACTGCTCAGATTAAATTGCACAATATTAATCAAGGAAGCCGAACATGCCTTTTTTAGGCCTATTGGTTAGGCCATCAAGGGTGTAAGGCAAAAGGTGTGACTAATCAGGCCACAGATAAATGTACACAAATATCTGTGAGCAGAAATAATGTACCCTGTGACCACAGTAAATGTATCAGAATTCATAAGACCTGACACATAAAGGATATCTTAAGGATTTAGATACTGATACCAAAAATGAGGCCAAACTGACCATTCATCACACGTCTCTGAATCTTCAGTTTTGTTGGACAAAGAAAAGACAAGATTACAGCAGATTTCATTAACATGGAAACTAAACGCTTAGAGGAGGTCATTTGAATGCAGGACTATGAAATCTGCTGTAATGTATGGTGATCACATATCAAAACATAGACTATACTGTATTATCATGACAGCATGAACTATTGAAATCTCCAATATTTATGAAAAAGAAAAGTTGAAAACTAACAAACCTTTGAACAGGTTTTACCTCCCTCACAGTAGGCCTACCTTAATTTTCATAGTAAGAAACAACATAATGCCATCACTAATAGCAACAGTGTTGCAAGATGCTAATATCATTCTGAGCATGACACTGTACTCTTTGAACACTGACAAACGTGCAACTAATACAGGATATTGCGGCGCCATTTTGTTTGCTGTCATGACAACTGTGATGACCACATGACCTGTGTGTGCACTGCTTAAAACATCTGTCAGCATTCTGCTCACGAGGGCTTATCTGGGCCACTAGGTTAAGCTACATGAACAATTTATGAGCTGAGATTGCTTTGCCTAAATAGCAATCAGTGGACTTCTGTTTACATAGCAACAACACATGTTTCACAAGTCGATCATTGTTGTTGGGTATGTGATGCCCATAAATGTTAGCAATATGTCAAACATGTCAAAAGAATAATTGCTCACTTTTTGACAAATCCAAACAGTCTATTGATATGAAATGCTGCCAAATCAATCGAGTTCAAACATTGCCTTGTGACATCAAGACTGTAACTTTCTTGGCAAAATAAATAAGCTCTTTGTCCCATATTTTAGCACCAGATAGGGCTGATCGAGATAGGCAGGTACCAAGGGAATGATAAGCAACCTTCCAACATGGGCTGGATTCGAACCCAGGACCCAGTGCTATAATTGGCTTCAAACAAAATAATATCTACATTTTGACATTCTAACAACACTTGCATATTATGATAAAGGTTTGAATTAATTGCTGCTACGTTCAGATTGTTTCACCCAAATTAAAAACTAAAAATCGGTCTGCTAAATGCCCTTACATATCATTCCTCATTTCATGAGTTTGTTCAATTCAACGTCATGGTATGATATGAGATTTAGTGCCCATAACACATGTGGGCTTAACAAAGTAAGATGATAATTGTTATGTTGAAATCTGACACATTCTTTTATATGTAGAAAAATTACAATCTTGGTGTTTCCAAGTTGAGTTCATTAGTAATTCACCCATGCAGAGATTTTCACTCACTTCATTTGGTTTTTAACCGAAATACGTTGTTTATCATTATAGGTCTATATCATTTTATAAATTAACCAGTAAAAACGCATTGACAGTGAATATCAAATTCAGATTCACAGTATGTAATACAGTAATAATCAAGATTGCAAAGCAAATTAAATGACTAATATAGTGTACCTGTGACATAGCAATCATAATTAGTCGAAACAAAGAAATCAGAGTAAAGTTACAATTATTTTTCTGTATTGGAATCCATAAAATCAGAAATCCAAGCAGGTGCGAACAATTCATTGTGTGCTTTACAACTGTTGAAAATTGCTTAGAAATGTAGGACATGCATGTTGTGACAAAGTGTGAAAATAAACACCTCAACTAGCCAAAACAACAAAAACCTGATTGATTTTTAGTGCTGTCTGTCACACCTGCATATGGCCAAAACTTAAGGTCAGAGATTTCAGCCTTTGCAGAAAAATATTAAGCACTCAGTGACATTATCTGTGTAGATTCTCTCCATACATAATTAAAGGTCTATCTTTCACTTTTCATATGAAAAAGTAAAGTACAGTTTATATCTACACAATTAAAGTAACTCACTGACATTTCACTATTGACTTAGTACTTTAACTTAATGTTATTGGCCAACAACAGGTAAACCGTCATACTTAACTAGACATAGTTCTCACTGAGTGGACGTCTAGTTCCTTGTGCACGTAAATAACTTGGCCTGCCTGATGTACTCAAGTGGTCTGCAACTACTGATTTGCCTACGTATCAACCTGGAAAAGGTCACAATTTAGCAAAGAAAACTGTGTACGTGGTTAATGAAATGGCAGTAAATTACAGTTGGTGGAATTGATATGTAAACTGATTTTCACTTGTAAAGTGAAAATTGCACTTGATGAGTCATTGGTGATACATGAAGTCAAGGATGTATGTTTTGTGTTGAAGTTTAAGCTGCCTTGATCACTCATACTGGCATTCATGGCAATGGGTTTATGTTATCTAGTGAGGACCTTGCATTCACTGAACCTCATCACTAATAACAAAGAATAGCTATAGTGACACTTGCCCTCCAGTGATGGAAAACTCGGGCATGAGTGATTAACCTTATAGTGCTTCCAAGATGAGTAATGACTACCTTATGAGTCATCATGAAATAGACCGATTATAATAGAACAAATAGGAGTCTGACTCATCAATGCAGTTTTTAGCAGAAGAAGACATGAGAAGTTTACATATCAATCCTACCAACTGTAACCAGGATTCTAAAGCATATAAAGACTAGTGTTGCAAACCTTGTTACTTTTGCAGTCTCTTTGACCTTTCTGTGAGGATGTATGTTTTGTGTTGAAGTTTAAGCTGCCTTGATCACTCATACTGGCATTCATGGCAATGGGTTTATGTTATCTAGTGAGGACCTTGCATTCACTGAACCTCATGTTTATGTTATGTTTTTCAAGTATGAGTCTCTCTTAACATGGTACAATCTCCTTACAATGACTGAGCCATTTGATGGTCTCTCTAATTCCAACAAAATAGGAAAGCGATAACTATATGAAATTTCTGCCTACGCTTGTAAATTGAAACATGTTGTTATAAATTATACTTGTGGCACCATTATTATATTGGAATTGGATCTTTCAGCAATTTCGAAGGAAGATAGGATGAATAAGTGAACATGTGTACTTTGATTCATAATGCAGTACAGGAAATGGGATGAACCATCAAAACACGCTAAGTATGCATTTCCTCTGTCTATGACCATTGTTGATGCTACTGAAACAACACATTGTTGTTTATAAGAAAAACAAATATCTGCTTTTCATCCTATTTCGGTAAATTTGTTTAAAAATAATATTTTGGAAGTTTATATTGCATCTTCAGTTAGCATATTGTTGGTGACGTCTATGAATAAGCAAGCAAAGCTTCAAAAGATGCCATTCAAGGAACAATTGTGAAAATGTAAACATATTAATTTCAGATATCGAGGCATTCCGAAGCTATGGTCTCAGATTTAACTTAATAAAACTCCAAAATAGCATTCCAAACCATAACAACATCGGCACGAAGTCGGCAAATTTTGATACGTTGTTGTAACAATGATGACAAACATAGAAAGGATGCTGGGCCAATTTTGAAAATTATCTGAGCTAAGCTGAAATTGACACCCAAACATCTGGTATCATTAGCTTTGGATTTTTCCCCTTGTATTAATTGTAAATATATATTATCTTTTTTTGCAGTAAAAAGTTTAGTTCTGAGTTTGAAGTAGAATATCATCTGCTTTTGAATGAATGAATGAATGGATGAATGAATGAATGAATGAATGAATGAATGAATGAATAACGAAGTCTCAAAAGACCTATATATCACAGGTAAAAAAGGAGGAAATATATATAAATTCAATTAAAGTATCACTCAACCAATATTTATTAGGGCCACCTCCAAAAAATACTCTTAAGGGCAGTATCCCATCATTACATTTCACACTGATGCAAATCAAATGTCTTTATTCCAGTGTTTCTGTAACATTAAACAAGTGACTTAGTGTGGATGTCCCTGTACAGCCAGTCTTTGTATACCAGGACTTACTCTATTTTCTATGACTAAGAAGTTGTCAGCAAAGTCTGGTGTTTTCTCATAGACTTTCCCAACACTAATGTAAGTCAGCAGGCAAAAATCTCGTTTCCCAAATGTCATGAAAATTTTACATCATCACCATCACACTAGCAAGCCTGTTGAGTCAGCTTCCTGCTTGTAGCTACTTCAAAGTTTAAAAACTTTTTAAGACAAAATTTAAAAGCTGAGTATTGGTTCTAAAGATTTAGTCTAGGTTCATTAAGTTTGTTCTATCAGATGCCATCATCCTGTATTTCGGCACCTGATGGGCTAATTAGGACAGGCAGGGACCATGGCAATGAGACGAAGGATGAAACAGCCATCCAACATAGGCTCAACCGGGAATTGAACCCGGGACCCAGTGGTTGGAAGCCCAGCCCGCTACCACTGAGCTAGGTCCCCACCCCTACAATGCTAAGTTAAGGAAGAAAGTTTAGCCATCAGACTTGCATTAATCGGTTAACATGCCAATCTTTATTTTCTCATCATAATTCCATTTGCCTAAGGCATTCTGTGATGTAGACACCAGACTCTCCAATAGAATTATTAATATGATATTGTGTTTATGTTTCATTCTAACTCATAATCTGTCATGCGAACAAAAAGTATCTGCAATTTACTTACCATTTATGTACATGTAATTCTCCACCACAATGCAGTGATGGCGAAACAACAAGGACTCCAGGTGAAATCTTTCATTGCTTGGTTATAGATACCGAACAAAGATTTCAATTAATTACATTATTCCCAAATCAAAATCACGAAAATTAGCCTAAAGTTGAGGTGTTTTTCTAATACCTGCAAACTTACTGAACTTGAACCCAGAATCACTGAGTGAAACTAGGTTAATTATATCTGTAACAACTATGCCACCCACTTAATGTATCTATCAAGTCAATGTCTGAGTTCTCCAGTGCACTGATTGTGTGCTGCAGATAGCATTCCAAGTCATTTTAACGTCGACAGGATGTAATGACAGTGGCCTACATGGAAAAGATCCTAGGCCGATTTGGAGTGTTATCCGGGTATTTTTTAGTAACACGAATTGTCTGGGGCCTGGGCCTGGGCACCCTCTCATGAGCATAATCTCAACTGGAGATTATTCTGTTGAGACTTTAAATTGGCAGTCCCGTGTACCCTGCTGAGGCAAGTAAAAGATCCCACCCATGGGTTAAATATGAAACATGGGTGGACTCCTCCCCTCTCTCTCACCGCATCAATCAACCCTTACTAGCAGCAAGAACTTGCCCAAGAGCACTGTACTAATCTTTTATCTATCTATTTATCTATCATATTCATGGATGATGAAGGCCCTCAACCATTAAGAGTCCATGACTCACATGGTGTCGACAGGTGTTTAGCTTCCTAATTGGCTGTAACAAAACTTCATCTTGGTTAATGTTGAGGCATATTTACACTACATGCCTCATATGACACTAACCAACTGTATTTTGGCAGCCAGTTGCATACTTTGGCAAGGTAGTCACTTAGCAACAACTTTGAAAGTTACATATTTCAAACCTTTTGAAGTCCAAACATGGTCCAAGGCAGCATTACTTAAACATATTTTAAGATCACAACTACAGCCTATAGGTTGGATATAGGCTGACCACAGTCCTGTGCGTGAAGGGTACAGGATGGACATTCATAGAATGACTTTATAACCAAGGACTCAGCCTACATCTGCTAACAGTGGATGCAACAGATTTAGGTTGACAAAGGAGTGACTCAATGACTTGACTGTGTATACTTCAAAAAAATTCAGTGACTTATAGGGATTCAGAAACTATTTACCCCTATATTCTGATGGCCTACATTCTGTTCTTAGTTTTATTGACAGAATGCATCTTGGTATTAGGGTAAAATTAGCTACTCGTGGGTATCTGAATATAGGACTGAATAATTATTAATCTGATTATTTGCTTCAGGTAGAGCATGCTATATTTACAGAACCTAAAGTCTGCCATTCTCAAGCTCTGTCTCACATGTCAAGCAGAGGAAAATACAGATAGAGATTTGACATTTAAAGGCAACTCTGCATTTAGCAAGAAAAGCACAATGGAAATCTCTTTTGTTAGAAGATAAAAACAGCTAACTGTTTTAGACATTTTGAATGACGTGGTAGACATTTTGCACTAACTATTAAACATTTTGACTCTATCTAGAATTTGTCAGTCTTCAGGTAGGTGCTGGGTGGCTTTATGGCTAAAGCTGCACTGTCTGCCAAAATTGCTATTTTCTAAAATTTTAAATATTAAGTTTAGAATTGCTATGATTTATCAGAAGGCACACTAAATTTGGTCATTCTATCAGGCATTGATTAACTGAATTAATTACATAAGATAAATCATATTTGGAGAGAAAATCCTGATCAAAACATTGGGAACTCAATGGAAATGACATCATCATCTATTGTTTAGTATTGTGACGTCATCACTGGGTTTGTTTACATATTGAATTTTTAATTGCATGTGAAACTCTCTATTTATATAATTTATTGTGACTTAAAATTAAATTGTTGTACACAAGTGGGCCAGTAATGGCAAACATATCAGGAGACAATATGGGAGTATTGGTTTATATAATTATTAAGGCATCCACCAACAACGGTCAGCTCTGCTGAAGGTCCTGGGATCAAATCCTGTTCCGGGTAGGCATACCTACTCCTCATGAGCTACATCCCAGCTGCATGACGATATCCCATGAGACATTAAATTGGCGGTGCCTTGTACTTGGGGTCTATGCTGGAGAATAAAAGGTTCCACCCTAGGGGTGAATGTGTAACACGGTATAAACTCCGAGCCTTATCATCTCATCATTACATCTACCTCTGGCTAGTCATAAACTGACTCCAGCTTCAGACCCAATAGCATTAAGATAGAGCATTTCAACCAATGTAGGTCACACAACTACCCAAAATGGAAGCTGATTCTTTAGTCAATTTGAAGAGAAAATTAGCCATCAAACCAATTTTGTAGAGGACACTGAAACGACAGCATTTATCAATGCAAATGGAATATATAAGTCACATATCAGTACATATTGTCTAGAGAATGATTTAACATTATAATGTATTATTATGTAAAAGTAAATGTTAGTGATATAAAATACACATTGGTCCCAGCATTTGCTTTATTATGCCATGATGTGTGTATCATGATACAATGATGAGTATATCAAACTGTGTGAATATCCTTTTAACCAAACCACAGAAAGGATACCTGAGAAATTTTGTAATCTGGAAAAAAATGGGAATGAATTGGTAATGTTAGAAAGGAGAAACACAGCTAGTATGAAAATTAACAAAATATAAATAGCTGTGACTCATAACTTTAAGCTTTATACATTTTTGTCTAATCTTGTGTGTAGATAAGCACAATAAGATACATAAAAATTAACCAAATATTATACATATGAAAATTAACTAAATATAAATTTGAGCTGCTGTGACTCATCATTTAAAGTGTAATATATTTTTATCTATTATCTAACAAGATACATGGTGAAAGGTCCAATGTTGATCCTACATGGCAATGCTGGGCCGAAATCAACCATGTGACATGTTATTTGCATAAAAGAAATTACAATCCAGATTTATTGCATAATTTAATACATTTACCAGCTCCACTGAAAGTCCCAGGTTCGAATTCTAGCAGAGGAACTATATTTGACCATAGGCAGAAATGGCGAATATATATCTGTCTATAGGCAGAGGCAATTGTAGAGTGTTTAGTCTGTACGCGCTGACTATGGCTGAACAGATGTATACTCCCCGGGGAGTTGAGAAAGGCTCATGATTGAACAGGCCTGCCAAGAGTGTAATTGTAAAGTCAGTTAAAACTTCTTGAGCGGTGTTACGGACTAAACAAAATCCATTTACATTTTAATATTTAGCAACTATGCATATCAGATTGATGTCATACGCATGAGATGTGTTACAGCAGATTTCATAGACTTGGACACTAAACTTCAGATGACGTCATGTGAATGCAGGACTTCCATTGGCTAAGACAATCCTTCAACAAATTCGTTAGTCTATGAAATAAGCAGTGAAGACTATAAGTACATTTCTCTCCGTGTTTATTCTGAGGCAAGTGAAACTCCCAAATATAGGGTAAATGTGTAACAAGGCATAACACAGACTACTCATTTCACCAATCAACCCTAACAGGCATAATCCTGAGCATATATAAGAGGCCATGTATATTTGTCAAATCTGATGTAGATTGTTACTCTTAACATATATTTTTGGACCACACCCAAACAAACGTTCAAATATATTAAGCAGTCCCATTACTAGAATTCTTTCACAAAAATTGAATACATTGAATGTTTTTCAATACTCTTGAGGTACAGTCCTGCAGCAGGTTAGCCTAACCAAAAATGTGTTCACTCTTGATTGATCTATGGGGTTCACCCTATATTATAACATTTCCTGGCAGGAGTATATTTGTCGCACCCTTGAGAACTTTGAAATAATCAAGATGGCTGACGAAAATAACATTTGCTCTATTTTTGCTTCTAATTAACATAGAATAACATAAGGATCATTTTCTATGTTTGAGGTTAAGAAATTTATTTATACAAGTTTTAGCGGTGCTTTGTAACTTAGTCAGAATAATACCATATTTATGCGAAATATAAAAAAGATTGAAGCAATTTATACCTTGACAAGCTTCGCTATGAAACCAGGCTTCACATTGGTCAATGGAGTCCCTTACCCAATAGGAGTCCTGGATTCACATAATGTCCTTTAAGAGTTATGAAATTGGCTGTAATGCAATTTATAAAGTTTGCAATATTTTTAGCTAGCCCTACATGTGTTGATTATGGAAATACAAGAAGAATATAATATTCATCAAATCACACAAATTGCAATATGACAAAGGCTGATCTGGAGGTGTCATTATATACAGTATTACTCATCAGGCCAGTTACCAATTTTTGGTGACAGCAAACATATTGTTCCCATCCCATGTTAACCCTGTGTCTTGGGCAGTTCACTTGAAATCGATAATGAAGACTAAAGACTCCTCATTGCCCTGGATGTCGTCAATCTGACATTTAAACTGATTTTCATGGAGGTCATTCTATTTATAATTTAATATCCTGCTTGATTCCAGGCAGGAACGTGACTGAATTAACTTAACCTTGACTGTCTTTTGCTTGAGTTTAATTGACAGTTTGAAGAACATCTTTACATTCATTCATTTTGTATTAGGACGGAGAGGATTGTAGTAGGCTTACTCTGCCTTTTGCCTTCTTCTCATATATATTTTTTTTTCGTTTTTGATACTTGGTACTAACAATCCATTTTGTGCCTAGGTTCAGAAATCTACTTGAATATTTCATGAAGAACCGTGGATAACGGCTCATTATTTTGTCCCAATGTTCTTTCTTAGTTTGACCTTTATGCGGGTCATCTGGTCAGTAAGGACTGTAAAGACTTATCAATAAAAAATACATGATATGACCTATGTTTTATTCATCCTCATGTACTTTCCCTATAACCCTTCAAGGGTAGTTGGACAAGTAATCTTTGTTTATATATGGTCATGCATGAAACATTCTCAACTTGCTCTGGCATATATCATTTAAAATGCTCAGTCTTATTTTAGATGATTATTGCACTAAGTATGCACCACAGAGAGAATTACAGTTAGGTTAATGACCCCTTTATTTACGATTAACACATTTAGATGACTACATTGACCATGTCACCTTATACAGAACATTTAATACCAAACAAATTATAGAGTATGGTTCAAGCTATGTTTGCCTTCATGTGCCAAAAGAAAATCACTCATTTAAAGTAAGATTCAATTCTCATCGGTAAGACACATTTCTGACACCAAAAAGGCAAGGAAGCTCAAAGAGGAATACACGATTCAGAAAGCAAATGCCTCACTCGTTCTTCTTTTCACGTGGTCTTTGTGGAAATGTGGTATAACCTAATTCCACATTGAAAGAACATTTTGAATCAAATTAGCTCCCAAGGAAAGAAATCTAAACAGAATTTGCTTCCTTCCAAGCACCAGGCTGCGCCATTGTTCTTGCCGCAACAAATTGAGAAACTTGGTGTCAAAGAAAGTGCTTTTTGTCTCTCGCAATTGGTGAAAATCAACCGAGATAAAATGTCACAAAGTGATATTTGCCATTTGCAGTCACGCAATTGCAAAACAAAGAAATGTGAACTTTCCTCTTTGCACGAGTAAAGTATTATCCTATGTTTCAAATGCACAAGCAACATAAAATACAAACAGAGCATACTAAGTGCCAGCTTAGAACATAGAAATGTCTCTTAAAAGTGGTTCCTTGTACTCGGTGTCTATTCTGGGGCAAGTAACATGGTGTGGACTCCAAGCCTTATCATCGCATCACCACAACTACCTCTGGCAGCAGGTCATATCAGCAGCTAGAGACAATACATTATAATGATAATTTTGAGGATTTCAAATGACTGGCATGACATTGACAATGACTGTTATACACTACTTTTAAATTCTTAATGGGTAATATGAGTCTAAGCAGAATGTTCATATTTTGATATTATATTTGGCTGTACAAGCTTCAGCGTCTGGCATATTTAGACATATAATATTAACACGGTTCTTTTTTGCTGATTCCTAGGTAAGAATTTGTTTCAAAAGAAATCTTAAAGCTTTGTGTTTCCTTCTTCATTCACTGATGCATTCAGGAACTCCACACCATAACTGTCAGTAGCATTGATTTGGTGAACGGAGTCAGGACGTGGAAGCTTTTGCAAGTCTCCTGGTATTGAATGCATCACACAAATCTTGGCTAAACCTCCGTGCACTGAAATTCATATTGACATTTGCTCTGCTTTCTCATCACATAGGCTTAGAAAAGTTATGCGTCACCCACCTGACGCACCTAACCCTCGTTCGCGGCAAGTGGTTGCCTTAGAGGACTCTAACTATCTAACTATCTATCTATCTATTTATCTATCTATCTATCTATCTATCTATCTATCTATATTTTTATTTATCGATCTATCTATCTATTTATCTATCTATCTATCTATCCATTTATTTATCTATATTGAAACTCAAAATTGAACGTAAGGTCGAGATCTAGTAAATATTTTTATTTTGACGAAGGCACTGGTTTATCAACTTGTTCTATTCAGTCTTTGCCTAAGCCAGAAATGCAGATTAACATAGTAAAGTTTGTTAAATGGCCTTGGTTTTGGTCAGCTTTCTAGATAAAATTCTTTCATTTGGCATATTATGGGTTCGTCACACCAAATATTATTCAGGAACTTTTGACTTTTCACAACTGAATTCCCTAAGGTCAATGGCTGCTTTCCAGCATGGTTGCAGGTGACAAATGTACAAAATTACTCATGCATTTTGTGGCTTGTTCCATGCATCTTTTTAAGTTAAAACTGAGACCTTAATACATCAGGCTGCAGTAAATGCCATTGTGGACTTTTCCATGCTTTTCTTTTTTGGCACGCCCCTATTTCTTGATGTGTTTATCATCTCCCATTCCAGTTATTAATAAAATCTTCACTCTTAGAAAACAGGCTCCAACACCCCAGGAGGTTTCTGTAATACTGTCTGGAACCTTTTGGTTCACTGTGACATCGCTGAGTTCTCTCTTGCACTTGAAGGTTCTGTAAGGTTTAGGTCCAGTTTATGTTGACATTAATTTTACAGTGACAAACGTGTTTATATATCACAGGTTAGAACTAGAATAATCTGCCAAAGCTTTTTATTGGCAAAACCATGAAGTACTATTCATTATTGAATTAAGGGACTATGGACAGTCCATCTTGCCAGCTCTCAAAAATTTAATCTAATTAATCAGTCATACAAATGCATTTATGTGAAATGAAAATTAAATAAAAGATACAGGGTTCTATTCATGTTAAAACAGGTTCTGATTGTGGATGCAGTAATTGAACTCTAAGAAAACCATATAAAATATTATTTCATTGTAAACACTTCCTACGTGGTGATCTAGATTAGTTGCTAGAAAGTAACTCAACACGTCATGGCATGTGACACACCCAAACCATTTTTTTAAGAAATAAATTGTGCATTTTGTTTATTGAAGACCAATCCCACTGTCCATATTTATGTCACTGAAATTATTGGCATAATCCAATGTCACGTTCAAGCACTTTATGTGAATGTCTTATTACATAGATATACGTATAAAAATATGTGTGTGCTGTTAACAATGGTTTTTTTCTTTCTCTTTATTGTGCTTCATTTCCATGTTGGTTTAGGCATAGGCCTATATGTGCTATTTTTCAGATATTGTCTAAATAATTTAGTGTAACTTTCCATTATGATATGGTCAGTTTTCCATGTACAATGAGATTACCCTCAAAGAGTAAATACATTGTACATTTCGCAATCTTTATTCTCAAAACCAGGTCAATTACTGTGCTGGTTAAAACTCAACGCAGCGGCGAACTAAGTAGTTCTCTGGAAATTGTAAAATTATGTGTGGTTTTGTATTCTTATGGTTAAAATATGCACAGCCAAATAAATTTCTCCCCCACCCTGCCTCTTGCTGGGTCCGAAATCTGGCAGACCCTCAAGCTATCCCTCATCGATTAGTGACATACGTTTGCTAAGGTAGGAGAGGGTTTGGGCAGACTGTATTGGATGTATTCTTTTATAAAGTGGTTTGGTTTAGTGACTCTTGATTATCTCTTTTTATTTCAGTACTGAAGGAGACGATTCGCATGGACCATGAAATGCTGCTGTCATTGGCAATTATGTGAGCTAAGACACTAATACAGGACAATAATCTATATCTTTGAGTGGAAACACAGCATGAGCTATACATTGTCAGAATGCCTAAAGGTAGTCAGTCATGTACAGCACTCATTTCACCAACAAATAGTCAGACTGACCACATGATGTTATTGTAAATTGTTTGTAAGAAAGAAGGCTTATCAAATACCTGCATTATCACTTTTAAACATTTTATTTGTAGCAAAAAAACACTGGGATTTGCACATCACTAACCGACTTATTAGCTGCTCTAAATTATGTTTTGTCGAAAATAACATTTATGCTTCCAACGCCATCCAGATCGAGGAACAGATGGCAATGTTGGATATTAATTTTTGTGAAAGAGTTATCCAGAATCGGTAGCATTCTGTATATATATATTTTTCAAGTTTGCAAGGTTTGTCTACATTTCCCTTGGGAAGTATAAAAGGAAAACAGCAGAATGGCAAAACAGTTCCAACTAAGTTCTGTTTTATAGAACAGGTTTCAGTTTGAAACAGGTTGCCTTTGTAATGTAAAGAGAAATTATTAGTTCTGATTGCATTGTAATATCCATACTTTCGTTAAATAAGTTTTAGTGTCATACCAAAGACGTCGAGTCGACGTGGCAAATTATTTAGGCCACAGGCATTTTTGACCAGCAAGCCATAGTCATCTGTACCTAACAGGACAAACCATGTCTTCCTGTTTAATTGACATTGGCTAAGCCTGACTTCTTGTTCGGTTGACATTAATTCAACATAACCAAGATGTCATGCACCTTGCTTGACATTTGGATAGTAAAAAAGGAGTACTAAGTGCTAAAAAAAAAAGGAGTACTTAATTCCATTTTAATAGTGAACCTCAACTTCTCCAGTTGATCTCTTTCAATTTTAGTCCAGAGTAATTTTATCAGTGGCTAGGGGGCAGTATCACCATCCATTTCTACCTGCAAATGTGTGTGAAGTGATGACTCAGCCATATATTGCATTATTGAAGTATACATATCTGCTTTGTGTGATAAAAATCAGTTCAGATATGACAATTCAGACAAGAAATGCCATATTGAAAGAGTGTTGTTTTGGGCCTAGGGCAGGCGTATTGTCAACTGAGCCTTACCTTGTGTTGTTTTCGTATAAATCCTCATTGTAGCTTTCTAGATATAATGCTGTACTGTTATTTAATTGACATTGAATTGCAGTTAGTGATGAAATTATGAATTATTTCTTTTGCTATTGGAGTATTGAGCACAATAAACACGTTTTTTATCTAAAGAACTGTTTTTGTGTATTTTCGTTTCTTCATACTGACCTTTCACCACACGTCTGAATCTTCAGTCTTGTTTGACAAAGAAAAGACAAGACTACAGCAGATTTCATTAACATGGAACTAAACTCTAGAGGACATCATGTGAATGCAGGACTATGAAATCTGCTGTAATGTATGGTAATCACATTCAAAACATACTATATAATCACGACAGTATCAACTATTGAAATCACCAATATTTAAAAAAAAAGAAAAGTTGAAAACTAGCACACATTTGAACATATTATACCTCCCTTACAGTAACGTTCAAAGTAAGAAAAACATAATGCCAGCACACCAATAATAACAACAGTATTGCAAGATGCCTATACTATTCTGAGCTTGACACTACTCTTTGAACACTGACAAATGTGCCACTAATACAGGATATTGCGGCGCCATTTTGTTTGCTGTCATGACAACTGTGATGACTACATGACCTATGTGTGCACGGCTTAAAACTCTGTCAGCATTCTGCTCACGAGGGCTTATCTGAACCACTGGGTTAAGCTCCATGAACAATTTATGAGCTAAGACTGCTTGCTTTGCTTAAATAGCAATCAGTGGACTTCTGTTTACATAGCAACAACACGTATTTCACAAGTCGATCACTGTTGTTGGGTATGTGGGGCCCATAAATGTTAGCAATATGTCAAAAATGTCAGATAAATAATTGCTCACTTTTTGACAAATCCAAACAGTCTATTGATATGAAATACCACCAAATCAATCGAGTTCAAACATTGCTTATAACATCATGACTTCATCTTTCTTGAATGATTGTAAAAGTTATTTTAATGTAGGGCTGATTGAGACAGGCAATGATGAAAACATCTTCCAACATGGGCTGGATTCCCAAGCTGGGTCAGCTCAACGCCCTAACATATCATGCCTCATTTCATGGGGTTGCTAAGTTCAAGGACATGGTATGTTATCATGAGATTTAGTGTCCATAACACATATAGGCCTAACAAAGTAAGGTGACAATTGTTATACAGCTACCTGCACATTTGAAATAAATCAAACTTCAACACGAGGATAAGCATTAGTTTGCGAAGATCCAGTGAATTTTGCATTGAAATCACTTTTGATATGGTGAATTTTTAAGAATAAACCAATGTTAAAGTCAAGATAGGTACTACAACATGCGATTTGGTCAGTTGTTTCTCGGACATTGGGGTACATCATAAGCATGTTTGCGAAAAGTTAAAGTACAGTATATATCTGTGCAATTGAAGTAGCTTACTGCCATTTCACTTACCACGTACACACAGGTGCCTGGCGTATATCTAGTACTCAAGTTGTCTCCACCAATTATAACAGCTGATTTGTTTACGTATCAACCTGGATCAAGCCACAATTTAGCAAAGAAAACTCATAGTACGTGGTCAATAAAACGACAGTAAGTTAACCCAGATTCCAATACATATAAAGACTAGCGTTGCAACCTTGTTACTTTTTCAGTCACTTTGACCTTTCTGTGAGTGTATTGGCTGGCCCTTGACGCACGAGGCCAATACATCATTTCAATGCCAGACCAGGCTTTTCACTGGCTAGGTCATTTCCACTAAATGACTCTACATCCTTCCCAGTTTCCCTAATGATAGGTGCTAAGGTATGCATTAGGCCAGAAACCCTTTGGGTCAGTCACTCATGGGACTTGTATCAAAGTTTGAACTAATATCATGAATATCACAGAATTTTGCTCCTTACTTGTTCAAGTATGAGTCTCTCTCAACAAGGTACAATATGCTCACCATAATTGTCCGATTTAATGGTCTTTATAAATCCACCAAAATATGTATTTTAAAAAGTGATAACTATTATATGAAACTTTCTGCCTACGCTTGTTAATTGAAACTTGTGGCACAGTAATTATATGGGATACGGATCAGTCAGCAATTCGTAGGAAGATAGGATAAATAAGTGAACATGTGTACTTAGATTCATAATGCAGTACAGGAAACAGGATGAACCATCAGAACACGCTAAGTAAGCATTTCCTCTGTTTATGACCATTGTTGATGCAACTGAACGAAGGCATTGTTGTTAATAAGAAAAGGAAATATCTGCTTTTCATCCTATTTCGGTAATTTTGTTTCAAAATAACATTTTGGAAGTATATATGACATCTTCAGTTAGGATAGTGTGGGTGACGTCTATGAATAAGCAAGTAAAGCTTTAAAAGATGCCATTCAAGAAACAATTGTGAAAATGTAAACATATTAATTTCAGATATCAATGCATTCCAAAGCAATCATCACAGATTTAACTTAAATCAAACTCCCAGATAGCATTCCGAACTATAACGACATCGGCGATGTTGATACAATGTTGTAACAATGATGGCCAACCTAGAATAGATGCTGAGCCGATTTGGAAAGCCATCTGAGCTAAGCTCAAATTGGCACCTGAACATCTTGTATTATTGGCTTAAGTAGAATTTTGTCTGCTTTTTAATGAATAAATGAATGAACGACATGTAGAGTTCACAAGAACCTATATGTCACAGGGTAAAAAAAGCTGAAGCATATATAAATTCCATTGAAGTTTAACTCAACAACAAATGTTTATGAGGGTCACCTCCAAATAATACTCTTTAGGGCAGTATCCCATCATTACATTTCTCTCTGATGCAAATCAAATGTCTGTATTCCAGTGTTTCTGTAACATCAGACAAGTGACTTAGTGTGGATATCCTTGTAGAAGCAAAGCCCGTCTCTATATTTCAGTACTTACTCTATTTTCTACGACAAAGAAGTAGTCAGCCAAGCCTGGTGTTTTCTCATAGATTTTCCCAACACTAATGTAAGTCAGCAGGCAAAAATCTTGTTTCCCAAATGTCATGAAAATTTTACATCATCCACATCACGCTAGCAAGCCTGTTGAGTCAGCTTCATGCTTGTAGCTACTTCAAAGTTTAAAAACATTTTACTTGCATGAAAATGTTGCACCTTTTTACGATGGAATTGAAAAGCTGAGCATTGGTTTGAGAGACTTAGTCTAGGTTCATTAAGTTTTTTCTATCAGTTGCCATCATCCTTTAGTGCATGTAGCCCAACAGAACTTAGCTGAGACTGATTCGACAGAAACAAGAGAGACCTGGATCTTCAATTGTTATCGGAAGTTAACAACACAGATAATTACTCTCCGAAGTAACATTTGATGTAGTTTGCGTGATGCTAGAATTAAGGAAGAAAGTTTAGCCATCAGACTTGCATTAATCAGTTAACATGCCAATCTTTATTTTCTCATCATAATTCCATTTGCCTAAGGCATTCTGTGATGTAGGCACCAGACTCTCCAATATAATTATTAATATGATATTGTGTTTATGTTTCATTCTAACTCATTATCTGTCATGCAAACAGAAAGTGTCTGCAATTTACTTACCATGTATGTACATGTAATTCTCCACCACAAGGCAGTAATGGCGAAACAACAAGGACTTCAGGTGAAATCTTTCATTGCTTGGTTATAAATACTAAACAAAGACATCAACTAATTACATTATCTCCGAATCAAAATCACGAAAAAATTTGACTAAAGTTGAGATTTTTTTCTAATACCTGCAAACATACTGAAATTGAACCCAGAATCACTGAGTGAAACTAGGTTAATTATATCTATAACATTTATGCCACCCAGTTAATGCATCTGCTCAATTTGGTGCACATGTCACCTCACTATTACACTATTTTTGAGTAACACAAATTATGTTTCCTCTGGATGACCTAGATTCAATCCTAGGCCGGGGCCTGGGCATCCTTTTATGAGCAACATCCCAGCTGGAGTTTATTCGGATAAAACTTTAAATCAGTGGTCCCGTGTACTCTGCTGAGGCAAGTAAAAGATCCCACCCATGGGGTAAATGTAAAACATGGGTGGACTCCTCCCCTCTCTCTCACCGCATCAATCAACCCTTAGGAGCAGCAAGAACTTGCCATAGAGGACTTTACTTTTCATATCTATCTGTCTATCTGTCTATCTATCTATCTATCTATCTATCTATCTATCTATCTATCTATCTATCTATCCATCCATCCGTCTATCTATCTATCTATTCATGAATGATGGTGTCCCTCAACCAATAAGAGTCCTGGACTCACATGATGGCATTTGGTACACTACATGCCTCATATGACACAGACACAGTTGATTTTGGCAGCCAGCTTCATTCATACTTTGGCAAGTAACAAGTGCAAACAAGGTCCAAAGCAGCATTAGTTCAACGTATGTCCAGATCACAACTAGAGCCTAGGTTGAGCTTTTATGGGAAACCGTATATATGAGGACAAAGGCAGACCACTGTCCAGTGTGTGAAGGGCAGAGGATGGACGTGCATAGAATGACCTTATAACCAAGGACTCGGCCTACATCTGCTAACAATGGATGCAACAGATTTAGGTTGACAAAGGAGTGACTCAATGACGTAACTGGCACCGTCAACTGCCCTGCTAAAGAAAATTGCTGCAATAACAGGTCGACGCACAAAGAAACACGGCAGTTGCAAACAAATGAGAAGCTGTAAACAATTCAGTAAGTAAGTAATTATATTGACAAAAGCCTTCAGTTACTTTGAGCCACAACAGTAAGCAAATTGCAAGTGTCACTGGTAAATGTAGGAAAGAACTAACCAACAATAGTATGGTGATGGTGCAAGTTGCCTGTTTCAGAAAGAAATGAAGGGATACAATTGAGTATTTGCTCATAAGACATGACACTTAATCGCACTTGATTGCAACTCACCCATCCTGACTGTGAGTGATGAGACAACATATGTACTTAATTTTCTTGCACAATTTTAATTTCTAAATACAAATATCTTTTAATAAAATTGCTCATAGCCAAGGAAAATGCTGTAATCACAGTGGTATAATGAATGCAACAGAACTCAAATTTTCATTTTAAGAAATTATAATTATATCTCATGATTTTCTGTTTTGAACAACAATGACTGACAATTCAAACAATGTTAAAGAAGAAAACAAGTCCTCCAAAAATGAACGTTTAATGATAAACTATGGTTTTAATCCTTAAGGAAATCTGATAAAAAGATAGAAAATAACCATCTTTATGATTTTGATTTTTTAAGCGGGCCCCTAATAAGATCTGACTAATGTCTACATAACACCACTCGGAGCTTTACCCTAAAAATCTCTTTGATTAGATGGTTGGTCAAAGCTACTACCTTTTGACTATATTTTGAACAGGTTTTACTTTAAGACCAATGATGTTGCTCTCGGTCTGCGTTTGTCAAACCAATCCTTGATTATTAGTGAAGGTGTTGCCAGCAATTCTTGTCCAAACCCTGCAAAAAAGACTAACCGATTTAGATTCAGGTACTATATGCAGGTCACATTATACAGTAGTTTTTCAGTTTTTTTGACAACTGGATAATGTTTACAGATATATTGTCAGTAATTGCTTTTAAACTTTGGTGTCTTTTTATATATTTTGAAGCTTAAAGCAAAATTAAATTGCTGGTCTTTTATGACTTCAAACGACTTGTCACCAGAGACAATTAAAAAAATTGCTGCAGTTGAGAAAATCTAAAGTGAAGGTAATTTTGAATGGAATAAATCTTGAAGAAATTGTGTTTCATTCCTCTCTATTTATCATGTTTCCGGATATTAATGGTTTTTTCGACATGAAAGCTTTTAAAGATTGCAAAAGAAGTTATTCTTTAATTGCTGTTGTGATTAAGGCAAAGGCATGAAGACTAGGCCAATGAGAACAATCAAGGATTTCCAAATTAATACATTCATCTACCAGCCTGTCATCACGATTTGTCCTTGGTTCAGTTCTTGGCCTGGATTCTCTTATTAGCAAATTCTTTTTTTTTTTGGTAATTGTGCTGCATGGCCAACCCTCCTGGGCAGCAAGAATTTGTCTTAGAGGGTTGCTCCAGTCAAATCCTATACAGTGCAACCTGCCTTAGTGGTCACCTCTTTAGAGCAGTCACCTGGCCTAAGTGGTCATTCCAATTCCCCCCAATTGTAACAGACCAGTGGAGCCATGTAGTCTGGTATTATGCAACATTGCATCACCATATGGAGTGCAACAAAAGACACATACACTATCACTACTTGTCATATCTTGTACCCCTTATTACATTGTCATTTTCTTTTAAAGTTTTAATATCATTATATATTTGACCACATAGTGCTAATCTTAGAATCTTAGAAGATATCTATTGTGAGTGCTGCTGACAGTGTTTACTAAAAAAAAAACGTTTCACAGTATTTATTCCAGTAGTGCAACCATTTGAATTGGAGCAAATTTCAATTAGCCCATATTCACCAATAAAAACATTAAATTAAATGTCAATATTCATACACAAACCAGCTGCCAGAGGCTTTCAGTCCACACCACATTGGGTACTTCTCCTTTGGTGGACTGTTTTACTTGCCCCGGCATGGAGACTGAGTAGTAGGGACAACCACCTAAATGTGTTGTCTGAATGATGTTCAGTTTGGGAAATGCTCATTAAGAATGGCCTGGCCATGATTCAAACCCAGAACCCTCGGAGGAAGAGGGCAGTGTGATAAGATCCAGATATACTCAACAAGCCAGGCCACCAAAAATACAATGTGTGTATATATATATATTTTTTTAAATTCCAATTCTGCTGAAAGTTTGGGGTTCAATCCCCAGCCCACGCACTCTTCACGAGCTACATCCCAGCTGGATGTCGATCACATAAGACGTTAAATTGGAGGTGTCTATGCTGAGGTAAAAGACCCCACCCATGGGGTAAATGTGTTACATGGTGTGGACTCCAAGCCTTATCATCTCATCATTACGTCTGCCTCTGGCAGCTGGTTATATAAGCTGAGCTTCAGACCCAGTAGCATTGAGCCATCTACATCTACATTTAATCAAATCATTGTAATCTTGAAATACATCTGTCTCATGTATATATGTTCTTGGTCAATTTCTCTGTTTCTATTTGTGCTTGTATTTGCCAAACTCTCAGTCCCACTGTCTGCTCTGTCTGTCCATCGCCCTGTGTGGTAAAAAAAATAATGCAAGTCTTGCATTTGCATGTAGCACCAGTAGACGAATTTCAAGACAGCTCGCTCCTGTAATATGATTCCATTTTCTCACCTCCGGGTCCCAGATGATCTATAAAGAAGCGTGCCAAACTCTTGTGAACAGGCTCCCCACAGAGATCATCAATTTGCCACAGTGTCTGTGAAAAGCTGTAAAACGTTTGTTGTTCCTTGGTCTCCTGTGACCACGTTTTAGTCTCGAGCAGCGAGAAGTGTCGCGAGACTACAAGTTTCCATTAAATCTAAGCACATTTAGAACGGGACTGGGAATTAAGTCTGGTGTCACATTGAACACTCAGCTATCTCTAACAGCAGAAAATTGACTGTAAAACGTTTCCACAATTAAAGGGGACCCAGGCTACGAGACTTCGACGACTGAGGTCAGTGAAAAAAGGCATTTTTAATGTTATATTATTGGTATATATACGAGTGGGAAAAATTCTTTCTAAAAGGTCTTCATTCAAGGTTTTCTGCTCAGTCCACCGACATACAGTCCAAGCGAAAATGATTAGATTTTTTATCATTCATCATAAGTATCCAACTAATTGTACTGGTAATTTAATCTATGACATATGCATGCTTGAACATGTTATTCATCATTTATTTTTATCTGTATTAATTCCAATGCTGAATCTAATAATTAATCATGGTTCTAATAGAGGTGGCCATATGCACCAGTTAAGGTAAGGATTATTTGACATGGCCACTTAATACAATGAGACATTATTTATTCAACTGTTATTACTGTTTTGTTTATTATCTAAGTATCTACCGTAAAGGAGGGTATTAGGTATTTCGACACTCACATTAGAATGTTAACAAAAATTGTTAACATTCTAATGTGAGTGTCGAAAATACCTGCCCTGTCGATATATAATACCTCCTTTACGGTATAGGCATATATGTAAATTTGCACACTGAATATTTTCACTATATATTTTAGGTCGCTTTTGGGTTGACTCAGTTCACATAATGGCATCTTTCACACGTCTTCGAAATAATTTACAATCCTAAGACTTAATATGGACCTACAACGTACTGGAGTTTTTTTTTTGTCACAGTCACATTAAAGTGAGTTTAGAGGGTCTGCCAGCAGTTTTAAGGCCCAAGTAGCCCTATTTACTGCATGTTTTGAAGCTGGGTCCTTTTATTAGTCTTTCATCTAATGCGCCTGTGGCGACACCTTTTAACGAGGACACAAGATTCGCAACAACCACTTCCGGTCGTTATATTGATGCAATATAGATGCGTGGGAGAGAGATGGTCAGATGCGGAGTACATTCTCTCAAGTTATACCACGGACAGCATTGATGTAATGCCTTTGAGCTACCATTTGAGCCGGTGAACTCCGCTGTTAGCTGGCATAGATTAGAACCACACAACTATATGTACTATTTGAGCTGGTGAATTTTTTGTTTTTACAATTTGGAATTTACTGGTATACTTGGGCACACTTGTAATTTGTTTAGATGTAATTTCTCGCCAATAAGCAGAACATTTGCAATGTCAGGAATTTTAATATGCGCAGAACCCACCTATCCAATATTTTTTGACTGGACTATGCAATCTATATTGGAAATCTTTTTAAGTGGCTTTGGTACGTAAAAACACAAATTATACCCTGCATAGTCTCATTGACTAAACAATTGCAACGTTGCCCAGATAATTATGACCCATTACTTCAGTAAAAATAGTTTCTCACAGTTCTCAGAGGTTAATAAAGAGCAGATATTTTACAGTGGGTTCACTGCCTTGGAAACAAAACTCTATATTGGCTGAGTGACTGTTTAAACCTGAAAACTGCTGTAAAGTGAATGTTGCTGTTGTGATTGAATTAAATTCGTGTAGCTGGGTGGGGAGGGGTGGGGGGAGTTCGGTTGTCTTGCAAATGATTTGGGGGGAGGGGGGCGCTATGTAAACAGTCAGCTACATATGATAAACTCAGTCATGTATTAACAATATCTATGTTAGCCTAATGTTGTGTTGATTGGAAATCATACGATAAAGACTTCATTAATAGGCTATGAAATACCAATGAATAAAATGTGATGGGAGACCCCGAGTATCTGATTCTGAAAACATGGCAGTATAACTCCACAAGCTTTTGCTGGAATGAATTGAGTTATTTTCCCGTTTGTATGCAAATATCTAGAATGAGGCTGACAGGACCTGTTACCTTGGAGGCATGCTCCAGATTGAGATTCAATTAGACCAATCATTGCGCAATATCCTGGCACCTGTGGCCTGCAATTGACGTGCTATTCCTACAGAAGAACCGTATACAGATGTTCTCGAAAGTAATGTGTACTAATAAGTACGAATAAAGATGGTAATAATAATAATAATATGTAATTTACACATACAAACTTAGTAAACCAACTAAAAAGTGATATTTTCTTTGGGTTGTACAGTACCTTTGAGAGCAACTCTACAGCAATAGATATATCTACAAGGGGATATACTGACTACTAGAAATCAGAGTGAGTAAGAATGAAAGGTTCATACTGATGTATATCATTCAATCACAAAGATTTGAAATCATTGCAAATAAGACTAAAGACAGAGGTCTACCCTCGAGAAATTGCCACACCCTTTATTAAATGAAACGTGAGAGTGATTGTGCAATAATTGTGTATGAAACATTTAGGTTAAAACTCTATTATCCGCAAATGCAACTTAATACATCGCATACGAGGCTTAGAGATATCGCAACTTGCATGCGCGAAGCCAAAACTCAGAACTCGAGAACAAATTTTTTTGACAGAGTATATAATCATATGCAAGATCAGGAGGACCCTTTTAAGGCAGCCATGCTGTCGCCGACAAAGGCCATGGGCTTGGTAAAGCTCTCAACTACAGATTCATTCTACAAACGTCAGAGATGTGCATCCTGCTTTCTGCTTTTATTCGGTTATCGAAAGTGCACTCCCATTAAGACCCTAAAGGGAGTTTCTTCTGAGAAGTCGAACTATCCCAATATGACACAAATCCAAAGAAACAGGCCTGTGTTTACGAAACACGATTGTACATGTTGTACACTTTCATTTTGGTTTATTATTTTGCTTAGTTTCTATGGGGATCATATTTACACAGTTGCACTACAATCATTCCAGTATATATAAACCAAATTACGGATGTTTGGTCAAAGGGAAGAGCCTTGTTTTCCACATGTTTTGCTGGCGGGAGTATAGTGTCCCTTGTGACCTGCAAACAGTCCAAGTCGTCCTTTCCTTTCCTCTAAAGTATGTTACTTGCAGTTCCATGAGCCTAGCATCAATGGACCTGAAGTTATCGTGTCTATAAGTGTTGAAGACAGACAAAGATAAAAGGGAGGGACAAACTGACAAACATGCAGGCTATTGCAATACCCTGGTCCATATACATAGCCAAGGGTTATAAAAAAAGTCGATTGCAAGATCAAAAATGCAGTTCATGCGCTGTATTTAACTGTCATAAACCCAACTCTTGAAATATCGTATAATATAGAATACAGTTAATATATACTCATATGTAATAATTTCAGCTTAAGAAAGTATCACATCTTATTATACTGCACAAATATTTACCTAGAAATATATTCATTGGGTCAAAAAGAATTGCACTGTAAATATTTAATGCAAAAGTGTTAAATTAGATATACCTTAAGATTCTGCTTTAAAACAGTCAATCTTTAACTCATTTTAATGCATTGCCCTAAACTGGGCCAAAAAGCATGTTATGACCCATATTGGATTTAAGGTACTGTTAAGCAGCTTACATGTGATTTTATTTAATAGTATATAGTATTATGTGGTGTCATTATATTTACAAATGGGCAACATTGAATAGTTTCACTTAAAAAGCATGTCATTTGTTTTTATTGAAATTTTAATATAAATTCAAATTCACAATTATTATGAAATACAATTCATATTTATTAATCGTATACAATAGTAAACTAATTGCATTTATAAGGTATAACTTGCATGTTATTATGCCACATAGGCTAATCATATGTGTTATATATTACTCATATTACTTATGGTATTTATGAATACTTAACACTTAACATTAGTTATGTGTTAAAATATAGCACTTCTAATTAAATAAGGATTTGAAATAATATTCATGTACTTATATTACTTTTATTATTAATACATTCATAGACTTATATATAAAAGCTTAACCACTATATTCATATATACTTAAGGAATAAATTACATTAAACTTAGAAGGAAATGCAATTAGATAGAACTTACATTTAAGGATTGTATAAGGTTAGAACATGCATGAAGGGTTAGTTAAGAATCATGTGCCTTAACTTAAAGTCTTAAGCATGGACCATAGCAGCATCATGATGCGTGTATGAACACAGAATGTAATATCCAATGAAAGACTGTATGCAAAGTAATACCATGAGAAATAACCAATATAATTTAGCCACATATGGCCACTGTAAATTGTAACCTTTACTTAATGGAAGACTCACTGTTTTTGAGGCAGTTCTGATCTTGACATTGGTCAAGACAATAAACAGAGGTCACACTCTCTCAGCAAGCAAAGCTCTATCTTTGTTGAACTTACACATTTTATACACAACACTAGCTTTCATTACGTTTATAAGTATCGTTCAGACAGTTAACTGTAATCTCAGCGAAGGAATAGATATTTTCTGGCAGACTTAACCTTGTTTTTTTTTCTTCTCCCTTTTTTTTTTTTTCAGTGGCTATTTTGTTCCCAGAAGTAATCTCATTGACCGGAAATCGCCTCCACAGGGTCAGCAGGAAATCAACTGGACGATGGTAGGAGCAACACGTGACCCTAGTTGTGCACCTAGTCATGTGACCTCACTGCAGGCGCCATTTTGTGTCCGTTCTGACGGTGATTTGTCACGAGTATGGACAGCATCTTTTGTGATGATTTGTGATGACTTTCTCATGTGACGTATATAATGCAGGGTCAAGAAGGGTGTTTCTTCACAATTTCTGCTTTTGCTGTACTATTATGCTGTGGAAGTGGGAAAGTTGTGCAGTTAGTCTTTATGGGTAATACTTGAATTTACAACAAGTTCTGAGAAATAAAATACCAAGGAGTAGCTAGCAAAGTCGCTTTCAACTTAAATATTTTCAAAACAAAATGTCCACAAACAGGAGATAAATGACTCATACTTCAACAGTTGCGGCAGGGAATTTAAGCAATTTTGCTATCATATGCTATACTATGCAGTGTATGTTTTATTTAATATATATATATATATATGGAGATATGGCCCTTCAAGGAGAAAACATTTAGTACACTCCTATACTGTCATTTGTGACTAACACTTCTAAGCTTTAAAAGCGCCGTCTTTGTTGTCTTCAGCATGACCTTTTCCTGCTGAAAGTTTTTGTTGGGGCTTGCGGAGAATTTGGACGAAACTTGGGTGCGACTAATTAAATGCAAGCAGAGACTGCATTTTTCTGCCTGGTTAAAGTCTTTTGGTTGAAGGCAAACATCCTGCCTGACACTAGCTAATCCTCACTTGCATACAGCATCCGCATCAGGCTTAAAAGCTAGTGTCATGAGTCTCTAGCTGCCCTGAGTAGAACCACATAACAGCTCATGCAAGCAAACTCACGCTAACAAGTAAACCCTTAAAAAGTGTGGATAGAACCTTTCAGCAGTAGCGGATTTGGGGGTGTGGGGTTAGGAGGTTTAAATCCCCCCCCCCCCCCATTGGCCTAGTACATTTTAATTAAAAAATATTTAAAATTCCAGCGGTCCCCGCAGTACATTTTCATTTGTCAACCCCGCCGTGAAATTTTTCTGGATCCGCCCCTGTTTAAGTAAGGCAGCTTTATAATAATATTATACCGAATATGTAGCTATATATCTGCGTGTTGCATTCAAGATTTGTTTACTTTATGATTATGTAAATATTTTCTATTATACGTGGTCACTTGTGAGTTGTACATAGGTTATCTGAGCGTCTGTACTTGTCAGAAGTAAACTACTGCCTATATCTATACTAGCCAAACCAAAGTAAGATCAGCCTCTCCGTTGAGGTCACACATCTGGATGAGCACTGAACATTTTAATTCCAGTGTACACACTATACAATGAATAACATTTTGCACTGCATTATTTAAAGTGGAAATGATCAGTTTGGTCGAAATATCAAGACATTCTTTGAATTATGTGCGAAATGAATGTCTGACTCAGTCGATCACACCAATTTATGCTATATTCAAGGGCATTCATGTCAATGTTCAGATAAAGACCACCCAAAAACCAGTACTGCCAAGTAAAAACAAAATACTTTTGTAGTCACTGACACCCATGGGAGTCTTATTGCTCAGTTCCACAGCTACTGGTCTTTTGTATTCACTGATACAGATCTGCTGACGAAAGATCACAAAGAAGATAAACGAAAGAGGAACACCCTATAGAGAAAATAAGAGGCGTAAGGACAAAATAAGAGGTGTTAGGAGTAAAGAGAGTAAAAATGGAGAGTAACAACAAAGGAAGCAAAGAAAGGCGACCTCCTACGCAGAGACTTGCAGAGTCGGCAGATCTCATAACCAGACGACAAGTGTGACCAGCCTCCAAATTGGCGCCAAAATCAGCATCGTTAAAGCCAAACAAGAGATGCAAGGACAACAGGGCGTGGGAGAACACACTCGGATAACAATGCACAGGAAACGAGGCTACCTGAGACGATTTGTCTGCTGAAAATTTAAAAGAGTACATGCCGTTATCCTGGAAAGATTTTGAAAAAAAAATTGCTATGAATAAATTTAACAAGTAAATTCTTGGGGACTGGTGAGTCTGGTTATAAAATACCAAAATGTAGCAGTATTAGCATAGAGCCATTTTTAAGGCTACAAATTGGGTCTGCTTTTTATTATGGCACTTTAAATTATTATTATGATAGGTAGATCACAATTCAGTTGGGTTCAAAATCAAGTCACTTCTGTTTTGAAGGTATTGATACCTTCGGACAAGTTATAAAAAACTATTTGGACTGTCAAAATTTGTTCGTTATAGTTGAGGACTTCGTAATACGCAGATCTGGTTAAATAAAAGACAGCATATAATCTGGACAATGGTCAAGTTGTAACCGGCTTCGCTGGTTTTCTCATTGTCCGATAAAAAAAGGGCCCAATCGCATTGTGTGGGGATATGCCAGTCACGATAATCCTATGAGGTCATGTTGGCAAGCCCTGGTCCTGCTATATTGGCCTGGTTGGAGGTCATGACTCCAGGTAGCTGCGAGTTGTAATGGGAGCAAAGGGGTCAATCTTGACCACCTACTACGAGTAGCAGCTCCAAATTGCTTGGCAAACAGCTGCTTCTGCTTAGCTGGCGGTTTACATACAGGAAACAGATTGCCCATCAGCTGCCATCATCTGCGGTTGGAATACAGGCCCCAGTCAATTGTCACATCCCACACCGGAGAGCAGATGTATCCATACTTCAAACCAGCTTGCAGATGCTGTGATTTTTTTATTCTTGACCTGGGGCAAAGCTGATAATTGGATTTTGTGTGTGTGTAAATATTTTAAAGCTTACATAATAAAATGATTGAATTATGGCTAGGTCACGTATTATGATAGATCTACCGGAACAGAAAGGAAACCATATTAATAAGTAAGTAAGTAAGTAAGTAAGTAATTAAGTAAGTAAGTAACTAAGTAAGTAAGTAAGTAAGTTAGTAACTAAGTAAGTAATTAATTAAGTAAGTAAGTAAGTAAATAAGTAAGTAAGTAAGTTAGTAAGTTAGTTAGTTAGTTAGTTAGTTAGTTAGTAAGTTAGTAAGTAAGTAATGATTTTATTTGACCACATTAACAGTACATGTATTTTCAAAGATATTCAAAGATATTCATATGCACAAATATGACAGGATAATTACATTTTTCTTTTGTTATGACAGTGGTCAAGAGGGCCCCATTAGGCTAAAATGGGCAAGAATTCAAACTTTCTGAAAAAGCTGATGTTAGATAACACAGTACGTTCTGCATATGATCTACTGATCACTAAATAACATTGTAAGATGACACTTCAAATACTGCAACTATGATATGGCATCGCGGCGACAAATATTTGACGATCAAAGTAAAAAGATACTGTTGACATTTGATGCGTTGGGATACATCAGGTTAAGTATATGGTGTATTTGTTACTAAAAGATAACTGCCTGTCTAGAGTATTTATTCAGCTTAGATATTGCTTACTGCAGCAGCATAACTGCATATTAAGGGGAAGTGGATCTTTGCCTTGCAATTTGGAGATGGAAGTCACTGCAGGAAGTCAAGAGCTGACCTCGATGTTGCTATCTGAGCTTACAGCTAGAGTCGTGGCCTTCCTATTAGGCTTCCTATTAGGCTCCCTATTAGGCTAATACTGCAAGACCAGCACTTGTCTACATAGACTCTGCTCGCAAGATATCCACCAGATCACCATTAACGTTTCCGTTCTGTAAATTTGCAAGTAAGGTAATGTAGTTTCAGCGCGCAAGGTTAAAGATCCGTAAGATTGAAAGCGGAACTTTGTGTTAAAGTTTGTAAAACAATGTGAAAATCCAGGGGTGACAGGATTTATTTGTCACAGGTTGTATTACACATTGTGTCCTGTTGAATTGTAATTTGCTAAATGAGCTATAAAGAGGGCAAATAATTAGAATAATACTCCAAAGTCTATGTTTATTTTATTTTATTTTAATATATTTTGACAGCAACACATTGTCAGCAATACAACTGTTTTTCAAATGGTGCTGTTGTAAAAAAGTGATACATAAAAATAAAAATATAGTTAAAAACAAATTATACAATAAATATAAATTATTGTTTCATTGTGTCCTATCAAACAATTTAGACAGAAATAAGCTCTTTTTTAAAATTAATGACCCCGAAGTCCTTTGACGCTGTTTGCAAACTGGGTGGGCCACATTAAACAATTGTCCAAGAGAAGTAAACCAACATTTGACTAACTTCGTCATCAGACATTTTCTGAGTACCAAATCATGATTTAAAAAACAACGATTTTAAAATATTTTTTGAAAATTTAAATCGGATTTCTTTTCATGATGAAATTTGGGCTCAAGTACTGTCTAGCATGAGCCAAGTTTGATCATTTTTCCAGCATTCCTTCTTAAAATAAACTTTGCTCTAAAAATGAACAGAGCTGTGATTTGTTTAACAATTTGAGTCTTGAAAGAAAAACCACCTACAACAAATTATGTTGTATTCAAGTAAGTCGTGTTTTGAATCGTAAAAAATATATTTTTCAACTGAATAAACTTCTCATTACAATCGCTTGATTTAAATCTGCTAACCCTGGCAACTTCTGTATGGCCCTAAAATTGTGTATATTCTGTAACATCTGTATGTGTATTACACACACTTCTCCCACCTCCTCTATGCAGATGACATAGTCCTCATATCTGGCTCTGCTACCGGACTACAGAATAGCATTGACTCTTTACACAATTTTTGTGCAAAATGGCACCTTATTGTTAACACTTCTAAAACAAAAGTCATGAAAATTAGGTCCAAATGTACTGTAGTCTTTAGGTATAACAATCAAAATATTGAAATTGTTAATTCATACAAATATTTAGGTCATGTTCTAAATTCACATAGACTTCTACATGATAAAATGCCTGAATATCTAGTCAACCAAGCGCAAAAGGGACTCTTTGCACTCCAAAGTAGAATAAAACCAGCCCTTGGCTACATACCCCCATCACTTGCTATCAAGATGTTTGATAGCTATATTCTGCCAATCCTTGAATATAATAGCATGTTGGGCTCCTCTGACATGCCAATTCCTTGAAATGACTACCATGACATGACTATCCCATTACAACTGACTACCAACACAAAGTAAATGGGTCAAAATGCCAGGGTCAGCGCAATGTTGCCTGGTGTTTTCTCTTCAATATTTGTGTGGAACTTTTGTAAATATGTAAACTGTCAATTTTAATTGTTTTGTGATATTATTATCAGTATTTGATTATAATTATGTAAAATTTAATGTTATTTTTATGTTGTGATCAATATTTGTTGAAACTTTAATGTTTGATCTGTGATTTATCTTTTATATATATCTAACTTCGAACATATACTTATGGCAACTGGGACCTTGAATTTTTAGCTATATTTCGCATATTATGTATAAAATAAGGAGAACCTGTTTATCATACTTCTGTAGAACTGTGTAGCTTTAGTTAGATTTATTGAGTAGAGCTGTAGTTTTTAATGTGACATATGTATCTTTTCTGATATAACCAATGTCAATAAAAAACCATATATATGTATGATGGTGCCCTGGATTTTATTTTTATACAAATAAAAGAATACATTAAATAAACAAACCTTTTTGTCACAAAATTACAACTTTCAGAGTTCTCTGGTAACATTCGTGTTCTCAGAAAACTTGACAGCTTGTGGTTCCGGTAAATCTACACCAAACCACATTAAATTCTGACACTTACGGATAAGCGTCACAACAGCTTTTGCTATCTTCTTCATTACTGATATAAACACAAGTTTTTGTAGAAATCATGTGTAATGTAGCTGTAGTTGTTTTACAGAAGTAACAGTAGAGCATATTTAGGTTTTATAGAAACAAATATATTATCACAATAAATAAACAACACTTTCATACACGTACGAACTATAATAAACTGATAAAACAAAATGTGCAAATGAAAGTTTTTCGAAATATTTCACAGCGAAACTTGCGCATTAACCATTTATGTCTTCATGCAATTGGGGCTGCTTGCAGGCGATTAACAGGAAGCCATTTAATTGCTTGATGGTCTCTCAATCTCACTTCCGCTACCTGAATTAATGAGATGTGACTTCGAGGTTAGGGAATGTAACTCACTGGGTCTGCTTATCGGCTTTGTAATGTCCTACAGCAGCGCTATAGTTATGTCAATCAGTGTAAGACATTCAATGCTCAATGCTAGTGGGTCTGAAGCTTAGCCAGCCTATATGACCAGCTGCCAGAGGCAGACGTAATGATGATAAGGCTGCTTTGAGTCCACGCCATGTTACACCTTCAACCCATAGGGGGGTATTTTATACTTGCCTCAGCATAGACACTGAGTCCAAGGCATGAATGACAGAATATGAATGTCCACATGTTTTTAGGTCACATTATTTAGCAGTAAAAAATATACAGAAATGTTAGTACTTAATAAATCAAAACCAAACTTCTGACTTGATAAAGAAACCTTGTAGTGATTTCCACTTACCTTTCACAGTCAAAGTAGAGTTTCATATTTCTTTTTGCATATATATGAACAATCGTCATATTTAATTCGAGTGTTGTCAATTCAGCAGAATTTTAAATTTCAAAAATCCGGTCTCTATGTGCACTGTGACTGAGCAATTAAGCATCCAATATGACTTCCACAGTGATGTGTCAATTATCAATGATTTCTCTGTCAGTGCTGTGTTAATATCTGGAGAGTAATGTGCCAAAAAAAAACAATTTATTGACATCACATCTGTGGTCTGATTGGCTATTGATCCCTAACAGATCATCTGATTGGCTGGGTGTCAATAAGTAATGCCCTATGATCAAGTAGAACGTTTGGTTCAAAGGGTATAATGGAGAACCCCGCACGGAGTCAACCATCTGATTATATATACTATTAATTTGTATTCATGTAAAAATAATTTATCTTCTTGCTTTTTTTAAAAATTAAATGTATACTGTAATGTTAATGCCAAATCAAATGACACTTTTTTCGAAATATTGAAATTGTAGTTTGTTTTATAGACTGCTGCCATACATTGCCTTCAGATACTACAGATATTATGCTAAAATAACTGTCTCTTTCATTTCATCCTAGGGTTCCATTATTAATGAGTAATATGATAATGGACTTACCGGCTTCATCAAGGTAAGTCTTGGTAAATAAGAATGAGGCTGTTAGCAATGTTAAGAGGGAGTTGTATGAGGCAACCAGGGCCTTTCATTAAAGCCTGTGATCGCACTGCCTTGTAGCCCTGGTCTTAGTCTTATGGATAGCATCACAGTGACGCATTAGGGAGTCAGAATAACATCAGGTCTACTTAGACCTGGACCTAGAGCAGCGCCTTGCTGATTCCATATATCAAGCACCTTGTCTGGCTAATGCTGGGTGTCTCAACACAGACATTAAAAGGGGTAATAGACATGTTGCTTTAATCCGTACAGGGCTCAAGATGACCTTGTGAGAGCTGTGTGGGCTTGTTGACCAAACAGCTCTGACCTGGGTCAGATGACCCCTATATGGGTGACACCCCCATTGCAGGAGTTATTAAAGGAAAGAGCGTTTGTAATTTCAGCTTCAAAGACAAAATAAAGTGTCACAGTTGGGTAGCCACCATCCTCTAATTTAAATGCTTGGGCATGCCCACAATGGTCAAATTTATCTTGTGAAAAAAAGCTCTTTATAGCAAAAGGCTTGGTTTATCTTTCATTTCTGGAATAGGCCTACATCATCTTCAATTCTTCATATGCATGTAAGGTGATACTCAGCATTCAATTTTATTAGGGGTGGGGGCCTAGCTCAGTGGTAGCACGCTGGGCTTCCAACCACTGGGTCCTGGGTTCAATTCCTGGTCGAGCCTATGTTGGATGGCTGTTTCACTCTTCATCTAATTGCCATGGTCCCTACCCATCCTATTTAGCCTGTCAGGTGCAGAAATACAGGACATAAAGCCCCAATCCACCACCACCACCTCATTCAATGTTATACTGCAACTGCAACAAGCAGTACTATGGTGAAAATTCTCATGATTGAATTGATGGCCTGTTCATTTGTTCATCTGCCAGGTGTAAGCATGTCTGACAGGCTGCTAACCATTGCCTGACAGGGAAGTATGGCAGCTGCCTTGCAGGGTTTTAGCCTTGCCCATCCATCTGACTTTGGGAACATGTTTTGTAAACTTAGTTACATGTCTCTTCCGAAGCACCTTGTATGACTTTGCACATAAAATATAACCTTGAGCTTCTCTGTAAAATATGACCTTGAGCTTCTCATCTATCACCATCTACCAGATGTTTCCACCTTGTACAATGAGATATCGCAAAATTATTATAAACTGTCATGGAATGCGCTATATGTGTCTACAACATTGATATGAAGGTTTCCTCTGACAAAGATATCCAATTTGATTTTTGCAATAATGAATTGGACAATTTGCCAATAGCCATTATATACATTGATGTCAATGTAGTGCCCGTATTGGGCTCACCTTTCATGCTCTCTCCACTGGTATCTAGGGGTTATAACAATTAAGAGGCTACTTGGGGTCAGCCATTTCAGACACAGACAACAATTGACTCCAGTATCCCAGAACGTACAGTTAGTTTCATTAAAAAAAGGCCTGTCAAATTGAACCTAGAAAAAGGTACACAACTTCTGCTATACGATGCTACCTGCCGCTAAATGGAACTGCCAGGCTATAGCTAGCCACTCAAAACCAGATCTTAAAGTGCTATAATAAAGCACCATTTTGGTGCATAAGCTGACAGTTAACCATATTTGTAATTTTTTGTTAAAAAGATGCATGGTTATTGTACATACATGTTATATTCCTCATAGTCAGCAGTTAAGTAACATTTTGTAAAAAATCAAAATTGCTTGTCATTAGAAATTTGGGCTAGCAATTTCGAACCAGCTGACACTGTAGTAGGTCAAGAATGACCCTTGGCTCCAATTAGGGCTTGCGCCTAGAGTCATCCCAATCCCATTAGGGCAATACAGCAGACCACTGCTTGCCCACCCTGAGTCCATTGACGCAATTATCAAGTGGTTCACTGGCCAAATGAACTGTCCAGTCCAACAATCTGCTTAGAAGAGAATGTCTGTGCTGCTAGCAGAGTGCATGTTATGGTTATGAACTGGTGCCATGCTGGCTGTGATTCTGGTCGAAACAGGAAACTTGGTTTTGTTTTGACTTACAGGTTACTAATAGTCAGTTTTAACAAGTTAGTCAACGTTAGTAATGTCCTATGTATCATAAATCATATTTACTAACTCCTAAGTAAATATACATACATCTTCATATTAAATTGACTGAGGCTGACCAGACATTGTCAAATGGCTATGGGCTAGTAATTTAATTTTTCAATTGACGACAGGGTGTCATTCGAGACACATAACATTGTGTCAACATGACATGGTGCCATAGCATAAATTCCATTGGCAAGCTATATATCACTTTTATAATAATCATAAAGTTTATAACTATTCTTGGTTTGACAAGCTTATGGGGCATTCACACTGTCAAGGATACGACCTACATATGATGACGGATGTGAAAAATGGGCTACTCGTGGTTATGTTAATCATGTATAACTTCTTCCCACCAGCGTATCAAACGCTCGCCAAACATTAGTCAAACGCTCGCAGAACGTCCATTGCCAAGTATCCGTTAGGCATCCTTGAGGCATACATGAGGCACTCCCAGCATTTAACGAGCATTCTACGAGCGGACGGAGTGGATGGCGAGTATATACGAATGGACAGTGGCTACATATGGCCAAGGATGGCCACGTATAAGGTACGTATAACGTACATATAATGTACATATAATGTACTGAAGCCCCTTTTCATGTGTCACAAGTTTTCAGTGATGTCGATGATCAAATCTGGTTTCATAATAGCTTACTATCTAATGTTGTAGATAACAATGCGCCCAAGAAACAAAAGATTGTGACCCTAAAACAGCTACCTTATATGAATGACAATCTCAGAAAAGCTATTAATGTCAAAGGTGCACTTCGATGAAAATATCACAGAATTAATAGCCAGCAAAACTGGGAAAGGTTCAAGAAACAGAGAGAAACTTAGTTAATAAATTAAAGAAATATCCATACAAAAATACTTTCAAGATAAATGTCTTACTGGTAACAATAAAGGGAAACATTTCTGGGAAACTATTAAACCCTTCATGACTAATAACGTTAAAACAAATAACCAAAACATAACATTCTTTGAAAATAACTCTTTAATCAGTAACCCAAATGATGTATGTAATGTATTCAATGAATATTATGTCAATGTTACCCAAGACTTTTGTGAACCTGATACCATAAACAATATGTCAGCTGATCAGGTCATTGCCCATTACAAAGATCATCCAAGTGTGAAATCAATCACAGAGAAGGTCAGCTATGATCAACAATTTGATTTCAAACAACTCAAACAATCACTGAAAAGAAACTTAAACTTATGCAGACAAATAAAGCAAGTGGATTTGATAACATATCTCCAAAATTCCTCAAATTAGGAGCGGAACACATAAGTCACTCTCTCACACCAATCATTAACAATAGCATTAGCCAAAATATATACCCTGACTATACAAAGAGAGCTGAAGTAACTCCTCTGTATAAAAATCTGACCGATTAGCAAAAGAAAATTATAGGCCCCTAAGTGTATTAACATCAACTTCCAAAGTATTTGGATGTATGATCAACTACTTGGTTTCATCTCCTTATCCACAGATCTGTCAGCTTATAGAAAATCCTATTTGCAGCAATGTCTTGGTAAAATGATTGAAAATTGGAGAAAAGCGCTCGAAAATAACCACCATGTAGGATGCATTCTAATAGATTTGTCAAAGGCTTTTGATTGCTTACCTCATGGACTATTAAAAGCAACGTTAAATGCTTATGGTGTGTCAATCAAATCATGTAAACTTATACTTAATAACTTAAGGAATAGAAAACAAGCTGTAAAATTAGGTAACACTAAAAGTGAATGGCTCAACCTTAAAACAGGTGTGCCCCAGGGATCTCTCATGGGTCCTTTTCTGTTTAATATTTTTATAAATGACTTTTTGTATGATCTGCAAAGCACATGCGATGTATATAATTATGCTGATGACAACACACTGTCTTTCTCACACAGTAACCCATCTATAATTAAAAGCACATTAGAACAAGCCTCTCAACAAGCAATAAGATGGTTTAATGTGAACTTCATGAAAGCCAACCCATCTAAATTTCAGGCCATCTGCCTTAGCAAAGAGAATGTATCTATTGACTTTGAAATTGGTAGTCATGTAATAAAGTCAGACACCACTGTTAAACTACTAGGGGTAAACTTTGATAACAAGTTAAACTTTCACAACCATGTATCACTTATCTGTAAAAAAAGCAGCTCGGCAGATAAATGCCCTACAGAGGCTATATAAAAACCTTGACTATACAAGTAAACTCAGAATCTATGAATCTTTTGTAGCTTCAAACTTTGTTTATTGCTCAACTGTCTATATAATTCTTTTACAATAGGGCAGGATAAAAAAAACTTGAAAATCTAAATGAAAGGGCGATAAGACTCATCTGCAATGACTACGATAGCCCCTATGATGACTTACTGTTAAAGACAGGTAAAAGAATGTTATATGTTACACGTAAAATTAATCTACAAAGTGTTTACAAAGAGCTTTACGATATGGCACCTCCAGTGGAAAATCCCTTCTTTACTAGACAAGTCACTCCATATGATATGAGGGATAACTTCAAATTAATCAAACCAGTATACAATACAGTCCAATTTGGCATGCGCTTATAAGGTCCTCTGGTGTGGAATGCTTTACCTATCAATGTAAAGAACTCAACAGATTTTATGCAATTCAAAAATTCTTTAAGAAGTAGCAATGTTCTAAGTACATGTCAATGTGGCAACTGCATTTTATGTAAAAGAAACAGCTTGTAAAATTTAATTTATTGTTACACAATGTTACCAACTCATCTATTTATTTCTCATCTATTCATTTGTAAATATTTCACCTTGTTTTTTGTCACAATTTTCTGTCGGGCGAAAAGCTTTTATGGCTTATGTTTTATGCTTATTTGCATCACCACTGACTTTAAATAAAATTTTATCTTATCTTATCTTATCTTAATGAATGTATATTATACATACATTATACGTACATTATACATTGTATAACGTACGTATAATGTATGTAGAACATACGTAAAACACCTCCAGGAGCATTCCACGAATTTTTGCGAGTATACGTAAGATGCTCGGCGAGTTAATCATGCATGGACAAGGATGAGCAAGAGTAAAAAAAAATGTACATCCGTCGTCATACATAGGTCTTTTCCATGTCAGTGAACGCCCCTTTAGTCACTTTGGCAATTCTACTCTTGCAGTTTGGTCATTTTTAAAGAAAAAAAGTTATTTAATTGTCTGGTGTCTACAGACATATATGTGTGTACCGTTTATTGCATGGCTTAAATACCTGAATGTTTTCAGAATGATTGTGACCAATTTGTACTTGTTTATATCTAACAGACTAGTTTGCCTTGTAAATGTAAATCCGGTTTTATAGTCTGTTATCGCTCAACAGAGTATCGACTTCGCAATTACATCCTTAGCAGGCCAATCAAGAGGCTCTCTCAAATCCCCTGGGAAGTATTCAGCCTTGAACCCAGGGTTAGCGACAGGGGCTTAAGAGCTCACACCAGTGCCATCACTGCCTTATATAGTCAATCTCAAATGTGTCATTTAGCCATATATAGTACTAAGTTTCATGATGCTATAGAATCTTGTGTGGTGGTAATCTGTCAATTGTAGCAACCACGTGATATTACTACGTCAATGATGCAGTCCGATAATGAGGAAATAACTGAATGAATATCTTTTGGTAATTGCATTACCATGGTAACTTCCCCTTCACGTAAACTATGGATGTTGGCGATAATAAAGCTTGTTCAGAGCAGCTGAACGTCAGGTTGCCTGGCGTAAATCCTCACTTTTGATGATTTCTGATAACGTACAATGGAACCCTGCCGTAAGTTCAGACCACCTCATATTTTGCTGGAAGACCACCTGCCATTACAGCATAGACTTGGATACTAAACTCCCTGTAACGTCATGTGAATGCAGGACTCTCATTGGTTAAAGCAACCCGTCAGTGAGAGTCCTGCAGCATTCACATGACTTCATTTGGAGTTTTATGCATTCAGCTGTAAGACAGTAAATTTTGCCCCAATGACAACAGCACCATGACTTTACACAGTGCGCCTGAATAAACTTCAGGGTTAAGAATGATCTTAGTACACTGTCTAACCTTCATCTTATCATACCCCAGAGTACATTATGGTAACTGGGCATAAGCTGAGACGAAATGTTTATTCCACACAAGGATAGTATATGCTCAGATAATCATTTAAAAACACCTATAAAGGTATCTATCAAGGCAATTATGAGATATCATAAAATAATTATTTGGCTTTATCACACCCATCTGATATGCACATTCAGTGTCAAATTACATTATATGTTGATTTCTATCATTACTGTTGACTAAAATCTATTGCTTAGATGGGTTAGCCCTATTTCCTTGCAAAGCAGCAAGACCAACTCAAAAGTAATGCTTATTTTTGATTTTTTTTTAATGAGTCCAAGAAATGCGGCCATATATGGTCTATTTCCTTGACCTCGCATCGATTATGGGCATGGATTAAAAGTGCTTACTGTAAGATGTACTTTCAATTAATTGTTTGGCCAGGAAAAAGTAGTTAATAATGAAATTTGATAGTACAATAAATATAATAAATATTCATATAACACACAGTATGAAGTAATGGGTAAAATTAATTAAGATTAACATAATAAACTTCGTTATGAAGACCCATTTGTGATCTTAGTGCATGTAATTTTCCCAAAGATATTATGTAGTAATGTCATGCAGCATCTTGACTAAATTGACATCTTCAGCCAGTGTTAAGTATTTTTTCTGAACTGCAAGGTCAAGGAATGAGATTTCCACATGTGGACATATAACAACATTCACAATGACCCATTTCTTGACAAAATGAGCAAAATTTTAAATTAAACTATTTGCTTATTTTAAAGATATTGAGGCTAACCCGTCTAAACAATATTTTTTTGTTAGCCGTTATGATAGAAATCACCTTTACGATGTAATTTGACATGAAATGTGCTTATTACATGGGTGTGATAAACCAAAATATATATATTTTACATTGTGACACATATGTCATGAATGACATGAAGCTGCTGTCAAATAAGGGTATATATTTATTTTACCTTATCTCATAATTTCCAGTTAGATTTCTTCATAACTGTCTTTTAGATGATTGTCTGAGCATATACTTCGATTTTACGGAGTAGACATTCAGTTGCAGCTTCCTAATCACAGTTACCATAAAATATTCCGGGATGTGATAAACCAAAAACTTAAAATTGAAGTATCTTAAAATTTTCCTCACAGAATTTTTACTTTTTACATTAAAATAAAGGTTAGACCATATACTAAAATCGTCCATTGACATAAGTTTTGTTCAATTTTTTTAACCTGAAGTTTATTCAGGAGCACGGTGCCAACAAGCATGCAAACAGAAATCTGTAGAATACTCTGGGACCTCCATTTATAAATTATTCAGATGACAAGAAAAAACTATATAAAAACCAACTGGTGGCTTAACACGACATATTGAACTTGTAGTCCAGTTTGGTAGACATGTTCCTAGTCTCAGATTGATGGGCAAGGCTGAGGCCATACAAGACAGCTGCAATCACTCATTCTCACATAAATTACAGCAACTTAGTCTGATGTCTTTGATGCAATGTAGTTGTGATACTGTATTACAGCAAAAAATAAATCTAAACCCTGTGTGAGAATTATTCTGGTTCCGACATTTACCATCTTGCCAAATGCACAGCATATCACGCGGCATATCATATCAAAACTATAAAACTCATATATGACAGCAAAGAGATCACTGTTGATATCTAAGGGGCGCCAGTACCCTGGGTTGCTATTCTAGCCAGCTGATAAATTGCACATCGGAAGCACTGAGATCAATCTAATGTTGTAATAAAGCTAGTGCCATTCTCTCCTCCTTAATTTGTCTGTCAATATGTCTTTGATGTTAGGGATAATTATGCCCATGAGGCATTAGTAGTGATTAGATGTGGACCAGAGATATGAGTTATGCAGAACTTTAAGCATTGGCATTTAGCATTGCACATGACTTTTACAGGATAGCCCCACAGCAAATGAGACGGTGAAATTATCAAGCAATTAAATGGCTTCCTGTAAATTGCCTGCTATGCACCCAATATGCTACAAACCTAATACCAAGTGACTGGTGAACATAAAGTGAAGGTCTACCACATGTAGACAAGTGCTGGACTTGCAGTATTAGCCTAATAGGGAGCCTAATAGGAAGGCCGCGACTCTAGCTGTAAGCCCAAATAGCAAAATCAAGGTCAGCTCTTGACTTCCTACAGTGACTGCCAGCTCCAAATCACAAGTCAAACAACCACCTCTGCATCATTCCCATTTTATACTTAAAAATTAACTGTATCAGACAATTATGTGAAAGAGAACTTTCAACCATTTTTTCATCCGAGACCCTGAACTAATATCCTGCAAGGCAGCTGCCATATCTTTTTGTGAGGCAGAAAGTTGCAAAAAATATGACCCATTGAAACCCAGCCAATTCGACAATGATCCACTGATCTTTCATCAGATGACTGGGAAATCAATGGTCAGAGTTACATTAAAAGAATTTGTCTTGAAAGTGACTAGGACCTGTTATCATACATGTAAGTTAATCAGATGTTTGTTGACCATAAATATTTCAATGTAAATGTATAGATTTAGAGTCTGTTTTCACTGCTCCAAGCATTCTAAACCGACTTTACAATTACACCCTCAGCAGGCCTGTTCATGCATGAGCCTTTCTCAACTCCCTGGGGAGTATACAGATTTTGTTGACATTATTCAATCTAATTTGGGGGTTTTGGGCTATCTTGTGATATGTATTGTATGTACAACGTAAGCAAAAAGTATATGAATCTCAGTACACCAAGAGGCTGTATCTAGCTGCTTTCTCAAGGTCATATCACTATCCACACTGAAGTAACATGTGGCAGTTGTTTATGTTTGTGTTGAAACACCCAGCATTAGCCAGTCAAGGTGCTTAATAAATGGAGTCAACGTGGCTGCTGCTCTGGGTCTGCGACTAAGTAGACCTGATGTTAGTCTTACCAAATAATGCATCACTGTGACACCATCCTAATGATTAAGAGCTGGGCTACAAGCCAGTCTGATGACAGCCATTAATGAAAGACCCAGCTTGCCTCCTGGAACTCCCTCTGAACAATGGCAGCATCCACCTTTCTGTTCATTATTACACACCCTGCTTCATGGAATATATCAGACAGTCATCGAATGTCTCATTAATATTTAGCCACAAATCATACAAAGTAGTATGTCACTCAAATGCCTGCTGTGTTTAATATATACACTGCTCTTCAAAATAATATAAGCATTTACACAATGGTCAAAGAAGTGTAAGACTAACATCAATTATTTATCATCGATTTCAGCATACTGTATTGCATACATTTCTGCTGAATTTCCAATAAACTTGGACCTGATGGCCTTGTTTCTTTTTTGATGGAATTGCTAATTAAAAGGGCTTATCTATACTAAAATGATATATTGTACAGAGTATGGATTTCTTTTCGCCAAAGAATCAGATATCAAGTTTGTTTACTGATTTCTATGAAAGTGTGGTCATTATTAATAAAACCATTTCACAATTCAGTAAACACGAGTATATGCAGCACGCGGCATGGAGTTTTTCTCGTCTCCATGGCATAGTCTCAATGCTAGAGGTCTGACACTTATAGTCAGCTTACATGACTAGCCACCAGAGGCAGACGAGATGATAAGGCTTGGAGTCCATAGAACTTTCCCAAATACCAATTTTTTTCTCACTTTGATGTTAAGCAGTCAGTCAGTCAGTCAGTGAGTTTTATTAGGAACAGAGAACTTGCTCAAAGGCATCATTAGAAGTTTAGCATGGTAAAATTCTTAATGACGCTATTGCCCCCTTTGATCATAAATTAGGTGATCACAAATTACTTGATCACAAATTACTTGATCACAAACTACTTGATCACCCAATTGTGTTTCTGTGTGTAATGACACAATGAGTTCAAACATTCCGATTCTTGCAATCATTTGCTCATTTTGTCGACTCCAGACAGCTGTAGCAACCTATTCTTGAATGTAGCAACAACTGGCTATATAAAGCCAGCTCTACTTCTAGCTTATAGTCGGCTTACTGAAAAAATATAAACCTTGGCAAATGTAAGATATGTAGCTAATATATCATAAATATGTACTTTTAGATCTGATTTGAGTAGCAAGGCCTATAGCCAGACAGTTCTGGTGACAGCTAGCATCATATAGCAGAAGTTGTTTAGTTTTGTCTAGATTTAATTTGACAGGTTGTTTTTAGTGAAACTAACTGTAACTTGGCATGAGGTGATATCTGTAGTTATGCAGTTTAAATAAGTAGTTAGATAGATAGTATTTCATTTCCGACAGGTACAGATGCTTAGGAAAAATTTAATCGCAGTTTTCTTTGGTAAAGTTCTGACATATTCTTTACAGCAAATTTCTCAGAGTTGGAAACAAACCTCATAGACTTGGAAGCTGTTAACCAATTGGAGTCCTCGATTCACATGACATAAAAGCCTCCAAGTATAGGAGATTTGTTTCCAATTCTATGAAATTAGCTGTAATAAATATAAAGATTTTTATTGACAGCAAAATATCAAATTAATACATGTGTCAGTATGACAAAATAATAAATGGTAAAAAAAATAAAAATAAAAAATAATAGAAATACATGGATCAACAGTTAAAATAATTAAATAAGTGGAGCTATATTATGACTAATATACTAATTAACTAATACTAATCAACACTACATAGTCTGTCTAAGAAATTCTAAAGCACCCGGAACTAAACAAATAACAGTAATAATACTGTTTAAAAAGCACCAACAAATAGTTTTAGCACAACAATTCAGGTTCAATAACAATACTAGACACTAAGCATAAGATATATAGATATATATATATACATGATGTACTCTAAACTGCTATCAACATGGTAAACAATATGAAGTGATATACAATATGAGATGGGAATGTTGACATACAATATGAAGTGACATACAATATGAAGTGACATACAATAGTAGATATTTACAAATATACAAATGTACAAAGTCATACACACACGGAAGCAGTTTTGTCAATGTGCCGCCAGCCACTCAGTTCCAGGAGACATTAAGTTGCTATTTATATAAAACATTTATATTTTACTGTCTAATTTTAATGCTACCTGTAGAAATTTACCAAGAGCAAAGTTAAGGTTAGTGTTCTTAGTTGTTAATATTTGTAAGAATTGTTCAGTTGGATCAAAAATAGTAAAGCCCTCAATGTATTTACAAGCAATGTGGAATAACTTTAAGCGGATATCATTCCATTTTTTACACCTCATTAAACAATGAAACTCATCTTCTACTTGGTTCAGATTGCATTTTTCACATATTCTTTCATCTGCAGGAACATAAGGACGTTTGTGTCTGCATAATTCGATATTAAGGTTGTGTGAGCTTAGTCTAAAACGTGCTATATTACAATAGACGAATTTAGGTAGGGTATAATTCAGATAGGGCTCTATTCTAATATCATTCTTGAAGGTTTTGTATGTTCTGAGTTTTGGGTTTAGCGTACTATCATTTATCTCAGTGAGCATCTTAGTATGAGCCTTTTCGAACAAGGATAAAATTTGCTTGTTTATGCTGGAATTGTCAGAATCTGTATCTAGAGTTTCTGTGACTTTATAAAGTCTTGTAAGCCAGCAAGGAACACCTCTTTGATGTAACTTAGTCTGAATGTCATAACAGCTACGCAAGAGCAAGGGGCATGTATTTGACCTTAGCCTGCCTAGAAATTTGATTGCTGAAGCATGTTGTCTGACTATCAGTGGAAATCTACCTGTATCAGCCAGAATGGCAAGTGTTGAAGTTTGACACCTAACACTGAGCAGGTTTTTAAGGAAACGGACTTGTATTTTCTCGAGAGTTTCAATTTGCTTCTCTCGGAACCATATTTCACTATTGTATTCAAGTATTGGTAACATATATGTGTCAAACATTTTGATACTCAATTTTGCTGGTAGATAGCCAACTGTAGACTTTGTCTTTTCTTTAAGAGCATACATTGCTTTTTGTGCTTGGGTTGTCAAATGCTCATACATTACTTTGTGTATGTTGCTAGAGTTACTAATTACATGACCCAAATATTTTTATGAATTAACTATATCTAATTTCTCATTTTCAATAATGAAATCAAGATTATCTTGGGCTGTACATTTGCAAGATTTACGAAAGTTCATAACTTTGCTCTTCTGAGAGTTAATTATTAGATGCCATTTTCTACAATAAGCTTCAAGATCTTTTAATAGAGTCTGCATTCCATCAGCACTTTCTGAAATTAGGACAAGGTCATCAGCATATAGTAGATGAGTGTATGTTGTCCCATATATTGTTACTCCACAGGTCTGGTCTAGGTATTCACACATGTCTGATAAATACAGATTAAATAGCTTGGGACTGACTATCCCACCTTGGAGAACGCCATGGGTACTATCAATGTTTGTCCCTAATTCACCATGCCATCGAACTTTAGCATTAGACATGTCGAACATACTTTGTATTATTTTTACAAGCTTTCCGCCATAGCCTTTCTTTATCATTTTATAATACAGGAATGATCGGTTGACAAAGTCAAAAGCTATCGAAAAGTCTATAAAAGTTATAAATAAGGTTTTACGAATTGATTTATGGTAAGATATGATTGTGTCTAATATGAATACATTATCACTAGTTCTGCAACCTTTACTAAAACCAAATTGATTAGGATCTACAATGTCTGTAGCTTCACTTTGGAAGACTAATCTCTTATTTACAATGGCTTCAAATATTTTACCCATACATGCCATTAGAGTCAGTTTGGGATAGTTATCGGGTTCACTATAACTACCTTTTTTATGCAGGGGTTGAATTATTCCCTCAGACCATTTGTTTGGGTAAACTCCCTTTTCCCAAATGTAGTTCAACAATACTGTAAGAGACTGAAGTAAGTAGTCAGACAAATATTTGTAAAAATCATTACTGATTCCATCTATTCCAGGGGCCTTTCCCAGCTTAAGGCTTTTCAGTTCAGTCTGTACCTCACTCATTGTTATAGGGTGATCAGTCATGTAGGTACTAGGATTAGTGGGACTGTTGTTAAAGTTTACCATGAACTCTTCTACATATTTGAGGAATTGCATATCAAATGTAGAAGTATATTCACTAGGTGGGGCTTGCACACTTGCAAAGTATTTTACAAAACAGTCAAGAGATATATCACTGGCAATTGAGACACTATTATTTTTATGTAATCTATCCCAGTATTTCCAGTAGTCACATGGGTTATTCATATCCAATTCACAGAGCTCATTTCTAATTTTATTTTGAAAGATTCTTTTCTTTCTTTGAGTTGTGGCTTTATATGACTTTTTAAGTGAATAATATTGCAGGAGGTTATCTTGCACATTTAGGTCATAAGTTTTAGCATAGTCATTTGTTAAGTGCTTTAGGTTTTTGCATTCGTCATCATACCTTTCATTTTTAGGAAACCTATCAGTTGCAGCCTTTTGATATTTTTTTGGGCAATTTTCAGTAATGGCTGTTTCTAGGAGAGCATATACATTTGCGACTGCATCATTAACTCCATTGTCAGTAATTATGCTTTCTACAAACTTTTCATTCATTGCGGAGCATTGTTCCCCATTTATGGAGGATACAAGACCAACCTCAGCATCAGCATTAAAGAGATATCTATAAAACTTACTAGAGCTATGACATGCTGGCTTTTATATATATAATAAATAGACACACTATATGGGCAAACAGTACAAATTCTGATTTTCACACTTCTAAAATGAACAAGTCAACAACGTTTTCTCTCTTCATTTACTATCGCTTTCTATTTCTGACACAATTCATGCAGATAGTTCTTTATTGTTGCCTTTTTAATTAAATGGAATATATTTGTTTGTTAACTTTGAGAAACAGTATGTATAATGTGATTGATTAATTGATGATTCATTTATTCATTCATTCTTTCTTTCATTATTCGAAAAAGCCTTATTATCGTTGTAATAATTATGAAGAATAGTCTTTTACATTTTTATTTTTCATCCATGACATCATGAGGGTTTTACAGCCACTGATTGGTCAATTCAGTAAACTGCGATGCTCCAAGCAAAGGAAGTAAGACTGGAGTGTGATGTCACAGTTATCTATGTATTCAACACAATAAGAGCCCAAAGATTCTTTCTTTTGCACTTGTTTTGGGCCACCTGAAGCACAGTTGCTGATTAGAAACAGCAAACATTAATTAGTCAAAAAAACTGTAAACTGCTGAACTGTTTTGATTCAGTCTTAATTATGTCATAATGCTTTTACAATGCTGTCTTGTTCGGCTCGAGTATTTTTTTGTTTCATTAGGACATGAAAAATATGCAAACACAGGAGGAAACTGTGACATCATGCTGTTATTAGAATCAAGAGAAAATTGATGAGTGATTCTACATAATTATTACAACAATAATAACATACTATGCACAAAAAATCTGGCTCTGGCTGTGACACTATATATAAAATTGACTGAGGCTGACCAAACATTCCACACACATTCAAATGGCTATGGGTAAGTAATATAATTTTTCGTGATTGAGTTATTAACTGCAATAACATTCCTTTATAAACAACAGGATGTCAGTCATGCATGACACATAACATTGTGTAAACTGAATTTTGACTTGGCATAGATGCCATTGGCAAGCAATGTATCACTTTTATTACAATCTTAAAGAACATTAAATTATGAAGTTTAGAACTATTTTTGGTTGACAGGATCACCCTTAGTCACTTCGGTGATTCTTCTCATGCAGTTTAGTCATTTTTCAAGAAAATAAGTCCTTTAACCATATTAATTGCCTGGTGATTGTCATTTATTCAACACATTAGGCTAGTCAATATGAAATTTGTCTTTAGCGTTAATGACTAACTTCTTAGTCATAGACATAGCTGTGTGTAACAGTTAATTGCTTGACTAAAATGCCATAAGAAGTTTATTGTAGATATTTTTGTAGTCTCTATAGAATGACTGTGACACATTTGTATCCATTTATGGATTAGTTTGCCTAATATAGTCAATCTCAAATGTGTCATTAGATAAACCTAGACCATTTCATCAGTACCTACTTCAAGAGAAACCAAGAAAAGTTTGGCCTTCATGTCCCCAGTAGCTCAGTGGCATGTTGCTGGCAATCAAATCCGAGTTCTTGGGTACATAATTTGTGTTAATCAATATGGTAAGGTACAATATGGTAGAATGCACTTTCAACATAAGCCCAACAGACCTATTAAAAATTTGGCAACTTTTTAATTTTATGCGTTACTGGACCATTTCCCATGCTTTGGAGCCTGAAAAAGCCAAATATCACAACCATTTGATTTGTTTGGAAGCATGGGCTCATAGAGCCTAAAGTTTTGACAGTCAGAAACAATTAAAACGCCCATTTTTGCAATGAAGCAGTCCGATAATGAGGAAATAACTGAATGAATATCTTTTGGTGATTGCATTACCATGGTAATTTCCCCTAGGTAAACTATGGATGTTGGCAATAATAGAGCTTGTTCAGAGCAGCTGAACGTCAGGTTTCCTGGCATAAATCCTTACTTTTTATGATTCAGAAAATTTCTAATTAAGACCACCTGCCAATACAGCAGATTTCATAGATTTGGAAGCTAAACTCCAGATGGAATGATGTGAATGCAGGAATCTCATTTGTTAAAGCAATACCTCAGCCAACACTCTAAAAAAAGATTGTCTGTTTTCAGACAAATAATTGTGTCAATTGTGTCCTCTCAATAGTTTGTTTAAAATCAGCCATCATATTGTTTGTTTTTAAACAATATGTGGTAAACTATGGATGTTGGCAATAATAGAGCTTGTTCAGAGCAGCTGAACGTCAGGTTTCCTGGCATAAATCCTTACTTTTTATGATTCAGAAAATTTCTAATTAAGACCACCTGCCAATACAGCAGATTTCATAGATTTGGAAGCTAAACTCCAGATGGAATGATGTGAATGCAGGAATCTCATTTGTTAAAGCAATACCTCAGCCAACACTCTAAAAAAAGATTGTCTGTTTTCAGACAAATAATTGTGTCAATTGTGTCCTCTCAATAGTTTGTTTAAAATCAGCCATCATATTGTTTGTTTTTAAACAATATGTCTTAGCAAACCAACATAATTGTCTAATTTATTCAATTATTGTCTAAGGACACACAATATGTTGATTTTAAACAAACTATTGCAACACATTTATTTGTCTTAAGCAGACAATCATTTTTTACAGTGAAGAAAAGTACTGCATTTACATAACATTATTTGTTAGTTTCCAAGTCTATGAGTTTCGCTGTAAGACACACAGGACATGCGAACTGCAATCTGTAAAATGTTCTGAGACCCTAATGCCTGTAAATAAACACACTCAATTTATATTTGAAGGACAAATGCTGAACACAATTATGAATTTGGCTATAGAAAGACCATGCTTATCAAATGAGAAAATTATTCAGTTTAAAAACACCGAGAACGAAATACTTTAGTCAGACTGCAATCAATATCCGACGATACAAAACCATACGACAGCTTAACACGAAATATTGAACTTATACCTAAGTTTGGTAGACATGTTCCTAGTCTCAGATTGATGGGCAAGGCTAAGGCCATACAAGACAGCTGCCATCACTCATCTCACATAAATTGAAGCAACTTAGTCTGATATCTTTGATGCAATTTAGTTGTAATACTGTATTGCAGCAAAAAATACATCTAAAACCTGTGTGAGAATTATTCTGGTTCCGACATTTACCATCTTGCCAAATGCACAGCATATCACGCGGCATATCATATCAAAACAATAAAACTCATATATGACCGCAAGGAGATTGCTGTTGATATCTAAGGGGCGCCAGTACCCTGAGTTGCTATTCTAGCCAGCTGATAAATTGCACATCGGAAGCACTGAGATCAATCTAATGTTGTAATAAAGCTAGTGCCATTCTCTCCTCTTTAATTTACCTGTCAATATGTCTTTGATGTTAGGGATAATAATGCCCATGAGGCATTAGCTGTGAACAAGAGATATGAGTGATGCAGAACTTTAAGCATTGGCATTTAGCATTGCACATGAATTTTACAGGGTAGCCCCATAGAAAAAGAGACGGTGAAATTATCAAGCAATTAAATGGCTTCCTGTAAATTGCCTGCTATGCACCCAATATGCTACAAGCCTAATACCAAGTGACTAGTGAACATGAAGTGAAGGTCTACCACATGTAGACAAGTGCTGGACTTGCAGTATTAGCCTAATAGGAAGCCTAATAGAAAGACCACGACTCTAGCTGTAAGCCCAAATAGCACATCAAGGTCAGCTCTTGACTTCCTGCAGTGACTGCCATCTCCAAATCATAAATTTAACATCCAGCTCTGAATCATTGTCGTTTTATATTTAAAACTTGACTGTATCTGTCAATTGTGTGAAAGAGAATTTTCAACCTTTTTTCATGCCCATTTCCCACAAATGCATGTCTTTTTATACTTTAGATCCTTGAATTTGCGCTATTTTTTGTGAACAGTTTGAAACGGTTGAATTTATCATAATCTAGTTATAATAGAAAATGTATATAGGAGCAGACCTGCTGTATCCTGTGAGGTTTATAGATAATAACAGATGACCCTGACTTAATACCCCACATGGCAGCTGCCAAGCTTTTTTGTCAGGTAGAAAATTGAAAACCTTATTGAGACCCGGGCAAATCCACAATGACCCACAGATTTTTAATCATATGACTTGGAAATCAACAGGCATATTTGCACTGACAGAGGCAGTCATGAAAGTGACAAAGGGCTGTCACCATACATGGTCTTTTACTGTTAGTCTGATTTTTTGTTGACTGAACGAGTGTCATGTTTAACTTTCTTAATTAAATTCTGGTAACAGGACTATATAGATTTTGTTGTAATTATTTGATCTAATATGGTTAAAATTGTTACCTTGTACTATGTGTTGTGTATTTACAATGAAAAAAAAAATTCACGAAGCTCTTCAAGGTACACCTCATTGGCAGTGCAGATACCAAAGTGGTTGTATTCAAACAGCCAGTTTAGCAAACAGCCAGCGAACAAGCCAAGATAGCTGCTCTCTCAAGGTCTTTTACCAACATAGCACCATGCGCCATCCGCACCAAAGTAACATGTCCATGGGAGTTGTTTATGTTTGTGTTGAGACACCCAGCATTAGCCAGACAAGGTGCTTAATAAATGGAGTCAACGTGGCTGCTGCTCTGGGTTTGTGACTAAGTAGACCTGATGTTAGTCTTACCAAATAATGCATCACTGTGACACCATCCTAATGACTAAGAGCTGGGCTACAAGCCAGTCTGATGACAGCCATTAATGAAAGACCCAGCTTGCCTCCAGGAACTCCTTCTGAACAATGGCAGCATCCACCTTCCTGTTCATTATTACACATCCTGCTTCATGGAATATATCAGACAGTCATTGAATGTCTCATTAATATTTAGCCACAAATCATACAAAGTAGTATATCACTTGTATGCCTGCTGTGTTTAACATATACACTGCCTTCCAAGAAATATAAGCATGTACACCGTACTCAAAGTGGTCTTAGACTTATATTATTTTTTTATTAATTTATCCTTGATATCAGCATATTAATAGACTTGGACCTGATAGCCCTCTTCCTTGTTTTATGGAATTACTGAAGGGGCTTACTTACTAAAACGACATTTTGTACAGAATACATATGGATTTCTTTTTGCCAAAGAATCAGATATCAAGTTCATTTTGTGATTTCTATGAAAATCTGGTCATTATGTATAAACTCAATTAACAGTAAAACACGAGTATGTAGCACTTGGCATGGAGTCTTAGCTTTCTTTTCTCCATGGCGTGGTCTCAATAATGGAGCAGATAAAAGCAACAGATACAAGCATGAAATTTGGTGGAGTTGTTCACCTGAGGTTCCTTTTTTGAAAATGGAGGCCATTTTCAGCATGGCCACCAGATCGGCCTCTTGAAGTTGATTTTTGTCATAGAAATGAGTGTAGTTGGCCGATTTGAATGATCTTGCTGTGGATTCCTATGTTCTTAAGTATGCTGTATATGCTAAAGTATGCAATGCTGGAGGTCTGACACTAAGTCAGCTTACATGACTAGCCACCAGGGGCAGACATAATGGAGTCCATAGAACATTCCCAAATACCGACCTTTTTTTCTCACTTTCACGCCAGTCAGTCAGACCGTCAGTCAGACCGTCAGTCAGACCGTCAGTCAGACCGTCAGTCAGACCGTCAGTCAGGCAGTCAGTCAGTCAGTCAGTCAGTCAGCATGTCAGTCAGTCAGTCAGTCAGTCAGTCAGTCAGTCAGTCAGTTTTATTAGTTTTATTGGCAATAAAGAACTTGCTCAAAGGCGAAGTTTACCATGGTAAAATGCTTCATGAAGCTATTGCCCTGTTTGATCATAAATTTAATAATCACAAATTACTTGATTACAAAATACGTGATCACAAATTACTTGATCACCCAATTGTAATGACACAATGAGTCCAAACATTCCGATTCATCTCTTGGCTTACTGAATAAATATAAACCTTGGCAAATGTAAGAAACGTACCTAATATATCATAAATATTAATTTTAGATCCGGCTTTGAGTAGCAAGGCCTATAGCCAGACCGTTCTGGTGACAGGTAGCATCATATAGCAGAAGTTATTTAGCTTTGTCTAGATTTAATCTGACAGGTTGTTTTTAGTAAAACTACTGTAACTTGGCACGAGGTGACATCTGTGGTTATGCAGTTTGAATAAGTACTTAGATAGATAGTATTTCATTTCCGACAGGTACAGATGCTAAGCTCAGGAAACATTCAGGTAATCCTACATAATCATAATGTAAACAAATCCGTCACTGGTGCATAATAAAATCATAGAACTGAGAAAATCATTCATCACATTTCACACAAAATCAGACATCACAGAGTCATAATTAATAAAGCTTAAAAGCAAAATCAAGGCAAAAACAATTAGATATCAGCCATGATAAATAACAAAGAAAATGTAAAGAGGTCCTGTTCTTGCAATTCATACAAGAAACTACCCAAGAAAAAAAAACAATAATGGTTTAACCATTCAAAACTGTGCTGCAAACAATCAAAGTATGTCATGTCGTGGGTCAAGTTAACTAAATGCATTTTGCCAAAAAGTTCTGAATATGTTTAACTGTTGCCCAGTCAAACAATATTATGTTCGGGTTTAACTAGCAACTCAGAAAAAAAACTCCATCAGAATGGATCAACGGCTATGGCTGAGGGTGATAGGATAGGATAGGATAGGATAGGATAGGATAGGATAGGATAGGATAGGATAGGATAGGATAGGATTGAGATAGTGCAGCCTTATTATACTTAGGCTATTGTATTTTGCAGTGTACTTGCGTTAAAAGAAAGACGAGAATAACAACTAGTTTCAGAGAAATAGCCTTAGCTTAAATTTGAGTCTAAAATGCAACAATTTATATTTTAACACTATTAACAAATTAGTGCAGCCAGTTTGACAAAAATCGAGGCGGACCCCCAATGTCTCTCTTCCTATTCTTTCTCTTCTTCCTCTTCCTTCCTCTTCCTTCTTCTTCCTACTTCTTTTTCGTTTCTTCTTTCTTTCTTTCATTCTTTATTTTTTCATGTGACAAATATTTCCCGAATTTTCGAAGGTGGCAGCACCGCACAGTTCGAGTAAAGAGCGCCATCTGTCGAATTTAATTTTGCGCTCACTGCCATCTCCTGGTTTTGTGAAACACTATATAATTTTTGCGCCGGTGCAGTGTGCCCAGTGACTGTCTGTTGTCTTAAAATATAATTAGTTATGTCGACTGACAACGTTACTGAAGTTGACATAGCAAGAGGTATTTGGTCTAGGCATTCCCTTTGCATTTTTTGACGTCTAATCTCTTTTAATGATGGAAGGTTCCTTGAAACTTACGTGGGCGATAATCTGTGTGTGTTGTATGTAGTAAATGCAAGGTTAATTTGCTCAATGATGGTGTAAATTTTTACCTTAATACACATATTTATCTATTTCAGTGAGTAAGGATGTGCTCATTGAATTTCTTGAGTCGGCTTTCCATTCATTGCTCTATGCTAGACAACTCTATCCTCGGGGAGCCTTCCGAAGAAAGAAAAAGTATAATGTGCCTGTTCAGGTTAATAAACTAGTATAATTATATAGTGATTACTGATTGTCTGGGTCCCTTACTTTACTGCACACTTCACATGGCAAAGCTTTCCTGTAGAAGTTTGTTAAAGTGACATTTTTTAATTGCGAAATCGCAAAATAATTTTTCGTTCACTTTCTGTACAGAATTCACTGGTTATTACTTATAAAAATGTTTAAAAAAATCTATCGCATACTTCATGTATAAATTTACTAGATGGCGGAGCAGTGTTCTTTTTTTTTCAGATCAATGTACTATCAGCTTTTTGCTCTACATCGTGAGGTTAATAAAGGTTTGTTTTTGTTTTCTTCCAGGTTTGTGATCATCCAGAGGTACGTCAGTACATCACAAAGTTACTCACCAGCATAACTCCCATCTTATTTGGGAGACAGATACAATTATTGTCCTTTGTTGTTTTGTCAGAATCACATGTCCCTTTAGAGAGATTTAATCTGGAAATAGTCCCTGCAACACCGAAGACCCTAAAGTAAGCATTTCAAAAATTATTTTACATGTGACGCAGTTCGGAACAAAGTTGGAGTTCATTTTTTTAAATCTTTGCCGTATTATGATTTTAGTGTTTTACTGTTTACAGCGGTGACGAAATGCTGCTTCGTTTGGAACAATCGTTAAGAGACTTTCTGTTAAAACTGAATACATCTGAAAATATCCTGAAACCTCTACCTGAAGGTACATGAGATAGATAAATTTTGCCGTCATGCAATATTAACCAAAACAAATTAATGGTGATCGCATGACAATACTAATACACTTCTAACTTTCATAGGCTGCACATGGACGGTCCAAATACAGACCAACGAGTCATCTGCACTAGATTTGCAGCAGGATCTCAAAGTTGATGACCTAAATTGGGTTCGAGCTGAAGATTCAGAAGTTTCACTGAATGCCTCGCAGATTCTTCCTATAAAAAGCATCCATTCCCCACTGCTGGAGGTTGGTGTCAATATTGTCAACATTTATATTCATATTTAAATTTAGATATGTGCAATCCACCTATATAGTAAGGTCATCTAGAATTAATAACTTGTGTTTTCAGACCACTTTAAAAATTGAAAAGTGGCGCAAGACTTTACAATGATTTTGAAAAGTGGGGAAGTTTTTTTGAAATTATTTTTGATTCACTCCAGAATAGATAAAGCAGGATTTTTTTTTTCAAACTTTTATAGATACATAAAAATGCATAACACATGACGGTCAGATATTTCCTACAACTTTCAAAATTCCCTTCCAAAAAAATCATATTTCCAGATAAAACATAAATTTGGCCATGTATCTAGATGAAGCAGTAGTTCTTATATCCGCCGCCAGAGGCCCTGTAATAGATTAGCGCCCCACACACCCCACAGAACATTTGGGTCAAGACCCACATCAATTTCAGCAATCCGTTTCAGTGGTTAGAATTGTATTTCCATCTTAATTTATTGGGGGGAAAAAAACGGTAATATGATGACTGAAAGCAATGTGTATGGGTAAAATAACCAAGTTATTAATTTTGTCCTTAGATTAATTTTGTATGGCCTAAGTGCTATGTTTATGTTTAATTGAAGTTTACTCGTTTATTAAACCAATTTATTTTTATTTTTTATTTTGCAGATGCAGATGTATGTCGAAGAAGCCTCTAGTAAAACTTGACAAAGTTAATTAAATCAACACTACTGAAAAAAAGCTATCTGTGATATAGACTTTACATCTTTATTGAAATAAAAATCAATAAACTTCACTACCATTACAATTATTATCCGCATTTATTTTTCTTGTGTTACCAACCATGCAGCGATTTAAAGGGAACAGTGCTCTAATTGTGTGAGCTCTACATTGGAGACTAATATTTAGGGTGGATGAGGACTCGAGGCAAAAGGAATCAAAGCAGCTTTTAGTTTACAACTGTAAGATTTATTCTTTCACCATATTGTAATTCTATTTAGTTGCTCAGTATGCCTATTCTCAATTCTCTGACCCACTTTAGCTGGATGTAGGGCATATCCCATGTTAACATTTATATAGCCAGTGTTTAAGCTACTCAGAACAAGAACAGGACTTTAATTTTGGTCTTCATTTCTATGTATATAATGTTGCAATCTATACAGTGATTACTTATTTCTTGTGATTTTCATTTAGTTCGTGCTGGCATGCGTTTATTTATATCTCGAGGTGATACCTCTCTGAAGACAGAAAGGGGCACGTAAATGTGACAAGCCATACAGCCATGTCCTTCCATACTTCCTTGCAGAGAGGACATTTTCAACCTTCAAAATGTACTCCTCGAAGTCAAATGAAATTTCAAGGTTGGCCTAGGCAATCAAACTAAAAGAGCTGCAATGTCATAGCTGCATGACATTGAGCATGCACGTTACGAATTTGTACATGCATAGAAAAGCGTCAATCGCGCAACTAGCAGCAGCTGGTGCCAGGCGCCCAGCCTGCATGCCATAGTTTAGATAAACATAAAGAATGCATCAATGATGGACTTTTTATGAATATTTAGTGTAAAATACCGGAAGAGCGAGAGTATTCACACCTGAAGTTAGTGTTTTTAACATTTTGTCTGGACTGTGAAGGAACATACACAAAATATTTTAATGCCGGTGGTTCCCCTATCTTGGACTATGGAGCTTGGGTTTGGGGTTTTGTTAATTACAAATGGTTATAGGATGTGCAGTTGAAAGCTGCCCAGTAAGTTCTGCCCAAAAGCAGCAATTGAAGGGGACATTGGGTGAGTCAGATGTTCAACTAGGCGGAAGTTAGATATTGTAAGCTCTAGAATAAGATAGACTAATTAAAGTGACCACTCGAATCTCACACAGTGATGTCTTACCAGATTGCATCACAGAAAGATCACAATGCGATCACCTGGTGATGTCACATGATAAAACCTCACAGTGAGCTTACTAGATACCACACAATGGCGTTTCACACAAATATCATGCTGTGAGCTCTGCAGATGACCTCACAAACAAGTCACAATGACATCAGCTCATACTCTGAGCTCACTGTGAGATCATTGTGACCACTCCATGATAATTCATTAATCTCATACTGTGAGGTCACAACAGATCTAACAGAAAGGTCACAAAACCCTCAGCACAAGACCTCACACTGTGAGCTTGTTGTGATGTTGGCACGATAAGTCACAAGAGTACCATATTTTGAGGTCTTAAAAAAAACCACAGAAAGGTCACAAAAGGGTCAGCACATGAACTCATGCTGTGAGCTCCCTGTGAGTTTGCTGTGAACTTTTAGCGTCCTAATTGAAAATGGGTGTCCCTTGACCTCTATGTTTCTTTTTATGTAATCCAAAACATCATTGTAATTAATTTGTGGAGTCAAATTAATTCATGTCATTTTCATCATTCTTATGGTGAAACTGAGGTGACCTACTTGTGCTAGGAATCTGGTGACGGTCAGTTGTTTGGAAGAAGACTTCAACAAAAGCTTGTGGATTACAGTTTTGTGCTTGACATTTGGAGCAACTAGGATTTTTAGGATGGAGGATTAGCATGATTAGAATGGTAAATACTCAACAGTGTTTTAGATACTTTATTAGCTGTAGAACCTAAATTCATGGGAACTGCACATGTATGGACTGAATTTGTTGTTCTGAGTACTTCATGCAATGCCTATATGTGGGGTTTTATGAAAGGTTGATCTCATTTGAAAGTATGCACAGAATGCAGCTAAATATAAGATAAATATCCTTGCATGAGTGTGAACCTGACTTTCCTTGTGCTCTAGGAAAAACTAGAGAGTCACAGCTACTTAGGCATCCCAGTGTATGACAGTACCATTAAGGAGCTACTGAAACCCATGCCCTTCAGCAATGTTCACACAAAGATGCCCTGCATAGCGCAGACAAACACCATTAGAACCACCTACGTTTGTTGATATAATTTACTTTAAATTGTTTATTTAGTTGATGAACATATTCATTTTTGAGTCATTCATCATGCTGGATATTAATAAGATGCACATAGTAAATACATGTACAATTTCATTATATACTGTAACTGTTGTGCATTTTGTTCATGTGTGCTTTAATAAAATATCTTGAATGTGAAAATAAAGGTTGAATGGAATGTTTTGTGTTTGTACTATTTTTGGAATATACTACTTCACAGAAGGTCACACTGTGAGTTTCACTTGATCCTAGGTAACTCATAGAAAGCTCACAGGGAACTCACACGGTGACCTTATCTTGTTAGTCTGTGAACATGGCGAGTTCAATATGTTGTTTCAAAATGAGCTTGCATTGAGGTATTTAGTGTGAGCTCTCGGTGGGTATATTTTGAGCTCAGTGTGAGGTCATACTGAAGTCAAATTCTTCACTGGGAAGAGAGTGAAATCCTACCATGCACTTGAGCAGTTGACAGCAGGGATCCTTCCAATCATAATAGAAGTTGGCAGATATTACGGTATTCCCATATAAGAGCGTTTTTGTCCATTGTGTAAAGAAATCTGTGATGAATTAATTGAAGATGAGTTTCATATATTATGTCAATGTTAGTTTTACCGGGATACTAAAAGCATCTAAAATGTCCAAAACTTTCACTAATTTGACGATTTTGATAAATTTATTTTTGTTAATAGTAATCTGGTAATGTCCCAACTTAAAATTTGTAAGTAAAGTAATGAAAACCAGACTAAGTTTATCATGTTTATTGTGGATAACTTATTCATTTGTAGCTGCTGTGTATATATGTAAAATTGTACAGTAGTGACACATAAGTCCACTTAGGGCTGGGTGAAAAATGATATTGGGTATTCAAACAAAGATATTGTAAATTGTTAATGTCGTTATTCACATGTCTCAATGAAGATTTCTTATCCTTTAATTAGGAACTGAGATATGAACCCATTGAAAACGTTGATGCCCTCCAGCTAGTGTCTAGATGGTTTGACCTACAGGGTACTTACCCATATTTCATATTACATTGTCCACTTATAAGTTTACATTTAACTTCAGGGCTAAAAAAGGGAACAGAAATTCTGCCAGCGCAGCTTGTTAGTATTCGGTGAATCTTTCGTTTGTTAAAAAAATTTAAAAAATAATGTTAGGAAGATCTTGAGATATTTTCAAATTTTTGTTTAACCAATAGCCCTCACTAAACAATGCGGACTCCAAACTATCTACTGATGAAGCATATTATATATATATATTAATTTTTCTATAGATAAAGGCATATAATATCATTTGTATTTGACTTGCTGAGCTTTGGTGTGGTTTTTATTTGATTTTGTGGATGCACTGGACCTTCAAAGAAAATGTGCATATCGTGCATCATAATGACATTCCTCTTTATCAACTGTGACAAACACACACATATATATATATATATATATATATATATATATAAGGTAAATGTTTTTGTCAAGGATAAAAATCTCTACACTGTGACTTTATTGTGTGGTACCTGTTTCCATGACATCATATATAAGAACAGGCCACAGACAAACAGTATGAACTTAATCACTGGAGGATATTGAATCATAGGCTTATTTCTCGCAACTGCTTGCTTTACAGCAATGTAACAGCTATCATATAAATTCTTATTAACTTTAGATTTTTAATCTGATCAATTTTCTTTCCTATGCCATTAGCATTTTATTCAACTTAACATATGAAAGAGACGACCATTTCGGTCTTGGAGAAAATGCAGAGAACTGCATACAGCCTTAGCCAATATATCCTTCAGATGTACTAAATATAGACTTTAAGTGGACAGCACATTGGACCATTATGGTGAGAAAAGGACACGCCAATCTCTTTTTCTTTTTTATTGTGTTACTTGGTATTTATGAGCCAAAAAACCCAAGATAAAAGCGTCACCCTGGGAGATATAAGGTGGCAAATTTATCAGTCTTTGCAGTTTAACAAAATTGTCCTTCCATGGTGTTTTTGACAGTGTGCTGAAAAAAGAACGTTGTTAAAAATATAGTATTTTTTTTCATCTTTCTTACTTCAAGGGATTCTAATCTTTCATTTGATACATGTCATTTATATCTCTGAATTTTTTTTAGTCTAAGAATATTGTGGTAGCCAACATGGCATTTTCCTGCAATTTTGAGGAAATAATGAGGTAAATTGTGCCTTGCTGTGAAAAACTATTACAGATATTGAAGTTCTGTTGGCTTTCATGTTGGTTTGGGACATCATTCTTTGTCTGTACAAGTTTCATTATAATAAGATTCGGGTCATCTGAACCTCCCTGCCACATGATTTTCTTATGGGACAGCCAGTTAACTATACACGCACATGCCATTTGGAAACATTCTCTAAAATGTGCACCTACGTCATAACTTTCATCTATTAACATACGATGCAATGTTAACCCTGTAGCCAATAGGTGATAGTTTTCCCAAGGCCCTTGACCTCACTCTCTCCTCTCTCCTCAATCTTGAAAGTATCTGAGACCAACTCTTTTGTGGTGCAACTGATGTGGATTCGCATGCTCTCCCCACCGGACTCCATTCGCGAGGCTATGTCCACCGTGTCACCGAACAACAGGTACCGAGGCATTTTTATCCCAGCTATACCCGCTACACATGGCCCGCTGTGGATTCCAATTCTTAACTTTAGCGTTTCACTTGGCAGATGAGGGATCAGGAGATGGGCCACAGCTTCCAGTAACCCCAAAGCCATACGACAGATTTCTGCGGCATGTTGGTCACCATTCCTGACTGGTACTCCACTCGAGACAAAGTAAGCATCACCAATCGTTGCCACTTTGTAGACATCATACTTCGCTGCGATATCATCAAAAATGGTGTACATCAAATTCAGCATCAGGACGACGTCAATGGGAGTACCTGCCGCAGATATCCTGGTGAATGACACGACATCGGAGAAGAAAATTGTGACATTATCGAACGTTTCCGGTTGGATTTGTTTGCCTCTTTTCAGACTTTCCGTCACACTTTTAGGTAGCAGCTCTGCCAGCAGAACTTCTACTTTCTGTTTTTCATCAACAAGTTCCCTTGTCCTGAAAGTTTAATTGAGAGTAGACTATTAGAATTTTAGTTTTTTGTGTCAGCAGAATTATCCCATTTTGTAGAAAACCATACATATAGCAAAATCTATGGTACAGTAATTGAAAATAATGTGTATATGCACTTTTACCATATCATGGCCCCTAATCTTTTAAATGACAAACCTAAAACATCACAAAATATTGATTCATATTTTGACATCATTAAACTTTCTCAAAGTGTTACTGAGGAACCTCACTATCGATCCCTACTAGTGTTGATTATTATGACATAACCTAAATGTGCACTCCGGTTTCAGCCATATACCTGTCAGCTACAATATCTTCAAGGTTTTTGGTGTGGTCTTCCAGCCGCATGATCATATTGTCCACCAACTTTAATCTTTTTCCTCCGTTTATGTCTTTGATCGTCTTCTGAACCTGAGCGAATGTTGGACGCGACTCGGGTACCTCATTCCAGCATTCTGACATGAGTTTGTGCCAAAGGTCTGTAACTTCATCTGAAATGCATGCACACTTGGGAAATTGTATGACAAGGATATCATTGATATATTTGGTGTTTGAGGCCAACCACATTCCATATTCTGTTTTAGGGTTCTTGTTATATTATAATGCTTGGAACTACGTCAGGGATTGATTAATTAGTCCCATGCACCACATTATCAACCTATAACAGACACACGCCGTAATTTGCAGATAGTTCATACCTGGTATCATGTCTTTATATACTGTTATATATGGTCTATAAGTATGATAAGCACACAAATTATTCACAATGATATAAGTAGAAATTATCTGTTTCTGAAATATGACGAAACCATACACAATTAAAAGAATTTATGTTTTCAGTAAATGAAAAAGTTTCCCTGGTGTCCATTCAATATTTAGTTCCAAATCAGTTCCAAATCAGCCAAGATATTATATGTCCTCAGACTCTTATTGTATGACTCAATGATTATGGTTGGCTTAGACAATTATTGTTAAAGGCCAAACAATAACTTGGCTGATTTTAAACAAACTATTGAATGGACACCAAGGATACAATTATTTGGAAATGGACAATCATTTTTACAGTGTATTATTGAATACATGTATGTATCGTTATGAATCCTATGACATTTATAAATTAATGTTACCACTCAGAATGACCGGTCTGTATGGTGGTGATTCTCCCTTTTGAACCTTGGCAACCGTTTCATCATCATCTAATATTGGTTCATTGTGACCGAAAGGAACATCCTCCATAACTACTTCTTGGACGATGATTCCAAAACTGTACACGTCAGCCTCTTTTACATTTGTCATTTTGTCCGGCGAAGATAAACGAAGGACTTCCGGAGCTGTCCACAGTTGTTTCGAAGGCGGTATCTTGGATGGCCTGGATTTGCTGAGACGATGAAGATTCTCCAAACCATAATCAGTAATCTTGCAGACCCATCTACTGTCCACCACACAATTTGAGCTGGTGAGGTGGCCATGTCCTCCTTTTATTTGCACAAAGAGAAACCAAATATATTAATGATACCTTTTGGGTAATTTTGTAATTAAATATGCAACATCATAGTCCTACCATATTACATGTACCTGTTTGTGATAGAAGGGGCAAATGCCATTTTATGGTCATCTTTTAGTACCTTACATCAAAACTGTATTTATTCGTGCCATATAATACACAACTGCCAGTTCAAAAGACACGATTGCCACTTTGTTGCAGGGAGAAATTGGATAAGTACATTAAAAAGCATAACTTTTTGTTTTCGAAAATACAATTATCCAAGAGCATAAAAAGGTTTACTGAGGAAATCCTGTGTAGTATGGCTGTATAATCAATCAATACACAATGAGCTTAACGTTGCATTAAGGGTTTATTTTTTCAAATTATTTACATATTTCATTTTAAATATTTTATATAAGTGTTAAAAGAAATTCTTAAATATCTTTACTACATTTTTTCTATTCTTATATACTTCGACATTTCATATTGCTATATATTTCTGTTTTACTGGGAATGTATATCTTATTGATTATAACTAATTATCATATTATCATCATCTCATATCTTGATCAACCTCAGGTTGTAAAGCATGTATTCTATTCTATTCTAAATAATTATATTCTATTCTATTTTATTATATTCTATATATTCTATTCTATTTTATTCTATTTTATTCTATTCTATATATTCTATTTTATTCTATCCTAGTTTATTCCATTCTATTTTATTCTATCCTATCCTATCCTATTACATTTTATTCTATCCTATTCTATTCTATATATTCTATTCTATTCTATATATTTTATTCTATTCTATATTTTCTATTCTATTCTATTCTATTGCAGATATCTTACCGATCTCATGCTCATGTAGGTAGGCCATGCCATTTGCAATATCATTCGTCAAAGATATTTTGAAATCCCAAGTTAATTTGACATCATCTCTGAGCAAGACATCTTGGAGGCTGCCACGAGATGCATACTGCATTAGAATGCAGGCGTCAGGCGCTTGAAGGCACACAGCCAGGAAGGGGTTTACATTGTCATGCTGCAACGTAGAAATAATTAAATATATATAAAATATCTTAAACGTGTTTGTTGTTTATTTATGGCAGACTGTGTGTGTATTTTCCTGTATCAGGCAGTTGCATTACGAAAATGAACTAAAAGGAGCTAAAAGGTAAAATCTTGACCTTTAAAATTAATAAAAGATAAATATGTGTGTTATCATAATGAGGACTTGGAATTATAAAAAGATACTTCAAAACACAGGAATGACAGAATAACAGACTAAAACTGTATTCAGTTAGTATTTAAAGTTATAGAGTATACAACCTTAGCACTCTTAGCCAGTTTCAAATCAACCAGCACTGCTCTATTGGTGACATCCACAGGCTGAGGTCCAAGTGTCTTCAAAGCTGCCAGGTCATTTCTGAATTTAACAAGCTCAATGAAATGAGCAGCATTTGAGTCCTTGGTGTTGGAGGACTGCAAGGTCATCCTGCTTGCCCTTAGTGCTGCCCCAGAGGACAAGGGTTGGATTTCTGACTTGGAAACAATGTCTCTCTTTGCCTCTTGCAGACTTACTTCAAACCTGAAATGCACACATATACGGGTTAAAAGGCAACTATAATGACTTGGTCTTGGTCTTATACAGTGTGTCTGCAGTTATTATCTTTGCTTATAATTAACACAGAATAACAAATTATGGTAATATTCTATGTTTTTGAGGTCAAGAAATTTATTTATACAGGTTTCCGCGGTGCTTGGTAACTTAGTCAGAATAATACCATATCTATGAGAAATATGATAAAGATCAACGTTTTTTATATCTTGACCAGATTTGCGATATCTTTAGCTAGCCCTACATACATTGGTTATTGAAATACAAGAAGAGTACAATATTCATCCAATCAAACAAATTGAAATTATATATGATGAAGGCTAGGATGTGGCTGGTGCCCAAATATTATAATTTTTTTCAATATCTTCTGAGTGGATTGTCCAATCTTTCAATAATCAGACATATCAAACTTATGCAAAAGATGTTACCTTCTGCAAGATTGCAGTAATTTTTTGCTCCTATTTATAAGGAACGTTAGAAACATAAAAAGTGAAAATGGCCGTCTGATGATATTATGCAAGGTATGTTTTGCCTAAATAGCCAACATTGTGAAACCATGTCCAAGAATTATAACCAGAAACATAATTTTTAGAGTCTATTCTCCACCCAGAAACAAAAGAAATCACTGAAAAAATGTTTACTATATCTTTTTTTTTTGTATCTATAAAACTTGTAGAAAGCCTTAAAACATTTATAAATGGCATCCAACAGGTCCAGCATTCTTTGGTATTGATGTGTAGCCATGTCAAGCTCTCTTTTCATTTCTTCTTTATTTGCCAGTATCCTTACATAAAGATTCTGTACAGGGTTAAATCGAGTGATGATGAAGGACAAGTCATCACCCTGCCTCCATAGAGCTATTTTATGCTACTTGGAGATCAATTTGAGAGTGTGTGGTCCCCCTTAAATATAATGTTCTCCATAACATCCATTTTCAGGACTTAAACTATCAGCTGTACCCTCACTTGGCACTTTATTACATAATCCCAACCCTTTGAACGACAGCATCACACTTGTTTTCCCCCGTGAAAAACAATGTTATATAATATATTATGAAGTTCTTTATTTCGCACTTTTATATTTTATTGAGGGCTAATATATCTTGTCACAGATTGTCACAGACCTCAGTTTCTGTTTGTCTATTGCATGACATTTTGAAACCATTTTTATTTTTATAATATATATATTTTTTTTTTTTCAGTTTTGATTTAAATCTTTTTCCACATTTTTCACAATCCAGTTGACTCAGAGTAGTTGCTGTGAAATCTTCAATGTGATTTTAAATTATTCCAATTACTGTGATTTGTTTAAACCAAAAGCTTCACTCACTGCATGACAATAGTATTCAACTTACATAACAACATCAGACGGTGTTTTTTGCTATGTTTGAAAACCAGAGATGCCAAGACAAAACAATAATAGTGCACAATTAACAATTCAACTTCAGACGCACTGTAGGTGGGAACCCCACACTGGTATTCCAGTAATGCTAATAGTTGGGAGACCAAACAAAGATAATAAGATGCATGTGAATATACAATGAACACCATGTGCAGTTTTTGTCCACATCATTAGCTGTTCTTCCTCAATGTCATAACTGGTAGTTGTCATGCCAACAAGTATTGACGGCAAGGTCAATGGTTCATCAATATACTGAGGAATGTCACGCAGAAACTCTGTGAATAGTGCTGTCAAAAAGGATAATAGCTGATATGATTTCCTGCATAAAGGATTACTTGTTTGAGATCGTCGACACATATGAACAGACTTTCTATACTGGGCAACACAGATTTCCACACATGTAATCTATTTTATACTCTATGCCCACTGCTTTCTTCCCTATTCAGGTAACATCGCCCAATGATAGCCCAATGTTGGCCCAATGTTGGCCCAAAATTGGCTCAGTGTAAGCACTTTTCAGATTTCTAGACGAGCTGGAAACCCTGTTGCTTGCTTTTTATTTTATTTTTTTATTTTTGTTTTACAAAATGTGTTCTGTTTCCTTCCCCGCCCCTTTTTTATCAGCCCCACAATGACTAAAATGATGATATTTCAAGGGGAATTTTAGGATTTGCTCAATGCTCAAGACAAACCCATGGAACTTCATGAATATGTTTTCCAACATAGTTTCTACTTGGACACTTCCTTTTGGTATGGCATTGTTTGGTTTGTTAAAGCTTCAGGTAGTTGGTCCTAGCTCAGGATAGCTAGAGTTAAATTTTTCTTTATGTGTAGTACAGTAGATTAGGATTACCAGGAAAACATTCGTTCTACACCACCTTCCAAAAATATAAGACACTTGAGTATGGACGAAGTGCATGATCTTTTATTTTTGAAGGTTATGTTTCATGGACTTGGAAACTAAACTCCAGGGGAAGCCATGTGAATGTAGCATCTCATTGGCTTAGGTAGTCCCTCAATCAATGGGAGTCCTGGATTCACATGACGTTCTCTGGAGTTAGTTTCCAAGTCCACGAATTCTGCTGTTGTGAAAGACATACCGATACTTCCGTAGAGCTAGTCCTGCAGCAATAATGAAGATAAGTACCAATCCACTGGCTGCTCCCACTCCAGCAAATAGGGGGGTGGAGTCCTTTTCTGGCTCAGCACAGAACTCATTGTCCCAGCCACACGACGGGGAGTCTGCAGGTGGGGCAGTTGCATTGCCAGACCATAGGAGCCCACTCCAATCACCAGGTTTGTCTGGTTTGTACAGTTTGGTCATCTCACCATCCTCAGCTCGCCATTCTAGGATGGGCAAAAGTTTCCCGTTCTGAACCATTTGGACCTGTGTAAAAATGAAAAGAAAGCAAGAGAAACTAATTATAAAAGCATTGCAACTACTATATATATATTCCTAGTTCCAGGCTAAACTTAACTGTTAAGGAAGCAACTTTATCAATGAGGTTATACAAACAAACAAGATGAAATCAATCAGTTCATTAAGTCAGTTTGCAAAATACATAAGGGCGTCTGTCTGTCTGTCTGTCTGTCTGTCTGTCTCTGGTCGGACCCTCGAGTCCATCTGCGTAGGGTCCCTGGAAACTGGTTTAGAGCAACTCACCAAAACTCTTATTAGACAACTAACCCAGCCAATATTGACCAATGGTCCTTGATTCAAAGTTGCTCAGTATTATACAAGGTATAGGCTTTTTGTGAGGCAATCTAGAGCAGTGAACATAGGACTATTTTGTGCAGCCGGCAATACATTTGAATGTGCGTAGAGATTACGTAAATATAGTCCATGTGAGTTTCGGTTGACTGCGAGTGGGCACTCACAATAATTATTAGGCAGTCAAGTTGTAGACTGAGGACTGAGGGCATAGCTAATTTTACGGATTGAAATAAAAAAAAAATACAAATCAAAATACTGATGCAAAAATGATTTGTCACTTTTGCCAGGTGGTAACTGGGTGAGGAAGGCGAAATTTACACAGATGACGTCCAGTAAAAATAGGCAAAACTAAATGTAATAGCAGTTACCTGAGAAGCGTCTAACATGCAAAAATATAGCCTGAGTGATGACAAACATTCACTGGATAAGGATGATATGATATTAAGACGTCATCAAAGTAATACTCACACCCTCACTCTTCAACGCTTTGCCACCTACTTACAGCAAAGTTCATTGACTTGGAAACTAAACTCCAGAGAATGTCATGTGAATCCACGACTCCCATTGGCTGAGGAACAACTAAGCCAATGAGAGTCCTACTGTAGAATTCGCATGGCCTCCTCTGGAGTTTTCAAGTCTATGAAATATATTGTAATATTGCTCCATGTCTTACCAAGTAATTAGGGATTCTGTCACCCTGTTTGTCGATGACCACAGTTCCAGTGATGCCTTGGAAGGTTAAGTTGTAGATGTTCTGGGTCACTTTTATTCCATCATCTGGTCTGTTACCCTGTTCAACAGTCTTGTTTACACCGTAGGCCCACATCAAGACAGCGTCATGCATAAGACCTGAAATGCAATAATGATATAATCTTAAGAATATTAGATGTAAGTTGCAGTCTTGAGGTTACCATCCTATAGTTGTCCATGTGGAAATAACATATAAAACAGAAATAATAAACTAAAGAAGAGCCTGGGGTAAAATACACATTAAATAATTTATTGGAAATTACTGCAATTATCTAGTAGATGATTGTAGTATGACTTATTTAAAGAGATATGTTAACTTATACATGGCTGCATAAGTTTACGAAATTCAGTACTCAGTACACGTTTATTTGACAGTATATAAAAATATATTGAGTATTGTGTATTCTCATTTGTCTCAGTGTTTTGATTTGCACTTACATCAAAGTAACTAATGGCATTCTGAGTAGAACCTTATATACCAAAAAAGCAGCACTCTAATAATATTGGTGCATGCATCTGCTAAATAAAACCATTTTTCATCATCTGCTGCATAATATGAACCTAACACTGATCAGCTCTCCCCTTTGTCTTACCAGCCCTATAGGTGATCACAGATACATCTGTAGCCGTTTCATACGAGTCAAATACAGGAAGATGGAAGCTTGCCAAGCATTCTTTCTTGAAGTCATCCCATTCATCACTTAGCGCTATTTTGACATCCATAACCATGAAGCCTTGCCAAAGAAAAGTGTCTGTCAGGTCAGGCCGAAGGACTGGGGATTCCTCAAATGCGGGATAATTGTCAAGTGTGTAGAAGTGATATTCTCCGTTAAGCATGCCCAACTCATATGCAAGAATAAGGAAGTGCCTCACGTCATTGTGATACATCAAAAGGATGAATATCCGAACTTGCGACTTCAGTTCTAGAATTATCTTTCGCAATTTCTCCATGTTTTCAGGGACGATAATGTCCAGATTCAAAGTGGATTCGAAGGTCTTGTAGGTCACATCAAACCCAAGCGATTCAAAGTGAAACTTGCTGAATTCCGCCACGATGCTAAACAAATCCGCCGTCTCTGTGAGGATAGCAACTTTGGTCCAGTCGTAAGTCTGAGCAACCTTTGCAAGTACGTATGCAAATTGTTTGTAAGAGCCTATGGATCTGGAGAATGTAGGGTAAGTGGCTGGGTCAGACAAAGCATCACTTGTGCAGGTGTATGAAACTTGTGGAATGTTCAGAGCTGCAGTTAGCAAACCAACGGGTTGGCAAACAATACTGCAAGTAGCACCGATAATGGCATCCAGGTCTTCTAGTTCTGCCCACAGATCCACAGCTGCTTTCATTCCTTCCAGACTGTTGCATTTGCTGTCACCTAGTTTGTACTTTATCTCAAACTCTGGTAAAATCTGCCTTTTTTCTATTTCTCTTAGAGCCAGAACAAAGCCGCATGCAAGTTGCCTTCCGTAGTTGAATTCACCCGTCCATGCGGCTAGGACACCCATCGTTAATGTATTATTCATTTTTGAGGATCTCGCAAAAGTTGTCAGCATCAGAAAACTGAAGACACAAGCAAACCTTGATGGACACATCTTCATGGCTGAATAATGTGTCCCCCGCATTTGCTGCTTTTATACTTGATGCTGCTTGCAAAATCAATGTCAGGCAATGGACCCGCCCCTTTAATAATGCATTGTATATGTTTCCTTTGGTGTTTGATCAATGAATGCAGCACATTACATTTGATAAAGGATACGTCATGCCCAAGGCAATTAGCATACAAATCACATTAACATACATATGCAGCTGATTATCAGTCATTCACATTATGTTGGAATGCTTGGAATATATACTGCATAGAGCCTCAGGTAACCACCCTGACAAGTCAAAGCAGCTGCAAGGGAGTATGCAGATAACTTGACAGATGTTGAAACGACCTACTCTTGGATCAAATAACATTCAATTGTTGCTCTTAAAATCAATGTGACTACATCTCACGTAAAAAATGTACGGTACCTTGCTCAATAAAGTGAAAGACAATGTAATTTCTTAGCCAATAGGAGTCCTGACACGATGTCCTCCGGAGTTTTATTTCCAAGTTTATGAAATCTGCTGTAATATAATGTTTCATCCAGATTGTTTATATATACACCTTGCTTGATGTCTTGTTGTTTGTATTCATGTCTTGCACGCAGCCGTTATTTTTAAGGATTTAATTTTTCATCAATGTGCGGCAACCATATCATCTTAAAACAAAGAAATTTGAAAAAAACAAATCCAATCTGCAAGGGATTCCAAGATGCTTAGAGACGTTTGTTACGTTTGGTGCAAAAGAAGGTGTTCGTGTAGGGAGATAAGCGAACGAAAACATTTTGAGAAGCACCTTGCTAATCAAATACCAAACAAGGATATCATTTAGGTTGGTATTGAACCAAAGGGTTTCATTTACATGTAGCATATGGCATAGGAGAGTCAATGTTATCCAGGTGACTGCCACTTCGATCGGCACATGCTGTATACAAAGTTAAAAAAAAGTTTTTTCTGCACGTCCCTTCTACATGTTCTATATGTTGAGATAAAACCAACGAGCCATACAAAAATATGGTCAACACAATTTCTATCGGAACATTTTTCGCATTGAGGAACGAACTGTCCAGTGTCCGTGATCTTGACCACCACCAGCTCGTGATATAAAGATATATATAGACAGAGAGATAGATAGATAGACAGAGAGATAAATTTATTCTGAACTATCATACGGTTTTTGATAGTTGATATAATACTATTTCAGCACATGAAAATGATCATTTATAATTATTCCAACATGGTGATCGAACCATAGGCCGTTGCGGGGAAACTTCCATACATTTTTTCTTCTGTTTTTAGCATGCAGTAGAAATGTTTGCGATAAGTAAAACCCCAACCTTTTTAGGTTAGAAGTTTGGGATTTGGACTTATTGCGAACATTTCTGTCCATTAGTCCATTCAGTGCTGTCCCATGCTTTGAATACGAATTATGATCACAAACAGTTGAACATTTCATTATGTTTAATTTGTATTTTGTTATTTGTATCGAAGGTACTGCTCTGAAGCTGAGTTAGTATTTTATGAAATAATGAACCTTGAAATCCACATAATGTGGCAAACATATCACAGTGCGAGGCACCACCAACTGAAGAGCCTGGCTAGGAACCAAACCCTGCACCTTATGTAGGGAACACAGGGGACGTTGAGACAAGGGGCACATTGGGACACCAGATCCTGCCATATTTGTATACTAAAGAAATCCAAGTCTGGCCTCAAAGTAGATAAGAGTAAGGGCAGATTTAATTTCCTCTGTGGAAGACATCATGTGAAATATGCATTATAACAAAAAGCGAGCCAGTGTTGCTTTCAAAATCATCAGGACGGGGCACATTGGGACAGTACTCAAGATGGTCTAAGTGATAATCAACCAATATTCTTTGTAATATTTGATATTTTCAAAGTATGGCGAGACCGAATGGATGGAACCTGAAAGGCATGCACAGCCAGAGTGAACAATTCATGTGGTTTTGTACATCACCACAGATATTCGAAATAAAAATAAATCGGGCAATAAGCTGTAAAAGATTTGACATTTTTGGCTAAATCTGTGCATCCAGACAGTACATATATCATCCAATGTATATTGTCAAATGTTTTAATTGTGATTGGGATTTCTTTGTTCAAATTCAAATGATGTGTTTCGAAGTCTGGCGTGAGATTATACATCTCATAATTTTGGTCAGAATGGTAATTATTTGAACCAGTTCAGTGCAAAATAAAGTTTACAAGTAATATTGTTTCAATGTACCGGTGGTCCCAGCCTGTTTCCCAATATAGCCCATTTCTGAGGACCATTGGGACAATTTACAAGCTTAGGAAAATGCTGTCTCACCAGACAAAGAATTTCAATATCATATTAGCTGTTGCAGAACTGATGCACATACATTGTATATGAGGCTATGTCACTGATTACCTCATTGTTTGTTCTTGAAGATATTCCCAAAGACCCCTGCCTCTTATTTCAACATGGTCGAACCATTACCATAAAAGTCTCCCCCCACCTAATAGTGCATGGTTGTGGTTCATGAGGGCAATTTAGTTAATGTTACCAGCTATGTGTTAGACCTTGGAGGAATTAGAGAAGGAGAGGACACTCGGAATTTGCAACATGAGCATGCCCTAATGAAAGTCCGTATTTCCTCAAATTTCACAGGTTTTCGCTTAGTTGGCCTTTGAAATCGTCATTTTAAGCAATTAAGCATCAGGGCAATAAAAGTTCTTTGTGTGCAATCAGCGTCGCGCTGGCTGGCCAGGCTGGGGGTAAGCAGTGGCCCTACAAGTTGAATCACCTGCTCATTAAAAGGAACTGTCCTAAGCAGAAATTTGTCTATGTAGTTATCACTCAATTAAATGCTTTTATTTTATGCTCACATAAAAGCCAGTTTTGTGGTCTACAATTAGAGCTATCTCCCGTGAAAATCAAACAATTTCTGGTAGAAATATGCTTGTATGAAAATAAAGATGACTGAGTTTTTTCAAATTGCCGTTATAAAAAACCCACAGATACCCACACAATCAAATTATGCTAATATGAAAACAAAACTTCTGGCCAACAAAATAATATATGATATATTCAGGGCTTGCTGCGGCATGTCTACTTAATATTGAGATAAACACCACACACTTTATTGACATTAACATAGCAATTACTTGACAACTATGCATCTGAGTGAATTAAAATTTAAGTGAATTATCCATAAGTATGTTGTCTTTCTAATATCATAATCAGTATGTGTTTTTTAGTTCTTTTGTGTTCAGAATAACCAAATTATGTGTATCATGCAATACAAATAAATTTGTGTGAAAACTGATAAATTTCTATATTCCATGCTTATTGTTGCACAATTGCCCCCCAATTAGGGGCGGTTCCTTAGGTCATTAAGCTTTTTGCGTGACGGTGATTCAACCTTGATGTACCCAAGTGTCCTCTCCTTCTCTAATTCCTCCAAGGTTAGACATATTGATTATCTGTTTAGATATTTGACGAACATTTTAGGCATTTCGACTAACTTTTAAGTATTTTGACTGTTTCTTCAAAGGTTGGAGTAGGTTTTCCTTAATGCTGACTCTAAAATGCTCGCGTCCAAAATTTCCTGCTTTGGTAGTTCGACAACTAACAACATTTCTATAGATACAAGTTTTTCTTGCCACTTTACCAGTTGTAAATGGGAGCAGCAGTTTCCAGTTTGTTTCCAGTTTGTCTACATGTAGAAAAGTATTTCAGACTGAGTTAAAGTATTGATTCATCCATGGTATGTATACAAAGTGACATGCCGACTGGTTCTTATTGACTTGGAGCTCCTAGACTCAGATGTTTCTCTACTGATTATTCTGTTCAACATTTTATGTCACGACTTCTGACTTAAAATCGAACCTTGTTGGATTGAATGTGCATTGATTTGCCTCTTTAAAATTTTATTGTGTATCTTTCTTGGCTAGATAGACCTGCATAAGAAGGTATTGGAAATAATTAAAAGGAACCATCAAAGAACTTGTTTTTGGTGCCCCAGTTGCTTTACTTATCGAAAGGTTCTGTGTAGCAGGTGTATGTAAGCTTAATGCACTTGCATATTGAATCTTTAAGTCACATGTTTATCCAACCAATTTGATTAGACTGCCATTAAAAATTACCAATTACACAGCAATTGGAAAAGTCATTCATTCTGACATGTGCCTGTTGAGTGTTGATGCATTGATTGCCAAACACGAGTGCACTGAAACACCCAGTGAACATGACTGAATTTTGGACATTTTTAATCAATGTCATATTGTGATAATTGTAGTCTCAATGTCAAAGAATGATGTATTAATTTTAAAGGAATAGGCCCTACATTGTTAACAATACATAAAAATTATAACCTTGAGTCTACTCAAAAATCTCAGCACATTCAACAAAGGTGTCCATCTAATGAATGTTATTTTTATTTTTTTAAAGTGGACATATTCCTTGCTATAGTTATATCCCGAGTTAACCAACAAAATGTTTACCCCTAACTTACACGATAGAAAGTTAAAAAGATTTTTTATTTCTTTAATATTTGTCCATTTGTTATTATTCCACGTATCAAAAGAGAATTTTATACATTCTGATAAAATATTATGATACTAGACGGTATAATATGACACATGTCGCCCTTGACTCTTCTGCATACAATTTACCCAATGTGACATTTCCCCTTAGGGGAGGTCATGCAAGACCCAAAATGGAAGTGGCTAGACCTGCAACTGCAATCATATGTTATGGTCATTACTATTTTCACTTATACAGACTTGACCATTATTCGGCATTTGAGAAATCCCCAGTTCTTAGGCCTGATTTGAAGGACATTTTTCTTTGGCAGGGTTTCATGGTTACGTTAGCAAAAATGTAATGTTATTTAATCCAACAAGGGTTGGATGTGAACTACAAGACCTTTGAATCTTTATTCTTGCATATGAGTTGGGCATGCTTAAAGGAGAATATCACTTCTACAGAATTGACAATTAACTGGCATTTGAGGAATCCCCAGTCCTTCGGCCTGACTTGACAGAAGCTTTTCTTTGTAAGGGCTTCATAGTTATGGATGTCAAAATAACTAACTGATGAATGGGATGCAAAAAGGAATGCTTGGTAAGCTTCCATCTTCCTGTTTTTGACTCGTATGAAACAGCTACAGTAGTTTCCTCGTGGTCTGAGTCATGGACAGCCACTAGGAGTTACTATGATTAACATAATTGTTGTCTGAAATTCAAAAACCCCATAGTAAACACAGCTCAGATACAGCTGAATGACCAAGTTCTCTGAGAGGTATTATATAATAACTCTCACATAAACAACTAACCCCTCTCTGACTTCTTCGACAGAAAATTTTCGGACTGATGCATCCACCTGATCAGGAGCCCTGGAAGGTAACAAGGGCAGGGGGGTGACTCAAATGAGGAGAGACCCTCCCCCAGAGAAAAAATGGCAACAAGTTGAAAGCAGGGAAGGGCAGCTGACCCCCTGCCCCCCCCCCCAGTTCAAGCGCACCTGGTGGCAGGGTGGGGGCCTAGCCCAGTGGTAGTGCACTGGGCTTTCAACCACTAGGTCCCGGGTTCGATTCCCAGTTGAGACCTAAGTTGAATTACTGTTTCATTTTTCATCTCGCAGCTGCCTGTCCTTGAGCCCATCAGGTGCAGAAATGCAGTTTAGCCCTAATCCAACCACCCACCCCATCCAGTTGGTGTATTAAAAATATGATGCTTTTGAACCAGCAGTGTAGTCATCAGTCGTATAATTCAATATACTTATGTACAGGTGCAACTTTTACTGTACATTTGCCTTCTGCTAGAATAATTGGTTTAAACTATGATTTGCTTCATTGTGAATTCATATATATTAAAATGAGGCATTTTCCCCTAGGAATCCAAAACGTCGTATAGCCCAAGATACACAGATTTTTCAAAAATTAATATACAGGAACAACTTGACTCAACATATAAATAATCAGCCCAGTTTCATAAAAACTTGGAGACTGCACCCAGGTTTCATGCTAGTGGAACCCCGGTTTGAGGCTGCTTCACTATTGTTCAATGTTGCAGATAAACTCACGATGTTTCTATATGGCCCCTCCATAGTCCATAGCCACTCACAGCAGCATTTTCAAACAAACGTGATTTTACATATTACCTTTATACATTGCATTAGTTAAGGTTATCAAATTTCAATCAAAAGTCACTGTTATATATTTTAATGCATACTTCAGTTTCAATCAATATTTCTAGCAAAACATCATTTGGTAAGTATTCACCATATACATGAGATATCAATTATCAGGTGGTATTTTATTTCTAATTGACCTTCATTTATTTTGCATGAGATGTTACAAGATATCTCGTTATTATCTAAACAACCTAAATCATTGATTTACACTGTTTATGAACTACATTGTCAAGTGATATAATTCCCTGAGAATTGACAACTTCATCTTTCCAAGGCCAAGTTTTGAACTATCATTCGGTGTGAATATCATAGCAGCATTAATTAATCTGACATGTAATGGCTCAACCTGTAGTTAAATGCTTTAAAGGCTCGTTAGAATATTGTATTTAAAGAAAAATCATTCCATGAATTTCAGCTGATTTAACCTCTAACAGTTCTTACTTGACGTAACTATATACTATGTTTGTCCATTTTGTAATCTTACATAATAATTACTCACAAAAGGTTAGGGCTATTTTACTTTTGAGTAGAATATCAGATCAATGTAAGACATAGAAATAATAGAACTTTGGACTATAGCAGTTATATTTTACAGCGTAGATTTATTAACAATAATGGCTACCCCACTTCTAAAATGTTTCCCATAGCATTAAACAAAGCTTTACAATAATGTCAGTTACTGTTCACCAGTTTACACACTGCTTTGGTGTCCCAGTGCACTCTTCCTGAAGGGTTATACAAAGGTTATTGACAGTCTAGGCCCAGACCCTCAGGCCGCGTCATAGACGAGGGTCTCATAGATATCAACTCATTGCGAGATAGGCCGTGGAAGTAGGTCAGTCACTACGCACGTTAAATTTAACTAAGCGGCGAACAAAGTAGTTCGTTAACATTCGTCCGATACGACGTTGCATCATCTTATTAAGTACAGAGACTCGAAGTTTTGTGTTATTTGTATTCTTATGGTTAAAATGAACTGATCTGAGCTGTCAAATTCCTTGCTCCCCCACTAGTATTCTTGCTCCCCCGAATTCTCCAAGACCCTCTCCTGCGGAAAGGTGTGATCGAGGGTATTGCGTCAAGACAGGGTGAGGTCCCAGGTGCAGGGTGACAACCTTTAACATGACAACCCAGCTGATCCAATAGATTTTTTTATAGGATTTAAGTCAGGGGGGTGGGTAGCCAGCTCAGTCTGAGATATTCCAGCCTCCTACAGATATGCTCACAAGCTTGGTTCAATGCGGCAGTGTTCAGACACACCTGCCCATATGATACCGCAACAGGCATCACAATCGCCCTCTGGTGTAGCCCCCCCCCCCCCCTCGGACCGCTGACTGCCATATATTTATAAAACTATAGTAAGTGTTAACAGTCAGCGGTCCGAGGGGGGGGGGGGGCTACACCAGAGGGCGATTGTGATGCCTGTGACCGCAACCATCTCCAAAATCACAGTGGAAGCACAAGTGTATTGCTTGAAGACTCCAACAATGTTGACGCCCATTATTTCTGCTCAGGATGAAGCGACTGTCATTAGAGAACAATATACTATTGCCCACTGGTTCCTATTCAAAGGCAAATAGCCTAAAACTCGGTGAGATAATGTTACTTGTTGTTGCTGTTGTTAGGTACCCTTGCAGGCTGTCTGGCATGTAGCGCTTTTTTATACCTGGGCCTAGGCCTTTCAAGTATAGAATTATCATACTTCTTTAAGAGAACGAACGCCCTGAATTTTGACCCTGTAGGCAGCGTAGGCAGCATAGGCAGGGGGATGCATTCATATACTTTAAAAGGCTGCTGCTCTTCTAATTGGTTCGATTTTCGTCAAATAAAGACTGAATTGTTCAGGACAATGTGTAGAATTTATATTTATACAATAGATAAATAAATTTGTAAAACTCTGAGTAAAGAATGGACTATACAAGGCACAAACACTGGTCTCAATGAGCCAGTAGCCATCATACTGTATTAAAGTGTTTGCATTGTAGGCCTAGTGCTGCTGGCATTCTACACACAACACCAGGTATCTATTCTTTTTCTGTAAAAGAATAGTCTAACATGACAATTGTGCCCCTCGCACCTCCATCCAATGTGCCTGCAGTTGAATAACATTGGTTATCCTTTTTTGACCCGAGAGAGTGATAGTTGCCACTATTTCCCTTGGCTAACGCCTCAGGAAATAAAGGCAACTATTACCCCTTCGGGACAAATAAAATTTACTAGTGCCCTCGCACCAGTCAATATTTGTATACTATAACGCACATACCACTGTCCTTTTCAAAAAACTGAACGTACTTAAAGTCAAAGATCTAAGCGCACTGCATGACTATAAATTTTATTATAAATTTCACCATTCCACTGCCGCACTACTTCACCACAGATATTAATAGAGCGAAAATCACGAGACCTGCGCTCTTCCGGTAACACGTACATAACCTGATAACAAAACATGATGTCAAGCTTCAGCAGTAAGGTTGTCATCAATTTCAGACCGTCACAAACTTTATTTGCCGCAAACCAGCTGCATGCCGTAAACGCATGAACCGAATCAACTTCACGTCATATCATAACATCATATAACATCATATAACATCATAATATAAGCAATTAAAATGTTATGACGTTAGAATAATCCCTAATTTTACACATAATGAATATCTGAAGACAATAAAGAGCATAAAGATCACAAACTTCACGAATTAGCAGACAGACATTTGCTTAGATTCTAGCACTGGAACCGCAGTCTCCTACACTGTAGTGAGACTGGTCGCTAGCAATTCTTACCTGGGTTATGAATGGCTGAGGATAAGCAGGGCTATGATTGGTCATTGCATCGTGGTTTCTGAATGGTTGATTTGAACGACCCCCTTTGGTATCAGCCAATCAGAAACGGAAACACCATCAGCCAATCAGAAAACAGTCAACATCCTGACTATAAGTCACGTGGTTAATGGCGGCCAAGACCGACTCCTATGCACTTGTGCTGAAGGAGGGGACCAACTTACGTAGATTCCTGAGCTGAATCGATCGCTGAGCTTATCCACAAGGTGTCGCCACTACATATCTGCTAGGTGGCGCATGAAGCCTGAAGGCCCATACTAAAGTCTGTAAAGGTATGCCATAGAATCTGAGGTGAAATTATCAAACACAACTTCAACAATGTTGACAGCATATAAACCACATTGAATTTCAAATCCATTGCCATTCCTTTAGCTTTTCGCTGTCTTCTGACAGTGGCAGATAACATATTGACTCATCATTTAAAAAATGCCCATGGTTATTTGACCAGAAAAGAAAACGGTTTTTGACTGGAGGCATGAGTTCAAAAAACACATGCATGCATGCCATATCATATAAGCTTTCAAAAATCAGTAACACCACGCCAAACAATTTAAAATAAGAAATTTTTACACGCACTTTTTATGGATTTAAATCATACATTAAAAATAAAACAATTGAAACTTACAGTGGTGAATGTGACGTACACGATTATAACATACGTCAAATTTTAAATAACAGACTATTAATATTGCAATTAACAAATGCACTTATGTTATAAAATTTCGTTCACATTTGTAATTCTTCCGTCTGGCGGCATATTTTTCCTTTAGGGAGTGTTTATTTCAATAAACAATAAACAACAACTTGAATGGGGAGGAGAGTGAAAGTTACCAGCGTCAGATACGTCATCGATTCGTGATACATTTATGATTATAACTCATTCAACTTTTGTCCGATTTTCAGAATTTAAATTTTATTTTTTTTCGGCGGTACGCATTTCGTCCATCTTTTACATGAGAAACGTCTTGAGCAACGGCCAATACAACCTTTTATTATCCCACAAAACTCTATGTTGTATTCCTTACTATCCACTATTGTCACAGTGCATTGCTATTTCTGATAGTTCAGTAGCATAAAAAGCAACTTTATTTCTGGGTCTTACGTTACCAGTGTGATGAAAGCACCAAACTTTGCATGCACAGCAGCACAGGGTATGTATGTGAAGTATAAAAAAAACGCTGAAGTGGATGCATGACCATCAAGAGCTCTGAGAAAAAAATTCGCAAATTACTTGAGAATTAGTGGAATAATTTTTACAGAAATGAGCATGGATCTGTATGAGATGTTGTAGAGACAAAACACGTTAGTTTTGGATCAATATCTTATTTTATTGGACTATTAAAATACAAATTTATTGAAGATAGTCACGGTTGATTGATTCTTACATGGCAGTGAGCTGGTGAAAAGCCAAGCTGTGACAATGGTCAGGAAAAAGTGCCATGCATGTGAGACTCAGATAAAAGAAACTGCTAATGTTGTGTGTGAAACATGTTACACACACAGAACAAAAGAGAAGAAAGTTGTCATTAACCCAATGCTAACTTTCATTGTGAACTATCAACACAGATCTTCAAGTATGCAGCTGAAGATAGCAATAACATCATTTTATAATGAAGATGAAGTTGAAGAAGCCAAGAGGATTCTTATTGCAAATGTACAGGATTTATCTCTGGATTTACAAGAGCTGAGCAAGGATAGACAAAATTCGAGCAGCAGGTCTGCTAAAGAAGCAAATATTGATGATGTGATACAAATAATTAAGCTATTGGACGGGTCTGACATCCAGGAAGATGCTATGCCAAAATTTTGTACTGATGATCTAACACGACTGCCCCCTGCAGCTCCAGAGGCAAGTGGTAGTTTAATGACATTATTTGAGATTATTGCACGTCAGGAGAAGAGTATCCAGAGCATGCAGCAGAGTATAGTTGATGTCATGGCTTCAGTGCACAAAAATAGCTCATCAATTGATGCAATGAAAAGTGTCAGTGCTCCTTCGTATGCAGGCGCTGTTAATTGGCCCAATTTGCAGAAGAGAAACACCAATGATCAAGGTGCAGGGCCATCAACTTCCACTGCAGCAAATAGACCTAATGGACCCCAGGGACCCCAGACTCAGCCCCCCTACGGACACCAGAGACAACCTCCCTTTGGACCCCCAGCAAGTGATATGAATTCTCAAATGGCCCCTCCCCTTGGTGCCAAGACTACAGGACCTAGTGGTAGGCGTCCCACAAACAAGAAGAAAGGTGTGGCTGGAGGATCAGACATCTTAACTGCTGGACCCACGAAATTTCAAGTTCAAATTACAAATGTGAACCCCAATCTTAATGATGATGCTATCAAGGATTATATAAGTAGCAAGGATGCGACCATCAACATAGATTCTGTGAAAATTGATGACACCTCTTCTCCTGAGTGGGATACAAAACGTTTCTGCATCACTTTTGGAATAGAATATTTTGATATTGTTATGAATGAGGATTTTTGGCCAGAAAGGATATATTTTAGACAATGGTTCCCAGACAGACGAAGACCCCCAAAGACTAACTGAAAATGGCTGGCTTACAACTATTATCATATAATAGTACAGGGCTCAGTGCAAGCAAATGCTGCTACATTTCGGACCTAATAAACTCATTACATATTGACATTGCTCTCATTCAGGAGACATGGCTAGTCAAGGGAAATTTACAGAGACTGGATGCAATTCACGAGGATTATATTTCGTATGGAATATCTGGTGTGAATGACAATCAAGTCCTCATGGGCAGGCCATATGGAGGTCTGGCCATGTTATGGCATAAATCCTTAGCACCAAGTATAAAACAAATTACAGTAGACAGTACACGGATATGTGCTATCTCCCTGTCTTATGATACATTTAAGCTCCTTATCGTGAATGTTTATATGCCAGTGGACACAGGGAATAAAACTCATGTAAATGAGGACTTCCTGCGGGAGTGTGACAACATAGAGATGCTGATTGACAAATATATGGATTATCACATATTAATTGCTGGCGACTTCAATGCAGATTTCAATAGGCATAACGCAAATGATGTCTATCTAAAAGATTTGCTGACCAGAAAAGACTGTGTAATATGCTGGGAATTACCATGTGCCAAAGGGGATTATACATATAACAACTTGCACTACAACTCGTTCTCTAGGATTGATCACTTCTTCTTTAATCAAGATATAAGACACTGTGTACAAAATGTATTTGTACATGATTGTGCTTTGAACATGTCAGGGCATCGGCCTCTGGTAATGGAACTAGACTGCACATTAACAAGAATACAGGAGACTGAAAATGGTGTTCGAAGTAAGGTGCCTCCAGTTGCATGGCACAGACTAACAGAAAATGAAATCAGTATCTACAAGCATAACCTTGATAGACTTTTGCATACTCTTCCCAAAACTGATTTAATGAGTTGCTGTGATCTGCAATGTACCGACGAGAAACATAAGCAACAAATAGACATATTGTGTGACTCTTTGGTAAAAGTTTGTCTTGAGGCCAACAATTGCCTGCCTAAGGCTAGCAATAAAAAATCAAAACGAATGCCAGGATGGAATGATATTGTTAAACCTTACAGAGACGAGTGCCAATTCTGGTTTCAGCTGTGGTGCAACAATGGTAAGCCACACAATGGAGATATTTTCCAGCAGATGAAGTCAAGCAAAAAGCAATACATGTATGCCATAAGACGCTGCAAAAGACAGGAATCTCAACTGAGGTATCAAAAAATGGCAGTGAGCATTGCTGAAAATAACAGTCGTGACTTATTTAAGGAACTGAAACGAATTAATAGCAGCAAAAGGCAAAAAATTATCAGCATAAATAATGTTACAGATCCCAAACAGATTGCGGATATATTTGCAGAGAAATATGACTCCTTGTTCAATAGCGTACCCTCTGATGGACCGCTGCTGGATAAAATTAAACAGGATATTGTTACTGGAGTTCAAGTAACTCCACAAGCTGATGCATCTATCAGTGTGGATATTATCACTGAGGCTGTAAGTTATTTGAAAGAAGGAAAAAGTGATGGTGACCAAGGGCTTATGTCGGATAACATAATTAATGCCCCAAAAACTTTTTATTTGAAATTAGCAGAACTCTTCTGTGCAATACTAAAGCATGGATATCAGCCAAAAACTATTTTGAGGTCAGTTTTGTACTCGATACCTAAAGATTCTAGAGGAAACCTACATGTGGATTCTAACTATAGAGGTATAGTACTGGCTTCTGCCATCAGCAAAATATTTGATATTGTGTTACTTTTGCGCAACAAAAAGAGTCTTGTTACTTCAGACCTTCAATTTGCCTTTAAAAAGTCACTTGGCACAACTATGTGCACACAAACTGTGAAGGAGATTATCAAATATTATATGGCAAATAAATCCCAAGTCTATTCATGCTTCTTGGATGCGACCAAAGCGTTTGACTGTGTACGATTTGACAGACTGTTTGAACTGCTTATCAAACGTGGAGTTAACATGATTGATCTAAGAGCACTGTTTGACTTATACATTCGTCAATCTACAAGAGCCACATGGGAAGGAAACCTATCATATGAGTTTTCTTCGACAAATGGGATAAGACAGGGTAGCATCGCTTCCCCACTGTTGTATGCTGTTTACATGGATAGTCTCCTGGAACTGCTCCAAAATGCTGGCATTGGCTGCTGGATAGGCCAACAATTCACAGGCGCAATATGCTATGCAGATGACTTGACACTGTTGAGCCCAAGTAAACAAGGTCTGCAAAAGATGATTGACACCTGCAATGATTATGCCATGGATTATGGAGTAAAATTTAACCAAGTTAAATCTATTTGCTGTCTTTTCCAATATGGGAAACCCAATATGGATAACATGCCACGAATTGTGTTAGCAGGCTCCCAACTTGCTTGGAATTATTCAGTTAAACATCTGGGAAATTACCTGTGTTCTGATTTAAGTGAATCAAAAGAAATATTAGCAAAAAAAGGGGACCTTGTTGGTCGCCTCAATACTCTGATTGCAAATATGGGAAAAGCCCCTGAAGCGGTACTGGCTCAAATATTTCAAGTACAATGCTGCCACTTTTATGGGTGTCAGGCTTGGGACCTGAGCGACTCTCATGTGAAGCTCTTTTATTCTGCCTGGAATCGGTCAGTACGGAGACTCTTGGGACTGCACTACAGGACACACACTCGCTTTCTGGCACCCCTGTCTGGACTATCAAATGGACAACATCAGGTGTTTAAACGCACCATTTCCATGATTGCCAAAATGGTTGAAAGTGAAAATAAACTAGTAAAATCCATTGCAAATATGGCTCTGAACTCGTGTCACAGCATAATTCAGAGAAACCTGAGGTTAATAGCGAAAGAAACTGGAAGGAGTGTGGCAGATATCCTGTCCCTAAGGGAATTTAACATTTTAAAATATGACTGTTCTACTGAAGACCTCACTGTCATTGAAGCTATAAAAGAACTCCGCAGATGTGATATAGATGTCTTAGATCAGAATGAAAGAAATGAACTGTTGATATTTCTGTCTATTTATTAATTTGATGTCTTTTTTTTTCATAAATACATTATAATAAGTTAAATATTTCATAACCTGTACACCATTTCATGTGTGTGAATAAATATGTATATATATATAGACCTGTCTAAGCTATCAAATCTAAAAAGGTAGCCCCAGTGAAATATGATTTAACGGAGTATAATGGCAGCATAACAATATAGCTGAAGCGAATGGGAATACGTTTTTTCTCGTAAGATATCCTTTCCAGGGTCACTGTGGGGCCATGTGCACTCTGCGCTGCATTTCCCACATAGCACACAGGTATCATTAAACACTGACATATCTCAGCTATGTGTTACAAAATTTGAGTTTCTTGAGTGTTTATATACATAGCCTGTTACACAACGTTAATTCCAAGATGTCCTTTTTTTACTTAAATTTCTTCATGTGTTTATTCTGTTAAGTGTGAAATAATACAGTTTACCGGTGGGTTATTACAAAGTCTGATAAAATCTTACTTTATTTTTGTAAAAAGTAAGGCCCGTATTAAGTCTTACTTTTGTCCACTAAGTCTTACATTTTCTTATTTTGATGCAAATATACCTGGATATATTAACATTTATATTGTAATATTCAGACGATTTGGTAAATATGAATGAATAGAAATTATGAACTTTCTTTAAATACACAAGAACTGTATTTATTTTCCTGCTTAATAGCCAATACCCTGATTGTTTTTTGGATGATGAAATTAAAAATATTGGTGTAAATTTGTGGTCTTATTTTTCGTGTGCGCATGATATTATAATGTCTTACAAACATCTTACTTCTTATGAAGGTAAACCTGCAGGAACCCTGCATTAACAGCAATCCATTCAGAGTAAAGCCAAGTGAGCATAAAAAGTATTGTCTATCCTTTTCCTGCCATTAAATTTTTCATCTGTTTCAAAGATTTTATGCACAATAAGGAGTATTCAGTTTGCTAGAATTATCAACACAATAGCAGTTCTGCTCCGGAAACCAACATTTTTTTTCCTATTTTTTCCAACTTTTGTTATATGTCAATGTGACTATCAAAAGGCACCACTAGGCCATATACACCCGTCGGCCCGCCTGCCCATCAGCCCGTCGGACGGACATTGATGATAACAAAAACCCTATTTGAACTTTGTTCGCTGAGGGTTAAAAAGGTGATGTGTTTGAGTCTACTAAATCAGACAGGTGGCCAAATGATCAAGCTAAGGCCACCTGGTGCAAAAACCACACACAATTTCCGTAAGATATATATCATTGTCAGACAAACCAATATTACATGTAGTTCCCTTTAGCTTTCATTATTTTGCCACCCGGACCAACAAAATACCTTATCTGAATCTTTATATCGTTGTATCATTGAATTCCGTAAATCATATACAAGCATTTATTTACACCTGATAAATTTAGTAGCGCATAGATTTACGTTATCCCATTGCTCAATCCTTCTGAAGTATGAGACAATCTAGTCTTCTTCTTTTTCAGTTTTTTATGTCCACTTTTTTTTTTCATTTACCCTCTATTAAAACATTTTTTAATATTGATTTAGCTTCATTACATTTCAACTAATATCTAAGTTATATTTCAGCTTTGTTTCTTTTGTGTATGCCAACAAAGAAATAAAGTGAATCAAATTCAATAAATTCAATTACCAAATTTACTAAATTTAATTACTAAGTGCTTACCAGCTCTGTAGGTAATCTCTGATGTCTTCGTTGGTGGTTCAAAAGGGTCAAAGACAGGAAGGCTGTGAACTGCCAGGCAGTCTTCTTTGAACTGCTCCCAATCATCTGGAAGGTCGGTTTTGACATCCATGGTCATATGTCCCTGCCAAAGAAATTCATCTCTCAGGTCAGGACGCAGCATGGGGTTTTCCTCATAAGCGGGGAAGATGTCGACTCCATAAAATGCAAATTCCTTGTTCAGCATCCCCTCCTCATATGCAAGAATGCGGAAATGTCTCAAGTCTGTCGCATACATGAGGAGAATGAATATTCGCACTTGAGACTTGAGTTGTTGAATGATGTTCCTCAACTTGGATAAGTTTTCCTGTCTAACAAGGTTGACATTTGCTGTCGATTCGAAGGTATTGTAAAAGACTGTCATACCTTGTGATTCTAAGTAGGACTTTCCATGCACTGCCATGAGACGAAAAAGGTCGGCTGACTCTGTGATGATGGCAACTCTAGTCCAGTTGAAAGTCATTGCAACTTTTGCGATGACTGGAACGAACTGTTGGTAGACCCCGACAGACCGAGAAAACGTTGGGTAAGTGGTGACGTTAGACAAAGCATCACTGGTGCAGGCATTTGACACCTCAGGGATGTTCCAAGCTGCAGCTAAGAGACCCACAGGTTGGCAAACTACACTGCAAGAGTCTCCAATGATGACATCCAGGTCAGGTAAGTCTGACCACAGCTGGATGGCTGCCTTCATGCCTTCTCGATTGTTGCACCGACCATCTTTCATGTCGTAAACGATGTCATACCCCGGAAGAATTTGTCGTTCTTCCAACGTCCTTAAACCCATGATGAAACCACATCCTCTTGTCTTGCCCAAGTTGACCACCCCTGACCAAGGGAGAAGGACTCCTAAATACAACGTGGAGTTTCTGGGTTCCTTTGCTACTACTCCGGAAAGGATGGCAAACATCATGTAGAAATATTTCTCCATAGTGTCTTGCTTTCTAATGTTAATCAGTGAAGACCGTCAGTCCTTAAATCACATGCCATCTCAATTCTTAATCCAACCAATGATCTTTGACCTGACTGTTGTGCAACCACACAAAAACAAACAACCCGCGTTCATTCCTGTCAAACCAATCGATGAGCCTTTCAATTTGTGAACTTCTGGCTAAATGACCTTTTGCGAGATGTTGGCAGGGACATCACCGTCCACATATGAGTCCCCATTGATTCCCAATTGAAAAGTGAGAGTGTAGGATCAAAAACGTATTTAAGTATTGCAGTGGCATTGAAAACTGCCGTAACTCATCAAAGAAAAGTTTACTAATGGTCTTTATCTGGTGAAAGACATCTTGTGTGGGTAGCAAGTGCTCATATCAATTTTCTGCGATTTGTCCATGCGGTAATTCCAAGAAGCGAGTACAAGCGTTACCATAGAGATGTGGTGAATGAAATTGGCTTCATCATGGTGTATTGATGCAGTCCAAAAAACATCAAGCTCTTCTTAGTATCAAACAGCTAAACCTGGTAATTTGTAAACATGAGTATCCCAAACTGATATCCATCATATCAACAGATTCTGAACTATAAGGAATATCCCCTGGGACGCTATCATGAAATGCCGGGTTTGTTGTACTGAGCCTAGATAGTTATTACTCAACATATATATCTCTTTACAACCTATATCTCTGCTGTATGGTAAGGGATAGCAGGGTGATGTGGGCAAAATGTATTTCTGATCAAATTTGAATTTCATGAGTCAAATACCCAATAGCATGCAACCAAGAATATAAGAGTTGGTATGATGCTTCGCTTAAGAATTTACTTAGGTAAAAAATATATATATAAGCCACATACAGAGCCATATTGGAATTTCAAAGACTTATATATAATGTTAAATTGCTCATCTAAAGTGTCATATTACAAATGCAGCGAAAGTGACCTCGTGACAATTCAAGCGATTGAAGATTTAAGAGACAATTCTATTCCATTTATTTCTCATAATGAGAGACTCTATTTAAATCAACTATATACTATGTAAATAATACTTCATTTTTATCTTTCTACATTGTATCATATCAAGTACACCATTCATGTGTGTGATTAAAGATGATATATGTAACCTTTTTGTGAGATACCAAGTAATTATAAATACCCAGTAATTCTATTGTGATAAACTTGTTATTCCTTATAAGTTAGTAATTATTGGATAAATTTTCGGTTATTAAAAATGTTACCAAAACTATTACATGGTTTGAGTAATATCTTAACTTAGTATTGTTTTAGTGTACTGTGTTGCTTACATGGTCTTGCTTTGATATTTGCCTTGATTTCTATAAACAATCTTAGGGACAAACATTTTCATTTATGTAATGGCAAAAAATATGCCATTGTCATTCATTAATAATGATTTGCTGGGACCTCTCGGAAAACCAGGAGGCCACTCGATAGCGATGCTATTAATGTGTCTTAGAGGGTTCCTCTGGCCTTTCATACACTGAAAATATGAAATTTTATTGTTTCGTGTGATTATGTATTAAGGCAAATAGGGGATTGTGTAAAATGGGCAAATATCTAAAACCAAGAGTTGGAAAAAAAAATCAGGGAAATAAAAGAAACTGCCACAAACCCCACTCTCCCCTAATAGTAGCTTTTACGTTAGTGTTTTACAGTATTTTAAGTATATCATTACACCCCATCTAAAAAATACCGCAACATCACTAATGACTGCTTTTTGCTAAAAGTTTTATTTTTATTTTCGGTTCCGCCGCAAACAACTAATAAACCTACCAGGGCCCAACAGTACTGACTCCAGCCGGCTGTTAATGCATAGAGTTCATACTATGCACGAGAAAATCGATAAATTCTTGGCACATCTCAATGTGGCTTTTAGTGACTGACCATTACGAAAGAAGCAGCTTTCATTGACCTCAATGTCTTGCAATGTCTACTACTTTTGCTAACGATTTGCCTCTTTCTCTTCTTCTTATGTAAAATCTCATAGAGTGACTGAAAATGTTTTTTGCGTAATCGTGTTGGCTACGCCACAAAAAGTCAAACCATCACCCCTTTTGTAGGCCTATTTTTACGATTGGCTCTCAGTTAAAGCAAAAATCATTATTTCACATAATTATTTCATTCCCCGTTCTTATTTCACCTTTTCTACACAGCTCTTGAAAACTTTCAATACATCTTTATAAAAGGTACATTGACATTTTCCAATAAATGGGAAGCATAAGTAACTCTTAAAGCAAATTTTTGAGTAAATATCAATTTGTTTAATCTTAACAGCGCAAGATTGCCTTGTAAGGCATAACATTCCAATATTCATAGAAGTTTGAAATTAACATTCTCAATATTCATTTAAAATATGGTGGTTTAATTTTATTTCAAATTCTTAAGGCTTGGTCGAAGTTCATCGTCGCGGTTGGTTGGTTTTGTGTCTCCAGATCTTTTAAGTTTTTCTGGGACCGTGTTCTTGCTAACGTTATTTAAGAATCTGAGGAAATTACTTCCTGAAATTGTGTCAATCTATATACTAGGACATATCTAGGTCAGATATATATATATATGCATTGTTGTACGTAATTGGACCTGAAAAATCAGGACACTGCCTGATCCATATTTGGCCTTTTAAGACACTGTTGACTCAAGTCACATGAGGTGGACTCAAAGTGCAAGCAAATTGTGTCATGCTTTCCGACATGTTTTGGATTTTATATTAATTTATGAATGATCTCTTGCCATGGGTAACTGCTTTGCATGTGAGCAGGTAAGATAGTTTTGTTATTTGTTTACAAATGTTATCTAATCAGTAGCCACATAGTTGTGCATTTATAGCATGTACATTGGTACCAGCTACTTGGCGTGTGCAATTTATTCGTTATGCTATGTCAAAATGGCGTGGAGTATCATCAAATATACCAAAAGCTCCCAGATGTAGATGTAATGATGAGATGTACCTGAGCTCCGTGTTGTCTATATTACCAACTGAGTTGGGTCTTTTCTTTGCCTCAGCGTAGCCACAGCCAGCACTGGGACTGATATAATACACTTAACTGACAATTTGTATTGTATTGTATTTCATTGCATTGTATCAAAGCTACTGAAGCCTATATCACTCTATACCAGGGGCACAAGTAATGATGGGATGATAAGACTTTGATACCTTCAGCAGGGTGAGGGGATTCGGGCTTTACATCATGTTATTCAGCACCTTTTTGGCTAATTAGGACAAGCAGGGAACATGGCAATGAGATGAAGGGTGAAATTGAACCCGGGACCCAGTGGTTGGAAGCCCAGCGCGCTACAAGTAGTAGTAGTAGTACAATGTTATTTAAAGTCATTTTAAATCACGGTGTCACACTCAATGTACAATAATATATTACCCAAGCCGAAGCTTCTGTACGACCTATTAGGAATAATAATATACACTTTGGAAAGTATAAGTATGGAACTAATCTATAAAACAAATCTATTCTACAATATAGGATATATAATAATAATAATAATAGCACACATATAAAGCACTCCATCGTACAATTCAACACCTTTGAGGAAACAAAGATTGCACAAATGATTCTTAAATATTTCAATGCACAAATTTTGACAATTCTGTCACATCTACAGTTATAAAAAATTTATAATTTGAGCTAGGCCGCCACCTCGGACCTTCAGCAAAGCTGACCAGTAATTTAGATGGGTGGGTGATACATAGTTGTTTGTTATATATATCCGTGCTACTTTGATAAAAGATATTTATTTATGGGTTTAGTGCAGTATAGCCGACTCAAATTCATGTCCATATTTAGCAGCCATTAAATATGAAATATATTGTTATTTTTACAAATTTTTTATCTGGTACAATTAGAAGAAAATCATTTGTAAGTTTTGCGGGGGTTTGGGGACGGCACCCCCGAGAAAAATATAAAATAAACATTTAAATTGACGTCATAAGGCTCGCTAAATATGGTCATAAATCTGGGTCCGCCGTAGTGCACTTTTTCCTTATTTATTATATAAATATATTTTATTAAAGTATAGTTTTAGTATTGAGAACTGGATGTTTACCATGGTTGTTAATGACGGAATACATACCCCAGTATTCTTCAGTTCATGTCTGAGGGTTGTCTCTGACAATGAACAGAGAGGAACAAAATGTCGACAAAGGCTGCTGAATCAATGAGGCTGTTTACCTGCAGCATTTGTTCAAGTTAAGAAGCCCAGCATTAAGAACATCTCATTATTAAAACCACCTCCATTTGGAGCACTGAAGCTTAGGTCCAATTATTGTATGTTTACTCATCCTGAGTTTATCTCATATATGTAGTAAAATTCTATTTAAAGTAGTTTTAAATCACAGTGTCACATTCAATGTACAATACAAAATATATGACCCAAGCAGAAGCTTCTGTATGACATATTAGGAACAATAATATACTTTGGAAAGTATAAGTATAGAATTAATCTATAAAACAAATCTATTTTATATATATATATATATATATATACGAACACTTCACTATTGATACCACCATGACAGTCTTAGTGCCAGGTTCTGTTGCAACAAACAATTAGCCCAATCAAGCCAACTAAAAGAAGCAGAAACTGATATGCATCACAACAATTGTCTGTAAGTGTTTTATTGTTTTCGAGACATGTGAGTTCTTGGTGGCAGCTCAATAGCGTTAGAAAGGCAGAAACCAATGCATCAGAATGTTGCTGATATGATATCATGAACGGTTGGGTTTTTTTTGCAACACTCAGCCAATCAATTGGTGATCATCACGGGCGTGTGTGTGTGATTATGGCTTTACTCCTGTATTTCTGCACCAGTTGGGCTAATTAGGACAGGCAGAGACCATGGCAATGAGACGAAGGATGAAACAGCCATCCAACTTAGGCTCGACCGGGAATCGAACCCGTGATCATCACGGCAATAAGTATTACATCTGTAAGTCCTGTTTTTAATTAAGTGGAAAAAAATGTGTCACTGATTGATTTGACACTGCCCATAACATAATTTTTTTATAAGTGTGATAAACAGTTCACAGCTACAAGAGAAAGCACCAATTCTTTGTAGTAAGCTCATGGTAAGACAGGAGGCCCTCCGTCCCTAATTGTCGGGGTGGGGGCCCAGTTAGGTAATGCGCTGGGCTTCCAAGCACTGAATCTTGAGTTCAATTCCCGGTCGAGCCTAAGTTGGATGGCTGTTTCATCCTTCATCTCATTGCCATGGTCCCTGTCTGTCCTGATCAGCCTATCAAGTGTAGAAATACAGGACGTAAAACCCATTTCCACCCACCACGTCAATAATTATCATTTTTGTACACACTCTTCTTGCATGAGAAAGTTCCTTGAAGCAGATCACGCTCTTATCGTCAGAATCTGACAATTTGAAGCTAAAATTTAGAACTGCCAGTCAGGAGATATCTTGGCTTAAAGGCTCAGCTAAGCACTTAGTGTTATCGCATCTTGATTTTAAAATGTAACAGCAAAATTGTTGAAGATCTGACAGCAGCAGTCAAGCCCTTTTCGATCTAAGATCTTCACTGGCTACCAACATCATACAGAGTCCAATTTAATACTGACTGTATTCAAGTGTATTCAAAGTCAAGCACCTGAGTATGCAACTAGACACACCAGATTAGCATGCATTGTGCTTGAACTGCCATTTACCAGAAGACGAGCTTTCGCTGACTGCTCATTTGCAGTGTATGGTTCTAAGGTCTGGAACTCTTTAACATGTCATATACAAACTGTTCCCTGCATTGCCATTTTTCGATCTAAAATTAAGACTTATTAATTTAACAAAGCTTATAGTAATTTTCTATAGAATTTTAATTAATGCATAATTATATCTGTGTTTATCGATTATATGCATTTTCCTTTATTTAATCAATAATAAACTCTATTTTATACCTTTTACAAGCGCCATAGGTCATTCACCTTTGGGTGGATTTTTTGACAATAACACATTTTGGGGGATTTTTAGCTCATCACGTTTAAGATATTTTGAGAAAAACACTTTAAAAAAATACATTTAACGATTGTTCCACTCATGAGCGCTATATAAATTTTATAACATTTAAAGTCAATTTAAGGACAACAAAGCAAGCTGCTTTGTAAATGCATTTATCCTTAACAGGGCAATAATTTTCTATAATTGGCACTTAACTGTTAAACAAAGTACTATTGATAGAAAATGTCATGTCTTAAGGCCAGTTATCCATTAATTTAAGGGACATAGTCACTTAATTATGAAGCTTGGTCAGTTAACTATCTATCTAGCAGACGTAATGGTGAGCTGACTAGCAGCTGTAGACTATTTACATGTTTGATTGATGAATTGATGGCGAGGGAGATCTAAGCCCTTTTTAATGTATATATATACAAATGCTGACACATGTATCAATTTGATATTTAGCTGTCAATAAGAATCTATATATGTTGATTCAGACACACTGAAATGTGTGCAATTTCGACACAGAAACTTAAAATATGAATATATTCCATACAGTTTAGACTGACTTTTATTTTACACCGTTACATGCAAAATTACCTTGCTATTATTCTCCATGCTGGATTAATTTGTCCTAAACTATTTTGATAAACTATTATTGGCAACAATGACCCATAGCATGTCAGGTGAGAGGGCAGGTGCTATTTTGGGGATAACATGTCGAAAAGCTCACATGAGTTGCATTTAATAATCTTCATAACATCATGGGAGACCTCACATCCATTACCACATATGGGACATTCAATGTAAAACTGGCAAACGGCGAACAAGTAAGTTAAACCAAAAACTATATCATAGCGCCATGATGGAAATAATTTATAAATTATAAATTATAATAGGCCTACAGTTTGTTGTGTCAGCCAGCCGCTGACTGATACTTTGTAATGGTGTATTTGTGTATTATTGTTAGTATTTCTTTATGATTTTAACATACATTGGATAATATTTATATTCTAATCTGTGATTAGATACATATGCCTCATATGTGGGGCCTTTTAGTTGCCCTAGCATGGGCATGTATTATTGGTACAGCTAGTCTTAATTACCTACGGCAGTTTAAGTACAATCTCTTCATTCTGTATAGTGTAAAATTGATCAATATGAAATATGATTTTCCCTAATTTTGCTGTGCCTTGAATCCGGTCTCCATGCTGGGGCGAGTAAAAGACCCCACCCGTAGAGTAAATGTGTAACATGATATTGACTACACGCCTGATCATATTTGGATTGTTTGCAATAATTGTATGATTTTTAATGACGCCCTTTCCAGATTTTCAAGCGATACGACCAAAATATATGTTATGTAATGTGTGCAAAATGATGTGGTAGAATGTTTATGATATTTCTTTTCCAGGGAGATGCAGGAAATTCGGAGAAAACCCGCCTGGTGGGGAATGAGAGAAGCGCAAGGTACAAACAGACTAACGCGCCACCTGGTGAAAATGATGGGACAGCAATGTCAGCTCGCCAATCCAGGCCCAACATTCCACGTATGTAAATCAAGGACTGAAATTTAAAATTATACTCTATGTCATATGAATTTTACATAACCAAAAAACTTCAAAGCCATATTTAATAAAAGTTGAATACAAAGTAAAAATAAATTTTCTTGTTAATATTTCTATATTTTATAATGATTACTTGTAACTGAATCAGACAGCCAATACGTAACATAAGCAATGATAAGAAATGCACAATTGCAATCGAAAATCTTATTTCATATATATAAAACATAAGCGGATCAATTGCAGCTAAACCACAAATACCAGTGAAGCACCCAATATTTATCAAGCCTACGGGAGTCGGAGATGTGGACAAAAGATTGGAGGTATGGATCAAGAATTAATAATAGTGGATCGAAATAATTACATTTCCAATATGATAGATATCAAGATCACCTCAGTTTTTTATCAATGAATATTAATTAGGTTTCAAAATTGTGTTAATAAATGCTAAATTTCTCGAAATCAAGAGTTCTAAGATGCTAAGACCATTATATTGATTCGTGAGAATGGTCTTAAATGCATTTTAAGGTCTACTGTGTTATTAATTATTACAGTACATTAATTTTCATAACAGATTGCATAAATCTAAACAACACCTCAATAAGGGTCGTATCATTGCAATTGTTAATAAGCAACATGTTTCATGTCAGGTTCATGAATGAAAACTAAAAACATGGTCATTATTTCTCATTATCACAATTAATTTTTTTTTTTCTTTTTCTTTTTATAAAAAAGGACCATGCTCAACTGTTCAATGAACACCTGGAAAAGAGAAACAAGTTATTCAGCCTCGTTCAGGAACTACAGACCATGTTTTCAAAAGATGGAAGGCGATTAAGTCTTCAGGAAACTTTCACTGAAGTCCAGCGATTAATTCGTGAGATTTTGTTGTTGTTTTGCTTCTTTTTTTTTTTTAACTAAATTGCAATATTAAATTATTTGCACATAACCTGCAATAGGTCTTCATGATTTGCTTGTGTGGGAGTAGTAGGCTTATAATCATCAAACAAAAATGTTATTGCAACTATAACAGAAATTCCTTAAGACCACTTCTCAGTCTGGTATGTCAAGACCATCGCCCCATTTACTATGAAAATGATTTAAAAGAGATATTTTTGGATATATCAAAAATATGATATAACTCCATTCTACGATCGACTTATGAAAATCTGCAGCATTCACCAATTCCATTATCTTGCATATTGAGAATCTGCATTATATGAGGTTAAGTAGCTTTTCCATAACAACACCAGTATTGTTCTTTTATTTGTCAATTTGTCGTGATTTGTTTCAGACGAGAGTGATGCAGTCACAGTGCAACGACGGTTCCAGTACTGCATGGAGATACAATACCAGGGCAAAGACCTTCATCACAAGGTCATCCCTGCATTTATGGCTTTCAACAAAGCCAACAAACTAGTCAAGGACCTGATAGACAAAGGGCCTCGCCTGGTGGCCAGTGTCCTTCTAGTAGTGGACAATGAAAAGGAACTTAGGAGAGATGTTTTGGTGGCTAGCTTGGGCCATGAAGGTCCCAATGCTCTTAAAAACTGCATGGATAATGTGGCCCAACTGAAACACGTGCCCACCCTAGTGGGCGACATCAAAGCAGAAGCCATTAGTGTCTTTAATAATCTCATGAGTGGTGTGCAGGTCCTGATGCAACTCAGCGAGTCACCTTGAGCGACATCAACTGAATTACAATGTAGTATTATAAAAATGTATAATACATGTGCATACCGAATATAGTCGATTACCAACCAGTGAGTTTGACATCAACAGAATGTTTTTGGGAAATATTATAAAATGATGTGCAGTTTATCCTGTAACTCATTTTGCTTTTCAGACATAGAAGATCATAACTAACCTATTCAATAAACACAACTTTTTCAGGGGAGTAAGATTGAATAATAAGATGTCAAATGCACATTAAAATTCATTAAAAATACTGCTGCTGGGATGCACTTTGCTCTAGCCAATCACAGTGAAGGGTGGGAACTTTTCCAGCCATAGAATTGCAGTATTCTGTCGTAGCCACCTGGTGAAAATGTCAAGAAACTTCAGTGGGTTATATCAATTTCCACAACTAAATGTTCTACTACTGTTACTGTTACCATACTGTTGCTTGTGTCAGAAAACTCTGAACAAAGGTTGTGAGAATTGGTAAATATATTCATTTATATCACGTGCTCAATCTGATTACCCAAGACATGACTACAATAACTTATATATGATTATTTGATTTTAGGCATAAACTTGTTTTAATCAAGATGGCGTCACTAATTGTTGAGTGGTTACATCCAAACACCGACAGTATTTTTACGATGTATTTGCAAACTATTAACTGTTATGATGGTTGCACTGTAAAAAAAAAAAATGGAGGCAAAGTTCAAATGTAAAACATGGTCGGTTTGTAAATAATATACAGATGTTTTAAGTGCATGGAATCCTGATTCTGCTTTTCCAATAGATCTGAGTATCATTTACGGGTTTTCTAAATGAAACTGTTAATCATTATGCAGTATAAAGATAAAAGACAATTTGTATTTAAAACTTGACAGCATTGCAGCACAGGTTTTTGCAATCATGACAACACTTAGCAAGTTAGCATACAATAAAACCAAGGCTACTGAATTTGTCAAGAACAACTTTTACTCCCCCTGTGCAACTGCCTTCAAGGATGGGGCCAGTTTCAGTCAATAACATCAAATTACACTTCAAAATGGCAATATTATACACAAAAATTATTTTCCTTCTTATTCTGAGTGATAATTTCCATTATTTCTGGGTATTCTCCATCAAGCTCGGGGGAAATTTCTAATGTATTCAGCTACATTCTGATTGGCAGTTGCAAATGACATAGGGGGCTCTTGAGATGAGAAGCCGATTAAGGCAGTCAGTAGCCTTGGTATTAGTTAAAGTATAAGTGCTGTCATCACTGAGCAATCTCATATATGTTGGCAAATGCCTGTGATTGCAGCCTCTCTTTGACCAGCCAGCCAAACTATCCCATAATATTATGTGGAGTTCTAACCCACGACCTCTGCAGTTTGCAGCTTGAGGATAAGACCACAGCTTATGTCTCATCTATAGCAATTTGCTGCGTGTAGGTCTGTGGTTTCCTTGGAGGCTTAAGCATCTTTAACCAGGTAACAGGCAATTTTAATTGCGCATAAATTGGTCTTAGTTGCGAGGTGATCTTAAGAAAGAGTTCCATAGTTAGCGTTAGCCATGTCTGAAATCATAATGTATTCTGTCATGGTTTTATCTGTAAATTTGTTGAGTGATAAACAAGCTTCTCTGTTTATCTCATTGAAAGGGTGTCTAGGATAAACTTAATCATCTCCCCATCTGTTTATTACGTGCTGCAATTAGAGCCACTCAAAGCTGTTTCCCCCAGATAGTGTCACACAAAATGAAACATGCCCACTTTGTTTTGTGTTTTATGGGATCACAGGACAATGCCATTCATTCTGCTTTCCTTTTGAAAGTCCAGCTTATTGAGAAAAGTTGGTAGAATGGTGTGTTTAATGTTATGAGTTCAAATCTGCTATAGATCTAAACTGTCGGGCCTGTCCAGTAAAATGTTCGCAATGAAGATCTAAAAATTAAGGTGACCACGTATTTTTTTACCCATTATATATATTTTTTTTCTTTTTTGTCATACAACGCATAGGGGCAGTTGCCTATAATTAACGAGTATTCAATTCAAGCTTCCTATCTTTACAAAAATAACTTTTTGCTTGTCATTATCGTGTGCCATTTGTCTCAGATAGATTGCTGGCATTTTGCATATTGTTAAAATTTCTGTCCATTTTGTCCAGTTCCTGCAAGTTTAAGTTCAAGTTTATTGTATCCAAAAGAATGTATACATATAAGGCCACATAAATACAAATCACAAAAAGAAGATATAAAGGAAAATAATGCTTGGTAAATGTGACTAAAGAGCATGGGACATTATTTCCTATTGACTACTTTTCTTAAATCAAATGATATGGTCCTCATCCTTACTCCAAGTTATGGCGCAGTTGATAATTTGTATATTAATTTATACAGTATCAACATATACCAATTTAAACTCAGACGTCCTCTGATGACTAGATGACCTTGGCAAAAAATTCAGCCTAATATATGTAAACAGCAGCCGGACAGCTGATAAACTGCAATTTAGGTTTTTGTATTTACTCTAGAACAAAAACCAAAGATGGAGCATCTCAAACAGCTGTTTGTTATAAAGTTGACATGCCATGCACATTGAAAGCAAATATATATACCCGCTACCAAAATACCTGTGGCATTTTAGCCATGCCAAAATAGCACTTTTGAAACATTTTGATGTGAGGTGAAATATGGAGAAAAATGACACCTGCCTGCTGCATCTATTTGAAAGATAAACTTTTTCTGCAGAAGAGAATGTTGGTGTTCTTCAAAAAGGTCATCGGGTACTTGGTGTTTTGCTGTGAGTAAAGTCCTTAACTCGAAGCTATTTAGACTGCGCTGAGCAGACTTAAGTTCGCAGCTGATGGGTTTCAAGTGATGATACTTTAAGAACAAAAGCTGCTTGGGTCAGATGATCCTTTGAATCAAAGGCCTGTGGCTGCAGTCAGCTGCCTGCAGTGAGGGATTAAAGGTGCAGGCGACTCCTCTGCACTTTTTCCCTTGCAGCTTAAGTGAGCAAGTGGACTTTAATCAAAGCAAGTAGGTTAATGAACATGCAGTTTACACTTGTGAGAAAATGACATGTGTTTTAGTTAGGTAAACAGTATTAGACTGTAACATGTAAGGCCTGTGTATAAAGACAAAAATATGTCTGAAGCCTCTTTTAAGTTTTAAAGACCACCCACGTTTCAGAAAATATATGTAGAAAAAACTAAAGTCAGAATTGGAAGAAGGTGAAATTGTCATTATGAATAGGTGACCAAAAGAATGTGCCTGAAATTATTTTTAGGAAGGACTAATTAACAGAATGCATATAAGAGCAAAGTGAAAATTATTAAGAATTGAGAATTTTTCAACATAATAATACATGAAAATAAATAATGATACTGATTTCAAAAACAATACATCTGTAAGAGGGAAAATAACTATTAACCAAACAAAACTTACGATTCAAGAGGGGAATTGAAATCGTCTAATAAAATAAAGAAATGTAAGTTGAGTAAAAGTAGCTTAGAATCAAAACATTTATTTTTGACTCAGGGAACGCCTCAGCAGTTAACTTTTTCGACTTTTCCTTTACAATGTGTGGGATTCATGTTGAACGATGAGTCACCTTTGTCAACCATTACTAAGAGTCGTTGCCTTGAATACCAAACGAGCTCACAAAATCCAGCGTAGCAGCAAAGATGAGCTTCTAGGACAGCAATGAATTTGAGCCTCATCCTTATTGTGATGGGATGATGATAATATTGTTGGCTGAGCCTTACACAATGGGATTCCTTATCATAAATAAAAGGCTCAGTGTCGTCTTCAAGGTAAAGCAACATGCACAATTATGGTATATTGTCAAGCATCTTATGAGCCCAATCATTTATTCAGGATTAGGCTGGAGAGTTAATTGGCGAATAAGAGATGCTAGTTAATTGTATTTATCCTTCATATGCATCATTGTTTATAAGCTCTATGGCATGGTGGTGCAAAATTAGCTTAGTGCTTAATTGTTGATACACATAAAAGGATCAAAATGTTGTATCTCCAAAGTCAAAAGGGAAAATGATGTAAATTGCAAAGATGTTGATCTTTTTAGAGTATTATATTGACTTAGCTCTTTAAGGCGAATACGTGTACACAGTGAAACCCCACCCTAAGACCACTTCACTATTAAGACCTCTATCAAAATGTGTGATTTTGGGCTTGTATTATTTTGTTACCATATCCCATATTTCCTCATTTATTTTGTCACTTTTTTAAACTTGATTATACTGTTGTGTTGGAAAAGCTTTTCGGTGGGGTTTTGGCATTGTCAAATTGAAAGAAATTTTTTTTTTTAAGTTGTTGTATCCTGAATTAGACTTTTCTGGCAGAGTGCCTGGAATGTGGCCAGGAAAGCTTGCAGGCTTTCTTATGTATGACTGTTTCCGTTCATTCGCTGAGGGTTTGCTGCATGGGCAGCACTATGTTTGTATCTTACAGTTGATCAAACATGCATATATAAAAGTTAAAGCATTTCTTTAAAATATTTTTTATTATTTATAGAATTGTAACACACCATAAAAAAACATTTATTGAAAAAAATAAAAGCCGGTCACTGGGCTCCATTTCAACTGCGCGTCACGTTTTTGTGTGTCACAACTTGACTGGCTTTCTGCTTCTGACTTGTATTATCAATTCAGTTTCATCAGGCAATTAGAAATGTAAGCCTTAGGCCTGTTGACCCTCTGTACCACAGCTCATCTCTTGGGCCTTTTGTATTGTTTGCTTTCAGCCAGACTGACATTGATTGATCAGATTTCTCACTGTAGATTTGTTCAATTTCTGGAAATGGTTTTCATGCGCCTCTGCCTCAATTCGATTATGGAAGTATTGCATATCAAGAGTGACTCACACTTCGCCACAGCCACAGAGGACAGCCGCGTGATGTCTTGGTAAAAAGCTGTTTATCCGGGGTGTGGCAAACAACATTTAGTAGACAGGGGTCTTAGATTGTTTGTCACATTCTTGTCAAATGCCATTCCATTGAAAAGGGGTGATGTATTAAATATAACTTCAAAAGGTCACGTATAAAGACAAATGAACTATGTTTGTGGCAACTAGTTTTAGGCCACTGATGCAAAGATATAAAATTCATTAGAACAGGTTTGAATGGCAGACGTAATGAGACCTGATGCTGCAATTCGTCATTTCACCATGGTCAATCTTGGCTATAATACAATATATGTTAGAAAGTTTAAGAGAATTTAAGAGAAAAGAGTGACAAATTGTCTGGTACGTTACATAGTAATGGGTAAAGCAATAGCTGAAAAAGGTGAAAGTAGATAGGCCTATAGGGTATGGTATTCTTTATGCATATATAGTCACCCCATAATCACCCATTAGGTGTACAGAAAAACAATGAGATCAGAATGAGAGATATCACATGGTCCGATATGCAAGTAAAGCAGTGAATAAACCTATGAACCATTTTGTATAATGAGCACAATGAGGTAAAAGCAACCATATAGAGCCACAAGATCCCATCTTCATCCCCCTAAGTAGTCTGCAGAGATTACATAAGATCGCGTCATGGTGTACGTAATGTTACGTCCGCAGATAGCACGCAGAACGTGCGGAACAGAGAACTGGACGTCCCTCAGAGTGAGGGAAACTAGAGTGAGCAAGGAAATGGCTTCATTAGGCACAAAGTGCATCCCGCGTGCTGTCATGTCTGGCCAAGTTATTTCTGTCCGCATTGGGGTGAAGATAGACACACAATGCACACCACTTGGTAATGTTGCTAAATTTGCAGTTCTCATGGACCCCAGCATGTGTTCTCGGTACTAGCCGGGTCCAAGACTATAGGTTTGAATCCATTGAAGCCTAGCACAGGATGCCACTGAGAAAACTTTATCATATCATATATGAAATTCATAAGTTGAATTTCACCGATTTCACTAGGTAGTTCTGTCGCCAAAATTATACATTATATTTTAAAGGGATTCAAAATGTAGGTTCAGTACTAATTAAAGGTTAATATTGTGCTAGGACTGAAGTGGCCAAGTAGTGTTGCAAAAAGGAATATCTGTTGTGCTTCATCATAACATTGCTGTTTATGAGCACTTTAGTAAACATTTTAGGAATACAGTGTATGTTCCATACTGAAGATTGTACAACTTTAAAGTTTTATACTACGTAGAATTCCCACAGTGTGAAGCCTTGTTGAAAGTATTGGATTTTAGAGGAGAAAGTTTGTCCTCAGCTGCTCATACAATGACACACAATATGCTTTGATGCCAATCAGCAAGGGGGAAACTCCAGACTTCCAGATTGGCGGAGCTGGTGAAAGCAGACTGAAGGGGCTGTATAGAGGTGGGGAGCCAAGAAAACCTGTTAGTATTCCACACAAACTTACACATCTGTGTTTACAAATCAGCTTAGAGCCTTGCCAATCACAGGCACAAGACACATTGGTGGAAAAATGTGAAGACCACAAGTAATGCCGCCCCATCTGCATGTCTGACTAAGCGCAGCCATCAGAGAAAAATAAGCTCAACCAAGAGCTCCTGCAGAATAGCCCACCAAGTCTCTTTGCAACCAAAGCAGGTCTGCAGAATGACTAAGCTCCATGATTAACAGAATAAACAAACTCTTCCGCCATGACAGTTTGTCACCACAGTGAAAATCGCAAGGCAACGTTGGTCATGAAACAAAAAATTACCATTATAAAGACGACTTTGTGCGGTTTTTCAGCCAACTTTTTATTCATAATCCTTACTATCAACACAGGGAAATGCACTGACAATGCACAAGATGGCATGACACCCTAGCTTAAATTAAACAATTTAAAGAGAACGGCTTGACACTTCTTTGACAAAATTCACAAAAATTGGTAAATATTTGAATACCCTTCATTTTCCTAAAATAATCGCAAGTTGAAGAGTCCTCAGACCTGTGAGACCACCTGCACTCAAGCTATGGCATTTGCCCTGTCATATCCTCATGATGTATGTACAAGTTTTAAAAATTCAATTCTTTCCTTAATTCCTTTATGAGAATTTCTTTGTATCGAGCGTGATGAGGAAATAATGCCAACCAAATATCATACATTTCAATGACAGAATAATTTCAAGCAGTTACAACAAATGAAACAACCCTATAAATATATAACATAGAATATAATACCATAAATATATTATAATAACATTGAAATAACAGATGAAACAGTGCTACAGTTAGGACAATACAAACTAATGGTTAAAACATTGTATAACCCAAGATCTTAAATATGGTTAGTTAAATACAAACTTTATTATATAAACATATTTATTTTTCCAGACTGTTGCAAATTCATGGGTATATTGTGGGTAGTTTTCACTCCAATTTTTGCTATTTTTGTTCTGATTGAAACTGTTAATTTTCCTCAATTATCTAGTCTTTCAGTAAAGGTTGATCTGACCCGTGGGTTGCTGCTTAGAAGACAAATGACGTAGCATTTAAGGAGTGACGTTGGCGTCAGCACGTGGAACGTTCTGATGACGTCTACGCCGTTTGTTACGCTCCGTCATGACGTTGCTCTAAAGTAGAGGCGAAGGGCGGGCAATTTCTCACTCCGCCTTAACTTAATTTGAGGGTGGCAGAGCATCCATAGATCAAGACAGGGTGATAAAGCCTGAGGGTACAGACTTGGGGTTGGGGTTAGAGGGCTAAAGGGTGAATTGTATCCCACTCCCTCAGTGTTCGGAAAATCCAGAATATTATATATGCTCAACGAAATTAAAAGTGAAAAAAGTTTCAGTGCTAATCAATGGATCTTCATATCGAGATGTTAATGCAAGTGTTATCCAGTGGGTTCCCAAAATATCCGACCAAATATAAAATAGTATGTTTTAGCCTGACAATGTATTGGCAACCAAAAGCCCATTGACTATCAATTAAAGACATGAAAATACCTATTTACAGGTGTTGAAAAGCAAAAATAAAAATAAAAAAAGAGAGAGATGTGTCGATATCAATTATTATATATATCAGAGTATTTGAGAATTCGTCTTTTAGGCATAATAGCATGCTAAATCATGATCTTCATTTTGGCTTCACATCAAGAAACACTCTGCAGATTATGACCCAGAGAGAATTCCAAATCAAAATCGGCGAAGTTGACACAATGTTGTTGTTCACTGACGGTGGCCAATATCGTTTCAACATCGCCGACATCGAGCCGATGTTGTCCCAATTTGGTTCATGAGATTTACATACCAGGTAAATTCGGTTAATGTCACTGGGCAGCCATATTGGTTTCTTCTAGCTAGCCACTTCCTGTATGGCCAGAAAGGTTCTGGTCTCTTGACCATCATCTGGCCAATCAGGGAGCACTTCTGTGCCCCCTAATCCTGAGAGCTTATATAAGCGGACTCTCCCGCTCAAATTCAATCGTCTCATCAGATTCAGTTTATTAAATATATTTCTATTGGGATTTTGCCAGAGACCGATTCCAATCAGACCACGAAAACACTTGTGTTGCAAAATTCTGATGAATACTAGAGTTCAAGCCTAGATCTGTTTTAGTTCTTGCTTGGACCAAACAGTGGTTTAGTCCAAGGTTCTTGGCATTACAGGATCAAGTGTCTGGTCAAAACTAGGATTCCTTCCTAAATGAGAAACCATATTTCCATGAACATCTATACACTTCCTTCTAAAAAAGATACAGCCCATTGGAGGCTGTGGGGCACTCCCTTCTCCAGTGATGCAGCGGAAGATGCTGAATGAAGCAAATTTCTTCCCATTGATGCCTTTCATGGGCCATGTAACCCGATAAACCTACCCTTTCCATCACTCAGCGTGGCCAGCCCCATTCATAAGTTGGTCCGCCTTGCACTGGCCTTAATGCACAAGTAAAGTGGGCTCAATCAGGGCCAGACCTCAGATAACAAGCCACTCTGTCTGCTGTGACTTGTGAGGGCACTGTTAATCTCATGTCATTCCATCTGCCCATAAAAACCTTCAGCTTGAACTTGCTCCATTTGATGTTCTGATGAGAGCAAAAAATTGTTTGATACAATCGCCGTTTCCACTTGATATGCATGTGCTGGTCCATTGCATTTGAATTCATAAATTCCAATCTAAGTGATGAAGTAGATGTCCTGCTGCAGCAGTTCTTATCCCTCTGCACATCAATCCAAAGGATAATGAAGATACATTAATATTGTGTCTCCCTGGGTTTAGAATTGTGATAAATCATTTTATCAACCAATAGTCAGACAAGTCAGACTGACTATATCCACGAATGGCAAATATGACTTCATGGCCAAATGTGCCACATGCGTTTTCCATGAGAAGGATAAACGCATGGAAAACGCATGGTTTTTAGCTAATTATAATGAAGCAAAAACCATGCATTTATCATTCTCATGGAAAACGCATGTGGCACATTTGGCCATGTACTCTGGTCATTTTGGTGACTAGTTTTTCGGTGTAATTATGAAGCTGTCACAATGTAAACTATTCAGAATTTTAAAATGACATCAGTGAAATTAGGAGCTCAATATTTGTCTGGTAAAAGTTTTGCTATCGATCAGTCACCCACTTAGAATGTATACTGATGTATATATTATGGGCTGGGCTTTTGTGTTTGGATAGAGTGTACATTTCTACCACCCTTTATTCAATAAAACAATGGCATTGTTGTAGCCTGACTGTCATAAAAGTGCCGAATTCTCCACCAACTTTTGGCAGGAGTTGCCTGACAATCTATTGATGCATTCTCTCCTTGGTAATTGGACATCCTATTGCTGTTTAATTCTCCAACGGATTCTGTTTCATCAGATCACGCCTGTCTCTCTCGGCTTTTTGTCTCTCTAATGGAATCAGTGAGATTCTTTACATTTCCTCTCGAGCCACGATCAAAATGGAAATAACTAGGTTTGGATGTTTTGCGACTGACTGACAGATGAATGCTTCCCACTGCATGTAGCACGGTGGTCGGATCTGTCCGGAGATGTACTCAAGACCCAAAATCATAATCATGGTAAATAACTGTGACACTGTATCCAAATTATATTAAAATTTTGGATATGATACGAACCCCTCATTAATTAGGATCTGCCAGCCAGCGTGGGATTCCTTCCCCAAAAGCCTGCAAGGACGTCATATGTTGTGAAATAAAGAATATAAATGTAATAGCAACAACAAATTGACAGAGGTGAATGCTGTTGGGTGCCATGTTAGCACTAATTTCTGAATATTGCAAATTAATCAACTTCAACTTGTTTCTATTGCATGACTTCCATATGGTAAAGGCATGTCTTTGATTTCATCAAATGTTAGAATGTCTACACTCTAAGAAAAAAAGGTTCTTAAAGCTTCAATATGGAACCTATGGGTTCCATATGGAACCTGAAGGTTCTATAGTACATATAAAGGTTCCGAATGGTTCTTAAAGGTTCAATGTAAGAACCATAAGGTTCAATAACACACCCATGCCAATCACATTAGTTACCAATACTAAATGTACTGTTAAGGGCAGTCACATAATTGATTAGAACAACAAATAAAGCCAGACAGTGCAGCCTCAAAGAGCAATTGAGCATTACATTAGACAGTTTAACTGATCAACAAGCACTCGGATTGTGGTTCCTGGTGAGTAATAAATATTTTTACGAAGTCTTGTCAAATGCTTCATGGTTATTAATATAATATGTAAATAGTTTTGTTTAATCAATACATGAGAACATGTTGTTATATTGTTAAGATGTATTGTTTTTGCAGAGATTTGAGTAGGAAAAAATACCAAATGACTATGAAAACATTCAGGACATGATGAAGAGGACTGTACCACACTCACTGTAGCATTTAGGAAGCAGAGACGATGAACTGCACAAGAAATATCACTTGCAGAAAATGTATTGCTTGTCATGGTGATTATTCATTGCAAAAAATTAAAATCGCTACATTTCACTATTATAAATCTGTAAATGTCATGTTGAATACTACTTTTGCATATACAGTAGATTGCTAAAGTATCCATGCCTCTAGATTTTGCTATATCAGCTATAAATTTATCTTGGACAAAAGTGGTACATGCAATTACCCCATTTTTTTTGGAGGTGATAATTTACCACATGTTGTAAATTTTCAAGCCACTTTGCAACTTTTATGTAATGTTTCGTATGAAATTGCAAATATTTTCATTGTTGCACTAGATTTTCATAAGGGTTTCTCTGAATTTGCTGAAATTTACCTAGGAAAACATTTCTCATGAAATATAATGGAATATCGGCTGGCAAGAATGAAAATATGAGAGACTTAGTATAGTAATAAATTGGTAAAAGTGCATCAAAATTGCATCTTATTTTTTAAAAGCCAATCATTTGTTGAGAATATTTATTGAGAAGTGGAAAATATTGCAATTTTCATGGAATTACATCACATGCTAAAGCCACGTAAGTTTAAAAAAAAAGTTGCCATTGATATACACTTCCCATGACAAACTATGAATAGTTATAGTTGACATTTAGGAGGATGAATACCTTTGCAACCCACTGTATTTTTGTGACAGATTGTTAACTGGTGAATCTTTAATTTAGAATGTCTGACAATGAAAGTTATTCCAATGATAATTTTGCCTTTTTTAATTTTGCATTCTTATTATCACACTGAAATATTTATATTGAACTATCAATAAAATTTGTTGTTGCAGACTCTTCATGAAATGAACCACAACTGTATTTATCCAAAAAGACTTCAAAATCTGCAAGGAGAAAATGAAAGGTAAAAAACTTTGCATAGTTTTTTTAAAACTTCTTTCTTAAAATCAAAGATATCACAAATTTTTGTTGAAGCATCCATAATGCAAATATAGACTGTAAATGACTCTGTGGTGTTGTGTATTCATATTGATATTTTCAATAAAGAACCAACCTTAGACAGAATGCAAAAAAGTAGAACATTCCATGAAAAATTATGAAGAATGAGTAAACTGGATGACATGTACAAAATTTACATGCGGATTGCTTGTCAACAACAAAGAACAAACCCCCCTTAATGGGCAACAAACAACAGTAATAGCACCAACAATATGAAAAACAGTTTGGTTGCTACATAGTTAATAAATATACAAAACATTTGCAGCTGTAATAATATATATAATTAATGTCTTCGATGCAACCATCTAATGTTATGATTTTTATAACACTTCCTATGCTTTATTTTGACAGGAGTCAACACCCACCTTTTTGTTCAGATCAAGCACAAGAAAGAGTCCAGTATATGTGGAAAATGTTGAAATATGGCATGATGGTCATCCAAGAGAGAGAACCTGATATTTCACTGGCTTTTGAATGTTTAATTGCTGTTTATTGGATTAAAAAAATACACCATTGCATGTGCTATGTGGAATTTTGCATCATTAATTGTGGTATGGTTAATTTGGTAAACTTGTAGATTGTATGTGAAATGATTTAATCCTTAGGTTGTGTGGGGCTCGGTCCAACATACCAAAACTATGTTTGTTCATGAAAGAAAATAAATGTATAAACCAAAATTTATTTCGTTGTGCTGTATATTTATTCATATCTAAAAGAAACTTTATTAAGCCAATATATGAACCTTTAATTGAACCTTGTTAGGTTCCAAATAGAACCACAGGGTTCTTAAATGAACCCTAAACAGAACCATAGATGCACCTATAAAAGTTCTTTGAAGAACTGTTGAACAATCCAAGGGTTCTTTACAGAACCATTTGATGGGTTTCTTCATGAACCATTGGGTTCCATACAGAACCTTTGTTCAAGAACCATTGGGTTCCATTAAAAACCCTAAATGGAACCTTGAGTTGTTCTTTTAAAGAACCTTTAGAGAGGTTCTAAAAATAACTAATAAAGGTTCCATATCTATACCGGCTTTTGAACCTTTAAAGATTCCATATAGCACTTATAGTTTTTAGAGTGTATGTGTTAATTGCCACTAAGGCGGTCTCTGAGTTCTTGTAGCACTCTCGCATGATGTTCAACCACAGAGTGCGACACTGTTTGTTTGGTGACTTCGTACATGGCCAATTGTGCCAGGTGCGTTTTCCATAAAAAGGATAAATGCATGGAAAACGCAGGGATTTTGCCTCATTATAATTAGCTGAAAACCATGCGTTTTCCATGCCTTCTTATGGAAAACGCACGTGGCACATTTGGCCATGTACATACTCCTGGTTATTCCCCATGCACGAATTTTTGTCATCTGTGCATTGTTTCCCTATAAATTTAATGCAGTCATCACTATGGCACTGCACTTTCTTCACTGATTTTGTGCAGCCCTTCATCACACGCGTCCTTTCATATATGTTTTCAATATACATTAGACTGATCCATCAGTCCCTGCATAAGTATACACATATATGACTTTTTCATAATAAACTATGTAAAACAATAAATCATTTTTATCATTTGGGGTATCATTGTTATTTCATGCCGGGTATTTTCACTCTCACAATACAATGATGTAGGCCTACATTGCCATGCAAAACTATATAAATATGTAGATTGTAAATATCGTAATAAATAACTATTATCACAACCTTCAAAACATCAGTCAAAAATGCCATAGACTGCATTTTTAATCAGGCGCACTCTTTTGTCCAATAACAGAGTGGAAATAAGACATGATGGGAGAGTGCTTTACATCATGTCAGATGAACCCTATTAGATCTTGCATCATGTGACATCGATATAACTACCCCCCTCAGGTCTCCAGGGGTTGCAAAGCAATATACATCAACAAACTGCCTTGGACCCTTTTAACCTCTGTAATTGGCCGAGAAACTAACACCCCTTTTTATCTGTCTGCATTTCAACTGGCTTTTGGTTTGTTGATTTACATGACGTCACCTGCGTCTCCATGGAGATGAAAGAACGGAAGTTGTACCATGATCAGACACGAGGCTGTTTGAGAAGGTACACCTAGCTTCCGGTGCAGTTCTTGATCAGCGCTATTTCATAAGAGAGGTCAAAACACCTTGGAATGAGTAGAATATCTCAACAGAAGTGCGTTCAGGTCTAATCGACATCAGCATATTTTGAGGAATTTCATAACCTGTTTAAGATACTCAGTCATGTCTTAAATGTCATGTATGCATGCAGAGTCAGGATCAGAACATTATTGACCCAAACAAGGACCTTTCAAGCACATAATCCAAAACATTATACAGGGTGATATGGCACACACTCTTTGATGGCCAGTCTGGCTTGCATACCTACAGTTAGTTTCATTAAAAACAGCCTGCCAAATTAAACCTAGACAAAGCTAGACAACTTCTGCCATACGATGCTACATGCCACTAAACAGAGCATGATGCAATGTATTCAAAATACATGCCATTGAAACAAAAGTGTGTTATTTGGCCAACAGACTATTGTTATGTTATGCTATGTTTTCTTATCTTATCTTAAAATACCTGGGTTTTCCATGTTTTAGCATGATGCAGAACTGTCTGGGTATAGCTGACTACTCAAAACCGAATCCAAAAGTACATGCCGCACCATCCGAGAGTTACGCATGCATATTTGTCATTTTATGTTGAAAAGATGCATGTCTATCGCAAATACATATTTATGTCAAAGAAATCTGTTACATTTACCAAGGTTTATATTTTTGCAGTGGTGGTGCGTGTAAGCTGGCTATAAGCCAGGAGTAGACAGAAGTGGCTGGCTTTAGCCAGTTATAGCTACAGCCAGGAATAGGCTGCTACAGCTGACTAGAGTCGACCATATTTTATGAAACTTACTGTACTTCACATTGTGAACATACAATACATTTTCTATGTTAATAAAAGAACACATCATCGACCCAAGTTTTGCATAGTAATCATGATGAAGTGACGAATTGGTGACTAATGCATGAGAATATCAAATATATCTCATATATGATTGATAGCAACTTTTGGTTTGATGACGTAATAGGAGGTGTTTTAAGTGAACTTTACAGACAAAAATACTCTTGGCAAATAGCCAAGTGTCTTTACCGTTATTTCCTCAAAATCAACTAAATTTTGTATATATATATATGTTTGGAGAATCTTGCTTTAAATATTAAGTCACTATTTCAAAGGTCACCTTGGCATTATGACCAGTAAGTCATGCTCTGTTACGAATCCTATGGCATTGGAGGCAAATTAGTCTGAAGGTTGTTTAACAAGGAGAAATATTCAAAATGAATGTCTTTGGGCCATAATTTCTATAAAAAGCATGGAGAAGCCCAAAATGGACTGCAAAGTCAACATTTATCCAACCCCAACACAGGTGGCCTCCCGTTAGATGAGTCGCTGATGACCTACGTTGCCTTAGTGAGGTCTCCTTGCTTAATGTTTTTAGCATATACACTGTAGTAGTGACAAGAAGATTGGAAAAATCTATTAAAAGACAAAATATTCATTATAGAAAAAAACTAAAGTTAAGAAGACTTAAATTTCTGTGTGATCTCATAGTGTATTTGCTTTATCTTGTGGGATTTTTCACTTGCCTCAGCATAGATAAAAGGCAATTTATACAGCAGATTTCATAGACTTGGAAACTAACTCCAGATAAAGGACGTCATGTGAATTGAAAATCCATAGCATTCCAAATCGGGCCGTCATTTCTATATCGGCCACCGTCGTTACAGCATCGTTTTGACATCACCGACATCGTGCCAACATTGGAATGATTTGGAATGCTATCTGGGAACTTCCATTGCTTAAGACAGTCCCTCAGCCAATGAGGGTCCTGCATCCACGTGACGTCCTCTATAGAGCTTAGCTGCTAAATCTCATTGAGCGGGGGCCTAGCTCAGAGGTAGCGCTCGGGGCCTCCAACCACTGGGTCCCGGGTTCAATTCCCGGTCGAGCCTAAGTTAGATGGCTGTTTCCTCCTTCGTCTCATTGCCATGGTCTCTGCCTGTCCTAATTAGCCCAACTGGTGCATAAATACAGGACGTAAAGCCCTAATCAAACACACACACACACACTACTAAATCTCAGAAATTTGCTCTAATATCACAGGACAATGGCTTGCAATTGTATATCTTATGTGAGTGACCCATGGGTTCGACTTAGCTCATACAACATCCGAATCAGCTGGCCAAGCTCTACCTCCAGACCACCCAGCTGATATCAGTTGCTGTTATTCATTGTCATGTGCACTCGATTTAACATGAGAAAAAATGAAACTCAATCACTCGTAAAATGAAGTTCACTTTTGTTCGACCTGTGTTTCATTCTTCGTTTTGTGTCTCTGCCAAGTGCAAAAGTTGAGAGCATAAAAAGTGACCAGTTTGTATTGAAACTACAGGAGTGCCAAGAGCTGACAGGTAAACATGAGATTCGGTTAATAACTCTGTGTAAAATATGAAGCATGACATGTTGATGAAAATCCGGGACTTTTTGAAGTCTCACGTGACGTCATGTGACCATGAGACTTGGTGTAACATGACAAAGCGCAGCACGAAAACCTTTTTTCCTTTTAGAAGAACTTTTTTGTCAATTATGTCAAACAATGCAGGTGGTTTAGTTTGGATTTTCTTTTGTGTAAATGCCAGAATTTTGTATAACTGTTCTCGTAATTAGAATTTTAAAAATCAGCTTTTTTATCTTTTCTATGAGCGTGTGCTCTGGTGATTATTTTTCAAAACCTGATCTAGAGGAAGTGCAGAAAAAACATGACAGAAAAACATTCTTTTGTGGTTCCCTTCCACTTTAAAATCCCACGTCTAAAGACACAATGGTATGCAAATATAAAATCACTTCTAAAAGATTCATGCAGTCGTGAAAAATCTGCTCAGATTTCTTGAAAACACAAGCCAAATTGGTTTGCATAAATGCATGAAATCTTAAAATTGCATATGTTGGGAACTAGATCTCATACTTAGTTTGCGGTGCACAATGCGCTTCATAATGCACAGCTTCCCAACAATGCAATGCGCTCCGAGGAAAGATCAATTTGTGTTTTTCAAACAACCCAAAAAGAGCATTACGCCTGAATGCTCTCACCCAGCACAGAGAGAAGCTCCTGACATACAACAAAGGAATAGTGCACATGCCCCTTGATGTCACAAAAGAATAGAAAATAAAGCAAAGAAAAATCTCTTTTTATATTTCTGGCTTTTGTGTTTGATCTACACACTTCCCTCCAAAAGTTCATAAGCCACATGACAGAAATAGCTGAAGTGCACGTTTACCATTAAATGCATTCCACAGAATTGAAGGACATTCCACATTACAATGGTTTATGACATACTTTATTACAACGCTTGATGCATAATGCAATATGCTTATCTTAATCAGTGTATTTCAAGTTAGTTCATTGAATCAGTATATTTCAAGTTAATTAATTCCTCATCCATATATATACATTAAAAAAAAATATATATTTCAATGCTTTTATTGAATTATTACTCTAGTATACTTTTAATATTTAGTGTAAATAAAAACCATAAAGTTACGTATTGGCCAACTCTGCTGAAAGTCCCAGGTTCGATCCTCGGCCCTAGAACTCTAAATATATGACCTACATCTCAGCTGGATTTCGATATCATATAAGACATTAAATTGGAGGTGCCTTGTAATCGATGTCTATGCTGAAGCAAGTAAAAGACCCCACCCATGGGGTAAATGTGTAACATTGTGTGGACGCCAAGCCTTATCATTAGCTGGCCAAATAGGCTGACTTAGCTTCAGACCCAGTAGCATTGAGACATGACAATTGACATTTGTCTATACTAGTTCAAAAGAATGCTCTTGGACACTTTCATATCTGCAAACTTCTTTGGAAATGTAATGTTTCGTGTGAAACTCTATACATTTTTTTGACAACAACATTGATTCTGTGCTGCCCACCTGAATCCCAAATGTGTCATCTCGTGAACGGAGCATGGCTAACATCCTGTCGATGAACGGAGCATGACCTGCATCCTGTTGAGGTTTTCGCTGACATTTACCTACGTCCTCCTGTGGATGTAGTCGGCTACTATTAATTAACTAAATGAGATAAACAAGGTAGTAGAACAAGGTACTGTGATAAACCACAAGCTTAGCCCTAAGTACAATCATACTACAGCAGGGCCTTGCATTAAGACCACCTCACTAATAAGCCCACATCAAAATTAAGGATTAAATGTGTCCTCTTGATATCCCCAACAACCATTCCATGATGGGTCCAGGGTGGGGCACCAATACAATTTAAATATACAAATGTAAAATGAATATAAATTGAAAATTACTACAAGATAATGCATACATTACATTTGTATATGTATCTGATAAATTATGTTTTTTAGAGCATCAAGACTGAGGAAGATTTCATTTCGATTTGCAAGCACCTCCTGAACCATGCATACAAGCCAACATTTGGTGCCTTATGCACATGTAGGCAGTACTTTAAATATAAGGACCGAGTATTATGTGATTGCATTATTCATAAAATGACCTTTGACCCTTTTGGTCATTCATTGGAGGAGTGGAGGGTATATATAGTTCATTATTTCACTGTGAATGAATGAATGAATCAACGACTGAATGAATTAATGAATGAACGCATGAATCAATGATTCAATGAAGGAATCAATCAATCAATACTTGCGCCAACCAATTAAGATATACCAGGTCAGATCAACATAGGAATTATTCGAACGATGTAGGAATCATGGAGTTACATGGGAAACATGTATTGGGCAAGCTTAGATACAAATCATAGCTGAAAACAAATAATACTTTTTTTTTTTGTATCAAATTGATAGAGACATACTGTCTATACACCTAGTCCTGGCTTGTGGAGCCTACTTCCTTTTTTCAGTTTTTATTCACAATTTATGCATATATCCGTACCTACTCGTTTTGGCTCAGCATATCAGTGAGAACATTACGACTGGTGGTGAATTATGCAGTGGAGATATGAATTCATCAGACCATGACCGGTCACCTGGACACGCGCTCAGCTCATTCCCACACTTCGCGCTGAAATCTCGGGACTGCGAGAGCTGGGACTTGAGACTTGCACTGTAAAAAGTCAGTTCAGTGCAGAAGAGCGGACTGGCTCCTAACTATCGGACTAGTACTCAACTAGTGAACTAACTGCATGGGCCCGCTCATTAGGTGCTGGAAGGGAGTGTTGCTGTAGTAGTTGAAGCCTGTTGGGTAGTGTGCAGTCTCAGCGGAGCATACAGTGTAAGCACACAGCACTCACTGCTCAGTCAGCAGCACAGAGCTGTGGGGTGAGGACGTACACTGCACTCCTGAACTTCTGATGTTTTCATTTCACCATTTGATCCATACCTTCGGATGCTGATGGACACCTCACGGATATGCACTCTTTGGGATTTTATGAATGGATATATTTAGATCGCATCAAAACCACGAATCGTGACTGGACCAAATAGTTTTCTCACACAGCTTGGGACCCCTGCGAATCATTTCCAAAGTGGACCTCTTCAAAGGCCTACAAGATTCTCTTTCAGGAATCCACACTTTTCTTCATTTCAAAAGGATACTGGATCACAGGATATTGCATTATTTCTTGTGGGATTTAGTACCAAGCGTTTCACATGTGAAATCATTATTTTCACAATCACATTTCCAGCACTCTGGAGCGAAATTTGCAGTACCTACTGAAAACATAATGAATTTTCGAAGGTAACATAAAACTTGTGAAGAAAGTGTGTTGCAAAAATGTTGCAGAAAGTGTTATAAATAGGATAACCTACAAATGCAGTTCAGTGTTAAAAGATAAGGATTGCTACTCGCACAATTTACCATGCTGAACTTGTCAACGAGCACAATGATAAGTCACCGATTGAAAGCCTTGGGGAGACTCGGCTATTTGGGAATGGTTTATTTCTTTGTAGTGACAGTTTCAGCGCAAGACACTTTGCTCAGAGATGCCCACAACAGTTACAAACCCCTCAAGTACGGGGGCTCGGGGGTGACGGCCTCAAGTAGCGGGGGGTGGCAGACTGAGCTTACCCGGCTGCAGGAGCGCATGGATCACCACCTCAAAGAGACGGAGAGGCGAATCTTGCGCAGACTGCAGGAAAAGCTGCACTTACAAAACCAGAGTCAGCAGTCGACCAACCATGACCTGCAGAAGATGATGGAGCACTTATCACAGCACCTGGATGACCTCAGAGAGATGGTCAACGCCAAAGATGACGTCATCGAGAAATTAAACCAACAGGTGACCCACCAACAGAGGGAGCTGCACAAAAACAAAAACAGCCTGGACAGATTACATAAGACTGTGAGCAACCTATCAGAGCTCGTGGAGGAGCTCTTATCGCAGCGTCAGATGACGTCATCAGCGCCTGCTGTGACGTCACAATTCTCCACAACGCCTGTTCCGTTCAACCCTATGTTCCCAGTGGGTAAGTCACAAGCCCTATCATCCTATTACCTAGTTGAATGCCTGCATTGTGCTCGGCAGTCTATTTATCAATTGAACTGCCCATAATTGTTGTTTTCTTTAAACTCCAGTAGTTAGCAGGCAAAGATGAAAGTCAGTCCAACCCCTTGGGGTATGATATCTGTGATCAAATGGCTAGGTGCCCTCGGGGTCATACACTTCATTGACACACTCTCAAGTTGACTGTGCAGTGGGCAATTTCTTACTACTTCCTACAGTAGGCCTATCTGCGTACCGTCAAGGAGTTGGCACAATGAAATATGCTAATTTATTACCTTTGCAGATAGCTAAGAAAACCTGTCTGAATTCAGGATAACTTAGTGTGGAAAAACAACCTCATATTGTGGTGAAACTGTGGCCTTTTTCTATGTTAAACATTAGGGAATTGTGCTTCTATTGCTAGTGTTATTGGTCTGTGTGTCAGTGAATACTATCTGATGGGTGATTTTATCATAGGAGAGTATTCACCCTTGTAACTGTCTGACAGTGTCAGTTCATCATGAACACTACATGTTAAAGAGCCAGACACTGTGTCTGCATAAGCTATGTCTTCTGCAACACAGGTTACCCTTGCAATATGACAGCCCTCCATATCCAACCTTCCATAAATCAACCTGCCGGCTACCTGCAGGCTCTTAATGCTTCACTGGGATAATTTATTAATAATGCATTTTGCACGTTTAAGACGATTGATGATTTTTCTTGTCCTCAGCCCGTCCTCCTTGAATAATGTATCATCCACAGCTCAGAGTGTGTTAACATGGTTAAGTGTCTGTGGAGCCTGTAGGTTGTCTATCATTGGCTGCCAAAAAATATATTCCTATCCTTTCCTATCCTATCCTACAAGCATGTATTATCCTATCCTATCCTATCCTGTCCCACAAGCATGTATCATATCCTATCTTATCATATTGTATCCTATCCTATTCTACAAGCATGCATCCCTATCCTATCCTATTATATCCTATTGTATCCTATCCTAACCTATCCTATCCTAACCTATCCTATTCTATCCTACACGCATGTATTATATCCTATCCTATCCTGTCCCACACAAGCATGTATCATATCCTATCCTATCCTAAAAGCATGCATCCTATCCTATTCTATTGTATCCTATCCTAACCTATCCTAGACCACTTCATCAGTCCCTACATGTAAACCTATCCTATCCTAACCTATCCAATCCTATCCTATCCCACAAGCATGTATCATATCCTATCTTATCGATTCTTACCCTACTCTATCCTATCCTATCCTATCCAATCCTACCCTATTCTATCCCATCGTATCCTATCCTATCCAATCCTACCCTATTCTATCCCATCGTATCCTATCCTATCCTATCCTACAAGCATACATCCAATCCAATCCTATCCTATCCTATCCCATCCCATCCCATACCATCCCATCCCATCCTATCCTATCCTATCCTATCTATGAATAGCAATTTCATGAAGCCACTAATATTCATTATTATGAGATTAGATCGTCCTTGAATATTCTGCATTTTGCAGCCAGATGAAATCATTTGGAGCTATTTTCATTTTACTGCTTAATTCATATTTCTTATAAACAAAACATTCCGATGGGAATGTAAATGTATAACCAGTTAAAATGGCTACCATTGTATCTGTGCCTTGCATGAATCATAACATAATGCAGCAGTTTTGTTTTATCTGACAGGGTGGCCTCATTCAAAAGTACAACATTATAGAATGGTGATATCAAAATGTGTTAACATTTTTACTGGCCATACCTCTCTTGTTTATGAAGTATTCTTTTGAAAGGTCATGGCCACCTGATTATTAGTGTTGTCCAGGTACTTGTTCTATAGTTCATGGCTTAATTAGAAAAACACTAGGAATTGTATTATTAGGCCTATAATGCACCATAAATGCATCTCGCCAGTACCCCATAATTATGGGGTATGGGGTACTGATCTCACCCAGTCACTTCATTGCATGGATCGTGATATAAAATATCTCTAACTTAAGGTGTGTCTGTGTTGGAAAAACTGCTAGTCTAAGAGATATTTTAATTTATGAATAGCATTAATATATGCATAAAAGAGTAATATTTTATCATTTTTTACGTTTAGTTGACATTATTAAATACATCTTAATGGACTGGGTTTACATCATAAATGCAAAAGATGGCTGGCAGTTTGACAGGTTTGTTTTTCGTGTGTGTGAAATATTGGTGTAAGTGAAGGGGATTTCCCCCATAGAAGTTGTTCATGGGACTCTTTGACAGTTCTGGTTATTGCAAATGAAATTTGTTTAGGATACACATTAGAGAGGGGGCTGTCACTTCTTAACCCCCTTGTCATTCTACTTTATGAAAACATGGGGCATACTTGGGCATTATTTATACATTATTTGAACATTATTTGAAGGTTATTTAGTCTTTGTGGGGTCTGGATTTGACTGACACGAAGTGGTGACAGGATGATGGCCACAAGTGGGCGATATTATGTGCAGTAGAAGTGGTGCCATGAAAAATACAATAGGAATGTCCTTGTGGATCCAGAGGGGAATTTACTCAGATATCAACTTGGTGTTTCTGAGCTTTGGGGAGGCATGTATTGTCAACAACGTCATGTCATTTATATGGAGGCGAAGTGGACCTCCTGTTTAGCAAAGCTTTTTCTATTGATAGCACTTTTGTAGCACATGCTTATGTTCATTGTGACATCTCTGCTTTGACGATGTCATCAAAAGACATTATTGATTTCCTAAACATACAAAATGCATATTGAAGCCTCTACAGTAGTGTGTACTTTATTTGTTATGCACAGGCTGTAAGTTTGACTACTACCTGTGTACTACCGTGTGTAGTGTATACTATAGTGTGTAGTGCTAGTTCACGGATGTATAAACCACCCCCTTTTTTTAAAGTATCTTTTCCCAATTTCTCATTCCCCTTTCCATATTCACACCGGCTGTTGTCGTAAAAATAAAATGTAGTCTGATTATGTCACTTATCATACGCATTCATTTACTCTTATATCTCTCCTTCCCTCCTTCCCTCCTTCCCTCCTTCCCCCCTTCCCTCATTCCTTCCTTCCTTCCTTCCTTCCTTTTACTTACCTACTTATTTACCTATTTACATGCCTACTTACTAACTTACTTCCTTCCATTTACTTACATATACTTACTTACTTTACCTACTTACTTACTTACGTCCTTCCATTTACTTACCTAATCACTTCCTTACTCTTACTTACCTACTTACCTATTTACCAAATTACATACTTACCTACTTACCAACTTGTTTACTTACTTACTTACTTACTTGTCACCTTGTCTGTCATTTTCTCACCCCTACCCTGCTGTCTCTCTTTAGGCCCTTTCCTCTGAAAGATGACAGCTGCTAAAATCTTCAGGTCGTATGCAGCACCACTTTCTGTTTGTTTTTCTGCAAATATTAGGCATTACCATGTAGTTTGGAGGCCATGGACATAATTTGTGATATGTTTGTACTATTCCATGCAATCAACTGTGCCTGATATCGCCCATCCTGCATCTGTACCAGTTTCTCTTCATAAGCCAAGGTTGATATTTGTTTGTTATGATGGACAGTTGCTTCTTTCGGATCTGACATTAGGTTTTACCCCAGATAATAAAAAATACGGATATCTTTATTCCTAACAGACTGGTCTGGCATTGCTACATGAGGGGCTGGGTTGTCTGACATCCAGGGTTTGGCAGAAACACCTTTTTGTTCATCTTTATTTATTCGATATTTTTGTCTTTTAGTTATTAATGAATTAACCAGCACATTTTGTTTAACAAAATAGTTGATAAGGTGAACTAGCTTATCTATTATTTTGTACATATAGTGGTCTTATAATGGGACAATATTTATGATAACAAATATGAAGTTGTAGGTCTGAATTCGGTTGATTCAATCATTTAATGGATATTTGTTTTTCCTATAATGTAATATAATTCAAGATTTCTTTCAGTACTGTTCATATTCTACTTTGTAATCCTGACTCACAATCTAAATTTATAAATACTTTTTTGACAGTTGTCTTTTCTCAAGTACCTTGTATTTGCAGTAGCTGTGCTTTGTACCTTGCAGTGCCCTTTTGGTCCATTACTTGAACTTTTGCTTTCTTTGCTTTTTGAACTTAACGGTAGTCATGTCCTTTCATCAGAGATAATTTTTAGTGAATTTTTTTTTCTCTTCTCCTTTTCATGCTTTGCTGAAAGACTTCTTGTGGTGAAAGCTGTTTAAGTGAGCGGCCAATCATCAAAGAGAGAGAGAGAGTGAAATCGCTCAGGCATTTATTTCTAAGATTTATCTCAAAAACTGTTAAACATGTCTTGGGGACCGTGGTATGTAGGGTTGGGGCACAGGAAAAAATGCAAAGGGTGACAGTGGTTGAGAAAGAAATTAACAAGGGAAAAAGTTCTAAAGAAAACATGAAAATGGTACATATAGAAAAGGTTCCTCAAATATGCCAGACCAGAATTATTATTATTATTGCAGAGTAATAGCTTACTTGATGCTTAAATGATTCCTTGAAAATAAAATGTTGTCAAAAGACGAGTGACACCTGTCACATCAAGAATGTGCAACCACAATCTATGCAGAATAACATGCTCTAGCATTAAAGTAATTTCAAGCATGAAGGTGCAGTTAAATTCCTTGAATCAACAATTAAATGCTTAATGTAAACACTCTATATTTTGGTTGCTGAAAAAAGGTCACTGCATCAATTCGAACCATTAAAAAATACCTTAAGTGTTTTGTAATCATCTTGTAAAAAGAGTATTTTTTAAGAAATGGTGGCAAAATGTTTGCAGGCAGAAGAAGTGTTGAAAAATGCAGGTCTAACCAGGGTTTTAGAAGCCACAGAACATTAGCTTCAACTGGAAGAAATCTGCTATGTTAGTGTCATCCTAGCTATAATCAAATCTGTCAAAGATCTATACTAGTTTAAAGTAGATATATGTTCAAGTAATCCTCCTCCACTTCCTCTCCTCCTCTTCCTCCTCCTCATCCTCCTCCTCTTCCTCCTCCTCCTCCTCTTCCTGCTCTTCCTCCTCCCCTCCTCCTCCTCCTCCTCTTCCTGCTCTTCCTCCTCCTCTATTCTCTTCCTCCTCCTCCTCTCCTCTCCTCTCCACCTCCTCCTCCTCCTCCACAGACTTTAGCTGCCTGTCTTTTCTTACTTTTATGTGACACTCTAAGAAAACAAATTTATCTTTCTGCTTGGCAAATAAAGTGGCCATTAAAGCATAAGAAAGTAAGACATTAAACTGACTATGCTAGGCATCTTGAGAAATATGGAATGGAAAGAAATCTACAGTGAATTCCATAAACAACAGTGGGAGATCGGACCACCTGCAGGCTTTGCCACATTGACTTAGCTACAATTAGCAAAAAGTAAAAATATAACACTCCTCTTTTTGCACAGGGGTAAGCGATACCTGGGGAGCTGCATTCAGCCCCCTGTCACTGTGCCCTGACTGATCTTAATGTACAGTTGATATTTGAGATGACAGTGGGTTTGTTTTGAAGAAACTTGAGCAAAACGTCTCAGACCTTTTTCTCTTCTGCTATTGTGGTAGGCTATGCATACAAAACTGAGCTCTTGGGCATTTTTATTTATTTCTCCTAAAGTATTTTATTACTTAAGGTCATTCTTACTGCATCTACAGAGCTACGCGAGTTCGTAGCTGCATGCATGCTCTGTAATTACCAGCTCCATTCTAAAGATCATGTTAGATTTACTGCACCTTGGGCCTGGCATAAAGCACTCGAGGTAACTCGGCAGGAATTTGATCTGAAGGAATCCCCTCGTGTTGACATTTGCTAAGAATGTCTCTATGCTTCAAATGATGGCGTTGGCTACATACATTATTTACAAATGCGCAATAATATTCTTTTCATGTTGGCGTATAGCTGTATTTATAAATATATATCTAGTGGTAAGATGGCAAGAATTCAACCTAGCAAGATTCATTATGGATCATCAAAGATTTTTGTATGACGAAAAACAACCTCCCAGCACTTGGGCGATTTTTCCTGCACCTCAAGAATATGCTATATTCTCCCAGAGTGGGATATTTTTTAGGCCAGTTAATTAGGGAGTCCTTTTAACAACACTCTGAGCTGCTGAGAAGAAAACAAAGATCGTAGAGCGAGGGATGCAAAAACTGTGGGGGCAACAATAAGAATGGCTGAGTTGGCGTCTGGCGAGGGAGTAGCTGGCATTCTGAGTGTCACATGAGCCCAGTATCAGGACCTGTCGAGTTGATGGGAACCACTGGGAGCCGCGCTGCATGAGAGTCACCTGGGTGGGGACACCTGCCAACTATTACGTAACATGCACCCCCAAAACGAGCCAAACAGAAGTTCATTCTGGTGGAGTATATGATTCAGTATGAACCTAGCCTGAAGACAGCCTCGTTATTAAGACGTACTCATTGCATCCCTCGCTCTACGATCTTTGTTTTCTTCTCAGCAGCTCAGAGTGTTGTTAAAAGGACTCCCTAATTAACTGGCCTAAAAAATATCCTACTCTGTACAGCAAAGTATATTCTTGAGGTGCAGCAAAAATCGCCCAAGTGCTGTGAGGTTGTTTTTCGATATTAAGATCACCTTACAATTAATTTACTGGAGAAAACCAATCTTTGGTCTCAATATTTTCCATGTAGCTCTACAGCTGAGGGGGTGTTTTTGTACGTAGGAGGCAATGACTGAGAAAATATCAATTTTGTTGTTTTCAGAGAGCGAAAATTAGTAAAATCAGAAATTGTCATCTCATGTTTAATAAAATGATATCTGACTAAAATCTTTTCTGAAACATGTATTTGACCCCAGAATAAAATAATATGTTTCAGTTGGCCAACTAGTTTCTTGATTTTGGGAACCAGGGGAATTTAATAGTCAAAATTTAGAAATAAAAGGTATAATTTATACTTCTCCTTGCTTTGTTTATTCGTGATATCTGCCAATATAATAGTTCTATCTATTCATGTCACATATAATGCTGTTTTGCTTCACTATTAAAACCATCTCACAATTACAGCCAGTAATTTGTGGTGTTATGATGAGGACCTCTGCAGAGTTCTCTACATATATATACCTCTTTATGTAGACCACCACCTTTGACCTAAATAGTGTGAAAAAAATGATATTACCGTATTAATAAGGTCACCTACAACGAACGATATCATGTACATTTTATTACTAAGACAAGGTCAATGTCAAGGTGACCTTGTGGCTAGATCAGTGCGTGTGTAATCTGTTATTCATCAGGCAGTTGTTCTTTATATTTTGTCTTTTTTCTATCAGCATGGCACTGGTTTTCCTGTCTCCCAATTTTCCAAGTGCAATGCACTTGTTGTCCATGACCTTTTGACCTCCAGCTCGTGACCTCGTGGCTTCTAACTCGTGATCTGACACCCGGGAATGTTCCTGTTTTCTCAGGGTGTGATGCTGCATGGCACTGGATCTTTGAGGGTAGTGGGTTTTCCCCTTCAGCCAAAGATCTTACCCCTTTTGTTGAAGTCCTTGAAAAGACCGAGAAAATGTTTCAAATTTTAAGTTTAGTTCTTCTCGCTCAAAAATGAGCAAATTAAAAGATATTGAATGTTCAACTACAGCGATAACAGCTTTTATCTTATAACATCTTTCTCAGGTGAAAGAAATGTGATTAGCGAGTCAGAATTTCTCAACAATATTTTGCAAAATGAACAGTTGCTGAGCATAAACATAAGGCCTGTATCCTTTAGTCAGTTGTTGATGCAAAGATGTCGACTGTTGCTGAAACAGAGCTAGCTGCAGCATCTTCAGTCTTGGCTCAGCAACCGATTTGAGATTATCCTTATCTTATCTACTTAACCATCAACGATAGCTCAGTAGTGGAAGGCATATAGCTTTACCCTGCAGCACAGGTTCACATTTCAAAAGCCCTAAACCTCACACTTATATTCTTGTGTTATGATGCTATGATTGTGCTCATGATAGGCTATACTCGTGCTTATAAACATCCTCAAATCTACAGTGCAGGAAGATATACACCCAGAGCAAAAAATATTTTAGCAGCATGAAACTAAAATGGCATTAGATCACCCCAGTCCCATATGCTAAGCAATTCAACAAACACAGAAGTTATAAAAGCAAATGCAGAGATATATAAGTAACCCAATAACAAACAAGGCTTTTTCAGTCTGCACATAGTCTTTGTCCAACAACAAAAAGCTTATCTAGTCAACATTTTAACGTATCACATTACTATGGTCAGGATGAGTCAGGTGACTGCTGCATCTGATATCAGGTTTTTAGCAAAGCTGCGTTGGGTAGGATGCACATAATAAACGGTTTCACTTTGATTTACATTCTAAACAAATATATTATCCTCTCTGTTTTTTATATATCTGTGGAAAAGAGTGAAACTTGAATTGGAAGACACAGACGAGGTAGAAAGATAGATGGATAGATGGATGGATAGATAGATAGATAGATGGATAGATGGATAGATGGGTAGATAGATGGATAGATAGATAGCATTCCAAATCGTTTCAACGTCGGCGCGATGTCGGCGATGTTAATATGATGTTGTAACGACAGCGGTAGACAGATAGACAGATAGACAGATAGCCTGACTCACCAGCAGGACAGAAAGACTTATTAAACAAGATGGAGATGCAGGGGACAGTAATGGCAAGAACCATAAACCATCATGTAAGCAAATAAACACGTTTCAGCCATATTTGTAATTGTTGTGTACCCATGTCATCTGAATCTCCAAGTGCTTCCAGAGTGGACCCAGAGAGGCCCAGCCATGTCCCAGTGTGGCTATCAGGGCTGCGCAGGGACCTCCAATCCCTGCCCAGAATACTTAAGGGCCCTGACCGAATTCTGTGACCTTTCAGTTTGACCTCTAATGAGGGTTGGCCATATGGAAGGGCACGGTCTGTAACAGTGGCTCGCCAATAGCTGACACCCAAATTATCGGCCACCAGTGACTAGGTCATTGTTCAAAGCACTGGCCCCCGGGGTTCCGTGGACACCCACCTTGCAGGGTGGCAAATACACCCCACCCACAAAGGTGAAGGTCCTTTACTCCAGAGGGTTCATAAAAAAAGGTTCTAAGGCTATGTTCAGCAATTATTGAGCATGCAGGCCTTTGTATAAAAAGTTACAATAGAAGCCAGCAGTTACAATTGCTGTTGAAAATATTCTCAGGTGCTATTGTAGATATTGCAGAAGTGATCTAAATTGAGCAAGAAAACAAACTGTGGGAACAGATGGTTAAATATGTACTTTGTCAAGGTCTAACTTATTTTTTGTTGGTAGATTTTAAATGTATAACAAAATAAACTAACAATAATCTATAAATTAATTTAATATTGTGGCATTATTTTTGGGAAAATTGTCATCATTTATTCTGTAACGTTTTTTAACAAAAGGTTAAGAGGTACCTGTTGAACTGGATAGAATTTCTGGCTTCATTAAGCCTAGGAACTTGAGCAACTGCAGAAGTGTTGCACATGTCAAGTCAGATAACCACAAAAAAAGCAGACGAGCATAGAGAGGCTCCCTAAAGTAAACCTCATGCAAATGTTAGAGTCTTTCTCCTCACTTGCAGCTTTTAATATGGTATAATTTGTCATTCTAACTGACTGGACAGTGTCCTCTTTATGTATATAATATGCTCCATTAATCTTCTTGGTGATAAATTACCACCTGATTCTGAACATATTTTACAACTAAACTGTTAAAAAATCAAAAAAAAATATGAATTGTACCGTTTAGAATTTTCAACAGGCCATTTCATCATCTTGTAATTTTGTTTCCTTCTTTAAATAATTTTTTACACAGAAATGCTTCTTTTTTTTCTTTTTTTCTTCAGGTCTAATACGTTCTTTATAACGTCAGATATCACATTCTCAGACTATGAATGCCTTATACTTTCAAATGGTTATTCATATTTTAAGACATGGCTTCAGTCATCTCATGCATAATACTGCTTAGATTTGCCTTTTCAACTACTTCTAAATGCAACAAAGAATGCTTAGAAGTGCTTCTTTGACACCTTGTATTATTCATGACTCAGTATTAGAGAGATTACGAAAAAGCATTAGACAAAGTCAGCACTTAACGTCTCACGCAGTCTGGGCTGCAAATTACCAGTTTTGCACGTGTGGGGACGAAAAAGTACCGAAGAGGTGAGAAAAAGTGATAATTTCCTCTTGTAGTCTGTTATAATCCCTCCTTTCTTCACATACTAGCCAACGTTTATAACCTTCTTTTACTTTACAAAAATACTAAAAAGGTATATTTTTAAGCCCTCTTCTGTGACTTTTTAATACTCGAATATATGCAATCACCAAAAAAAAATACTAAGGCATTTAAGGATACATTTAAGGATACTAAAACATGTCATTTTGACAGACAGTGCACCTTTAATAAAGAAGTATGGCCTTAATGATGAAGATACAACTTTTCTAAAGTCTCGCAGTTTTGTCCCCAAATTACACATCTCGCGAGACAGCGAGACTTAGGAGAATCTCGTTATTATGGAGGGGAATTCGTCTTATCTATCTTTTCCTGACAATGTCATCTATCAATGTCCTAACATCCATGTTATATCTCTCATCACTCATACAAATTGAGCACAAGAGAATGGGGGACCCCTCAACACCTTGCATAATCACTTCAGTATTAATTTAAAGCCTCAACACATTCATCATCATATTAGTTGTTTGAAGATAAAAAGAAAAGAGAACTTTAGTCTAATTTTTTAAAAGTTTGGTATGATGGAAAAACACCTAGTGGTGAATAGTTAAACTATAAAAGACTTTAAAGTTCTTTATAGAGCGACGTGTATAGCTCAATATATTGTAGATTTTAATACTTAGTTTTCCATTGAATCATAGTTCACTGACTGAAGCTGTATATATGGTGAATTAAAATGTGTAAAAAGCCAGATTCTAACAAAAATATGAACCTGAAACAGAAGCAACACAAAATCGGATGCATCCTCGATAAAATTATCAAAATTTGCTAATTATCACCATTTCTTCCCTTGATATCATATGATGTTTAAAGCTGCATTGGCAGTCGGTTTTTGTACCACCTAAAAATCTATCCAAATAAAGTAAAATGCTTCTAATGGATGAATTAAACACCTAAAATTGTCCAGATTGAACTAAATTATGAAATATCACAGGAATCTACTCGATCGGCTTTGTTTACATTTTAGCTAATTATGCATAGGAACGTACTGGAGAGCGTCGCCGGTTTGCAATTTCAGAGTCATTTTTATAAAGAAAATTACATCAGAGTTGTTTCAATTTACACCATAAGCGAACTACAAATACATTTTTGTACATAATGAACTTGGAATTTTCGAAAATCGGACGAAAATTGAAGGAGCTGTTTAATAAAATGTATCACGAAGCGAGGACGCTAATGACGTTCATTTGTGCCTCGTTTTCATGTCATTGGCCATAAAAGACCATGCAATGTAAACAAACTGGCAATTTTTGATGGCATGAAAAATTAAATGCCTGGTGAAGTTTATTTATTCCATAGAGAAACTGTGAACCCAGCAAAACTCAGATGGTAGGTAATCAGTATTAAGAAGAAAATGAATTGAATGCAATAGATTTTGGCCACTGTCATTTTGACAGACAGTGCACCTTTAATAAAGAAGTGTGGCCTTAATGGTGAAGTGGCCGTTTTGGTATATATGGGAGGTCAGAGACAGCCTCTGATGAAATTATACACTTATGCTACAATATCTTTGTGATGCAAGTTATTTGCGAAGGTGTCTTGGGACGGTTTTTACCGTATTTGTCATGATATAGCAACATCATAGGAATGTGTAACAACAAGACCTTGTTGTGTTAAAGACATTGTTCCTAGACTCACAAGAAGTCGACATTTCATGAGTTGTGACTCACCCAGGTCTTTGCCCTTTCGTCTGGCCCTTAGGATGACCCAACATGTAGACATCAGCTTGTTAGAGAATGAATAAGCAAGACAAGAAAGAACATCTTGCACACCTCATTATCCGTCGAGTTAAAAATTAATGTTTCCAAGGGTTATTTAATTTGTCAACATTATTTCGGCTGGAATGGCACATGCTGGATCAATGAAAGCTGTTTGAAATTTGATGAAATTCTTTGTTTTCTTATTATCGCTATTTCGTCCTTTGCACATGATTTATTGGTACAGTAACTGCCTTACAGCTAATTTCATAGACTTGGAAACTAAACTCCAGATGACGTCATGTGAATCCAGGACTCCCATTGGTTAGGGCAGTCCTGCATTCACATGAGTCCTGCATTCACATGACGTCCTCTGGAGTATAGTTTCCAAGTCTATGAAATTGGCTGGAATATAAAACTGACTTTAAAAAAGAAGAAGAGAAAGTATGGCCTAATGGTAAAGTGGCCGTATTGGTGTGGTAGCTCTGATATGCGTAAGTCTAAAAGGGAGGGTACCCTGGATATCATTCAATGAACTCTAGAATTATCTGGGCTGACACAAGCCCAGTTAATGGCTTGTTGACCAGAGTTGCTTTCAAGATCCTCAGACCACATTGTCTCCACATCACAGCGTGAGTCTATGATGCCATAAACTAGTTTTTGTCTGGGAATGCCTGACTCTAACAATGTTTGTCATGACTTAGTCGGACTTACCCTTAGTGTATTGTTACGTCAGTTGTAAGTTATGGAAACAAGCCTCAGAGACACCTTAATGGAAGATGTGCTGTGCTTTGTGACTTACACAATGTTATTCCCCGGCTGTCAAGGACCAGCAGCTAGGGACCTTGGCCAAAACAAAGTCCTCTCAGGTCCTCATTTATGTTTCATGGGGCAAAGGAAATCGGAGAGGGCAATGTCATTCTGGCCCAGCCTCCCAGGGCCCCAGGAGGGCATAGGAATCTCTCCTCTTACATGGCATGATGGGAAGACGCGATGCAGCTGCTGCAGCAATGCAGGCAGAAAAAACCCCACTGTTACGTAAGTGATGGAGTAACATACAATGTACAGGGTTATGGTCATCTATGACCTCAGAGGCAAGGGCATGCCCCTATCGAGGTATTCAATACAAATAAATGGGAATGAGAACTTGCCTTAGTATTTTAATTTCAGGACAAGACGAGGAATCGAACCTGGGACTCACAGCGGAGCGTGAAAGTCTTAACCTTGATGCCAAATCTCTTTGACTATTGGCTGTCAGTAAAAACAGCTTACTTGTTAGACATTTTGACGATGTCTATATGATTGACCCTCTAGCCATTTATACTTGGGAGTTCATAAGTGTGACATTGACAAAGGCTGCGTTAGATGAAGCCAATTAACCTGCCAGTCAAAATGGCCAGGGTCAGTCAAAAAAGCTTTTTGGTGATATGCATTGGAGGATTTGGGTTTTATGAAGTTCTGAGCAGCAGTCAATTATTCGGGGAGGAGACAATATGCCATGCCAATATGTCTTCATGCAATTTCCTGGGTACTGTCTATAGTTCTGATTCAGTTCATGCAATTCATGAATTAGGGCGTGTGTTATTCTGTTGAGCAGATTGGCAGAGTTCCTGAATCCAACCCATTTTACAACAATGCACCTGTTTCTGCAAACTATAATTGGTATTGTTAAAAATGTACTGAGCTTGGAATAGAAACCATATGTTACATATATGATTGACATTGATTGTGACATCCAATGAGTAATTTGAGAATAACAAAAAGATGAACTTAAATTCTTATTGTAACAATGGGAAAGGTGGGGAGTGCACTTCATTTGAGTCTGGGGCATACCTGGCAAACAGGAGAGCTCGGGAAGAGGAAGATAAAAAGAAGAGGCAGGGAAGTAGTGATGTGTGGGGGTCAACAAGAACAAAGAGAATCACTTGTTACCAGGAAAAACTTGAGATTTCTTTCCACGTTTTTTGTCTGCCACATGGAATGCTTGGAATGACAAGCTTGAAATTTCTATTAGGCCTCCTGCGTATCACACTTTCAACAGGTCGCTGGGTCTCACAGCTCCAGGCACAAGGTGGATAGGCTATCCAGAACCACTTAGCGCAATTTCGATGCTATAGTAAAAATATAAAAGGAATTTGTTTCTTGCAAATCTATAGTGACTGATGCATGGTGTAAAATCGGTTTTCACCAGCTTCAAGTGTTGGCTAATCATGAGGACGAATCACAGATTTAAAGGACTGGTGGTGGTGGTGGTGGATTAGGGCTTTACGTCCTGTATTTATGCACCTGATGGGCTAATTAAGACAGGTAAGGACCATGGCAATGAGACAAAGGATAAAACAGCCATCCACATAGGCTCGACCGGTGATTTAAAGGACTAAAGAAATGACTATATTAGCTGGAAAAAAATATTGGAGATTTTTCCACAAACATACACATAATGTGTTTGGATTTGTTCTCAATATTTAATTATACGTTCAATAAGCTCTATAATATCTACCTGTATATTTCTATGTTACATATTGCTAAAAAAAGACATTTTGTCAATCGTAAACGGTATCAGGGTGAGATTGTCAAATTTCAACTAACAGGCCTATTTTTAGAGGTGAGAATTTAGCAGGAAAGTGGTGCAGCTGACTGTCTTTCTGGATTACATTAAGGGTAGACAAGCTGTGAGGTGGTCCCGGAGGCCTTAAGCAAGCAGAGGGAACTGTTGAAATAAACATTGTGGATTTTGGCAATGGTTGTTGCACTGGTGGCTGGATGTAGTCAAATAGGTTTCTAGGATGTCCTACAAAGACAAGAGACTTTGAAGCAACGATGCTATCTATCTTTGAGTCCTTGAATCTGACAAATGTCACTACAAAAGATCAGTTGTATTAACTTAGTGGCTTCGTGTCCCCTTATAAAAGGTCCTAAACAGGTTTGATAGTGTGTTCATAAGTGCATTCATAATTTATATCAGAATATGTCAAAAATTTCCAAGGTAGGCCTATATATTTTTTTTAAGAATTTAACTTGGTTTATCAATATATCAATAAATGTATATATTCATTGTATTAATTTTCCAATTTGACTATTGCCCCAAACTTAAAACTGGGTACCATGATGTCTGCTATTGATGCATTATACTCCTTTTAGAATTTAAAGAGTGAACAGAGACAAACTAAGTGAACTATTTGTATATATATCTTTCCATGTTTGATACGGTTTTCGAAATATTTTTGGTTTGTCTCTCATCAATTGTTTCTTCCATGCACCACAACTCCTAATCCGAGATCCTGTCTTATACCATCACTCTCACCCCCCCCCCCCCCTCCAAAAAAAAATTATCAAAAATTTAAATCCATCTCCTGTGGTTTAACCGTATCCCTAGCCCCTAATTTCACTAAATCGTATCTCACTTCATGGAATAATCTTCTCCGGTTTCTATTCAATTCATGTGTGCTGCACTAAAAGGAAGGAAGGATTAGTCTATAAGTATAGAAGTTTGTTGTGGTGGGTGGAATAGGGCTTTACAACCTGCACTTCTGCACCTGATGGGCTAAGTAGGACAGGCAGGGACCATGGCAATGAGATGAAGGATGAAACAGCCATCCAACTCAGGCTCGACCGGGAATTAAACCCAGGACCTAGTGGTAGGAAGCCATGTGCGCTACCTCTGAGCTAGGCCCCCTCACCAGAATTATAGACGTAGAAGGCTGGTTGGTATAGAGTTATCATCTCATTTGTTCAGCATTCTCTTTTGTGTTTTATCTTTCTTTCTTTTTTTCTTTTTTCGTGCCCAGTTGATGCTTTATTTTGTGCCAAAGGAGGGAACAAAACCAAATGCTCATTAGTGGAAGGAGTGATAATTTACCTCTGTTTGTGCTCTCACTTTATGGTGTAGGTGCAAGACTATTTGTTGAACCTTTCTTGTGAAAATGATAAAGTCTTTTCATCTAATTAGCTGTGGGCCTGGGCCAAATACTGGAGTTTTTTATTGTTTGTTTTTTATTATTCATTTATATCTTCTTCTTTTTTTTTTTGCTTGAAGTTGGTTTTGACTGTTGTATGGTGTGAATCATGTGCATCAATTGAGATAATATTTTATGAACCCCTTTGTGGAGAGGAGTCCTTAGATTTCAAGGGTTTGCTAAAGGTGGTCTGGGGCATTTTCACAGCAAATTCCTTGCAGCTCTGACTATGCTAAATCTAAATACTCAGCAATCAAGTATTGTAATCTGGCAGGGTGATCCTGTATTGTTAAGACAACAATGCCATGACAAATATCATTGCAGTTTCAATTATATTATTAATTTCATTGATCTTCATCCATAAAGACTAGCTAACTGTGGATAAGGAGGATAGGTGCTGTACACAAAAAGTCTGTTTGCTCATAAGCAGGGTCTGAACACACTTGTCGAGGGAAATATACACAGACTTGTTTTAATTTGATTTTCAGCCAGAGTAGAAGAAGTTGTGAAAGGGTAAACATTAGTTGTTTGGGAACTGGAGGCCATGGAGTTGGCGCAATTATGTATTATCAGACACCAAGACGTGTTGTTGACTATGGGTCCACAGCGACTAGTTTTTCTATTTTTTTCTGTCTTTTGCACAAGTCTTAAGCTTTTCCTAAACATGAGTTTAGTTTAGATTAGTCAAGGAGTGTGCTGTACTGGGCTGGGGATATACACTGGTCTTTTTATTGTGGATTTTCTCATGGTCCTGGAACACTGGGGGTGGGCAAGCTCAGGTTCCCAGAAGTTCGCCATTGTAAAAATTTATCAAAATTTTTGCATTTATATGCGCCGGTAATTTGCAGTATGAGGTTACCAGAGTCAGATAATTTTCTTAAATAAAAACATCTATCTGCATGTACTAAATATACTGTATGTATTGTTTCAAAAATGTTAGAGCTTATTTCAGGGGGATGCGGGGGGATATATACAGGTTCCTACCCACTTTTTGAGAAGGGGGAATGATCAATGGCAAATGAAAATTAACATTTTTAATTTGTCTACACACTTGTTTTGGATTGTTTGTGCTTTGTTAAACAGTCTTACACTTCATATCACATATCAGTACAAGTTTATCATGTTTATATGTAAAAAATAGTTGCATCAATGATCCAATGCTCTTGACAAGTATACGTGTGAGGAAAAGTCACAGTGCGACAGCTAAATTAGGCACCCCCCCCCCCACCCTTCAAGAGATATCGACGCCCCTGGATAGATCTATTTTGAATGAGCCACGCTTCATTACACCATCTCTTCATTACCTTTGCCTCAACTGATCAATAAGCTAACCCGATTTAAAAGCTGTCATATATGTAAAAGTCAGTCTGAACGTCCAAGCTAGCACAGCAAGAATTTATTTTCACCTAAGTGGAATGATGAATGACTTGGCTTATGTACACATATGAATTTCAAAACTTCGAAACCAGTCAAATCACAGAAAGGAGAGTCGTTCCATGGTTTTTCACCTTAATTGTTGTTTGTATTGGAACATGGTATTCTCTGCCAGCAGGCTGTACAAATTAAACTGAGAAGGAAAAATATAATTGAACAGGCTGGAGCAATTGGCACCTTTCTTTTTGCTCACACTGCAAGTATCCAGCATATGAAGGCAAAATACTTTAAGATTGTGTAGGCAGTTTTAGTGGGCAAAACATTCCGTGAACGATGAATGCCTTGTATTAAGGTGAATGGTGTAGGTGCACTTCGAGTGTAATTGCCAAATTTATTGTGATACAGCAAATTAATTTGTGGACAAACTTCACCCGAGCGTATCACATGGGACCAAAAAAAATGTCGGAAGCCATAGAAAGAGTCTTAAAAGGTTTTTATTAAAGGGGCAAGTTCTTATATTGTGATACATCAAGGGGTTACCCAGCAAAGTCAGCACTAGGGGAAACGTAGACTACTCTTCATTATACTTGGCAAGGCTCAGTTTCTCGGGCACACAGTCTGTTTGTTTGGTCTGTGCTTGTTGAACAGGCTCTGATGGGCCACACTGCAAAAATGCTCATAGTGTAATGAGGAAAATACAAGGCATTTGTGACATACTATCTGTCTGACTGTCTGTATCTGCTATTTGCCAACCTTACTACTTTTCAATTATAATTCGTAAGATGTCCACTGACTTATTATATTACATACAATTCTGTGTCGCCAATATCTGGTCATAAAACATATGCACATGGGTTTCTCTATGTGATGGTCATTTATTAACTAATGGGTCATTCTCTGTTGAATTAGAATATTAATTATAAAGTTATCTTTCGTTTAGTTGACTAGGATCTACTAGGCTTCATGTTCTAAATATACTGTAAGCATGTTTACAGACACAGATAAAATAGTCTATTTTTAGTGTTTGTAGGGCAGTTGAAATTAGCCTTGAGGCTCTTACTAATAATTCCCACATAAATTGTGCAACTTTCTATATTAAGCCCCTGGAATTGCCTGATAAAAGCGAAGGGTTTGTTTTTTCTCCATCACTGATAACCCCTGAACCTGGGGGTAGGGGTGGAAAGCGAGCCCTCTCATGTCTTGGCAGGGGTAGTGGCTCTCTGGCACCCTCGTTGCCCTGGGGCACCCAACTTACCCTGCATGAGAGCTTGGCATTTTGCCCGATTGGTGTAAGATCTTTGCAAGTGGCTCTGTGATGATAGCACGCTTATGAGATTGACGGGGGGCAGTCTGAAATTCAGATGTGCTCACACCGCCATGCAAATCCATTAATATAATCGAATATCCAGATGAAAACAATTGCTGAAACTACCTATGGAAATCACTAGAGTGCCTGCTAGTCTGAAAGTCTTATTTTTCACTTATCATCGAGATTTCAAATTTTTGTGAGTTTTGAACCAGCGAAGTTGTAATACCTCAATTTGTATTTCATTTTATAAAAATCGAGGATATTCTAGGTATACAGGGCAATATTAAGTGGCCTTAGTTGCCAAGCAGTGCTGTACATAACCTTGGAAGAAACATACATGTTTCTTCCAAGACATAACACACACACACACAAGACATGCTGACTGTATCCTTGGAAGAATGTTTCTTCCAAGCTGTATCACTGCAGAAACACTGTTTCATTTAAGCCTGGCAGCAGTCCTGTCCTTTTTCGTGGTATTTTGCAACAGGTTGAATAAATATTGTCTGGACAGTATAAATGCGTAAGTGCCAACTATCACCTTTTCACATACATCATTGAAAATGAGTAATTAGGTTTTATCTGACAATGACTAAATCATTCAGTGATGACATTAAAAATGCTTAAGAAGCAAAAGTTGCAATTGCCGATTCACTGCGTGAAAATGATGGTTGTGGAAAAATAACAGCATGTCAAGCTTAGTAACAGTGTGTGCACTCATTATATTTCAGTATAAAATAGATTCAGTTAGGTAGGAAGGCCGTAAAACTGCGTGCACATAATCTCACTGAGAAGATAATTTATAAAAACTGCTGCATGGCCCTCATTCTGCAAACTCGGACGCAAATGAGGGCCATGCTTGCTTGCTTGCTTGCTTGGCTAGTCGAATTTTGCACATGTACACAGTAAATCATGATATACAGGCTGTGAGCCATACGCTCATACTCACCTGTTGACAAAGATTTAGACCACTTGGCTCTAGTCGCTACATTTAACCATGCAAAAGGTACACCAGAAGTAGTTCAAGGCATGGATCATGAATAAACCGTTTCTTCATTTACACGCCGGGGTACTACTCAGCTATTATATTTATTTATTAAATAGATCAGTGCAAACTGTTTTTCAGCAATGCCCTTTACATATGTACAAATTCAAAGATTTTACAAAAATGCATTGACAATAAAAAACCGCAGTAATAAATTTAAATCTATAACAGTGTAAAAACATTCATGAGGATAAAATATTACACGTGCACATTCCTTTTCAGTTGTTTCTTAAATCCATCTATGTTTGTAATTTCTTTGATGTTACCAGGAAAATCATTCCATTTCTTACCTCCTGGATAATAATTTGCTATTTCACTATTTGGAAAAGGAATGTGCACACTCTTATCGTGTGTTCTGGTGTTGACTTGTTTTCCTAATTTCTATAGCATTTTCTTATTGTTTACAATATAACCCTCCCTTAGATTCCATAAAGAGAAATAATACCTAGATGTGTCACCCCCCCAGCTATGTAGCAACGTCTAGACCTAAACTTATCAGCTCATCATGACGTCTGTCTCAGAAACCATACCATACAATGCAATATTATAATACATAGGAATTTAACTAATGTTTTGTATATTTTGTACGCTGCGAGAAACAGTTGTGTTATTTTACAGTCAATATAAGTCTGTTGTACTTGTAATATTTTTTGTGACAAACAACTCCAAAATAAATATTTTGACTGGCTCCATCAGCTAGCATGACAAAATGGCAGCAATAATGTGTTATTATTGGCATAATGAAAATGCTTATAATTGCAAAATATAAAATGATGGCAATGTGATCCAATTTTCCAACTGAATTGTCAATTGCCAATGGCATTATTCCAGTGAGCAGGCAAGTCTTTGCCAAGGCAGTTACACCCTAAAATGAATTATAAACTTTGCCGATTATATCCCATTATCTGTGCTGCAGTAGAGTCAGTGGGGCTACTCCCATAGCTGTGGAAAAAAGAAAAGAAAAAAATATGTATTGGGGTGCAAATACCTTTGGCTTGTTTTTCTTGTATAACTCTCTAATTCTGTCTGTATGCAATTCGTCAAAATAACTGCATTAGCCTGTGCTCCCGGTAGCTATCTATGTTATGTCCTCCTTCTATAAGCTGGTGTGATGCACTTGAATTGACAGCATTTCATAAATATTGCATGACGTGAAGTTGATAAAAGAATATCAGGGGGTATATAAGTCCCCTGGCAGCCTTCATCCATCACTCTTTCCTTTCATTTTATCCCTCATCCATCCTCATTCGTTCATCTAAGAAGAATGATTGTCAGGCCTCTCCAGGCCATGTGCCTATAGGCCATAGCAACATCGCAATGCAATAGCAACTGATGATAACAACCAGGTACCCATCATGTTAGGCTCAGGGGCGCAGCCAAGGGGTAGAATTAGGGATCACACCCCCCTATTAGCCCAAATCTTTCAAATATAAATAGATAATGTGGTAATCCCCTGCCCAACGGGTGAAATCCCCCCCCCCATATAAGATCATACAACGTAATTATTACACCCCCCCTCCCCATTTTTTGTAATTTTTCTGGCTACGCCTTTGCCCAAGTTGATGAGGAGTTTAGCCAATGACCATTAATTCACTCATTGCTGCATCGATTCATATTTGGCCTTAATATATTTATAAAAATATACAATTATGTTGCATTCAAATAAATTGCGACATAAAACGCCTGCGTAAGAAATTTGTAATTTTTCTCATATTTTTTTTTAATTCTTTTTAGGTAATTTATTTTTTCCTTGTTGTGTTAATCAAATCTGGCGCAATGAAATCAGAAGAACTAGAAATGAGACGTACTTTATTTAGGTCAAACATGTTACGCAATACTTGATTGCTCAATCACTTGTCACGCCACGCCCCCCCCCCCCTTGATCCGCCCCTGGTTTTGATTTGTATTGTATTGTATTGTATTTTTACTATTGTATTACAAGTGTAGTCATTCTACAAAATCAAGAGCTGTTATACATAGTTTCAGTGACTTTGACTAGTCTTCTTTTCCGCGCTATAATTGTAACAGTTTTTCTCTCCAGTCTCTGCCTCTTTTTACCCCACCCCGCGGTTGGGTTATTATCTCTTTCGCCCTTTTGGTTTCACTTTTAGAGTTACCTTTCAAAGAATAATAACTAGAGTTGGATCAAGTTGCTGGCGGTTCCACTGCGAGTGTGCTTTTATGACATAACCCTGTCAAGCCATGAGGAATGTGACACATTATATGACATATTGAATGACATATTATATGACAGATGATGCGGAGCGGTGCCCATGTGGCAGGGGATCATGTCAGAAACAATTCGGAAGAGCGCGTCAAAGTCTCCCGTGACAATCATGGCACTTCTCAGTTTCACAATGATTATAGGCAGTTGTTGTTCCTTTAACCCGGAGTCTCCCACTCGGAATAGTATGTGCAATAGATAGCTTTGTGTCACTATTGCGTAGAATTCTATTCATGTTGTTAATAGTGATACCTATGATTTTTTGGGGATTTTTTTTATTTTATTGCATTTTCTCTTTTACTCCGAATAATAATTTACCAGCTCTCTGTTGTATAGGCAGGGGCGTAAGAAAGGGGCTTTAGCCAATAATTTTAATAAATGACACTAAAATAAAGGATCTGACTGGTAACTACCCCCCCCCCAATAAACCAGCCCCCCCCCCCCCCACCACATAGATGCATAAGGAAATCATAAATATATATATATTTATAAAGCTGTATGAATTCGTTACCCCTCCCCCAAGTTCAGTTTTTTTCTTTTTTATCTTCTTTCTTTTTTTATGTCAACCCCCATCCATCTTTTTCAGCTACGCCCCTGGCTAGAGAACTCACCTAATTTTGATATTTAACTACATAAACCAAAATAGATGTATATTTGAAAGTATCAGCCAAATTCTAAGAATCCCCAGGTATTGCTACAAATTTGAATCTGAGAGTTATGTAAATGTAAAAACTGCTTTAAAATATTATTTCTGATAAACCACTGCACGCTATCAGCGGAACTTCCTGTACTTGAAAGTAATCACCGTTTACTTTATTTGACGGGGAATTATTTTTTCAAATATAATTTGTGGTTAATGGAAAGTTCACTTCAGAGTAAAAAAATAAAAGTGCACCGAATTTTTGTGTAATTATATACATGGATATAAGTTGAAAAATATCATGTGACCACGTCTACTATAAATACGATATATTTCACATTACTGCTAAAATACTTTGTATCACGCTTTAAGTCATGAAAGCAGAACGTCATCCACGCATCCTTAATTAAGGCCTCAAAAAGTCCAAAAAATTCTTAATTTTTCAATAGAATGAAATCCTGAACTTGTTAATATAAGTATATACATGTATATTGTGTGCTGTAATATTTTTAAAAAAATATATTTTCTCAGTGTTATAATTAAACTTAGATGAAGCTTTTATTTTTATGACCAGGTACCAGAGACAGGTGTAATGATGAGATGACAAAGCTTGGGAGTCCAGCCTATGTTAAACCTAGGAGTAAATTATATTTACTGTAAGACATTGCCTGAAGCCATATGTTCAACTGAAAGCTCTTTGGAAGTTAAACATTGTCTTTCAAGGAAGTTCACGTAGTAAACATGTGTTCTAGCTCCATGCAGACAATTTAGTGTTCTGCCATTTTTTAGCCCCTGCTGAGATTGGGCATGCGATACGCTCCTACCTTTCCCACACGAGTTGCTCTAGAAATGGACTGAATTTCACTGAAATCATTTTTCAAACTGAAAATTCATTTTTTACCTGTTCTTAAGTCTACCTCGCGCTACTTTACACATTTTGCAGAACTGGGCGATAAAAAGCGGTATTGAAATTCAGCAAAGCGTGGAACATGTTTACAGTGCTTGAGCCAGTTCATGACAGGTGTTGAGAGGGCATCAATTAAAGTCTGTCACCTGCATAATCACCCCCCTTATCTTTGTACAGTCGAAATCATTTTAGTCCTTCATAAGTTGAGCCGCTTTTAATATCACTCATATCACAGGGTGACAACAAGTGTTAAATGATGGCTTAAACTGACAAGCCACTAGATTTTGTATTTTTGACCAGAACATTTATCAAAGTGGGAAATAATTGACACCAGAGGGTGTGCCATGTCCTTTCAATTGCTATACAATATAAATTGTTCTCCCGTTGAGTTACTGTCATTTGTTATTTGGACACAATGAGTATGGTATGACTTATGCAGCCATCCATGCAAATATATGGTAAACTGTATATTGCCTGAATGACCAGTAATTTATAGGGCTGCTTTACTAAGCCAAACTGAGTGCTTAATTTCTTCAATAGAAACTATGAGAAAACTAAACACAACCACTTAGCAAGGTTGTAGGTCATGTGTAATACGAACTAAATTAGAGAATTATTATATTTTTCTATTCAAAGCAGAGCAAGTTCACTAACAAAGAACTTGCAGAGAATTTGAGTGTATTTGGATAATAAGCAATGAGCAGAGTTTGTTAGATTTTCGATTCCTGTCTAATAAACATTCTGACTAGCCCAAATCACCCGAAAAACTGAATAAAGCAATTTTGTGAAACCTTTACCATTTAATGACTGGACTATAAGGAATAATTAGATAGAAGAGAGATCACATTGAAACCACACAAAACATTCGATCACATGCATGCTCTGGACAATCAACCACTTCCTAACCAACAATACCCAACAGTGAAACAACAAAGAAAATACATTCTGACATACATTATTCTGTGGTTAATTTGAGACAAGACCATCAAAACATTTTGGATCCCATTTAGATTGGCATCATGCAGGGGCCATCACTGGGACGAGGTATTTTGGTTTACCGCAAGGTCCTACATTTGCGCCTATTTGGAAGCATTAGTTCCGCTCTGCCCACATGTGCTCAGTCTTGTGTTTACATTGAGGGAGGGTGATGTAAACAAAAAGGTGAGGTGGGGTAGTTGAGGGTAGTTAGGGCCATGCTGGTCACAGGTGGGCCGAATGGGGTCCACTGGACCACCAACCACCTACCTGACTGCAGGGCTCTGGCTTATAGACTTGGTCCATCAGGGGGAAGCTCTATTATAGTGAATATTGCTATAAGTCATTACATTGTAATGATGAAATACACTGAAGCAAATAACATTAATTGATATGCACTAAAAGAAAGATCAGTACCAGACGATGTGACATTGATTCAATGTCAGTCTGATGTCCCCCAGGTATGATTGACATTGGGCCAACCTTGTGCCAAAATTCGGCAAGCTATTGAGTATGCAATTTAGACATTATCACATCAATTGTTTAGTTTACTATAAAGGTTAATGCTAAATTACAAGGCCATGTACATGTTATATATTGAATATCTCGCACAGATTGTTGATATTATAGTTTGTGGCAACTTTAACCACATTTGTCAATTGTATGCAATAGAATACCTGATAACAAAGGCGTTTGAGAAGAAGATTAATGTAAAAACTGCATGATTAATAGAGGATTCTCCTAGAATTTCTAATATGTTTGAATTCCCACCCAACGTTTACATGAAGCTTTGAAACGCCTCAGTTTCCACAACAACAGAGAAAAATCTCAACATCACAATGCCAAAGGGATTTTACCTTTTTTTCGAAGACCACGCCCAAATAATGTTTGACATCTCAGTGCTCACCAAGTTTTGTGTTGACAATTGAGCCTTAAAGTTTGTCTTACATCGGAGTCGATGATTGAACATGCAGTCAACCTAGAAGTAAAACAACAAGTGTTTGAAAAAGGCTAAGAAAAAGAAATGAGGTGACTGGTGCCACATGTCTGAGCCCAAAATATGTGCCTGTATCTTTCAGTATTTCAAACATGAAGTCCAGAAACAGACATCTAAATCACTCAATGGCTATGATTGAAAAGAGCCTGGGAGAGATGGAAAGGCCCACTTCTTGATTGTGACTGTTAACAGACTGCTAAAGCTTTCCTTGTTGTCAAAATATCAGGAGATGGGTTATTTGAGATGCCCCTTGGAAGAAGAAAGTACCCAAAACAAAATCACGAGGATTTGGATAAAGTAGTTTTTGCCAATGTATGAGATCCCAAGTGCTTAATGTCCATGCTGAGGCAAGTGAAAGGCAGGTGGGTGTTCAGGGGCGGATCCATGGCAGGTAAAATTGTTCAGTGAGGTGATAAACCATTAGTGAGAGTCATACTCAAGGTGAATAAAAGTCAAGCATGCCTTTTGAGGGGTAAAAACTCCCTTTATAGGACTCCATTTACTTACGATTCTATCAGTTAATATTCTGTATTTAATTCATGGATCAGCAATGGAACCTGTCCGGATATCGTTGTATTAGGCCAAGACCATTGTAATCTGAACCTAACTACATTCTTACCATTGTTATTTACCTCACAGTTAAGGCCACCTCACTATTAAGACATGCTGAATTTGAGCAAATAATGGTGTCAGTACACGTGAGGTGTTAATGTTTAGCCTGTCCATGGACAGACAGTGGTACACCAGATACAGACAGACTGAGGATTAGCCAGCCCCCAAGCAGGGTAATTCAAGTGTGATGGGGTGTTGTTGATCCCTGTTCTTGATCCTAACCCAGATCTAGAGGAGCCTGGTGAGATCAAGCACCCTGACCCATGTGCTGAAAGGAGATAAGGGCCAAGATAAACCCTGATCCAGTTTGATCCAAGTGCCTAGTTTACAATATACTGTGGGAAGATGCTGGCTGGGTTCACAGATAGAATTGGAGGCAGATAGATATGATAGTTATAGAATCACCAGCTGGTTAAGACTAGGGTGGCCCCTTGGCAGCGACATCAAAGATGTCTTAAAGGGGTCACCCTACTTAAAGCAAATTCTAATAAACCTGATTGTAATGTATTTTTGATACCAGCTTTAAGTTCAATAAATATTGTCTGAATCTGAATCTGAATCTGATTGGTCGAGTTGCCAAGGCCCTGGGTTCGAATCCGGCCCAGGCACTCTTCATGAGCTACATCCAAAGATATTCTGTGCAATATCTTTGCTACATCTTAGCTGGAGGTGGTGGCTCTGCTGCCAAGGTGCTTGTGTCTATGCTGGGACATGTAAAGACCCATGTTGTAACAAGGTGTGGACATCAAGTCGTATTATCTCACCATTACGTCTGTTTCTGACAAGTGATCATTGAGACAGTACTAAAGGTACAATTGCTTTAGTTGTATATTCAATTCATTTCAGTTCAATAAAGAACAGAGATACCCTGGTAAAGGAAAGTTGCATGTCCCTCCTATTTGCAAAATTACAGCTAATTTCATATATTATGGTCAACTCTAGACTGCCATTAATACCTATTCCTGTCTGTAGCTATAACTGGCTCAAGCCAGCCGCTTCTGTCTACTCCTAGCTTATAGTCAGCTTACACCAAAAAATATGAATTTAGGTAAATGTATGAAATTTATCTGATATGGTGCTGCATGTACTTGTAGATCCGACTTTGATTACCCAGCTATTGCTTAACAGTTCTGGAGCGTGGCAGGTAGCACAATATAGCTGTCTAGCTTTGTCTGGCTTTATTTTGACAGGCCGTTTTTAACCTTAAATAACTCGTCATTAAAGAAATATTTGGCATAGAATTCAGGTGTTCTTATCAAAGAGGTAGTGGAGGGGCACGTTTGACGCAGGCAGCAGTAGCATCGAACTAGCACGAATGACTGACAAGAGCAACAAACACTCTGCTGTGATGGTTCCTGGCTGTGGAGCTGCTTGGGCCGAATTTCTGTCCTTCAAAACTTTTCAATCAGGCTTCAGTCTTATCCCGGTTTATCGTGAGATCAAGATGGTGTTGGGGGATCATATCTCAGGCCAAGTCTTCATCACTTGAGATTATGCTGTCAATATTTCTTCGAAGTGAAAAAAGAAAAATATAATTCTGTCTGATTTGTGGAGTCTGACTGACTGTCTATAGTTCGCACAACTGTCTTCTGCTTGTCTGGCTGTCTGGGTTAAACCACTACATTTTGTCTGTGTTGCTGTTAATTTATATAGCTATGGTGAGGTTAATTGTTTGTCTGCTGTATGTCATGTCTGCTGTTCTTTCCCTGAGAGGCCATGATGTTAACTCATCTGAAGGTCGTGGGTTCAAATCCCTGCTAAGCACTCTTTACAGAATAAACCTCGGTGGCAATTTGTACACGTTCGATGTAATTATGCTGATAATAAAAAAAGTAAAGGTGGGTTTTTTTTTGGCTAATTACCTGTGGCTGAGGCATGTAAAATACCCCCACCCAAGGAGTAGTCGTGTTACATGTTGTGATTTCCACATCTTATCATCTCATACAGCTAGTCATTTCTTAAAAGCATGTCAGCTAGGTTTCAGGCTTTGTCTATAAAATATCAAATCAAAGCTGTCTGATATGCATGCCGGATCGGCTCCGCGTCAGCCATGTCGGTTCAATGTCGTCCCAACAATGGGCCAACATCCACCAAACCTGAAATGTTTTCAAGATTTTGCCTTTTTGTTTATTTATATCTTTTCGGTCTACCGCTGGCTATCTGTCTGTCGTTCATCCCTTGAACTGGTTCATACTCAATCTTAACACAATCGTCAAAATGTCAGCAATTCTCGTGAATTTTACTTAACTTTTCATCTCTTGCAACACAACGAAGTTTATTTAAGTGGCAATCCAAGAGCCCTAAGTGTTTTCTTCCTACGCTTTGTTTACTGTTCAGGAGGAAGGCTGCAAAAAGATTATGTTTAGGTTATTTTCGTTTTTTCTTATCCTTTGTTTTGGTACTTTTCCCACTGGACGCGTATACCCACCCACTCTCCACAATTGGGTTATGTCACTTACTGCCAAAATATATTTCCGTTTTTGGGTGTTTATAGTTGTGTGTACCTTTATTATTAATTTTAAAGAGTTGTGATAAACATGTTTATCACATCTTGTGTAGGATTCTGGAATTTAAAATTTTTACATTAGGCATGAAAACTTGATTATGGTTTCTGATAACAAAGCATTTGGCATAATATGTAATTTTGTATTCTCATTATTTTTTTATTGGGGGGGGGGGTGAAGGGGGGGGGGATTACAGTTCTTGCAACTGCATCCCATTTCACCAGTACTGGATTAACAGATATTAAAATACAAAAGGAAAGAGAGGAGATAAACCAAACAAAGCAATATATATCCTCACAGCAAGGGCAGTTTATACATTTTGCTTTATTTCTTATGGGTGGGTTCCAGTCTTCACTCTTAAGTGAGTTATTTCAGTTTTTTCTGATGTTTTTGAAGAGGGTAGTGGAAAAAAAGTTTTTACGCCATTATTTATAGGAGTTCCCTGCTGGGCAACTTTAAAGAGGTTGAAATGATGAGAAGATACTTTGACACTTGGGTTTTCTTTTCTTCCCCATCTTTGACTTCTTATTCTCCGCATCCCTCTGTTTTGTTATTTCAGCATCTCTGCCAAGTCACCTGAGATTTGTGGCTATACTCGAGAAAAGGGTTAGACCGAAAAACCTCTGACTATACAACATTTCTTGTTGATATTACCATACAGCAAAATGAAGCATTGATTTTTTTATCTATCAATGCCTTGATAATTATGTTATACATTGTGCAGTACACATTATATCGTGAAAGAAAGTTTGGGCCTGTCTTGCACCAGTTTAACCAAGCCAAACCTAAATGTTATCGAGCACTTAACCAACGAAAAGAAATAAAAATTGTGCAAATTAACAGTGGTGTGATTGCAAACGAATCACTTGATATTTTCTTGATAATGGTTGAAGCCTTATTACTATGGTAATCCGTTTTGGCCAACAATTTGGGAATTTCTAGCTAATTTTGACAACAATTGCATTGTTGCGGCCCCTCTCCAAAAATAAAAACTAGTTTTACAGTTTCACATGTTGCCATTAAGGGTTATTATTGTGGTATTATTTTTAAGTTAAACATCATTGTAAATTATAACAGTGCCCTTCCCAGCAGGTTGGACTTCTACCATTGGAGTTGGATTGGGGCAGGTTCGTGTTTTAAATATTTTCCAAACGTCTGGAATACTTTTTGAGTGTTTTTTACTTGGCTTCCAATGATCTATGGCCTGTAGCACTGGGGGAATGTTTGAAAACTGCCAATGGGGTCTTTTTAAGCTGGCCCTTTTTTCTCGCCCCCTTCTTCCCTATGCTCCCATGAGGCAAAGGGTGCCAAAAAGTGCACCGGGATGGTGGATGGAGGAGAGAGTCGGCAGAGATCAAAGAGCCCATCATCCTCATCAGCTGCATAGCTGGACTAGATCCCATCCCATAAAACAAGCTCCTCCTTAGGATGCTTGTTGCCCGGTGTCAGATTGTCTTTTGACATCACAACTCGCGGCGCCACAAGAATGATAACACCAACTGATGCGGGCCTATTGCTGCCTCAGCAGCCCAGGTGAAGAGATGCAGAGTTCTTTGGGGTATAGAGAATGCGATGCCATCAATCCCCACTTGCCAAACTCTCTCTTGATTGCTCTTACAATGTACTGTGGTACACGAGAATCTAAGACCAGCTTCAAATAGAGAGCACATGCAGGCCTCTCTAAGGCCATCACAATTTAGGCCAGCAATTTATATTTCACCTACATTTGTCACTAAGATTTATTTTACCATTTTGCCCACCCAGGTATTGCAATCAGTTCCAGTTGTGGATACGTCATATACAGGTCTTCAAGTATAGACACAATTACAAACTCTATATAAATTAAATTGCAACTAACCATTATTAGGTACCACTCTACGTTCCATTTAAGGCAAAATTAACTGAGCTCGTAAATAGAAATTATATATAATTGAAGTTTCCAATGGATGCCAGCCTCACAGAATCGCACTTACCCTGAAAGTAAGAAAAGGGCTGAGCGAATTTGTATGAATGAGTATTACATTGTGTATGAAGCATTAAGAATTACAATTAAGCAAATTCAATGTAAAAGCACTTATTCGAATCTTTTTTGATGAAATATATGGTTATTGCTATAATAGTCTAAAGCTCAGTCAGCTGATATACAAAATGTATGACCAGTTGCGAAATGCAGGTCTCATTATGAGGCGATGTAAGGCTTGTGTCTTAACCATACTACACATTTGTAACATCAACTTTTGCAGTAATTTTATAATTGTAGAAGATCGCTCTGTGGTTAAATCATTTTAAGTGGCTAAGCTACCAGTTAAGAATCCACCAGCTAATGTCTCAATGTCTACTGTAATTACCCGTTTTGTGATTATCATGCACTAGTGGGAGTTGTGCCATGCAGAAATCTGGTGCTCCAGTGCCTGTGCAGGGTGCTACACTGCTACATGACTGCGTAATTATAGTGGCGAAAGATGTCATAATCTTTTGTAGAATGATTTACTCTCAGTTGAAGGTTTGCCTGTCAGTGCATCCTTGGTATTCAATGCTTCTCAAAATCTTCCTGCATTAAGCTAAGACTACAATTCGCTAGAAGAACTCATTTGCAAGTTTGCAACAAAATTATGGATATTAAGTTGTCAGGTTTATCTCAGATGGTGTTATATTATATTCTTAAAGTGAGAATTTCCTGAAAGATCCAATTTCCAGGTGATAAGAAATAATGAGATGGGGTGTGGGGCCAGCACTGTTTAGCAGGCAGTAAATAATGTACACCCTGACACCCCACATTGTTAAATGGAGTCATGTATCCAGGTTTCTTCAGTCTTAACTGAGATATTCAGGTGCCTGTATTGCCTATGCTTAAAGTCACTTTATGTGATAATCTACCAAATGCAAGCATGATGAAATGATATGCCTGTCACGTAGATCACAATTGAGCCATTTTTATTTGAAATAGCTAGATTCTCCTTACCTTTCTTTCCCTATCTTTATCTTATGTTGCCTTGTAGCTGATGATGTGGTCTGTAGGATGGTTCCTCCAGTGCACCCCTTCCCTTATCAAATGGCACCCCTATAGCGACATGTAATTGTCTTTGGGGTGTCTTTTTTGTCTGCCTGTATGTGTGATTATGTGGGTGAATTAATGCTTTTTTGACTCCTGAGTTCAACTTGAGGTTTAGCTCATAAAACTGCACAACGCAGAAACTAAATCCATAGCATCCTAAAATGGGCCCATATTGGGATTGCTTATGCTGGGCCAGCAATGAGCCTACAATGACAAAACTGGGCTTCCTCTGCGCCGACGTATCGTGTTATCTGGGATCCCCATTTGTCGCTTGGCCATCAGCCCTCGTTAGCAACAAGGGCTTGCCTTCGAGGGCAGCATGTAAATTCACATTGGTACATGGCCAAATGTGCCACGTGCATTTTCCATGAGAAGGAAAAACGCATGGTTTTTGCCTAATTAAAATGAGGTGAAAACCATGCGTTTATTCAAACGCATGGAAAACGCACGTGGCACATTTGGCCATGTGTATTGGAAATATTTCTGGACCCACATATGAAGTCCATGTATACCCTACTCCTGATGGTCCAGTGTGTGTGTTGTTAACTTAACAGAGGGCATCTTGATTTGGGGAAAGCTTAAGGCTAAGCCTGGTAAGGGATATCCGGAGATAGGGTTGGATAGGTGTGGCTTCGGAAGTACAGTTAAGAGTCTATTTACTAAAGATCCCTAAGGCCAGCCAATTTCAAAAAGCTGTTGGGTACTGTCTGGAGGTTTATGCTTAAAAAGCCATGGATGAATAATTGGTTACTTTCACCTTTTGTTTCAATTTCAGATTGCCAAGACGTTTATCTCAATGGAGGGATGAAATACCCCGGATATTACTACATCATGATTCATCCTTACTTAGCCAAGAGCCCCTTTAAAGTCTGCTGCAGTATGACAAATCATTCAGGTAAGTTTCAAGCTTAATTTTGATGGACGAATTGCAAAGTTGCCGACCCAACTTTTTCTCAAAATTGCATATTCAATGGTAGTCCTGATATTAGCAGTACAATAAACTTGCCTAAATTTTTTTCCTGTTGTTGCAGTTTTAAAATAATATTACATCCTATAATAACAATACATATGCAGGATTATTTCATTTTGTAGACTGTTAATTCAATGTACTAACATTGGCCATAGCACAAATAAGTCAGATAAATTAATAATGGCAATCATTATGATGATAAAAACAATTAAGTGATTTAAGGTAAAATTGCTAAATTGAATGATGTTAAGTGTTTTCATAAAAATAAAAATAAAACAGTCTTCATAATATAAAGACAACCACACCGCTGAGTGCAGACAAGTAGTAGCTCAAAGGAAGTCATATTTTTGCTGGGAAATGCACTCGTTTTAATCACTTTCCCCCGTGGTAGAGTGTCATTTTGGGGGGAGTTATTAAGAAGGTTAGTGAGGCTAATTGGATATCTTACTTGTAGGCTTGTTGAAAGCTATGTGCTGCTAATTTAGTAGGGTAGGAAGAGTGCAGTTATGAGGAAATTTATAAGAAATGAAAGGAAGCCAGCTAGTTGGACAGGAAAACAATCAATTGGGAATTGTTCTCATAGTTTCAAAGGCAGGAGGCAGTAAAGAATTTTAAGGGCGAATTGCGGATAGGAATTAAGTTGTTTCCTGTGAGTGGATCAGTCTCAAATGATAAGCAAAGGATTCTACAAATACCCGAGTGGCATGAGGATTTCTCCCAGATGCTGTTCGCCCTAAGAACGCATAATCCCCTAGTTTTTCAGCTGTCAGCAGGTATCTCCTATATCTGTTTTATAAATTCTAGTCTGGATTATTTGATACAGCAGTTTCCCTGCCTGCTGAGTTCTATCAGTGAACAGAGGAAAAGTGATGATAATAAAAAAAAAAGCAAAGGAAACATAAAAAGACTCCATCCAACCGACCATTGGATTGGGGCTCCCCTTTTTTTCTCACCCAGACCATGCCTAAGTTCGATCAATCAAACAAACAGAAAAAAAAGATTCCTGATAAACGTGCACACAACGTTTATTGCTTCAACACCTATTTTGACATATTTGAAATACAAACACAAGTACCAGGTGTAGCTCTTTTATTAGATTTTTTGTGATTGACAGGTACATATTAACAACACATGTTAAAGTCTTAAGATTTATTTCTTACATTTTGTTGGTATTCGTAAACACAATGCATATGATAATATACTATTGGAATTTGCAATATATAAGGTATTAACTATTTGATTGGAATAGTCCAATGGCATCAAATATTTATTATAATAAAATGGAGATATTACTATATACTCTGCTGTAATAAAATGATTTGTAATGTGCATTTTCTGAAGCATATCATTGCTGTTAAAATAAATCCTCGTATCAAATTTTGTGTAGTCATTTTACAATATCTTCCCCATAAGTCTTCTAAAATTATTACTCCACACTTACTTGGCGAGTTGGCAAGAATGCAGTATTTGCCATACCGGAAGTTCATTATAAACTCTATGGTCCAATACGCCACTGCAATTTCACCTTAACTTATTTATTTATTTATTTTTTATTATATGCTTGCAGCGCACTATAATCAAATGATAATGTTTATGGCATTTAGCACTATACCTTGAAATAATAGTTTATTTACTTAAATAAATATAATGCTAAATGTTAAGAAACCACTAGCCATTGCTTGCCAAGCACAGTTGGTTGCATACAACAGCAGACGAAAAGGTCATCATTCCCTTGACCTCTGAACTTTCAGAATTGACCTTGGGGGGAATCCCCGTCGCAGATGAATGGAAGATAACATCATGTATAAACATGTGGTATGCATTTAGCATTAGTGCCATTCAAATGCCATTCAAATCAATATCAATAAGCAAAGCGAGGCAAGTTTCCTTTGTGTCTAATCGACCATTGAGATTTTATTGGTAAAAATATGGACACATTTTGGACATTTTTTTTCATGAAGACTCCTCTGTCATTATCATGGTGTTTATGGAAAAAATAGCAAAATATAGCAGACAACAATTTACTTCAGCCTTGGAGGTATTTATATCTTCATGCTTCAACCTACCATGGTATTTGTTGTAAAGAGCTGTCATTACCTTGCAGTTTGTTCCATAAAGAAAATAGACCAAATTAACAACGCATAGAAATTAATAATATCACCACAGACTGCAGTGTCAATGAAATAAAGTTATGGATGAATAAAGACAAAATAAATGGTTGTACGTGTACACGAAATTGCATAAACTTTAATCTCAATAACTACTGATCGAGCAACAATATTATCGGTATTTATTTAAAAGGTAGGCCTAATTGAAAATTTTATATTTGTCATTCTTCTAGGTAGTGGCATTTTTCTTTTCACTTATTGGTGGGTCGTACTGAGGACTGTTTATATTGTAACTGCAGTTTTGTTTTTTCAGTTTGAGGCATAAAAACATTGCTTTCTCTTTATTTTGGTATTTCTTATGTATTTCTCTTATGTCTGGCCCAGAGAGAGAGAAATTGCTGAGACCTGTTTGTGATTTGACAAAAACCTTCCTGGAAACTAAATTTAGCCCATGAGCAGACGTAAGTCATTTCATGGAAACAGATCAGGTTTTTCTTGGCACGTGGCATTAATCAGTTTTCCCACTCCAGTTGACTAACCCTCCTCATTAAAAGGATTGTTTGTAATACTAACGGGGGATATGTGTATGCCCGAGCTCTAATGGGTGTGCATGCCTGGACTTCCCACTGCGATATGGTGTGGGGCTGTGGGCAGCTGCTCCTATAAATGACAGTCCCTCAGTTTAATTTGTTTTGTAAAATTGTAAACAGTGGTCCAAAATCATTTGAATGCTAGGTGTAATTGGGATATAGATAGATGGAAAGATAGAGAGATAGAGAGATAGATAGATAGATAGACATATAGATAGATAGATAGACATATAGATAGATAGATAGATAGATAGACATATAGATAGATAGATAGATAGGCAGATAGATAGATAGATTCGTTGTTTGATTGATTGATAGATTGATAGATTGATTGATAGATAGACAGATTTATTTATTGATTGATTGAAATCTTGCCTCTTTTGTTGTTTAAAAAGTCCCTTGAAGACCATCTTTGTTTCCTTTTAAAAAGCTTCCATATTATCGTATCACGTCCTGTCGGTTTCCTTGATAAATATCCATGAATTAAATTTCTGTCTGTTCCACGACATGCCCCCATGCCTATCTGTGTTTCTGTCCGATGATCATCCCCAGCTGACTGAGCAAAGTCAGTCTGTCAGCCTCCCCCCCCCCCCCCCCAACCTTCTCATGTGGGACCTCGTAGTGACCTCCCAAAAGCCATTAGAGGCAGCATGTGGAAATGACCTCGCTGTTTGTTTGTCTTCGCCCCAATGCTGTTAGGTTTGTCTGTTAGCCTGCCAAAAGCAAAGATGTGGCCAATACGCTTGACCTTGGGGTTCAAGGTCACACGCTTCTTATTAACCTGACACTGACCTTGTGAAAACGAGTGACCTTGGCTAATGACCTTAACAAATTAAAAGCTTTGTGTCCATGACGCATTGCATGCCTCACATTACAGCTATGATATATGACAACACACGCAAAAAAGAAAGTCTGAAATAATTAGCAAAGGGGCATAACAGCAGTTTGGCCAACTAGAAATGTATTTTCCTCTCCATGCTTACAGGGAGGGGGTTTTGTGGGCCCCAGGCGGGCAATTTCCCTCCATAGAAGAAAAGGCACAACGTTAAATCATATGTCATTAGGCCTTCTATGCACATTGCCATAATGACAGATAATTTCCATATAATGGAAATAATTAACAAAACTGGAGTTTTGCCAGATAACAGACAGACATTTGGTGTATGATCTATATTTTAGCCCTCACGCACACAACATCAAGAAAATGTTATTTGGCGTCTGCTTGAAGCACTTCAGTCGCAGTGCACAGTGGTTATGGGAAAATTGAGTAGTCTGGAAAATATTATACTTGACATGGTGCTACTGTTATATGAGTTTGTCATTCATATTGCCAATTGTTTTATATTAAACATTTGTGCAATACAAAAATTGCAAAATCTGAAGAGTTAGATTCCTTATTCTGATAGCATGCGAGTTCGGGTCGATGTGTAGTCGATGCTGGGCCGACATGGAGCCGATGCACAACTTCTGAAAATTTAATGTATTATGACCATTAGAATTTCTGGTAATTTATTGAAAGAGCACATGCAAATAATCTATCTAATGCCACTTTATGGAATAAATATGTGGAGGGGGCTCGTACCATTGGGGTGGGGAGTTTGCCAGTAAAGAGGCGTTCACACTATCACGTATAAGACCTACATATGACCACGTACGTCAAAAAGTGTCTATACGTGCTCACTCGTGGCTCTGTTAATCACATATAATAATCATACATCGCTGGTCGGACATCCGTAAAACGCTCGCCAAACGTCCATCGTCAGGCATCCATGAGGCATCCGTGAGGCACTTGTAGGCACTTGTAGATCGCTTGCACGGAAGACGACAGGCAGGCGACGGACGTCCACCGAGCATTTTACGAGCATTTTACGTTCTGTGAGTGAACGCAAGTGGATGGCGAGTATATACGGATGGACAGTGGTAACATATGGCTACGTATGGCCACGTACGTACGTGGAATGTATGTAGAACGTACATAGGTAGACCAGGAGAGCAAAGCCCAGGAGCCGCCCCTATCTTTTCTTAAGAGATTGCTGAGACGAAGTCTCAGCACGGTATAGCGCTCACCTCGTTTGTCGCACAGAAATCCTTTTGGTATGATTGGATAGCTGACTAAAAGTTCTACATTTGAGTGTACTTTCAGTTGTGTAGCTCCAATATTTACTCTACAAACGTATTTTCGAAGCGAGGGAACGTCGCAAAATGGCCACCGATCACGTGATCAGGGAGCATTCATTAAATGAAAAAATACGTAAATTATTTATTCTATTTAGTTTTTGTTTTTATTAGAAATTTCGTTTTCTGCATATAGATAAAGGGATTAACAAAGAGCAGAACCAAAGGTAAAACCTTTAAAGGCTGCCCGCAAAGATTTTCAGATATTCTGGTAATATTATGAATAACTGATTGCTCCCTTGAGCTCAATCTACAAGGTAAAAAATATGGCCGTTGCAACGCGTAGACGATCGCGAATGGAAAAGACGATGGCACAGATGTCTGCTGTCGATCTCAGGTGTAAATCTACATGATTTGAGATGCAAAAACAGTAAACCTTTTAAATTGCTGGGTAATATTGGTCAAGAAGGCCTTTATTAGGAAATTGAAGTTTTCACTCAAGGAAAGATAGGCTCCGACCAGACCTCTGTTCCAGACCTAGTACATAGGAGGCTTGCCGACTGATCCCTGAGCAAGTTACGTTATTAATAACAATTTACTCGTAGAACGTCTGCCAAAGTTTTAAAAATGTTAAAAAAATTGTGCCCTCTCCACGTATGCTCGTGAGTAGACCGATCCATCAGTCCCTACATGTAGATGTAGGGACTGATTCCAAACCATAGGTTTTTTCAGCCCATGAGGCATTTCAAAAATTCGGTTTGTAAACAATCACTATTTGAAGATTAATGCCAATTTTCGGACACATTCACTTAAGTCATAATTGTAGGCAATATATTTCTCTACATTCGTGTGTGTTCACTGGCCACAGACCTGACTTAGTTATTCTAAAATACGAGAAAGTTTACAAGGAAATCGCACTAAAAAAGTTGTGATAGTCAGGCCGTCCTTAAAAAAGATCAGAGAAAAACAAATAGGCTCCAATGACGTCACAGGCTATTCCTAAAAAATTACAAGTTGTGGCATCACAGAACCATAATTTAACCATCCCAACGTGTTAAACACATCAATTGTAGCATTAACACATCCTAACATACCTGAAAATGCAATAATAAATCCATCTAAAGTTACGAATCGGTAGCGTTCGATCTTGTTTACTTGCTCATGACGCGACGTCATGGTGGCACGTGCGAGAATTTAGAGATTATAAAAGTCAGGAAATACCGAAAGCATGAATGTAGATCATATATTTATGCTTAACAACACTTTAAAAGTCCACTAACACTCTTTTAAGATTGTATCTAGCATGAAGCATGGCAAATAATATTTTTTCGCTTATATGAAAGAGATTATCTCTTCCCAGAGGGAGCTGCAGTGAAGTGACAGGTGCGCCACCATGCAAGCATTTAATAACCTGAAAAAAAACCTTTAAGCAGTCAGTACTAACATAGCATCTTTATTACATTTAGAGTGGCAAATATCAGAACTGAATTAACAAACCCTGATTCTTCACCAAAAACATCATCCAAGTTTGTCGCTTGTTGCAATTTGGACGCATTGGCTTTATGGAGATTTTGACAGGCCTGAATTTGTACTATAATCAACATTTTCTCGGCTTCTACTGGTCGGATCTTCATCAAATTTGGTTTTTAAGTTTTGCTTTTGTATCGCGGTTCTAATGGTGTGCCATTTATAGTTGTACTACCAATATTGTTCGAAAGTTAAAACAGTTTTGGCAGGATTTCCCCATGTTGTGAAACCGCGCTAGCTCGTGAGTGGTCAATCGCAACCAGGAGCATCCTACGGATTAGCGCGAGTATACGTAAAACGCTGGGCGAGTGGATCACGTATGGAAAAGGATGAACAAGAGTGAAAAAATATTTTTATTCGTGGTCATACGTAGCTCTTATACGTGATAGTGTCAAGCCCCTTAACCATCCTTGTTAATGTTTTGGTGGTGGGTTAGAATGTTGTTAATTGCATGATTCCAATGACTTAGCATACGTTTTTCATGAGAAAAATCAAAGTTCTACGAATAATTAAAAAATTCCAACCGTGCTCTTCGCATGTTTCATGGTTATATACAACATAATAGCTGTTTCATTTTTATGACTGTGCTGTAATTTTCTCTCCTGTCCCAAAGAATTATCCCAAAACTTGCTGTGATTTATTCACCCCGATTTCACGGTACCTTTCATCTTTAAGAAGTAAATAATTACCCGAAGGGCGTCATTATAGCTAATGAATAAGTGTACAGAAGTACACCCTTTAAACACTGCTAATAACGAGTTTCTTTGCACTGATGTATCATTAAGTTCTGTAACTCGCAAATAACAAATTTGTCAATGTGACAAATGCCAAGGGCAAAACAACATTTTTATATCATTGCTACAGAAACTAACAGATTTAAAGAACATGTTGTGAACAAGGTTCCAGCCTAACCTCATGATGAAATTGTTGTATTTTAGATGTATAATATATGACAGCAGTTACACATTTACTCCATGGGAGGGGTATTTCACTCGTTTCAGCACAGACATTAAACCAATGTAACATCAACTTCTAAAGGTCCCAGGCTGGCAGTTTGAGAAGTACTTAATTTCCAGACCAATTACAATGTTAATGTACAATAGCTGGGTGGCTTCGAATTATTACATTGCCTTTTTGCAAGTTATGCGTTGCCCATAAATTGATGTTGAACTGTGTGTTTTACCAGTGTGGTGTTGCAATACAACAGCTCACATGTTTGCTTGAACATACATGACACTGCTAATTAGTTACTTTAAATCACATAACCTAGTAGTTGATTGTGTCATTTCAATAGTAATGCACACAGACTCATTACAAATTGCCATGTGTAATTAATAAGTTATTATTTACACAAAGGATCTAAGTAACACAATCATGCGAATATTTCACTGACGACTTTCCAACTTTCAAAAAGACTTTTGTCAAAAAGATAATTATTGCCATACACATTCGGCCTTGCATGTCACAGTGACAATGTGTTGGGAAACAAATATTACCCAAAATGCTCGGCATAAATAGAAGAACTGTGCTTTCAATTGAGCAATTTAAAACTAAAGTGCTTTACCTGATTACTAGTCCGACAAACTGCCTCACGACGAAGGTAAACTGTAAAAGTGATAAATAGTTGTGACAAAATAATTATAGTGTAGTCGGTGTGGATACAGTGATGTGTAGTGGTTATGGTGTACATGCCTGTTGAGCAGTGATGGCACTGGTGTGAGCTCTTAAGCCCCTGGTTGGTTGAACACTCCCCAGGGAGTTGACAAAAATTCACCGGATTAGTTTTGCCTCTTGCATGACAAGACTTCGACTTGAGACCACCTCACAATTATTTGATGGGTTGAATTATTGATAAATGTGTGGTGCCATGGCCTAATGGATAAGGTGCTGGACTTGTACACGCACGGTCGAAGGTTCAACAGCATGGAAGAACTGAGCAGATCTTCCTTAAACCACTGCTTCACTCCACCCAGGTGCAAATGCGTACTTGGCTATAGGCAGAGATGGCGATTGTAGAGTGTTTAGCCTCTGTGCACTGCCAACAGCTGCCCGGCTGTATACTCTCCGAGGAGTTGAGAAAGGCTCGTGCTTGAACAGGCCAGCCAAGGGTGTAATGGCCAAGTCGGTTGAGAATGCCTTTGCAGTGTAACAGACTATAAAAATTACAATTACATTTACATTTCATCATGTCTGTATATAGTTTATGTGTGTTGCACAAGTTATTTAACTTTCTTTCTCGTCCCCTTTAGTAATATCATAGACGTAAGGGCTTTTACGTCCATGGTAATATATAATAACACTGGGCCACTTATGAAGAGAGAAAATATTATCCAGAGAACCACCGCAAAATGTTCAAGAACATGTGCTTAGCATAAGCAGGCAGTCATGAGGAATCAATTCACTTATATGCTGCATTTAGTCTGACTGTCTGTGACCTCTAATTTGTCTGTTCTGATGTTTTCTGGTGATGGTTAATTTTTCACCCAGGCAGACTTTATATATTCAGAGCCAAAGTAGATGATGCATTTTGCAGATTATCTCGTCTCCAGTAGCAGCTGGCAGAATAAAAAAGAAAGCAAAAAATATATAAATAACTGAAGGATGTCATCTTAGTCTGATGTGGTTAGCAACTTAGCATAACACCTGCGAATATATATTGGACATATAAATATGAATGCAAAATATATATATATGTTCTTAGGCATATGGTTCATTCTGATTGGCTGTCAATATAAAGGGAATGAGTAAAATTATTAATAATAAAAATTGAGATCAGAAAAGTACCAGAATGCACTTAAAAAGGGAGCATTCATGTTTATCCCATGACTTTGAAAACAATGATTTGAAACAATTGACAGCATATCCATTATCTTAATTGTCATATTTCTTGCTTTTGTACTTATAATAATTTAATTTAATCCCACTGCTATAACATCAGTTGATACTGTGATGCGCAAAAAAATAATATATATATTACCTTTTGATTATCTGTCATTCTTGACAACAACACAAGTTGTCAATGATTGAGAAATTTCAAGTTAAATTCCCTACATTTTCTCAGCTTCACTGTATATCTGTGCTTTTTTTATATAATTGTCTCAGCATCAAAAACAGATTGAAATCCCATGTTGCTCACTGTGTTGTTGGACAATATATGTGCGTTTCCATGGTGATGGCACGAAGCTTTTATCTTGATCACCTGGGGGTAACTGTATCAGAAGGTCAGAGGTCAAAGGGCAGGTCAGGTATGTGCCTGTACAATGTGAAGGAGGCCTTCTTGAACTGAAACTGTTAATTTTTGTAGTTTTTACTCAAAGATTACACTGCAAAATCTCGTTGAATAGATGGTTAGGTTAGTTCAAGGTCAGACAACCAGAATATCTTTTTCGACATTTTACAAACTTTTCAGACATTTTTCCTACTTCTGATTTTATCAGTCAGTCAATTGGCTGCTTGAATAACTCAAGCCGGTAACTTTTAGAGGTTCTTTACAACAGGAAAGTTTTAGAGGCAATTTATTTTGACAAGCATGCGTACATAAATGACCAGTGCATTAATGTGATGTATTGTGATGATAATATGAAAAAGTGTTAAATACATCTTGGTAAGTAGTCACCAAGTATGCTGGTTGCTGGACAAACATACAGTGTCATGCATAACCCCCCCCCCCCCGCCCCTCCCCCAAAAAAAAACATTTATGTAGAAAGTGATAGTTAAATTTCACAGCTTTCGACCATAAATTTTTCCTTTTTGACGATTCCATTTTAACATATACCTTGTAAAGCATATTTAATATACATTTTTGTATACATTGACAAATTTACCACAATCAAAAATGTCCAACACATCAGGTGTTTATTCTAATTTGCAGATTTTTAATATTGTTTGTTTATTGAAATGTATACTTAATAAATTCAATTTTTCAATTCAATTTCAATAACTTAATTACAGGACACCAGATTAGTTAGTGTAGACTAATTTCTGGATTCTGGTTTATAATGCTTTTGACAAGTTTTGTGATGCGAAAAACCCTAATACAAATTAATTACAAAAATAGTAATTTTTCAGTGAGATTCATTTACTCATGCATTGCACTGCATGGCACTGTACACAGCTGCGTGCAGTCTTGACAGGTTGCAACCTGCAAAACTAGGATAGTATTCTTCAAATTATTTTTCATATTTTCTTCAAATGATGGCGAATGCAAGTGTGCTGTGACCTTTTGACACATTTCATTTGTTTCAATCTGGATGAGTGCATATGCTTTTGGCCATCCTATCTACTACAATATTTATAGTGACACATACACAGCTAGCCTTGAGGGGGGGGGGGGGGGGGTTATGGGGGCCTGGGGGACTACATCCTTGTAGTTTTGCGACCTTTGATGTCGTCTGTGACGTGACATTTTACGCTACGTGTCAACGTTATAACGTCGAATGCTCACTTTTTGTGTCTCGTTCAACAGTGAAAAAATAATGGAAAAGAAGGAAAACCGTAAAAAATAAATAAGGCAAAAATCCTATCTGATGGCAAGCTATAACTTAGAGGCTAAGGGACAATAGATCATACACTGAGTGTTGAATGAGTTTCGTTGAATTCCATGCTGTAAACTGCAATGACAGTGTAGGCCTATTAAATCCAAACTTTCCAGCACAGTTGATCTTCATTTTCTAGTCAAAATCATTTTATTGTTTGCATGCAGCTGAGCGGTCGAATTGTTAAGGCATCAGCCAGTTATAAGACAATGGCCAGTCCAAGCAAATGACCCCACCCATGAGGTACATTTGCAATGTGCCGTGAATTCCAAGCCTATCATCTCTTCATTACATCTCCCCCTGGCAGTTGCTCAAGCAAGCTGACTCAGCGTCAGACCAGTAATTTTGAAACAATACAATAAATCATTATTTGATGTAAAGGTTATTAATTTCGCATAACTGGCAAGAAGCTTATACGTTGATTTCTTACAGGCAGGAGCTGTGATTATGTTTTTGAGACACTATGACTTTGTGCCAACCACATTATAGCCAAATAAATCGTCGTAATACACCTCTAATGTGTCAAACTTATTTTATATTGAATGTGTAGAATGTTCTTATAATATTTGTACCAGTGCGTTGGCCAAATTAATTTAATGTTGGGCACGTTACTCAGGGTGGTACCCACCAGCAAAAGCCACACAAAAACTAAAAATAACCTGAATCGCAATGTAAAACAAACACATTGGTTACAGTATAAAGCACCCAATATCATCAGTATCCTTGAATTATGCTTTGGTAATACTTTTATGTGTGATTAATCGTGTCCAATGATATCTACTTCATTGATTGATTTCTTGCTTTTATCTGATGTATCTTTTGATATTTCTTCAGGATGGACCTTGATACAGCGCAGGGAAGATGGCTCCGTCGATTTCTACAAGACCTGGGACGAATACAAAAAAGGATTTGGTTCTCTGGAGGGAGAATTTTGGCTTGGCCTGGAGCACATTTACCAACTCACTAACCAAGGTATTTTGCATAAAGAATATTTACAACAAAAACATTAAAAAAGAAATGGATAGAATTTGCTTTGTAATTTTCTGTCATCGTAAATGCTCCCTGTTGATCCCAGTTTTGCCTCTAATAACAGAAGAGACTCTACGCCATAGAAATTCAATACCAGACTATTACAGTATTTATTTTTTATCAGCCTCTTGAGCTTTTGGAATCTTAAACAAACTTGTGATTAGAGGAAAATACATTAACTTATCAAAGAGACGGGCATTACGTGTCGTTTTGCAGCTATTTATGACTCATGTTGAGTTACAACAAGGCGTTTGTTATCCGAGATAAAGAAATAGTATGACAATTTATTTGGGGAGATTTTCAAAACTGGCAATTGAAGCACTGTGGTCGGTGGACTTATAGTTGCTCTCTGAAGTACAAGTATCTACTCCATCCCAGATCAGAGTTGAAAATTCTTTCAGGGATGTCTTGACCATAATACAATGAATAACTCTCGGAATCAAAAATCAAGTAAATCTGTCTTATATGACCATATGATCAACCAAACCGGAGGGTGTCATTTTTTACAGGGCTGTACTCACTTTTAAGGGAGGCTGAAGTTGTGCTATGTTCGTCTTAGAAAATTTAATCTAAAGCATGTAATTGTTACAAAATAAGTCCTGCTATGTTCTACATTGAGAATCGAGGCAACATATTCATGATTAAGTTGGTTTAGTATTGGATTAGATTTTTACCAGCCATGTAACCTCTTGTCTTGTAATTGAGTGGTGGTCTACATAGACTAACAAGTTTTCTGGCACTCTGGATATGCAGCGACACAGGGCTGTAAGATTAGAACAGGTTTCCATGCAACCCTACCCCTTCTTGTCTGGTCATCTGAGGCATGTCAGCTTATCAGAAAGGCAAATTGCTGGCTGTATCTGATTGGTTTCCACGTATCGAGCAAAAAGAGGCTTTTTGTTATTCATTGCCCCTTATACCCCAGGGCCCGGGACTAGACCGAGCACGTCTGACTGTGACCAAAACAGCCTGAATCTAAATCGAATCAGATATCTCAACTTACATTCCCAAAGCGCTTTTATCATTATGTAACAGATTTCCTCTCCAAATAATAGAGTCAAAAAGAATTACACCTCATGGGAGGAGAAAGGCATTTTGTAGGCTTACAAGGCAATTTGTGGTCAATCCTGTAGTTCACAGCCCTGGAGGGCACTTTTAAAGGGGATGGTTCTGGTCTTTTGTAACATAATCTGTGTTTTGATTTCTTTTACTTCTGAGTTTGCTCTGATCTATGTTATGGACAACGTCATTTCTTCTGTATATATACATGGCCAAATGTGCCACGTGCGTTTTCTATGAGAAGGATAAACGCATGGAAAACGCATGGTTTTTAGCTAATTGTAATGAGGCAAAAACCATGCGTTTTCCATGCATTTATCCAAATGCATGGAAAACGCACCTGGCACAATTGGCCATGTATACTATGTTGATCAACTTGATGATTTAAACTGAAATTAATTCCCAGATAGCATTCCGAATCGCATCGACGTCAGAGCGATGTCTGCGACGTCAAAACAATGCAGAAACGATGCTGCTCCAATTTGGAATGCTGCCTAGGTTATGTCTTGTGTCAGAAGATTAATAACACCCGCAGTCTCGAATTATCCATTGTTTATTGGAATAATATAAAACATTTGACTTACATTGGCATTAAGAATATTGTTTGATTTCGCTTGGATTTTATGGGCCTGGATTACTTAGCTGGGTGTCCAAATTAACCGATAGGCCACTTTCAAAAGGTTGTACTGTATCCAGTCAAAAGTTCTGCTGCTGTCATATAAACAAGTGACACAAGGGCCAGCTAAGAGCTACATATACTAGTGCCATGAATGTATAATACTGTAAGGTTCCTCAAATCAAGAGTCAGGAATCTGAACTTCGAGTGTGTTTATTTCACAACAAAACAATCAGTGATCGATGATCAATGATGCATTCTACAAATAATACAAATAAATATATTACTAACTATACAGTCTATCCTATCATTTCATATCTATTATCATCAACCAATATAATAAACAATATAATACACTAAGTGACACTCACCCTTGGCTAAGTATTCATATATACACAATATGACTGTATTCAAAGAGATTCAGCTGTATAATGACACTGACCAGTGGTCAGCCTGTCACACTTGAGTGATCACACCCCAGCTCCCTCTATGAACAATTATATTTATTTATCAACAGATTCAATATATATACACAGCAAGATTTGATAATATGCTCTAATCACTTCCATCTGGATGAGAAAGGACTTTTCCTTGGATGTTGGATAAGAAGTAACACCGTGTAACAATGTGGCAAAACAGCAGATTTCTTTTGTTATTGTCAAGTATATTTATGTCTGACAGTGTAAAGAGACCGTGGCAGCTGTCCCAAAGAGACCTGCAGTTTCTATGAAGGTTTTAGTGCCATCACTGAGCTGCATTAGTGGCAGGGCACTTCTCTTTGAATCTCGATACAAACAGAATAAAAGACAAATCTCATGGGATTCTGGTCCCTCAGGAATCCCTAAGATTACAAACCATGGAAGTCAATGGAAGCCAATGAAAGCCAGAACAAGCACACAAGTCTTCTATGAGAAGTCTCTTTCTCCTTTCCAGGCATTTTGTTTGAAGGAACCATGTAGCTTCCGTGAAACATTCAAGATTTGCTCAATCACTACAAAACAAACTTACGATATATTTATGCACACAGGTAGACCGATCATGTAGATTTCAATGATACCCAGGTGACAAGTCGTTTACTGACATCTGATTTATAAAATAATTCTTCCAAGAGTGCCTTAGAGAATGAAACTTCAACCCGGTGAATTCAATTGAAGGAAAAAATTCCAGCTTGACTGCTGCACTAAACAGCTAAAAGACATAATCGCAGTCATGATAGCATTCCAAATCGTATCGACGTCAGCACGATGTCGGCGACCTCAAAATGATGTAGAAATGCTATCCGGGTGTCAATTAATTTTGTTATATGTGTATTAAGTTGTCAAAGATCACTAATTATAGGAATGCCACAAAATGGTAAAGTTATCATTGTATTAGTTCAATAATTGGATGTAGGTCCTCTATCTGACAGTGACAGAAGTTAGAGAGTTTGCATCATTAAGTCGCAATTATGAACTAAACAACGTTTTCCATCATTTCAGGTGATTACAAACTACGAGTGGAGATGATAGATTGGGACAATAAGACTTACTGGGCAGAGTACGATCACTTCCGGGTGTCTTCGGAGAGCGATAAGTATCGTCTGCATGTCCACGGTTACCATGGCAATGCCGGTGACTCTCTGACGTCACCATGGAACAGTCATGACACAATGATGTTCAGCACAAAAGACAGTGACAATGACAATCGTTTCTATGACAACTGTGCTGACCATTACCACGGCGCCTGGTGGTTTAAGAGTTGTTTCGAATCCCACCTTAATGGCGTCTATTACCACAAGGGGGCGCACAACAACTACTTCGTCAGAAATGGCGTCCAATGGAACACCATCCACACTCATTCGTCTCTGAAAAACGTCATGATGATGGTAAAACCCACAAAAGATGTACATGATGATGCCACAGATTACATCAATGGGGTGGATTGAGCAGTTGATGTAGACATTGTGTACGAAATACCATAAACCAGCACAAACCTCCACAGTTATTTAAAGACTTACTGCCAAAAAGGTTGTACAAACTTTTATCACACTTTCCTTTTAGTCTAACATGTTACTTGACTTTATTCATTGTTGATTAAATAGATTATTAATCCGTAAATTATTAATGTATTAATGTTTAGGTATGTGATTGGGCTTTAGCTTACTGGTGCTTTATAAATGCCTCAGTAAGCAAAATTTTCAGATACATTTCGAAAGAGGACCGGCCTCCCAGATTACATGTCATGTCGGCTGTACCTCGGCGGGACTTCGGCTGTACGTCGGCTGGACGTCGACTGGACGTCGATCTGGCATGCTATCTGGGCATCGGCAACATTTTGTGATATCATATAAGATGGTTCAGTTCTCTTCTTCACTGTACTGATATTTTCACAAAGATAATTTAATGTACATATGAAAAAATTCAATCAACAGTTGAATGTATATATCAAAACATTTACAACATAGCAGGATATTGAATTAGAGTCGACGTTATGAAGAAAATTTAATTAATGAATTTTCTTAGTTCAATTTTAAGCCTTTGTAATCAAATTTTGCAATGTTGTTTTGTGACAAATATATGCTATTAAAGCTTGTTTTATTTAAGGATCTCGAATGTCTGATTTCTTATTTATCTGTAAATAGAGTGAAAGTAAGTGTAGTGTTTTATCAATATATGTACTTAAAATATGTAATAATAGATGAATTTTATTCTTTGTATATTATGCTCGATGCTAGTTTGTTATTGTTGAAAGTTACACGTACTGTACACCTTCCTGCATGCTCTAACTTAACAACAGATTTGATTGTTACATGATGCAATACTTTATTTTGACAGTTAGTGTAATATAATAAAATGCTAAAATTAATTGTGTCTTCTCTTACCTTAGAAAATTTCCATCAACCCCAGCATACCCAAGATACAAAGTTTTGAATGTATGGTTTTGTACACTATATACATCATAAACATAGCATGAGGATGGTTTTTTACACTATATACATAACACTATATACATCATAAACATAGCGCGAGTATTTTTTGTTACACTATATACATCATAAACATAGCGCGAGTTATATTCCAATAATAATTTAGGAACATGTCATACATCATTCATATTATCCCTCAACTCCCGAAAACTTCAAACATCATCCCAGTCCCCAAAAAACCTTCAGCGCAATTGCAGAGGATTATGAAGACCTAAGAACATCATCTACACTGTGTCATCACCTCACAACCTAATTATGTACATGTTTTGCTTGTTTACTCATCTAAAGTAAATTGATAAATTTCTCTTATAGTATATAGGCTGGCTTAAGGTATGAACCCAGATGGCATTCCAAATCGGCCCAGCCTCGTTTCCATGTAGGCCACTATTGTTACAACATCGTATTAACATCGCCGACATCATGCCAACGTTGAAGCAATTTGGAGTGCTATCTGGGAAAGGTCTAACAATGAAATTACTGGGTAATTAGATCATGTTAATGCGCTGAGTTTACGCAATTCTTGTCCTGACAAGCAGGCAATTCAGAAAAATTGACTAAACTCAAATTATATGAATCAATTTCTCTTGTATTTTTAAGAAGATTTATTAATTTATACTCAACCTATCGGCTACATAGTTTAACCAATAATTTTGTTTAACTAGGTAAACCATCAAAGAATGTCCATAATTAGATCACTGGGCTGTTAGGTGACAGCTCATAGTGTCTACAAACGACTTGACATTACAACCGACAGAAATCAAATAAATGAGAAATTGTGCCTGATGGGAGTAAATAGTTAAGTGTCCACGTTGTCATTCACACATCACAAGTGTACCTTAGGGATCTGTTATCTCCCCAATATATAATCTGATTATCACATCAGTTAAAATATATTTTGCTCCCTTTTCTTATAGATATTTATGTACCCACAGTTCAAAAGCTGGAAAAACTGTAGTCTACAAAATCCTTCCCCTGAAAAATATCATGAGCACGACTTTCTGCCATCTGGGAAAGATTGAGATCAGCCCAAAGAAATAAAACTGCAGTCATTTTCATTGATTTTATGCGATTTGTTTATGCCTGAAATGATATATTTAATGTGACTAAATGATATATATGTAGAAAATTTGTCACAATAAAATAACACACAAATTATATTACCAAAAGGAATACTTCCAGTATCTCAAAAGATTCAAATACATTTTTTTTCTAATATATTATATGGTTAAACAATATAATAACATCAAGTACTATAATTATTTATTCAATGTTATCGTTGTTAGGAGGTGAGCCTCAAGCTTATAGTCAAATTCATAGATTGGAAACCAATCTCATAGAATCAGAAACTAAATGCCAGATGATTTCATGTAAGTCCCAGATTCTTATTGGCTGAGAGACTGCCTTAACCAATGGGAGTCCTGGATTCTCATGACGTCCTCTGGAGTTCAGCTTTCATGTGTCTGTGAGCAATATCCAAGTCTATGCTATTGGCTGCAAAATAATATATTTACGGTGAGGTCCAAAAAATATCCGATCCCCTGTGGAAAATGCCAGGTTTTGCATAGCTGGAGTATCATCTTCTGGTGGAAGATGGACAGAAATGACCATCATATTTTCAAGGAAAATTCCAAATTTCTCACATAATTCTTTAACAACACACCAGATTTAATAGCCAAGTGGCAAGAAATCTGTTAATTTTGCCACCATTTTGTAATAAGCATCATGGGAGATCACAAGAAAAGTAAATCTCTTTAGTTTGTAAATTTCGGTTTATTTCATATTGAAGTTTGAAAAGTCTCTTTAAAGGGTAATTTATAGAGAAGCCACTGAAGTCTAATTGTAACTATCATACTATCTTCAATTTACAAGGGTCATTTCTGTCCATCTTCCGTGCTGTTATCTCTGAAGGATTCGTTCTCTAATGTGATATCTGATTTAGACCTTTTCATTCTTTTTTTTATTATTGCTTACATAAGAAAGAAAGTTTATTTGCCCATGCATTTTTTGTTGCTAGATAATTTTATTGTGTCAAGATGTATAGTCACATCATTCAGTTGGCATTTAAATCTTGATTTGCTAACTGTTAAAATACCAAGGAAATGATTTACAAATACCTCATACAGATAATATGAAATAATTAATTTGATGATTTCCATTGAAAAAAAGGGATTATTGATATTAGAAAACTAGTCTTTTGGTGACTATTAGCATGAAAACAAATGTGTGTACTAATGAATGGGTACTTTTGTGTCCCACTGCATGTAAAAAGCTGCATTTGTCAATTGATAGTTAAATGTTGGAATAACACTGGGTGGCACTACATATGTTAAGGCGCCCTCTGCTGGTTTAACAGACAAGTTTTATTTCATCAGGGGAGCTTATTATTGGTCACTGTCACTTGTCTTAAAAAAATAAATCAAATTAATCAATTTGCACCAAAAATAAATAAAAAATTATGTTAACACAGACATGTGACAGACAACTTAAACAGACCTTTATATTGACTACTTAAACATTGTTCCCATACATTTTTTTATCTCTAGAAGAGATATAACTTTCACATATGACTTGCTTTGATCCTTATGGAACGCAATCATTATTTCCAGAGTTTACTGTAATAGATGTCAAATGGCAAAAAAGATCAGCTGAACAACAACTATAGAATTTTACATAAGCCAACAATTAACGTCAGCCAACAATTTGCAAAATCTGTATCTTGAAGTTTAAAATATTACCATACCTTGAGCGGGTTATATCATGTTTAGGTGCCATAAGCAGACCAGTGCAATTGTAATATTTACATTACAATCAATGTCAATAATACATAGTTAGTTTCATAAAATATGGTGCTGTCTGTAGCGACCTGTACCTGGCTGTGGTCTAAACATGCCAGCTGCTTCTGTCCACTTCTATAGCTAATAATCGGCTTACATCTATCACCAGATAAATATAAACCTTGGTAAATGTAAGAAATTAATCTAATATATCATGAGTAGCAAGCTATGACAGAATTGTCTAGTTTCAATTTGGCAGGCCGTTTTTAATGAAACTAATTGTAAGCCACAACTCAATGGAACGAGCGCACAAAGTGGGGGGGGGGGGGGGGGCTGGGGGTTAGACATGACCATAAACCAAGTGATAAAAAGAACAAACACTACAGACCAAAAAAAACAAATACACTCGCAAACAAAACAAAAACAAAGTGAGTTTGCTCAGTGACATTGATTCAAAAACAAAAAGGGACACCTAGTATCAAAATTCAACACATAATTTTTCTATTCTTATAATTAATTGTTTCAATGTGCCCTAGGCATGGGTTACCACTGGTACATTGAGAACAACATTTGTATCTTTATTTTGCACTGAAATGACTCAATTTGTAACTGTACACAAAGAAAATGCTGAGTTCCTTGAAAATGGGATTGGCACCAAACCTGGCCCATATTTGTTCAAAATCATGCACCTTCTGCAAATGTATTCAGGGAATTAATAATAATAACAACAATTAAGTTATTTATTACTCTTGCAACTATACAGTTGGATTACAAAAAATGAAGATAAGACAGAATCTGATGTAAATTTCATTGAAAATTGATAAGTCCTGAGAGTTCTTGATAGCCCAGTTTACTAAGCAACAGGTTAAATATCTACTTTATTCTGGAATCAGATGTTAAATTCCAGTTCTTTCTGAGTTCCTTGAGGCTACAAGCTTTTCCTGGAACTTGCCAGAGGAACTGAGTTTACTTTCTTGAAGAACTCGGAGGGAACTAAGAAGGAACCTAGGTAAAACAGGGAACAGAGAAAGAACTAAGTGAAGGAACTGAGTTCACTGTGTCAGGGAACTGTGAAGGAACTGAGAGACAACTGGGACATGGGAACTTTAGATCATTAATTGGTACATTTAAAACAATGAAGACTTAGTAAAATCATTCATACGTTTTGTTTAAGAAGTAGTAGCGCACTTCATGCTTAAAAACATCAATGCTAGCACTCTTTAGTGTAACCACGCAGTGAATGCCATACTTTAGGCCTACAATGTGAAAATTAACTTTCCGCACAATTCATATGTATAGGAACATGAACATTATAAACATTAAGATTCTTTGTATTCCTATTTATCACTAAGTAGTTAGGTGCTAGTCCATGAATGCATTTAAATGCAAGTACATTGCCATGAAAAGGATAAATGTATGGAAAATGTATGGTTTTTGCCAAATTAAAATGACGTCAAAAACCATGCGTTTATCCAAACCATGATCCAAATGCATGGAAAACGCAAGTAGCACATTTGGCCATGTAATAACATGAACAAGTCTCCATATTGTCTAGCATTCAGTATCTTAAGCTGAGAAACTAAATCTGTACCCTTAACATTACCCAGATGGCATTCCAAATCGGCCAAGCATTGTTTCATATAGGCCACTGTCCTTACAGCATCGTATTAACATCGCCGACATCAGGACAACATCACACATTATTAAATTCAAATCAATGGACCTTACAAGTTGATTACAAACTTTTTCATAATTAAAGATCTGCTTCAGCTAGATAAATGTCATTCCTTTTCACAAGCATGTCTTTTAATATATCTATTATATAAACCTCATTTGTACCAGGTGAGTTTAAGTTAAATTAAATTTCAATTGATTTATTGTATACACTGTTTTAAGGGGGGGGGGGGGGCCTTGCATGGCTGTCTCAGGGGGACTCTTCTGATCTTGCTTATTTTAATATACTTTGTCAAATAAACTTGTTCGGATTTCTTCTGATAATTCATTATTGTAATTAACTTCTTTAACCTCTTTGACATAAATTAGATAAAAACCACCACATCATCATCAAACACATAAATATATTATAAAAGACATAGTAATATATTCCAATATGCATTAAATTTATCTTGGCATATAGCGCCCAACAGCAATGTTGTGCCAACAGCACAACTGCATGTTCAAACATTACAGAAGCCTTTAATAACAAAAACCTCTGCTTTCTTGAAATCTGAAAGAAAAGATAGTAAATAAACATTAGCCATATCACTTCAGATCTATCCATCCTAATTATCCAGACTCTATCCATTTTCATAAAAATGCTATGCAACTTATCCTTCTCCCTATCATAGGTGAAAATCTTCGAAAAATACAAACCTTTGTAGTAATCCTTTGTAGGTTTCCCGCTGTAAAACAGTGTAAGGTGGTCGCTGGATTCATGAGGGCAGGTTGATATTTTCCAAGTAACACCAGTGAAGCCAAAGTCCCCATCACAGCCATTGTAATTGAGTACATAAAATCTTCTGAATATGAGTGGTGCCCTGTTATATAAAGTTTCATAAGGTACTTTTATCCACATAGAATAAGGTAACATGTTAAAATAATACAATGACGGATGACAAAGGGTGATGATGACTCATAAGGTGAACTAAACTGAGAACACCATTAGAAACTTAATACATGTTTAGTAGTGTCCTATTTTAAGCTTTTGGGGTAATTTGCAAAACAACATAGTCACATTGCTAAACATAGCACAGAAATCAGCATATGGGATCAATCAATAGGAAAGTGTAATGAAACATGGAGTGAAGGGCAGAAAAACCAAAATCACACTGGCAAAACAGTCAAAAACATGGGACACAGATGGCTCAGACTGTCACAGATCACTGTCCTTAGCACTAAAAGTGTCCCCCAGCTCCCTGACATGAGCTGCGCAAGCATTGATGTACATCTCAATCCCCAAATGCTATATCATCTGGAGGAAGGGGGGGGGGGAATGCGCTGAATCTCTGCAGTGGATTCGATGTTGAGGCATCTTCTAACATCTCAAACACTGATTCTTTTCTGTAGGGACCATATTAAGTGGCCTATAGATACATTTGTGCAGTAGTCACGTCAATATACATGTAGAGTTACCAGGGTTGGTAAAAAAAGAGGGCATTGACATCCACATGCTTGGCCGATGTGGGAAAAGAGAAGAGCTACATGGTTCCGGAGAATTTTCACCCTTGTGTCCTAAAAAAAAGGTCAAAGTTATTCATCTTCGAACTTATCCAGGGTCTTCTCCTAATTTACCTGTAGTTCCAAGAGACTAGCATCAATAAACCTGATGTTATCAGGCAAAGGGGTGGTTGACAGACAGACGCTGATAGATTTTAGAATAGTTACCATATGAAGCTTGATCACTGAAATAGACAATAATGAAAAAATTTAAATATTTACCCAACTGAACTGAACATATAAGTTTCTTGCATGTTGGCTTTCAAATCAATGTATGATGAGTTAATAAGCCTGGACTGGTTCCAAAAACTTTTTGGCGTGCTTCCAAGACCATCAAACTCGATAAACATCTTTTCTTCTCCATTTGTGTGCATGGAGACCATAATCTGAAAAAAAAACAGAACCAGATCTAAAAATACCAATCTAATATAAATTTACATATACACTGAGTGTAATGTACCATGTGGATGTGCCTTGTCTGAGCTCTGGGAGGATTCGATTTGGTGGACCAGCCGACATGTACCCGGTTGAAAATGAACCCCAGACCTTTCATATAACCAGTCACGTGACATAATAGACCGAGATGGACCGGCCAATTTTAAACGGGATGGTTTAGGTGAACCAAACAGTGCGTGCGCACATAGGCCAGTTAGAAATCAGCATCACAGAAATAGCCCGGGTCGGCCGGTTAATGCGTTGGTTCATATAATGGGTCCTCCTTCTGTAGCAAAGACAGGCAGGTAGTCGTTTCTGGCATCATCACAGTGACCACTGGCGGATCCAGGGGAGCGCAAAGGAGCCATCCCCCTCCCCTGCCTCCCCCCTTACCAGCTTTAATTTCTATACGTGGTCCATGAAATTACGGACAGAGACACCTTACAAGTCATCCTTTGCCCCCCCCCCCCCCCAGTAGAGGCCGGGCTGGATCCGCCAGTGACCGTGACAAGATATACAGAATTCAATAAAATCAACTTGCTTAATAAAAGAAACAAACTTCATTAAAGCAGAAGGTATCAAATATGATTGTTTATCAACTTTGTTAAATATTATAATGAATGAAAACAAAATTATATACCTCTTAGGTGACTATAATGTTAACTTATTAACTCTGATAGACATAGACAGACCTCATAATTCTTAGAAATGTTATATGAAACATCATTATTCCCACTTATTACCAAACCTACCAGAATTCATTATTCTTCATCCACTCTTTTTGATAATATATTGTTTAATAATTTATTTACAAAAATTATATAAATATGGTATCAGGGGCTTAGTCCTTAATTGGAAAGTTTGTAAATCAGGTATTAAATAAAGTATATGACTGGCTTAAGGCCAATAAGCTTTCCCTTATTATAGACAAAACTAACTTTATCATATTTAGCCTCTGTCAAAGGCAGAATCATCTCAAGAGTCAAGACATTAAGATTAATGGTAGATGTGGCATGCAGGTTCAAATACTACTTTTTTAGGTGTTATTATTGACTCAAAATTAAATTGGGCTCAACATATATCTATGGTAAAAAATAAAATAAAAAGTATCTACGGGGTATGAGATCATTTATAAGAACAAAATTAGTGAAAATAGAAACTTTAATCACACTTTATTATTGCTTTATTTATCCACTTAATTTATTGTATTGAAAAGTAGGGGTCTGCCTAAAAAATACAAATAGATTCACTTTTAAAGTTAGAGAAAAGCATAATTCATTCAATTAGTATGTCAAATTTTAGAGCTTATACAGCTCCACTTTTCTTACAATTAAATGTGTCACCATTATATAAAGTGTTTATCTATAATGTTCTTATTATTATGTATAAAGCATATTATAAACTGCTACCAGTAAGCTTGTATGATGACAGACAGACAGACAATAAATTTATTTGACATTAATTTGGTACATCAATTGTACATAAAAATATAGTCAAGAGACCCTGTTATGGCAATAAATGCTGCTGCTACAAGGCCTTCCTATGGAAAAAAAATCATAAATTAGGCTGTATCACTATCAGTGCAAGATTGTGAGTCAGTATTGCTTCTCAATTTGAAATGCTGCATGTTTCAAAGTAGTTATTTAAGATGTAGTTTTTAATATACCTTAGATAACCTGCCAAGCTGCGTGGATGAATTTTGTCGGTTATTATGGACGGAGTCTGGTTTATGATTTTTGGCAATCGCTTAATTATTGAACATTTTGAAGTTTGATATTTATGGAAAGGGATTACTGAGGATTGATTACTCTATTTGAGAAAAGTATCTAGGGAGATTTTGATGCACCAGTTTATAGTATCATTTTAGTTCATGTAAACTCATAATGTCTTCAATTTTCAATAAACTTTGTTGTTTGAACAGTGGTTCAGTATGTGCATTGTATTTACTGAGGGTCATGGTGTGCACTGCTTTCTTTTGCATTTAATAGTTAATTGTTTCAGATTTTGCCCCCATGACCGAATATCATAGTTGACATGGGGTATTATCAGGGCATTGTATAGAATCAGAATCAGAATCAGAATTTCTTTTATTTTCCATACATACACTTACTGTTGCTGCTGCTATATTATATCATTAATGAAATGGATGATAAAGTATGAAGTATGGAGGGAGACCCCCACAAGGCATTTTGCCGCTTCTTGGAGGCCACCCATGATATAGGTCAGGGAGCATCAGCCATACACCAGGAACACTGGTACGTCATGTTTGACCACATGAAACTATTGAATCGTCAATAGGTATATTTCTTATTTGTCAATGAGGTGCAAAAGAAAAGAATAGTATGCAATCAAATGATATTTATGACAGATTTTCACAAGTGATCTGAAATCAGCTGGAAATGGTGTAATGATAAGGAGAAGTAGAATCCCGAAGGAACCAACAGATGAACAAAATGGTGGGTATTTGAACAAGGCAGGCCAAGTTGAAGGATAGAACTACTAGAAGTGCAAAATTTAAGAAAATATGTTAGATCACATGTCACAAGTAAGTATATGTGTATGCCTCAGTATGGCAGTAAGTTTAGCCATACATGTATTTGACAAGTAGCAATGACTCCATCAGGCATCCAAGCTCCATGAATATCAGAAGGACTGCATAAATTTCCTACAGTTTCTTTATCTGGACACAAATTACTGTCGACATGAAAAATAATTAGGATCATTGCAGTCAGTAATGTATTGATTAATTATCGATTTCTTGACATACAGTTTGAAACCATGCATGCTATGAGAGTGTATTTTACTTTTAAATTCATTTGTCATTTCATTAAAAAACTGTTCTTTGCAAAATCATGGCTAACTCTTGGAAGTGCAAAGTTATCCAATCCTCTGGTAATATAAGAATGGACGCTTGAATGCCTGTATATTGTTCTCAATGTATGAGATGGTATTTGATGCACGAGATACTTCATTATTCCTATTATCTTGGAGATTTTATTGTTTAGTTTATTCGTTTGGTGTTTCAATGTTAAACTTTTATCAAAGGTTACACCTAAAAAGTTAAAATATTCAACTAGTTCAATTTTAGTATTTTCAAATTGGAGGATGGGTGGCGTTATAAATTTGTTTTTTTGGGGAAAAAAAGCATGAATTTGGTTTTTTCTTTGCTTTGGGACATTTAGTTTGTTTTTAACCAGTTATTTATTTTGAATAATTCTGTATTGATTATTTCTGATGTTGCAGTACTAAGGTTTGTGTTATTTGTGCAGATAGACATTACTAGAGTAGTATCATCCGCATAGGTAACAAATTTAAAAAATTTTGATGATTTATGGAAATCATTTATATAGATTAAAAAAAGGAAAGGGCCCTAATATTGATCCCTGTGGTACTCCTGTGGTTATTTTTAATTTATCTGAGAAACTTTCACCAAATTGTACATATTGTTCTCTATTTGTTAGGTAGTCTTTGCAGAGTTTTAAAGCTGTGTTCCTGATACCATATTGGGATAATTTTTGGATTAGTAATGAGTGGTCTATTGTATCAAATGCTTTGGTTAGGTCTAAAAAATATTCAATGGAGTATTTCCATTTTCCATTTCGGTTGTTATACTGTCTATATTTTCTAGGATGGCTTGCTCTGTTGAGTGCCCAGGACAAAAACCATATTAATGAGGATAAAAAAGGGTTTTGAAATGTTGGTGTAGTTGTTTATGCATCACTTTTTCAAAGATTTTAGATATAGCAGGCAGGATAGATATGGTTCTATAATTGTTCAGTAATGTATTTTTCCCCTTCCTATGAATTGGGACAAGTTTGGCAATTTTCAATAAATCTGGAAATAGTCCAGTAGATACAGCCTGATTTATGATTATGGCTACAGGTTTTGATATAATCTCTTTATCTTAAATACAGAAGTGCACAATTATCAAAAATGGTCCAGGAGACTTTATCAATTACCATTCATGAGATTGTCAGATCACAAGTATTTTTTTTTTTTTTTTACCTAATATTTGGAATTGATATACAATAGTATATTTTCATGATGTGCCCACTGCCCACCTTTGACTTTTATCTCCTGTTTTATACAAATTTCTTATTTTTCCAGGATTCCTTTTCTTGGTGCATTAAGTGTTTAGACTTAGTAATAAGTCTCATAGTAATCCCCAACATAGCCATTTTCCTGACATGTGTTTTGGCCTTTAGCATGTCATATCATGTGCATCCATGAGATACTTAAATTTTGTTGAATTATAACAATCTATGGGTGCAATTGATTGCGAAACAAAAAGATGTGCTGCTTAGCATATCTAAGATGTGCGAGCAATGACATGTACACGCTTTGAGATGCTCATCAATGCACATCAACGAGCGTGTATGTGCAATTAAGTACATGCATGTGTCAAATGTTGCAATAAATATATGTGGTACCTTTGAACATGTTTCCCAATGGGTATCAATTAAGCTTGACCTAAACGTGCGTTTCTCTTTTGGATTGCTTGTGGCAGCATCAAGAGAAGTAGCATTGCCAGCAGTCATTAGTGTCAAATAAGGATCCTTGGTAGAGCCACTTCTCATCCTCAAAAGCCACTTCCATTCCTAGAACAGAGAAGCAATTGCTTAAGCACGGTTTCCAGGGCAACTTCTCATATGGCATATCACAGTCAAAAATCACAGTCAAAACTTGTCAAAGATGGCAATATAGCCAGTAATAATAATCATGCACAATGACACAATTAACTTAACTTTACCATCAAGAGGTTACATAATTGTGTCAGTTCATCGTATAAGACCAAATATGCTATCGGACATACGGTAAATCTTCCATTATTGTGCATAACGTGTTTTTTTATTATTATTATATTTTATGGTGTTAAATCAATCAACAAATGTAATAATATGCATAAATAGTAACTCGCCTTCTTTTTCCTCCTAATAAGCACTGACCACCCAGGTGCACTGGTCATTTGACCCCTGTTGTCATAAAGACATTGACATTCCTTAGTCTCGTGGTGAAAATTTGCTGCCAAAGTGTACATCCATATGCCGCAATGAATAACACAATGAATTTTTCCTCTTGATTTATGTTTTATTCCAACTGTATCCGAAAGTTTCATTCCTTGTTTTACATCATAATCATAATACACAGACAAAACAAAATTAAGTTTCAGAATCAGAATAAAGGCAAATGTAGGACAGAAGATGCTCATCATGATTGAAATTATGACATGTATGAAGCCAGTGCTCCCACAGAAATGTTGTCGATACTTCTCATTCCTGACTGTCAAGTGACTGATGATGCCATTAGTCTCACTGGTTGGAACAAGTTTCTGGGAACAATACTTACAACTGACTTATCAGCCAAATTATGAATGGTAATGAACAGCTAAAGCTGAAAAAAAAGCACTCTGCAATCCTAGTTAAACACTTTAATCACCACCAAAGCATTAAAATGTTGCAATTTTGTTTATAATTGCGTCTGATGCCAGTAACAACATAATGACCATGACTCATAAATATGTACATTATTTATTCCGACTGCTGCTCATTACTACACTTCAACAAACAACTAGGATTTCCAGACATCATTATATGTAATTACGTCAGCAAAAAACAACATGATGCAATGCCACTTCAGATGATTTTCAACTGACGTTAGATGTACTGTGATCTCAGTATGGTTCACAGTCACTTGTGAGGTCATTGTGATTTCATATTTTAACACTGTGGTTGTCTCACTGTACTCCAAATTCGAAAATAGGATAGTCAAAGATGATATACTATTAAAGATAAACAATTTTCTTTGAGTTATTCAAAGGAATATGTGCAGGATTGTTAATCCAAGCGTAGGAAAAAAATATTCAAATTATATAATCACATATAAAAACTCACACATAATAACACTACGACAACTATACTTCCATCCATCCAATACTACGCAGTACTGCGTCTGAAGATATTTTGCAAATGTGATTATTGTGAATATCTTGTGGATGGAAGTGTCCAAATCATTCAATAATCAGACATACCTAATATGAAAGAGAGTGTACCATATGCAAATTTACAGCCATTTTTGGCTATTAAAAGTAATGTTACAAACAGTGAAAACTGTTATATTTTATTTTTTACTTTGTAAACATAGCAGACATATGCTGTGGATATATATTTCAGAGGAATCAGCCTACTCAGTTGTATCTCAAAGATTTACTCTGAAATTATTAATAACAGAATTTTACCATATTGTGAAAATGATGCTATCATAGCAGAAGAGCAAAATGAGTTCCGTTCCAAACGTTCATGTCATGAACACTTTTTAACCCTCAGCGAATGAAGTTCGAAAAGGGTTTTTGTTATCATTAATGTCCATAATATGTCTTAAATAGTGTAGTGGTGCCTTTTGGGGATCTCATGGCCATAAATACTATAGAATTTTCAAAATTAGAGCAAAATGGGGAAAATTCCTAATTTTTCAAACCTCCATATAAAAGACACTATGTACCTTACTAGTCCTGGATTCTCATGACATCCTCTGGAGTTTAGCTTCCATGTCTGTGAAAAAATTCCATGTCTATGAATATGTTGTGGTGCTCCCACAAATGTCCATGCCGCGCTAATTTGTCTTCATCAATTTGCGGCATACAGGTATGGTACATAAATAATAAATAAATTATATTTTAATGGGTAGACAGACAATGACAGTGACAAGGCAAATTTAACCATTTGTGGATTAATAAATTAATACATCAATAAGGTTCCAGGTTTTCACGTAATTCGTACCTCACAGAATTATTTAAAAAAAATTTAATTAAAAAAATTTGTTTAATGAACTATCAGGTTTTAATTTAGCAAATTCATCATAAATTTGGGTTTGACAAGCTTCTGAAACCTTGTGTAAAGCAAAAATGCTTAGAAAAAAAATAATAGGTCATAATTTAAGTTGGTTGAGTTATAACAAAACAATTATTGACTGGTCACTTCGGGCCCTCGTACGTTTATTTGACCCTCGGGAGTGATAGTTGCCACTATAGGGGCAAAGTTCTATCACTCCCTCGGGTCAAATAAAATGTACTAGCATCCTTGCACCAGTCCATATTTGTATAAGAGGTGGTGGATAAATCACTTTTTTAAACCCTTATTCGACCATGCACTGAAATTATCAAAAGCTGGAAGTATATAGTCCACAAAAACCTTCCCTGAAAAATATCCGGGGAAAATTTCATAAGCACAGCGTTCTGCCATCTTGAAAAAGACTGAGACCAGCATAAAAAAAAACTAGTCTAATATATTGATTCCATTCGATTGTTTATGTCTGAAATGTACAAGACAAATTTCACTCATGATGACGATAATGTATCATCTATCTATCTATATGATAAGATATTTAAGGTGACTAATAATGCGTGGTAAATTATTGTCACAATAAAGTAACACACACATATTACCAGAAGAAAAATTTTCAGTATCTCAAAAGATTCAAATAACTTTTATTTTTATCTATCATATGGTTAAACAATATAATAAAATCAAGTACATTAATTATTTTAGTCAATGTTATCATTGTTAGGAGGTGAGCCTCAAGCTTATGTCCAAATTCATAGACTTGGAAACCAATCTCATAGAATCAGAAACTAAATGCCAGATGATTTCATGCGAGTCCCGAATTCTTATTGGCTGAGTGACTGCCTTAACCAATGGGAGTACTGGATTCTCATGACGTCCTCTGGAGTTTAGCTTCCATGTCTGTGAAAAATTGCATGTCCATGAAATTGGCTGTAAAATAACATATTTACAGTGAGGTACAAAAACTACTATGAAACAACGAGGAGACAGAAATGTGAACAAATGAAACATTTATTGGCTACACATATTCATTCAGACATACATCAGAAAGTGCCAAACTCAAACCAGCAACACAACTCAAGTGGTTGCTCTTGTGGCAGCCCAAATCAGTCAAACCCAAGAGCAAATATGAAAGTGTCGCTCTCATTTCTTCATTTTCTTCACTTCATCGACACCTCTACGCACCACTGCACCTGAGAGTTCATGAGCCTGATGCTGTTGACAGTTGCTGAGCTAGGAACAGCTTGCTCCAAAACATCAGGAACTGCATAGGACTACCACAGAAATAAACCACTCACATTTGATAGTTTTCTCTATCATATTTTGAATGGCAAATTCGAAATTTCTTACATTAGCTAAGTGCCAAGAACTCTGTTTATTTTGTCACCATTTTGTACTAAGCATCATGGGAGATCACAAAAAAAGTTGATCTTTTTAGTTTTATAGTTTCATAAATTTCAGTTTATTTCATGTTGAAGTTTGAAAACTCTCTATAAAAAGTTACAGCAGTAGTGTTGCTTTAGGCCTTGAATGCACATTCAGAAATCATGTATGACTTATTTTTAGTATTGTGACGTTAAAATAGACATTATGACGTCATCAATTGTTACGTCATATTCATCAAAATGGCGACACTGACAAAGAATTTTAGCTGTGATTTTAGGTGAGTTTCTGCCGACAGATGATGTCAATTCAAGGAATGACAATTTTTACTGTGTAAGAGGGAAACCAGTCTGGTTTAGGATAATTTATATAGACGCCACTGAAGTCTAATTGTTACTATCATACTATCTCCACTTTACAAGGGCACAAAAAGATGATACTCCTTCTAGGTCTTGCATGCTGTTATCTCTGAAGGATTCGTTTTCTAATGTCAAAGATATCTGATTTAGACCTTTTCATTCTTTTAAATTATTGCTTACATATTTGCCCATGCATTTTTTGTTGCTAGTTAATTTTTTCATGTCAAGATGTATCTAGTCACATCATTCAGTTGGCATGAAAAAAATCATTCCCATTTCATTCTTGATTGCTAACTGTTAAAATATCAAGGAAATGATTTACAAATACCTCATACAGATAATATGAAATAATTGATTTGATGATATGATATGATATGATATGATATATCATTAGTGCAAGTTTCCATTGAGAAAAGAAAATGTATTATTTGATATTAGATAACTAGTCTTTTTGTGACAATAGCATGCAAAAAAATGTGTTTAATACAAATAAATGGGTATTTTCGTGTCCCACTGTATGGAGAAAGCTGCATTATTAATAACCATAAATTGGTAGCTAAATGTTGTAATAACACCGGGTGGCACTCCATATGTTAAGGCGCCATCTGCTGGTTTAACAGACAAGTTTTATTTCATCAAGGGAGCCATAAAATATGTAAACATCGACATGGTATTTGACAGTCATGTGACAGACCTTTATCTCAGTGTTTATATTGACCACTTAAAACATACATTGTTCCCATACATGTTTTTCCTCTGGAAGCGATATAACTTTCAAACATGACTTGCATTGATCCTCCTAGAACACAATCGTTATTTCCAGAGTTTACTGTAATCGATTTCAAATGGCAGACAAGATCCGCTGTTCAGCAACTACACGGCCCAGTGCAATTATACTATTTACATTACAATCAATGTCAATGATACATATGCCACAACTCAATAATGAAACGAGCACATAAGGAGGGAGGGGGGGGGGGTGGGAAATAGATAGCTATGAGCATAAACCAAGTGATAAAAAGAACAAAGACTAGAGTCAATTATAAACTAATACACTTGCAAACAAAACATAAACAAAATGAGTTTGCTCAGTGACATTGATTCAAAAAGGGACACCTAGTATCAAAATTCAACCAGTGACTCATAATTTTTCTAACCTTAAAATTAATTGTTCCAATGGGCCCTATGCATGAGCTACCACTAGTACATCGAGAACAGCATTTGTACCTTTATTTTGCACTGAAATGACCCAATTTGTAACTGGCACATATTTGTTCAAAATCATGCTCCTTCTACAAATGTATTTAGGGAATTAATAATAATAATAACAACAATAAAGTTATTTATTACTCATCACAACTACAAAGTTGGATTATAAAAAATAAAGATAAAAAATATGTAAATTTCAGTGAAAATTTACAATTCTACAGAGTTCTTGATAGCCAGTTTACTAAGCAACAGTTAATTAGGTTAAATATCTACTTTATTCCAGTTCTTTCTGACTTCCTTGAGGCTACAAGCTTTCCAGGAACTTACCAGAGGAACTGAGCTTACATTCTTGAAGAACTCGGAGGGAACTGAGAAGGTACCTAGGCAAAACAGGGAACAGAGAAAGAACTAGGTGAAGGAACTGAGTTCACTATGTCAGGGAACTGTGAAGGAACTGAGAGACAACTGGGGCATGGACCTTTATGTGATTCTGAAAAATGAGAAGCAATTTTAGCCTGTACATACTGTAGCCTAGATACAATATATAAAAGATCATTAATTGGTAAAAAATCATTCATACATTTTGTTTAAAAACTAGTAGCGCTTTCCCCTTAAAAACATTAATGCTAGCACTCTTTTGTGTCACCAGGCAGTGAATGCCAAACTTTAGGTCTACACAATGTGAAATTAACCTTCTGCACAATTCATGTGTATAGGAACATGAAAATTATAAACATTAACATTCCTTGTATTTCTATTAACACTAAAGTAGTTAAGTGCTAGTCCATGAATGCATTTAAATATAAGTAATGATTGTCTGGCATTCAGTATCTTAAGCTGAGAAACTAAATCTGTACCCCTAACATTTACCCAGATTGAATTCCAAATCGGCCCAGCATCGTTTCCATATAGGCCACTGTCTGTCTCTGCTCGGGACCCTTGAGTCCCGAGGGTCCCAGGAAACTAATTTTGAGCAACTCACCAGATATCACACACAACTAACCCAGGCAGTTTGGACCTATGGTCCACGATTCAAACTTCTTAAATATTATATACTGCATTGGCGGATCCAGGGGGGGGGGGGGGAGTTGCCCAGGGTCCCTGGAAAAAAAATGGAAAAACGTTTTGAGATATTGGAGCATTTTACATTCAGAATGTGGAATAGTTATTAACTATGTAAAAATTGTAGGTGTACTCTGTAATACAAGTGTGACAATATAATGGTAGAATTATATTTTCATGATAAAGGAAAAGGAATAAGAGCATGTAGGTGAAGCATTAAAATCTATAATCTAAATCAGAAATGAAACTCATTTCCAGTACCTTTTCTACACATTTAGAGCATAAGGCCGACTGGTACACCCAAATTTCGAATGCCACTCACATATCAATCGTCCACACTGCAGTAAAGGATAGCAGTTCTGTCCTATTTTGATGACAAAGACATTGAATGTGCAAAGAAGACCTTGTTGGAGGCTGTAACTCCAGTAGAGCTGGATATTGGGGATGCGCACAAGGACAGACTGCGAAAGAAGCTGATGTTGTCCACATCTTCAAGGAGCTGGATAGATTCATGGAGACTGACCCGAAGAAGAAACCAAGTTTCGTAATTGATGACGTCAGCAAGCTCTCCCCAGCAGCACCCGAAGCAGCAGGAAATAGGATGACCTTGCTGGAGAACATGATGAAGCAGGAGCGGGAGATGCAAGCCATACATGATCTGCTGCAGGTGATGCATCAAGAATGTCAAAGAGATCGCTAGCATCCAGAAAAAACCAACAGCTAGCAAAGAGCTCTGCTAGACCAACAGTGTGGACAATATGTTTCTCCAAGAACCGTGGCTCTCAACAGGAAATATGAACAGACTGGATAACATAAATGCAGACTGTCTTGGGATATCTGGGATGGATGAGGGACAGCTTCTCTGTGGAAGGCCTTGTGGAGTTCTTGCAAAAAAGAATTATGGAAGTGAAACTCTCTTGTGATGATGTTAAGGTACTGCTCATTAATGTGTGCATGCCAGTGGATGAATTTCTTGAAGTTTGTGATGACATAGAGTGTCTAATAGAAAAGCATGATGGATATGATATCATTATAGGTGGCGACCTCAATGCAGACTTCAGTAGAGGCAATGGAAAAGGCATTCCCTCGCGATCATGTTCCCTTGCAAAGTTATCATGAGGGAATGCGAAGTTATCGTTAGGGAACTCGAAAAATTGCAAGGGAACACAAAATATTGTGAGGGAATGTGATCATTGTAAGAGAAAAGCATTTTTTCACAAGGAATGCACATTCTCTTCATGAGGGAATGCACTCTTTTCGCAAGAGCATGCAAATATATGCCAATTTTCACGCGGGAAAACCATTTTTTACAAGGGTTCGCGAAAATCACACTGATATTTTATTTCTAAAGGTAAACATATCTAGGTACGAAGCCCCTAAGCGGACATCGAAAAAAAAACATAAACAATCTTTTGCATTCCCTCATGAAAGTATGCATTCTCTCTCAAAAATAATGCATCCCTTTTTAAAAGAATGTGTTCCCTCTCAATGATAGTACACCCTCGCTAGGATGGAGTTCCCTTGCGAGGATGGCATTGCCTCATGAGGTTTCATGTTCCCTCAATATGTTTTGTGTTCCCTCACTATAATATCATTTTACATTCCCTCATGAAACTTTTGCAACTGAGGGAACCCGTTTGCAATTATTTGTGAGGAAACGCATTTATTGTGAGGGAATGGGATCATCACAAAAACTTTGCAAAAGAATGCGATGTGATTGTGAGGGTGTGTACTCAGAATAAACACAAGAATAACAAAGTCATGAATTTGTGTCAGGCTGGTCAGATCGGCTAAATCAAAAGATGCCTCTCTTCCCAGATATTTAATTATTTATAGTCAGTTCTTTGACTCCTCTCTGAATTCAAGTCACCTCACAATTGGTCTGTGGGCCTGAGCCAATTTTAGCACATACATATTAATACAATCTCTACTTTTTACAACTCCCCTGGTTGCTTTTTGCCAGGTTTTCTCCAAACCTCCCCTAATAGGTTTCACTCCAACCTGAATTTGTAAAACACATTAAAACTGGCCAGCACAGAAGCCATACAATGCCCTGAGCCAAGACAATGGCAATTCTAGTAAACTCTACTGGTCTTTTGTACTTGCTCCCTTGGGGAGTACCAAGCCACATTACTGTACAGTATTTATATCTCCCTGGCCAATTGACCAAGCTCCAAGACAACCCTGACCTCTGATTGACCCCCATAGTCTTGCCCCCTTGTTGAGACTTTGTCCATATATCCCCTTTGACTGGTAGCCCCATTGTCTGCCATGGGTGTCACAATGAAAGCTAATTGCACTTGTTTGGCTCTTACACATTCTAACATACATTCAAACAGTGTACACTCCTACATTGACTTAGATATATTTATACATTTGATATCTATTTATATATTGGATATTATCTAAGACATGTTTAGACAGACATATTCATATATCATTGTATATATTGATATTTTAGACATATAATGTTAGACATGATATTGATATTTTAGACATATTCACATATTGACATTTATGGACTATATGAATATTGATATTTTAGACATATTCATATATTGACATTTATTGACACCTGAGAGTCATCTTTCCACCTGATTAAAAAGCCTCTGCTTTTTACAGGGGAATGTTAAAACACTGTGAAGGAATTGGAAAACATTGGGAGAGAACGGGATGATCTCAAGTGAACGCGAGTACAAAAGATTGTTTCTATGTTCTATATCAAGAAGTTTTCAGAATTGTGTCATACTATTTTTTTATGCAAAGCATGTGCTGTAGGATTGAGCAACTTTAGGCACCCCTTCTAAAATTCTGGATCCACCTATTACAAGGAACACAAATCCGCCGAAATTAGGATATTATACGCTGTTTCTAAGTCAATCTGGAGCGGTGAAAGTATTTTGTTGGGTTTGCCGTGAAATTTGAATATGCGTAGCGATACAAAAGTAGGTCACCAATTTATTGATTTTTCACTTTCGTAGTAGACTGGGCAAATAATTAGGCAGTCTAATTGAAGACAGGGTCACTGTCGTTACCGCATCGTAATAACATCGACGACATCATGCCAACATCACGCCGATGATGAAACAATTTGGAATGCTATCTGGGTGGGTGGGTGGCTGGTGGGTGATTAGGGGTTTATTGTATTTTTGCACCTGATGGGCTAATTAGGACAGGCAGGGACCATGGCAATGAGACGAAGAATGAAACAGCCATCCAACTTAGGCAAACACTGTACTGGTGTTATAACAAATCATAGGTTGCATAACACTCGTGTAAATATCAATCTATATAAAGATATTTATTTTCTAACATGACATAAAATAGTATCATTTATATGACAAACATCAGAGTCTTTACTTTGCAAGGCTTCTCTTTGTTTCGTGGTAATTAACATTGTATTGTCATACCATTATTTGATGCAGTGTAATGAGTTTTGGAGTTGTGAATTTACCTCATTAATATTAGACCCCCTACAATAGTTAAGAACATCATCAGCATAAATGTTACAGGTTGCAGCACCTAGGTAGTTATTTATATCATTCGCATAAAGTAAAAATAATGTTAGTCCCAATACAGAACCTTGGAACACCAATATTAACATAATCAATATCTGATTTCATATTAAATTCAAATCAATGGACCTTATAAGTTGATTACAAACTTTTTCAGAATCAAAGATCTTCAGATAGATAAATGTCATTCCTTCACCACAAGCATGTCTTTTAATATATCTATTATATAATCGTCATTTGTACCAGGTGAGTTTAAGTTAAATTAAATTTCAATAGATTAATTGTATACACAACAGCATGGCTGCCTTAGAAAGGCTCTTCTGATTTTGTATATTTTGATATACTTTTCAAATAAACTTGTACTGATTTCTTCTGATAATTCATTATTGTAATAAACTGTCTTTAACCTCTTTGACATAAATTAGATAAAAACCACCACATCATCATCAAACACATCAAAATATGATAAAGGACATGTGTGTGTGTGTGTGTGTGTGTGTGTGTGATTAGGGCTTTACGTCCTGTATTTCTGCACCAGTTGGGCTAATTAGGACAGGCAGAGGCCATGGCAATGAGACGAAGGAGGAAACAGCCATCCAACTTAGGCTCGACCCAGCGGTTGGAAGCCCAGAGCGCTACCTCTGAGCTAGGCCCCCACCCATGATAAAGGACATAGTAATATATTCCAATATACATTAAATTTTCGCTTGGCATATAGCGCCCAACAGCAATATTGTGCCAACAGCACAACTGCATGTTCAAACATTACAGAAGCCTTTAATAACAAAAACCTCGGCTTTCTTGAAATCTGAAAGAAAAGATATTAAATAAACATTAGCCATATCACTTCAGATCTATCAATCCTAATTATCCAGACTCTATCCATTTACATAAAAATTCTATGCAACTTATCCTTCTCCCTATAACAGGTGAAAATCTTCGAAAAATACAAACCTTTGTAGTAATCCTTTGTAGGTTTCCCGCTGTAAAACAGTGTGAGGTGGTCGCTGAATTCATGTGGGCAGGCTGATTTTTTCCAAGTAACACCAATGAAGCCAAAGTCCCCATCACAGCCATTGTAATTGAGTACATAAAATCTTCTAAATATGAGTGGAGCCCTGTTATATAAAGTTTCATAAGGTACTTTCATCCGCATAGAATAAGGTAACATGTTATATATCAAAATGATACAATGACTGATGACAAAGGGTGATGATGACTCATAAGGTGAACTAAACTGAGAACATCATTAGAAACTTAATACATGTTCTATTTTAAGCCTTTTGGGGTAATTTGCAAAACAACATAGTCACATTGCTAAACATAGCACAGAAATCAGCATATGGGATCAATCAATAGGAAAGTATAATGAAACATGGAGTGAAGGGCAGAAAAACCAAAATCACACTGGCAAAACAGTCAAAAACATGGGTGTCCTCAGCAATAAAAGTGTCCCCCAGCTCCCTGACATGAGCTGGGCAAGCATTGCTTGTGCTGGTCTCTTGTCAATTGACTGGCCCAAGTCTCAGATGTACATCTCAATCCCCAAATGCCATGATGGTTGAGCTAAGATTAAAATACCCTCAGTATTATCTGAATCTGCAGTGGATACTTGCTGTCATAAAACAGATGTTGAGGCATCTTCTAACACCTCAGACACTGATTTTTTTCTGTAAGGACCATATCAATTGGCCTATAGATACATTTGCGCAATAGTCACGCTAATATACATGTAGAGTTACCAGGGTTAGTAAAAATAGAGTGCCTTTTCATCCACATGCTTGGCCATTATGGGAAAATAGAAGAGCTACAAGGTTCTGAAGGATTTTTACCCTTGTGTCCTAAAAAAGGTTAAAGTTATCCATCTTTGAACTTATCCAGGGTTTTCCCACAAGTTACCTTTATTTCCAAGAGACTAGCATCAATAAACCTGATGTTATCATGCACATAACTGGCATAGGGGTAGTTGACAGACAGACACTGATTGATTTTAGAAGTTTCCATACAGAGTTTTATCAATGAATTAAACAATAATGAAAAGATTTTAATATTTACCCAACTGAACTGAACATATAAGTTTCTTGCATGTTGGCTTTCAAATCAATGTATGATGAGTTAATAAGCCTGGACTGGCTCCAAAAACTTTTTGGCGTGATACCATAGACCATGCAATACTTTAACAAAAATTATATAAATATGGTATCAGGGGCTTAGTCCTTAATTGGAAAGTTTGTAAATCAGGTATTAAATAAAGTATATGACTGGCTTAAGGCCAATAAGCTTTCCCTTATTATAGACAAAACTAACTTTATCATATTTAGCCTCTGTCAAAGGCAGAATCATCTCAAGAGTCAAGACATTAAGATTAATGGTAGATGTGGCATGCAGGTTCAAATACTACTTTTTTAGGTGTTATTATTGACTCAAAATTAAATTGGGCTCAAGATATATCTATGGTAAAAAATAAAATAAAAAGTATCTACGGGGTATGAGATCATTTATAAGAACAAAATTATTGAAAAAAGAAACTTTAATCACACTTTATTATTGCTTTATTTTTCCACCTAATTTATTGTATTGAAAAGTAGGGGTCTGCCTAAAAAATACAAATAGATTCACTTTTAAAGTTAGAGAAAAGCATAATTCATTCAATTAGTATGTCAAATTTTAGAGCTTATACAGCTCCACTTTTCTTACAATTAAAGGTGTCACCACTATATAAAGTGTTTATCTATAATGTTCTTATTATTATGTTTAAAGCATATTATAAACTGCTACCAGTAAGCTTGTATGATGACAGACAGACAGACAATAAATTTATTTGACATTAATTTGGTACATCAATTGTACATAAAAATATAGTCAGGAGACCCTGTTATGGCAATAAATGCTGCTGCTACAAGGCCTTCCTATGGAAAAAAAAATCATAAATTAGGCTGTATCACTATCAGTGCAAGATTGTGAGTCAGTATTGCTTCTCAATTTGAAATGCTGCATGTTTCAAAGTAGTTATTTAAGATGTAGTTTTTAATATACACTAGATAACCTGCCAAGCTGTGTGGATGAATTTTGTCGGTTATTATGGAGGGAGTCTGGTTTATGATTTTTGGCAATCGCTTAATTATTGAACATTTTGAAGTTTGATATTTATGGAAAGGGATTACTAAGGATTGATTACTCTATTTGAGAAAAGTATCTAGGGAGATTTTGATGCACCAGTTTATAATGTCTTCAATTTTCAATAAACTTTGTTGTTTGAACAGTGGTTCAGTATGTGCATTGTATTTACTGAGGGTCATGGTGTGCACTGCTTTCTTTTGCAATTTGGTTAATTGTTTCAGATTTTGCCCCCATGACTGAATATCATAGTTGACATGGGGTATTATCAGGGCAGTGTATAGAATCAGAATCAGAATCAGAATTTCTTTTATTTTCCATACATACACTTACTGTTGCTGCTGCTATATTATATCATTAAAGAAATGGATGATGAAGTATGAAGTATGGAGGGAGACCCCCACAAGGCATTTTGCCGCTTCTTGGAGGCCACCCATGATATAGGTCAGGGAGCATCAGCCATACACCAGGAACACTGGTACGTCATGTTTGACCACATGAAACTATTGAATCGTCAATAGGTATATTTCTTATTTTGTCAAAGAGGTGCAAAAGAAAAGAATAGTATGCAATCAAATGATATTTATGACAGATTTTCACAAGTGATCTGAAATCAGCTGGAAATGGTGTAATGATAAGGAGAAGTAGAATCCCGAAGGAACCAACAGATGAACAAAATGGTGGGTATTTGAACAAGGCAGGCCAAGTTGAAGGATAGAACTACTAGAAGTGCAAAATTTAAGAAAAGATGTTAGATCAAATGTCACAAGTAAGTATATGTGTATGCCTCAGTATGGCAGTAAGTTTAGCCATACATGTATTTGACAAGTAGCAATGACTCCATCAGGCATCCAAGCTCCATGAATATCAGAAGGACTGCATAAATTTCCTACACAAATTACTGTCGACATGAAAAACAATTAGGATCATTGCAGTCAGTAATGTATTGATTAATTATCGATTTCTTGACATACAGTTTGAAACCATGCATGCTATGAGAGTGTATTTTACTTTTAAATTCATTTGTCATTTCATTAAAAAACTTTGATAACTTATATCTGGGACTGTTCTTTGCAAAATCATGGCTAACTCTTGGAAGTGCAAAGTTATCCAATCCTCTGGTAATATAAGAATGGATGCTTGAATGCCTGTATATTGTTCTCAATGTATGAGATGGTATTTGATGCACGAGATACTTCATTATTCCTATTATCTTGGAGATTTTATTGTTTAGTTTATTCGTTTGGTGTTTCAATGTTAAACTTTTATCAAAGGTTACACCTAAAAAGTTAAAATATTCAACTAGTTCAATTTTAGTATTTTCAAATTGGAGGATGGGTGGCGTTATAAATTTGTTTTTTTGGGGAAAAAAAGCATGAATTTGGTTTTTTCTTTGCTTTGGGACATTTAGTTTGTTTTTAACCAGTTATTTATTTTGAATAATTCTGTATTGATTATTTCTGATGTTGCAGTACTAAGGTTTGTGTTATTTGTGCAGATAGACATTACTAGAGTAGTATCATCCGCATAGGTAACAAATTTAAAGAATTTTGATGATTTATGGAAATCATTTATATAGATTAAAAAAAGGAAAGGGCCCTAATATTGATCCCTGTGGTACTCCTGTGGTTATTTTTAATTTATCTGAGAAACTTTCACCAAATTGTACATATTGTTCTCTATTTGTTAGGTAGTCTTTGCAGAGTTTTAAAGCTGTGTTCCTGATACCATAATGGGATAATTTTTGGATTAGTAATGAGTGGTCTATTGTATCAAATGCTTTGGTTAGGTCTAAAAAATATTCAATGGAGTATTTCCATTTTCCATTTCGGTTGTTATACTGTCTATATTTTCTAGGATGGCATGCTCTGTTTGGTGCCCAGGATGAAAACCATATTAATGAGGATAAAAAAGGGTTTTGAAATGTTGGTGTAGTTGTTTATGCATCACTTTTTCAAAGATTTTAGATATAGCAGGCAGGATAGATATGGTTCTATAATTGTTCAGTAATGTATTTTTCCCCTTCCTATGAATTGGGACAAGTTTGGCAATTTTCAATAAATCCGGAAATAGTCCAGTAGATACAGCCTGATTTATGATTATGGCTACAGGTTTTGATATAATCTCTTTATCTTAAATACAGAAGTGCACAATTATCAAAAATGGTCCAGGAGACTTTATCAATTACCATTCATGAGATTGTCAGATCACAAGTATTTTTTTTTTTTTACCTAAAAAAACAATAGTATATTTTCATGATGTGCCCACTGCCCACCTTTGACTTTTATCTCCTGTTTTATACAAATTTCTTATTTTTCCAGGATTCCTTTCCTTGGTGCATTAAGTGTTTAGACTTAGTAATAAGTCTCATAGTAATCCCCAACATAGCCATTTTCCTGACATGTGTTTTGGCCTTTAGCATGTCATATCATGTGCATCCATGAGATACTTAAATTTTGTTGAATTATAACAATCTATGGGTGCAATTGATTGCGAAACAAAAAGATGCGCTGCTTAGCATATCTAAGATGTGCGAGCAATGACATGTACACGCTTTGAGATGCTCATCAATGCACATCAACGAGCGTGTATGTGCAATTAAGTACATGCATGTGTCAAATGTTGCAATAAATATATGTGGTACCTTTGAACATGTTTCCCAATGGGTATCAATTAAGCTTGACCTAAACGTGCGTTTCTCTTTTGGATGGCTTGTGGCAGCATCAAGGAAAGCAGCATTGCCAGCAGTCATTAGTGTCAAATAAGGATCCTCAGTAGAGCCACTTCTCATCCTCAAAAGCCACTTCCATTCCTAGAACAGAGAAGCAATTGCTTAAGCATGGTTTCCAGGGCAACTTCTCATATGGCATATCACAGTCAAAAATCCCAGTCAAAACTTGTCAAAGATGGCAATATAGCCAGTAATAATAATCATGCACAATGAAACAATTAACTTATCTTTACCATCAAGAGGTTACATAATTGTGTCAGTTCATCATATAAAGACCAAATATGCTATCGGACATACGGTAAATCTTCCATTATTGTGCATAACGTGTTTTTTTTGATTATTATATTTTATGGTGTTAAATCAATCAACAAATGTAATAATATGCATAAATAGTAACTCGCCTTCTTTTTCCTCCTAATAAGCACTGACCACCCTGGTGCACTGGTCATTTGACCCCTGTTGTCATAAAGACATTGACATTCCTTAGTCTCGTGGTGAAAATTTGCTGCCAAAGTGTACATCCATATGCCGCAATGAATAACACAATGAATTTTCCCTCTTGATTTTTGTTTTATTCCAACTGTATCCGAAAGTTTCATTCCTTGTCTTACATCATAATCATAATACACAGACAAGACTAAATTAAGTTTCAGAATCAGAATAAAGGCTAATGTAGGACAAATGATGCTCATCATGATTGAAATTATGACACGTATGAAGCCAGTGCTCCTACAGAAATGTTGTCGATACTTCTCATTCCTGACTGTCGAGTAACTGATGTCAGTGATGATGCCATTAGTTTCAATTGTTGGAACATGTTTCTGGGAACAATACTTACAACTTATTTATAAGCCAAATAATGAATGGTAATTAGCAGCTAAAAAAAAAAGCACTCTGCAATCCTAGTTAAACACTTTAATCACCACCAAAGCATTAAAATGTTGCAATTTTGTTCATAATTGCGTGGGACGCCAGTAGCAACTTAATGACCATGACTCATAAATATGCACATTATTCATTCTGACTGCTGCTCAACTTGGCCATATAGAGTATCACTGTTAGTTCTCCGTAACGAGAGTGTCATGCACGCCTACAGACAGACATCAATTTTTCAAAGTGATAACAATTAAACTTTGTTTGCGGAGGATGAAACAAAGCTCTCTGGAGGGAAGCTGATGACTTGGCTTTTATAATCACCAAGCTTGAAGCCCTTGAAGAATTTAAGGTTACTGCCACAAAAAAAAGAGCTAGACATGGCTGCACAGTAATACCATGGTATACTGGCCCTGTTGCATGCCATTTAAAAATATTTTGAGGCCCAATCCAAAGAAACCAAAGTGCCTTTTATTATTAAGAATATGGAGGAAATAAACATTTGTCTGTGATTAATTTTGTTTCTCCATGTGGAGAAAAGACACTGAAATTATATTTATGGTTATAAATTGTACACATGGTTGCACAATTTTGGCTATTTAGGCCTTGCATAATAACATCAGACAGCCAGTTTTCACATTTTGGTTTGTGACATTTCAAAAATGAATTCAGACTTGCAGAAGATAGTTTCTCTTTCAGGTGTTTAATATATCTGATTATTGAGTGATTTGGACAATCCACTTAAAAAATATTCACAATTATCACATTTGCATAAATGGTACCAGAAAACAAAGCAGCCCAACATAGGAGGTAAGAAAAGACTTACACCCAACAGAATCAGAATCAGAATCAGAATACTGTTTATTTACCCAAAAACAAAAGCAGAAATACATAACAATACATATTAAGGATTTTGTAAATGGGGGGAGACACCCCAAAGACATGAAATGTCGCTATAGGGGTGCCACCCGAGATAGGGGAACAGCATTTGGGGATCCATCCTGCTAAACACATTAACAGCTATCTTCAATTCAATGATTAATAATTAATGATTATAACTCAATATGAAAAACATTATCAATTATTACAGATATAACATGTTTGATTATTGCATACATTAATATACAGTGAAATCTTTCTTTTTTTGAAATAAACCTTCAAACCATTTAATGAGTGTGTATATATTTTGTCCTTGTAGCAATTATCTAATTCATTAAAAAAAAGAGGAATTCTAAATCTGATACCAAGCCTGGCAAATTCATGTTTGATAAGGGGAATGACATAATCATTATTCCTTCTAATTTGATACTGATGTAAAGAAGAATTTTTAGTAAATATACCCGATTGATGAAAGTAGCCCGGCAACAGCCCATTCTCCAGCTTGAAACAGAACTTTAAACCATGCAGTGCACAGATGTCATGTACCTTTAAAATATTTAGTGATTGAAAAATTCCACTTGTGTGAGCATTATATTTTGAACATGACACTGCTCGGATTGCCTTTTTTTGCAAAATAAATAACCTATTACAATGTTTTTGAAATAAAAGAACACCATAATTCAAGTGTGGGACAATCAGAGCATTATATATATTTAAAAGGGCGTCTAGTGGAAGGGAATGTTTCAGTTTATTAATAATGCCAATTATTTTTGATATTTTTGTTGATATTATATCAACATGAGATTTGAGTTTAACAGAGCTGTCCAGCATAATACCTAGAAAATTAAATTGTTTAACAAATTTTATTTTAACTTGATTTATGTGTAGATCAGGGTATTCTACGGTCTTTTGAGGCATGTGAAATAATATTGCTTTAGTTTTTTCTGTATTTAATGACAATTTATTGACTTGAAGCCATAAAGAAATTTGGTGTAGTTCTGAATTTATGTTGGAAGAAGTTGTATTGTTATTGGTTGTAAAAGTTTTTAGTGTTGCAGTAAGAGTAGTATCGTCGGCATAAAGTATGGGATAAAAAAGATTACTGGCATATGCTATGTCATTCATATAAATTATGAAGAGTAATGGTCCCAAAATGGAGCCTTGGGGTACCCCAGTAGTAATTAATAAAGAAGATGAATGGATTCCATTAAAATCAACATACTGATAACGGTTATTCAAATAACATTCCATTAATTTCAGTGCATTTTGGTCAAAGCCATAATATTTTAATTTAGCAATAAGTATCTGATGATTTAACGTGTCAAATGCCTTTGACAAGTCCAAAAATACTGAAATAGGAGTTTCACCTTGATCAAGATCATACAAAATTTTATCAATAAGTTCAAAGGCAGCATACTCAGTTGAGTGACCTTGATGAAAGCCATACTGGCTGGAGAAGAAGAGTTTATTTTTATTAAAAAATTGATAGATTTGTTTATGTATGCATTTTTCAAGAACTTTTGAAATACTTGGTAATATTGATATAGGACGGTAATTTTCAAATTTATAATCTTCATTTTTTTTAAATACTGGGGTGACTTTAGCAATTTTCAGAGAGTTAGGGAACATGCCTACATTGAATGACTGATTTATTATAATTGTTAATGGCTCAGCTATCTCATTTTTTATGTTTTTTAGAAGTTTATTGGATATTTTATCTTTTCCAGAGCTAGATTTGGATTTAAGGTCCTCAATCAATTTTTTAATCATTAAAGGAGTCATATTTCGAAAACTAATCTTAAAGTTACAAGTTGGTTTCATAAAATCTGAGAAGTTTATATTATTGATACTAGTGACATTTTGAGCTAATTCAGGGCCAACATTTATAAAATATTTATTAAATTCTTCAGCTATTAAATGAGGATCAGACACATAATGTTCATCTATCAGAAAAAAATGTGGAAATTCTTTGGTCTTTTTGGTTCTATTCATTATACTATTAATGATTGACCACGTTTGTTTCATATCATTCTTATATTTAATGAAGCAATTTTGATAATAAAACTTTTTAGCATATCTTATGCTTTGTTTTAGTATACGGTTGTATGTTTGCAGATTTACTTTTTTTGTATGATATATTAATGAAGTAATGTCAGTTTTTTTTAGTTGTGTATAAAGATTATCTCTGTATTTAATTGATTTTATTATGCCTTTAGTGATCCAGGGTGTCTTTCTATTCTTGTATTTGTTGTATCTTACTAACTTCACAGGGAAACATTTATCAATTCCTTCTCCAAGTATACTATTTAAGATTTCATAATTATCATTTGGATCAGCATTTTCACGGATATCAAGTTTATTCAAAATATTACTATTATTTATGAATCTGTTAAAAAGAGACACAGCCTCATCATATTTTGGAAAGGTCTTAACATATTTTTCTGATTGACACTTAATATTTAAATAATCTAATGTAATAAAACATGGTAAATGATCTGAGATACTTGATGTTAGAATACCTGCTGTTGTCTTCGAAAAGTTATCTGACAGTTTAACGAGAATCTGATCAATCAGAGTTCCATGTTTATGAGTGAGTCTAGTAGGAAAAGTCAGTTTTGGAATATAGCTATTTGATAAAACATTTTCAAAATAATCTCCAATTGCATTAATTTCTTTGTATTTTAACAAATCAATGTTGAAGTCTCCACAAAGAGTTACATGTTTGTAATGTTTAAGATTATCAAATACCTGTGTAATATCTTGAGTAAATGTTTGAATATTATCAGCAGTATTTCTTGGTGGGCGATATATATTACCAAGCTTATACTGGGCCGCCAACAGAAGCCACATACCAAGACCTGGAGGAAACATCAGCAGAAATAGTCTGGGCAACAATACCAAAGGTAAGAACAATTATATAGACATATTATATGGAAAACCAGAAAGCTCTAACCCAGATGAATGAAACTGAAAATGAACACAATAATATCGCATCTCACATCAACCAACTGAATAAAACAGGGTAAGTCATTCTAACGGAAGACTTCAATGCGAAACTCACCACAAGGGATCATTCAAATCAGGATTGCTAAGGGTAAAGGATGGTTACAAAATAGAGGAAAATGGATAACCATGAGCAATTTTTTTTACTTTTTCCACCTTGGATCATAGAGTGACAATCTTACAGTCTTATACTCAGGGGCGGACTGGGCCGCCGGGAGGCCGGGAGGTTTCCTGGTGGGCCGATGGTGTATGGTGTTTGTTACTCAAATTTCCAGGGCCACTATTTCATACCAGTCCGCCCCTGCTTATACTCATACTATAGTTTAATAATGATATTCTCAATCTCTTGTGTTGAATTGTATGTTATTTGTGAGTTGGAGATATAATGTCTTTAAAAAATTTGGTCAAGTGGCTCATGGTGTATCCCATAGGCATGCCCAGGGCACCTTGATCCACACTTGGGGCACCTTCAGACAAAACACCTGGATTTGGCTAAAAGAGGCTTTAGTTCGCTTCAACAGTGGCACTAACATGGATTGCCAAAGACTTAGTGCAATCAGCAATTAATTACGAACCATTAAATGCCTATTCAGGAAATAATATGTGTGAAATAATCATATTTATCTCAAGTTGCATGGTTTCTGCACATATATATTAAGTAATATTAATACCACACAAAAACCTCAACTATTGTCTGACTGTTCAGGGCAAGTAAAGTGTGTCTAGGGTAAAATTACATATTTGTAAACTGTATAGACAACAATGCAGGCAGTCAAGAATACTCCAGCATATACTGGCTTGGTACTCCTGACATTCCCTTCAAAGGATTCAATCATCGATGTAGATGTGATATCAAGAGTTAGGATTGGCCACAACTTTTTCTAAAAGATTTTGCAAAGCTTTGATGACCAAAGAAGCAAGCAACAAAGAATTGTGTGACTTGTATCACCAAAACTTCACCAATAACTGTATTATAATATATATGTGACCACAAGGTGAACATGACACATAGCTATCAGAAGAATCCCATTACCGCTTACCAGTGCCTCACTGAGCAAATGCACAAGGGGGTAGCTACTGTTCCTTTATTGAAGTCTGATGTTGTATGAGCACTACTAAATTCTGAGTTCTGACTAACGCTATACAGTTGTGTCAGCCATCATAATGCACCTATCCTGAAGATAATGTGGAAGTCCAACCAAGCCTGCTCCAGACTGATGGGTTTTATAACTATCATATGCAGCGCATTTGTTGACCACCAGGAAACAACCCTGAGATAACCTAATCATGTTATGAGATGTCATTAATCTCCTGAACAGAGGATGCTCATCTTTAGTAAGACTTAAATACTTAAAAACATGGAATATTGGATGACTGTCTTGGAAAGTCCGATGACAGAGGTTGTGATTCGCCATGATTCACACTGCGATATATAAGCCTAGCCCAATGGCAGATAAGTCAGTTGGAGTTAGAGAGTTAGTTTTGCAGTTTGCAGTTAGCGGTTAGTCAGTTTCTGTAGAGTTGTTTAAGTTATATCTTTACATATCAAAATGGAATCTTTACGTATGTTGGACTTCGTTCATGTCTGTGTTTGTAACTTTGGATTACCAAATAAACATTTTATATTTCACCTCTCACAAGCGAGTTGGATGCTAATTCCCACCATATAATAATTCTGTATAGGGAGTAGTTTTTACACTAACTGGAGTATTTTTCAATCTGCATGACAAGAGGATGTATTGTCGATCAATTTGCAGCCGAATATATCACTGTTATTCATAAGTGTATGCATCTGACATTAATAACCATACCTGGAATGGGTTCTATAACTCCTAAAAGCCAGGTCTAGACCCAAGATATGTGCTTCTATTACAACTAGGAGAGGAGATATTTGTAACTTCAGTCAGACATGACATTTACATGAATGTTTTGAATGATATTTCTGTTACTGCCGAATGAAAGTATCTGAGACCAATTGCAATGTCAGAAATGGATTCTTTGACCCCTAAAACCATGGTATAGACCCTAAATTGTGTTTCAAGGTTAATTTGAAGAGAACATATTGGCGATTTTTTACTTTCGGCAGCCATATTGGACGCCATCTTGAATTACGCCAAATGGCAAATGGTGCCAGGTGATTCTTAATCTACACATTATTAGATATCAAAAGACACCAAGATCAAAACTATAGACAACATTTGAGCATAACCCCTAAAATTTGGATTTGGCTGCCAGACTAGGAAGGTTGGCATTCACCAGAAAAGCAAACCCAGAAGAGGTTGGCCCCTTCAGCTGGAGAGTTGGTCCAAGTAAGGAGAGACTCTTTCACCAGAGATATCGGCCCAGGAAGATAGCAGCTTAAGATAGGGATAAGATAAGAGCTGTGGGAGAATGTCACGGTTACTTGCTCAAATAAAGCTTGGCCCTAGTCAATAAGGCTACCCCCTTCACCAAAGGATGGCCCCTTCACCGAAGGGTGTCTTTCCAACAACACGAATAGCCAAAATTCACCTACAGCCAGAATCAATTTTTCTACAGTTACCTTTAAAAATCAAAATATTTTAGTGAAAACACAAATCAAAAAGCAAATCTTATGGTTCCCAAACTTCTATCACTGCTCCCAGGTTGCTGAGAAATCCATCCAAATCATTAATGAGAGACAATCACATTTTATATCTAACATGATGATAAGAAAAGACCATTGGCCCATGTTATTTTGATGACATTCACATGCAGTATCAAAACTGAGCATTTTAAAGTGGCCAAATGATGAAATTCACATGCTACATCAGAACTAAGCATTTTAAGGTGGCCATCTATGAGATTGATGGGACAGTCAGTAGTCTCGTTTTCTTTAACAAACCATGTCATTTTTATACAATATATTAAGTAAACCCTGACCATAAAAATCTTTTTTTGAGGCCGACCATGGGTAAGTGGTAAGAAGTTGCGTGTTTACAAATGACTAATATAATCCAATCATTATATTTTTGGTAAGGGATATTGTCAAGATTGCCAAAAATGACGTGGAGATAAAGTAGACATTTACAAAGCTTCACAAATTTTGCTACACAGGAACGGTCAGCTATATTCTAAAATTAAAGACTGCCAAATAGCATGACCGATGCTATTGCCTTGTTTAACCAGCTGACCACCTAACAGTAAAGACCTGCTTTGTCAAAGGAGAGGACTACTATATTGTATCTAAGTCTCAAATGTTGTGATAAACTGTAACATGTGATACTTAATGCTGTATATTGTGATATGATATTGTTGAATTTTTATGACAAACGTGATAAACTGCTGTGTTTATTATCCTTTTTTAAAAGTCTCTCATAATTCTTTTACAGAATGGCTTTATGCAAACCCTGTCAATCTGTTTTTTTTATTAGAAATGTAAAGAAAAGTGAGACACTAATAAAATAGTTTGACTTTGACAAGTAGGAAGGAATCATACTGCTTCAAATGTGCTCCCATTCAAAATAACTGTGCTGGTAAATCAATTTTTATGACTTTGGTAAAATAGCAATGCAAAAATTGTTATATATGAAAACATCTTTTTATTTCCACAATATTATAACATTCCCTATATTATACAATATATCACCCCAAAATATATTCACTATATCACATCTCCTTGTGGTACACCGTACATAGATTACCTCACTTATGCATCACTAAACCGTTAGCTATACAAGCACCATAGTTTTAAAACCGTAACAATTCGACAATAAAAAATACTTAACATTAATATTTAATCTGGAATATGTGGAAGCATGACTACATTTTGCAATTCATTAGAAAATTCAATTCCCAGCTTAACAAGTGTCAGTAACCATAGTAACCATTGGTAAAATGACCTATCAAAAGCACCAACCATTTTGCATCAGCACAAACATGCACATACACGTCACAATTCTTAATAATGTATTTGTCCCCACAAATGTATTTTTGCACCTAAATAATGACCAGTACAGGTCGTTTGTGACCTCAACATGTCGGTAAAATGCATTCATTCATACAGCCAAATTTAATTGGTTAGAGTAGATGATGCTTATTTTTTGGTGATGAATAAAATTTAATAATATCAAAGTAACGTAAAATGGCACAATTCAAAGAAACGTGATAGCATTATTCATTCAAGTCAGATAATAAACTAACATTTACATAATGCACAAATACTGGTAATATCAAGAAATGTTTTTAGCACTGCTCAATCATTTCACTTCAGATGACAACTTGAGCCGAACCTTTTTGCACAATTGATTTAAAGGTCTCCTGAGCCCTACTGTGGACTGCTGAGCTCAATCCCTGATAAGTTATATCATTTGAGAAATTCTGAACCAAATCAGCTTTTCTGCATTTATCTCCTCCGACAATATCCTGAAGGATGATAAATCCTTCTGGATAAAAATAGATCTACTGTAATGCATCTGTAAGACAGTAGATAACTAACATCAATGTTATTAAAATAAATGTTGATATCCTCATAAAACAAAATTAATGAAAGTACAATGCATCCCTTCTTTGTCATTATATTAAATTGCAATAAATATTTTCTTCCAGTACAGAATACCTGCCATTATCATCCATATTGTCGTTCCATAAACAGCCATAGCAAGTTGAGCACCATGTGTATTGGACACTTTGAATTGTATTGGAAAGTAATGCTCAAAAATCTCATGGCACATGTAGACAACAATAGAGTTCATCCCTGGAAATAAAATTTGTAAACCGAAATCAACAAACTTCATACTGCATAAAGATTTACAACTTTTCAAGTAGTTAAAAAATGTATCCACAGGTATGCTGCTGCATCATTTCCTCATTGCCATACATGTTTTATGTACTTTTTATTGTCAACTTTATCATCTTTTTTGTCATAATTCTTTATCTGTTTTTGTTCTTTTTCTTTGTATTACAAGTTTATGGTGAATAAAACTTATTGTCATTGTGATGATCATAATCATGAAATTTCCAGCATTCTGTAATCATATAAAAACAATGCTTACCAACAAAGAAGAAGGGTGCCCCAGACCAGATTTTGTAGACGTCCACAATTAAGTAGAGTAATATCAACAGGAAGTACGCCATACTCGACAGGCCAAGAACAAACGATAACGACCTAAAAGGATAGAAAACAGATTTCCAACCGATATCAATTCATCCATTTCTTGGATGATGGAGTAAAATTTTAATCAAAGTGCTGAATAAAAATCATAAAATAACTTACCACAGATTTTTGTTGACAGGTATCCATCCATCATTCATACTAAACTTGCAAAGTACTCCACCGACAAGCCCCTGAAACAAGATATACCTGCATACAAGTCGCAATGCAGTCAGACTACCAGCCTCAATTACTAGGTAATTTAAACTCTAAATTGTGTGTATGATCAGGACAGCTTCCTTGCTATACCAGAGACACTGATGTTTTAATAAAAATGAATAGATGCCATTGCCACCTTACCTACTATGTACAAATATGTGACTATCTCAGTCATGAAATGTGTCTGTTCATTTACCTAATTTATGTAATACATGTACAGTGATATTGTACACGTATACTTGATATGGGCAGCCTGTACCTAATTCTAGGATCAGACAAAATAATGATAAACAACTAGCATTTGCATGTGAGGCATGAATTTGTGGATAAAAGGGAATTCATTCAAAAACAGTACTCAATATCCAATAGAAAAAATTCATCTTTAAAAATGTTCACTTACGGTAATCAATGTCCATGCAAACCATCTTTTTATTCTCTCCACCCAATCGGTGTACACTGACAATACTTTTCCAGCCTGAAACAGTAAATTGTTAACATTGCTCAAGTTTTTGACTCATGTTTAACAGTTTTATTTCCAATGTATGGATGAGGCAGTGAGATATAATAGCTTTGTCATGGCTGTTCAGTTGCAACAATGACAGTGCAAGTATTTCTCAAGGTTGACCACTTTCTTTGAGATATTCAAGTTATTAAAAAGGTACTCATTTCAGTTAGATAAAATCAAAAAAATACAATTAATTATGTTTTTACTTACATGGAGCCCCAGAAAGCAAATTACAACCGAAGTAAGTGTTCCTAGAATCCCTTCAGGGTCATAGGGAGCTGTTGTTAAATACCATTTCTGAAAGAGTTAAGTGAGATTTCAAAGACTAACATAAGCACTATAGTGTATGACTGTGTATCCCAGTGTTTACAACATACTCATTTCTTCTGAAGATCCTGGGCATTCTGCAGTAGCAAAGATAATTTTTAACTATAAAATTTTAGATTCAGAATACAGAAAATAGATTAGCACGTTGGATGTGCGATGTTGGCCTTCTTGTCTATTGTAGTTCTTGTAGCGTTTAGCTGTAGACGTCAGTTGGAAATGATTTCAACAAAACAAAATAACAATATGAAATAATATCAATAATATATTCCTGCATCTTTGATGATTTAACCAAGGGGCCACCCAATCCTAATACTGGTAAGGGACAAGCCACACAGTGGAAGACTCCAAAACATTATGGTGACAGTGCCTGAATGCATTCAATGCTATGTGGAACCATAGGGTAGACTCCAAGCCAATCATCTCATTATTATTTATCATATACTCCTTCATCTTCCTTAAGCAAGCCCTTCTTACACGGCTACGCTGCGCGGAGTAAGTGACCTTGCCCTGGGAAGATGGTATGCCTCTGGAAAACAGTTATTTGTGCAGACCAAAGCTTGAGACCATAGTTTAAAGGACACAGTCAATACACGACACAGAATGCATACAAATTAGCCACAGTACACCTAGCCCCTTGCTTATGAACAATTACTGCTTCTCACCTTGCAAGTTGGGTGCTGATATATGTGTGACTGTCCGAATATCATTTTGTCAATGTACGCGGCTGCCCCTCCAGTACAGTTGTAAAACTGAGGATCCTTTTCACCCAAACCTCCAGGCCCTATGTAACCTCTGAAAAAGTTAAAATCAAATATCAATAGTTGGAAAGTTCTTTAAATTTCAATTTTCTTTTGCCTAGACTTAGTTTAAAATACTACCAAGTGATTAAATTAAGTTGAATCGATCAGGCTCTGCTTTGCACTGCTTTGTGTCCTTTCATAATTTGATAAAACACCATTTAACCATAACCTTTGATGCTTTTGATCAATAACTGCAAAAGTGAAAAAATTCATACCGTCATAAAATCTTATAATCTTGATACCCCAATCATTGCATGATAACAAGATGAGCTGCCCCATTAGATTATATTGAAATAGCTTTTAATAAATGGGAATATTTGCGCCTCATATAGCCAGTGGCGGCGCCAGGATTTCTAAAGTGGAGGGGGGGGGACTGTAACAACAGGTGGCCTCTTGGGGGGCATTTGCGCCCCACTGCATATAGTTAATTGCTCATAGTACTACCCTATTGCCATATTACCACTGGACCAAAATATATATGTAAACATTATTGTATAATTTATGACCCTCGTACTGAATAAAACAAATAGTTTAAAGTTATATACAGATATAGGCAACATACAGCTCTACATACCTTGGACAACCAGGGACAGGGAGAAGAAAGGTAAGACTCAGGTGCAGTAGAATGACTCCAAACATCACCAGCCAATGCGGCCACAAGACGACAACATCTCTGAACCACCTGTGTCGGAACTGTAACAGACAATTGACACCATAACTATTACTCTTCCACACTAGTTGTTATGGCATGAATGTGGTATTCCTTAAATTGTGCATGCGACTCCTATAATTATGCGTTAATCCTTTACTCTTCATGTGGACTTGGTGGACTCTGAACTGACCACCATAGGGTTGAGTTTAATGAAATGATCTACAGCTATCATTTATATAAAGGAACACACTCAATGGAGCATAAAAAAGTGCCATATTAACCAATCATTGCTGTTATCCAAGCATGCATATTACATTCACTTCAACAGGCTATTAAAACACCAAACATTTATGAAGTTAAAATACAGACCTGCATAACATCTATCCTCGCAAAGATTACTTCAGTTAATGCTACAACCAGGTAAGTTATTGCCAATTTCTGCAGGACTCCAGGTATTCTGACAAGATCCAAGGATACCGCTTGGTCTAAGCAAAACAAAATAGTCCATTACTGCGACAGTCATTTAACTGATATTTGATAGATTGGATACAATAAATAATGTTATGACAAAATGCAAATATTCTTACTATTTTTGGCAAAGTTGGAAACAAGAATTCCCAGCATGAATAAAATGACCGTTCTCTTGATTACTCGCAAACACAGCAACTTTCTGGAAACGCCTTTCTGTAGCTGACCCTTCACAGACATAGACAAAGATGTCCCCATAATAAAAGTAAACCTGTAATAACCAAACAATATGCAACCTTAGGAATCAGGAATAATGCATCCGAAACAGCATAATAGTTTGCGCATACAATTAGTGCAATCATCTCTATACATGAGGTAAACGAGTGACTTACCATGGGAAAACAAGATCAGCCACTGTTAGTCCATTCCATGCCGAATGGTGGAAAAACCAATATCCGCCACCACCATAGTTGACAAATATCATGACCACCAGGGACAATCTGTAAAAAATTTGACATTTCTGATTCAAGACTTAAGACTTTTATTTTTTCTGCTGATAACAAAATAATAATATAATAATAATAATATTTATCTTACAGATTTAAAAAAAACTGCTGTTTCATCAGCCTCAAACTGTGAGGTGCTCTAGGGTAAATTTAGTTTTACTAGCAAGCACCCCCCTGATGCTTCTGAATGGGTAACAAATTTTTAATTGCCCAATACGACACGTGTATCATTCAGTTATATTTCATTGTTTTATTCCCCAACACAGGCTCACCCTCTAAATGTATCAAGTGACTGCAGTCTTTGCTTCTTAACTACAGAAGGTTGAACTTCAGTTGAGTCATCCGGTGACATGTTGGTCGTAGCTCCCAAATCCTGGAAATAACAAAGTATACTAATCAGTACAATGTGCATAGGTGATGAAACTTACGAAGGTCATAAATAGTCATTTGTGACTAACTAACTGTTTGGTTCAAAAACCCTCAGATAAGTAACTCCCATTTAGATTTTTTCCAGAGGGAATTATTGTGTTTTCAACTGCAATATTAATGCCTCAAGCAAACTTTTGCAAATATTTAATTACAATAGGTTATCAATAATCCATTTTATTATTTACATACCTCCTACCTTCTTTTTAAAAAAAGTTCTACAAGAATAACAATTTTCTGACCTATTCATTGGCATTTTCCCAGGTTACCTGCAAGAGAAACTTTCTAAAAACATGCTAAAATAACTAAACAGACCTACCGACTGGACAAGTACTTCAGTTCCAGCAGCCAAGAATGGGATGTAATGCCGTCTGGTGCAAAATAAGAAAGTTAATGTCTTTACTATTATTCAGTTTTATCATGTTTATTGTAATACTATATGATTATTGTACACAACTGAGCAACATGTTCCAACTAAAAGGTCAATAGTAAAAATGAAAATGTTTAACACTATGGTGGAGCTTGCTTTAAGACTATTTTTGTTCCTATTGTATCAAAACTATCTTGCAATGTTTTTTCTTGCCCAGCACAAATGTTAGAGGTTAACTCTATTCCTACAGATTATGAATCTTAAGGCTAAGCATTTAAAATCAGTCTATAAATTTGCTTTCTTCTACACCACCAGTGACTTCCAGTCAACATAGTGACACAGACTATGTAATTTCACAATCTTGCACCATAGCGCTGAAAATAGGTCAATTACTGCGCCCATGCTTTGCAACGTAGCGTTGAACAAAGTATTTTTTAAATATCGCCAAATATGATGTTTAATCATGTAAAGTGAAGTGTGGCTTTTGTATTCTTATGCCTAAAATAAACTAATTTACAGTCAAATTCATTGCTCCCCCACCAGGATCTTTGCTTGTATTCTTATGCCTAAAATAAACTAATTTACAGTCAAATTCACTGCTCCCCCACCAGGATCTTTGCTCCGTCTGAAATCTGGCAGACACACAGGGCATTCGCCCTTCACTAAGCTGCTAAGCGCCCCCCGTGCAGGAGAGGGTCTGCATAGGAGACTGGTACACTGTAGTGACAAATGAAAAATTGAAGCAGCAAGAGAAGCAAATGTAGAACAAGATTGCAAGACAGCTCATTTTGCTAAATATGCCTACCTAATCAGCCAAACCTGATCTGAACGAGAGTATGTGCAGAATAAATAAGACCATAGACTGAACTACTTCCTAATTAATAAAGCAAGAGAAGCAACCAGATTTAAGAAACACAATCATGGTTACAGAATATGGTAAGTAAATAAAATGAACTTACTTATGAAGATATAAACCAATGGCATACATCAGGAAGAGACCCAGTATCAGTCCAAGAAGCACCGCCAAGGCTGAAAACAACATGCTGAAGCTAAATTTCCAGCTTCTTATTTCATAAGAACAGATTTTGTTGACATGTTCGCAACAGCACAATTCATTAGCAAAGCGTTGTAATAATTATGTAGTACAGTTTTTTACATTTTTCTCTTTCATCCATGACATCTTGAAGGTTTTGCAGCCACTGATTGCAAAGCCAGTGGTAATGGAGTGTGATGTCACAGTTTACTATATATTCAATATGATAAAAGCCCAAAGATTCTTTTGCACTTGTTTTGGGCCACCTGAAGCTTTGTTGCTGATCAGAAACAGCAAACATTAAGTCAAACAAACCGTCAACTGCTAAACTGTTTTAAGTCTTAATTATGGCTCTTAGATTCAAGAGAACATTGAACAGTAGATAATAATAGTACAGATAACCGACGCACTTACGAATGGCATTATTTTCAGGCTGTTTTGTAGTGACAATGTTACAAACTTTGTAACCCATATCTTGTTGAACATAGAAGTCGTATTCACCATGTTCACCAAACGAATATGATGATATGCTGAAAGTAAAGAAAATGTGTGTAATGAGATTGTCAATTTACAGAAAGCAATTGTGGCATTAAATTAATTTCATATTTCCATACTTGCAAATGCAGTCACTCTCATTTCTTGCACTTCTCACTTCAAAAGCAGCTGGAAATTCTGTTTTTACCAACAAAGATACATTGCTAGCCTTTGAAACATTGGCAACACTAACCAAAGGACACTAAAAGAGAGAAATCATAAAAAATTATAATACAACATTTTTATATACACTTGTAATCAACATTAAAAACAGAGCACAGTGACAGGAATTATAATTTAATGGGTTATTAATTTGAAACAATAACAGTCAAACCTGCGCTAAGCGGTCACTCGGGGGAATTCATTAATCTATCTGGCCATTCAATACAGGTGGCCATTAAATATGGGGATATCTGGAGTCAGTATCCACCCAACTCGCGATCATGCCATGAAGTCAAACAGTGATATATATTGTATACATTAATGACATATCTATAGAGAGATTCATATATCCACAAAACAAAACTGTAACTAGACCTTCCAAATGACTATCTGCATTGCATAGTCTTGTACAATTTTGTGCGTGGTGATATGCAGGTTGCTCAATTCAGAGTCAGTCACTGCCTGAGGCAATAAAAGATGATCGCTCCGGGTGAAAATAATTTGCTGCTTTCATGACAGGTGGCCATTTACCGGCGGGGTAAGACAATACCAAATCAATCTGGGGGAGTTGGAAATGACTGTTTATACCAGGTGGCTCTGTACAGATTAGGGCTGGTTTGACTGTGCTCATTATTCCAATGTTAGAGACAATTCACCACTCCGTTGTCACACATAATCAGATAATTCACTAATAAAATATCTGCACCCCCACTGACCATAATGCACTTGATGAAATGATTGATTACCAATATAATTGATTACACCAATGCATTATATTACCTGATGGCAGATATGATATTGCATGAAAACTTCAAAAGCCACCCCAGGTGATGGTGATATGATATGAAGCAAGGCTTCATCCATTCCTAGTTTGTGATGATGATGATGTTTCTCAATTTCTGTAACAGTGGGTAACATTACACCACCAATCCTCCGCTGGCGATCTGCTTCTTGCAAACTACCCTCTTCAAAAACAGCATAGGTAACTGCTGAAACAAGGAACACACACATTTAGTTCCAGACATTCTATTGCAAACTCATCATCCATTTAATGACACTGCTCCGGTGGCACATGAAAGGGGGCAGTAGGCCAGTGTAAAAATCGTCATGCACACCAGTCTGAACATCAAACTCTCGTTCAGGCCTCTCCGCAGAAGAGGGTCACTGCGGAGAGTTGATCTTATGGAATTCAGGGGATCGAATTTGACAGTGTAAATAACTGCATACTAATTATAACATGTCAGGTCCCTGTGCTTTATACAGATCAAAGCATATGCTTTGTAGCTGACAATATTTAAAGAACTTACTATTTTGTCCTAAATGTAGCGGGCACAGTGACTGGCCTACTTTCAGTGTGCATCAAGTGTGCATTCATTTCTGTCATACAATTGTCATGCAAACTAAGCCTAATGATATGATATGCATTTAGACGGCTTGCCCATGCACACTGTCTACATCAAAATTGTTATGTTATAATTACTCATATTGTATTTGCAACAAAAATTTAGAGAGGCCCGCAGTGAATATCTAGAGATCCAATGCATTTACATCGTCCCTGATATCATGCATACGTGTACAACAAATCAATAGTGAATAAAAGATTTGAAAACTTAATTTTGGTTAACTGAAAATGTAAGTTTTGCACCTGTTATCATGCCAAGGAAAAGAAACAAAAGCGTTTCGGTAATTTTGCGCGGACCCATCTCGGCACAGCTTTCACCTCCTTCCTTATTCTGGGAGGTACTTTTACACATAACCAAGTTGCCGACAACAACAACAACAACTCTGCATCTGCAACTTCCAGTCACATGACAGGCACATGACCAACCCTGGCGGAAAATCAACACATAACCCTAGCGGTTTTTCTGGTATTAACCACGTGGGTTTGTTTACAAATTTTCAACGTCAGAGGGAGCAACTAAAAAATTTACTAAATATAGATCAGTTTCAACCAATCAGGCTTACAGATTGAGATTGACCTACTTCATTCAGCCAATCCAAAAAGAGGTCATGTCGGCCAGTTTAGCGTGAGTCATGTGACAGAACGAAATGCAAGATGGCACTGTTTTCGAGGATCTTCCAAAAAAGAAATTCTCGATCTTCCAGTGTAAGGGGATTATCAACAGAAAACAGAAAAAGGTAAGTTTGGCTAGGGACGAAAGGAAGCTCGATTTGAGATACATTGTGAATAGTTTACTTGAGTTTCGCGTACATATATTTATGAAGCTGAGTCCGATCCGGGGCACATGACATGTGACACACCAAAGTTTACAAACACAAAAATGACCGTGAATAACTGATCCAGTCAGTGTACCCAATTTTTGCTGGGTAACTGTCAGATGGTCTTGTCTATGCAATGCCTTATGTGCAATGTATAATGTGAATATTCTAATAGTGTCCTTTGACTTTGTTACGTTGACTGAATCATGTTACATGTAATAATTATTTGATTGTCTACCTTTTAGAAATTTCCATTGAATGTAAGAATAGAATATATAGATGATTATAATAGAATAGATGGTGGTTGAATTAAGTTCTGAGACCACCAGTCATCATCATTGTCAAAATATGTTTTTCCTTGATTATAGCAATAAATAATCATATCAATTAAAGTCATAAATTAAAAAGACAGAATAGAATTTATTCAGCTAATCATGCCTAACATAATACATCGTTACATGCAATGGAATTCGTTTTGTTGCCTCACAACACAAGGAAATGACATAAAAATGCAAGAAGAAATCAATGTCAAAATATAAAATGATGAATAAATGCAAAAAAATTACATATTATTAAAAATATGTACAGCTAAGGGGTAAAAAACTGATTGTTGATTGTAAGTGGGAGTATGCTCTTTTTTTTTGCGAAAGTCAATAATAATTTCCTTAATTGTTATTACATTCGGAGTAAAATTGTTTTCGGAGCACCAGCTTACTGTGGATGCCACTTGTGCTCTGTAAGTAGTTTCATCATTTTGGCTAATTTATCCACAGATGGTTGTATCATCAGTAAACTTTACAACTAAGGTATTTTCATAAAATTCCACACAGTCAAAAGTAAAAATAGAGTATAGCATAGGCAACATGATACATCCTTGAGGGGTGCCAGTTGATCAATTTCAAGGTGGGACTCTAAATTTTGTATACGTACTCTGTGCTTGCGATTGATCTAAAGTCTAAAAACCAGTCACATAAGCGTGATAAGCAGGTGGCAACTTATTGTTAAAACTTACAGCAAGAATTAGCACAGTTTTGGTGGACAGCTAGGTTGAGGACGTTAAATTGTTGTTGATAACAATAGCCAGGGGTGGACTTGTTATTCAGAATTATTTGGATCCTCCCCTGGCTTTTGTTATACTTGTTATCATGGTTATTAAGGGTAGAGCCAACCATTCGCTGGGCCGCTGCGACTAGCTGACGCAGTACAGCCAAGAGCCAACCATTGCATTGCAGCGCCACCAGTGTGCAAAATAGGAACTATTTTTTTCTGATAGGAAACGACCTTCACTTCTTTAAATGAATATTATATTTCCTGAAGTTGAGCTGTTTACGACAGTACGGATGAAGTTCAAAAATAATGAAATGAATCTTCAAATTTATACATTTTAATGTGGAGTACTATATTTTTTTTAAATTGGATCTGAATCACATCTGTAAATTTGCAAAAATGCCTCATTTTCCAAATACACACTGTTTTGGCTGTTGCAAATACTCACAATAACTAGGGACTTGTAATACGTATCTTAATAAAATAGACAAAATTATGTTAAACTTTACAGTACAAAATTTTAAATTATGGCTTTGATAGGGACATAATGAATTGTTATTTTGAAAATTGACCAATTGCGTACAAAATGTTTTCTCCTATAATCAATCATCAGAAGTAATTTTTCCATGCCCAGTTGTCTGAAACTGTAGCCTACAAAACTGTTTTCACAAAAAAATGTCAGCAGAAACAGGCTCATCCCACGGATTCTATACTATACTGTGGGTTGCAACTTTACTGACTAGTGCTACACTATGGATTTTCAACTGACGAAGTTGTCACGTCATGTGTAATGATCCTGTAAGTATACATAGCGCCACTTGATTTCCTGTAGTGTTTTAGATTGATGAATTAAACCCACAATTTGATGTAAATCCACCCATAAATTATTCATAATACCTTCCTGGAAAAAAAGTACAATTCTAAAATAGATAATACCATAGATAAACACCACCAAAAAATATAACCTCATTGGCAGTGGTGATATAATAATAAAGTTATTACAGTGATAGTATGAGAAAATGGTATAAAATATGAATGATCATCTGAAGAAAAACCTGAACGATTAATGATAACATTAAATTAAAGTAAAATTAGTAAAAGTGTTATTGTTTGATTTATATGTCTGTATTTAAGGAGAACGAGGGAGAAAGGAAAGCAAAAATGGACAAGGATTTATGTTTTGATTACAGCAGATGATGTCTTGTGTTTAGTCTTTAATCTTGTGTTTATAATCAGAATCACAAACAGTTTATTTCTATTTTGACAGATATATGTTTAATTTTTAATCTCAAACTGTTAAAATCACGGCCTGGAGCCTGGACTGTCATCTGTCACTGTCAGATGACTGTTTCAGTTTATCACATATGATCATAATCAGCTGATCGTGCCTCTCATTGTGACTTTCAAGTTGCTCTATGTGAGTGGGTGATGTTATCTTCTTGTTCATGGGGGTACTTTTCACTGCAGTGAGAATGGTTTGGTTACTACATCGTAATGACAAAAATGTATATGTTGAGAAAGAAATAGTTAAGTAATAAGCATGATTTCTGGAGTCAGGTAAATAAATTGTATTACAAAAAAATTGTGAATTTCTGACGTAAAACTAGTGCTGGTTGTGAGGTTTGATATTACTTGTTGGTGAGAAGTCATAACTAAAAAAACAGGGATTTGTACTTCTCAGCGTAAGCTTAAATATTATGAAAATTCTATATGTTCAATCGGCATTGAGTGTCAGTCCATCCCCCCCCCCCCACCCCCCAATATCATTTTTTTGATGCATCATTACTGACTGAAATTTAGTGTTTGTCCACTTTAACACCAGGGGTCAGTGTAGTGCTCTCCTCATTGCTCCTAGTTGCTGTCATGTGACTGGTGACCATGTGATTTTGTGGTCAAGCCAGCTCATCAAACAGGTCATATGAGCATGAGGAGGAGTGATCTGACATTTATCATGCTATGCTTGTGACTATGACAAATTATAGGCAGGACTGATGAAATGATAAATGCCATGAAGTTACCAGGATATGGAAAAAAAATAAGGGTCATAGAATTCAGGATGAATGTAACTGAATGTAAACTAATACATAAATGCTGACTGATTTACTGCAGGCTGTTTTACATGCATATAATATAAATGTATCATTTAAAATAAAATTATGGCATTAGGGTGAGCTGATGTCATTCTTTCAAATCAAAACCCAACTCTTTCCACTGGCATTATTCAGAACTTTCATGACACGCTAATGGTGACTCTGTAAACATGTCGGAATGAAGCAGCAAATATCATAAGATTATGACTTTCAGTTGACATTTTATTATGGGAATATAACTTTAATGTTAAACATCTGTGTGTGGAGTGGAACACCCACAATCATAATGAACTGAATGAACGGGAAAGTCATTCATGATTGGATTGCGAGTGTTCCGGTTTATTTATAGGGACATCATGTCATGATATTTTTGTAAATGTCAATGATGAGAGCCTAAGTGGATTAAATGGCCCATCACACGCTCATGGTCTTGTGATCAGAGTACATTGATTGCTATTTCATGTTTCTGGCACAGTTTCATTGCAACTTATGAAGTGATTTGTGTTGCTTGCTTATCTCGGACATTCTTGATATTTTTATGATTAGGTGGTTAGCAGTACCATGGAGACTGTTTGTTTACTTAAAATGTTTACTCGTCAAAGCTTATTGGGAATATTTTTGTCAAATTTATAACGGTGTGTTTACAACTGTAAGATCGAAGCAGGAAGTCATGGATACTCTCCGGGGGCTTGGATTCATGAAGTGAAACTTAGCATGAAGGATTTATTGAATTGCTAGTTTATGAGAATTAGAGCAGAACATATACAAAAAAGGCATCTTGGCTGTGTCGAGTTCATGTCGGTCAAAATAGTCTGTGCATAAAATCTTAGTACCACATACTTATTTATTATATATTAAGCTTACTAAACTATTTTTTAACATACTTATTTAACAGTGTCAGATCATAGGTTTATTGTAGCAATGACACTTCTGCGAACAAATGAACATGATAATAATGACATGCATATGGATTTAGGGAGTGATTTTCTGATTGCAATGGTCAAATGATTAATACCACACACAATGCCTATCATGTGATGACAATGATATTTGAGGAGACTCTACCGAATCAAGTGATTGAAATCAGTTGGACATGTATTGTGCACTGTGTCAACCAAAGACGTTCAACCACAAGATGATTAAATTGGATTTAATGATTTTTTTAATGACTTAAACAGATCCAAATATGTGGTTTCTTAAGAGCAAGTGGAGTAAGATCCAACAAGCGAGGAATTTTAAAAGTAACTGCATTTCCGAAGTTAATGTCTCTGATGGCAGAGATGAAAATGATAACATGTAAGTGAAATGATAAAAAATACCCAGCCCTATTCATTCGATAGTTCATGACATTGTATAATATTAATATTTCTAATTTATTTAGCATTTTTAAGTGCAATATACAGGTGGACTTTCCTAATCCTGTACATGTGTATTAAACTTTAAGATCTTAAAATCTATGCATTTATAACTCTTATTGTTAATACATTTATTGTATTAAGAAAGACTACATGCTCATTGAAGGTGGGTTTGTTTGATTGCAGGTTAAAATGTAATATTTTTAATTTAATGAATTAATTGGACATAATTATGTAATGCTGTATTATGAACAAGATCCGATTTTTGGGAGTAAGGGAAATTCTTTTCAATGAGTGCGTTTTCCAAAGAAAATAGTACTTGTGTGAATGCTCGCAAGATTTTGTTATGTCTGTAGTTATAATTACAATTAATGGGATGTGTACTGTCTCGAGATTTATTGCTTTACTATGAAAAATTGCACATCGTATATCACCATTATTATTGATATGGTAATTATAGTAAGGGGTGAATTCTTTTTATTTTTCGTGAATTGCGCTCTAAGTTTTCCCACTTAATATGAGACATAAAATGAACATTGACAGAACGTATGAATCAACAAAGGCGAGAATAAAATAACATCATATGATAGAACTTGGCAAATATCCAGGTGGGGGTTGAGAATATGTCTACTAAACATACAACTGTACTGCACTGTGTAGTCAAAACATTGCGTACAAATGATGCATTTATTGAACTTAGTTGCAAATTGACGAGATGGCGTTAACTATTAAAGTGTTGCATTGTAGATCATTGTATTGGTCTATAGTTGCAATGTATTATAATTGTATGGTCAATATAAGAATTATTAAATTCCAAAAAGTATTGATATTATATGCTACACTTAACATGAGTGAAAGCAATTTTTCCTATTAACATGTAAAAAATTGGCTTTGATTGTGTTTTATTTTATTTTTAATAGACACTCTATCAAATAGGATTATTTACAGTGCTCTTTGAAGCATGTGACTCAAATTATGATTTATCAGACCCTGTCTTGTGATTGTGTCACATGATTTAGTTGATATGTATTGAGAGGGAAAGATAAGGTATAAAGGTCATAAATGAGGATTAATAAATTTTCTCTTTTAATATAATGCTGTTGGTGGCAGCTTTTTATGTTTCCTAGTAATTTTAGTTTACTTATCACTAAATTACAATTTTATTTTGTGTTTATAAATATCATCTTGCAATCTGAAAAACCTCATAAGTACCATGAGGTCTTAATTAATTATCTTACTTTTTGACTGGTAATATCGTATTTCTAGATACTTCAGATAAAATTTATTTTAGTTTGTCCTTAATTCATCAAGTAGATTTTTCCTTAATTTCAAGCACCCAGTTAAATATGATGTAATATGAAATTATTATTTTGTCACTTTTCATGGCTATCGTTTGTCTTAGTTTTAATTGCTAAACAAATCTTAATCAAGTACGCAATGATGTTCAAAAGATTGTCGTTCATCAGTTGAAGGGCTTCAGGATTGGTTGTCCGCCGACATGACATCCTCTATACTGCATTCCTCACGAAATTCTAACCATCTGCTGGCAATTTGGGATGTCCAGTAATTATTGTTCACTTATAGAACTAATTCCTAATGAGTAACTATTATTCTCTTTTCAGATGTGGGGCTCAAGAATTCGAGAGGTCCCAGATCCGCCTTGTGTTATTTAAGGACCATGACTTGAAGGGAAGGTCACTCTTGTTTGACTCGACGGCAGTACACAGAGTGGATACCCAGGAAAATGCACAGAATGCTGGGAAGACGAGCAAGTTCTATGTGCAACTCAGTAAAAGTCCTAAACCCCCTCCCGAAGGTGGAGGAGGGCAAGAGGATGAAGGGCGTGAAGCCATGGGGGGAAGTAACGGGTCAAACAATCATCCTGGATTTACGGTTAGTTTGAAGCTTGAGTCTTAAAATGTTCTTTATTTAATAAAAGAATAGTTATGACAATGTATCATGTTACTTTATCGTGATTTCATAAATTCTTCTTAGAAGTTGTGCATGCAATTATTTTAATGAATTTGAGAATTGATTTAAGAAATACAGTTAAATGTTATAAATCCTTGACAGGTTTTTTCCTCCTTTTGCAAGTTAAAAGACCTTCGATTGATATTTAAAGCAATAAGGATGTTCAACTACTTTTTGTTGAGGCATTTGGGTTCTCATTTCATGTCAAGATTATATAGTACAAAGTAAAATGTAATTATGGTTTCTAAAATTAAATTTACAAATTATAATTACAGTTTTCCAAGCCATGCTCAGACACGAAGATGTTAGGGGAGATGATGTATGGCTCCGTGGCTATGTCTTACAAAGGATCCACCTTTAAAGTTCATTCTATAAGGTATGACTGCCTCCGAAGTGCAGTTTCTGTACGATTTTCATGTTTCATATTCCTGCAGATTATGTGATTGAATGTCTTATTTAAATTAATGTGATGTCATTTTGTTTCAGATCTCCACCGCAAGTTATGATGACCAAGGTGTTCAGACTCAATACAGGCAGCAAGGAATCTAATATGTTAGTTTCCTTCACTTATTACACTTATTATGAAAAAACTTTATTACTGAATTTGATAATGATCTTAAAATTGTTTACTTTGGCTTGGCTTACTACTCGTCTGAGGTTTATGGACATGTATAAGAAAAATACAATTTCTTATTTATGCTGCCCAGTTCCGCACATGTAATTAGATCTCTTACCACTATTGCTTCGTCATTGTAACGAGTTATTGCAAGGTACAATATATGTACTCGCAATGGCAATTAATAAATCACGTGGCAATGACTCTGTCATCAGACTAGGGTTTAATCCATTGTAATTGAGAGAAGCTTCAATTTAATGACACTGCCTCTACAATGTTTTGCCTCAGAGAGGGAGAAAGTTTGGACGGATACAGTATTCAAAGTGTCCCTGGTGATTCAGGAACTTCTAGACGCATTAACAATCCTTCATCTCCACATATAGGTTGGTTTTCTGTTTTATATTTTAAAATATACTTGTCTGATGCTTATTTTGTCCAAGACACTGAGCTGTTCACTTACACGCTTTTGTTTATTATCGGAAGTTTATTGTGAGCGGTAGTGAACAGTCCGAAGGCATTCAATACACTGAGTTGGTGCAAATCTTATCAATGCGTGGGACAAAAATCGCCAATAACTTTGTTTATATCCACTGCTTGACAATGAGAAACTAGGTATTCTGTAATTTTTCATCCATTGACACATGATTAGTAAGATAGGATGACTAAATAGTCCCAAAACCCATATAACGCAGAATTTCTGGTTCTCCAACTCAGCCTATACAATATATCCCCTGACTGTTCACTATTATTCACAACACATGACCGATATTAATCAAGGATGCCTAGGTGAACAGCACAGCTCAGGGAAATGCTTATAAGACCAGCTGCTAGAGGCAAAGATAATGATTTAATGTCTTTTTACACTCCACCTTACCGTTAGCCCACATCACTGATAAAGTCTCCAAATAGTGTTCAAAGCATGATATATTTAAAGCCCTGTCGTTATCTGATTGTAAATAACTTGAACTAAGAAGGCATCTTGAAGGTTCGACATAGCTAAATTTAGCAAAGCAAAGTTTTTGAGTGTTTTTTTAAATGTCTTTTTTAAATGCTTTTCATCCTTCTCCGTAGAATTGTGTATTATCCCATGTATTATTACTAAATAGTCGCAGAAATTGAAAGTTCAATGAATATTTTCTGTTTATTTTAGCCCATAGCGTTCCAATGGATGTGCCATCGCCACCAAAACGAGATATTCCAGATTTTGAAACTGAGGACAGCGGTTTCTCAAATTCTCGTAAGTATTACTTGTTTTATTGTTATCACAAAGGTACTTTGTATGAGGTCTCTATATATATATTATATATATATATTTTATATACCTAGGTCCTGTAGTACTGGTTATGTACAAAAAATTGTGTTGCATTTATTTAATATTTTGATACATTTATAATACAATATTTAGTAATCTTTTAAATTTTTCAGTGACTTCCAGCACCAGCAGTCTATGCACCTCATTACCATCCCCTAGCAGCTCTGCATCCAATTCATTCACCAGCTCGCTCAACAGCATGCACCGTAGATTAATGCGGTCGCAAACTACATCTCTCGAGTATAACTTAATGAAGCGGGCGTCTGACGACTCCATGGTGGCCCCATCTCCTCTTCCTGCCAACAAACGTCCTCCGAATATCGGTGCTGGAATCATCTTTATTCTTCCTGCTGATGAAGTGCAAGCAAAGTAAGAGTTGTAGTTTTGATTGATTTTATTAGATCAGAATCAATTTTTTATATATAAAAGAAATAATACATCTGAGAAATAGTACTAAAGACAGTGAAATACAGTTACAGACTTTTTCATCAAATTCCATTAGTGCTGCGTATAACAGCTGGTGCTCACCAAACCCCAGGTTTTATTGTCAATGAATTCATCTATATTTGCTAATTAAAACTTTATCACTTGGTAAAACTTGGTTCTGTACATCATTCATTTGCACAAAATGTATTTATAGAAGAGGAAACAGCAGGTGAACACTCCCCAGTGGTTAAAAATAAGTTGTGTTTCTTAATTCGGAAAGAAGAAAGATTGCTGTTATGTGTCTTAGGTTCCTTTTAACTTTTAATAACTTGCTGTGTTTTGTGTTTACAGAGAGTTGCAGTATTTCTTATTTTCCCACATCATGCTCTTAGAGAGTCATATCAACAAGTTGTGCCGAAACATTGAGAAAGCGTGTTATACAAAGAAGATGTTCGTTAGAAACGTGTATGAGGTGAGTACTGATACAATACTATAATATAATTTCATCAAATCTAATTGACTTCAGGGTATATCTTTAGCTTTTGAAAATATAAAAGACGAAATGATTTGAACTGAAAAGTTAATGCGGAGTTCTTATTATCCATAAAGCATACATATATAAATATTGAATTTGTACAGGTCTGTTGTCAAGCTCTGAAAAGTGGTTTAATTAGGTGCTGTCTGTCCTGTCCAACATGAGGACAGTTGTTCGATGAAATTCTCAACAATAACAGAAATTCACTTTGGTATATATTTCCGACAAAGATTGTGAATTTAGAAGTTTATCATTGTCTATGAAAAGTGCCCATTGGATTTGCATTTGTGCGGGTTGTCTACTAGTGGGGTTCACCTGCATAATGCAATCAGAGCATTAGTCAGTTTGATGTAGGCAGGTTCTAAGTGAGAATATGGTAATTAATTGAAATAACTTAATGTCATTTCTTTGTCTTCAGGCATTTGAAGCTTTTGTCGACAGCATACGTGACCTTTACTTGACTCCTCGGCTGTCCCAGCCTATCTGGTTGAGTATGGCAACTGGAAATACAATGCATAGAATCCCAATGTGTCAAAGATTTCTCAAAGAACTCATGGTGTGTCTGGACAAGTACGACACAAAAAGTACAAAATTGTAAGTACATGATTCTTTTATTTCTATATTCCTATGAAAATGCAGTGTCCTTTTTTGGGCAACATCTGATTGACTTCTATCAGTTGAATGACCTTTTATTATTTGCGTTTTTGCAGTTTTGTGAGTACGCTAGTCACAGCTGTTTTGACGCACCATTTAGCTTGGGTCCCGACTGTCACTCCTGCCTGGGCTAATCCATCCAGGACCTACTTAGATAAACATTCTGCTAAATGGGTAAGTTGTAGTTGAACAATTACTTATTAATAACTGTGAAATAACAAAAATAGGATATTATTAACTGTAGAATACATTTTATCAAGAAACGTGTGGAGCTACTTGTTGAAATTTTACAACGGTGATTATGATCTCTATAACGAAGAATAAAATTATATTTGTTTATTTCAGCTTGATGCCATTGCCAAATCTCATCCATATAACCCATTGTGGGCACAGCTAAGGTGAGTTTTTGGAAGAGCCTGTTTTGCTATTGTCCTCTGTTTCCGTGACAGAGTACTTGACACATGTATCAACTTGTGATATTGATGTTGTCATTAAAATTCTACATATAGTGTATTAATTTGACATTTTGTTTGTTTCAGTGACCTTTATGGAGCTATAGGTTTCCCCACAAGGTTAAGTCGGACTGTGGTCATTGGGCGGAAGAGTGAGGTGGTCAACAGGATGCTGTACATTCTCAGTTACTTCATCCGATGCAGCGAGGTCTTGGAGAACACCGACCAGCAGCCGGTTGTCGTGGAAACGGAGTACTTAAATGAAGAATCTGAGGAAAATGCTGATGAAACAGCTGTTAAAATTGTCGGCCAATCCATAGATGAGACTGACTGTGATGATGTTTGGACCAGTCACTGTGCTTGCTCACCAGAACATCAATGCAGTGTCCCCATATCAAGGAATGTTCCCTCTACCTCTTTTACTGATCCTCCACTGCATTTGCCTGACCACCAGGACTTGAGTATTCAGTTGTATGAGCTGGTTGATGCACATGCATCTCTGCCCAGCAACCAGCATGAAAATGACATGGACAGACCTTTACATGCTGCTGATTTCACCGAGTTGTCATCGACAACTTCTGTAGATATCCCTCCTTGTGCTTCGAAACCAGTCTGTGATAATGTTTTATCTCTTCATAATTTGCAAAAACTCAGTCTTCAAGTGCCCTGTAATCATAATTTGTCTGTGATAAACAATGTCGAATCAAATTCAATGACTCATGGCAGTGAAGATGGAAATATAGGTCAGACCTTTAATCCCATTAACTATGACAGTGATGTAAACACCATGGTAGAAGATCTGACAAACTGTACATCATTAGATACAGATTTTTCTCTTCTTCAACAAGATCTCAGGAGATTACGTCTGGAATATCGTGAAAATTGCATGGAGAGCAGTGCAGACAGCACTTGCACTTTAACGCAGTCTTCTGATGACCTGCAGCTTTCAGAATCCTTGTCCGGAATTAAATCTCCAAGTACGACAGAAATTGACATTCCTGCTGAAAATGGCGCTACCTCCTGTCAGTTATCACCAGCATCACTTGTAAAGAAGAGCAGGAGAGAAGTGGCAAGAAATGTTGGTCGAGTCAATGTAGCTGAAAAAGACATCAGTAGAACCAGTGTCTCTCCTGCGTTGTCTCCGAAGTCAAGGTCACCTAGATCTGCTGAAAAGGAGAGTCTCAGATTCCCAACCATAATGGTGGATGGAGGCACTTTGCCTGCTGATGCTGAGTTGCACTCCAACGAAATCAGACCTCGCAAGGGCAGCACTCAATCTGAAACGTCCTCCAGCAGAAGCCGAGATGACCTTGACAGTGGCATCTTCGAGAGTGCCTGTCATTGTACTGTTGATTGCTCTATTAGCCGGGACAGTAGTGCTGATAATTTGTGCCGTATGGGAAGTACTGGAGACCCAGCAATCTCTACTCCTAATAGCGATGAATCTGAAATGAAGGACTGTTCAAATTCATCTAAAGATGAAAACCTCCAGCATCATTCTCCTGCTGATCAAATTAGAGTGGCGTTCGATCGCTCAAGCAGTATATTTGATGAGTACTTCCATGATGACAGTGTGCCAGTTACGGTTATAGAAGATCTGTCAAACTCTGAGGCACCCAACTACAAGAGGATGGCATCGATAGAGGGAAGCAGCAGCATCTTTGATGAATACCTCTGTGAACCCTGTCCTGATGTCACTAATATTTCTGTAACGAGGTCATCAGTAGGATCAAGTAATGAAATGTACACTGATGAATCTGTCACGGATCCCAACATATTTGATGAGTATTTTATGGGTGATGATGAAACTGCTATACCTGAAGAAGTAATTTGTCAGCAGATAGAGGACGCTGTCAGTCTGATGCACAACCAGCAACTTCAGCAACAGGAGCAAGATGAGGAACAGGTAACCACTCCCACCAAAGCCAAACGACCAAGCAGTCTGGTATTAGACTTCTCCAGACAATGCAGTATGATGTCCTCCAGCAGCAAAGGGTAAGTTGTACAAGTTTTCATAATTTTATATCGAATCATTTAAACTTGTTGTGCATGTGTTGATCATTTCTGGGAGTATAAATGTCTCAATGCTACTGGCCTGAAGCTTAGCTTATATGACCAACAGCCAGGGGCAGACGTAATGATAAGATGGTAAAACTTCTCCTAATAGCAAAAGGAGAGTGATGATATCAATGTATATGACATTCAGTGACTATCTGTTAATTCAGTCGTGTTTGAGACAGAATGAAATTGATTTCGAAGACTTGTCAATTGTAGGTTTTCGACGCCAACACCAGAAGTGTGCAGAAAACGGCATCAATCATCTGTGTCAACGACTAGTATTGAAACTGTGGACTTTTTCCGTCACTTGAAAGAGCTACCCATGCCCAGGTTTGTATAGTTGTGCGATCTCTTTACGAATGTATTTTATTCGTCATAAAACGAGACATGTATAACAATAAAATTAAGGTAAATACATGCTATTGTGAAAATAAAAGCTGTTCTTTTTTTGTATTTGACCTTTCTGCATCTTACTAATCATCGTTGAATGTTAATGACTGTGTGGTATTTTATTCAGGACTGATGATGCAAGTGAAGATGGGTTTAGCATCAAAAACTTTGAGCGCAACTTTGGCCGATCACTCTTAGCTGGTTATTCAGATCACTACTTGTCCGATTTCGTTTTGCATGGAACAAAAGATGTGAACTTTCAGGCTAGACTGCACAGTGATCTGACAATGGCTGTCCAGGTAATCATCAGTTCATCACAACTGTACATAATGCATTCATAGTGTATTTTACAATATATCCTGTTCCCTGTATATTAGTTCTTTTAATAATATTCTACCATTTGTATTATTCAGGAACCTGTTTTGGATGAGCCTATAGCTGAAGCCGCTTGTGTGATTGCTGACACAGACAAATGGTAAGTTACACTGCGTTTAGACAAGTTGAAACACAAAAATGGATTAACTGAACAAATTAGTTTCTCTGCTAATAAAAAAAAGTGCTTCATCAGTTCGATAGAATAGCGCTTTTAAATGAATAATAATTTCAGGCTAATGATGCAGTGGTGAAGATGCAAAAATCCATAAGGCGAGGTTAAGTAATATTTGGTGGTTTCTTCCACCACTGTCGCATATATATGCATCATCTGTGAACCTATGTGAGTGGCAAGTACTTGCATCTGGTACTCACTATTTCTGATATTGTTTTGATTGTCTCTCAACAGGTCTGTCAGACTGCAGTCATGCCACTGTTCCTCGTCTGATAGAGTCCAATCAAAGGAGATGACCGCTTCGAGGTATATTTTGGACACCATGGAATCAGTTCATGATCTCTGGAAGCTGAAGATGTCTCCCGAATTTGTGAGTATATTTCAGACTCTTTTAATGCTAACTCACCCTTTATTTTACTTGTTGAATTTTGGCAGAAATGTGTTTACTTCAAACTGCAATATATACTTCATATTGATGTTGTAGTGAATGAATGAAATTTTCCTTGCAGTGCTTAATGCATTTGGAGGACAAACTTCAAGAAATTTACTTCAAGAGCAAGGTCCTCGCCGAGTACATCAGCAGTCATCAAAAGGTCTCCTTGAAAGAACTTTCGAATGTTTTAGAGTAAGTGATACTCTGATCAAATATGACTTTCTAGTTGACATACATGTATTTTTCAGTATTTGTACTACCTGAAGAACCAAGTAGGCATGAAGCATATTTGAATATTCTTGTTCGTCGCATTCGTAGGGTGTACAAAAACTGATCTCTCTAGCTTAGAGCCCATGAATATACCTTTTTCGTTTAGGGTTTTTGATAATGAATTTTTTTAACAAGATTTAACAAAGTGTGACATATTAATGACAGTGCCTCCATGAATACCAATACTGTGTTAGAAAAAGGAATGATAAAGATGTCGACATAGGAATTTATTCTCAGTATTAGCTGCATAACTCAATGTTTCGTTTTTGCCTTTTACAGTTTCGACGTGAGTGACTTACCACTAATGTTAGCTGTTGCTGGGACTCACAGCACCCATCTGACCTTGGCCTTGATGAGCTAAACCGAACTTGGAATCAGAAGCTGACCTCATCTTAAAAGGAAGCTGACCTCATCTTAAAAGGAAGCTGACCTCATCTTAAAAGGAAGCTGACCTCATCTTAAAAGGAAGTTCCGCATTTCATCAGTGCTTATATAAATTAAGTATTTATGAGCATTACCGTTGACTGTGATGAAGCCTAAGTTATATTAGCAGTTAGTCTTTACTTAAGTAGATAAAATTATTTATGAAATATATAATTAATAGCTTGCTTAGTACTATAGTAGTCTGAATATGACTTTTTACAATCCTGCAGGTTTACGCCGTTAAGTGTAATGCATTTGATATGCGACAGAGCTGAGTTGATCTTAGTATTTTCATTCTCATTACAATAAAAAAGTGTTGTCACATAGAATTGGTGGCAATCTAATAAAATAGGGTTTAACAAGAAAAAGGTGGCCTTTATACATTTTGCAGCTAGTCAATAACAGATGTTGCATTTATGAAATGTTTTATTTTGGTTTAAATGTATGTGTAATATTTTGTACATTTGTAGCTTTGTGTTTCCAATACAAGAATTTGTATGATTTTGATACACGTGTTAAAAGGGTGTATGATATATTTATTATTTTGTAAACTGTGCTGATAAATTCAGGTGCATTAATTACTATAAAATGGCGAATGTTTGTTGAACAGATTTGGTACAGAATCTGAGAATTGTTAATTTTAACTATCATGCTTTTATTGTGTTTACTAATGTTTAAATATATAAATGTAATTTAATTCTTAGAACATGTAAATAAATGTGACTGTATGCCAATGTTACATTTGTAAGCTTTATTGATATTTTAGCATGGAATTTGAGAACCCAAAAATTATAAGCTTTTCTTAAAAACTAAAGAAAAACTGCAGTTGTGTTAAGAATAGGTGTATATTTGTGTTTTGTACTAGTTTTTGTGTTTTTTATGATACAAAGTTAGTGCCACAGATTAATAAATTTGAACAGGTAATATTTATGATGAATTGATGATTTAAGTCTTTAAAATGCTTTGTCTGACAGCATGTGAATGTCATCAAACGTTTGTGGGATAAAAGTTTCCCACTATTTAATGTATGGGACATCTTTTTACATAATCTCGGAAAATACTGGCCGTGATGGAATGTGAATTTCATCAACAATTATAGTACCTGCTGACTGTTTGAGAAACCATCCAGTCCTCTTCCTCAGCTCAATTTTATTCTCACAAAGCAGATTGTAACAGTAGAAACTTGCATACGTTTTAAATTAATAGAAGATGCCCAACTTGATTTACCTCAGCAATGTGATTACACAGGGTTTATCTTTTTGCACTACCTTAATTCACAACGTGAATTTTGCTGAAGTATGTTTCACTTGAAAATGTTAAGCCTCTTTAATATGTGCATGTGGATATATGATAGATACCAGTGTGTGAATTTCATCAAAATACATCTATAATGGTTACTTTTCTGCCTATCATGAGCATGTCATCACATGTTCTTGAAAATGCTTCACCCCAATAGCATGTGAATTTCATCAAAATACATCTATAATGGTTACTTTTCTGCCTATCATGAGCATGTCATCACATGTTCTTGAAAATTCTTCACCCCAATAGCATGTGAATTTCATCAAAATACATCTATATATAATGGTTACTTTTCTGCCTATCATGAGCATGTCATCACATGTTCTTGAAAATGCTTCATCCCAATAGCATGTGAATTTCATCAAAATACATCTGTATATAGTGGTCACTTTTCTGCTGATCATGAGCATGTCATTACACGTTCTTGAAAATGCTTCACCCCAATAGCATGTGAATTTCATCAAAATACATCTGTATATAGTGGTCACTTTTCTGCCAATCGTGAGCATGTCATCACGTTTGTGAAAAATGCTTCATCAAAATAGCATGTAAATTTTATCTAAATTCATCTGTAATGGATACTTTTCTGTTGATCATGAGCATGCCAACACATACTCTTGAAAATGCTTCACCAAAACAGCATGTGAATTTCATCAAAATACATCTATACATAATGGTTACTTTTCTGCCCATGTTCTTGAAAATGCTTCACAAAAATAGCATGTGAATTTCATCAAAATACATCGATATATAATGGTTACTTTTTCTGCCCTTCATGTGCATGTCATGACATGTTCTTGAAAATGCTTCATCGAAATACATCTATATATAATGGTTACTTTTCGGCCGATCATGAGCCGGGGCGGGGGCCTAGCTCAGAGGGAGTATAGGGTTCAATTCCCGGTCGAGCCTAAGTTGGATGGCTGTTTCATCCTTCGTCTCATTGCCATGGTCTCTGCCTGTCCTAATTAGCCCAATTGGTGCAGAAATACAGGACGTAAAGCCCTAATCACCCACCCCACCCACCCTTCGTCTCATTGCCATGGGATCTGCCTGTCCTGTCCTAATTAGCCCAACTGGTGCAGAAATACAGGACATAAAGCCCTAATCACCCCCCACCCCCAATCATGAGCCTGAAATTAAATTTTCGTGAAAATGCTTCACAAAAATAGCATGTGAATTTCATCAAAATACATCTTCAGTCTGACCTCCGTTTATTGCGGTACACGGGGGACACAATTGCTGGACCTAGTGGTGGCCACATTTCAAGGCCAAGTGTGTATAGCACCGCCTCCCCTGTTGTGCCCCCCCCCCCTCCCTTTCACACCCACGCAAATCACCTGACTTTGAAGATGCAGTACTGAAGATGTTAGATCTAGCCGAAAATAGTCAATTAAATTACTGGAGTTCTATTTATAGTATTAAGATGCAGTTTTTTTTAGGACATCTTGATGTAGGAAAATACAAATTCTCCAGTTTTAGCTGTTTATTTTCATGCTTCAGGCCTATGCATATATATTTACACTGTTCAGCAATTGATGACAATGGTACATGTCCAAAATATGAACACAGAACAATTCAATTCAGGTTTATTTCAGACAAACACACGTTACATTTTCATGCATACATGTACAGTCCATATATACTATAAACTACTTGAAGTACATATAACTTGTGCTGTTATTTAATCTAGTTAATATGATATGACACATTTTGATTTAGTCCACAGACTAGATGAGATTGGACGGTATACACAGTATAGATACAAGTAAAACATAAGTACTTATCATATACCAAAAGGAGAAATATAACATAAATTAAGAGGACAAATGTAACAGAGTTCGCCAATGTGAAGCGAGCGAGCACTGCTTTAGCTCAGCAAAATGACAACATGCCCGCAAGGGATCAGCCCGTGATCTATAAATTCTGCATCTTAAACTATAACATTGTTTCCTCACTATTTCACCAAAACTAGGCACCTCAGAATAGACTAGCATCCGTGAGGCACTGCACCTCATAGGCAAACCCAATAATATTCTACATGAGTTGTTGTATGCAACTCATAACCTATGATACACATTCTATGTATATGTAAACCACAAATATCATCAGCATACAATAAATGATTGACACGACCAGTGCCATAAGAGGGCGGGGCCGGCGGGGGCCTAGCTCAGAAGTAGCGCTCTGGGCTTCCAATCGCTGGGTCCCGGGTTTGATTCCCGGTCGAGCCTAAGTTGGATGGCTGTTTCCTCCTTCGTCTTATTGCCATGGTCCCTGCCTGTCCTAATTAGCCCAACTGGTGCAAAAATACAGGACGTAAAGTCCTAATCACTAACAAACAAACAAACAATGGATACCACAAACACGTATATTGCCATTATCATTTCTTATGATTTAGAAGCATAGCCATGACCCTGTCCTTTCCATTTTCATGTTTCAGCTTACCAAAGTGAAGAGCGTGATGTTGTCACGCCTTTGAAATTTGCTCAACTGAATGAAACTTGTCATCTCAACCCCATGGCCGTCAATATGTATGCCAAGGAGATTTTCAGGAGAGATCTAAATCTGAGCTACCAAGATTCTATGGATATTCTGCAGAATGAAATGAACTACAATTACAAGAAGCAGCCACTTGTTAGTGTTGGAAAACTGTGTGATGTGACAGTAGATGAAGACAAATTCAGAAAAGCTGTGATTGCAGTTCGGAAGGACAGATGAAAAATTCAAATTTTAAATATTACTTGTATGATTTTGGGGAGAATATGGTGAAAATGATGGTTCATTATTTGGCAAAATGTATCAATAGGATCCCAGAAATCCCAGACTGCCAAAAAGTTTTCATGTTATTACAATCCCCTTGATAATGATTTCTTCAATGAAGTAATGTGTTTGGCTGAATTTGGGGGCAAAATGCTATACTTGACAATTCATTGAGTCAAATGTATTCAGATTTGACATGTTTAGTTGTTTAAAGTCATCTTATATTTTAACATGTCAGAAAAGATTTTAAAGCTAAAAAACAAACTTTCCGGTCGGAATATATGTTCCTATGTATGAAATATTGTTATTCTCATGTTAGAAATATCAATCTTATTTGGTAATTGAGACCATTTAGGAAGAGAAATCACAAGCACATGGTATAGTAAGATGGCGGAGCACCTGAACGCCATCTGGCTTTTTCTTAACAAACTACATGGCCAAATGTGCCACGTGCGTTTCCCATGCGTTTGGATAAACGCATGGAAAACGCATGGTTTTCACCGAATTATCCATGCGTTAACCATGCGTTATCCTTCTCATTGAAACCATGCGTTTCATGAACGTGCATTTTCCATACGTTTTGGTACGCATGGAAACCATGCGTTTTATAAACGCATGATATCCATGCGGTAAACGCATGAAAATCATGCGTTACACAATGAATTGGAATAGTTGCAAATGTAACCTCATAATCAGGCTTAGTATTATGCTTTCCTCAAAATCATCTCAGCAGACCTTACAGGCCAAGCTAGAAAGTTTTTCAACTCCCTGATGCCAGGTACCCATTTACACCTGGGTGGAGTATGTGAAGCAGTGGTTTAAGATCTGCCCAGTTCCACCATGCCCATGGTTAAGCTTATGGTTGACAGTGAACCTATGAACTTCTATATTCTATATTCAATCATAGGTAACTGGTCATATAACAAGTAATAATAACAAATTGCAAGTTTTTTTTCACAACATTTTAATTTGTGTCAATAAAAATATATAAAATATATTTTGTATACATTAATAGCTCCCCAAGGATATATATATTCATCTCCTTCATTCCCCCTGACCATATCACTCAAGAAAGGATAAATGTACATATAAATTGTTAATTTCCACATTAAGTAAATTACATGGTAGGCATATACTTTACAAATATAAAAATAATCAAGATAAAATAAACATTAAAAAAAACTGTATAGATTATATTATGAATATATATCAGCCAATTTCAAATTACATAATTCCTGAAAAATGGGAACTAAAGGAGTTCTGAAGTGAGCTTTTTTCAATATTCTTACAACTTTACTTTAAAGCCTAAATAGGGAAATAATATGTGTATCTGCTCCAGTGCCCAAGACTTCTATACCATATATAAACATATAAAATACATATATAGCTCCCTAAGGAGATACGTTACAAGGATATACATTAACCTACATACAAGTTTGTATAAATGAAACACAATCTTCATGTGCTACAATTCAAACTTATGTCCCACAATTGTGAAGCCCAATGAAATTAAGGAGTCCAATCTAAATATATACATGTAAAACATCAGCATTTCACTTTAACTAATTGTGCAACACAAATTTGTTTAGAAAAAAAATCCCCCCAATTTTGTGATGAATTGAAAGTTTACCCCCCTGTTCCCTTAAGGAGCATTTGTTGGTCTTGCAGTCATGTACAGCGTAAACTTTATTCTTGATGAAAATGAGATGTATCCATTGCTCAACGTGAGTTGGACTCAAACGAGCGCATTGTAGTCTTTCCGAGAAGTGGTTAAACACTGCAACCTTGCACATCTGGTGCTCCCTCTTGTCGTTGACGACACCACAAAAGCACTGTAGCTGGCCTATCTTCTCCTAAAGTAATGTTGTGCTCTATGATATACAATCAGTCCTTTTTTTTAATATCAGAAATGAGGCAATAAACAATAATAACATAATATCAGAAATGATACTAAACAAAATTAATCTGATGAACCACGAGGCACTACATGCAATACTATACAAATTGGAATGTTACAAAAGAGCTATAATATAGCTTATAAATAATAAATGCAATTTTCCTTTTGGTCCATATAATAGTAGTATTCTCTTAAAACCTGAGTTCAAAAGAAACTTATCACATGTTTAGTAGTTTTTTTTCTCCCCTCTGCGGTAAGTCACAAATAACATAGTGACCATATTAAAATACAGACTGCGCCACAGCAAAACCCTGCGCAAATACCCACCAACAGCATCATTATAATCATTAAGAAAATTTATTAAGCATCTTAGAAACATTATACTGTATTTATTTACGTATAAAATTATTGTTCCACCCATTTGAAGGCAATGTGATAATTCTAAAATAATTCCAAGTCAAAGGAAGCTAATGGGGCATACTCAAATCTGTTTTTGTGGACAGCTGTAATAAGCTTTTGATGAGCTTTAATAATCTTGACAGATATCATTGTCACTTCAATACCTAGTTTCCCGGAGGTCTGTCAGGTTACATGGCCAAATGTGCCATGTGCGTTTTCCATGAGAAGGATCAATGCATGAATTATAATGAGGTGAAAACCGTGCGTTTTCCATGCGTTTATCCAAACGCATGGAAAATGCACTTAGCACATTTGGCCATGTACCATGGCTTTAAACGCTGCGTTTCTGATGTCCTTAGTATATTTGTACTGTCCTTTTGGGCCAAATAATATCAATAGCAATTTTGCCAGTGTGGGTGTTAAAGGATATTATAATAGTTATGAAATATATATCATGTTTAGTATTAATTTACATGTATTTTGCATGTTAAAACCTGTCGCTCATGTTAACCATTCAACAAATATATACTATACACATATATGAAAAGTTTTATGTTTTAATTAGACTGTAAAGCAAGGCCATTGTACCATTCCATGGTAGAATGTTTGTAACTAAACAATCAAGTGTGACCTGATAAAAAACTGTGACAAAGATGTAAATATTTGGTTTACGTTACAAAATAAACAAAACCCTTGAAAATAGCATTGTTAATCATTCAGACCAGAGTGATAAGTTTCTTTTGATGCTCATGTTACATAACATTTTATACTTATGTATATATATATATATTTTTTTTTTGTATGTATATGTAATGGTACATACAAGGCCAAATAATTATCATTAAAGTTTACTAATTCTCACTTCACCAAGATCCACGAATTGTACAAAATCTCCTGGGTTACACTTGACGTCTTTGATCTTAACAGCCTTGTATTGCACAAACTGGCAATCTGTAACTAGGGGTGCTTGCAGTCCGATGTCTTGAAACACCTGGATGATATCTCCTGCAGTCAGGTCACTGCAGCGCTGTTCACTTGTTTGCTTTTTCCTGTTGTCATCTCGTGCAGGTACGCAGAGCCTGTTGCTCAATGAGTGTTTAGTCTGAGTGTTCTGTTCACCAAGAAATCCAGCTAGTCTATCCTGTTCGTCTGACACCCCAATACCAGGTTGGACCCTGAAGCAACGTAAGAGCAACCTGTGTACATGGTCTCTTATAGTATGATAATATTCATTGGATCTGGAGCTTAGTACATAATATTTAATCAAACACTTTATAAATATGAGCTGCTGCACTTACCATTTATCTCCACAACGGAAGTAGCCACCATCCAAAAGGTGATGCATCAGAAGCTTTTTGATCCAGAGGTTAGCAGAGTCTCTGCTTCGGTTCAGTTGGTTTTGCTTCTGGTGGATAAGATTTCTTGAAAGAAATAACAATAAGTTCATGCTCTTTGACACCTTAATACAAGTAATCATGGGTAACTGTGTGAGATGGTTTGGACTGAAAGCTTTATCATCTCATCATGACATCTGCCTCTTGCAGCCGACACTGAGACATCGATCACTATGATTAGAACAAACAAAAGATTTTTGGCCCATGTATACATGCAATGGCACAGTTACTAATTCTTTCAAGCCATTTCCATGCAAGTATAACAAATATAAAATAAATGTTTTCAAATTATTTTGTGCAGGCATAATGAGTTATAGAAAAGGAAACTGAAAATTGCTATTGTACATGATGAATCAACTTAAAATATGCAAATACCTTTCAATGCCCACTTTTGATTCAAAGTAATCCTCTCTCAGACACACATAAGGGCCATGATCTTCAATGAAATCACTCTAATAAGGAAAAAATTATCATTTTCAGTCGTTTTTATGATTTTTGGTGACAAATTATTTCGATAAACAGCCCTGCACATAATGGAAGTAAGAAGAACTGGACAGTATTTTACCCTCAGCCATAGTAATGAAGACCTTGAATGAGTTCAAAAAAATAGGAGACCTTGATTTATCTTTGCAGTCACTGGGGTCTTCTGAATCCGATAGAATTTATCAGCTTAGATAAGTTATGGTGGCCTTATGCAACAAATGGGGATTTAACTTGAGCTGCGTTACAACAGTAAATGACTGACATGTAGACATTGATTTAATGCAGGATAAAGATCTCTGCAAAAATTTATGTTTTAATGATTGAAACTGTAAAGTGTCAGCATAGGTTTAACCAACATGTATTGTAAGACATTACTATGATGTAACATCACTAAGATAATGGTTATCTTCTCATTCTCTAAGTGTAAGAGAAAGTTGAAGCATAATTACTTATTGACACCAAAAACATAAATTTCACTTCATGTGACCCAATTCCAGGGTAATAGCAATATTAGTTTTAGCTATAAGGAGGTGGCCCAGTTCTCCCACCAGCCCAGTTCTCCTTACTTTCCCCTATATACATACCAGGTGTGTCAACATGTGCGTTTTGATTTTTCGAGTCATTCCTGGAATGTCACCACACATAGTCTGGAATGCAGTCACTTTGTCTTTGATGCTGCGGATGTTGCCTTCTGAATATGAATTTTTCCCAAGAAGCACACACAGCTATGGAAAAATTTATTCAAAACGTTATTAATACAAACTTCTTTGCCCTTCAAGTTGGGGTGTAGTGCAGTCTTTACATGTAAAAATATAATTTCATGAACAACGGTCGATGTTTACCTCAGCTAGCTGCAAGTTGCATTCAATCTTACCTTGCATTCAAAATAAAATACCTAGTAGGTTCAATACTTGCAAAGATCAAGGAATATATCACAGATGCCTCATAGGACATTCAAGACTTACACATTTACACCTTTTAGTCAATGAACCGGCACCGGTATGCCAGAGTTGTCGGTGCCCCCTAACAATCAAACATATTTTATTAGATTGCACCCACTTACAACGCATTAGAAGACCTCTGTTTCAAGCTACTACCTTACAACATCTCTTTACTAGATATCCAACCCGGACAATTATTGATTTTTTATATGCTTCTGGTTTCTACTACCAAATATAGATAATCAATCTTAACCTAGAGAGCCTCTACATAGCCCACTCAGGTGCTGATGAGGCGTTAAACAATAACTCACACACACACACACACCTCAGCTAGCTGAGAGAGGGCTCTAAATAGTGTCCCATCAATGGATTCCAGACCGTTGAAATCAAAGTTGAAAGGAGCAATCTGGATCTGTAATTAATCATGACTACTGTATTCATATTCTACAAAAGGAAACTGTTGTTAGGGTAACACAACTGACCATAGCCAAAAATCCAAATATTGGTCAATCTTTGGTAAAAGCCAGTACATTTGGTAAATAATTACAAACTAACATTACTGAGGCTAGACATGGTACGACAATATCATGCTATGTGGCATGAAACCTAATAAAATCATTTATATCCTAAACAAGTGATAATGTTGTTTACCTTTCATCATTTATTTATTAACCAAGTATGCCTTCTAACATTTGGTATACATTGAAACAATATTGTTAACAAGTGCTGTATACATATTCCTTTTAATTGTTGGCAAATAAATCCAATTACATGGAAATTACATGAACATAGTTAGTAGTTATTGCTTATAGCAAAGCTAACTGAATTAGTTAATTTTCATGCAACTGCCCATGTGTAACAAACAGCAGGTGTGATTCTATAAAAGAAAACAGTCTTTCAGATTTATGCTATGTGGTTGAAATCACTGGCCATCTTAAAAGGTGCAATTTGCGCTTTGGATTTCACCTATACACTCATGAAAGGTGTTCATAAACACTTGAACCGATTGTAATAATACTAATAATTCGATTAAAAATAATTACACCCAATACCCAATGTAAAAAGCCCCTATTTCAAATGAGAAAGCTAATTTTCCCTATACATTTTATCAAACCTACCTGTGGGCATCATACAGCTGGAAGATAGGACTAGGGACTGGCCTGTAAATTGGAGACCAAAAACATACAATGTATTTATATTATAAAGTTGGTATGTGTACTCCAAATTCATTGCAAGTGTAGAGTGTTTTTTTCAATTATGACTTCCATGAAATCATTACCTTAAGTTATTATAACCCTTTTGCAAATGTTCCTGCAACAAAAAAATTAGTCATTCATTTCTAAATCAGATATATTTCTCTAATATTCACCCTTTGATACCAGTTTCTCTCTGCAACTGAACTCTGTTGGCTTCAGAATGTTGAATATTTTGTCGCTCAATGGTGTGTACAGTAGATTCAGCGGTCCTCGCGCGATCACCCATGAATGTTTCTTTGGTAGCCTATTAATGTCAAATAGAAATATTTTTTAATTGTATTTTCACTTTAATACATTAGTTTTCACATCTAACTTTGCAATTCAATTAATGTGATAAGTGACCTATCTTACAATTTACTTGTAACAAACTTACCAGACATATGTGGCAATATTTCTTGGTCATGGCTCCAGCATGATTGCACACTGCCGATTGCATTGCAAGGTCTCCAATAACAGCAGCTATATCAGTGGTTATGATGCAGCGTTCTTTGTGCACTGCATCATATGCTTCCACACCATTTCTAGTTAAAATGAAATAAAAAAAGTCATACACATGTATAAATGATTACATACAGATAATTCCTGGGCGTTGCTACGCTCACGAATCAAACATTCATTCCTCCAAACAATACCACTATTAACTTTAGACATGTTAATAAATGTCATATGTTTACACACAATTAAATGTATAAGTCCAGGTAAACATAAGATCATATTTTTCTTTGGTGGCAGGACTAAAACAATAACACATAAATATATTCTTAACAACTTGACTTGAACGATGTATACCTGCGAAGATTTTTCACGGAGTCAATGAAGGGTTGCAGCATGTCAAAGCATGATGCAGATTCACTGACAGCCATCAATGTTGAGGCCTTTTCCAGACTTCGTACACAGAGAGGCAGACCTTAACGCATGCAATGAAAATACATTATTGTTAAATTGTAATTATCTAGTTAAAATTATATAAAGAGACTATTTTGCATTCTATGATAATACATACAGTAGTGTCAAGAAAGACAACCACTTTTAGAGTTTGAATTAACCTCTTTAGTTATCTTGCAGATTGCAAACAGAAGCCTAAAAAACATAAAATCTAATATTCTTGTCCCCATGCTACCAAGGGGGCCAGCCAGCTGCCATTTGTAAGTGGACTTCTTCTCATTCAATATTTTTCCTTATTATGTATCATTTAAGTTTAAGTTGTTTTAACCCAATAAGACAGAATCTAGGCTGTGCAGAGGCACCCATGGGTTTATTCATAAACTCCCTGGGGGTCAGAATACCTCTGATTGGCTGCAAACGATCTGGGATCTAGCATAGAGCTTTGCGGACGTAATTGGTGACACTCACGGCATATATTCTGTTCACAACACCCTCGCCAAGAACTTTCAAGGGCATCATCTTTCTTTATTGCCTAATTGGTACATACCAGCAAGCTGGATTGCAACAGCTGTCATTTTGTGCCACCTTCTGCTCCTGCTTATACCCATCTCATCCAGCCAGATGTTAATAGGTAGAGACACAATAGGAAGAGGTTGCTCTTGTGCGAGGTTTCCTTGACCCTTAAAAACATGAGACACCTGGTGTTTCTTCTGTTTTTATACTACAGCGTTATCAATTTTGATGTATCCGTTTAATAAGCCAAAAGGGTGACCATAAAAGGGCACTGTCATGCCTGTCTACCATATTATACTTACTTCAGTGAGGCATGGAACTGGCTGTAATAGGTCCAAAGGAATTATTTCAAACCTACAATTTTCAAAAGCTATAATCATAATGACAGCTCCATGATTCCTTAAAAAATTATTAGTTGACATTCACGTATAATGAACCAAATAGGCCCTATAAATATGGGATTTTATCATCTTCACAAGGTCAAGGTGTCACTGCTCCCACATGTGACAATCGTTGCCAGGTGGTAATAAATAAAGCCCATATTTCTCTCACATCAAATGATTATATTTAATGTATTAAAAACAAAAACACACCTTTCTTCTCCTTGCAGTTTCACAGAAGAAATTTTGCAGCCATAAAATAAATGTTTGGAGTGGCATGGCAAATACTCATGTGCAACAAATTAAAGTAGAACTGACCAAAAGATTTCAGATCAAAATCTGTTACGTTCATATGGAGCCAGGCTTATTCACCACCAATGCAGTACTAAAACACATAAAACCTACCATAACATCTTTGACAAAATATTGGATTTCTCCACGAATCCCTGTGTCGGTTTTAATTTTGGCACCTCTGAACCAAGTACAGTTACCATCACCTGTTCGGGAGTGATATAAATGTTGATTATACTCAAACTGAGTGAATGCTAACAAGTTACACACTAAGGGAATTTTTTCTAATATTGTTTTAAAAAATTAGACCCATAACGTTGTTGACATGATTGGGACTTGTGTTTGCCTGTAGGCCTCTGTAATAGAGTTACCACAGGCATTTAGGAAAATTTCAAATACATGCAAAACACCTTTTGCTGATGGTATATGAAGCTCTCTGTAACGTCTGCCATCTGACTGTTCGGATACTTTTCCATTCATAGTCGGGTATCTGATAAATTACAGACAATTTTTATAACGATCAGTTTGGAATTTCATTTAGCTTCGATATATAACAGATCTTAATATTCAGGAATTTAATATCCATTCAAAAAGCAAATGTAATGTGATTTAATTAATGCACTATTATACAATTATCAAATTAAAGTAAAATTACAACTTTTTAAATGAAAATTTTTGCCTAATCAATAAATCTTGCCTTATTGTGGTATATCATTATTTATGAATGAAATTAAATAACCTGTTTATTTCACAGCTGACCGTAGGATTGGCAAGAAATAGTCTCAATACTTCTTTCAAATCAACAAAACAAAATTCTCCTTCATTCTGTTTAAATAAAAGGCAATGTCACTAGAATATATATACCGTAACGGAGGGTATTATTCACAGGGCGGGTATTTTCGACACTTGAATTAAAATGTTAACAACAAAATAATACCCTCCGTTACGGTACTGGTCCATTTGTAAAATTATCACATTCGGGCTAACAGCCATAATTAGGTTAGTTATGCTGGCAAGAATACTGATGACTTTAAATTATGCTTAAAACTTTTGTCATAATATGTCTACAATAGTGTAGTAGTGCCTTTTTGAGGTCTCATGGCTGCATATACTACAAGGTTTATATAGAAAAAAGATGGGATTTCTTTTTCTTTGTGAATATCATGATGACTTATAACTTAAACTTAAAACCATTGGGGGTGTAGCGTTTCTATGGAATGACACTACTAACCTGCACAACAAAATTGCCCAGATCAAAATCCCCAAACCCAGAAAATCCTTTGATCGTCTTAAAAGATGGTGGTTTTGCTCCAGCGTCTTTGAGAATATATAAGATGAACTTCAGCACTTCATCACTCTTAAAAAAATAAAAGCAGGTTGGTGAAGGCTTTTTGTTTTGTAACCACCCAACAAAATTGCTGTTCACCTTAATGTAGTAGTGCAGGACATTTAAATACAATCCCACATTGATTAGCAAAACCAGAACAATCAGAAAAATACTTACAATCGGGTGAGTGGTTGAGCTCATTAGCACAACAAGCTGCAGGTGTAATTTACTTTGGAAAGGAAAATAGGTGTCTGCTTCTCCTACAGACTCACGACATTCCTGCTGATCTTCTGCAAAAATCAATCATACTTCAGTGTCAGGAATTTTTTTAATTTGATGATGACAAGAAAAACATTTACAATTAACATAAATATGATAGGCCCCTCAAAAAACTTAAGAAGTTATTTGTTTTTTTGATTTTTGGTAATTTTGTTAACTGAAAAACAACTAGGACACAAGGACTAGCAAAGTACAAATGTTGCAAAATACACAACTCTCGAGGCAGAAGACATGTATCATGTGACTAGAGCAACTACAATACAACTTGGAACAAAATATACTTGTTCGGTAATATTTACATATACCTATACCTATACCTATTTCTGCATGATCTTGATCAACATTTGTAGCACCCTGGTCTTCTTGGTCATCTGCTTGGTCACTGTCAAAGTCGCTTAGCCTTAGACCACTTAAATCTGAAATATATACATAGACTTGGTTGTGAAGTTAAGTCCAACCGTGCTCAAAGCAACCAATGACTAAATTACAGGGTGCATTATCTTATCCAGTGTTATTTAATAGAGCAGCTCATCTGTTAACTACAATTTGTAATACATTGTCATTGTATAGCTAAATTCACTCTTCACAAGTCTTGTCTTTATTTTATTTAATCCTAAACATTGGAAATATAAATTTACAAACTTTGTTTACCTGTTGCTGTGCTATCGCTCTCATCTGTATCTTCTTCGCATGATAAGGCTAAATTTGTCACACATGCACCGGCAACTGAACCTGTGTAATACCACTTGACATTGTGTATTAGACTCATTACAAATATTACAAAAATGAAATATTCCTAATTTTTTAGCTTCTTTGTGTTTGACTGAATACAGGTCAATTCGTCGACACGCAAAATCATCGACAACCATGTAACGAAATGGTTGTCAACAAATTGGTCTGCATGATCTGCATGGTCGTCATTCTTCAATATACGGCCGAAATAGGGGTGTGTTGTATTTGTCTAAACAAACAAACGCTTGTTTGTTTTAGCGCTGGTCCGCATGGTCTGCATGGTCCGCCTGGTCCGCATTATACAATCACCCTTTTACGTAAACACTGATCATAAACACGCATTAAAAAGCAGAACACATTCTTGTCCAATGCTGCTCAGTATAAATGCATTGTTTCATTATATATATCTATAATTATTATTTTCATCATGGTGCACTACATACTTTCACTTCAGATAATACCGAACACACAGTCACAGTCATCCCTCTTTTCAAATATTCCTTCACAACCTTTGGCTTTAAATGAACAAAAAGAAGCAGGACCAGCTCCAGGGTGCCAGTGCTACAGGCAGATTGGTAAATTTGAATTATGTGATATATAAACTTCCTGACCATCTGGTGGACTAAAAACAAATTAATCACTTTACAGGTAAAATATAGGCTGAGTCGATCTACCAAGTTCTTTTTTCCCCTTCTTTTCAATACATAATAAAACACTTTGGCAGTGTGTTATAAGCTTCTTTGATCTGTCAAATGACATTTTTGGGTATCAGATATTTCCTTGTCAGCAACAGTAGTCTGCCTCAACAAGACTTCATTTGGACATATTGCTGCAAAATACACAATGCTGTACAACTATAATAAAATTTTTATTTTGTAGCACCCATTCTGAAAGAAATCAAACAAGATCTAGCACGTCTTTATGAAAATACGTATTTAGCTCTTGAAAGCCCGGCAATGGTAAGTAATAAACTAATAATGTAAGCTTAACAGCCTATTAAGTGCAATTTTATAATGCTATATATTTCATAAAATATTTTTATTTTACAGAAGACCTTAAAAGACGAAGTGAAGCCTGTTTTTCAGACGATCCTTTGGGTGGATGGGGGGTGTGAACCAAATAAAAGTATGATATCAGTAAAATTCAATAATTTCTCAAATTTGCTGAGTGTATGTTGCAGCAACAGCTTACATTTCTTTTACTAGCAACTCCTCTGGTTTATAATTTGCATTGCGTTATTATGCATCAAGCTGGCCTCCCACATGTCTTAAAATTCCTATAAAATCCTTAACTTTGAAAGCTTAAGGGACTGTTTGCCTTGATAGTTGGATACTGAATTTACCAGTTTCCCCTTCGGTGTTAGGTTTTGTCTTTTGAAATATTAACCATTTAATGAATCCAAATTAGTCCATGTCCTGTTATTTTTCCTATAAATTACTCAACTTTGAATCAATGCTTGTGGGAGACCTAAAAAATGCCATTTTTACTTTAATTTTCACAATTTTACTATTTGTATATATTGCATAGTCATTATTTTCAGAAGTCTATGGAAAATATTTCATTAATAAATCAATTAGTACTAAAAACTGTAATTTCAGTTAAACTTTTATCCAAAAGAACATGTCTTGGCTCTAGTGATTTGTATAGTTTCATTTGTAAGGTTACTGTTATATATTGCTGCAGAAATATTCACTCCTCAACAGAGCAACATTTCAGTATGTTTTAATTCATTGGTTTCAGGATGCAATCAACCGTACGCTACCCGAGCTATCTCGGGCTGGGAAGAAAAGGGCAATGTGCCATGTCAATAAATGGTTCTCGGACTGGAGAAATGCTATCAGGCGTAAAGTAAGTATTGCACAGCTATTTCAGTTAAGTACCGGATGAGCGATAATCTTGACGTATAAACAATAAGTTGCTCTGGTGAGTGGTATTAATGTACAGGTGTATTAATTATGACCTATACTGTGTTATTTTTTTACATATGTATCAACTTGCAATATTTTTTTTTATACCACGTATCAACTTGTGATATTAATACTGTCAATAAAACTATTTATTTATTTAGTTTCTTACAGTAAATATAATCAACTTCCATTATTCATTCATTTACAGCTCCTTTCAACTGATTCTAGACATATGAAAATCGAAGCACTCAATAAAGTTTTATTTGGACCTGGGAAGGAAACCATGCGCACAAGTATACTATTGGTACGTATCCACTTTCCACTGAAATAAAAATTTACACTTTTTATCTAGAAGGTTTGCAGAGCATTCGTTCAGGATATTGGAAGGAGGAGAGAGTATGGGAGAATGGGAGATGGTGAAATTTGTCTGGGGAAGATCTCAATACATAAATAACAACAATATAACAATAACGTGTTTTATGAGGGCAAAAAACTCGATGAATCGTCCCAAAATCCATAAAATATACAAATAAGCCTCACCTGCCCTGTTAACTTTTTTTAAATATTGTATATAAAAAGTGTTTTCAAAGGCTTCTGAGCACATGTTGGCTCATAATATGGGATTTCTATGAGCAGTGATCATAAAGGTCATAGTGAGCTTGTACAACCTTCTGGATTCATAAGTCTGATTTTATATCCCACAATAACCTGTATACCATATAGAAAAGCCATGTGGGATAGCCTATGTGGTACACATATCTATACTACATGGGTTACCTTACAAGGATGCCTCTACATAGCCCACTCAGGTGCTGATGAGGCGTTAAACAATAACTCACACACACACACACCTTACAAGGATGGGAAATTTAAAAATCACTTTTTGCAGCTAAGCGCTTCGCCGTTTAAATTAAAGCCTGGGTCTCACATAGCCGGTTTTGCTCTAGTGAACCCGTAGTATTACATAACGGTTATGCAAGAGGCTTTTTCGCCGGGTTGGTGACGGATTCTGGTGGCAAAAAGGGGTGGGGCATCATCCGACGGGTGACTCGACGGGTTCTACGGGTGACTTGACGGGTTCTACAGGTGAACCTACGGGTTGTAAGGGTGACTCGGCGGGTAAGGCCAATAAGTTGACGAATTCCACGGGAGTCTCGATGGCTTACAGGAGTAACTCGCCGAGTTGTAGGAGTGACTCGCAGGGTTGTACGATAGACTCGCCGGGTTCTTATTTTTAGAATAAGTTTAAAGCAAGGTAGCTACGACAGTGCCGGGAAAGTGAGCGAGTCACCCGTAGAACCCGGCGAGTCACTCGTCGAATGATATTTTGTACATGCAGTGGAGGGGGGGTTGTATATACTTTAAAAGGCTGCTGCTCCCCTAATATTAGTCCGATTTTGGAATGTATAGTTCATACTGATTCCACACTTTTTTTTTGGATATTAAGCGAGATATTTGTCTGAGAAGGCAGCTAGGTTGGCGGAGACAAACAGTGGTGCTCCCGCAAACGTCCGCGCCCGGACTGTATCAATGCAGGAAGGGCTGAGCGCTGAGCGCTCTGAAAACATGTATGGAATCAGTATGAACTTATACTACAATCCAGTCTTATTTGACGAAAATCGGACTAATATTAGGGGAGCAGCACATTCAAATGTATGCCACAAAAACAACAAACTCATTCAATAATTCATAAATGCCTTCTTTTTTCATGAAATGATCAAGTGTAATAGATTGGAATAGGTTCTTCTCAAAGAAATAATACGCAACAATCAAGACTTCAAATTGTTTTATGTCCCATTACTTATTGAATTGTATTACTTAAATAACTTGCAATTGTGAAAAATAGTAATAATGAAATAAAATTTAAGTTTGTTACTTTCGGATTAATCAGCTGATCATTTTAAGTAATACAAGTTATTCGTATTTTACTCAAATTCCCTTTTTTTTTTAATGAAAATTGTCATATATATATATGATTTCTTTTATATTTTTGGTTGGCTATATATAATCAAGCAAAATATACAAAGTATTTTTTTCAACCGTATCTGTTATTTTGTTCTCAGCAATTGCTTTCATCAGCCTTCATTTATAATTATTGGCAACTGCAAAAACACATTGCCTTAATAGAAAGCTATTGCTGTTTGTAATTGTGAATGAAAATTAGGACAATGACACTATTTAATGACACATATAAAAAAAAAATTAAACCATAATTTTGTTTAAATCAAGGATAAAAACATCCTGGTAATTGGCCGTTTTGGATAGGTGGCCGTTTTTTTGTTGTTGGCCATCATGGGGAGTGGCCGTTATGGTAGTTGGCCGTTTTGACCCTACTCCATATACGTCATAGGAGCGTCATCGATTCGGTAATACAATAGAATAATACTGAACAATAAATCATTTTCTTTCTTTTCAAAATCTACCATAAAAACAAATTCTGACAAGAAATATTAGCAAATGGTTTGTAAATATCATTTGTAAATTCCTTTATTGACATGAAAATGTCCCAGAAAGTTTTGAGGTGATGACGTTGCTGAGTTATGCAATGCTTTGATCGGTTAAAGGCAAAAATTTATATTCATGAATATAATAAGCTTGGACCCTGAAGCAACTGCAAATATTTAATAATGTAAGCTTAACAGCCTATTTATAACGCCACCCGTGAATCCTGGCCAATCTGTCCTCTCGTTGGGAATATCAAAATATATCACATAACCATTGGGTCTTATAATAATAACTATCAAGCTAAATGTATGAATTGGCAAACTTGAGTTTAGCTGTGTAATATACAAATCAGTAGCCAATGTTTTGTTTTTTTTGGCTCTGAACAATTTTCATTAAATTTTGTATGGTTTAAATTAATATGCTTTTCCAATTTTATGTTTTTCAGAGATATTACGCAGACAAGAAGGGGATTTGGGATGGGGGTTGTGAGGTGGGTACTGTTTGGCTGGGATTTAGGACGTTTTTTGAGGGAAGAGTAAATGATGTGGGTAGGGTTAAAAAATACCGGGATCAAATTGTTAGGAAAATTGAGGGTTTGAGGAGGGCGGGAAGGGAAAATGGGGAAAACGGGGATGTATTGTAAATTATATATATATATACAGAGAATTATTTATGAATTATTGTTATATATTAAATTATTGTTATATATTAAATTATTGGTGTATAGTAACTTATTGTTATATAGTAAATTATTCTTATTAACATTAAATGAAATATTGTTATTTTATTTTATTTATTGTCATTTAAATTATTGTCATATACCTTTAAATATTGTTATATCATGTAATTTATTACAATTGTAATATATATTTATTATTCATCTATACATTAAATTACTGTCACATATGTTACATTGTTATATTGAAATATTTTAAATTGTTATAAGCGAATAAATAACATTTTTGAAAATATCATATGTGTTTGCTTTAATTTTGAATACACATTAAATATATATGCACTATAGTGTGAGAATATTATTTATAATTTTTATTTGACCTATAAATATGAAACCATATGTAACAGTCATGTACAGAAAAACGCATGGTTTCCATGCGCTACACACACGCATGGTTTCCATGCATTACACACACGCATGAAATCCATGCGTTTTCCGCATGGATTCCATGCGTTACAGAAACGCATGGTTTACGCATGGCTCGTTTTCTGCCTGTAAACGCACGGTAATTAAACGCACGAGAAACGCATGGCAAACGCACGTGGCACAATTGCCCATGTATACAGCAGAACAATTTGATCACAACATAACATCCTCCCATGTGGAAAAAAAAGTTGAAAATTACGAACAGTTTATGAAATTACCTAATGTAACATGTAACAATAATGATGGCAATATATAAAAAAAAAACCAGTATGATGTTGACAATGTGAATTTTAACATTTTAATGATCTTGACATTGAATTAAAATTATGTTATTAGACTGATGTTATCATTATTAGAAGAGGATGTGACAGTTATGAGAACATGTTTTACTCTCAACTATCTTAACAGGAAATTATCATAAAATAGGGGCACCATGAGTCATTTTTTACTTTTTCCACCTTGGAGCATGAAGTGACAATCGTGCAGTCTCATTGTAAACATCTCGCTATAGTCTAACATCCTGAGTAGCTTATGTAAAATGTTGAATTGTATATATTATTTGTAAGTGAGGAAAATGCTGTCTTTAAAAAAAGTGGTCTAGCAGCTCATGGTGCCCCCCCCCCCCCCCCGAACATGGGGGGGGGGGGGGGTACCTTGAGCCAGACATGGGGGCACCTTGAACCAACCTAACAAACACCTGGAATTTGCTGAAAGAGGCTTAAGTTTGTGTTGTTAGTGATATAAATCAATATTACAATACTTTCCATAGAAGGACATTAACTGAAAACTGCTTAAAGTTAAAAATGATAAATACATTAAATAAAACAGAACATATCATATCTTCTAAATTGCAAAGTCTTGTTGGATTTGCTCAATATGTCAAACTTTATATAATTAATGGATACCAAATTAACTGTAACATACAGAATTGTTTTACTTGCAATTATATTTAAACACTGTGAAAACACACACCTAATCAAGCGGCCACGAGCCAATTTAGGTGTCTACTAAATAAACCTTAAACCTTAATAGAATGCTTTTAACAAGTTAATGTTGTTTCATGGTCAGACTCAAGGTGGCTCGTGTCAGCTGGCTCAAGGTGCGCCACATGCAAATTCCACATAAAAATGCATGTAGTGCGATACTTATTGGTGTAAATATGCATTGAAACATGTCAAATTACTATTCTGTAGGAATATACAGGAATAATATACCTTTATAGTTTGCACAAATAATGAGTTCGGGCAATATTATTGGTACTGTTTTATTATATTCTAGTTAATTTCACATCAATGGGTTATTGTTCATGTTTTCTTGTATTATGTATAATATATAGTTTTTTCCTATTGCCATGTTGGTAAATCTTGCATGGTGGTGCTGTTCAACCTGTCGTTAAATATTGTAACTAGACGTTAGTGCTTGGTGTAGATTCGAAGCTTGAAGTTTGTGAGGATTCTCCAATTCACTGGTGGTGGCTTATGTAATAGAAATAAACAAATATGTAAAAGGCTGATCTTGATGCAAATTCTGCTTAAAGGAGACACTTGTCAGAGATTAACTTTTGATTGTTTATGATATGTCAGAAAGGTGGAGATGCAACAACATCAGTTACACAATGACAAAAAAAATCTTTGTAAGAAACCGTGTTCAGTACCATGGTACATATTGAAGCTCCTTTGGCCTTCACTCTCCAAAGTCAGGTGTCTCTGCCTGTCCTAATTAGCCCAACTGGTGCAGAAATATAGGACATAAAGCCCTAATCACCCACCCCACTCCAAAGTCAGGCCACCCTCATAAGTAAGGTAGGTCCTCCCAGTTTAGATAATAATCATAGATCCAACAGGTCATCAGCTCAACTATTTAACAACGCATTTATGTATTTTTTTCTGTCAATATGATGCCAGACCACTGCCCCAGTTCAGCAGCTTTGATGCTGGAACCTTTGGGTCATGCTGTTGAAGCAAGGGACAATTTGCAGAAGGTTCAGTTAAGTGCTACCCTGGATCGGGAAGATACCCATGCTTTTGATTAGTGTCATCACCCTTATTTGGGAAAGGATGTGCAATTGACATGGCATGTATACTCAGGCTTAAAGAGATGTTACTGGAGATAAACTCACATAATCAATGGAATAGCTGTTGTTCATTAAAAGTGTAGATGCTACCGGTCAAAACAGGCAGAGGGTTTGCTGAATGGTACATTCAAAGATTGTCAGCTTTAGCCAGAACTACAGTGTGGTGCATCTTGTATATTAATAAGAATATCATTTTTATTCTAACACTATAGATGTTGGAAAATTTCTTAAATAAAGGGATAGATTAGTGCTATGGCAAGCAATAATATGCATGCAGTTTTGAAGTGACAGGCCACAAAGATTAAAACTTCTCTAGAGAATTATAATAATAAAACCCAATCTTCACTGGTGGCAATGAAGAAAAATGTGAAGTCAAATGGGAAAACATTGCAAAACTGGAGAGCAATCATGAGAAAGCAGATGCCTTGTTTTTCATCCATGCCACCATATCATATTTGTGTACATGGTATGGTAACAGATTCTATTGCTTTTTTCTAGTAACTGTATTCTAAAATGATTCAAATTTAGAGGTTAATATTAATTTCTTGCCATATATATTACATATACATAGTGAAACTTAGGCGCTTCTTGAGACGTCACCTAGTAATCTTTAGCGATGCAGAATTTGCATCAAACCTGTCAGAAAAAAAAATGATACCATATTTTCTTGTTTGACACATCCTAAGGATTCCAAAAATGAATGTGCTAATTCAGAATTTACAATTTTCACTACCACAGAGAAATAAAACCAGGCAAGATTGTTAATTTCTAATATCTTAATTATTTGTAAAATCAAGTAGCCAATTTTGTCAGTCTGAACTAGGCAATATGTGCCACAGATTGACCTCATTTCAGATAGTGTAGGGGCTAATGTAATTCCGTGAAAACTGCCTATTACTTTTTGCCTTGATTGAAAAAATTATTAATGACCTCATTATTTGTTATTAAGGGTGCAAAATCATTGCTATTTACAATGTTTGTGACAAACCAACTGGCCTGCAGAGCCAATATGCAATTCTATAAGATTAACAATTATCTAATGATTTACTGAAATAAAGAATAAATCTAGAAGCTGAACTAAGATGTCAAACTATCAATTATTATTTAACTACAAGTTTTAAGAAATTACAATGCACATTAATTACTTGAATAACTGAAACATGTTTTAAACAAGTTAATACAGCATCAATAACTTGTATTTAACACTTGAAAACTTCAATTATGGAAATACACAATTAACATCACTCCAAGAATTAAGGATTACACACACAATATCGAAATTCACTTGTAAATATCTTAAAAGTTCATTTTGAATATTCCTTCAAGTAACTGGGTGGTTTATGAACAAGACTTGGGTTTCTCAGATCTCACAGGAACAGAGTTGTTATGTGACCATTTAGCTGATGATGGTTTGACACCACTTGATGATTTCCCATGATTGGAATGGTCTTTATTCTTTGCTTGGATCCCCTGATCTTGCAGGTGTTTCAAGAACACTGGCAGCTAATTCAAGTTTAGTTGGCACACTAGAAATTGGCACAGACTAAATTGGCACATTGGAATATGGCACATTTTGAATGGTCAGGTCACTCATCGGTTTGCCACCACAGTGGGCAATAACTGCATTTTGAGCTTGTACTACATAACGTCAACATCCTAGAATTATGACAATCACTCCTCGCTTCCACTTAGGACCAAGACCATAATTCCTGGCCTGAACAAGATCACCACGATATAACTTGCGACAGCCATGTTTGGCAATACGAGACATGACTTTCTCCTGATTGAGTTCCACACGTGACTAAACTTATGGCTTGATCAGATCTAGTATCAGGATGGGTGTCATTAGGCTAGTAGAAATATGAAAATATTGGACTGAACCCGGAACAAATTGCAACAGAAATGATTCTAGTGCCATTCGAAACCCAAGGGCCTTGGGAAACACATACTAAAAATCATGAAAAAAATCTAGTTGTGGAACACACCCAAATTAGCATAAATCCATGATGGCGGCCTCAAAAATCAGTTTATCTCCAATTACCAACTAATGGAGTTAGACCCCAGGTATGTATGGAAGATGAATATAAACTTGGGTATTGGGGACATTTTGGCATCCACAGCATGTGTCTATCTGTTGTAGTTCCTGAGATATTGCACCTTCATTGTTTCCAGTATATATGAGAAAGCCTGATATTAGAGAAATTTCTACTTTGGCCGGGTAAAATGATTTGAATTGGTAATTGCTGGCCTATGATTTTGCTTTATACACTTAAATACACAATAAAGCAATATGTTCTCCTTAAATTATTGTTTTATGTCCTTCAAACTTGACATAGCTGGATAAAAATGTAAAATTTGCCAGGCGATTTCAGGAATTCATGAAAAGATCATTCATGCATATGACTAGATTTTGGTGGCAATGTTATACTGCAATGCCATGACATTGTCCACAAGCAATTAAGCACTCATGGCTGTTACAACCAATAGCACTTACGGCCAAATTAGCTGACCCAGCAGGTTATTTTAGTTTATTTGGCAAAAATGTATCAAGACTCGAGAATATTTTATTTTGACCATAAATTTACATAAATAAATCTGTCTGGTACAACTATATATAAATCATTATATACTATATGGTCAAGGAGGCAGTGACTAAGTTGTAGTAACAACGCTATGATCACGCCCCCTTGTGCTTCTGTGTATCAGTTATATTGCTATGGATTTATAATTTAATCAGTACATAGTAAAAACATAATAATAATAAACTAATTCTCAAGGCTTACAAGCCCTCGAAGGTCCTGGGCCTCCACGCGGCGAGGGTGGAAACACTTGGGGTGAAGTCCTCTATCCCCAGTGGCTAAAACAGGACAGTGCGCATTGCACAAGCTGCTCCAGCTTTACAGGAGGGTGTGTCCCCTACCATACAGGGGAAACAAAAATGAATATGTCCGAATCGACAATTTCAGACCGGCTCGCACGTCCCCCGGGTGAACAAGGTGCGCGTCCCTCAGCGGTAAACCAGGCTGAGGTCGAAAAATTGGCTTCTGGTTCCAGACAAAGTAAACGTTTCCGCTCATCTACAGATGAGGCCAATCCAAGTACCTCTTGTGAAGTTAGATCTACGTCATGGCCTAAGTTTCTTGTTGTTACTGGCAGTGATGCTGGGTTTTCCCGACTTTCAGCCATAACAATATGCAGAACGATTAAGGAAAGCATTGGTTTTGTTGAAAACACAAGACGTTTAAGCAATTCGTCCTTGCTGGTGCAGGTTGCCCACAGGGACCAGTCGCTGAAATTGCTGGGGTTGGAGGCCTTTGCGGGTGCCCCTGTTAAGGTGGAGCTCCATCGGTTTTTCAACTCCTGCAAGGGAGTTGTGACATCGCATGAGAGCAGTCTCTGCTCCGATGACGAACTGAGGGACTGGCTGGATGACTACAACGTCATCCACATTCATCGCCAGCCCCCAAGATATTCACGACAGCTACTCACTCTGACCTTTGATGGCACAGTGTTGCCTGACAAGGTCAGCATTGGGTTTGAGTGGTGTAGGGTACGTCCCTACATCCCGAACCCAAAACGATGTTACAACTGCCAAAGATTTGGCCATTTCAGCGGCTCCTGCCGTGCCGAACCAACCTGTGCCAATTGTGGATCACGGGAACACACCCATTCCCGTGACTCACCATGTACGAATACATCGTATTGTGTTAATTGTGGAGGTGATGGGCCAGCCTATCACCGTGGCTGTCCCAAATGGCAGCTAGAGAAAGAGATCCTGAAGTTAAAGACCACCAAGGATATCTCCTTTCCCCAAGCGCGCCGTATAGCTGAACAGGCTGCTGGGGCAAGCTATGCCTCAGTCCTGTCTCAGATGGCTGGACCTAGATCTCCTTCACCCAGATCATCGCCCAGGCGAAGGATTGACCTAGATCCTAATTATAAATATTCAAAGGCAGGCCAAAGCACGCAGAAAGATAAACCAGAATCTAAGACTTCACAGTCAGACGATCTCCTCGCAAGAATAAAGCAGCATGCTACAGATGTCGGAAAAGGACATCTTGTAGCTCCATCAGTTACTGCTTCACAACTTAGTGTACCCTCACAGGGTGCACCTTCCGGCGATGAGTCGGAAGAGATACACCAGCCGATGGAAGAGGAGGCAGGGACTACTACCATTTGCTAGGCCTCAACGGAGGGGGCAATTGATAAAAGATCAATTGTTCCCATAAGACCCCCCCCCCCCCCTCATCAGAAAAACACTAGAAAAATCTAGTGCACTGGGCATCATAAGACCACCACCTAAGCATGGTGGGGCCCCCAAAAAGATCTTAACACCAAAAGAGGCAGCGACTTTGAAGAAAAGGTAAATATTCATACTAATTCATACCATGCACTATAGATTTTACTATGATAATATTAAACTCTATTAAGTAACTCATGGACAGTATCAACCAGTGGAACTGTCGAGGTTTCAGAGCCAACTTCGATGAAATAGGTTGCATGGTCCAAGACTTAAACCCTAGTGTTTTCTGCCTGCAGGAAACATTTCCGAAACCTCCAAATAGTTTTAAACTGAGAAACTACCATATGTATAATACATATGGCAATATTGCCCACGATAGAGCCACTGGTGGCTCATCAATTTTAGTTAAAAATGGAATCATTCATTCTCATATTCCACTTAACACAAACCTTCAGGCTACAGCAGTTCGTCTGAACCTGAATAAAACATTCACTATATGTTCCTTATATATTCCTCCACCCTTTCACCTTACAGCCAGTGATTTGCATAACCTTTACAATCAACTTCCTGAACCGCGTCTTATCCTAGGAGATTTTAACAGCCATAACCAATTGTGGGGAAGCACTTCCCACAACAACAAAGGAAAAACCATTGAAGATTTTCTCAATGACCACACCCTTTGTTTGTTCAATGATGGTTCACCCACATATCTTCACCCAGGTCATGGAACATTTTCATCAATTGACCTTAGTATATGTGATCCAGCACTATTTCTGGAATTTGAATGGAGAGTATTAGAGGACACTCACGGCAGTGATCACTTTCCCATTGTCCTACAAAATGTAGAAGGTACTAGAGAAGTGGGTCAACTCCGATGGAAGTTGCATAAAGCGGATTGGACCTCCTTCGAAAAGCACTGTTTAGAAACAATTACTATGTCTCATTATAGGAATTGTAATAGTCTCGTTGAATACTTAACTGATGGTATTACTGATATAGCCAATAAAACAATACCGATGACAAAAAATAATTCTAAACGAAGTGCAAGACCCTGGTTTGATGACGAAGTAAGAGAAGCTATTAAAAACCGTAAGAGAGCCCTCAGAATTTTTAAATCACAGCCGACCATCAACAATCTGAATAATTTTAAGTGCCTGAAAGCCAAAGCGCGTAGAATTGTCAGGCAAAAAAAACGTAGTTGCTGGAGAGACTATGTCTCCAGACTCACTGAAAGAACTCCTAGCAATAAAGTCTGGAAAATGATTAAGAAGATTGAAGGAAAGAACCTAGCTTCACATGTAAGCATTCTAGAAGTGAATGGAGAACATCTCTCCTCACCAGAACAAATATCAAACGGGTTAGGAGAACAGTTTGCGTTCAACTCCTCGTCAGACAACTATACAAGAGAATTCCAATGTTATAAGGCTCAAGTTGAGAGATTAACCCTAAATATACAGTCTGATAACAGCGAAGATTATAACTCCTACATCACCTTAGAAGAACTTCAGAAGGCCATCTTAAAAGCGACTGACTCTGCAACAGGTCCTGATAATATACATTATCAAATCTTAAAACACCTACCTCAATCCTCTTTAAAAACATTACTGTATATCTTTAATCAAATTTGGGAGAAGGGATGTCTTCCATCCCTCTGGAAACAAGCCACGGTCATCCCAATTCCCAAGCCGGGGAAGGATCATAGTGATCCTCTGAATTATCGACCAATAGCCTTAACCAGTTGTCTATGTAAGACAATGGAACGAATTGTTACTGATAGACGTTTGGTTCCTGGAGTCGAACCAGCTTATTACAGAGTTCCAATCTGGATTTCGCCGTCACAGGAGCACATTAGATCATTTAGTCAGACTGGAAACTTATGTTAGAGATGCTTTCATTAACAGAGAACACGTAGTAGCCATATTCTTTGACCTAGAAAAAGCTTATGACACTACATGGAAATATGGAAAAATGAAAGATCTCCACGACTTAGGGCTCCGAGGTCGCCTTCCAGTTTTCATCGGATCCTTCCTACAGGATCGCTTCTTTAAGGTCCGAGTGGGATCAACGATGTCAAGCCCTTACTCTCAGGAGAATGGAGTCCCTCAGGGTAGTATTCTCTCGCCGACCCTCTTTAACGTCAAAATCAACAGTATAGTAAATTCCATCTCAGAAAATCTCATGTCGTCCCTATATGTTGACGATTTCCTCATTGCATACCGTTCCAGTTATATGCCAACCATAGAACGACAACTGCAATTAAATTTGAATAGGATTCACAAATGGTCACTTGAAAATGGCTTCAAGTTCTCTAAACAGAAGACAGTTTGTATGCCTTTCTATTATTTACGATCAAACCATCCAGATCCATCACTAATAATTGACAACTGTCAAATAAAAGTGGTAAATGAAACAAAATTTTTGGGTGTACTCCTTGACTCCAAATTGTCTTTCATTCCGCATATCAAAGCACTGAAAGCAAAGTGCCTGAAATCAATGAACCTCCTCAAAGTAGTGAGAAAATATTATTGGGGTGGGGACACAACGGTCCTCCTTCGTCTCTATCGTGCAATCACTCGTTCTCGACTTGATTATGGTTCTGGTATATGGCTCCGCCAGACCATCTTATCTAAAATGCCTGAATTCTGTACATCATCAAGGGTTGCGACTAAGCTTAAGAGCTTTTCGTACATCTCCTGTAGAGAGCTTATATGTACTGGCAGGGGAACCTCCACTTTCCCTTCGTCGTATCAAGTTATCCATGCAATACATACTAAAAGTAGCTTCAACTCCAACAAATCCAACATATGATGTAATATTTCATCCAAAGTACATGCATCATTATGAATCTCGTTCAAACGCCATTCGACCACTGGGATTACGCATGAAATTCTATCTTGAGGCTGGGGGGGCGGGGGCCTAGCTCAGAGGTAGCGCTCTGGGCTTCCAACCGCTGGGTCCCGGGTTCGATTCCCGGTCGAGCCTAAGTTGGATGGCTATTTCATCCTTCGTCTCATTGCCATGGTTCCTGCCTGTCCTAATTAGCCCAACTGGTGCAGAAACACAGGACGTAAAGCCCTAATCCCACCACCACCTATCTTGAGGCTGCAAAAATTGATACTACAATCTTGCCGAGACGGAAGTACCACCCATTCAGCCATGGATTCTCCCAGTCCCGAAAGTTATACTGGATTTGGCAGAGCTTAAGAAAAGCGAAACTAATCCAGTAGACTATCAAAACCTATTTTATAGTATAAGGTTTAAATACGAATCGTACAAATTTCTATACACAGATGGCTCAAAAATGGAAAGACGAGTAGGCTGTGCAGTCACTTCTTATAAAACCGTTATAGCTGAATGTCGTCTTCCAGACCACTGCTCAATATACACTGCAGAATTAACAGCTATTTACCTTGCCTTAAAGAACATCGAGGACTCAGAATCAGATTGTTATGTTATCTGTTCTGATTCCAAATCTGCTCTTCAAGCAATCCAAAATAAACAACTTGACAACCCTGGGATCTTAGATGTTCTTATTAAGTATTTCTATCTTCACGAATACAAAGACATAGTATTCTGCTGGATTCCTGGACATGCTGGCATTGAAGGGAATGAAAAAGCAGACCTGGCAGCAAAAAGGGCTCTTACAAAAGAGATAACTGATTTTACCATTCCATACACTGATTTTAAAATGACTATAAAATCTTTTATCATGTCTTGCTGGCAAAGACAATGGAATGAATGTAATAACAACAAGTTGCATTCAATCTTACCTTGCATTCAAAATAAAATACCTAGTAGGTTCAATACTCGCAAAGATCAAGGAATATATCACAGATGCCTCATAGGACATTCAAGACTTACACATTTACACCTTTTAGTCAATGAACTGGCACCGGTATGCCAGAGTTGTCGGTGCCCCCTAACAATCAAACATATTTTATTAGATTGCAGCCACTTACAATGCTTTAGAAGACCTTTGTTTCAAGCTAATACCTTACAACATCTCTTTACCAGATATCCAACCCAGACAATTATTGATTTTTTATATGCTTCTGGTTTCTACTACCAAATATAGTTAATCAATCTTAACCTAGAGAGCCTCTACATAGCCCACTCAGGTGCTGATGAGGCGTTAAACAATAACTCACACACACACTCAAGGCTTACAAAATAAGAGATAGAGAAGAGTATCACACTGACCATACCCAGAACACTTACTGGTATTTGTCAACAAGCTTTACATTATTATGGCATATTTGGTCAGTACCTGTATGGCCCCATGTTTACCCTGCATACATAGCTTCACACTGAATGACAGGTGACAAATATAACCAGGTTTTAATATATCAATACATACCCAAAAGAATTTAGTGCATGATTTCCCTGATCCTAATGGCTGAAGATTATTCCTTAATGTCTTCAATAAATGAAATACGGTTGACAATTTCCCAAAGCAAAGATGTTGTTTGATTTGAAGCCACCATGAATAAACATCACCATGAACAAATAACTCAGAACTATTTTCATGTGATAGAAAATACTTTTCAAGGGAATCAAAGATACATACTAGATCCTCCTTTATTGACATTTCGTCATAAAGCAGCACAACCCACCTCTTGTCATAAGAAAGTTTTTCTGCCTTGCTCCTCAGTTCTTCTATTATCTGTTGAAAGAGAAATATATCAAATCAGACAAAAATTATAAAGAAAGCCACACAGACAGTTCTCTATATAGCTTATTTTTGCCTAATCTCACCTCTGATTGGAATTCTTGACTTGGTGCAACATAGTTTGTAAAGTCTCGAGGTGTTGATTCACCGGGTAGTGTAAGGATACCTGTGTCCCTTAAGGATCGATAGACCTGGGGGCGGGTGGGGCCTAGCTCAGAGGTAGCGCTCTGGGCTTCCAACTGCTGGGTCCCGGGTTCAATTCCCGGTCAAGCCTAAGTTGGATGGCTGTTTCATCCTTCATCTCATTGCCATGGTCTCTGCCTGTCCTAATTAGCCCAGCGGGTGCAGAAATACAGGACGTAAAGCTCTAATCACCCACCCCACCCATAGACCTGGGGGCTCTGTGAGTGTAAAAAGCTAACCAAATCATCATTGGGTGCCACCTTTTCTCTTGCTTTTTTTTGCGTAATTTCAGCTGTTGTTGCTCCCAAAATAGTTTCACAAGGGGATTCGTGATTTTTTCAGTTGCCATAATGTGTGTCAGAGAGCCATGTAGGCTCTCTGAGACTTCCAAACTTTCCGTCTAAATTTTTGTCTTCAATTTTGCAACTTGTTGGTCTAATTTTCTGTTCAGTTTCTATTGGTGTTGCAGTGCTGCTGACAGTTTGCTTTTGCTGACTGTTTAGCGGTGTTTTCCCTTTTTTGGCCAGCTCAGCACGTTTCATCTTCCTCTTTCGGAGTTTTCTTGCCTCTTTGCATCCTGGACATAGATGGCCAATGCCAATACACCTTACTGATTTTCCTCTACAAGGGATTACCTTAACTAATGAGGTGAGGCACTGCAGAAGCATGTCTTCAGTGGTGACAGCAGACTCGTCATATTGCAATTTGGAGACAAATGATATGCAAATCAAGTTATCACCGCTAATTCTCAGTTGCATGCCTTTGAGTACCTGAAATAAATATTGTTAGAATTCGCAAATTTTCCAACTTTGTCATACAATGCATTCAGAAAAGATGTGTTAAAACAAGGTGACAAGATTTTACACCTGAAATGCTGTGGAATGACCCTTAAGCATTTCATTTTCTCCTTGATATAACTGACCATGGTATTTGTAAGTGTCAGTCAGTGATATTTGATATTATAAAATAAGATGGTGATATTAGTTTATTTGCCGTAAGTGCCATTGGATGCAGCAACGGCCATGTTTTCTACATGATCACAAATGATTTATGCATGAAGTTTTACAGCGTCAAGAAATGTTTTCAAGTTAGAATAATGGCATTCAAAATGTATCCGTAAGCACTGGAAAAAAATTCCATTACTCCAGATCAATAGACAGCCTACAATTTGTTCCATTTTATTGGGCCACCATCTTGAATTTACGCTAATTTGGGGGTGTTCCATTACTTGGATTTTCCATGATTTTTAGTATGTGTTTCTAGAGGCCCTTGGGGTTCAAATGGCACTGGAATCATTTCTGTTGCAATTTGTTCCGGGTCAAAACATATATTACTTTCATAAAAAACGGCTCGTCAAATTGAAACTGGACACAGATGTCATAGCTGGCTTAAAACTGGATCTAAAAGTACATACTTATGATATATTAGATTAATTTATTAAATTTACCAAGGTTTATATTTATCTGGTGATAGATAAGCCGATTATTAGCTATAGAAGTGGACAGAAATCTAGAGTTGTATTTTATGAAACTAACTTTAGTTTAGACAGAACAGCTACGAGTTCCCCAGATTTTCCGTTCATCTTTCCATGTCTTGTAAGCCTGAAGTCTGATATCACTAGTAGTAGTAGGCCAACCATCTTGAATGTAACAACCGAAGTTTCCTTTTGCACCATTTGTAACGCTGATGAGGCGTTAAACAATAACACACACACACACACACACACCATTTGTAACACCAGAGTTTACTGCATCCAAGAAGTAGCAATTCAGAATTCTCACTTTTCGGTAGAGGTATACTAATCCAGGAATTTACCGAACCAATGCCGATACTTTATTTGAGTATCGGCCGATACTGATACCGATACGATGTTAACTGCCCCCTGGTGGCTTTAACAGCTGCCATGCTTGGCTGCCTCGAGTGATAGGAGAGTTACACAACACAGACCTTTTTCAGGCTGTCTGTTCACACTACCCAAGTAATGATCAATCAAATTAAACTGTGTTTTAAAACAGGACAAATGCTATATCATGGTACTACATTTCCTTTTATTTAGATTTGTAAAAAGTAAAACGTTATCATAATCACATTATAGATTTCACAAAAAAAAAAATTGTATCACCAGTAATAAAATCAGTACATCGATATTGTTAACAAGTTAAACACGTAAATTCTTATTAAGAAACAATTTTTCCAGTTGTAGAAAGTCGAAGGCGTGACCTGCGGTCGCTGTGCTAAAAAGTCTTTCAGATGGGACACTGGTACACTGCATGGACAGGTATTTTCTTCAAGTTGTTGAAGCACGGAGGTATTGCTCTTCATGGCACCTCCAGTAATGCAAAATATCCCAATTAGGGTTTATGCAGGGTTCAGCTAAGTATCCATCTACCTCACTGTCACTGTTAACATTGCATTTAATTCCCTGTTTGTGACTAATGAACTCCCAAAAACTGCCTGATTCTCAATCACGTTTAGCTTGCTTTGCAGGTTTTTGACATATTTCTTTCGCATTGCCAATATTTTAAAAGGGTAGCCAGATCAGCCGAGCCCTTTACAGCAGTAAAAAACAATAAAATAATAAAATCCATAGATATCGATAACAATTAAAAACCACTAACAATAAATACACTAACAATAAAATACACAAACAATAAAATACACAATAACCAAGTTATAGCACCAACACTATCATTCACTCATGGGCTGCATTCTCGATATAATTTTTTAGCTGTACTTTAAAGCTATTTAACGTATAACATTCTTTTAAGTTACTTGGTAAATTATTCGAAAAACAGTGTCTTGTGAAATTCACTTTCAGGTATTGGCAAGTATAAATTCATATCATGTTGTCTTGTTCTTTTATCTTTAATTTCAATATCAAAAACTATATTATTTGTTAAATATTGAGGAGCCAGTCCATGAATACAAACAAATCCCTGAAGTGTTGCCTGCTTGGAAGGTGTTGATATTATTGTGCTTTCACTTTGCATTTCAGATTGCACTTCATATGCTGATTATGCTGAATACTCGTCTCTGTGTTTTTTCACTAAGTGTTTCAGCAAATTTGTGGTCGAGTATGACTTGGTATCCTTCTCTGGATACATTGGCATTGCAATGTTTGCATACAGCCACACTCTCATCACTTGGACTTATATGATAGTGTAACCAAACAATGCTATGATTAGCTCACTTTCCTGACAAATAGGTAACAATGATAGTTTTTGAAGACATCACTATATAAATGTATCTCAATAGGAAGTGTACACAGCATGATACCTTTAATGCAGTGCGATTTTTGCCTGCCCCACTGGGAGGTCTGTGCAAGACACAAGACGAGCAGTTCTGCTAAAATATGGTCTTGTATTTGATGTCATATAAAACAATGTTGTCGTTGGTTTTTAAACATGCTACTGCTAAGCCCTAACAGCATTTAGCAACCAAGTGAGCAATTGCAATTATTATGCAATACAATGTGGGGGCCACCCTTATCAAAAATATTACAAAGTTGCTGAGAAATAGAGCCTGGCAAAGTGCAATTAGCATAATGCATAGAAATGCACATAGGGGGCGCTGCTGTAAGTGGGCATGGCTGGTACTTGGTATCGGCCGTTTTAAAAACCGATCCACCGAACCGATACCAAGGGCTGCCAATCCTAATATCGGTACACCTCTACTTTTCGGACAAATAGTAGTTAGTGGTAATCATAATAATCCATTGGCATCAGAGTGATATCTGTATTCAAACTGGTAAATGTAAGAAGCCAAAATTAAGGACCAACGTTGCAATCTTGTTGCACAGTGTACTGGTATAGGTTTCGTCCGACTGAAAAAGGTAAGTTGAGATTTTTGCTCCATTATGATTGTGAAAGGGCCATTTGCTTTCCACTCAAGTCCTCTTCCATAAAGTGGGGTGGGAGCCTAGCTCAGTGGTAGCACGCTGGGCTTCCAACCACTGGGTCCCAGGTTCAATTCCTGGTCGAGCCTATGTTGGATGGCTGTTTCATGCTTCGTTTCATTGCCATGGTCCCTACCTGTCCTAATTAAAAACTATCCAAAAAATATTTATGTATTGAATTTTATCGTATACCTTTTTAATTATTTCCCAAAGGGAGTTTAATATGAAGCTGTTTAAACAAAAATACATATAAATAGATTATTGCAGTTCTTATTACCACTACATGTTAATATATAAATTATAATTACATGGTGTTAAGTTTACATTTAGTATCACTATCAACTGGGCACATGTATATGTTCCTAATACACTGTATTGAGTTTTCTAGATTTTATTAAAAGGATGTTCCCTTCAGTAATCTTCACAAGATTATCCTAATGAAGAAAGTTGGATGGCTGTTTCATCCTTCGTCTCCGTGCCCTGGTCTCTGCCTGTCCTAATTAGCCCAACTGGTGCAGAAATACAGGATGTAAAGTCTTAATCACCCACCCACCCACCCACCGATATTTTCTAGCAGGCCAAACAGTTTTATTCACCATCAGTGTCACAATTACATTGACTAAAAAGCAAATCAGCCTGACGCCTTATCATCTAGGTGCTAAGTGCCGTTTTTTTAGGGCTACAATATATATGTTCCTATTAATTTAACTTAACCATTCATGTTCATTGCAATTATACTGAAGGTTAGTGAACCAAATCCTTCATTGCACACCTAAACTGTGAGGCATTAACAGGTAGAAAGACGGTATTGACACCAATAAAAAACAAACAATTTGCAGCTCTAAAAGCGGTGAAAAAATATGTTATCTAGGACTTGTAGTTGCTGTGATATGAGTTTTTAATAATGTCATAGATCTATTTAAAACTCACATGTGACAATACACGCAAAGAATTAGTAATGGATTATTGTTAGCAATTTCGATTCAATTCAATTCTATATTAGTGTCAAAGAAAACACAAATTCTACACCATGGTCTGATATTTATCTAATTTAGTTCTCAGTTCTCAGTTATCCAAATGTTCTAAGTCATTGCTTCTCAGCATGAGACCAATGGATGGGGGGGGGGGGGGGGGTCTCTAGAAATGCAGGGTCTCCAGAATATATGTCTCTAGAATACTATGCATGGATAATTGTAATTGCTTCACATATTTCAATGGCAGTCTACTTGACACTTGGTAAGTACTGTCGACGGATAACTCTCCAGACAATAAAACTAGGTCAGCGCAGTGCTTCTAGTTTTAGTTCAGTTTTATCAGTCTTTGCCAGATATGAAAATATAAAAGTTCATGCAATTGTCCATAAGTAGCTGGAACCCTACTTTTTCTTCTTCTGTTGCATGCTGATATTGTTACCTTCATTTGTGTTTTTTATTTACATTGTGACACATGTCATGAATAAGTCGCCCTCGAAGGTCCTGGGCCTCCACGCGGCGAGGGTGGAAACACTTGGGGTGAAGTCCTCTATCCCCAGTGGCTAAAACAGGACCGTGCGCATTGCACAAGCTGCTCCAGCTTTACAGGAGGGTGTGTCCCCTACCATACAAGGGAAACAAAAATGAATATGTCCGAATCGACAATTTCAGACCAGCTCGCACGTCCCCCGGGTGAACAAGGTGCGCGTCCCTAGGCGGTAAACCAGGCTGAGGTCGAAAAATTGGCTACTGGTTCCAGACTTGGTAAACGTTTGCGTCCATCATTAGATGACGCAAATCAAAGTTCAAATTATGCAGATATATCTAAGCCTTGGCCCAAGTTTCTTGTTGTTACTGGCAGTGATGCTGGGTTTTCCCGACTTTCAGCCATAACAATATGCAGAACAATTAAGGAAAGCATTGGTTTTGTTGAAAATACAAGACGTTTAAGCAATACGTCCTTGCTGGTGCAGGTTGCCCACAGGGACCAGTCCCTGAGATTGCTGGGGTTGGAGGCCTTTGCGGGTGCCCCTGTTAAGGTGGAGCCCCATCGGTTTTTCAACTCCTGCAAGGGAGTTGTAACATCGCATGAGAGCAGTCTCTGCTCCGATGACGAATTGAGGGACCCGCTGGATGACTACAATGTCATCCACATTCATCGCCAGCCCCCAAGATATTCACGACAGCTACTCACTCTGACCTTTGATGGCACAGTATTGCCTGACAAGGTCAGCATTGGGTTCGAGTGGTGTAGGGTACGTCCCTACATCCCGAACCCAAAACGATGTTACAACTGCCAAAGATTTGGCCATTTCAGCGGCTCCTGCCGTGCCAAACCAACCTGTGCCAATTGTGGATCACGGGAACACACCCATTCCCGTGACTCACCATGTACGAATACATCGTATTGTGTTAATTGTGGAGGTGATGGGCCAGCCTATCACCGTGGCTGTCCCAAATGGCAGCTAGAGAAAGAGATCCTGAAGTTAAAGACCACCAAGGATATCTCCTTTCCCCAAGCGCGCCGTATAGCTGAACAGGCTGCTGGGGCAAGCTATGCCTCAGTCCTGTCTCAGATGGCTGGACCTAGATCTCCTTCACCTAGATCATCGCCCAGGCGAAGGATTGACCTAGATCCTAATTATAATTATTCCAAGGCAGGGCAAAGCTTGCAGAAAGATAAACCAGAATCGAAGACTTCACAGTCAGACGATCACCTGGCAAGAATGAAGCAGCATGCTACAGATGTCGGTAAAGGACATCTCGTAGCTCCATTAGTTGCTGCTTCACAGCTTAGTGTACCCTCACAGGGTGCACCTTCCGGCGATGAGTCGGAAGAGATACACCAGCCGATGGTAGAGGAGGCAGGGACTACCACCATCCCTAGGCCTCAACGGGAGGGGGCAATTGATAAAAGATCAATTGTTCCCAAAAGACCCCCCCTCATCAGAAAAACACTAGAAAAATCTAGTGCACTGAGTATCATAAGACCACCATCTAAGCATGGTGGGGCCCCCAAAAAGATCTTAACACCAAAAGAGGCAGCGACTTTGAAGAAAAAGTGAATATTCATACAAATTCATACCATGCACTACAGATTTTACTATGATAATATTAAACTCTTTTAACTAATTCATGGACAGTATCATTCAGTGGAACTGTCGAGGTTTCAGAGCCAACTTCGATGAAATAGGTTGCATGGTCCAAGACTTAAACCCTAGTGTTTTCTGTCTACAGGAAACATTTCTGAAACCTCCAAATAGTTTTAAACTGAGAAACTATCATATGTATAATACATATGGCAATATTGCCCACGATAGAGCCACTGGTGGCTCATCAATTTTAGTTAAAAATGGCATCATTCATACCCATATTGCTCTTAACACTAACCTTCAGGCTACAGCAGTTCGTCTGAACCTGAATAAAACATTCACCATATGTTCCTTATATATTCCTCCACCCTTTCACCTTACAGCCAGTGATTTGCATAACCTTTACAATCAACTTCCTGAACCGCGTCTTATCCTAGGAGATTTTAACAGCCATAACCAATTGTGGGGAAGCACTTCCCACAACAACAAAGGAAAAACCATTGAAGATTTTCTCAATGACCACACCCTTTGCTTGTTCAATGATGGTTCACCTACATATCTTCACCCAGGTCATGGAACATTTTCAGCGATAGACCATAGTATATGTGATCCAGCGTTATTTCTGGAAGTTGAATGGAGAGTATTAGAGGACACTCACGGCAGTGATCACTTTCCTATTGTCCTACAAAACGTAGAAGGTACAAGAGAAGTGGGTCAACTCCGATGGAAGTTGCATAAAGCGGATTGGACCTCCTTCGAAAAGCACTGCTTAGAAACAATTACTATGTCTCATTATAGGAATTGTAATAATCTCGTTGAAGATTTTACTGATGATATTACTGATATAGCCAATAAAACAATACCGATGACAAAAAATAATTCTAAACAAAGTGCAAGACCCTGGTTTGACGACGAAGTAAGAGAAGCTATTAAAAACCGTAAGAAAGAATTTTTAAATCACAGCCGACCATCAACAATCTGAATAATTCTAAGTGCCTGAAAGCCAAAGCGCGTAGAATTGTCAGGCAAAAAAAACGTAGTTGCTGGAGAGACTATGTCTCCAGACTCACTGAAAGAACTCCTAGCAATAAAGTCTGGAAAATGATTAAGAAGATTGAAGGAAAGAACCTAGCTTCGCATGTAAGCATTCTAGAAGTGAATGGAGAACATCTCTCCTCACCAGAACAAATATCAAACGGGTTAGGAGAACAGTTTGCATACAACTCCTCATCGGAGAACTATACGAGAGAATTTCAATGTTATAAGGCTCAAGCTGAGAGATTAACCCTAAATATACAGTCTGATAACAGCGAAGATTATAACTCCTACATCACCTTAGAAGAACTTCAGAAGGCCATCTTAAAAGCGACTGACTCTGCAACAGGCCCTGATAATATACATTATCAAATCTTAAAACACCTACCTCAATCCTCTTTAAAAACATTACTGTATATCTTTAATCAAATTTGGGAGAAGGGATGTCTTCCATCCCTGTGGAAACAAGCCACGGTCATCCCAATTCCCAAGCCGGGGAAGGATCATAGTGATCCTATGAATTATCGACCAATAGCCTTAACCAGTTGTCTATGTAAGACAATGGAGCGAATTGTTACTGATAGACTGGTTTGGTTCCTGGAGTCGAACCAGCTTATTACAGAGTTCCAATCTGGATTTCGCCGTCACAGGAGCACATTAGATCATTTAGTCAGACTGGAAACTTATGTTAGAGATGCTTTCATTAACAGAGAACACGTAGTAGCCATATTCTTTGACCTAGAAAAAGCTTATGACACTACATGGAAATATGGAATAATGAAAGATCTCCACGACTTAGGGCTTCGAGGTCGCCTTCCAGTTTTCATCGGATCCTTCCTACAGGATCGCTTCTTTAAGGTCCGAGTGGGATCAACGATGTCAAGCCCCTACTCTCAGGAGAATGGAGTCCCTCAGGGTAGTATTCTCTCGCCTACCCTCTTTAACGTCAAAATCAACAGTATAGTAAATTCCATCTCAGAAAATCTCATGTCGTCCCTATATGTTGACGATTTCCTCATTGCATATCGTTCCAGATATATGCCAACCATAGAACGACAACTGCAATTAAATTTGAATAGGATTCACAAATGGTCACTCGAAAATGGCTTCAAGTTCTCTAAACAGAAGACAGTTTGTCTGCCTTTCTATTATTTACGATCAAACCATCCAGATCCATCACTAATAATTGACAACTGTCAAATAAAAGTGGTGAATGAAACAAAATTTTTGGGTGTACTCTTTGACTCCAAATTGTCTTTCATTCCGCATATCAAAGCACTGAAAGCAAAGTGCCTGAAATCAATGAACCTCCTTAAAGTAGTGAGCAAATATAATTGGGGTGGGGACACAACGGTCCTCCTTCGTCTCTATCGAGCAATTACTCGTTCTCGACTTGATTATGGTTCTGTGGTATATGGCTCCGCCAGACCATCTTATCTAAAATGCCTGAATTCTGTACATCATCAAGGGTTGCGACTAAGCTTAAGAGCTTTTCGTACATCTCCTGTAGAGAGCTTATATGTACTGGCAGGGGAACCTCCACTTTCCCTTCGTCGTATCAAGTTATCCATGCAATACATACTAAAAGTAGCTTCAACTCCAACAAATCCAACATATGATGTTATATTTCATCCAAAGTACATGCATCATTATGAATCTCGTTCAAACGCCATTCGACCACTGGGATTACGCATGAAATTCTATCTTGAGGCTGCAAAAATTGATACTACAATCATTGCCGAGACGGAAGTACCACCCATTCCGCCATGGATTCTCCCAGTCCCGAAAGTTATACTGGATTTGGCAGAGCTTAAGAAAAGCGAAACCAATCCAGTAGACTATCAAAACCTATTTTATAGTATAAGGTTTAAATACGAATCGTACAAATTTCTATACACAGATGGCTCAAAAATGGAAAGACGAGTAGGCTGTGCTGTCACTTCTTATAAAACCGTTATAGCTGAATGTCTTCTTCCAGACCACTGCTCAATATACACTGCAGAATTAACAGCTATTTACCTTGCCTTAAAGAACATCAAGGACTCAGAATCAGATCGTTATGTTATCTGTTCTGATTCCAAATCTGCTCTTCAAGCAATCCAAAATAAACAACTTGATAACCCTGGGATCTTAGATGTTCTTATTAAGTATTTCTATCTTCACGAATACAAAGACATAGTATTCTGCTGGATTCCTGGACACGCTGGCATTGAAGGGAATGAAAAAGCAGACCTGGCAGCAAAAAGGGCTCTTACAAAAGAGATAACTGATTTTACCATTCCATACACTGATTTTAAAATGACTATAAAATCTTTTATCATGTCTTGCTGGCAAAGACAATGGAATGAATGTAATAACAACAAGTTGCATTCAATCTTACCTTGCATTCAAAATAAAATACCGAGTAGGTTCAATACTCGCAAAGATCAAGGAATATATCACAGATGCCTCATAGGACATTCAAGACTTACACATTTACACCTTTTAGTCAATGAACCGGCACCGGTATGCCAGAGTTGTCGGTGCCCCTAACAATCAAACATATTTTATTAGATTGCATCCACTTACAACGCATTAGAAGACCTCTGTTTCAAGCTACTACCTTACAACATCTCTTTACTAGATATCCAACCCAGACAATTATTGATTTTTTATATGCTTCTGGTTTCTACTACCAAATATAGATAATCAATCTTAACCTAGAGAGCCTCTACATAGCCCACTCAGGTGCTGATGAGGCGTTAAACAATAACTCACACACACACACACATGAATGTGTCCGATTACGTAATTTTCATAGCCATAGCCTGTGGTCACTGAACCTGGCCTCCCCAATTGTGCCCCGGGCTACGTTTGTTTTATGCTAATTTGTGCATAATTAACCTTTGATGTTTCAGCTCCCAGGCTGCAGTACTGTAAAAAGCTTAGATCAAAAGCACTGTAAAAAATTAAAATTTAAAGTACATGAAAAGTGAAATGATTTGGTGCTGGTATGGATGTCAATGGAATTCAGGGGGTAGAAAATTAGGTTTTTTCTTTTTATTATTATTTTCCTAAAACAAAAGTTGTGTGAATTTTTTTTTTTAAATCAGTGATGTGGCACAGTTTACTGTACAGTATCATCAATACTTTGCATAGTGTTGGCTGTCACTGTCATGTGCACATTAACTTGTTCACTGTGGTGTTTCTGTCTTCCTCCTATTGAACAATAATACTTACACAAAGCCAACTTATGCCAGCCAATCACAGCTGAATATGATAACAGGCTTTGATTGGCTTGTAGCACAGCCAAATATGATAACAGGCTTCCATTCAGAGCAGAATATGATATGATAACATGACATGTGCTTGGATGACTGTATACTGTATACAGTAGTGCAGATTAGTATGTAACATTAAAGCATTGTATGCATACAATGTACGAACATTCAGACTTTCCATTTTTTTAGTGTTATTAGTATGCAAGTATATGCAGTGTGACTTGTGAAAGGTTGTTCACTTCAATTCCAACACTTTGATGAAACAAAAAAAACAAAACAAAAAGTCATTTTAGGTACACCTTTTTTCATACCAACATACTCTGAAATAATTAACACTTCTAATTATCTTATCAGTTTTGTTAATTTGTCAACTTGACATGTGGTCTGTTATTTTACACTAATCACCTGGAGGCTGAAACATCAAAGGTTAATTATGCACAAATTAGCATAAACAAACTTAGCCTGGGGCACAATTGGGGAGGCCAGGTTCAGGGACCACAGCATGATATGATATCCCCCCCAGGCTATGAAAATTACGTAATCGGATATCATAAAAGCCTTACTGTAGTAATAGCATATTGTTGATGTGTTCAATTTGACAAATAACCCCAGTGCAGGTGCGGTGAAGTGATTTTGTTTTTTCGTTATACATATTACAAGAGATGTATACCATTTGTTTTTCTATATGGTAAGCTTCTGCATTTGAATGTGTCTCATCAAACAGGATCGTTTTAAACAGACCAACAAATAATTAAATATGTGTTATATCTTTATTACAATAAATCACATTTAAACATCAATTTCCTCGGAACCTATGCACTTTTATATAATTCCTGAAGTGCATTCCATTTCTTTGAAAGTTATGTATGCACCTCAATGCAGTGCCAGAATGTCAATTTCAGAAAACAGTACTGTAAGTTGTGCATGGTGATGCCAGTATCAGTCACAGGCAAAATTGGATGAAGAAATTTCATAAACAATTTGCATTTGTAAGAGTCTATAGTAAGAGTCTAGCTTTAAAAGACAGGCATATTACTGTGACATTTCCTCTTGGATTTTTTTTCTGTGCCAGGTGAGGCAGTTAACTGGATAACTTTCGCCGTAATGAAAAGCCCTGAAATTAAGTTATTAAAATACTGAACTTTGTATATATAAGCTCCAACAATGAAGAGCTGAAAACAGAAAAAGAACCTATTGCTCAAAGTTTTGTAATATACTTCTTTGTTCAACCAACTTTCCTGGCACTTTTCAAATGCCTTATTATTTGGAACTGCATCTGCTAGTAGTATATTGAGTTCGTCACATAGGTGGCTGTGACCTTGACTAACCCGTCAGTCTGACAGTGAGGGAATAGAAAACGCAATTCTCATCATATCTGCATGTTCCTGATGCATTCTTGGAGATCAGTTAAGATTGCATTTTTAATATGCAGTCTAACGAATCATTGTTACACATTATATATTATTTACACATGTATATGAATAATGCTTATAAATCCATGTACTTCGAACATAAAACAGTGGCTGTTTAACTGTTGATATTTTAACAGTTTTAACCAAGTAACTGTTTGTTAAAATTCACAGTTAACTGGGAAGCCCTACACTGGATTTAACGCCGGCATAACCCAATTTCACAAAGCTTGATGCAGTTTAGCTGCCTTCTTGAATGCAAGTGTGGTGTATTGATGTAGAGGAGACTGCAGTGCCCCTGGTGGTAGGATGATTTTTGGCGCCTTGGCAGAATCACTTAAGGAGTGTTGATCTAGTAGAAGAGAGACTTCCAGTGACCTAGGCAGCATCCCCAGTACATGTACTTGCCATGGCATCTGTTACTGAGCACCGACGCCTTAACTTTTACAACACAACTGATGACCCTACCCATAAAGCTATACACCACCACTACTGGGACGGGTTCCAGTCACAACCCTACCCCACGCACCTCGCTATAGGAATAACTATGAGCATTCTTGGCTTCGTGGCTATTTCTACTAACTTCTTCGTCATGTACATATTTCTAAGGTAAGTCACTTTGCAGTGTGACCAGTGTGCACTGTTTTTTTTTTTTTCCTGATAGGAAACTGACTTTCCCATCTTTAGCTGCAGTTCAAAATGGTATACTGAACCTGTCAATCTATATATTTAAATTTAAAGTACTGAAACATATGTATAACTGTAAATTTGCAACATAATGCAGACACTTTTTATAGGCTGTACAATTTAGAATACTCAGAATATACAGATAAAGTTAAAGGCGGAGTTTATACCTCTGTTTCTGGAGCGCAACTCAAACATAAATGCAAATTACCCTAACGAAATTTCATACAGTTATATTCTTTGATAGTCACATTGTATGACAAGGTGGTACTCTCTACTTTTTATCTAATCTGTATAATGTTAAAATGGTAATGTCCTCAACTTTTAATACACGTGTTAAAAGTGTTCATATAAATATTATATACATGCATGTATATGACGCGGGGGACATCAGTCTTATTAGCTCCTTGCATTTGTCGTGTTACACATATTCACAGCCGCAGAGGTGCATGCATTCAATTCCCCTCTGTATCTGAAAATAAGACGAAATTTGGTTTCTCTCTATAGATAAGACTTTCATCCCTCTCCCTCCACATATTTGGTGTTATACATCATTAGAATCCTTGGAATGTGGAGATTAAGAAAATATTTGGTGCCATTTTTTCTGACATGGTTTGGGGGTTGCCATGGCAGCCAATTGATGCGCATTGTTAAATAAAAAAATTTATTTCAGTTATATTATTATTGTGCCTCTCTGAGCTCCAGTAAGTACAAACCAAGCATCAAGTTTTGAAGTATTAAGGATGACCTTACATTTTGTAAATCATTTCTGATCAGCCATTGCACTGGTTGTCATGGAAATCAAAATCATGACAAAATGTCATGCTTTTTCTAAATTTCCCGATCTTACTTTTCTTATTATGTTAAAAGTGAGAATATCTAAATTGTCTGTCAGGAGGCTAACAATATGGACTTTCCAATGATAACTTATTGCGAGACATTTAGAGTTATATTTAGATGAAAATTGGTCACCATAGTAACCTAACCTATTGTTTTCCAGCATAATACCAAATTTTAAGGAGATTTTCGCATATTATTGGTGTTATGTTATCAAATTTGAATATTGTTTAACTGATGTTTCAGCAATTCTGAGAATAAAAATAAACATTCTCGAACATGGTTGCAATGGCTACAAGTTATGTTTAAATGCATAGTAATATTGATAAATGGGGAAAAATGTCATTTTGATGATAATTAACTGTGTTAGTTTAAACTGGACTCATAAAAGTGGCATAGGGACTTCACCCAAGAAATTTATTGCTGAAGCATCACATATCTATGCAAATTAGGGCAGGAGCATACCGGGCCCCTAAGAGGACATGGCAGAAAAAAAATTAAATTTTCCCCCGCGACGATTTAATGTAAGAAATATATATATTTTTCCCGTGCGCACGAGTTAATTTACGAAAAATATATATTTTTGCCGTGCGCAAAAGTTAATTTACGAAAAAAATATTTTTCCCCGTGCGCAAAAGTTAATTTACGAAAAAAAACAAAATTTCCCTGTGCGAAAACTTTATTAACTCGTGTGCACGAGAAACATTTGGTGCGCACGAGAAACATTTTGTGTGCACAAATTCTATCTGGGTAGTTCTGCATTTGTGCACAAGTTAAAAATGCTGTTCCTTGCAATGAAAAATAGTCCCTGCAGTAAACTGCAATGAACAAATCAATCAATCAATCACACATATGGTATATCAATAATCAATCAATCAATCACACATGTAGATGTTATATCAATTGATCAATCAATACCCATCAATCTATCTATCTATTTACCTATCTATCTATCTGTCTGTCTAGCTGTCCCGCTGTTTGTCTGTCTGTCTATCAAGACTCAAGAATACTTTATTTTGACCATATATTTACATACATAAATCTATCTGATGTTACAACTATATAAACTCTGTCTATTTATCTATCTATTCATCTATGTGTGTATGCTTGTTTATCAAAGATGTTTGTATATGTGACTATATGTAGGTAAATGATTATTGAATTTACAGAGCAAAAGTACAAAAACATGTACATATACAAGATTGTCATCTTTTGGTAGAACATGTAATTTCATGTGCTTAGTTGAAAACCCCATCTTTCTTGCACTTTTAGTTGCTGAAATACAACACAATACATTTTTGCAATCAAGATATTCTAATGAACTTTCTGACATATGTCCTAATTGGCTGGGGTCACGGAGTGCACTTCAGTACAAAGTGCTTGGCCATTGAATGGAACAGCATTTTTAAATCCTAGTAAAATAAAAACTATTAGGCCTAGATAAAAGATAGTGATAGAACTGTGCACCCGTTAATTATGTCGTGCGCACGACTTAATTATCTCGTGCGCACGACTTAATTAAACGGAAAAAATATTTTTGTACGCACCAAATGTTTCTCGTGCGCACGAATTTTTTTTTTCTTAAATTAACTCATGCGCACGAGAAAAAAATATATTTTTCGTATATTAACTTGTGCGCACAGCAAAAAAATATATTTTTCGTAAATTAACTTGTGCGCACGGAAAAATATATATTTTTCTTTAATTTACTGGTGCGCACGGGAAATTTTTATTTTTTTCTGCCATGTCCTCTTAGGGGCTCCTTAGGAGCATATTACCAAATAAGGAAATATTTCTTGTAACATTGGACAAACACAGTGATATACAATAATAACACTAATTAACTGACTCTGCACTACTTCTGTGTCCTTCAATTTAATTTATTGGATGGCTCAGTTTAACTAACACATCTCTGCGTCACACTTTTGAATGTAGTTGCCATGGTAACATAAATTACTGGTGTGCTCAGAACCAATAACTCATCAGTTTAGAGCATACAAGTTACATTTCTTTGAAATTGTGCATGATTTGGATGATCGAGGCAGAGCTATATTTTTCTCTACAATTGTATAAGACTATCACTAAATATTATTTTATGTGCAAAGGAGTCATTTGCATACTTGCTATATAAGGAATTTTAATAAATGATATTGCTGTTGCCATACTATTTACAACTGACTTGGAATTACAAAACACTGTATCCCATTTTCCCTTTGCTTGCCTATGAATCTAACATCCAAAAAAGTGTATAATAATGTATAAAGGGTCATTTTCAATATGAGCATTCTTAATGGCTTATGAGTTGCTATGACAACCAATAATGCACATAATTACCTCTTGTTGGAGGCTTTGCGCATAATTTGCATGTAAGAGACATGCTTTCAGATTACATAATTTCCATTTTCCAAAGTTCAACTCAATTGCTTAAGGTGCATGAATTGATCGGAAGGAGAAATCAAGATTATTTACTTCTGACATAGTGTTGGGAAAGGCACATAATCATTGGGCGAAAGTACTACCACTTGCAGAAACTGTGGTTATTAAACTGTTATTTAACAAATTATTGCAATGGGTGGGCTTTATAAGCCAAGAGGTTCGAACGAACGTGTAACCATGTGTCATGATGATGCACGAGAAATAATCCAGATCATGGAACAGACATGGTATCATTCCCCAGCATGCAGCAAAGACCCAATTTATTCAGGTCATACATAAAGACGCTCTTGCTAACATCCAGAGTGCAGAGTCAGCTAACGGTTAACGCAGTTCCATATAGGTGGTGGTGGGTGGGTGATTAGGGCTTTACGTCCTGTATTTCTGCACCAATTGGGCTAATTAGGACCGGCAGAGACCATGGCAATGAGACGAAGGATAAAACAGCCATCCAACTTAGGCTCGACCGGTAATCGAACCCGGGACCCAGCGGTTGGAAGCCCAGAGCGCTACCTCTGAGCTAGGCCTCCGCCCCTCTGGTGAAGGTAGCAGGTTCGATCCCGGGCCAGCCTTTCTTCATAAGCTACATTCCAGCTGGATATCTAGTGATGAGACATTAAATTGGAGATACCTTGTACTCAGTGTCTATGCTTAGACAAGCAATTGTACACTATGGGTGCAACTAGTCAGCAAATTTTATGAAATATAGACAAAATTTGATAAATCTGTAAAAGAATTATCCGCTCAGTGGATGAAAAACAATCATCATTATCATTTCAGCTTTAGGGTAATATTTGTGAATAAAAATAAACAATTTGTGATTAAAAAGAAACAGTCAGTAATGGAAGATAGAAAGTTTATTTTCATTTACAGAATTTTCAAAATTCATAAATCAGTATTGCTCATGTTTTAGGCTATGAGTCTTGCCCTATTATGTATTACATTTGTAATTTCCTGATCGGTCAGTTCATAATTTTTAATAATCCCTGAGAGCCTTTCAGAGAGTTAATGGCAGATGCTTCAATAATCTGCTATTGTGTACGGAAATTATAAAAAAAAAATGGGAAAACATTGCCTGAGAAATGTATGACAGTGAGCTTGCTGATCATGCTGATTGGTCTGCCAAGGCAGCCATGAATCTTGGTACCTTCCTCAGACTTTAAAGGATGTGCCAAGGAGTACATCAATGAGGAACATGCTTCTCCTTATTTAACCTTCATCTCATTGCCATGGTCTCTGCCTGTCCTAATCAGCCCAACTGGTGCAGAAATACAGGACGTAAAGCCCTACACACACACACATTTAACCTAGTGAGGAAAATTATTCTCCTTATTCAACCTAGTTCATCTATGAGGAACATGCTTCTCCTTATTCAACCTAGTGAGGAAAATTATTATCCTTATTCAACCTAGTTCATCTATGAGGAACATGCTTCTCCTTATTCAACCTAGTGAGAAAAATTATTCTCCTTATTCAACATAAAGGTCTTACATCTATGAAGGGTGACAGTCATGAGAAAACGCATATTGAAAACAAATTATATATAATTTATACGTATTATCCCATATGTTGTACCTCCAATTTACTGTGTCATGCAATCGACATCCAGCATAGGATGTAGCTCATGAGGAATGTCCAGACCAAGAATCAAACTTGGGACCTTCAACCGGAAGAGATTTTGATCATACCTGGGATATTGTTTGGCAATTGAAACTTTGCATTGGCAACCAGTTGACAAGTATACTCACAATATCTGTGAGGTTAGAGACCATAGAAAATACAAGAAATTGACACCAAATACTTTATTGTAGCATCAAGGGTTGGGGTGACATTCAACATTGTCACAAAATATATGTTAGATACTGTTTGAGCATGTCATGTGACCTCTGAGGTCACATGACCATCAAAAGATATACTTCAGAGACAATAAGCCTTGGTTGGAAAATTAAGTCTGTTCACAGTCTGGTTCACTAAAAAAAAAATGTTCTTCATTCCAGGCCATTGTTTGTAAATTCAAACTTTATTGCCTTAGCAACCAGTTGCCATGGATACCCAAATCAAATCTATATGCGGTTAGAGCCCATCAAAAATACTTTTTAATCGTGCCAAATACTTTGGTGTAGCATCAAGAATGTGGGGCTCAGACTGAACAATGTCATGAAAAATGTTGGGAAAATGCATATTTCTGAGGTTTGACCATGGATACTGCTTTAAGCCTAGGTCTCACATAGCCGGTTTTGCCGTAGTGAAGCCGTAGTATTACTGGCGGTTATGCAACAGCTTTTTTCGCCGGGTTGGCGACGGATTCTGGCGGCAAAAAGGGTTCTACGGATGACTCGACGGGTTCTACGGGTGACTCGGCGGGTTCTACGGGTGACTCGGCGGGTTCTACGGGTGACTCGGCAGGTGACTTGGCTGGTTACAGCCAATTAGTGGACGAATTCCAGTCTTATTTGACGAAAATCGGACTAATATTAGGGGAACAGCACCCTTTTAAAGAAGCGCTCAGCTCTTCCTGCATTGATACAGTCCGGTCGCGGGCAACTATGTGAGATGGGGGCTTAAGAATGTCATGTGACCTCTCTTGGGTCACATGCACATCAAAAGCTATACTTCAGGGGCAATAAGACTGGGTTGTTTAATTCAAACGTGTCAGTTTGGGTTCACTCCTGGTGCCAGTACTGCTGATTGTGTTTTTGTAATAGACACTGTAATTAGATATCAGCAACTAAAACGCAAATCAGCATGATGATCAGCTTATTTATGCTTTGTCGATTTTACTAAAGCTTTTGACTAATAGAAATGCCTTATATTATAAACTGATGGATTCACCTTGAGTCCGCAGTCCCGCAGTCTCTTCAGTACACTTTCCAACTTCTGGAGGTGGTCCTGAAACGAGCTACCAAACACAACAATATCATCAAGATACAACAAACAGTGAGACAGATTATCAGATCCCATACACGATTCTATCATGCGCTGAAATGTGGCTCCAGCATTGCAAAGGGCAAACGGCATCCAGATGAACTGGTAGAAACCTAGTGGCCCTGCAGTGAATGCAGTTTTAGGTCTGCCCACGGGGTCAACCTCGACTTGCCAATAGCCACTTTTCAGATCCAAGCTAAAGAACCACTGTGCCCCTACCAAACAGTCGAAAATGTCCTGTGGTCTCGGAATACTCTGTGCATTGCGAAAAGTTAAGGCGTACGGTGATGCTGACACCTCGATCAGGCCTGCCTACAGCATTTGATGAAGATGCTGTCGCACTTCTACCCACATCAAGGGGGGAATACGTCGGTATTGCTGCCGAAACGGTCGTGCACCTTTGATGAGCTCAATTGTATGGTTGTGCCCAAGTCAAAGTCATGTATTGAGATGGCTGCTTTGTCTCATGCAAGCATCTTACGAACAAGGTGTTGTTTGTCATCTGCAAGATGTTGCAAGTCGAACAAGCCTGACTTTGAAGTTGTGGCAGAACTAGACTGCTGTTGCACTGCTTGTACAATGCTGACAACTTCTGCTTTGGCTAGAACTGTGTTGACAGGTAAAGTCACATCTACCTGACTTAAATTGACTACCTGCAATGACATCTTCAGCCCTTGGTCTACTTGATCAAGGAGTGTAGGGGTGACGATCAGTCCACCCGGCAGTGTCACGCCATCACTTGTCACTAATAGTGAATTCTGCAAAGAAAGAGTAGACATATCAGAACCAATAGTACAGGATACAAACTTAGTTCATTGAGGAGCCAAGGTACTGGCTACCTCGCAACTAACCGGCCAACTACTCAATTGACTCTCAATGCTAGAGTTTAATTGCATATTTAAACATTTAAATGCTAATTTCCATGCCCTCGGCGTACAGCACTTAGATAAATCACCAACAGCAAACTTACCGACTAAGTTTTCCTTACAGGAAATGTTTCAGCACGTTCGTGCCAAGCAGTATCAGAACATCTTGATTGAGGGTGGTGTCTTCCACAACCAAGAAAAGAACCTGAATAGCTTTGCGAGAACCAAGTACGCCTTCGGAAGTCGAACCACGGCTTGACTTTAACCTTTATATGGTAACTGATGACCGCCAGCTATTTCAATACTTATCAATTCGCCAAGATCACGTAACTCGGTGTGGCGCTGCAATTGTTGCGTAAAGAAAGTCTCGCTGACTGCATGTGCCCATCCTTGCCACACTTATAGCAAGTGATGGCTGCCCTAGGTAAGGCCAAACTATAATACCGTAATTGAATGGGGTGAAATGGTGTGGGTGTCTGTCCCTTAGGGGCCAGGCGAGTCTCAAGTGCCGTCAGCCTAGCCAAAATATCATCCAATTTACTCTTGATGTCATTTGGTTTACTTTTCTGGGCAACCGACTGTGCAGCCACAGTCTTGGCGGCGGAATTAAAGTTGTGTTACTTTGGCTTATCGGAAGCATTGGATGGTTTAGAGGACCCTGATTCAAGCTCTATTGCGCGTGCCACTACCAACAGGTCATCATAGTTGCATTCCGCATCAAATTTGTGCCGGAGGACATTACGGTGTATATCAGACTCTCCAGTCGGCAACCCCAAGCATTAGCAGACTCATCTGCTTTCTGCTTGGCCGAATAGAAGATTGACAAAATTACTCCGGCTGTGGCCACCAATGCAAAACGTTTATCAAAAGCAGTCAAAACCGCATCCACGGTGAATTCATCACCCAAAGTTTGTAGGATGTCGGCTGCCACTCCCTTACAGGAACGTAAAATTGACATCCGGATCATAGTCTCAAGTAGCCTGCTTTCTGCAATTGCCTAACATCAAAAGCATATCGCCGGAAAGGATAGTTGCCATCCTCCCTACCATCAAAGCTGCTAAGCTTCGGAACAGAACTCATCTTCATACCAGTTCCATCTGCTTGATACATATCAATCACAGATGAAGTGTCTATGACGTTGCGGAAATTTGCTCAAGGTGCAGATGCTGAGGCACCTATAGTGGCTGCCAGGCCATCCATATCACTCTTAAGTTTATGCACCTCATACCTGAGATCCTCTTTTTCTAATTTGTGTTTGATTTCTAAGTCAGAGGCTCGTCTTGCCTCTTTCTGGTAACTCTTAGCTATGGTCTTCCAGTATTTAAGTTCTTCATCAGCATTTGCGAATAATGCCATTTTCTTGGGTATGGCACCTTGAGCACCTTTAGACTCGTCCATCATGCAGCTTGCTAACACAAGTACAATTACCAAAATATAAACTGGGAATATGTAAAGTACCGACCAATCAACTGCAAAATCAGCAATGACAGGTGAACTAAGTCAGAAAGCTAAGAAATTATCAAAGTAATAAACAACAGTAGGAAAGTCAAGTAAAAGTCTGATAGTCAAGTACCAGTGTGATAGTCAAGTACCAGTATGATAGTCAAGTACCTCTCCTGGCAAATTTAACATTAATAGAATATGTAATAATTTTAAATTTATCATGCCAAAAAAATAACAAAATATCATGCTTTATTCTTGTTTAATTGCCAAATAAAATTATTTTCAATTCAATACCAGTATGATAGTCAAGTACCAGTAGTACACAAGTCTAACACAACAAGTTCTGGTATGAGTGATATCAAACCAGTCTAGACTTTAATCTATCACAGGCTTTTGGAAATCATTATATATATATATATATATATATATATATTTTTTTTTTTTTTTTTTTTTTTTTTTTTTTTTTATGTGTTAATGTGTGGCACAACTGAATCTACAATTTTGATCAGATTGATTATTAATAAATTAAATTGTTGGGGCAGCACAATCCAAGTAGAGTGAAAATCTGTACTTTTTGAAACAATTAACTCAAATTTGCAATCATTGGCATATGAAAACTAAGCAATTGTGCAAAAGTCTCTTAAAATGCAATATAGTATTGGCAATTATAAAATAAACATCAATGTAGAAATCAAAAAATCATTGAATAATTATGAATGCCTTGCAAACGTTACGCAAGTAGAACACCAAAACATCAACACTAAATCAATTCAACAACAATTTGCTTCAACAGTGAAATGTCAACAAAATACTAAATTGAACTGATCAGCTGAGTGATATCAAACCGGTTTAGACTTGAATCTATCTGTCAAAGCTAATTTGGCTTTGGGAGAGCCCTGCACTAGATCAAAACAAAGAATTAATGACTTAATGGTGTTTGGATCACTTAAACAAAAAGGTCAACAACTGTCAAACTCAGTGCTAGTGCAAAGTATCTAGAAAATCAGCAATTTGAACAGGTGGATCTTCCAATTTAACAATAAACTACAAAATTGCCAAGAAATTAATAAAAATGTCAATTAATCAATTGAAATGTTATCAATAACTTAACACATCAAATAAACTGTCAGAGTAAAATTCAAATAAAATGTCAACAGTTCATCAGTTCAGGTGTCACTATACCAGGAACTTATGTATTTACATACCTGGCCTCCAATCTCCAAATTTCGATTTGAATTAATAAAGTTTACTTACAGTCTCCAAATTGAAATGAAATTGAGCTGGAGCTGTGAAAATTCCTTGATAAGTGTCCTGAACTGCAAGTAGTTCATTGCCCTCTGTGTGTTGTGATCACCACCAGTCTCCACTTGTCCATCAGTTACAGCAACCACTGGCTTGCTCCTGAGAATATTGAACTATTTGGCCTGGGACGTCTCCCACTGTGTCCTGGCTGGTCCTTGGCCCTCTGGACACTCCTGGACTGGAAACTGGCACCTTCCACTCACTCAAAGATGCAAGTGTTGCTGGCTATAACCACCCTGGACCACTGCAACGTGATGTCTTGAATTTTAGTTAACAAACACACCAACACACATGGGGGGGGGGGGGGATGAACCAACTACGCTCTGCTACCGTGGGGTTGGCCTAGCTCAGAGGTAGCGCTCTGGGCTTCCAACTGCTGGGTCCCGGGTTCGATTCCCGGTCGAGCCTTAGTTGGATGACTGTTTCAGCCTTCGTCTCATTGCCATGGTCTCTGCCTGTCCTAATTAGCCCAACTGGTGCAGAAATACAGGACGTAAAGCTCTAATCACACACACACACACACACACACACACACGCTCTGCTACCATGTGGCACTCAGCACTCCAGACTTCAAGTTTGGAAACTTTATTTCACAAATAACAATATGCAGTTAATTACATATAATTGCTTACATGTATATACAGCAGTACATGTATATACAGCAGTACATGTATAAACAATAAATTAAAAGGTGAAATGAACTAAATTGACTCTTATTAACTCACCCAGAGTGGGCTGCCATGCTTGCTGCTTCAGTCTTTCTGGCGCTCTCTCTGAGCTTGACCTAATTAAGCTATATTGAACTTAATCACCTGACCTGAGAGGCTCCCTATGGGTGCCTGCCTATTTAGAGACTTGGGAGGCTCCAAACAGGTTGCTCATGGTCAGCAAGACTCACCAGTGCCATACAATGTCCTGTCGACAAAATAGTTCCCAAAATTAAAGGGAGTGGCTGAGTAGCCAAAACTTCAAATTTTAAAATCCTTCTTGTCATTTTGGAGAGATTGCTAGCTGGTGTCATGGGCCAAAGTGACCAGATTTGGCTCGATTGAAAATAATTTATTTGGCAATTCAGTTTGACATAAGCCTACTGCATGATTTTTTGTTATTTTGACATAATAGATTTAAAATTATTGCATAGATTATATAAGTATTATACTTGCCAGGGGACCCCAAAGAACCTCAGTGGGTTGTGTTAGGGGCCACCTTGAATTTATACAATATTAGAACAAGAAAGAATATAATAACTTAGAAACGTTCATACTGCATTTTTGGATTGATGGGCTAGAATCGGCGTAAATAGCTTTTTAATTTACCATAGAAGTCAATGGAGCTACATGGCGGGAAATTTGAATTGGCATCTCCACTCTTCAAAAATAGCCTGGGCCAGAATTCACTCCCTCGTGACACCCGCCTGCCCCCTAGCTCCGTATGCAAATGCACTTGCAGCATGGAGTCATAAGTTTATGACTCCATGCTGTAATAGCTTGGAGAAATTAGACCAGGGGGGGACCCTCGGAATTTACAACATAAGCATGTTCTAATGAAGGTCTGTATTTATTCAGATTTCAAAGGTTTGAAATCATCTTATTAAGCAATTAAGTATCAGGGCAATAAAAGCTTTTTCATGTACAATCAGGCATGGTGGCTGAGGCAGTGGCCTGAACAGCTGAATCTCATGCTGATTAAAAGGAACTCTCCTAAGCAGAAATGGTTCTGTACAGTTATTTACACAACTCAATGTATTTATTTTATTCTCACATAAAAGCCAGTGTTGTGGTCCACAATTAGAGACTTTCTTGTGAAAATCAAAGCATTTTTTGGCGGAAATATGGTTAAGGAAAATAAAGGTGAATTTTTATTTTTTTTTTTCACAGTCATTACATAAAACCCACAAATATCCACATAATCAAATTATGCTAACATAAAAGTAAAAATTCTGGTCAACAAAATGATGTAAGCTACATTTGCCCGTTGCTGTGGCATGTCTAATGAATATTGAAAAAAACCCCATATGCTGCAATTGGCATTAACTCAGCATCTTAACAAGTGTAATATCCATGTTGTACACCAAATATCGTAGTCTGTGTGTTTTTAGTGCTTAGAGCTCAGAACAACCAAATTATGTATATTATGGAATATTCTTGAAAACTGATAAATATTTACATGCAAAGTAAATTTAGCCTATATGATCATCATCTCCTATCACCTACCTCTTCATTTCTCTCTCATTAACATCTTATTTTTTTCATATGGTCTATCTTCCATTTCTTCACTTATATATATATATTCATTTTTATTTTTTATTTATTTTTTCATTCTTTACTCGTATTATGAGATACTTATAATCCGTATCACCAACTTACAGCAATAACTGATCCCACAACATTCATGCAATATGTAGTGACAATATTTAAACCAAAAGGGGGCAGTGACGATAGCGTTACTTCTGGTAACTTAGTCACTGCCTCCTTGACCACATACCTCCTAATGCTGCATTATACTTTATATATTTATAAATATTTATATTGGTTTTGGTCAAATAAAAGCATTTCCCTCTCTCTCTCTCTCTCCCTCTCTCCCTCTCTCCCTCTCTCTCTCTCTCTCTCTCTCTCTCTCTCTCTCTCTCTCTCTCTCTCTCTCTCTCTCTCTCTCATATTGGTGCGCAATTCCCCCCCCCCCCAATTAGTGTGGTTCCTTAGGTCATTAAGCGAAACGGTGATTCTACTTTTGATGTACCTCAGTGTCCTCTCCTGGTCTAATTTCTCCAAGGTAATAGCAATTGACTTCACTGTAGCGTCAAGGGAATAGCAAGGACTTGTACCTGCCTGGTTTGTTGAAGGTGTCATTGTTAATTGCAATTAATTAGCCTACATGGCAGTCTCAAGTGGCATCGTGATTAGTGAACTATAGTGATTAGTATTATATATACTGCGTAGTTACAACTGATTAGAAATAGCCACTAATACCAAAGCTACTGACTGCCTTAATTGGCTTCTCATCTCAAGAGGCATCTATGTCATTTGCAGCAGCCAATCAGAATGTAGCTGAATACTTTAGGAAATGCCCTGAGCTTCATGGCAATTATTTTACTAGTTTACCAGTTAGACTTAAATACAAATTAGCTTAATAGCATATAGGCTGGCTTATGGCACTGAATGTCTAACAGTGAAATTGCATATCAATTTGTTTTGTTTGCATTGATTACACTCAATTCTTAAACAAAGATTACTCAGTTAGGTCACTTAATTGGCTTAAAGCTGACAGCACACTGTGCTTGGGAGATATTGACCAATCAGGAAGCACCATCATGTGTGTAGATGGTGAAATATGCAAATTAGCTGCCATTAGAGATGAGAATTGAACATTTCCCAGCGTACTGGCAAGGAAATCCTTGTATATAAGTCTTAAATACCTATAAATATTGGAAGTTATCACTTAGAATAAGAAGGAAAACTATTTTTGTGTATAATATAGCCATTTTTGCTGTGTAATATGATGTTATTGACTGAAACTGGCCCCATCATTGAAGGCAGTTACGCAGGGGGAGTAAAAGCTGTTCTTGGCAAAGTCAGTAGCCTTGGTCTTATAGTATACTAACTTTCTAAGGGCTGTCATGATGGCAAAGGCCTGTGGTGATAGCTTGGAGGAATTAGGGAAGGGGACACTCGGAATTTGCAATGTGAGCATGTCCTTATAAAAGTCTCTATTTCCTCAGATTTCACAAGTTTACGTGGATTTTGGCTTTGAAACCCTCATATTAAGCCATTCAATAACAGTGCAATAAAAGCCCTTTCATGTACAATCAGCGTCGCGCTGGCAGGGTGAAGACAGTGGCCCTATGAATTGAATATCCTGCTCATTAGCAGGAACTCTAATCAGCAAAAATTCTTCCATATGGTAATTTGCTGAATTTAAAGCATTTATTTTATTTACACGTAAAAGCAAGTTTTGTAGTCTACAATAAGAAACTACTCCCGTGAAAATCAAACCATTTTTGGCAGAGATGTGTTTTTTTTTCACACTACCATTATATAAAACCCACAAATACCAACACAATCAAATTATTCTAAGATGAAAGTAAAAATTCTGGCCAGTAAAATGATATAACCTATATTCACGGCTTGCTGTTGCATGTTTATGGCATTTAAGTTTGTTATTTATATATATTATTGGCAGACACATAATCAGTACAATATATATATATATATCTTTATTTCATACACATGAGATTCATATCATTCATGGTATACAAATTTTCATTATACAATTAACAGAAATAAATTTATGTAAAAAATTATGAAATAAATTGAAAGACACAATGACATAGATATTTAAGTGGTCAAGAGGTAATTACAAAATTCAGTCTTTTGTGGTTCACCAATAATATTATTAGAGTCCATGAGCTCTTTAATTGCAATAAGTGCGCATTGATCTTCATCACTGAGGTGAGTGAATAAAAGCCTTCTTCTACCTGTCAGCAAGTCCATGGACCCAAAGTTGTTCAGCTTCAATTTAATGCACCAATCAACGTACAAGAGAGTGTAACACCTCGATTGGCTATGAATTTTACCTTACTATTTGAGTTGTTACACATGGTCCTCAGCATGGATAAAAATCTTGTACATATTTGTTCATCAGAATTTCTGCACTCCATTAGTGAAGGCAGGAATCTACAATGTGCCCTCCATGGTAGTCGCAACAAGCGTCTCACACATCTGTTCCACATTTTGTGGAAACTGTTGACAGCCTTGTCATTGAAACACCATGCTTGTGCCCCGTAAAAATGGCAACAGTCTGACTGAAACACTTTTTTCATAACATCACGTGGCGCACTTCCCATGTTTCCGAGAAGGCAGTTCACACGGCCGACTAGATCGCCTTTCTTGCGTTGTATTTTCGTTTCTTCATTTAAATTATAACTAAGATAATTCCCAAGGTGCTTTATCTCTGTAACCCAGGTCATTTTTCTACCATTTAATGATAGATCTGGAACAGACTGTTGCTGCTGTCTAGAAAACAGCATACACAACGATTTGGTGGGATTATACTTGACCCCATATTCCTCAGCATAATGTTCACACGTTAAAAGCATTTTTTGCAGCCCTGTGAAGGTTGGGCAAAGCATCGTAAGGTCGTCAGCATATCCAAATGCCCCGTAATAATATTGACCTATCCAACATCCGATCCCCGAACTTTCTAATCGATTTATCAGTTCATCAATGTATAAGCAATACAAGACAGGAGAGGCAATACCCCCTTGACGAATCCCATTGGTGGATATAAAAGCTGGAGAATAATGTCCCATCCATTCGGTTCTAGTTTCTAAGTTTGAGTATAAAGCCATCATTGCCCTAATGTCTATTGCATTAACTTTACGTTTGATCATCAACTCAAAAAGTTTGTCATGTTTTACCAAATCAAACGCCTTGCTAGAGTCAATAAAGCATGAGGCAATTTGTGAACCATTTTGTAATAATTATGCACCACCTCTTTCAAAACAGTAGAACACATGGTCGTTCCATGTTTCTCTTTGAACGAAAATTGAAGATCAGAAGTCAATAACTTACTTTGATTCCTCATAAAAAATATTTGATCATAAATTTTTGCAATAGAAGAGAGCATAGCAATTCCTCTGTAATTATTATCATCGCTCATGTCTCCTCGACAGTCTTTGGGAATCTATATAATTGTGGCAATCCGAGTGTGATCCGGATGGAATCCATGTATTAATATCACAGTCATCAGACTAGCAAGTAATTCATAAAGTTTATCACTGCCGTACATAATGTGATTAGAAATCAACTCATTCTTAGCATCACGTTTATTGGCTTTTAGACGTTGCACAGCTTTAACAATCATAGCTTTGTCAATGACTGCATCACATGCTGCGGTTGCAGTAAGTGTCTCTTGGAGACGTTCATGCATAGAGTTCATACAAAGTATGTAACTGACTTGTTTTTCTTGCTATGTGGAAAAATATGGCTGTCAATTCTTTTATGTAACAGCTTTGGGGGAACTGGGCCACCTCAGGCGGGGAGAACTGGACCCCTGTCCTACACTTTCAGTGTTTAAATTATTCAAACATAAATTTAGCAGGTATATTTCCCCTACATTAAATCATTAGTCAAATATCTATATGACAGTGATTAGCTGTTGAATTACAACTAAAGTTAAGATATGTAAATCTATAAATCCTGTAAACCTCATTTTTCAGAATTATGCCAAGATGCTCTCAAGAGTTACATTAATAAATTTAACCATGAAATTCTGTCTTCACACTGTATATGGCGTTTTAGGCTGAAATGAATGTAATAAAAAAAAAACATTTTTCATATTAAAGCTCTTTTTTTATGAAATCATGTTTGTTGATAATAATTTATGAAAACATCAATTATTATTCCAGTTTTTTACTAACGGACAGGAGGGGCCAAGTTCTCCTGTCTCAATAACCCAGTTCTCCTTATGGGAGGGAAAACATCACCAATTTTTTCTGAAATTAAATTTTCTGGTAATACAGGAAATGGTTGAGAATTATTTTTAAAAAGGCATTTAACATTATTAGAGGAATACTAATAGTATAATTTAGAATGGAAAAAGTGGGGTTGGAGCCTAGCTCAGTGGTAGCGCACTGGGCTCCAACCACTGGGTCCCAGGTTCAATTCCCGGTCAAGCCTGTGTTGGATGGCTGTTTTATCCTTCATCTCATTGCCATGGTCCCTACCTGTCCTTATTAGCAGGTGCAGAAATACAGGACGTAAAGCCCTAATCCACCACCACCACCACCAGAATGGAAAAAGTGACTTTGCTCTATTATGTAATCACTTAAATAAGCAAAAAATAAATTGTGATAAACGGCCAGTTCTTCTTACTTTCCCCTACATATATAATAATAAATTATATGAAAAATAACACAAGCATAAGTGAAATGAAAATTATTTACACATATATAATTTTAAAACAAAGACGATCCAACTTCAATAGGAAACAATTTTTAGCATTTTTCTCAGACTTTCCATTATTATAAATAAAAGGATGAAGTGTGAAAATGTCACTTAAAAAGAGAAAGTACTAGGAATCAGATATGTTATTAAGCTGTGTAAATGTACACAAACATCAGTGATGTCAATGGCAATCTTCACAAGGCTCGGAAGATTATTTGTAAAACCAATCTTAGTAAGTATCTATATCTCTAGTTCTGCTATTTAGGATATGTTATGGATTGAGATTATGATACAAAAAATATAATCATGTGGAGTTTGAACAGTGTGTGTGGCCAGTTTCATTCCTTTTATAGGTCAGAGTGTGGGTGTGTCACTCAACTGGCCAATCATGGTCAGATGCCTACAATGGAGTGACCACTGCTACACTGGCATAACAACAGCAGCACAAGTACAAACTCATGATGGATTTTTGTTAACAGCCAAAACACCATAGTTACCATTCAAATCACATTAGTTTACATAGGAATGAAATAATGTAAGTAGATATTAAGCTTTTGTTAAGTTGCTAGGCATTTTACATGATGGGCCTCCAGCATATATTTCTTGAAAACTTTCATAAGCTTTCACCCCTCAGAACAAAATGAACCATGCCAATTTCCGGGAAATCAGACTAACATGGGTGAGTCCATGGATGTTGGGGGGGGGGGGGGGGCTGTTAAGATTTTAGAAATACCCTGATACAATTAACCCAGGCACCTTTGACCTATGGTCCTCAATTCAAAGTTGCTCAATATTATTCAAGGAAGACAAACATGCCAAAGTTAGGTCATTTAAGACTTTTTCAAGCTAAAAAAATATTAAGTTACAGTGAATGTAAAGATATCATCTTGTTCTTATGCACCATGTGATGTCACTATTGCTGGGTTTTAAAGCATTGGTGCTGTATTAATTTTTAATTTTACCAATATACTTTTGGTTTTAGTCTATACTTTTGTTTTTACTGTGCAATAATTTTATATTGCGAATAAAGAATTTCAAACAAACTGGTTTGTTCATAAGTGTTATAGCATAGTACAGTTATCACTTCGAAGTTAACCAGCAATTGACACAATTACACATTAGAAAAACATGTCATTTTAGTCCAATTTTAGTCTACTAACATTAATTGTCATCTGTCTTTTTTATGTTGTGTTAACAATGTAACTTCCTGTGCTTTCGACACACACTCTCTGTCTCTCTATCTAAGTTAATTTTCTTGACAATTACTGCATAATAAGTTGTACTCTAAATAAATGCAAAGCATGTGGGCAGAAACTCATGCCACCTCAAGGTAATATAAAACATAGGCTGCTGCTGCAGCAGCACACCCTCGGCAGATTAGAGAAAATTAAACAGTGAATATGGACCTCTTATCTTACCTATATCTTATTTTTTCTTGTCTTGTCTAATATATGAACTTAATTTGCTGTCTGTAATGACGAAGAGCATGGATCCAGGCAATTTACATGAAATATTCATATTTATTTACTTGCCAGTAGTCATTTTGATGAGCAGGTACTGTATACACTGTATGTGTCACAGAAAATTATGAACATTTTCTCGAGTGATAATGCTTGTTCATAAGTGTTATAGTATAGTGCAGGTAGTTATCACTTCGAAGTTTAACAGCAATTGTAGTTAGGCTAGTTGACCATTGATGTTGAGGGCTCCATTTCACATGCCAGCGTATTAGCTGAATCTCAAAACCCGTGGGTTCTAGTCTTTTAAAAAAATTTTTTTTATTTTTTCTGCTCACTAATAAATGGACATAATATGGCAGCATAATTGGATTTTTTGACGCCGTATTTGTGTCGTAGTAGGAAAATGTTGAAATCTGTCCCAATTCACCCATTTTACGGTACTCTTTCATTAGGCAGGTCTTGAATACATGGGACCACGCTCTTCAAGTGCACCCAAACAAAATTAACTGACAATCATTGACCACTGACCTTAAGGCTCAAGGTAATTGTTAGTCTGTTACCACGATTATACCTTGGATAAATAGAGATTTATCCAAGATTATACAGAACTCTTAAGAGGCCTAATCGCTTCTAATGCCCAAAGTGGTCTTAGCTATTGAGTTATAAACATTTAGGCGACGTATTTGTTGAACATACAACCAAATTCTTACCTGATTTAACCAATAGCATTGTTAGCTGCTGTCCAACATAATGATTGGTTGGAAGAAAGTAAGCTCAACCAACCGGAATGATTGGTTTTTAACTAATCTGTTTTCAGAGTCAAAGGCAAACAGCATGCAAGTTAAATATTTAAATTTAATTTTGACTTCCCTGTCCTCTTCCTAATGAGGCATAGCATGATATTAAAGCTCTTATAGTTTAAAAGATCACTTAGCCTGGAAAGTTGCATGTACATATATGTAGTAGAATCCTAGGATATGTATCGCCTGCTTTTTAAGGACCCTGGTTAAATCCAGGACCCGGGCAAAATCCCAGCTGGATGTCTCTGCTAAGGCAAGTAAAAAATCCCACCCATGGTGTAGATGGGTACCATCGATTAATTCCTCCAAATATATAGGGTTTCTAGGTCAAGGGGTCAAGGTCGCAGAATACATTCAAAGCGATTTTTCCAGGGCTAACGACATCAGTCCTAACTCAGGTACAGAGATGATGAAGATAAACAGTGTGTCCCCTCCCCCCCCCCCTCCCCCAAATGATTTACTATATTATATTGGCTATTGTTTTGCACCTTGATATAGGAAGCTAGTACCAGCCACCTGCATTATGTTGCCAGATGTTACCAGATCCCCCCACCAGAAAATCTATGATTATCTATTCAAAATATATTTAAAAAAAAAGTGCAACCGTATTTAAATGTAAGACATCCCAGTGGGAAATTGTGGTTGCTGTATGTACACGCTACAACAAGAATTATTATCACAAAGGACATCAAAAGTAGGGGAGGGATATTTGCCCTAAATCAGAGACAACCCCACTCTCCCCCACCCTTCATTTAACAGGCTTATGCTGGTTGGTAAAAATGAAAATTTAAATCGATTAGAATTTACAGCTAGTCTTTAATCTACTTATCTGGCTGATGGCAAAGTCTCATATTTCAAAGAAAAAACATGTGCACTGTCATGACGAATTTTATGAGCTTTGGCAACTATCTGCTTTCTGTAGAGTGACTCCAAGCAGTCTGGACCTCCGATGACCTATCATCTTTCCAGCAGTGTTAATGATGGATAATACACTTAGTGCTCAGCTTGTTGTTTCAACTCATGATATTATGTCTACCTTTGATTTTATTGTTTCATTTTAATTATTGAATTGTTTATTATTTTATGTTATTTTATAATCGACTAATAGCTATAAGCTAATGTTTATTGTTTTTACCATGTCGATTCAAAATAAAATTTTATCTTATCTTATTTTGAGGCCGTGAATATGTGCGGCTATTTGTGGGTTTTACGAAATGACAGTTTTTTTTTCTTATAACCATATCTCCGCCAAAAATGCTCTGATTTTCACGAGAGAAGTATCTAATTGTAGGCCACAAAACTGGCTTTTATGTGACAATGAATTCAATACATTTAATTGTGTAAATAACTGGATAAAACCGTTTCTGCCTAGGAGAGTTCCTTCTAATGAGCAGTTGATTCAACTCATATAGGGCCACTGCCTTCCCCCGGCCAGCACGTACATGAAAGGACTTTATGGCCTGTTACTCGTTTAAGATGAGGATTTCCAAGTCAATAAATGCAGACTGTCATTAGAGCTTGCTCATGTTGAATTCACTTGGATGAGTAGTTGTTAAGAAATGCTTAGATAATGCCAATTGCAGTGTATGGTGTTTATTTCATTATTTAGTAGACATGCCACAGCAAGTTAACATCATTTTGTTGACCAGAATTTTGACTTTCATATTAGCATAATTTGATCATGTGGGTATTTTCGGGTTTTATGTAATGACTGTGAAAAAAATAATTCATTTTTAGTTTCTTTAAATATATATCTGTGCAAAATGCTTTGACTTTCACAAGAAAAGTCTCCAATTGTAGACCACAACACTGGTTTTTATGTGGGAATAAAATAAAAACCTTTAGTTGTGTATATAACTGTACAGAACCATTTCTGCTTAGGAGAGTTCCTTTTAATGAGCATGAGATTCAGCTGTTAGGGCCACTGCCTGCCCCTAGCGCGGAGCTGATTGCACATGAAAGGGCTTTTATTGCCCTGATACTTAATTGTTTAATAAGATGATTTCAAAGTCAAACTGTGAAATCCTGTGAAATCTGAATAAATACAGACTTTCGTTAGAGCATGCTCATGTTGCAAATTCCATATATTCACAGGTGGACCAGGGGAGAATTAATACCCTCCTTTTCTATTCGTTACTTGAGCCTTAGCCAGAGGAGGTCTCATTAGGCAGTCAAGAAGTGTCAAGTTCCTGAAACTTAATAGGGGTGACTTGAAAGAGCTTCATTAAGGAGAATGACCTAATTGACTAATCTCCATGCTGAAGGTCAATGTTATTATCTGGACCGCATCATGTCAAAGCTAATGACAGCTCCAAGCATTATAAAAGAAGAGCTAATAAGACATAATTGGCTTCTAAATAAGCTCATAACTAGCAAGATAAAGTTACAATTATCCCCTAATGAGGCTTTACTGCTTCCTCAGATAACAGGCCTCAAATGTTACTGCTCTGACCTGTTTTGAATCAAGGATTCCGAGAGTAAGCCAATTTTGACAAACTTCTAAGACAACCACTGCACAAACATATAAACTGGTGGTTGACTGCCCTTTATTTTTTTTTTAAATGAGATAACGCTTTAATCACTTAATCAGTCAGTTATGCTGATGATTTAACGCTGTTGAGTCCGAGCTTAGAGGGAATGAAACAGAAGGTGAGCATTTGTGAGACTTACGCTGGTGAATATGGAATTCTGTTCAATCCTCAGAAATCTGTATGCATACATTTTACGAGGCACAAATCAAAATACTCCCTACCATCAGTGAAGCTTTCAGGTATCCCATTATCTTGGACGAAGCATGTAAAACTACATCAGTCAAGACTTAAGTGAAGAAAAGGAAATAGCGATGAAAAAGGTGATTTTGAAAAAGGTGATTTTGTTGTCTGCTAGTGACAGTTGGTGATGCCCCTGATCGCATTCTAACTCAAGTCTTTACATCAAAATGTGGACCCTTTTATGGTGCACAAGCCTGGCAGTTCAGTAGCAAATACACTGCACAGTTTCACACTACAATGTATGTGGAACAGGTGCACCAGACGGATACTGCAGCTCCCCTTTCAGACTCATACAAGGTGTGGTCAAAACCACACCTTGTTGATGCCCAAAGTTCTCTTCAACAAGTTTGTTCATGATTTGTGAAAATGGCTCCAACAATGCTGTACAGCAGCAATAGGACTAAGTTTCTTGGCAAAACATTGCTTAAATAGAGCAGAAAGTATTATGTCTACACGTTTATGTTTTATTAGTCAAGAAACAAAATCTGACAAATTGTCTGCCACCAGCCTTCAAGAACTCAAACGTTTTGCCTGCACTGATCAAGACCTGTGCATAATTGGTGCTATAAAAAAAATGAGAGAAAATGTGTTGGACAATTGGAACAGAAGTGACATTATGCAATTTATTTACTTTCTATGTACCACTTAAAATTATCTTGACCTAACGTAATATGCATTTTTAGTTATTTTCGATTTTGTTTTTAATTCAATGTATACCTCTTTTGTGTATGATTACAAAAAAAATATATATATTAATTGGCCTTAAGCTGACAGCACACAGTGGTTGGGAGATATTGGCCAATAAGTAAGCGCCACCATGTGTGTATATATATGGTGAAATATGGTGAAATATGCAAATTATCTGCCACTAGAGACAAGAATTGATGAATCAAATTATATTGTATCATCCAATATTTGAATTTGAAGCAAGGTCTGGTCAAGTAAATGAAATTCACATGCTATTTAAGCTAAAAATTGTTAAGGCCATCTATGATTAGGAGTCATTATTTTCAATAAAGATTATTCAATCAGAGAAAGAAAAGAATCCTGGGGGAACCGACAGTCACAAAAAGGCATACCATAAGGAGGGGGAAAGAAGAATCCCATTGGGAACACGATAGAAACCACAAAAAGGGAAAATTTGCAAAAGATAGGACAAGAAGAGAACAGTTTGGGTTTCAGGAATTTACTTTAACCTGTATATTGACAAATGTAGCAATTTATTATTGAACAACTTGTGTCATATATACTAATAAGGTCATTCTTAGCATATCTGGCAAATCCAGAGATACTGTGTGTGTGGATTTTAGTCCTGATATTTAATGGATAGTTGTTATATACTGTAGGCAATCTATGTCTAATGCTATTTTTGCAAATGAATGTCTTTGGGGATTTCTGTAGTCATTTCAATTTAATGATTTTATTGTATCATATTCATGTACTTCAGATTGTCGAATAAACATGGATCTTGTTTTCCAATTTGTATATTAGTTTAGTTCTTGCCATTTCAGGATATCATTCACAGTTAGTAATTTGAACATATTGAAAAATGGCCCTGTGTGAGCATTATATTTAGCTTTCGCAGCTAAACATACCGCTTTCTTCTGCAGTCGAATTAATTTGTTTACACTTGCCCCCCAGACAAGAATGCCATAATTTAAAAAGGGAAAAATTAAAGAATTATATATTGTAACTATAGAATGGTTGAAGGTAAAACCTGCTTCAATTAAGACATAATACCAATGGTACGAGAGACTTTATTATATACTTTTTGAATGTGAAGCTTCCATGTTAAATTAGAATCTATATTTATACCTAGGAAATTAAAGTGATCGACAAATTCCAAATTCGCCCAATCCATCTGAATTTCAATCTTTTGTGGTTTTCTTTGTGCAGAGTGAATGAGCATTGCTTTTGTTTTATTACCATTTATTGAATTTGAACGATAGGTTTATATTTCTTAATTCATTATTTATATTACTTTCTAATTCATCTTTATTATTTCCAAAAGCTTCAAGTACTGCAAATAGGGTTGTGTCGTCGGCATAAATCACTGGCTTAAAATATAACAGGCCTGGATTAGGTCATTCAAATAAATGATGAACAACAGGGGGAGTACAGCTGTTCTTGACAAAGTCAGTAGCCTTAGACTTCTTGTATGCTAACCTGCTGAGTGCTGTCAAGATGGCAAATGGTGTGATTACATGCTCAAAAAAATGAGTGCACCCACTATTACTAAACTTCACACGCTGTTATTTGTACACAATCATTGCTTGGAACTGAATTGGCAATTGTGACCATTTTCCCCACGGTTTTTTAGTTAGATCACTAAATGACTTTGTCATTGCCTATATAAATCGAATAGCTACTTTTAATGATATGGAAGGGTGATAGTTGGTATTCATGTATATAATGTCCAGACAAAGTTTATTCAACCTGTTGTAAAATACCACGAAAATAGATAGCACCACTGGTATACATTAATGAATGTATGCTTTCATTCTGTTTTATTTCAGATTTCGCAGTCTCCGCACCCCGGGTAACCTTCTTGTGGTCAATCTGGCTTTCAGTGATGCAATGGTCGCTCTTCTCGGATTTCCGCTGTATGCAGCGTCCAGTTTCATAGGACATTGGTCATTTGGGAAGACAGGTTAGTGCACAAAATGTTCGTCTTACAGCCAATTTCATGAAGTGGGAAACAAACCTCATAGCCTTGGAAGCTAAACTCCAGAGGACGTCATGGGAGTCCAGGAATCTTATTATGGTTTGGGGACTAATTTAGCCAATTGGGAGTCTGGAGTTGAGCTTCCAAGCTTATGAGATTAGTTTCCAACTCTATGAATTTGGCTGTAATTGGCATAGAAAGTTTCAGACCTTTTGAACACGAAATCATAGGACGTTCATCTCAGGCTATGTCATTGAAGAAATTTGAGCTGCATGCAAATTTTTTCAAACTAATTTCTGAACATGAATTCAAAACATTATTTGCACAATATTGAATGTGACGTACAATACTTCAGTTTTAACCAATATGACTGAAATTGCAGTTTTCACTGATCAACATCACAACGACTCATTGTGCTCCATTGCAATTTAATCATTGTTAATAAGTCACTTTAAAGGTGCTGTCAAAATGACAGTGGCCAAAATCTATTGCATTTAATTCATTTTATTCTTAATACTGTTATGGCCAATGACATGAAAACGAGGCACAAATGAACGTCATAAGCGTCCTCGCTTCGTGATACATTTTATTAAACAGCTCCTTCAATTTTCGTCCGATTTTCAAAATTCCAAGTTCCTTGTGTACAAAAATTTATTTGTAGTTCGCTTATGGTGTGAATTGAAACGACTCCGATCTCATTTTTCTATAAAATGACTCTGCAGTTGCGAATCGGCAACGCTCTCCAGTACGTTCCTATGCATAATTAGCTAAAATGTAAATGAAGCTGATCGAGTAGATTCCTGTGATATTTCATTTATAATTTAGTTCAATTTAGTTCAGTTGTTTAATTCATCATTTAGAAGCTTAATTTAATTTGAATAGCTTTTTAGGTGGTACAAAAACCGACTGACAATGCAGCTTTAAATTTGCCATTATGACCATATAGCATTGGTCTTTTTTAAAAATGGAGTTCATTTGTCCTTAACCGTATAAGGTGACTTTTAAGGTGAGATTCCGCTAATGTCTTACAATAATGTAGCTATTTCATGGTGCCCGCAATTTTGATAGTAATAGTTATCTCCCTCATAGATAAGGCCAATATAATTATATTCATTATTTAATTTTCTCAAATCCTTGGGCATCCGAAGTGTTCATTATAACGAGGCCTAGTTCAACATGGTTAGAGCAAGAGTAAGGTGTAAAAAAAAACAGTGGCCGCTACAGCATCATACCCTCGGCAAATTTGTATTTTGTTATATATCAGTACACAGAAACGGTGCACTTTTGGCATTTCAAGTGCAAAAAAAATGAAATGTTCAATCTTTCAAAAATGCATCTTAATTATGAATTTTCATACATTTCAGTGTTGTAACATGACAACAAAACATTTTTTATCTTAGATATATATTTAAATTGGTTTGGTCATGTGACCTGTTATGTCAGCAATTACGTCAACAGGATTGACATTTAGAGAAACTTAGTGCAATATCTGAAATGGAAATGCAGGTAATATTACCGAAGTTTCCATTCCATTTTGTAGGCTAATTAAGTACTTTCTGAAATGCTTTGAAGCAATTTTCTGTGATAAATAGTTTCATTATAAACTTGGACATAAAAGTCACTCCCGGCGAATACAAACTATTTTCTTTAAATATTGAAAAATATTATTTGAAATGTGTTAGATAAGCAGACCATACCAAGGCAACAGGAGGGACATTGATTGTGTGGAAAAACTTGAAAAAATGGATAATGTTATTGGAACTGCAAATATTTCATAATTTTCTTCACCAGTTGAAATTCCACTTCTCCTGATTATATCAGTGTGAATATTATAAATTGATTTTTAACTTCCATTCATTGAGTTGGGTAAAGAGATGTGTAAAATGAGGTGTGGGACGTGCCATTTGTACTTTTACAGCAAAAAGAGTCAAAATATCAGTTACGACAGACTCGTACAAACATATCTTGTGTGTATTTATATCTTAACATTGGTCTGCTCATCCCCATACCGCATATTACCACATTCATATTATTAAAACCATTTTTCATGTTATAATCACATTGAAAGTTGAGGGATGGGGTGCACCGTTTCTGTGGAATGACCCATTAAGGACAATTTCTGGCGAATACCTCCAGCCATCCTATGTGTCTATTAGGAAGAGTAGAAACTGGGGAAAATTGTGTGTACTGCTGATACTTCCGACGTTCACACAGAGAGCAGAGGCCTAGCTTAGTGGTGGCATACCGAGCACTGGGTCCTGGGTTCGAATCCAGCTCATGTTGGAAGGTTGCTTCATCATTCGCCTCATTGCCTTGGTACCTGCCTGTCCTGATCAGCCCTATCTGGTGCACAAATATTGGATATAAAGCCCATTATGACAACCCCACCCGTCCGAGGTTCACAGTCTCCCTGGAGATGAATGATTTTCCTGTTCTGGAATAGCCCCGTTGTGTGGCTGCTCCAGCGGCTTTAATATGCGGCCAGGAGCTAGTTCTGGAGTGCATCCCTGAGACTGGATTATTCTGAACAGGGCTGTTTTTTCTCTACCGTTATCATTTGTGGACGTCAGATATTGCTTGACCTATCGAATTTCAAATTGAGTCCATTTCCAGAATGTCTACATAATATGTAGATGGCAAATTAAAACTCACCGTCATTGTCCCTAAAGAAAAAAAAAGAAAAGAAGAATTTAGTCATGTCACATGTGGCAATTTTACATCATTATTTCTCATAGATATCTTGTTTCTGTCGTTATTATAGTATTGAATATGTTTCATCGCTGACCTAATAGCCTTGTTTTCTCTAAATATATATTTATTAAACTCATCCATGAATATGTCACAAATTGCCATTGCATTTGCAACATATATACTGCAAAAATCCCAGGAGGAGCGCGGTTGACATTTGATGTTTGCAAAATTATTCGCGAAACCAAGATATAGGTCCCAGCTCTATCAAGGAAAATAATGCTCTTAAGGTAGGCCTTAAGCTGCCCTATTAAGAAGTTCCATCTCATTGTTGTAACATGCCAGTTTGGAATGTTTTATTCCTGCTTAAGCTACTGTGTTATCAACTGATAACAAAACATTCACACGAATAACTGAGACAACAAAATTGCACAATCGGGAATGGTGTTTGTCTGTATGAAGTGTATCCTTCAAATAAAAAGCTTGTTTCACCACCTTTAAATCAATAATCTCAAGATTTTCGAAATTCTGCTACCTATATCGCAGGTTCCTTGCTTTACAGACTCTAGAGAGTGACTCCATGGGTATACAAACCAAATTCTGTAAAACTCCGACCACCCAAATACAAGTTATCACAATATACCCCTCATTATGCTCATGGGGAAATTACCCCATTGCAGCAATGAAACTGTTAACATCAACATCCTGAAGAGTAAATTGACCAAAATTGGTGAATATCCATGGACTTTTATACACATTTGTTGATTTTTAAAATTTTTATGCATACAATATGTCCAGATAAATGTTTTCTGTCTGTCTGATCACCCAAATGAAAATTATCAAAGTTTACCTTTTGGCAACCATAAAAGTGTGACAACATAATGGTAACATCCTTCAGAGCATACAAACCAAATTTGAAGCAAATCCAATCACACAAACACGTTATACGTGTATACATAAATATATATGTTTATTTATACACCAGGGCACATTTGTTATGATGGATGAGCCAATTAATATGTTTGTCAAAGGAGCCAATATACCCCACTTAAAGGTAGGGGAGAGCGGGGCACCTTGAGCCATGGGGCACTTGATCCATAGGCCCTGTAGGCCAGTTGGTTTGTTATTAAACTTGTAATTGGCAATGATTGTGTCCCCTTAGTGATAAAGAATGAAGTCACTGATAATTTTTCAAAGTTCCTTTCAGGCAAATGTGTTAATTCAGGATTTACACTTTTCACTACCACAGAGTATTAAATAAAGGTCAAGATTATTATTATTCTAATTTCTTTATAACTTGTTGAAGACAGCAAACAATTTTTCATTGTGAACTAGGCAGTTTATGCCTAAGGTTGACCTCATTAATTGCAGATAATTTACCTACATCTCTGACATCACACCACATGTGTTTTTATGTGGAATTTGCATGTGGGTGCCAGCTGGCCATGAAAGAACAATAACTAGTAAAAAAGCATACTATTACATGTTATAAACCTTTAAATTATATTATAAGCCTTAATTTAACATGTCATATAGTGTATTTTTATAAATATGTGATTTTCCTCCAATTATCATTTGCCCAAGACACACCTTACTTGCCTTGGACATTCAAATTATTAACCTTTAATTACACAATAAGCCTTAATATAAACACATTTAACATAGCAAATGTAGGCATGTTTGTACATTTCAGGGCTTGACATTAATTCATTTCGGCTTTGGTATTTTCAAGGGGAAAAAATTGTGTATTTTATATGTAATTTTACCAAAGGCACACATCACTTGCTCTGGACAGTCAGATAATCATCGAGGTTGGGTCCTGCATTTATGTAGATTGATTATGGACTTTATTAGTATTGACACACATATCCACTCATGATATTGAGGTTGTCAAAATTGTATATATATAGTATTTCTTAACATAACTGTATAGAAAACATGCACCTTTAGATAAAACATATTATTTTCAACATATTCCCTGAATGGGCTTTTAACAGTTCATAGTTAATTTTTGATTGCTCGAAATCTTTGGCAATTAATGCTTGTGGCACTATTGAAGCAAACTAAAGCCTCTTTTAGCAAATTCCAGGTGTTTGTTAGGTTGCTTCAAGGTGCCCCACATCAGGCTCAATGTGCCCCATGGTTAAGCCCCATGAGCCACTTGACCACATTTTTTAAAGAAAGCATTTTCCCCTCCTATAAATGATATGTACAATTCAACATTTTACATAAGATACTCGGGATGCTAAACTATAGTAAGATATTACAGTAAAACTGTACGATTGTTACTTCATGCTCCAAGGTGAAAAAAAGTAAAAATCGGCTCATGGTGCCCCACTCTTCCCTACTTCGCATATAGCTATTTTTGTGGCTTCTCGAATCTGAATGTGTCCCTTTCCAATTTTAAATAAGTGTCCCCTGTCCCTTGTATTTGTGTGTCTCCTAGACCATTCCCCCCATCCTGGGGCTCAGAGGTTGTCTGACTGTTGCATTTATGTTGCAGGCTGCGATTTCTATGGCTTCAGTGGAGCAACATTTGGACTGATGTCTATCAACACAATGGCAGCCATTGCAGTGGACCGCTACCTAGTGATTGTGAGACCATATTTGACGATCCATCATATAAGTTACAGTCAATCGTATATAATGCTTGCAGTTGTGTGGATAAATGCCGTTGGGTGGTCCCTCCCACCATTGATTGGCTGGAGCCAATACATTCTTGAAGGACTGGGGACAACATGTACTTTCGACTACTTAAGTCGAGACCCGGTCACTCGAACTTACCTTGTTAGCCTTTATGTCGGTGGATTTGTGATTCCCGTCCTTCTGATCGTTTACTGTTACAGCTACATATTCGCACAAGTACGGCAACATGAAAAAGCATTTGCACGAACCTCCCAAAGGATGAAGACAAGATATATACGAGGTGTCAAAGAAGCCACTCGAAGGGCTGACATAAAAACAGCTCGGACAGGATCCCTGCTAGTCTTAGTGTTTTGCGTGGCATGGTTACCCTATGCAGTAATGGCGCTTATCGGCCAGTTTGGTGACCAGAACATACTGACTCCTTTTGTATCAGCAATTCCTGGAATACTAGCCAAGTCCTCCACTATTTACAACCCTATAATATATGCACTAAGTCATCCACGATTTAAGCGGAAAATCCGGTATCTCTACTTCGCTACCAACCGGCACAACATTCAAAAAATGGAAGAAACTGACACCGATAGATCAGAGCGACATGTAACACAGCATATTGCTACCCATTCACAGGTTTCAAATAACCAACAGAAAGCAGAGATAGAGACTTGCTTCTGCCAGACTTCTGGTATTTCATATGCACAAACTCTTTTGACAGACTGTTCTACATATGGTAACATACAACTCCACCAAGAAGCTATAACCCAAGAACATTCTAATAATGATGACTCTAATTCAATTGAAACTGTGGTATACACTCGCACAGATGACATTGAAATGCAGCATGTTAAACTCATGTGATTACTCACCCATTATTGATGTTCTTGTTACTTTCGATATATTTTTGCACATTTTATGTTTACATACATTTAATATTTGTGACCTATAATCGTATCTGCAAAATATTACCTGGTACAGGTGCAGACAGGGACACTTATAAATCCAACACTCAAATATAATTTGCCCAGGTATTGTCGTAATTTTGTCCCACATTAAAAGTTTCATATTTCAGCAACCACAAGTCCTAGAGACTTTGTTTTATCATTCATTTAAAGAGCTAGAAAATCATCCCAGTAATTATGAAGGATTCCAGTTTAAATTTTGCACCGAGTCAGAACATATCATCACTTCAGGTCTTTGTCTCATTTCATGAGAAACTTGATTAAAACAAACCTCAAAGGAATATCTAATCAACAGATAACGTCTATATACAATAAAACAACCCAAAAAAGCAAATGATTCACTAAGTCTTCTTTTGTCTGGTTTCAGAACTCATTCATGCCTTCGCCACGTGTGAGTTTCCAAAGATAGAACACTCATGGGCTTTTATTATATTATTATAATGTTTTGGTGATTACCAAACTTCGAGATCACTTGAACTGAACTTTGACCCATAGTCATCCATCTGCCCATGGAGTCACCAAGTCTTATTGAGTATTAACCCAAATATGGTGAATTTCCAAGACGAGATATTGAGTTTTGCTGTTTTACCCCTTTCAGCTCCTTGAGATATAGGACAGATTGTCGCAAGCACTCGACAACGGTGACCCAATAGAAGCAGTCACATGAGTTTTGGTAAACTGCGAGCTGGCCCTCGCAAAATAATTAAGCAGTCTACTTGTGTAACACCTTGTCCTTCTATGTGGTTCTGTATGGACTTCCAGAAGGCATTCAACTCGGTGCCCCATCGTCAACGGGGTGGGGGTCAAGCTCAGTGGTAATAATAATAATAATTTATGTTATAAAGCGTTCATACATAAAATACAGCTCTGAATTGCTTTACAGATTGTGAAGTTTTTTAAAATAATAAAGTTATAAATAACAATAAAATCTTTAAAATATCAATATCAAAATTTTTAGGAAATTAAAAAAGTCAGTCAAAATATTGTGTAAATAAAAGAGTCTTCAGCTTGGATTTAAAAGCATCAAGTGAGGGATTTGCTCTGAGATCAGGTGGTAGGTCATTCCACATGCGTGGCCCAACAGTACCAAACGCTCTGTCCTTGACAGTACTGTAGCAGATGTTGTGAAGAGGATCTGAGTAAGCTGGTGGCCTGGTAGGGTTTAAGAAGTTCCATGAGGTACATAGGAGCCATGTTATTTTTACACTTGAAAACAAGCAGCAAGATCTTGAATTTTATTCGCTGCTGCAAAGGTAGCCAATGGAGGTCACGTAGAACTGGGGTGATATGACATGTTGATCTGCTCCGAGTCACAATCCTTGCTGCAATGTTTTGAAGCCTTTGCAAGCAATTTATAAGGGAAGATGGAAGGCCAAAGAGAAGAGCATCGCAGTGATCCAGTTTTGTAGTTATCAGTGCATGCAATAATTGTTCAGTGGACTCCTTAGACGGGTGCTTGCAAATCCTGCCTTTATTATAAAGGTGGAATTACACAGCTTTGCAAATGGAAGAGATATGTTCATCCATCGAGATGTACTTATCAAACACTACTCCCAACAGCTTTGCTACATCGCTGGAATCAAGATTACTGTCACCAATGGTAACAGTAGGACAGTCTATCTTCTTGCCAATCTGCTTAGATGATATCAAAAGGACCTCTGTCTTAGAGTTATTCATCTTTAGGGACTTTCGAGTCATCCACCGTTGAACAGCTGCAACACACTTCTCTAGACATTCTACAGTGCTGTTGAGATCCTGAGGCTTGAACATGACATAAACAGACGAGTCATCTGCGTAAAGGTGGTACTTCATATCATGTTCACGGAGAAGCTGGCCAAGAGAAGAAGTGTACACCGTGAAAAGGATCAGCCTAAGGACCGATCCTTGAGGCACGCCACAGTCCATCACCTGGGGAACAGAAAAGGCTGATCCAATGCACACCACCTGCCGACGACCCCGCAAGTAGGACTCCAGCCACTCTAATGTACCGCCCACCACGCCAAGCTCTTCCAAAGTCTGCAGCAATTCTAGTCTGCAGCAATAAGCCCTCGAAGGTCCTGGGCCTCCACGCGGCAAGGGTGGAAACACTTGGGGTGAAGTCCTCTATCCCCAGTGGCTAAAACAGGACAGTGCGCAGAGAGGTAGTTAACCAAGCGAGAACAAACTACCTTCTCCAGTACTTTGGACAAAAAAGGCAAATTGGAAACTGGGGATAGTTTGAAAGTTGTGTGGGATCAAGCGATGGCTTCTTGATTAGTGGTGTGACTTGGGGAAGCTTAAAGGGAGATGGAACGACGCCTGTGGACAAGGAATCATTGACGATTTTGCTGATGGTATTGAGCAAGGGTGTGAGACTCTGCTTAAGAACGGACCCAGCACTGGCGGGGTTAATCCCACTGACTGGATAGCCTCTAAGATCTCGCTTGAGTTTACTATTTGATCTGTCCCAGAAATAGCCTCTTGTTTTTGTACCCCCAACAAATCTGTATTTTTGGATATTGGAAGGGCATACATGTATACCTGTTACTGTTTGCGCCTCGCTTTCCTCGACCGCCTCACTACGTGAGCGGCGTTTTACCGCCAAAGAGATCGCCGACCCCTGAGGGCATGAGATCAAAGGATCGATGCAATAGCCTCAGGGGGGTAAAAGCCTTGGATCACGCTCTAGTTCAATGTTTGGTCACAAGAGGGTGCCCCGGGCGTAATGAAATGCGAATATCAATTAGGCAACTTCAATGGTCAAGAATGGCCTGAGGGTAAAATGTAATGATTGTTAAATATGTACTTTAAGGTAAGTTTGGGACTTATTAATGAATTTTACATAAATATAGGCTATAATACTTATCGAAATATACTCATGAGAAAGTTAAAGTTATTCAGTCAACTATAACTTTAGTTATACAATACCGCTTTTGGTAAAGTTATTTAGGTCAATAGAAATATACATCATAATACCAAGGGAGGAGGAGGAGGAGGAGGACCTTAAGGAAGACAGCAGTATTGTGTAATTCTTTATTGCATAATATAAAAGAAGGATATTTATGATGTTCACGCTCATACCTTATGCTAGAGTGAAACACTTCATAATAATGATAACTAAGCATATGTATTTTATAATGATAATTCCTCTTCATTATATTTTATGTCCATAAAGTGGTCTAAATGACCAATTCATGCTGATATACTACCATCTTTTTTATATATATATATATATATATATTTTATTTTTTGGAACAGAAAGACACCGAATGAAAGATGAGCTATTCATGTTGATAGACTATCATCTTTGAATGGAATGACACCTAATGAAAGCTGAGCTTTCAGCATCAAGCATCTCATCTCATCAATGACAAGCTGTGCCTGTCATTGGCCAATTTTTGTCGCATGCCTGGGAGCAATGACTATTGTGAATTGAACACTTCTTGTCATTGGCCAACTTGTGTCGTATGCCTCCCAGCACTGGCTACAGTGAACTTGCCACCTGGTGACAATCAAGCTCATTGCTGTGTCTTCACTGTTTTTTAATATTTTTTTCCTTGCTATTTAACTAAAAGAAAGTACAATAATTAGTCTCAGGCTGGTATAAACATTTATTTCCTGTAATCTCTATCAATCTCTCTCTCTCTCTCTCTCTCTCTCTCTCTCTCTCTCTCTCTCTCTCTCTCTCTCTCTCTCTCTCTCTCTCTCTCTCTCTCTATTTACAACAAAATTATATATACATGTAAAAATGGCGAAAAAATATAATATAATATAATATAATAAAATATCAGTCCAAATGTAATAAAAAAAGTACAAAAATATTAATACAAAAATATAATTTAAATTCGAAAACTCTACTAAAAAATCACTATGAAATATAAAGTGGCTATATACATACAGAACATTAAATTTTAGCATCCAAAGTACAAAATATGAATAAAAAAGAGAAGTTAAAATTCCAAACTACACTAAAAGTACTACACACACACACACACACACACACACACACACACACACACACACACACGCAACATTAAATTTTAGTCACCAAAGTACAAAAAATCAATACAAAAGAGAAGTTAAAATATAAAACACAGGAAAAAGTACTATATATATATATATATATATACACGCAAAACATTAAATTCTAGTTATCAAAATATACTAATTCAGAAGAGAAGTTAAATAAGAAAACACGCTAAAAGTACTATATATATATATATACACAAAAAATTAAAATCTAGCTGTCAAAGTACAAAAAATATGAATTTAAAAAAAAAAAAAAAGGTAATTTCACAATTTCGAATAGTCATACCCTAGTCTTAAATCTTACATAAAACAAACCAGCAAAACAAACAAACAGCCAAATAACCAGTATAAAGAAAGAAGAATAACAAAAATGAATAAAATAAAAAAATATAAAAATTAAAAATAAATTTAAAAAAAAAAAAACCCTTAACAGCGAAACAAAATACCATTCTAGCTTACCCCTCATAAAAACCCTTAGCTATCAAAAGAAAATCACATTCTAGCTTACCCCCCTAAATAGTTACAGTAGTGGCAAGTTTCGGGCACGTAATCTCAGGGGCAAAATGTTATTTACGTTTATACCCGCAAGGTGTCTCTGGTGACGCGCAGCTCTAGGTCTTCGGAGGGCCTCCGCGGCGGCAGCAGCAGCAGCAGCAGCAGCAGCAGCAGCAAAACCGCCTAAGGGCTGACCGAAGGGCTGACCTGCTTCACCCCTCACCCTCGCACCGTGGTTGTTGATGTTGTTGTTGTTGTCATTGTTGACATTGCCGTTACGCCTGTTATTTCTGCGGGCTATCGCTCTAATTAGCCACTGGTTGAGTCTTAGAAGTATCAATAACAAAAGATTCTCCTCATCGGCATTCTCAAAAGCAATCGCCATGTCGACATTGCCAATGTAGATCATTATAAGGCGGCCCATTCCCCGTAACGCTAAAGATACCAGGAGCTTCTTTAGGCGGCTAAAAGCATAATCCCGGGTCTGAAAAAAAAGAAAATAATAAAGCTATTAGCGGTTGCCAATTACGCGATTTATAACATAGCATCTTCATCTACATTACAGAAACATAATACATAAGTCATGTACTATCGAATACTTTACAAAAGTACTAGCTAAATGTACATCGGTTCAGTCGTAAGTTTACATTGAGGGAAATGCTTATAAGTTACATTTAATAAAGTACCCTCAAAAACAGTCATGTAGGACGCATTATCATTACTAAAGATTGTACTATATCATGATGAACTGTATAATGCAATTATACATACTTACATACACATATAATTATTATTATTATTATTATTATTATTATTATTATCACGTTATTAGCGCTTTTAAGAATATTTTATATAAGCAGCTGATTGAAACTCGAAAGAATCAAAGAACTAACCTAATTACAGGGTAGTCGTAGATGTAGATGAAGACGAAGTACTGAAGCCTTCTTCCAGATTGTACAGAGCGCAATTAGTACAGCTGAAGCACCTGGCGCAAAGGTGAAAGGGGCACAGCAATACAGCTATACATCTAAGACAGAAGTATACTGCATAGATAGGTGGATCGTTACTCCTTGCGTGAGTGTTAATTCGCGCGTGAAGATTCACAAGACTCACCAAAATGCATGCAGTACAAATCGCTCCGACGATCCCCGATATGACGGCCCACGCTATCATGACATTGAGCGTTTTAAATGTCACCACTTCATCATCATCATCATCGTCTTCGTCATCTTGAGTAGCATGGTCATACTTCATTGGTCGGGGGGTGGCAATCGGATCAGTCCCTCGTTTGAAGGGGGTCAGGGCCTTGGTCAGGGGTACAGCGTATATAGCCGAGTCAGCAACGCAGAGGATCCAGGGGAAATCTTGCTCGACCCTGGAGCATTCTAGGTCCGATAACCCCATGAGCATAACTCTCGCGAATCCGGATGTGTCAGCCAGAGTGTCCAGGTCGAAGTTTCCAGTTGTCTTCATCGTCAACCGCTTGTCCTGCCTGTTGTTCACCAGGAAATAGGGAGCCGCCCTAATCTCATTGCAAACGACTTCTCCCGAAGAAGTACATCTGCACTGTCCTTCATTACCGCATAGCCAGCCCTCGCTCGTACATATACCCAATGCGAAAAGCATTAGAATCCGATACATATTTACTATTTTTTCTGACTTTCTCTCTTTCTCTCAATCTGTAATTTTTTCAAACGTCTTCTCTCTCCAAAATCTCAAGGCTTTATGAGGCAATAAATGGTCAAAACATCCTGCACAGAGGGGGGTACAACCCTGACCATTGTGTAATAAAACAAAAGACTTGACCTCCTGGTAGCAATTAGACAATAGAGGGTGTATAATCTAATTGAATTGTAAGTTATATTCACTTGTAATTGCCCTGGACACAGAGGGTTGAGGGTGTGATCAAACATGTGAATATCACTGACCTCAAAATATAATAGACCTCATGAGTGTTTGCTGATTACATGAGTATATGTCAAAAATCACTGAATATGAGTAAATTAGTGAAAAAAGATGCAAAATACTCCTAATGTAATTTAAATAGCGAGTTATATTCACAGATAATATGTTTATTGAAACATTAGTGCTTTGTGGAACATGCACTCATTATAACTCTGTAGTAGCAGCAGCAGCAGCAGCAGCAGCAGCAGCAGCAGCATGATTACATGAGTATATGGCAAAAATCACTGAATATGAGTAAATTAGTGAAAAAGATGCAAAATACTCCTAATTTAATTTAAATAGCGAGTTATATTCACAGATAATATTTTTATTGAAACATTAGTGCTTTGTGGAACATGCACTCATTATAACTCTGTAGTAGTAGCAGTAGCAGCAGCAGCAGCAGCAGCAGCAGCAGCAGCAGCAGCAGCAGCAGCAGCAGCAGCAGCAGCAGCAGCAGTAGTAGTAGTAGTAGTAGTAGTAGTAGTAGTAGTAGTAGTAGTAGTAGTAGTAGTTTATGTCTTAGATGTATAGCATTATATTTCGTGTATAAGATATTGTTTTATAAAATACATCTCAGCATGTTTCATAATTCGAAAATACAGCTACAGCACAATGAAACCATTATAGACATAGCCCTCAGGGTAAACAAAATGTTCATGTTGTCAGCGGGGGCGGTTGAGACAAAGCTCTTTGACACCTCCATATGAACCGTTTTCTATTGATTACAGTGTTGCTTATGTTCTACCATATGTATACGCTAGGCAGTGATGTATCACCGATGACCTTTCGAGGTCAAAGTGCACTACTATGAGAGTGGTCATCTCCGTAAAAAGGTGTCCTTTGGACCACAACCCAAACATCTCCCAGGGAGTGCCTCAGGGTAAAAATGAGGTATAAAAAGCCCCGGTACCGAGACATTAGTATCACTTCTATTTTTTGCTGCAACCATTACATCTGCAAGAGGAATTTCTGGGCACTTTTTTTTTGCTGACGTTTTTTGTTTTTTGGACACACTCAGCCTACCAAAACTGACTGAATTGAACTCCTCGACCGTCTACATTCTACTGCATCAGTTCACCACTTGTAAGTTACTTTTTTTACTTTATCTATACTAATAACTGTCATTTATCGCCTTCTTATAATGTTAATCGACGCAGGGGCAATGTTTAGTATTTTATAGTAAGTAATTCGGGAAACAATGGTGATTGAGTCATACTATATTTATTGATAATCAACAGTGCACATCAGATACATTTATATTTACAAAAATCAGCAGTTCTTAGTCTTATATATATATATATAATATACATGCAATGTTAAGAGTCTGCAAACTAGACACAGTTAAATAAATATACGTAAAGTTTTTTTCATTCCTTATAAACCGCATTATAATATAATATAATATGATGATAATATTATAAGATAATAATAATAATAATAATAATAATAATAATAATAATAGCTATGTACACGCATTCCTTAGACATAAATAATTTCATGTATGTTGCATTATTCACTCCGCATAATGTTTTTATTGATATGCAGATATAGCTAAATCGAGACATTAATTAATAATAATAATAATAATAATAGCAATGTACACGCATTCCTAATATCAATCAGGCCATCAGTCAGTCAGTCAGTCAGTCAGTCAGTCAGTCAGTCAGTCAGACAGTCAGTCAGTTAGTTGGATATTAAGTCAGACATGCGGCCAGTCAGTCAGTCAGTCAGTCAGTCAGTCAGTCAGTCAGTCAGTCAGTCAGTCAGGCAGTCAGTTAGTTAGTTAGTTGATCAGTTGACTGGTCAGTTGGTTAGTCCCTTAGTTAAGCTGCTATTTAATTGTCGATCACCATATAGCGCCATGCAATGTTCTTTTACATCTCCGATGTCTTTAAGTATATTCAAAACATTCAATCTTTTTAACTTTCTACATCGATAATAAGCGTATACTAGAGAGTAAAAACCACATTTTTCGTTAGAAATCAACGAATAATTCCTCGAACAGTTCTCGAATTGTCTCATAAACACCTCCATTTCTCTATTGTAGGTCGTCTCTCCCTGGGCATCGAAAATTTCCAGATTATTCTCGACCTCATTACGTCTACTACCATCACCATGAATCCTCAGGAAAATCCAATGGCCGACGTCTCCGCGTAAGTACGATTTTTCGTTACAATTTACGACGTAGCAACCCGTCATTTTGACGGGTACGTATTTCAGAGCATTACAGGGTATAACGGCCATAATTTCTGCTGATACTATTACGTCATTCCACAGTAGCTCGTATATTTGGTCGGTGTTCATGTCAGATAGATATTGCGGGCGTAGTCTATACTGAATAGACCCGGATACGTCACTTTCGTTATCATAACAGCCGATTCGGGTAGAGGTGACTTAAATCTAAGTTCTATTCTCACGCTACCGTCTCTCGTAACAGGGTAAAAGCCCTCGTAGTTCTGAGGCGCCAGGTCTATGACGAATAAGCTGTAGCCCTCCTTGTACTCCTCTCTAGTGATCCTCGCACTCCCATTGAAATTTGGTTTTCTCTTGTAAAGTTCAGAATAGCAGTTTATGTACTTGTCTTCCGAGAAGTCGATGCTTAGAGGTCCGTCAGGCGTGGGCATTCCAGACAGACTGACATTGACGTAAGTTATGTCGTAGTGTCTGAAATTGTACGGGTTCTTGGCTAGGCTGCCGCTCATAGATTCCCCTGAGACAAAGCCCATCACTATCTTGCTAGGTATTCTACCGTTGTACGCGTCTTCTATGTAATACGACGAGGTGTCCTTGGCTAAATTAAATTTTCTCAATTCTTCTCTAGTGTAGAAATATTGAGCTAAAGATATCTCCTCTTCCATGACTTTTTGATGACCCAGCAATACGAGATTCGAAGGCGTCACGTGTTTCAGAATAAGAGTGATGTCTTTAATTTCGAGAATGTAGTCTTTCTTGTTAGTGTTTGAGCTCAGCAATCTGAAGGCGCTGGAAGTTGGCGTGAGAGTCATGTCTATAGAGACGCCGTTTAAAAGCATTTTGTTCACTTTAAAAACATCGACGTCCACCTTACACAATAGTTCAACCGTTTTGCTCGATCTCATGCCAGCTGATCTCTTTTTTAATCCCTCATTTCCACCAGTCATCAGACTCACATCGTCCATGCATCTTGCAGTATCTTTATGGAACAATGCGCATTCCAGCTGGGCGTCATTTAAATCACTCTCTCCTAGTAATGTGTTTATTAAAGCCTTGTAGCTGTAACCGGTCTGACCGCCAGTGACCACTCTGTCATTAAGTCTCACTTCTACCTGATCCCAGAGCGCATGACCCAAGTTATTGATCACTCCTACACTCCACCCCCCTTCATCCTCGTCCTCATCCTCGCCCTCGCCCTCGCCCTCGTCCTCGTCCTCAGCAGCAGTAGCAGCAGCAGCAGCAGCAGCAGCAGCAGCAGCAGCAGTACCTTTATTCTTCTTTTTAGTCTTTTCATTAATGGGAGAGCCGTCCTCGGTGACTATCCTCACCCTTGTCTTTAGATAGACACTGGACATGTCTATGTAAGCTGTACCCGCACCCGGTACATGAAATTTCACATCCCCCTCAGACGTAAATTGGTTGATAGGTTTATGAGTTAAATACTTCACGTTCGTCACTCCCAGGTTGCTCAGAGGAAGGTTGAACAAATTAAGAGTGTCATCATAGGCTAGTTCTATCGATTGCAGAACCTTTTCACCCGAGGCCATGTTGACTGAAAATATCCTTGGTTTTAGTTAATTTTTTCTTCTTGTTCTTTTTATCGCCAACAGTCACTTTGCCAGTACCAGTGCTAGTGCTAGCGCTAGGTCTCTGCTTTCTTTTCCTGCTTACCTGCGCACTCGCCGTGTTGGTCTTAACAACTGAGGTACGCGGTGGCTCTGCAGACCTTTTATCATTTTCCATGCGTAAATCGGCCTCCGCCATTTCATTAGACTGCCCAACAGGTGACACTATGGTTAGGGGTAAACTCTCATTTACTTTCGATCCATTGACATCCGTTACACGTCTTTTTTCGATCACCACCGGTAGGGGGCGAGTAGACAGCATGGTAGTGGCTCCGGCAGTTTTTTTAAAATGTTCTATCCAGGGCAAGGGGTCCATAGCCGCTAGCGATTTGTATCTCGCTTCCATATTAGCTCTAAAGTACACTTAGTCGAATGTCTAGTTTCTCTTACTAGTTCTGGCAGAACGTTCCAGCTCGAATCTCGCAGTTCTATGGAAATATGGCTCACGTCCTTCACTCTCAGGGGCGTGTAGAGTACTGATTGAAAGCGTACATAGTTATGGCGTCTTATTTCACCCAGAGCTATGGATCTCAGCACCGCTCTGTACGTGTCGCCCAATGTAACTCCCTCTACTTCGGGGCACACCACGTATACCACATCCCATTTATTAGCGCCCGCTCCCACGCTAGGTATAGCTATCTCGACAAGCCCCAAGTACCACTGGCCTCTGGACGTTGCGTTGACTGGCCTCGAGAATGACTCCGGTAGCTGCACAGTAAATTTACCGGCTGTGTTATTCCGATTTATGTCCAACGACTGGTGGCTGTCCAGATAAATAAACATTTCAGTCTTTCCTGTCCTCGCCTTAGTCTTAAGTCTTAAGTCTCAAGTTTTAAGTCTTAAGTCTTAGACGTAGTCTTAGTCTTAGTCTTAGTCTTAGTCTTAGTCTTAGCCTTCAACGTCTTGATATTAGAGCTGAGTAGCCACTGATTGTATTTCGATGGCCAGGACTGATACTTAACTAGACTTTCTTCTACTCCGTCACGCCTCAGTCGTTTCTTGATCACTTTTTCGATCTTGAAGAAAGCGTCGGGGTCAAATTTCACCGACGTCAGTTCATTAGCGTAGAAAGGCCCCGATACGTCTTCTCCCTCGTAGTCTTTCAGGTAATAAATAGCAACTCCGTCAGAGAATTTCCTGTTCCTGACAGTAAATACTTCGCCTGTAAACTGCTCGTCGTAAGAACGAAAAAAATTCCCTTTACGCTTGTAGGACGCTCTCACTCGCTGATTTATAGCGAATTTGTATCGATGTACTCTCTTGCTTCCAGAAGTAGAAATGGCTAGCTTGAACGCTCCGATCAAGTCTTTGCTATTTCGCTGAGTGACGTATTGGTAGTCCCATATTTCCTGCTCGTTTTCCTGGTCGACGCTTTTAGGACTCACTCCTATACTAGAGTGAATAGTGGCGTTGTACGAGGCGGCAATTCCTCCTATTTCCTCTAGATACCCGTAGCCGTTGGCGTATTGGAAGTATTGGAATAGCCTTTTTTTCAACCCTTTAATAGCCGCTTCGGCGTAGTTGGCCTTGGTTTCTGTATTGCTTAAGACGTGTCTTACTCCCTTGTCTTTAAGTAAATCCCTGACCTGGGAATTTGTGAATTCGGTCCCCCTGTCGGACCTTATGAATTTCGGTGTCCCCGAGTCTCCCGCTTCGGCGAATATTTCTTGGAAAGCTATTTTCATGTGCCTGGCGCTTTTGCTCTTGACCGCTCCGAGTCTGCAGTATCTAGAGAAGACGTCTATAGCGACCAGGATGTAGGCGAACCCTCGATTAGCGTTCTTGAACCTTTCGCCATTCAATACCAGAAGATCGCAGTCCCACATGTGATTCATACCGGGCGCTATGACTCTTCTATACTTCGAGGGTTTTTCTCTGGAGGACTTGTGTAAAGTGACAATGTCCTGAGACTCGGCCCATTCTTCTATTCTAGTCATGCTTATGTCGTATCGACCTTCGCTCTTTATAACCGCGTATAACTTGGCAGCACTGGTGAAGCCGCCGGGTGACTTATAATTGTAAAATCTGCGCGATAAATAAGCGTCAATGTCTTTGGGTAGAGGCATGATTATTTAGTAGTCAACTTGATCCACTGTCTAGGTGTCCTCTTATATTTTTTTAGCGCTTCTTTTTCGCCTCCTATATCCTCGGAGGTCTCCGTTTCGGTCTCGGACTCCTCAAACCTTTTCCTGGTGCTATAGCTCTCCCTCACCCTCTTCCTCTTCAACGACCTCCGAACTTCTTCCTCTTCTTCCTCTTCTTCCTCTTCTTCCTCTTCGGCTCTATATTTGTTCTTCATATAATGCAATATTCTCCGTAATTTAACGTTGGAAATTAAATTCAGAGGAACTCCGCGTCTCAGCAGCAGCCAGTACAACTTGTGGTGCTTGTAGGGCGGAGGAAAAGAGCTAGACTGAGTGTGCAAGAGCAGATCGACGTAATACTTTTTATAGTCGACGGCGTCCTCGGCGAGTAATAAATACGCGATCTTCATAGCTTTATTTCTCAGCCATTCTTCCGATAACTCGGCGTCTATTTTATGTCGTATATCCTTCAGTAGGTCTCCTCCGGTCGACGGCGGCGATGACGACGACGATCCGCTGGTCGCTGTATTTAAGTGGCGAGCGGGCGGCCCCCCTTCCTCGAGGTGCCCTTCTGCAGCACTAGAAGCCGTGACCTTCGGTACCTCACCCGACAGTGGAAGAGGGGGCGACGGGCCCGCGCCGCTGCCTATGGCAGCGGTTGCGGCCCGTCGCCCCTGCGCATCCGTCGCGATTTTCTCGTTCCTCTCCATCATACCGTCGTATTTTTCCTGAGGAATAACGTAAACCTTTCGGTTAAATTTCATAGTCGGTGTCATGTTTCTCCTCTATCAGTAGACTTTTTAAACCGGGTAAGCAATGCCTCAGAAAAGCTATTAGTGTCTTGTATCGAGCTACGTAGAGGTCTCTCAGCAGCTTTCTAGAGGCAACGGTGGTCCTACGGTTGGAGTATCTTTTAATTTTAGTCGAGACACCCCGTTTCCTAGAGGAGGCGGTGGTGGTGGTGGTGGTGGTGGTGGTGGTGCCTGAAGACGCAGAGGAGGAGGAGGAGGAGGAGTCTGAGACTATTTTGGCCACTTTCCTCAGCATTAATTTGAACTCAGCCAGTTCTAAGCGAGGGCTGTTAGATACAGTCAAGTTCCCCTCTAGCGTATTAAGGATCACCTCGGTTAAGCATAGAAGTTGGTCCCTAGACGCTTCTCTCAGTAGTGAGCGCGCGGAGCGAGGAGTCAGCTTGTAGGCGCTCAGCAGAAGGTCTAGAAACCCGATGCACTTTTTCACTCTGTCGGACATTATCGTTTCCTGGTATACAAAACCAGGGTCTCTCCGGGTAGGATAGAAGTACTCAGCCTGATGTCCTCGTCTCCCGAACTAGTCAAGTTGTTCACCACTAAGTACCCTCGGGGCTGTCTAGTAGCGTCTTCGTGAGCCTCGACTAGTCTCTTAGGAGTGTCGGGGAACATCTGACGAGAAAGGAAGTGTATCTGCTGTAGGTCTCGACAAGTCTTCATCAATATCAAGTAACTAGTATTGAGACTGATCGTCCGAGAATAGCGCGATTGATGATAGACGTTTTGAGATATCATTATTACAGAGATGCGCCCGTGGTGTACTTCGCGAGTAAAGAGTGAGCACATATCGCTGGACTTGCATATTTCGTCCATAAGATCGTCCAGAATAACCAGATTGTTGCCCTCTTCGCTTTTCAACTCTTCTATGAGATCCCTAGGAGGTAAACCGTGATGAAGAGTTAGGTTGGGTACTAGATCTTCGAGGTCGCGGAATTTTTTCTGGTAAACTCCGTAAGCGTACAGAATCTTTGTCGGTGGTATAGTGTACATGAGCTTCGAGTTTTTCACTATAGACAGAGCCAAAACCGTCTTACCGACCATCGATGGTCCCACTATTACTGTCGAGGAGGGAGAATGAAATTGAAAAAGAGAATCCTTCTCTTTTTCGAGTTCTTCTCCTTCTTTTTCCTCTACATCTTCCTCCTCCTCCTCCTCCTCCTCCTCCTCCTCCTCCTCCATAACCATCACCTCTTTCGTGGCCTCTAAGTGGCTATTCTCCGAGCTCTTGGTGTTCATCATTTATCGATATAAATAAATAATTAAGTAAATAAATCCGTGTGTATATATATATATATATATATATATATCAAAAAATTTTATTGTTTATTTTTGTGTCGACTGCCGCTACTATAACCTACTGGCTGGTGGCTCTTCGTCGATGTGAGCACCTGTTGCACTAGCTCTCACTCTTGTACTCTTGTACTCTTGTACTCTTGTACTCTTGTACTCTTGTACTCTTGTACTGCTGTACTGCTGTACTGCTGTACTGCTGTACTGCTGTACTCCTATTTATTATTATTATTATTTATTTATTATTATTATTATTATTATTATTATTACGTTTATATATATATATATATATATATATATATATATATATATTTCACATTTTTTATTTTATTTAATTTATTTATTTATTTATTATTTTTTTTTTAGCCTAGCTAAACAAACAGTGAGAGAAATAAGGCAGCTTAATAGACTGGCCAATGCTCCTCAAGGGCCTGTCTTGAGGTCTGCATCACAAAAGGAGGAATCCATTGAAATCGTCCAAGAACCGAGAGTCTCTTCATTCAAGGCCCCTACACCTATAATGGCATCAACACCCAGGAAGACTATCTCCACTAATGTGCATAGTCATTCGTCAACCCCGTCACCGCAGCCTCGGCAGTCTTCGTCATCACCTCTCTCTCCCCCATCGCCACCTCCTCCGCCACCTCCCAGCCCAGCATCACCTAGCTCGTCTTCTAATTCAGTACCTCAACATAGTGGTTCTGCTGACATCAAGAAGAGTAAAGAGTGCGAGGAAGAGGAAATGGAATGGAAAGAGACCGATGAGGTCATCCTTTCGGCAGAATCTGACATGCTAATGGTATGAACTAGCTTAATAAATATATTGCCTCATTCGCGTCGCACGTATATTCAGTTCATGTTTTTTATTTTATTTTATTTTTTGCAGAGATTTAAGCAGCATCTGACTTACCACAGGAAGAGAGTCATCAAGCTAGAAGGTTTTATCGCTTGTTTTAATGGAGAAGTGGATCTGGACGGTGAACCTCGCCTAAAAAAGGGGAAGCTGAGCGATAGAGTATGGGAAAAGGAGGTTGATGAGTACAGGACACCTGCTGGGTATGTCTAATCTGCATCTATTGACATTTTATATGTATATTTTAATTATATTTTAAATTTATTTTATTTATTTATTTATTTATTTTTTGTACTCAGGCTATAATTATTTATTTTTAATGGTCAGTCAAGGTTGTAACTATTTTTATATTTAATAACAGTTTTGTTTGTTTGTGCATTGTTTTTTCATAGCCGAAGAACTCGAAATGTAAACTTTGCCACTCCTCCGCAGCGACCCAGAGTCAAGAGGACTCTCGATTTCTCTAATGCTGGCGATGAGACTCCTAACACTCCAGTGCCACACCATCGCGGTTACAGAGTTGTGAATGGGTAAGTTAGCCTTTTCGTCATGTACTATAGTTTACAGTACTTTCTTTACGCGTATATATGCATATATTTTTGGCTTATTTTTTTCTTTTAAAACTTTTTTTACTATATTTACAGTATTGTTGAAGATGGAGAGGTGGCCGGGACATCAGGACACCCCGTTAGGGTCTCTACAGTTCCTTTACTCGATACAGCACGTGTAAATGGTGCTGAAAGATATAGGTACATTTAATTTATTTTATTTATTTATGTTTTTTTTTTGTTTTTTGACAACTTTTGGGTATTATAAAAAAAAAAAAAGCTTGTCCATTAACGAGTAATATATTTTTATTTTATTTTTTTTTATTTCAGTGGAGTACCTGCGGTTAGGACAACCCATTTAGAGAAGAAAAAAGAAGAGGAGGAGGAGGACGAGGAGGAGGACGAGGAGGAGGACGAGGAGGAGGACGAGGAACGAGAAAGAGAAGAAGAAGAAAAAGCTGACCTGCGAGGAGAAGATAGCTTTTCGTGGTTGAATGAGCTGAACTTGGAGGAATGGACTGACTCCTAGTCAGTATTGTTTTTATTTATAATTTCATCATTTATTTGCTGTACAAAAACACCGGAGAAATGTATACTGCTTTTATAACTTTAAATAAATAAATACATATATTATAAATCATGACTTTAATTTTGATCTTCAAAATTCTTAACATTCATATGCCTTTTTCTTTTTTTTTTTGGCCATATATAAATCATTTGAGCCGCATATGCATAAAAATAAAAAAATAGAAAAATAAAATGAAAAGAAATTTTCACATTTTATTTTATCTCTACCTATTATTATTATTATCATTATTATTATTATTATTATTATTATTTTTTATAGCCTAAATGAAACAACAACAACAACAACAACAACAACAACAGCAACCGAACAGGGGCTAGAAGGTCATTGCATTGACGAAAAGCCAAGGGAAATGTTATTGTTAGATATGCTGTATGAGAGGAATATAATACCCCGAGATTGTTTAGAAAGTCATGTTCTCGAAGAAGAAGAAGAGGAAGAACCAAGGGAAATGTTATTTTTAGACATGCTCTATGAACAAAAAATTATAGAAGAAGAAGAAGATAGGCTAGAAGGTAATGTCCCTCATGTCTCCAGAGAAAAACAGAGGGAAATGCTATTTTTAGACATGCTCTATGAACAGAACATAATAGGCGAAGGCGCTAATAGGCGTGATGATGATGATGATGATGGTGATGTTGCTGATGTTGCTGATGTTGCTGATGAGGATGTTATTGTAGAACTGAATGACGATGAGGAGGAGGAGGAGGACATTGAACCTCACATGATTTTTGATGGCCCTGATTATGCTGTGAATTTCCACAGACACATTGACATCAGGAATGTTAGAGACATAGAGTTTGATGGAGGGGCTGCTAGAGAAACAGTATACAGTGTACATTTCAATGTAAATTGGGCAGGTGTGACTCTCAAGGATATCATGGGTGACCTTGAGAGGGTACTAGAAAGGATTATTATGCGTCTTACTGAGAGTTATAGTGGTCAGGACCTTGTTCGATTTTTCATCCAGAATGAAGCATTTTATAGTCCACACACGACAGGTCTGATACCTCTTCATCAGCTCAGCATTTTCAAAATCATTGAGCTCATGGAAAGTCTGCTGCAATCCGATGAAGACCTTTATCTAGACGAACCACTAGAAATTCACGTGGGGGTCATCAGAAACCCTCTTGCTGCAGGCCTGAGTGGAGGTGTTAATTATATTGAAGATCTGAGAAGAATGAAAAGTATATGCGAAATTAAAAACAGAGACAACTTATGTTTAGCTAGGGCTATAATTGTAGGAGTTGCGAAAGCTAATCTGGATGCCATCCAGAAGTCAGATGAGGAATTACACCTGCGCGCCTTAAATGAGTACAAAAGGGTGCAGCATGGACAGAAAAGAGCCCAAACTGTTGAAGCTCAGAGACTACACACCGAGGCAGGATTTGCTCCTGAATATGTCCCTGCTTTCACCGACATACAGTGTTTCGAGAGAGCAGCTAACACGAGGGTTGTAGTTTTTGGTAGAGGTTCCAGTGTTAAGCCTCTCTATGTCGGCGAGGATAGCAGGCAGAGAACGGTTTATTTACTGTATCAGAGAGATCCACTAAATGAGAACGCCATAGGACACTTTCATACGATAACTAAAGTACATTGCATCTTCGGAAAGTCTGCTTTTTGTTCAAAATGTCTGAAGGCCTATGACGAGAGGTATGGTCATGCCGGTTGCGACCAGTGCACATCGTGCAAAGGTGAATCCTGTCCAGTGATTAACATCGAGAAACACTGCTGTAAAGTATGTAACCGCTTTATGAGATCAGTTGAGTGTAATCGACGCCACTTGGAAAATGGCACCTGTTCGAAATCGCACAGATGTCAAGGCTGTAGCGTGTTCTATAAGCCCGGTAATGAGCATAAATGCGGTACACGCGAGTGTAAGATTTGCAAAAAGCAAGTGACTGGTGTGCATTTCTGTTACATTCGACAACAAAAACCTAAAGTTATGTCATCTAAGTATGTCTTTGCTGACTTCGAGGCAGACCCCACAGGGAAGTTTCATTTGCCTAACTTGTTAGTAGCGCACTGGCAGTGCACCAACTGTATTGATGTGAGTTACAGGGACAACCCTCGCTGCTCTCACTGCGGTACTGCTTGTGACAAATGTACACCGGATCTCGTTGACAATGCGTTGAGGGGTGATGAAGAGAGAAACGTATGCATGAAAGGTGTAGACTGTGGGAGGAGAGCAGTAGTGTTTTTCGGCGATGATGCTGCCACAGACTTCTGTAAATTCTTGTTTAGACGAGAATTCGAAGGATACACGCTCATTTTTCACAATGGCCAAGCCTATGACGCGTACTTCATGGCAAAATATATCTTCAGTACAATGGTTAAGTTACCCAAAGTCATTTACAGGGGTAGTAAAATTGTAGCTATTGATGCGGGGAAGTTTAGAATCATTGACTCTCTCAACTTTCTGACATTCCCTCTTGCTCAGATGCCCAAGGTCTTCGGCCTACAGGGGGTTAAAAAGGGGACATTTCCCGTGTTTTTTAATCAGAAGGAAATGTGGAACTATGTAGGACCCATGCCTCACCCCTACTGCTACAGAGTGAATAGAATGAAAGCCAAAGCTCGTGAAGATTTCATGCAATGGTATGCTCTGCAGAGGGGGAAGGTCTTTGATTTTAAGAAGGAGATACTAGCATATTGCGAAGATGATGTCAACATTCTTCAGGAGAGCTGTAATGCTTTCAGAACTTGGTTAATAGGTATAACTTCTAGAGAAGAAATTGTAGATGTGGGCGAAGGAGGTGAAAGAGTGACACAGCTCATTGGCATAGACCCCTTCCAGTATAATACTCTGGCCAGTGTCTGCATGGCAACTTATCGGCACATGTTCTTAACCGAAAAGTACTCTGTCACGCTAGAAGATGACACCAAGGTTGTTGGTCACTTACAAAATGATCAATTGAGCCTTGTTACAGAGAATGGAGGGGTAGTGGACTCGAGCACTGTTGCTGTGAAGAGTATGGAATTTGTTTCCACTCCATTTGCGCGAATGCCATCATGCGGTTTCGGCGGTCTTGACACGCACAGTAGAGTGTCAATCATCTGGCTTGAATATGAGGCCAGAAGCCGCAACATGCATATTATGCACGCTAGAAATGGAGGTGAACACAGGGTCATAAACCAGACGAAGGATGGCTGGTTAAAACTTGATGGTTACAGCATTGACTCCTCAACAGGTAAAGAGACAGCATGGGAATTTCACGGCTGCGTGTACCACGGCTGCAAGAGGTGTTTTGGCGGATCCAATACGCCCTCTAATGTAAGGCATCCGCACACCGGTGAAAGTTTGAAATCGCTGTATATGCGTACTGAATCTAGACTTAGCTATCTGAGAAATGAGCTTAAATTAGAAGTTCACGTTATGTGGGAATGCGAATTCAAGCAGGTACTACAAACGAATGAACTACTACAGGAGGTTGAGCGAAACTGCGAGCTGCTACCTAGGTTGGATCCAAGGGCTGCCTTTTACGGCGGGCGCGTGAATGCTGTGAAGCTATATCACGAGGCTCATGAAGGCAGAAGGATAGGCTATGTAGACATCTGCTCTTTATACCCTATGGTTCTGAAGAACGATGTCTTTCCTGTGGGTATTCCAGAGGTAATAGTTGACCCTCCTCCTGGTGATATAGGTAAATACTTTGGCCTTGTGCAAGCGCGTGTGAGACCCCCTAGAGGCCTCTATCACCCGTGCTTACCCATGCGAGTAGGAGGAAAGCTACTGTTCCCCCTGTGTAGTAAGTGCGCCCGCAACTCGTCTCAGACGCCCTGTAATTGTACAGACGTAGAGAGAGATCTGGTGGGCACATGGACGTCGATTGATATAAAGGATGCACTCTGTGTGGGTTACATAGTAATCAAAATATTCGAGGTTTACCACTTCAAAGAAAGTGCGAAATTTGACAGAATGCAGGACACACCCGGCTTGTTTTCGGACTACGTGAACTTGTTCCTGAAAGGGAAGCAGGAAGCGTCAGGTTGGCCTTCTCAGGACATGAGCGATGAAGCGAAAGCGGACTATATTAGTCAGTACCACCAGGTAGAAGGTATTCGATTAGAACCTCAAAACATTTCGTATAATCCTGGTAAAAGGGCCACAAGTAAGCTACTGTTGAACAGTTTCTGGGGCAAGTTCGGCGAGAACAATAATCATAGAACGCATAAGCTAGCGGAGACAGGAGCTGACATTTTCAAACTACTTGTCAACCCTTCTATCTCTCTAAAGGGCATACACGTCCTGTCTAGCGAACGATGCATGATCGAATATAACCATTCGGAGGGATTCCTACCTGAAATGCCTCATGTTAATGTTTTTATTGCTGCTTTCACCACTGCTAATGCGAGGAGTAGGCTTTTCAATGTTCTGCACAACTTGGATAGAAGAGTTATCTATTTTGACACTGACAGCGTAGTTTATGAATACACTGAAGGTGACACAGCTCAGTATACGCCCGACATGGGTGACCATCTGGGGCAGTGGACCAATGAATTGAAGACAGACCAGTTCATCTCACGCTTTGTCAGCAGTGGACCAAAGTCGTATGCATACTTAACTAACGATGATGACAAGACAACAAAGCTTAAAGGGTTCACTTTAAATCACGAAGTATGTAAACTACTTAACTTTGATAGTATTTGTGAGCTAGTATTGTTTTGGGCTGATCCTGACAACAATTCACTGCAGGAGGATGAGCAGCCTCATGTAGCAGTTCCCTACAGTAAGATAAGACGCAACAAATATGAGTTTAAACTTTTCAATAGAGATGAAATAAAAAAATTTAGAGTGACTTATTCCAAAAGGAGCTTAGTTCAAGGCACATACGACACTCTACCTTTTGGTTATTAGATATTAGAGCAAGAAAAAAAACTTTTTTATTTACTGTTTGTTTTGCTGGTTTGTTTGCTGTTTGCATGTTTTTTAAACATATTTCTATATAAAATAGCTCATTGAATATAAAACAAACTTGAAGTAATATGCGTGGTAAAATGCTATTGAACAGACTGTGATTTATATCCATTGTATGCATGCATGCATTCGTGTATGCACGTATTTATTATTATTATTATTATTATTATTATTATTATTATTAGAAGCGATTTTGAGAAATATTACGACGGAGCTAACAGAGTTTCGATCTTGTAATAATATCTATATCTAAAGTAAACTGTTATTGAACATGCCGTGAATTGCATGTATGTATGTATGCATGTATGCATGTATGTATGTATGTATGTATGTATGTATGTATGTATGTATGTATGTATGTATATATTATTATTATTATTATTATGATGAAGTATTTTGTAAATATTGCCGATTTTGCGAATATTACCTCTGATCTAACAGAGTTCCGATGAATGATTAATAAATTTAATGCTTTTCAAACTTATATCTGAGTAGTGGAGTTGTTTGATATCTACTCTTTGACTATATTTAGTAGAACAGTGGCAGAATTAGCATTACATTCATATCAAACAATGGGTCATGGCAAGGTGGCTTTGATTTTTTATCCCTATTATTATACGCAAAGGCGGTGCTAGAATAACTGCCTTCTTATATGCAAATACAGCGACTTGTTTTTAATCAAGCATAACAAGGACAAGCATAAATTTCAAGTTCAAAAATTTTTTTATTCACAAAACAAATATATATATATATATATATATATCTAAAAACAACAATTCCGACATAGCAGACAGTTTACACATCAATGAATAATAGACTAATAGACTAAAAAAGACTAAATAGACAAATACCCGTTTTTAAAAAAACAGGCATAGCTGTTAACATTTTAATGCTTCTTTACAACCTTTTGATAGCAAAACTCGATTAGCCTACCGGACAATTCGTCAGGTGGAGATACATAAGATTTAGTGAGAACTTCCTTGACGTGATTGAGCCCTCCCACGTAAAGAAAAATATCATAAACATCGCTCATAAAGTAAAGTCTTTTGTGATTTAGAGTGACAGCAATTCGCTCGGCAATCCTGAGGACTTCATTTTTAGTCACTTTTATTATTGACTGTTCGATCTCATCGTATGTAGGTGAGTGTAACATCAAGTCTGTCCACGAATAGCCTGTTTTGTCAAGGATTTGATTGCAGAACACTTGCTCCAAAATTTCCATTTTGCCTGCGCGATGTATTTCGAGCTCATTCACTGTGTAGTCGTACTTCTGGTCTTCATCGGGGAGGCCTGCGAGGTAGCCCTTGACGCTGTCTTCGCAGTCTTTACGAGTGGGGAATAATGTGTGGGACTTCATTCCACGCTTCTCAACATTCCACTGATACGCTTTGATGGTGACTGCCTCGTCCAGATTAACGGCAGAACCCTCGCCCTCTTTTGGTTGAGTGGTGATGACTTGATAAATATTATCCATTGCCTCCTGGAATTTTCCGTATTCTTCCTTGCGGAGATTAATAGTTTTACTGTGATGACAGTCGGCTGTGTTTGTGAGTTTTTCCTGTTCAGTCTTAGGATGCAGGAATGAGACATAGTACTGAGGTTCCTTATCAGTCCTCTGGAACTTGGTGATCATGACGAACTGCCTCTTGGTCAGACTCACTTGTTTTTCTTCGCCATTCAGTAGAGCATTGTTAAGTTCAACTCGTGACTCTTTCAGCTTCTCGAAGGACTTCTTCGCTATATGCACATTTCTCCATTTTGAAGTGTCTGTGCTGTAACGAGATACAGTGACATAGCCAGACTTGTATTGTTGAGCGGCATGAGCGATAACTCTTGTGTGTTCAGATAGACAGACAGTCATTCCACTGGAACCCTGAGGAGTCTGAGAGTTAAGTTGACTGGATGCCATGATGTCGAGATTGAGGTTGTAAAGAATATATCTTTTTTTCAAAATCTTGATGAGAATGCATGACAGTCTGAAGTAGCATGGTATTTATATCACGTATGAGCTACCACGTGGTTGCTGCAGGCTATTTAGTGATCATACGATGAAAGGTGGGCCAATGACATCCTGAGATTTAAAGTTGATAGCCCCGAGGACACAACCATCAGCGCCTCCTCCTGGACAGAGTTGGCGGGGGGAGCATTATTCCCAGGGATGAGGAGAGGAGTGCAGTCCAAAGATTACTGTCTCCATTAAGGAGAGACAAATTGACTATGCACGCAATTATGACGATATAGAGAATTAGAACTTGACAAATAAAAATCACTTCATCTTTTGGTACTATTCTACCAAATATCTCCCACTGACTACATGTGCTAGTGGAGTATGTATTAGCATTACTTAATACCTCGTGCAAATGTTCCTCATTTTGATGTTTATCATGTGCAGACAGAAATCCGGGGACAAATCTTTCAGCAACGTCCTCACCCTCCATGATTAAATGATAAACTAAACTTAAATGTCACGTAACATGTATTCATATTGCAGCTAATTTTTTAATTTGTGTATTAAGTATTAACTAGCTTACACTGGTGTTGTATAACGCCGGAGGGAAATAATATTTTAACATTCAATATTGCCTTGAGCTACAGCCTGATCTGAACAGCACAAGCCCTGAGGCTATTGCATCGATCCTTTGATCTCATGCCCCCAGGGGCCGGCGATCTCTTTGGCGGTAAAACGCCGCTCACGTAGTCGCCTCTCTTGGCTCGAGTAACGGCCCCCCACGAAAGTGCTTCTCTGTCTGGTTCTGCGAAGAACTGGCACCTAGGTTTTGGGTCCACTGCATGCCATAGCTGGCCTCCCATGTTTGCATTGGGGGTTGTAGGGGACTTCAATATGACATCCCTCTGAAAGGGGGGCGCAATCCTCTCCTGGGGCCAAATTCATGGCAGGCTTTCCGCAGGTGTTCGGTGCCTTTAGCCCGCTTGTAAGGCTTTGTGAAAACTCTTCCCAAAGAGTACAGTAGATTCTCCCTGAAACACACTGTGATTCTGGCCAGTTAACCAATCAAGCCTTTTTGTTGCTGAATGTTGTCAATAGGTTCTTCCTCCTATTGAACAGAATGGTACTGTGTGCCTGGCCTTATGTTACAATATTTTCCTCCACTAATCGGAATAATTTGGTGTCCTCCAAAGGCTTATTCTGTGTCTTACCATCCTGCGACCACGTCCACAATTCGCACAACGGTCCCAAAGCTGCTGCAAGCCAAACCCTCATGGAAAAGTATCCTTTGTCTTGGCCCTTCATGATCGCAGTCAACTTAGACCCCATGTCCAAAATTTCGGCACTGGGTGCCGGCCGCTCTTCGCACATCTTCTTCAGAATATCAGGCATGAAAGGAGGGTCAGTGAAATTTTTTTTCACGGTAAGTGTCTCCAAGACTGGGGCCTCCTTAGGGAGGGGGTCAAACATAGAAGAGTCGCTCAGCTGGGTATCACTGCCCACACGTGGTTTGCTTGTCAAGGTCAGGTCATCAACGCCTCTCCAGTTGGATACTGAATCCACATTGAATTGAATTGAATTGAATTTATTTAGCATCCTGATATCATACATGCATGTACATGCATCAGTTATTACAATAACACTTTTCATATGACTTTAAATTATTAATTATTATGTAAAAACTAGGACGCTGGGTCAGGCATCTGAGCTATAAGCTGTTTGAATGATGCCTGCCTGTATTCTATATGAGAAAAGAGATTTTAACCATAGAAAAAAAATAATAATAAATAAATATATATATATAGAAAAATTAAATATATCAGTGGTAATTATAATGATGAAAAGGTTTATATATATAATATATTCTTTAAAACTAGCAAAAAATAAGGCTACCATTGACAATGACAACGAGTATAAGATGGAATGATGAGAATGGTTTTATGTGAATGAATGGGATGACATAAACATATATAGTCATAAATAGATTCGAGGTTCAGGATCTATTACAAATATAACAATTTCGTATCAGACATATTGTACTATAGTTACTAAGTTTATGATTTTTAAATTGATTACAAAAATATTTGACTGATTTCGGGTGTTCCTTGTAGGACTTGATGGTGATAGGGAGAGAGTTCCAGGCTGAGGCTACTTTAAATAATGTCGGAAACGGTATAAAGGTGTTGAACTACTAGTGACAAATGTGTTACTTAAATATTGTGAGAGTTGGCCTTGACAAAATTTAGCGAAAATTTTACAGCATTCTAATTGAAAAATATCTTGTAGAGTAAGAAGAGGGATCTGAAAATGGGACCAGTGTGACTGTTATATTTTGAGCCATTAATTAAGCGCACTGACTGCTTCTGGAGTATAGACATTTGTTTTATTTGATTATTATCTGTGTTTCCCCAAACCACAACACCATAGGTAATATAGTAATGCACAACACCATAGGTAATATAGTAATGCACATCGCTCTAGTGGCTGGGTAGTCATCTTGATCGTCTAGGTACTCCCAACTCATCAATGTCAGTGTCTATTTCGTCAAACCCCACCAAAGAGCTTGCTCTGAGGTATTTCCTGGGTGTGAGCACCTACCTGGCTCGTAAAAGAATCGGCTGATAAAGTTGTTCCCATCATTACAGCAGTTGTCAATGCCTCCCTAAAGAATTCTGATGTACCTGCGATGAAGAAATCTCATATTCGCCCGCACTTGAAAAAGGCTCACCTTGATCCTGATGTGCTCAAGAACTATCGACTGTATTAAATTTAACACTTTTATCAAAGTTATTGGAGGAAGTAGTAGTATCCCAACTTGCAAGCATCTCCTGGAGAATAACCTTATGGATGAAACCCAGTCAGCATACCGTCATCATCATTCAGGCATTACTTAAGGTCCAGACAGACATCCTGTCTGCCCTTGATGGAACTGTAGCTGTACTTAAACCATTCATAAGCATTCGACACGATTGACCATACCATGCGACACGATTGACCATTCCATGCTTCTTCACCGATTACAACATTTCTTTGGCATTACATCAGACGCACTGGCCTGGTTTCAGTCATACCTCACTGGCAGACGTCAAAGTGTAGTAATTGGTGAAACAGTATCTCAGCGTTTGGTGTTCCCCAAGGATCGGTCCTTGGACCGAAAGCTTACTGCATGTATAACCAGGCTGGTTGGCGACAGCATCAGAAGATATGGTCTGTCATGTCATATATATGCAGATGATAAACAAAAAAAATATATTTCTCAATAAAGCCAACGTCAACAAACAGGTCTCAGGCAATCAGGCACATTGAAGATTGTGTGTTGGAAGTCAAGATTTGGATGGAACACAACCTGTAAAAATTAAATGATGAGCTTATTATCTTGGTGCCCAAACATCGGCAGCATCTTAGTCATAAAATCAGTATAAACACTGGAGATTGTACAGTGATGTCATCTGCAAATGTCAAGAATCTAGAAGTAATTCTAGATAGTTCTCTCCCAATGGAAAACAAAATATATGCTGTTTCAAGAAGCTGTTTCTATCACTTACGGAATATCAGTCGAATATGCAGGTACATACTATCAGAAGATGATGGGACACCTAACATTATCCTCAGCAGATAGAGTAGTATGGTTTTCAGAAGATAAAATGTTTTTTCTAATGTTGACAATCTTAGTATTGCTTAGAATACTACCAAGACACTTGTTCAGTCCCTTGTAACATCACGTTCGGACCATGCAAATGCACTACTCTATGGCCTTCCTAGTGCCACAATACGTCTGCAGGGTGTACAGAATGCTGCACGAGTCATCAAGCGCATTCCGCAAACTCCTTTACTCAGCTGCTCAGAGAACTTCACTGGCTCCCTGTGGAATGGCGCATTGAGTACAAAGTGCTGCTTACACATATAAGGCTCTCCATGGATTATCACCAATTTACATCAGTTCAATGATCCAGACCTACATACCTTATCACTGCGGTCAGAGAATCGTGCTCTACTTATGGTCCCAAAAACTAGGACTGTTTGATATGGAGACAGAGCTTTCAGTAAACATGGTAAAGCATCTCCTGTTCTGTGGAATGCCTTAGGTACCACACCTTATTAAAAACAGTGCATCAATGTCATTTTTTAAGAAGTGCCTAAAGACTTACCTTTTTAAACTGCCTTTTAATCCAATTTAGACTTTTAATCTTTTACATACTACAATTCTCAAATTTATGTATTTCTTTTTAATTATAATTTTATTCTTTCAAATGTGCAGGGCTTTAGAGTAATCTTATATATATATTATATATATAAAACGCTTAACAAATTTCTGTGTAATAATAATTCAAAATTATGCCCATGAATTAATATATTTAATTGCTTACAGGGGTGCAAATCGTGGCTTCTGATCATGCTGATTGGTTAAGCACAGTTTCAGGTCTAAGGTCACATAAACAGGAAAACCTTACCCCACAGCTAGGTCAGGGTCTCCCTGAGTGTGAGGATGTTTACAACCATAAGTAGAGTATTAATATTAAAAACACATGTACAATAATATACATCAATGGCCAGGTAGCTGATGCTTACATCAATGGCCAGGTAGCTGATGCTTCCCTGGGTCACGATATGGCTAAAATTTAGTATTATGACTTATGTGCACTTTATTTCGATGTCTCAATGGAGAAACATATCCCGATGTTGCGGCCGTTTTGTATATATATTGTACCTACCCTGGTCACCGTAAACAAGGCCTATTTTAATCTTGCTGTCACGTTTTTTGGCTGAGGGTTCGCTGCCTCGGCAGCACTGTTTTCATAGAACGATTTGTCAATAGGTGTCGCTTCGGTTTTCAAAGTCGCCATCTATTGTTAAGGAGCAAAATCACGTGGTCCAAGCGGACGATATTCAAGGGTAAACAGAGATGACCTGAGCTCAGAAAATGCATCTAACAAGAGCATTATTGTACTTCGTAAGGCGGCGACCTGTGCCTGGAAAGATTGATATAGGGTAAGGAAACCCAGACCATACGGGGTATTTCACTATTTGTCTGGATCACATTGCGTGACATGGTCATGGACATGGGATGGATTGCCATTGCCGGTCCATTGGCTACATTGGCCATTCATTGTAGATTAAACAACTTTCTGAGGTAGAGTTCTTGGTAGATCTACTGTTGCCAACGTGTTGGACACTGGATCCAAGACTTGCACAGGATATATTCCCATAAAGAATTGGAAGATTTTTTTTTTGTCAAACCATAACATGTTCATGCCCATAAATTTATAATCATGGTATATATTGTCATTATTGATGACCTGACTGGGCCAGCTGGGTGAATATTGCACAAGATGTAGGCCCTATGCCTATGGTCTTAACTGATCTGGGAGTGGACCGACCATAGATATACACCTGTATGTCTACATTTTTAATTAGGGTTGACTCACTAAGAAAACTTTACCTGAAATCACATCCGTGCCTTGGTAAACTATGATAGTGGTCAAGGCCAGGAATCAAAAAACAATAATTATTTAATGGTCGTTCACTGCGTTCAGCCAAACAGACGTGGCGATTCATCAAAAGACTCGTCTGCTCAACAGCGCCAAGTGTTGCAACCACTTTTTTTTAAAGACCAGCAAATAGTGAAACGCAAATGTGCGTGATCGCGCAATTCTGCAATTCTAACTGGATTCACACAAAATTGCACGATATCACAAATTTGTTAGATTCTAGCAAATTTGCGAGACAAGACTTTTCGCGAGTACAGCAGAATTGTAGGATATCTTGTGTACAACGTCCACCATTGCCCGCCTAGGGACGGAAACTTTGAGGTGGAAATGCTCAACAAAAGACTAGTGAATCTTGAAATAGACTGGTAGATTTACTTAGCTTTACATTGCAAAGTTATCTGAAGTAATCCTGTCCAATCTCGTGACTGCCAGCACAAAATTAAGTCCCCGAGCAATTTAATGTATTTTCCTATATTTTACGCAAATTTGCACAAAATCAACAAATTTGTGAGATTGGGAAATTTGCGTTACACCATCTAATATTGGTAGGTCAGCCTGACCACCAAAGTTGCGATCTCAACAAAATTCATTTCAATGCAGTCACGATGTTTAGTGGGCCGTGTGCGGGTGAGCCTTTGATGAATGTCATTCTACAAATAAGAGAATTTCAGACATACTGTGAAAGTCATCACAGAAGTGATTTCAGGTAAAGTTAATTCACATGGAGCTGACCAAGCAGTGAGCCGAACATTGGGCCAGCTATAGATAGTGGGCCGAACCTTAGCTGATATTGGGCTGACATTAACTAGGTAGTGAGCTGACAGTGGGCCAACACTGAGCTGGTCATCCAGTGAGCTGACATTGGGCCAAGTTGGGTCAACCAGACAGTGAGTTGCCATTAAGTACGTCGACTTAGGGCTGACAGGACATTTGGCCGACATTGGGCTGACCTTACCCATATATTAGGCCTATTCCAGTCGGCCTTGGTGGCGATTTGCACTCTTTTAGTGCCCTCTTCTGGTTTAGGTTTATTGAATGCATAGTCTTGTATGCAAAGAATATTGCAATAAGTGATCAATGAAATCACTGCTGAATTTTATGAATGTCCAATATGGGATTCTAAGAAAAGAAATGGAGATTAACTTGACAGTCCACAGAAAACTCCATGAACTGCATTGTAACAACAATAGATATTTGATATTTAGTGATTACCTTGGATGGAACAAAGGAATAGCACACAAAATATAGTGTAATGTGCTCAACTACATTTCTTGAACAACTCATGTACAATATAGGCATTCTCTGAGGGTTTTCTGCTGTGCAGCCTATGTTTTTATGTACAATGAACGGGACATGTAATGTAGGGAGACTCCAGTAGTATTGGCTCTGTTGTGTGGGCATGTTACAGCATGTATTTTAATGAATGCATTATGATGAATGCACTGCATCTGGAGGCCGGGTTGAAGGCAGGAATAAAATGTTTTAACATTGTCAATTATTTTCCTTTGTAGAAAACACAGGGTGGTCCGAAGGATGACCCCTGCGAGGAAAACTGCAGCGATGTTGCAAATGGTTGCTGAACAAAGGAATATGGACGCCCTGGAAAGACCATACCTTACTGAGGTAGATTTATAGTGTTTGTGAAGTAACTGCCAATAAGCTGTCAAATTTGCCAGTCTTTGAAATATACCCCTTGCAATTTATTTCTCCAAAGAGACAACATGAATTTATAGAATGTTCGCCCTATATTGGTAAGGTGGATCGAAAAAAATGGTTTGGTTCCGATTCCTACAGACCCTATGTGAAACCCCCCTACTCGTTAACTTTTTATAGACTTTTTTTTCATGGTTCCAAAATGCGTAATTATACATTATAATTATTTAAAGAAATTTTTTTTTTTGTAAGCCAACCTACTGACTATAAATAAATTAATTTTACCGACATGTTGAGGTCACAAAATAACTTGAGGGCAATGAAATTGGAACCAAGCAATTTGTTTCATCCGGACTATAGGAAAAGAGAACTTTCGGGGAGGGCTCAGGCAGCTTAATTGGCCTCCCGAATCCCTTGGCCGCAGCTGTCCGCAACTGTGCTGATAAGAAGCAAGACATGTCTGCAGACTACTAACTTTTCCTTTCAGGAGGAAGATCAATTTCATGAACTGCAAATGGCAGCCGTGGAGGAAGATGCAAAAATCAAAGCCATTGAAGAACGTAGAAAAGAAAACTGGTGGAAAAATCGGTCAATGGAATCTGAACTACTTCATTTAAATGTTAATAAAGCCTGGGAGTGATATTTAAGGTTGTGTGGTATATTGTATGAATTTAATTTAAAAGTGTGTTTGCTTGAAATCATCATGTTCATTTGTAAATCTTATTTCCAAGACAATAAACAAAGTTCTTGATGGATTATCATTTTTATTATTATATATCTAACATATTAGCAAGAAAACTAGTACCATAAACAAAACAAACCCGCTGTAAGTAGAGCAATGTAATGCACACATTTTCTCCAAACATAAACAATTAATTGCTATCACAATTTTCGGACTTGAAAAATCAAGGAAGCAACCCTGTATGGAAAACTGGAATGATCTGGAAAACTGGAATGATCTTCAATGGGGAGAAAAAGTACCACAAAAGGTCACTGACACCGTAGCAGACGTCATCTGTATTGTCACGTAATCCATATAACAATGGGGTGGTGACATCATCTTATTGTCTTTTTATGTGCATCCGTCGTAGTGCCCTCTGTAGGCTCTGTTGCTTTTTCTATCCATTTACACACAGCACTTAGTTACCCTAACTATTAAGTATCATATATTCAGGAAGAACTTATAAGAAACAATGCATTCTGCACTATCAGCATTTAGGATTGTCACGATACAGCGAAAGTGTCGCACAATTATTTTATCACAATTATATGCATAATTTTAATAATATGGTCATGGACTTCTAGTTCAAATGCATTTTTAGCTAATATAATAAACTAGCGTACCACACCTGTGGGAAAAAATGCCTACTATCCATTGTGATTCATTAAGGCTTGTAGATTTCAATGATCCAGAAGCATGAGTTCCAGAATAACAGACTGACAGTAAAATATTGCACAAAACATGATTAAAATTAAATAGAGGATACCATGCATCTTGCCAATTAGCAATAAACTGATGAAATGATTGATTCACAATTTTATGAGAAACCTGATCTGGTGATGTATGCATGCTGGACACAAAATGATTTAGCATACTGCCTTTATAATTTAACTCACTCATTAATTCCACTCTTATTGTTGGAGAGAGCATGGTTTTAGCTATAGAAAACTTTTCTTTTTTTTTTTTAAAAAAGGATGGACAGTGACTAAGTTATAAAAGATATAGTAATTCAGATTCGAATGAAGATCCAAACTAAATCGTTCATCTCAAACCACATGTAAATGCTTTTTTTTTTAGAATGCAATTGCACTAATATATAAAAAATTTAGCGACTAACTAAATGTTTATCTGGAAATATTTGGATCTTTCATAAAGTACAATAACCCATGATGTACAAACATTGCTAAACATCGCGGTAATCCACGATACATTTATCGGGGGTTTTTCCAATGGCGCTAATCGATTTTACTTATCGCGACAATCCAAATCACCATCATCTTACATAAAAACCCTAATAACAAAAATGTGTAAGCACTGTGGTTAAGCAGAATGGCACATGGAATGAACAAGATCAGGCGCAGCACCTGTTACCGGTACATGCTAGAAGGCACATAGGATGTGCTGAGCTCTGCCGGGCTTATAAAACCTTCGCACAGATTCCCCTCGATTACGCGGGTACCATGCCGTATTGGAGATCGGCGTATACATTGAGATGAGAAAGAGAAGAATATAATGATAGGCGGCATGCCAGGGTTTATGTATTATTATGAACAACAATGACGGAAGTGCAACAAATACAACTTTCGCTGATTTAGGGGATCGCCTGTCGAGGGTGACGTTATACGCACGTCTCACCTGATCACGCAAGAGTAGGCATACTGTATTGAAGGACCCAAGTCAATGCGTGTGTTCAGCAAAAAATGCCAGTGTGCAGAATAATGAATTAAGCCTAAAAAACATAGACTGCCTGTTAAAGAACACATACTGAGCTATATAGCGATACACAGCTTACTTCTGGAAACCGATCGTGGACTTTGGCGGGAATGGTGATATTATGGACTGTTGGTCTGAGAACAGCAGCTCTGCCCTTCCAGGCAGAGCTAATAAATTGGTTAAGCACAATTAGAATCGAAGCATTACATAATACTGGACATAGCCTATGCCCAGTATCATTCTGCATATAATTGTAAGTGTACAAAGGCAGAACTAACTCTATTCCATTGGCTTCTAAGCAGTACAAAAATGGGTGAAACCAGTTTATGACCAAATATTTACAACTGCAGGTCTTGTACGGGAATGATACTATCAATTCTCAATATCTCTTCTCCCAGCCCAAGGGGTCATTCCTGAAATTGGAGATTGAATATGAATTAGCAAAACAAAATCAATCTACATTATATAACAGGAATTAAATGATCCTTATAATGTTGAATGACCAGAACGTTTAATTAAAGACATCATTGAGCTTCACTGCAACAAACCCATGCGTTTATACCATGATATGACCGTCAATTTTAACATCAGACCAAAGAAGTTTAAAGTTAACTTGTTATAACTTCATTACTAACTATTAAAATGAATTGTAGGAACTGTAATAACAGGTACTTGCTGAACGCTTAAGTATATACGTATACATTCAGTACACAGTATACACGTACTGAAACTACTATAGGATCACATATAACAATGGTAACCAGTTAAAATAATGAAGATTACTGCTACAACTTTTCTATGATGTAAATACTCATACCAATATCATTGATTATTAGCAATACTTACATGATTTCTTCCTTTGTTATCACTTTACCAGCCATCATAAACTCAGCTGCTTTCGCAACGTAAGGATCGTAATTAAGACTGGCAACTGCTACCACCTTGTCGCCCCTAAAAAGTGCAAGAGAATAAATAGAACGTACTATATTCCATTAATTTCAAGACATTTCTATACTGTACACAGATATTTGCCCAGAAGAAGGCCTCTCATTGGCTAAACATTCCAGACCTGATAGGCAACAGGCGCAGACTTCAAATAAAACACCTGCTTTTTTATTTTTTATGCAAATCAAGGTCAGGTAATGCTCGACACTGACTGTTTTACTGGGTGTTTGTGGAGTGTGTGCTCCCTTACTGTTATTTTCATAATGCGTTATTTCGATGAATGTTTAATCATTATTGTTAATTGTGATAGTAGGAAGCTTTCAATTAATCTTACTTGGTGTAGTAAGCAATGAACTTCAGTTCATCCAAGTCCCCATGAATGATGGTGTCATCATAACCAAGACCAAAGCCTGTATATCGCACACTCTTTCCGAATTGCACAGTCCAAAAGAAGGGTACACTTTTGATCTCCGTTGGTTTGCCAAGCATGTTCAACGCAGCAATGCGACCTAAAAGGAAAGATAACCATCTTAAAATTGTCTTCTTAATTCAATCAACGAAACATACACATTAATTACAAGCTACAATAAGATAGCTAAAATAGCATGCTATTTTTTAATAACTTCCCATCTTCAATGATCTTCCCAATTAATTATCATCCAATATAACCTGAACTTCAAAGGTGAACAATGACGTAATCGCTTGAAAGAAAAATTACATGAAATATGCCTTGAAAACTTAATTTATCATATATGCGCCCCTTCTTTTCTTCTAAGTAGCATCATCATACAACACATTCATTCTACTAGAAGTCATGGCCTATTAAGGTCTTCGTGGGCACTATATGTATATTGTATACTGATCCAGGGTACTGCCTATAGACATAGTAGCACTGTACCAAACAGAGGCTTCTTACAAGTTCCAGACAAATATTATTGCAACCTCATTCTTAATATAATATTCTTCATTTGAAAGAAAAAAATTTGGACCATATCTGCTCATATATACAGATTTCAACCAAAAATACCAATAGTGCTATTTGTGTCACGAAATTATATTATTTATTCTGCTTGTAATTGAGAAATAATACTTAAACACAGATTTTGGAAACTGTCCTGATAATCCAATGGTATTGGAGGGCACTGTAACCGATAAAAATCCCATAATTGCACTTACCGTGTTGGTGAGACATCTGCCAATGCTGAACATTAGAGTGCTCATTGTTGTTGATGAAGAGAGGGAAATTGACAATGTCACCGCCAGCAAAAATGTCTGCTTTGTTGGTGGCCATTTGCTGGAATGACACAAAATAACATTAAAACTACATCGTAATTGTAACTTACATTATAGGGGGAGTTATGTTGCTATTGTTATTGTAGCAGTGTAAATTGCTCATATCTCAGCAACCACAAGTTGCACTGACCTCACAGTAATACAGTATGTAAAGGGAGTCTCTCGATGGAGGTAAATGGATTTGACCCCCCCCCCCCCACCCCATTTTCAAGGTATTAGGGATTTAGATCAGGACGTTTCACGAACGGTCATTATTACACAAACATGACTTTCGTTTTCTGGGGGCATTTACTCAGTATAACTTGCATCTAGAAAGGCGGGGTTGGTATTTAAAAAATGGACTTCTCATGCTCCAAAAGCCAGTCAATAATTAAGTCTCTTGTGATTGCTGAGATATGGGCTATTAACACTGCCCTCCAGTTTGGAAATGCCCTGATCTACTGGTTTCGTTATGCTATTGATGATAAAGCATTTTGATGTCAAGACTTAACTTCAAATTCTTAAGTTGAGGACATTGTTGTTAAGTGTAGGAGTTGCATATGCTACTTAACTGGGCCTATTTGGTAATTATCCAGCAGTTCAACATTTGCAGTATGCAATCTTGGCGAAGAAACATGATCAGAATTTAAATAAAATCAGCATAAAATGTCAGAAACAAAAAAACAAAAAACGCGAGAACAAACCTTGTCAACATTGATAAACCCTCTTTCTGATATGTCCAGCCCTGATGATTCCAAGAACTTGGTAGTTGGGAAGACACCTATTCAAACAAGATGTACACAAAATGCATGAAAGCATGTTCCTAGTTCATAATTATGATGTTAAATATCAGAAAATTTGATGCTGCAATGGCCCAAAAGGCTAACGACAAATACCCATAGTGGGCTCTCATAATGTATTTTTTTTATAATTTTTAGTATTCATATTTGTACTGTATTTCTGTCCAAATAAAAGTCTTCTGTATCAATGACATAAACAATCAAATACAAAGAACGTACCAATGCCAATAACACACAGATCAGCTGGTAATCTTGTGTCATCCTGAAGTACAATTTCGGTCAGTTTTCCATTTTCTCCCACAAATTCCTTCGCTGACTGGCCAAGATAAAACTTGGTTCCTTTCTCTTCGTGTAACTAGTGACAACGGAAAACAATAGTTAAAACTAAATAGACGCAAGTCCAAACTGTTATTATAATCTTTAAATATGTACGCTAACTTCTACATGCAGTTATGTTATTAAAGTAAAGACTAAACATAAATTAGTATGAGGTGTAAAACATGTTAAGTACAACAAAACGAATGCACAAAAATATCAATTTGGTGAAACTAACACAGTTAGTGAATCAAGCATAGATTTTTAAACTTATCTACATAGTTAAAGGTAATATTCAGTTCTAGACAATTACCCAATTGTTGAATTGTGACAAAAGAAAAATCACCCAAAGCCAAAAGAAATTCAGTGCAGCATTTTTCCAATAGTGTTCTAGTTATGACCTGCAATTTCAGCTAAAAAGCCTCAACATTGACTGACTGACTGATTGGTTGATTGGTTGAACACTATCCATGATTACGTAAAACTGTGCACATACTATACATGACAGGGCCAGAAACAAACTCACAACTATTCAAAGGCACGGATTAAGAGGTGTCCCCCCCCCCCCCCCACCCGTTTTATGCCAAAGTTACGTTGCCAAGACAACATCATAGATGAGGCAATAAAGGTTGAACCAAACATTACACTCTGGCATTACTTCTTTTACCGGAATGATTGAATGTTTTGAAAACAATGTTCCGGTACTTTCTATTTAATTTTATATAAATATCGGGATTTTACTCTAAGATGTAGAGCAACTCTTTTTTGTCAGAAAAGTTGTTCTAATTTCAGAAACTGGTGGCAAAAGTGTGTCATTGGTGGTTTGACCCTAATATATGAAGAGTTTAGCAAATGTGACATAATTATGTTTCTACAAATGCTCATGTGCCATCAGATTGATAGTTTAGGTCACTCTTGATGACTTAATTTGGTTTACGGAGCTTTGAGCTTCTGGTTTCTGGCCCTGGACATAGCAAGCAAATTGGATAAATTAATTTCAATAATTCAATTTACAAGTACACACTTTCTGAATTGCTAGTCCCACTTCCTCTCCGAGGACCAGTTTGAATGGTACATCAACCAGATCAACTGTCACTATGTCCTTTGCCGACTCAGCTATGCATGAAGCCACTTCCATGCCTGTTGCATCAAGGGTGCATTTTAGAGCCAAATTATACAAAGAAGTGCAGCAACCATTGAGGTATCGTGGATATATATTCATTAGGATGGGTCTCTTATCTATATACATATATAATAATTAATGCTGGCACTACACTGGACACTGATAAAACATGGATATATATCTTAGTCAGTTTAAATAGTCCTTACAATACACATGGTATTCATTGACACACCTAATTCCAAACAAAAGCAGTTGCAGATCCACTCCCATGAATTAGAAATACACACAGCAGCTAGCAATTTACGGCAAGCAAACAAGGTGAAAATAATACCTGTACATATAAAAATATAAACCCCCACCATAAAACCAAATTTCAGGTATCTACAATTCTACACTTACTTTCCTATTCAAGCGAACTTAGATTTTTAAATAACAAGCAGTTAGCGCAACTAGACACAATTAAGCATAGATTATTAAAAGCAAATTGAATAGCAATACAGTGGTGCTAGTCTATGGAGGAAAAGAGATGAAAGACAATGGTGCTAGTTCTGTATTTCTAAAATATTTTACTAACTTTCCTAATTGCAGCTCCCAATTTTGGACCAAGGCTGTACATGAAGATCTCAGGACTATGACCTACAACTGACACCTCACTGGACTTTCCCGCAGCAAATGCAGCCATTTCAATTCCTGTACATACAAACACCATACCACTATTAAAACAGTTATAAATTAGTTTAAAATTATGACAATATTATGCTGTAAGTGTTGAACGGAGCAAAAAGACTTATGGTGCATGCCTGGCATTGCCGGCATATTCTACTAGGCGTATTAGTGATATGATACATCTAATTGGGAACAGCATTTGAACAATCGAGGGAGAGGCACCTATTCATTTGCAAATGAAAGACTGAAAAATTTTAACGCTTCTCTATTTCTCATTTATTTCCAGTTTTTGTGATTTAACATATTCCATTTTTGTGAATATGCATCTGCCAAAGTTTTTTTTATAATCATCATTTATTTTCTGTGGATAACCACATGACATACAATTGTCACATATAGATGGCGCTCCACCATATAGATCTGCCAAAGTTGCATAACATTACAGCATCATTTCATTAAATTATGTCATGGTTATAATTTGTGATGAGCAACTGGCGGCAAAGTGGCTAAATTGTTAATCAGCTCTTTGATGGGTTGAGTGAACTTGTGCTATAAGTCATTACCATTGTATGTATGTAACATTGTGTTAAATTGCTGCTGCCATGGCGATGCAAGTACTAAAAGCTTCCAACCTTATGTATGCTGCGTAACATTACATAAGTAGCAGCAGACAAAAACATTCCATAACCTGTTAGGTTTTCTTGCTTTTTGGATAGCTTAATTGAGTTTACAGGTATCCAAAAAAACATATCGGCATCCAGGCAATCTTAGCTTATCAAGAAAGCAACAAATAATGATATAATTCACATCATGCACTTCAACTACATTAACAATCAGTGGGAATAATCATGGTTCATGTTGCCATTTCTGATTGATTGATTGATTTGGTGCTTACTTAATGGCATTTTTGATTGATTATTTCGATGCTTGCATGTACAATCCCTAAATTAGTAGCTCAAAAAAAGTTATTTTATTATAATTTTATATTCCTATCTTAAACAGGAACATGCAATTTATTATGACAACAATAACAAAGGCACAAAATCTCAATATTTTCAAAAAGTTCTTTCTTTATAGCATAACATACTCAGCAACATTAAAAAAATTACATCCCAGATTTCTTTTTCTTTTTTTATAACAGAGATTGGCATCAGAGACAAATTCTTCAGAAGTATAATTGTTTTACAGCACAAAGGGTATTGAAATACTTTACCTATGAAAGAGGTTCCAATGATGACAACATTTTTATCCTTTGCAAGCGCTGCAATCCGGTTGGCATCTGCCGGAGTACGCAATATGCAAACATTTTCCAAGTCAGCTCCAGGGGTTGGTAATGTTCTTGGGCTGTTCAATATAAAAACAACAAAACACATGAAGAAAGAAGGTAATGAGGCAAAATGGAGCATTCGACACAAAATCTTTGATGTTCAAGTAAAAAAAAGGTCAATCCATTTTGCACCCAAAAAAATAAAAACAGTTCCACGTCTTGAAACTACATCACCCACTCACACGTTCTACCATGTTATGAAGATCAAAGTAACTCCAGTTTGTAAGTTAAAACATTTTTCCCCACAAAACTACCTCTGGTTTTTTGTTCCAATATATACCATCTACTCGTATATATGTTTATGTTACATCATCTGCTCATAAACATTTTAATGTGCATTTCAGTTACAACACAAAACTGAATTTATTTTATATTTATTATTATTTTTTATTTATTATCTTCTTTATTTTGGTACTAAATTGTGTTCTATAATTTTCTTATTTTTCCTCATTGTTATTTAACCCAAAATGTGATAAATATTTCATGTGTAAAATGTTCCATGTATAACTGTAAGTTATGCCATAAATGTGTTGGTGCACATAATTTATGATCATTGTATAGTTCAGTCATAATCTCATTCTAATCATCTATATATATTTTTTTTCATTTTGTTATTATTATTTTATCAGTCGGCTAAAAGCTTTATAGCTTATGTTCTAATTTTCGTTTTACACCTTCGACTATAAATAAAGTTTTATCTTATCTTACATGTCTACTATCAAGCCTCGGCTTTGTGTGTGTTCCCTTAAAAAAGCCATGTATTTTATTTACTAAATCTTGATTGTTCCTTTTGTTTGTATGTGGCTGTATGATTTGTACATGTACAAAGATTTTGTTATAAAATAAATTCAATTCAATTCTCAACTTTGCATAATTAAAAATCTTACGTTCCACCAGTGGCGATGAATAATTTGTCAAATTTAATTTTTTCTCCATCCTTGAAAGTGACCTGTTTATCATCAGCATCAACGTCCACAGCCTAGAAATACAAAAACAGCGTCATGTAAAACATTTTTGGGCAACAAAGAGAACCATGTTTGTCTCACCTACATAAGTGTAACCCTCCTGCATTACAATGAATTAAAGTAACTGTTGAGACAAATTTTGTGGTCATTTTTCCAAGATCAAACACTGACCATTCATAAATTATTTAGATGACCGAGCCATTTGTCTATCACAGCTCATGAATTAAAACACATATATAGTATCATTAACTTTGGAAAACCATCCAACAGCCATTTTAGTTCTCAGATGTATTTTTCCAGAATGTTTGTCATTCAATGTGGAGGAAGAGTACCAACAGAGGTCACTGCCACCATAGCAGATAAGTAGGGTCAATCCATATAAATTCACCGAAAGCTCCCCAGGTCACCATCTCAAAAAAATTAAAATAAATTACCATTTGTAGGTCTATATAATTAATGGAAAAATCCTAAATTTCAGGTCTCCAGTGTCAGTAGTTTAGAAGATACAGAAATTTGAAATTTTATTATTTTTTTGCGGAAAAGCCAATCGGCATGAATTTCCAAGTTATCTCTCTTATTTTTCATAATGTAGGCATGAAATTTTGTACCTAGGGTAAAGAAGTTGTATTGAATCTATGTATGCTGTTACATCAGGGCTATTGGTGATATTTAAAAAAATGTAATTAATAAAATTTCAAATTGCTGTATATTCTAAACCATTGACACTGGAGACCTGAATTTTGGATTTTTCCATTAATTATATAGTCCTACAACTAGTATTTTTGCAGAATATTCTGAGATGGTGACCTGGGAAGTTTGTCTGAATTTCGGTGAATTCATATGGATTGACCCAGTATTGTTCGATGACATCATCTATTCTGCGATGTCATCAATGCAACAATGATGTAGTAACGTCATCTTATTGTCTTTATATGCTACGGTCCTGTGCCCCCTGTAGGCTCTGTTATTTTTTCTCCCCATTACATACGTCACAAGAGTTGGATAGTTGTTTAGAGCTTTTATTTGCAATGAGATATCTGCTATAGAAAACAAAATAATTTAAAATAATTATACACCTACTTCTTTATTTGTTGATACCGTTATATCAGACCAGTCATAGAAGTCTTTATTTCTCAGCTGCAAAGCTTCTGCTGCGCTGGTCATGGCTTTGCTAAGCTTTGGGCGATCATATGGCAAAGATGATTCTTTTGTTGCTATGACGACCTTTCCTTTAAACCCTTCTTGCCTCAGTGTTTCTGCACATGCATTTCCTGCACCACCTAGCGGTTAAAAAAGGCAATACTGTCATTAAGAAAGAGTGATATAACAGATTTTTGAGTCATGTACATCTCCATGACTTTAACTGTGCGAATTCATTACTTATCCTAATATCACCTTAAGAAATCTGTTTTATGAGGTAAATGTTACTGGTAGTATATGGGTCATTAATATGAATACTTAATATCACCTAAAGAAATCTGTTTTATGAGGGAGCTGTTATTGGTAGTATAATTCCTCAACTTTCAAATGTGATTATTACATGCAAAATCAAAATGGTTTTGATGATATGAATGTGGTATGAGGATGAGCAAAGCAATTTTAAGATATTAATAGACACAATAAATGTTTGCAGGAGTCGGTCATAACTGATATTTTTGCTGTAAAAGGCAGCAAATATGGCATGTCCCACACCTCATTTTACATATGTCTTTACCCTGTCCAAGGAATGCAAGTTGAAAATCATTTGTATTAATCACATTGATATAATCAGAAGTTGAATTTTCAACTGGTGAAGAAAATTGTGAATTATTTGCAGTCCACAGAATTAATGTCCCTTCTGTTACCATTACAAGAGCATGCTGCTAGATGAAAAACAAAAATTGTTAGGTTTGTGCACTTTTCAAGATATGAAAGCACTGATATGGGGGACTTCGGGATGTCTGCTTATCTTACATAATTGGAAAATTTGTTTCCAGTATGTAAGAAAAGGTTTGTAATGGCATGGGGTGACTTTTTGTTTTGTCCTTCCTGTTACTAAGTTTAGGAGGAAATTATTTATCATAGAAAAAAGCTTTAAAGCAATTCTTAATGTACTCCGTGATTACGAAATGGAATGGAAAATTGGGTGAAATTAGTACCATTTCCCATTCAGATATTGTATAAAGTTTCCTTAAATGTCTATCCTGTTACTGTCCTTCCTTTTACCATAATGGCTGACAAAGCAGGTCACATTTTCATTCATTCATAATTCATTCAATAATTTGGTCATTCATTCAATATTTGCCATCAGCACATTGCATCATTTCTACCACAGATGATTGAGGCAAATTACATCCTAAGTCAGTAACACATTTCAGAGAAAACCTTTTTAATTTACCAGATCCAATAATAAGGAACAGCCTCTTATCCTCCTCTTCCTTGGCAACTGACATGTGCTTGACCCTCTTCAAGGTCGTCAAGGCACTCTTCTTTGCTTTGACCTTCACCTTGTCACCTTCGACCGTGACCTACATCAGAAAATAAAGTGGTTTTGAGAAATAACATTCCTTAGTGTTACTACTGAATTCTCTACGGCGAACATCTCTCACCAAATCTTCTAGCAGAAGTTTTCTAACTTTTCTTACATGACAGAAAATTATCAATGTCTAACCCATGTAGGTAAATTAAAGGTACTTCATTGCTACTAAAAATAGCAACTTACTTCAAACTTTTGCAAACTGTCCAGGCCTGGGAAGTCCTCGATATCACCCGTAGCAACATTAAAGCAAGCACCATGCCATGGGCATCGTACACGGCCATTGCAGTAAGCACCTGTTTAAAAGAAAAATCACATTACTCATTTGAATTTACTGGATTATTATATCTTTCATCAAAAGGTTTATTCCAGTCATCAGTAAAGTATGAATAGGTGCTGCAAGTCTTCAACAATGTTAAACAAAAAAGGAAAGAAGACATTACAACAAGGGCAGTTCATGAACATAATAATTTATGTGCACATACCTTTAACAAGTGGAGCACCGTAATGGGTGCATTTGTGGCCAACAGCATGGAACTGTCCATTGTCCTTCACTAAAAGAGCTTTGCCGTCACCGACATCAACTTCTTTCATCCTGAAGAGACAGAAATGCAAGAGTTTCAATCAAGGTTTGTATAAATAATAATGTATATGTATACATAAAATGGGGAACTAAGTACAGCTGGGGATTTGACGGCAGGTATACTCAGCAGAGATAGGCTCAACGAAACAGAAGTACTACACTGTCTGTATCTTCAATTGCATAAGGGAAATATGTGGAAGGAGCTGTACGACAGACAAATGCCCTGGAAGGTAATAAAATTCATCAGAAAAATGCTCAGCCCATCAATATTCAATGTCAGTTCACACTTGAAAATCAGTTCAAATATCATTTCCGCAACATATTAAGTGTCATTTTGGCATTGTTCGTCAATCAAACTGTTTACAGCTGTAATTTTAACAGTATCGCCTGCCCAAAAAACGCATGGGTCCCCCCGGGTTAAAGCTGACTAAGCTTCAGATTCAGACCGTTCATATTCTTGACATACAACACAGTCCACTTGGTAGCGTATCATTTCTCAGGACCCAGTAGCACTGAGACATTGACATTGACAAAACCATGACGGCTAGACAGCCAGTCGCCCAAAATGTATTTCTAGATCTACGAACATTCAAAACTCTTACTCTCCATCCTGCAAGTCGGTAACTTTGCAAACTTCTGCCTCCACTTCTTGGTCCCCTTCCGCATCAGCTGAAAATACAATTACAAACGGCAAATTATTGAAACTGAATTTACTTTTACAAATGCATGTCAGAATAATTCACAAAAGACCATCCTTTTCATAAGCTACTGAATGGTTGTAACTTACTTTAATGTTAATGTCAGGAGCATGCCTTTTTTTATCATCATCGAACTCATATGACCCATAGCACCAACAACTCTAATATTAATACAAATGCAAATTTTTCTTCTAGACTTGACTTTAGTTATTCTATCAGCAACATTGCATATATTCTTGCCGCTAACCATTCGAAGGAAGCCATTAAATAACATAACCATTATTACAGTTAACCTTGCATAAGTCAAATTTTTGCACAACTTGAACTAACTTTCGCAGAACTTTTACTTATTCACCGTGTTGAAACTTTGTCTAAATTCAATTGAATCAGATGGTCCATTTGACTTAGAGAAGGTTTACTGTATATTAGGACATAAATATGCATTCAAACTTATCAATAAAGATAAGCGAGAAAAAGAAAGTCATACACCTTGGATAAAGTTCACAATTAACAAGGCAAAGAACAGGCGTGTTCAAAAATCAATCAATGAGGAAGTTATAACAATATTATTTAAAACAATGATAAATATTTTATGATAATTTGAAGTACATCGTAAGCATCAGACCACCTTTAATAATAATTCTATCAACATGATCAATGGATTTAGTGCATGTTATTTCTTATCTTCATCTCTCATTCATTCCACCAAGGTCAAACAAAGGTCAATTAAACAAGATAACCAGACAGAGTAGGAAGAAATGCATACAATAGACTATGATAAATTAACTATTAATCATTCGTGAGATATAATAGTGCTAATAGTAGTGACTTATCGGAGCACCGTGACAGACTCACACTGGTCTTTGTAAAATGGTTTTTGATCGAGAAAACCTAGCAATTGATTATCATACAGTATGCATAGTTTCACACCAATGGAGGAATACTGAATTCATCCGGTTACTTGACCTTAGGATAACCTGATGACTTTCATACCGACTACAAAGATAGCTAAACCAAACACAATAAACAATTCTACCACCGGACAATTAAGGTCACCATTCGATAAAAATTGTGTAGATGAATCAGTGCGCAATTTACACAAATTAAAGTAATCGACAAATCAAATCCTTAATCCCTGCATGTTCTCAGTCAATCGCAATATAATTAATCATTGAAACAATATTTTCTTGCTTATGTTATCACAAAATGAAGCAACAGAAGATTCTGCCACCATAAATGACCTTCACGACATTTACAATCTATTTTAAAACTAAAAACCTTCATATAGGACACCCTTAACTTAACCTAATAGAGTTTGGCAGAAATGCACCAAAATTGCAAAAATCTCACAATCAGAATATTCTTCCGCTATGCTTCCAATAGTCTTTTCCATTCCAGACGCTGTGGCGACAATTTTAGTGTCATCATCTGTTGATGATGATGATGATCCAGATGAAGATGCAGCTGTCACTACAGCTGGTTCAGAGGCTTTGGAGGGCTCAGCATATTTCTCAATAGTTGAGGTAGTTGATGACCGTACAACCGTTGAGTAGATGTCATCATATTCTGATTCCACTGTGGATGTTCGCATGACAGTCTCCTCCTTTTGGTGGACGGGTTTTGTCGCTGTGGCAACTGGAGTCGCAGTTGTTGTGGTACTGCTTTTTCCTACTTGCTGAGCGGATCCAGGTGTTGAAGTTGATGCAGCTGACGCAGCTGTTGAAGCTGACGCAGTTCTAGCAGTCTGCGAAGTTGATCCAGCTGTCTGCTGTGAAGTTTTCCCAACTATCTGTGTTGTTTTTTCAGGGGTAGCTGTCTTCCCAGTATTTGATGCAGGGGAAGGCTTGGAATTCACCACAGTTGGCTGTGTCTTTGCTACCGGTGCCACAGGTTTTGCGACAGGCGCTGGTGCCACAGGTTTTGCGACAGGCGCTGGGGCAGCTGCTCCAACTCCAGGTGTCCGAGGAACTTCAGCCGAGGATTGTCGACTGACAGACGCAGTTATGGCTTTGGGATCTGGAGGTGGCAAGTGCGCTGTATTCCTCACATAGGCATTATTCTTTCCAGTTGGCACCGGTGGGGTTGCCACTTCGCCGTCCGATGGTTGAGGCGTTGTCAGATCATATGCTACAAATTACAACAGCCACATTGAATCTGAGCAATACATTGAAATCTTTCATATTCTGCAAGGAGCTTTCAACATAACATTTGTTACCTACTAAACTTAGTTACATATATGCTTTCGACCCCATAGTATAACTAATTCCATATGATGAGGTCGCTTTCACTCAGTCATCTAGGAGAACTTTCGCACGCACTTTTTGACTGGTTTGTCAGCAGAGAAAATACAATTTGTGTAGACAGCATATTTTTTTCATAACAACATGATTCTTTCATCCCTTTATATTCCATCAAACTTAATAAATGTATAATAGTATGTTATGTTATGTTATTACATATCTATAATTTGATTTCAGTACTATTGTAGTCCGGTGCGAGTCGGGTGACAGTAGCTACCCCCGCATTAAACAGTCACCCGTTTTAAAAGTATATCTATCTAATCATTGAAATATAAACTTGTATGACAAACCTACTGGTTATTTTACAGATTCAGCACCCCACGTGATTTCTTCGACACTTACTTTTAAGCAGTAACCACATGTCTATACTGCCTCATAACATAAAGAGTGTAAAGGGTCTAACTTCATACTAAGTAATTAGCCCCTCAAGTTCTTAAAAATTGTTCAAGAGAAGAATAACTAAGTACAATGATAATATAACTTCTTAAGGCCACACTTGATTGATCCTTAGCTCTTGGATCTTCCCAGAGCAATTTTTAGGGGTCGGTCAGTTGAACTTTAAAAATTTCATTACATTTTTTATATATGATCGCAAATTTCCAAGGGGTGTTTGGGCACCATTGCATGGTGGAAGCCAATCCAGTGCCAGTATCGTTTAACAAAGGAATTTCCAACTATCAAGGTCGTGGAGCGTCCAACTATCAAGGTCGTGGAGCATCCAACTATCAAGGTCGTGGAGTGCCCAACTATCAAGGTCGTGAAGCCGGTCATTTTTCTTTCCATGTGATCCTGAATTGTACACGAACGTGACTGTAGTGACTTTGTAGCTAAGCAAAAAGTTAAAAGTGTGTGCTTACTGATGTGTATAAATGGAGTTAAAAGACGAACCTCTGTAGACTTGTTGGACTTTCTATGTAATTGTAGAAGGACTGGAGTTAGCCAGGGGGCAACCTGATCAACCTGGTCAATCAGGTCATCTGACCTTAGTGGTTAATTTGCTGGGAGCCTTGAGACAAATGTGATTTTATTCTGAAATCTTGTTATATATCCCGAAGTGACCTATTATTATATTTTCTCTAGACACATTTTCCATCATATCGACAGTTTGAGAAGCTAAAAGTTTAAAAAATGTTAATAACTCCAGTGTAGGTAGAAATACAATAAGTCAAAGATGCACAGACAGTTCAGTCATAGCTTAAACATTGAAAATCAAACAGAATACCTTATCATCAGTGATAAGTAGACCTATTACAACATATGCAATTAGCAATAATTAGCAATCCACAGATCAATATGTGTTTGATAAATTGATATGGCATGTGATGATCCATACTAAAAATAGATCATTGTTGATCAATTAAACATGCACCAGGCATGTCAGAGTGTATGAGCACACCCAGACCCTAATTTGCCAGATTTATTGAATATAACAGAAAATTACCTTTAATTTTGCCTGTGCAATTCCCCATGGTGACAATCTTTGGAATTTGTTTTCAGTAGCAGTCACAAGTATCTTTTAAACAATGTTAAATCAAGCAGATCGAAATAATCGACACCACTCCGAATCAAAACAGCCTGAATATTGATGAAAATGCACTCTGTCAATGTTCTGCACAACCATCCGAGTGGTTCATTCACTTTAAAAAAGCTAAAAAGTGTCCGAAAATGATCCTGTTAAAAATTCAGTTATCCGCACTGATAATCACTGAATCCATATTGAACCATTCCAATAGCATTCTTGGTTCATCCAATTCATTAATGGCACATGCACCTGTTGTCACCAGTAACAATATAGTTCGATACAGGACAGTCTAATAAACAGCATTAAATATGCATGATGTATAGCAGAGACTTGGATGCACAATGCACACGTCGTGCTCTCCTAAGATCATTCATATGCTAAATACTTGTATAAGATCCAGTTCTTCTCGTCTCTCATACTTCTCAACTTTTTAATTTTTCTCTGAAGATTAGATTTTTACTCATACGAAATACCTTTAGCTAACATGTTTAAATTGCAGCAAAAAACATATATTTTATAAGTACAAGTTGCAGAAGAAACAATCTTACATGATACAAGATGCCATGCAAATATGTATCATATATATATATATAATAATCCAACTAATAATCTGCCATTAAATCCATGTTTTTACAGACAACACTATCCAGCGTTAAGCAAATTGGATAAGCTGGGAGAACCAAGCTTTCTTTATATATATATATATATATATATATATATATATATATATATATATATATATATATATATATATTATTTGAATATAGGCATATACAAAATTGGATGCAAATGATGTTTAATTTCCTGGTCACTATGTCAAGAAAGTCTTTTCTGGGTGAAAAATGTTTTGTCAATGTTGTCATCCAGCATATATGCTGACACCGTGAAAAAGAAATTCCATGCATCAGTGATTCAGCATAGCATGTCAACTGGTAAGGTAGGGCTAATTTCAGGATATTACTCAGAACATTTGTCACGTACATTTCACTAGTATTTAGTTGTTAGTGATTTATGCAGACATTCAGTTGGTGGTGCTCAAACAACAAAAATCATACCCAAGACTTTAATGCTGAAGGACGTAAGCATGTTGAACTAATTATCAATAATCATATTAATAATTAATAACATGCTAGTTCACTGGGATAAATATAATCTGTCATCATGTTAATTGGGCATCTTAAACTTCTTTGATCTGTCGATTTAATAAGAAATGTGCCGTCAGAAAATAAAATGACCAAGTCACATTTATTCTACTTTTTAATTTTTGAATGACCGACCCTTAAAACTTTCCTGAGAAGATCCGAGACACTAAAGATGATACATCAACTGAGTGTGGCCTTAGAGACAATATTTTGTTGCCCAGTCACTGTGTTAAAATGCACAACCTGGCTGAGCAGATATTTCTACGAAAAGTACAGAAAAAAAATTTATATTATTCCTAAGCATTTCGCAACAATACGCCATTTACAGCTACTCTTTTTCTTCTGCTGCTATTTCTTTTAAATATCAAATTTATTACCATTTGCGATGTTCTGAAAATAATAGACTGGCCTGCTTTCAATATCATTCACGCATCAATCAATATCTAAAGTGTCACGCAAAATTATATCTACCATAGAATGATAATATAAGGTGATAGTGTGCATCACCGAATGACAGTGCAAAATTGAATGAATATATCTATCATGAGATAGACAGGTTGTCACGACTTCAGAAAGCTAAATGTTCATGGACACATTAGATTATTAAAGTCAAACATATTGCTGGCAGTTTCAGTGATATTTATATACCAAGGCAATTTTACAATATGTAAGCAATTGTACAAATTCTCATGTACAACGGTTAACTATTGGTAGGCAACCAGAAAGTGGGCGGAGCCTGCAGCAACATCACCAGCGTCATCATGGTCATACTAGAAATAATTCATCAGGTGCAGGCAATCCTCACTGTCTGAATCACTGGCTGACTTCCTTGTACATTTTCTTGAATAACTAGTTTTCATCCAATTTTATTTTCAAAAAGCTAAGACCTTCACCTATCTTTCCAAGCGACTGGCATTAATCATTTAGATTAATGATATTATTTTAGACTGCGCACTATTTTTACAATCCGAATGGGAAATAAAATAGAAGATTCAGTTCTGACAAAATGGTTACATTGTGGGACATGAGATATGTCCACCCTCAAATGTCATGTATAACTTGGCCTTCGTCCTTGTTGTACATAGACATTTTTGGGTGCGCATATCTTCATGTCTCACATGTATAATTGAACTGGAAAATATTCATGCCATGATGATGACATGGTTTAATAAGTATATGTACTGGAGAATACCAAAATACACTGTATTGTTATATCACTTCCTTGGTTCACAGTAAGCATGACCCATTCTTCACAGTTGAAGAAACAGGGGCATGTTCACAGGTGAAGGAACAGGGGCAGATCCATAAATTTGTGAAAGGGGGTGGGGAGGGGGGGGGGGATGATAGTGAGAAATGAAGGTTAACCCCTTCGAGTCAGACATGCACTTAATTTTGGCCATTAAAAAAAAAGGAGGGGGGGGGGGGGGGGGGTACATGTCCCTTGCGCCCACCTCTGCATCTACCTGTGAGAACCCTACACAGCAAAAGCACTAGTTATAAAAAAGCACTTGGTCTAAAGGTATCTTTAGCTGCTTCCAATGTAAAATTCTATGTTTTATTCAATATAGAGAGACAGTACTGGTTCACTCTATGAATGTACCACCCAAGTTCAGTGACTGTACCACACTTATGTTTAGTTATTTCGCTCACGCAAGAAAGATAACAACATCCCACTTGCTTGTTTTGATGGGGGGACAGGATGAAAATTAAATGACAGTGGCTTGCCTATTCAAAAGTAGTTATAGGTCTCGTTGATTCATTAATCATTCGAGAATATCATTTGATATCTAGTTTTCTTGTTTGCAGCCTAATTTTTCTTATGTCTGGCATAGTTTACAGTTCACAGATAACACTCTTCTTAACGGCTGAATTAAAGTCTACGGAGCATTGTTAAGGTCTAGATGTTCAGAGACTAAGTGTACAGCATGAGTAGATATAAATAAAGAATTTCTTTGATCCAAAAAAAAAAAAAGAGATAATAACACTGGAAACTGAAAATACCGAAGATAAGAAATGGTTAATCAGATAACTTGCACCAATTGTTAAAGAGAGCATAATTACTACAGAGGTGAAACAATAATGCGAAACCATTGAATTGAGATGATGAGTTACAAAAATCTGCCATTTACTAAACCTTTCTCTGAATCATTAAGTAGTTTAGAAAAATATAAACCTTCAATTAATTGATGACCTTAATGATATAAAATACTATGTTGTCGGAACTTGATACTTACCAACAGCAGACAGGCCATGTATCTTTATAATCCATGCATATCTAAATTTATCATTTTACGGTTTGACTGCAATGACTAATTCACAAAGCAACAATGAAAATTTGCAATTATCATTGCAATCAAAAATATAAATGCATGCTTTTGACAAACTTGACAGTTGCCAAACAAATGTAGACGTGGAACTAGGTGTATTATTAACTATATTATAATATATATATTATGATAAAGTTAATTAAACTTACACTTTTTGGAGGAATTCCCTCCCATGGCTGCAGCTTGTCTTTTCCGATCACTTCTGAGCCCAACGGAACTTGTCATTCAAGAGTCCTGTTATCTGCAAAAAGAATGACGTATATTTGACCTTCTGGTTTCCTGGACCTCGAATTAGCATATAATCAACCTGTGGCCAAGGTTCTCTTAAATCCTGTTTCAACCCAACCGACCCACTCAAATACTAGATAAATACCAGCCATACCAAATAAATACAAGTCACAAAATTAATTGCAGTTTATTGAAGACAGTGCCATAAATAAACTTCCTAAACATGTTTAATTAGGTGTTATATATAATTCCATCACCTCAAAAATTTGTAAAATTTAAATTTAAAAAAAGGCTAATTAATAACAACAGACACAGTATGCATGCATTACTTAACAAAAATTTAATTCTATAAACAACTAAAAATTTTCAGTCTCAGGTGCAACTTGTAAAACAAAACCAACACAAATTTTGCACTTATAATACTCAGACAATCAACTCATAAAATTCTCAGACCCTCTTTTTATCTAACCAAAGATAAGCTTGTGGAACAAATCAATATCTCTATGTCATAGATATAACTTTTCTTCTTCGCATACATTCTTAGTAGATATTTATTCTTAGTATTTATACAAAATCTATAATTTGTGGCATGATATATGCTTGTGTTTCATCAATATCTGATGTTTCATTCATCTATATATATAGATTTTATTTTATTATTGGTGCTGACATAAAATGTCAATACTTCCTCGATAAAACCATTTCAAATTCATATTTGTGATGTTAGACATCCATCTTATTTTTAGGTGTTTTTTTTCTAGGTACATTACTACAGGTTTTACAATATCTCTGAAACTAATCAAGTGAATAGGAATACCTTTCACATTATGTTTAACCTGTTGAACAGAAAGGCACTGTGCAAAATTTAAGCCAGGGCTGTAAGTTGACACAAGTGTTAGAATATGCACTTAGACTAGCTCCTTCCAAAAAGCCAGTTTTGAGTCGGTAAATGCTGTCATTTATGAAAATTTGGTGTTTTGCAATTTTCAATCTTTAATCTTTATAACAGAAGCCATTCATCAGATAAGGTCTATTTCAGACAATATACCATACCACGTATTTGAGAAGCTTTCTACCAAATTTCAGGCCACCCAGCATTCTCAGTGTGTTAAAATCTTGAGATAAACTCCTGGCAGTCTATGTTCCTAGATCATAGTACAAGATACAGTGTATTTATCATAAAAAATTCACTTCTGTGTGGGAAGAGGACTTACTTATTATTAAACTTCAGTTACCAGATTTTTTATTAGAGAGAGAATAGAGAGAATAAATGTTTATTTGAGGTCTCCTGATGAGACCAAACTCTTTCTTCTTTCTATATCATTAATATTCATATTAATACTTTTGTGTGTATGTATTTCTGTATGTATGTATGCCTGAGTGTTGTTATGATTGTACTCGCAAATAACATTTATTCTCTCTATTCTCTCTCTCTCTCTTCAACATGCAGTTTTGTGGGATGAACATGATGAAGAAAGGTTATCGGTTATATTGCACGAGGTGAAGTGATACTTATTCTGGATAGAGATACGAGAATTTTTCTAAGCGTTGCTAACAGTGCTGTAGCCACTTTAACGACAAGTTTCTCTAAATGAGTGTTAAAGAATCTACTACAATCAAATGGGGCTTATGTGGGAATCATCCATGGACATGCTCCACAGTATCTCACAGAGAAACTGCTCTCTACTCAGTGTTCGCGGAAAGCATAAAATAGCTGCCGGTCCCAAGAACCAGCTGTGTGGGAAACCTGCCAGTCCTTGAGCAAACCTGCCGGTCCCTACCAGTCCCTACCAGACCATAACAGTAGCCTTTCATTCAGACCTGCCGGTCCCCAGAATTTTTTTCCCCAGAACCGGAAAGTCATCAAACCTGTTGGTCCTGTCTTGAAGCTGCCGGTCTCTACTGTCTCTACTACTCTAGAGCTGCTCGTAATCAACACCATCATCTTTGCTATATAGTGACAAGAAGACCGGACCTCAATTCATTTGTGTCCCATCCCCGTAAAGTACCATGGGGTGGGGTCTGGGGAAACTCGCTGGACCCGTCTCCCTAGGAAAACTGCTCCTCTCCCTCTTCCGATGAGAGACTCTCACTCAACAAGAACAAGGCGGGAGACGCGTCCATCGGCATCCACAATGCCAATAGTTAAAATTCTATAGCCACTGCATCTGCAGTAACAATTTAGCCAAAATGGCGGAAGTCTAAAACTTGCGACATCATTATGCTTGGATTCAGTGAATGACATCACAAATTACAACTTTTTTTTTCTTGGCGGGCTGTCACCCTCCCAAATCCCCCGCTAACTACAAAATATGTATTCTAATTGTACTTAAAAAATATGGTCCACAATGTTACTATATACACCATTAATTGGCAATATACTTGTGCCCACTGCACCCGCATTGCCAACAGCTATAACGGTTTATGGGCACTTAATCTGCAGTGTCTATACATAGTCATAGTCTATAGATAGCACCACCCTACCCCTTAAGTAAATAAACTCTACTTAACATGGCTATTTACATTGTAAATGGTTCAGATTTTTAGGGCATTATTATGTTATTGGGCTGAAACCAGCTGCCAGATGTTTGTATTGGCCTTGGCCTAACATTACACATACAGTGACACACTCAGTTAGCTGGTCATGCTTTAGTTATTTACCTTTCACACAGTTTCACCGTCACCAGCTAATTCCAGGTTAACCTTAAGTTAAATGGAGTATCATCTTCTTGTGGAATATTTTCACCAGGTGGCGCGTACGACTGTGGCACCATCTTGTGAGATATACCGTCACTGCATCAGAACTGTCAAGATGGCATGGCCTGTTTACATACTAACTGTGAACTTCCTCTTGTTATTTGACAAATCTATGGTAAATAGAATATAAGACATTGATATAACTGTAACCATATACATTATGCAGTCAAATGACAGTATGGCTAGTACTTGCCAGTACGTAAATATGACATGATATGTGTTTAAATATTGTTAAACTCCTTGCATTGGATATATGTCATCCCTACACATTTAATACAATACAATAACATTTTGTTGATTTAGGGATGTGCAGCACGTGACAAAAAATCAAGGACAAAAACAAAACAATTATCAATATAATATGATTATAGATTACATGTATTGCACATCATTACAACAGCTGAAATTCACAACACAGCACTAAAATTCAGTCTGAATGTGATATCTTCTTTTTTTTCAGGGTTATGCAAGATGTGGAGATTGGGAATGCTTTGGTAATTAATTATCTACACTAGCTCAGATTTATTCCCGTTAACTATACATGTCACCACCTAGTTCATGGGCGCAGATCCTGGACTGAATGTAATCCCTCTGCACTAAAAATATTATTCACTATATATATTTAATATATATAAATCTAAATCTTATATATTATATTTTGTAATGTCCTGTTTCATCATGCTCATTTGTACATAAATTGGCTTTTGAATTTGAAGTATTGGAGTATGTTTCATAAACAATCGGTTCAGCTGTTGTGTAAACTGGCATAGCTATATTTATGTGTGGCTTAAATTAAGGCGTATTTCTGGAGTCTGCCTTGTTTGCATTGATTAAGTATTGTGTCATGTGATTTCCCATTTGAATTAATGTTAAAGGTATATGCATCCCAACTGTAAATCTGAAGAATGTGCTACACATGAGAGTCAGTGGCAAGACAGGCATTTAAGAGTTTATAATAGACAGACATTTTTGGTGTCTTGCAGAAACTGGAGCATTTTGCTGTGCTGAGAATCCCAATATGTGCTGCTATCATGTTTGGAATTTCTGGTGTAAGTATAGATTTCAATATTATTTTGAGATATTTCAAATGACATACCTTTACATTTTAACAAAGGTGATATTATCAGCAGAGTTAATATGTTCTGTCTAGAATAATACATAAATAATAATCACATTTTATAACTAAACTTGTATAATATGTATAATGCATGTTTTAGAAATAGTATTATTTCTCACTCACCCTTAGATGAATTTAAGAAACCAATTTTTCTGAATCAAAGAGTTTTTAATCTTCTTTTCCATACAATGAGTGCGTTACAGAAAATGTAATGACAGGCACAAAATATAATGTTTGTTGACAAAAACTTTTGCAATAGGGACATAATAATATAATATGAGCTGAGAGGTGAATTTCACATAGAATAATATATGTAACGTACTAATTAATATGAGTAGTCAAGTCAAAGTAGGCCTACATTAATTGATCAAATTGATGATTTATTTTCAGGGTTTTGGATGTTTTGGCTTTTTATCATCATATTGGCACTTAGCTGTGGATTTTGGTGTCGTCGACGACGTGTAAGGAGTGCCAATGTAGATTACCAAATTTTTCGAAGACCTGAAAGCAGTTATGGTGCCACAGTGTGCACTGGCACAAGGGATGTCTCTACTGGATATGTTTCTCCTCCTTCATCAGTGTCTGTTGTAAGTAACCTCTGTTTAATTTTTATCTGCAAATGAGAACATATATGTATTGACATGGTTGAATTAATTTCATAATCAAAAAAGGTAAAATGGCAGGGCTTGACAGGTAAAACTGCCGCTGACAGTCAGCGGTGTTAATCAATCTGTCTCATGGGACTCTTAGCAACACAGACCATTGTTAAAGAACTGGCTTGTACATAGATGCATAGGGGAGCTAATTGAAATTAGTCCGAAATTCATTGTCTTATGTTCTTGTTTGGGTTGTCCAAGATTAATTTCATGCCTTCATTTCTTGTGTCATATATGTACCAGGGTTCAGGGAATGAATAGCAAACAACACAAATTTAGCAATTTCCCCTAATTTTTCATTATTATAAAAATATTAAATAATTTAATTTAATGTCAAATTGAAGTTTTGAAAGTATAAGTACTATAATTTTTTCATGCCTGAAGTAACTACAATAGTACAATACGTGCCTTCAACTGATATTTTTAGTTAAAAAAAATAATAAAATTCAGTGAAGTACGATACTTTATAAAAAAAAGTATAATATGGCAGCACCACATCTTGATCATGTCTCTTTTCCCCCCTAGAAACCACCAGAATATACAGACCAGAGGCCTCCTGCCTACACAACAATATACACCTATCCCACGATTCCCACGCAAGGCTCTGCGGTCGTACAGCCAACCAACACAACGACAACTATTGGATGAATCACAAACGATGTTTTTCCATGAATATACCACATGTGACAAGGCAATTGCATATTGTGTCAATGGTATTGTTTATATTTTGTCTTCAAAGTTTGCACAATATACAAGTAAAAGCAAACTATGTGAAGATTCTTGACTGATCAGTGATGATGTGTATATATAATTTTGCTGATAATATTTTTGTTTATTGAAATTGTCATTGTGTAATGTTACATATAAGAAATTACAATTTGTTGTTTAAAACATTTACAGTAGTGACCAAATGTTTAGAGTTCGCCTGCATTGTACATGTGTATCAGATGTTCTGTCAAGGAAGTAGAAGATTCCAAATCCTGCAGTAACCTCCTGAAGCATATTGAAATCTTATTAATACTGAATATCTTATGCAGGTATAAGATATACACAGTTATTACACATACACAAAATGCAGGCACGTTCAAAATTTTTGGCCACTACAATACAATTGCTAGTCAATTAAGTAGTGTATTTGTAGTGAGGTTTGTTGACAGCCATTGTTGTATTAAAGAAACAATGACGATGAAATGCAAGAGTAGAACTGTGATAACCATAGTGCCTTATAAAAAATTTCAATTAAGCAGTGTCCAGTAAGAAAAGAGGAAAGAAGTGTAGCATAAATTACATAACCGTATAAATTAAGTAGGCTGACAAATTAATTGGAGTTTAATATGCTGTAATATGCTGTAATATGCTGTAATATGCTGTAATAGCTTACGAAGTTGACAAAGTCATCTGTGTCTTTGATGCCTACATCTACATGTAGGGACTGATTGATCGTTCTGTTTAAGGGATGTTTCATTTAAAAGCGTGGGGTGGGGGTGGACGGAAAATTTCAGACTACAACCCCCCCCCCCCCCCCACCCCGCTTTTTGTTTTGTGAATTTTGTGAAGACCCCCGCCCCCTCCCCTCTTTTTTATTAAGATATTAAGAAATAGTGGTCATCCGTTCCCTTTATTTCTCTTTTGGAGAACCCCCTCTCTGATTTTTTAAAGCTTCCTGTCAGCCCCCAGCCCACTTATAAATGGAAACACCCTTAGATAAATTCATATTTCACATTGTTTATATTGTATACCCACGCAGCTATAAAAACATCATTCGTAAGATATTTTGTTTCAATTGATCCCACCAATGACTAGTATGACTACCTGTTATTTCAATCATGATTTTTATCAAAAAATGTTGGAGCTGGTTTAATTGCTCATTGATATACTTGTATGTTTCGATTATTGCAATTAAATAAGCAGATTAAACTAATCCATAATGTCAAGTATTTTGTGTCTATAAATATATGACCATATCTATAGTAAATGCATATATTGCATAAAAACAATAATTACATAGCCCTGAAGGCAGCTGAAGGGGAATAGGGGTTTCCAAGTAATTAAGATGGGGCCTGTGTTGATTCAGTTCCCCCCTTAATAACCACAGGGCTTGGTGAACTATGGTCCTGGTGCATGTTGAAGTCAGTAGGTGGCAGCACGTTGATCCGTTGATACGGTCGAACGTAAGTATAACGTGGCATATTTTACTAATTTGTTGTGTGATCATCAAGTTGAAGTCAACATTCACAAAGTTGTAAGTTGAAGTCACACTGTAATCATACAGGTACAAAATGTAGATCTACGTCGACAAAGGGTTTCAGTGCAAGTGAAGAACAGACCTATACGTTATGGCATCGCGGACAGTGACTGAACAATGCTGAATGAGGCCTGATTCATGTCGTCTGCACATGCACTACTTCACTGTTTTCAGCTTCTTTTAAAAACATAGTCTGCTGCAGCAGGGTACCCACGGCCAATTGGAAAAATGAAGCAATTATATTTCTGCCCTAAATATACCTTTGATTTTAAGGGGGGGGGGAGGACGGGGGCACAATAAGAATTGTACTGCAATATAATTTTGCAATGCACCCATATTATCTATGGCCAAAACCCCCCAAAAGGCACAACTACACTGGGATGTCGTGGTCTAGTGGTTGAGATGTTTGCCAGCTATCTGCAGGTTGGGACTTGGAACCCCCACCACACTATGAACTTTGGTTGTTTCAATTTTGGCGTTGCAACTCTTATCTGACGTTTTGCGCATGCTTATTTCGAAGATTCGAGATGTCTGATTGGCTGAGAGGCCGTAAAATTAATTAATTTTTGTTGGCGATGACGGTCGACGATTGTTCTTGTCTAAATACTTGTCAAAAAAGATTATTTTTGGATATAGTGTAAACCATGACCCATCGCCACCTAAAATCCAGGAAAACTAATCAAAGTGCACCATGGTATTGAGGAGGTGCATGGGCAGATCCTCTTCAACAATTGCCTCACCTAACCCAGGTGTAATGGGTACTTGGTATTAATTAGGCACCCACAGTGATGGTACATGAGTGAGCTCTTAAGCTCCTGTGGTTAACCCCTGTGTTCAAGGCTGAATACTCCCCAGGTACTGGAGAAAGACTCAAGATTGGCCTGCCAAGGATGTAATTGTAAGGTCGGTTGAGCCTCAGTTGAACTTGAGGGATAACAGATTGTAAATCCCTGTTTACATTTACATTACACTATTTTAAACTGTATAAGTAGACATAGTATGACCAAGTTTCAAGCATGTTGGTGCGATAGTGTCACTAATTCTGATTTCCGTAAAACAATTAAAAGGCACAACTAGGCCATAAAGACTAAATAAATACCAAATTATATCAATGTGTTCGGACTTCTGCTCCGGAAATGAAAGTGTGACGCTCGCTCCCCTGCCCGCCTGCTTGCCCGGCATATGGACAAATTTTCATTTAACAAGTTTACAAGTTTTTCTCAGATCACACAGTGATGTGGAGTCATAGTACTAGTAGATGTTCCAAGTCGTACGAACTCCATGCAAAACTCAGGCAGTGAAATGGGAGTGTATTGGCTCTGCACATGCAGTAGCTATCGAAAAATGGCTATTTGCATTGCAGAAATGGTGTCCATAGATGGTTTTGCCCATTAGTTGACACTACAAATGCAGCAGTGGTGTAGGAGCCTCCCAAGACCTGCATGGTTGGAAGTCAACTTAGTGAAGGAATGCAATGAAGAGGGAAAGTTGATTAATGTGTCTCCCACCCTGTAACAAGATAGTCTATTGGAGGGGGTAGAACTACAGGTCCCTTGGGTAGAAGGCATTGACGATCTTCCCCCGAACCCTTCCTCTGGTCCCCATTGTGGAGACGGGACACTAAGTGAATTGGGGGTCCAGTCTTCTTGTCGAGGCAGCCCTGGTACTTCTGCAGGGCCCATGCCACTGCAGCAATCCTCAGTGAAGGGGAAGACTTGTTGACTGTGGCCAACCCGTCTTAGTGTAGGGGTCAGCATGCCTGAGACTTCCAGGTGAGGGGCCAACCAGACTTCTCGGTAATGGGGCAACAATTTTCTCGGTGCCCTGGGAGAAGGAGCCGTCATTTGAAGGGGAGACACCAGAATTACTCCCAGAAGGCCTATTGACGATTCTCCCACCCGGTCGCATGAGAGTGTCTCTCCTAGAGAGACGGGTCCAGCAAGACCGAGTTTCCCCAGACCTTCAAGGTGAAGGGGCCAATGCAATCATCCAGGTGAAGGGGCCAACCAAACTTCTTGGTGGCCGGGGCAACCAACTTCCTTGGTGATGGGGGGCAACATTATATAGGTGAAGGGGGCAAGTTCAAGTCTCCCCTCCCTCGTATAATGATGCCCCCTTAAAAAACGTGTGGCCCCCTTCACTGAGAATTTTTGGTGAGGGGGAACATCATCATTCATAGGGGGGCAGTGATGTTTGGTTGCCCCAGTCACCAAGAGGTTTGGTTGGCCCCTTCACATATATCTTCAATTAGCACTAACAAGAAGGTTGAAGAGGACCAGTGCTGAACATAATTATAAAGCGTGGGCAGGGACATCATAGGAAGCACTCGCTGACGCATGCTTGTCTGCCTTATCGGGCCTGTGACTATATTAATATCTGGTCTGGAAAGTCTTGCAGAAAGCTTAGGAAATTCTCTATACAGTGGAATATTGTTTTGTAGGAAAAAACATGAATAGCAATTTTATTGGGAGCCCTTATAATTGCTAGTCCAGCATGTGACACCTTTCCTCAATGTCAATCATCTTCTCTGAACTATGATATTAAATCAATCTTCCAAAAAGTGTAGTTTTATGCAATTTCTGTGGCTTCAGTCATGAAATTCTGTGACACCACTTTTAATTCATTATCAAATAAGAAGGCTCTGTATTAATTCAATAAACCAAAGTGCCCTGCTGTTTTCATAATTTATTGATTCTATAAAAATTTTTATAAGGCTTAATATTATTGAAATCTGAAATAACTCCTATCTGATAATTCTTTGTTCCTTTCTTATTACAGGTTGCTTGAAGGTATGTCGGAGACTGGGTCTGAAAAGGCATGTCCAGCTGTGTGGGATACTTTGTATTCATTTCAACAAAATGGACTGCTTTGTGATGTACGTTTACAAGTACAAAATGGAAATTCTGGTACGCTGGAGACATTTGCAGCTCACAGGCTGGTTCTAGCAGCAAGCAGTGCATACTTTGAGCATGGCATAGGAAATTCAAATGATTGGCAAGAGGTGTACTTTCTTGAGGGATCTGATAAAGAAAGTTTGACCTTGGTGATGAAATATATTTATCGGCAAGTTGACTATTTTGCACTTCAAAGTCATCCTGAAGCTTTGAAAACTGCCGAAGCTCTGCAAATTATCAGGCACCTGGATGAGGAATGTGAAAGTGAAACTTCAACAGACCAAGCTTGTCAAGGTCATTCCAATAATTCTCAAGACGATGACAAAGTCTCAAGCATAGAGAGAGCCCAAGCCTCCAATCGAATGTTAACATCTGTTGCTTGCCAAACAAACTTTGAAAATATGCTGAAGTCACTGAACTCTTCAAAAAAATCCAAACAAGCCCCCAGGGTATCTGAACAGAAGTCTTCACCTGCGGGAATGAAGAATCATCCTGTTAAGTCTCCTCAAAGCAGAACAGAAAAACCTGTACGTGTTGAGAGTTTTGTGTCAGATAAAGTAAGTCCCACCCAAGATGACGGATCCAGGGTAAGACGCAGCAGTAGGACACCTAAGTTGTCACAAAAAATGAAAGAGTATGTCTCTCTCAAGTCAGACCTAACAGAAGTACTTGATGATGTCACAGAATTGGACGCTAGAAGTGAAATGGTCTTGTCCTATAAAAGTCCAACTGTACAAGTTTTCACAGTTCAGCAGTCGTCTGATTCCCCTAAGACACCGTTAGCCAAGGAAGTTAATGTGCCGACAACTTCTGGTATTACATCCCCGCCTTCCGAAGAGGGAAAATTGAAAACTGTAGAACTGCAAAAGAACTGTGATCAGACGTTAACCAAAACAGGGGATGACGCAAGTAATACTAGTGGAGAAGTACATGACCTTTTCAAGTGTGACAAATGTCCTCAATTGTGTGCAACACAGTCTATATTGGACAGACATATCCATAAAATACACTCTAAACCCACCAAATGGGTATGCCAAGAATGCAAGAAAGAATTTTTAAAACAGACTCATTATATTAATCACATGAAGCAAGTCCATAAAAAAGCCCCATTTGAATGTAAGGAATGTGGACTTAAATTCTTGGCAAAAAGTGGATTTTTGTATCATAAGAATCGTCATCACAATGATGAAGGTAATACTGCGTATACATCTGGCACAGTTTATAGTTTAGTAATTAATTGGCACAGCAAAATTGTGTTACTTCATGTATTCCTATTTATTTTGTAGTTGTCTTGAAGTTCAGCTGTGTTGAATGTGAAAAGAAGTTTTTCCTCAGGTCGGAGCTGACTTCTCATATGATGTTCAAGCATTCGGACGAAAGACCATTCGCCTGCGAATTATGCCACAAAGCATTCAAGCACAAAAAAGATTTGCACAGGCATTCAAAGACATACCATTCAGAGGACCGGAATTACGAATGTGATGGTATGAAATATAGAACTGTCCAGTTAAATAAACTGAGCTGTTGAACAAATGGCTTCTTTTATGTAGCATAGACTCTATTCACACCTCATTCATTAGCACAGATGACGTCTGTTTGAGTGCAGTTGACCAGTATGACATAATTGTCAAAATCATTTTGATGATGTCACAATGTCCATTGTGGACAATGAACAGTTTTGTGATGTTATACTGGTCAAATGCACTAAAATGAGGTCATATGTGCAAATACAGTCTTTTGGTTACTGAAACTGATTCACAGACTGGATATGGAACTATAAATGTGTACTGTTTCTTTTATAGAGTGCAATAGGGCCTTCAAGACTGACAGAGATCTGAAGAAGCACCAGAAACTCCATGAAAGGGGTACCTGGTCATTATCCGGGAGACGTTTTCCTGATGGTCTGAATTACCCTTGCAGTTTCTGTAATAAGACATTTACAGTGAGTACTATTTATTACATTCACCTTATGTAATATCATTGTGCATTGTAATAGCTTTATTTCCACCAAAGCCATCAAAACTATTTATGTTTTTTTTATCATCGTTAGGAAAGTAAAAAAAGGTACCACATTTGGATAATTACCTCTGCCATCTGGCAACTGATCAAAGTGAATCTAATATCTTTGACGTATGACATACAATGTGAATTCAATTGTGAAATGTAACAATTGTTCTTGTTCAACTTACATTTTGCAGAAAAGAACACAACAGAAGGCTCATGAGCGATTGCAACACACTCTGAAGAATGCCGGAACGTCCTATTTATGTACCGCCTGTAACCGATCTTTTGCTATTAAACACTACCTCATGCAACACATCAAACATGTTCACATGGCGAGGCAACATCAGTGCAACAAGTGTGAGAGGATGTTTATGCAAAACTACGACCTGCGTCGTCACCAGACCAGGTGCAAAGGAAAGATGCCGACGAAGAAGGTTTTTGTGTGTCCGAACTGCAATCTAAGTTTCTCTGTCAAAGGCAATCTGACTAAGCATATGAAGGTTGGTGTTTCATCGTAATTGTGTTATTAATGGACTTGTTTGCTTTTCACATCTGTCAGCGTGATCTCCAGTCAAAATGAGTCTGTTGATATTTGTATATGATGATTTATTTAGATTCCGGGAAGGTGTAAATGGCAACGAAATAACATCTCTGATTTGGTTGTTCTGGTACAGGATAATGGTGCAGCCCAAGTGAGTACAGGATTAATAATTATAACAACTTAAGGAAAGAGATAATGAGCTGAATCTGATTATGTTTTAACCATGGTGTGTCTTTCTAGGTTGGTTAGAAAAATTAACATAACAGAAAATTTTAATTGTTCTTATTAAACAAGTTAAACAAAAGCAAATGAATAGGTATTATTTTTGTTGGTCACACTCATCTTTAATGTCATTGTATCAGACAGTGAATTATTAAACTGGAAATTACAGGACAATGATGACGTGGCAGGGATAACTGAGGAAACTGAAATTGAAAATGGAATACCAGGGGACTCGGCTGTTATTGTGCAGGAGGTGGCCATTAATTCAGAGGATGCAAGCAGTTGCGTGATGTAGGTACTTGTCTAATGGAATGAACTGAGCCTTGTGCTTATAGCGTATAAATTAACTACTTCATTTAACACCATTTCTCTAATTTTATGTTTGTCCGAATACAACTGTAGTTTGAGAAATGGGAAGTTTGCTAAAGAAAATAAACTATGGACTGCAAAGTATATTTTACTTTAGTTATGCATCAGTAACACTGATGACCAGCCCTGCATATAATGAAACCTGGTTGTTACAAAATTAATGCTTTTTCACCGTTCCAAATTTTCTGATTTATAAGTGGGTTGGACTGTTACATGCAATTTGTAAATATGTTTGTTGCAATTTTTGCAGGTCATTTATTAACGCTGAGAATGAGGAAGTGGAAATGCCTGTCATCATGAAGTGTATCGATGGAGAGGAAAACGTCATCAGCATTTCTCACTATCCCGGTGCTGACTTGATCCTAGAGGCCGTCGAAACACCCGAGGCAACCATGGAAACAGTGATCCAAATGCCAATGATTCAGAGTGAAACAGAAACTGTATTAGTTTCAGAGGACGTAATTGACTCTCATCAAATTGTCATTGCCAATGGAGATGACGCTACCTTTAGTGTAATAGCACAGACTGAAATTGTCACTCATCCTGACACCCAATGATAACAAGTCTTTGATGATGTGCTGAGTGACTATAATGCTTGAACTGTTGAGAACCAAATGTTGTCAGAAAGATTCAGCTAAATATGAAAATATTTGGAATGTGGTGGGTCACCAATTTTGATGAAATTATAACCTGAAGTTTCCTGATACCAAACATTGATGGTAAAATATAACGAATGTTTCCAAGGTAACCATGCCAAATCTTATAGCATTGTTGTATAATGTCGCAGTGGAATATTTGTCATCGAGATGCTCCAGCAGACATAAATAAAATCACAGTGCTATCAAGAAATTAAGCCGTGTTATGAGCCATAAATATTTAGAGAATTTAACATGGTAAATATAGCAAATTTAACATAGTGTAATTTTTTGGGATGTACAGAGTGCTTTTAACACCCATTTTAGGCCTAAAAACTGAACTGAATATGCTTGTATTTAAAGGGTGAACATCGGTGCATATTTTTGGTGCACTCCTTTTTGTGGTGTCTTATTTTTCCAATAATAATATTGATCTTTCACATACCCAGTGCCTCTTTCTCATCATACCTCATATGGTGATGTCACAATGGACCATAGTGATGTCACAGTTGCAAGCTAAAAGCCACACAAGTAACAATGGTGGCTGAGGCCAATATTTTCGAATGACAATATGTTGGGAAATCTTCATTGTGGTTCAGAAAACTGATCTGAGAACCCTTAATTGCTTCACTACATAAAATGGAATTTAACTGTTAAGAAAACAGCGTATTCTGTTTATCATTGTTTATGGAGTAGCAGGGCAGCGACACGGGTATGAAAGGGCTAGGTCAAGTGAGGTCAGCTCATTTCCTAAAGTTTGGGTGTCTGCTGATTGGTCAGTTCACAATCCCTTCTCGACTTATTTACCAGTTAACTGGAGCTATGCTTGAGTGCCTTAATTAAGCACCACAATTCCAACAAAGAGTTGAGTTACCCAAAATATCACATAATAATTAAAGTTCTGACCAAGATATTAGTTTAATTTGTGGTTTGATGGGAAGCAAATAACTTTCTGATTTCTGATATGTATGATGACAAATTTATTGGTACTTGAGAAATTGTACATCCTAACAAACAGAAGACTCAATAGTTACCCAATAAAGTAACACAAGTGTAAAACAAATATAAAACAAATAAAAAAACAAATATAAAACAATATATTTTCATCTATCACAGAATACTTTGTAAATGGAATTGCTAAACTAATAGTTTACATAATATATTATGAATGACGGAATGCAACATTGTTCCAAGGATGGGACGAGAACTTATGAATTTCCAAAGGCCTTTATAGGATGTCAGATCTTGACCATAACTCTGATAACATCAGATAACAACATGTCAAAAGTATTTCCTCATGACAACTTTCAAAATAATGAAAATGAATTTCTAAGAAACACACTTTTTTTTTTCACTAATAAATATAGTATTTTGCCAAAGTATGATAATTCAGCCAATTTACATAAATCAAAAAAAGGGCAGTTCAGGAGGAAGATTCTCTTTAAATGAGGTAGCGAGGTACACAAACCTCAGTTGGCTACCTTGGCAAAGTTGCGCCTTTTCTAATACTGTATGACTAGAATGACTGCTAGACCTATCAATTAATTAAGTCATTTATTACTATTACTGAGATCAGATCGAGTGTTGAGATTATTCAACGCATCAACATCAAGGATGCAGACTTAGTGCAATATCAGTCATTCTGCTCTCTCGTAAAGCTCTTTCCAAATTATCAACTGTGGCTTCGCCCTCTTCTTTCCTCCATGTTGCCAACATCTCAAAAACCTGAAGTAAGAACAAGTGATAGAGTATAGATCTTAGGAGGGCTTCGCAGTAAAAACTTCAGTTAAATTTACTGCGATTGCAACCAAGAAACCTGTCGAATGCTATAACAGGGATTAATTAATATACATGTTAGGTTTCCCAGAGGTTTTGCATTTTGGTTAGGAGCAAGGGGTAACTGGGTAGGATGGCTTATCAAATGAAATACAACTATTAAATATTGCTGCATGTTATCGAAAGTTTTAGCTCATTAAAAAAAAAAGTTTCACAATTCAAATTCTTTTAATAACCTGTAACTATAATCGGTCGATTAAATTGATTACCTGTTGTGTTCGATCACTTGAGTACTGGTTTTCCAAAGCCCTGATGTTAGCCGCGGTGAAACCGAGCTTGTTGGCCAAAAGGTGCCAATCACGTTTTGAGGCCTCCTTGCTAATTCTTTCCAAGAGTTTATCTGATGGGATCTGCTTGCCAAATGTGTCTGTTCCCTAAGATAAACAAAAACATTTATTGGAACATAATCATTAATGTAATGACACATGCACTGACATTCATTGCCTGTTGTCAATGATATGCCCTAATTAGGCCTCTCTTGGACTCTCCAAAAAATGGGAGCTGTGAATGCAACCAGTGAACATTAAAGTATCAAAGATTTATTCTCGTTCTCTGTGCATGAGATATATTAAAATGTCAAGAAAATGCTTAAAATTTTATTTATTTTCCCATGAATTATCTAAATTATTAAATTAAAATATTTCGGGCCCCTTTTAAAAAGAAAAGGGGGGGGGGGGGGTGAAGGGCTATTCCATTTAAAAGTGTGGAGTGGGTGCAAAAGAGAGAAGGGTAGGGGGGATGGTTGACCAATATTTTCTTAATATCTTAATTTAGGAAAAAGAGGGTGGTAGGTCTTGAAAAAACAAAATGTGGGGGTGTCTGAAAATTTTCCTGTCCATCCGCACCCCACACTTGTAAATGGAACAGCCCTAAAGTAAATATTTTTTTGTGCATAAAATATATACCTCCAGGTAGAGTTTCTTTACACTTACTTCAGCAGCGGAGTCAGGCTGTTCATCTTCCCCTGGCAGCAAAATATGAAATTCTAGCACAGAATCCAGCGTTTCGCTTGGCAGTGTCTGAGCCCAGCGAACAAATTGTTCTTCAGTTATAAACCCTGCAAACATAGAAAAGTAAAGCTATTTTTGAATCTTTGAAGCATCTGAAATACTCATTAAAAGTCTTTTTATCTAATGTGCACTTGCCTTGTTGCTTGTCATCAATTTGTTCAAGGAAAACTTTGGCAAGTATTTTGCAGGTTTCCTGTAAGCAATGAACAAAAATGAAAGTTATTGCTTTCATGTAATCATACTTCTTGGTATCTGCCATTATATAAAACAGGTGAATCAGAGTTTGTTTTTTTTACTTGACTTATTAGACTCACAGACTCGGACTCGATCCTTTATTTCTTTGCTCAAAAATAAATAAATAAAAATTAATTACAATACCATTAAAAAAGAAAAAAAAATTAATCTACTTAGTATAAAGAGCAAAGAGGACTCATCAGAGCCCTAGGAAAACTATACCTATATTAAAAACACTAACCTCACTTTCACCAATATAAACCCATTTGAAGACTCTAGACAAAATTTCCTCTGTAACTGGTTGTGAATCATTTAGCAAATGGAAAGCACCTGCAAATAATTAAATTGAAATGAGTCATCTGAAACTGTGACTGAAACCGTTAACGAGTTTCACCCAGTAATAACAGTCTTCAGTTACTATGTTGCTGTTAAAAGGAAGTTACCTTTCACTTTCTCTTCTAGGGTAGTTGTGTCTGCCCATTTCATTGCATTGAGGAATGTTTGGAAAGTTATCACCCCTTCTCCTGTCCTGAGATTCGAGAGAATCTGTGTAAAATCACATACAAGCAACAATCAATTATATCTCCAGTAGAATAAATAGTACATGTACTTATATTATATGTACAAACCATTACTTGATAGTACACCTATTGCACTGACGGACTTTGCAAAGTTCGTCACCCTGAAAATCCTGAAATCAGGGCCGTGCAGGGGTTGTGTAAGGACAGGGGCTTTCAGAGAAATTAAGGGCTTTTTCTTACGGGAAAGGGCACTTTTCAATCAAAAGAGGCAAAGGGCAAGAGATCATGCCCCTGTAGCCACTCAATGTGCATGTGCCTGCCTGAAATATGCAATTGCAGTTTGTAACCTGAAAGTTTTTTGTTTCTATAATTTTTCGCATTTTTAGCAATGTTTTGAATGCCATGACAGTCCACAAATAACAAGTTTAGATGTACTTTTATGAAGGTGGCAAATTTCAATTATTGGCAAATTTATCTCTGATATCTGATTCCGAGTGTACATGGATTGCATACATTTCGCAAGAAGATGTCATCCTTGGCAAGTGGGTGGGTTAAGACTTCATCAACAATCAGTACACCTTCATCCTTACTTCCCAGCTCTTGGAATCTGCCCCATATTTTCTTGACTTCATTCTCCGCCACTGAAATTTAAGAGCTTCATGTAATAATTTGTATATTTAATTTAAGAGTCTTCCAGAAATTATATACATGTACAGTTAATTTTTCTAATTGCAACTGTTTGTATTTGCTGATACAAATAATTTAATATATAATATTATACAGCTGTATATACTTGTGAGGAAAGCAAGGCGTGTAGTCAACTCGGCGACAAACCGACCTGGCGACAATATTTTCTATCACATCCAACTTCAGGATAACAAATTTGATAATCCACACGATAGTGATAATTACACGGTGACAACACAAATTCAACCCAGTGACAATAAGCGTCCAGTAGGCCGGCAGGCATTTGGCGGTCAGGGGACTTGTGGGACGATTTGCCCAGGCCGTGTGAGTTCCCCGGCTGTGCGTGTCCACTGCTTTTTTTACCTTAAAATTCTCAATTAATGCTGGGCCTACAGTATAGTATTTGGTTTGGTTATTAAGGTTTGCGAACGTTCGTTCGTCTAAACGCGAGGAATTCATAAACAGGAAATCTCTTTACTCCCAAATATTTCAGAGATATGGCCTAAAGCATCGCAGAGGGGGGCAGGACACCAGAGGGATGTGTATACGGTGACCGGGATGGGTACTTCCCCATAAATTTGTATCGCCGAATTGACCGGTTCATCAAATGTTAATAAAGTGGAACCAGTTCCATCAAATAACATATCAGTTGGATTGAGCAGACTTAGCACTCACACCCTGTTGCCGCAACATGAGCTGACAGCCAATTGTCTTGACTTGGATCTGTAAATTCTGACACAAGACTACCCGCATCATCATGGAAGTTGCTTGCATAGGCCCCCATGTCACATGTGTCTGAAATTGAAAATAACTATATCATGCAAAACACACAAAATGTCAATGTGCTGGGGATATAAGTTAAAAGATGCGAATAAGTTTTATTTGGATGCTTGAACAGTGTCACCATCTAGAAATACCTGAATTCTCATAGATTTGACAGTGTTGTGTTGAAAGGAATGACAGCTCTGTCGACAGTGCCCTGACAGTAAACAGGAAGTGAAGTGACGCAGGCGCTGCAAGCACCTTGAATACACGTGCGTCACCAACCAATGGGTGATGGTTTTAGAAAATGTTGACCTAGATAATTATGTGTTGGAGTTGCTCATTGGATAAAGGCCCGAAAGTGCGAGGGCATCACAATCAGTCGTTGTCAGCCAGGGACAAGGTTAGTTTCACCTATTCATGGACTATTTAGTCGATTTCGGTGCTTGGGTGGTGCTTTGTATTTAAGTTCATATGCAAGGAAGTAATGTGCAGAATGTAGGAGTAGGGGGTTTCATTTCTTTACTAATCTAGACTTAGAATGAAAGACGATTTGTCAAATAAGTATGTTGCCATGTTCTGCACGGCCCAGCTGATCCAGGGAAGAGCCTATATGCACGGGCCGTGTGTATAAACAAAGTTTGTACACGGCCCGTGTATTTACTGTACAATATACACGGCCGCCGTGTATTTACTGTACAATATACACGGCCGCCGTGTATTTATATGAGCAATACACACGGCCGTTCACCGACAGGGATGGGATTTATACTTATAAACAGAATTGTTCATGAAAATGTGTAGAATTTATCTATGTTCAATGGGGGTCTGGTCAAAACGGCCAAATATAAAACGGCCAATATACCAGGACGGCCAATCGCAAAAACAGCCACCATACCAAGACGGCCAAAGGATAAAACGGCCACCTACCAAAACGGCCAATTGTACTATTTTCAGCTTTATATGCTTTCTCATCCATCTATCTTATTCTATACTATATATATACATCTAGCCTATATGAATTACTTAATAGTATATATTTCATAATTTATATAAAATGAAATATATACAATTAAGTAAGTCATATAGGCTATAGATGTATATACATGATCTATAATAAAAGATAGATGAATGAGAAAGCATATGGAACATGCAATTTTAATCCCAGTTGGATTTTTTTTAGAAACAACAACAACAAAATATTAATAATTTATATAATAACTGGATTTTCATGATCAAAACTAATTATAGACAATATCCTTCTTTAATATTTACATATTTATCAATGATGAAAAAGCATGATTTACCCCATTCTTTGTATCATTCAAAATGCTAATAGCAATTGACATGGCAGATTGCTATTCTGTATATGAAATACTTAATTGTATATATTAATATGCATAATAACCAGGAATCAGTTGAAATTCAGAGTTTCAATTCATGCTTTTGATCAATGATGAAAAAACATGATTTACCCAATTATTTTCATCATTCAAAATGCTAATAGCAATTGACATAACGGTCACGGCTGATTGCTATTACATATCTTTATTCATAAATTAGCTATTTCAACATAAAACCACTGCACTGCTGATGTAATCAATTAAGATAAGATAAATTAATTTGACATAACATTATATAGACTCTTATGCTACTGCATAAAAAAGATTATACCTATTTGTATGTTGTACTGTTAGGGCTAACCTTCTTCCATATCTTAACAATGTATAATAATTAAATAAAGGCTGCTGCTCATCATTCATAATCTTATCAATTTGTCTCATAACATTTGTTTTTTAAGTTCATCTATTGGTTTTATGTCTGCCTTTAACTTACCACATGTCTTAACAATCTGTTTCAATTTAGCTTTATCTTTAAAAGAACTGATTTGTAGAATAGGGTGAGAAGTTTACACTCAACATTAATGTTTCTCATGATTCTTAAAAATAGAACCCATTGTACAAATTTTTTGTCGGTTTAATCTAAATAGGTCTGTGGCTAGTATTATATGATATACTGATAACTTCACTTCCAATAAACATTTTTTCCAAATTTAAACAGATTCTGAATGCTCAGAATAAGACGAATAGTATAAACTATCACAGTAAACAGTTTATGAAATAAAAAAAAAAAAAAGATTTTTCTAAATTTCCCTGCCAACTCACTGAAACAAAAACTTAATTTCTAGCAATTTCTAAACTTGTAGCAATGGTTATGGTTTCACAAAGCAAAAAAAAAGTAATATATTTTATAAAATTTATTTATTTTGGAGATATTCTAATATTAATAGTTACAATTTTAAAAGGCTTAAATCAACATAGCTAACTCAGATCAACTAATTGACAATAAGAAAAAAATTACATAATTACTAGAGTATACAGGTAGAAAAAAGCAATATCAAGTACTAACTAAAGTTTGACCTAATAGAAATTATAGATGAATATTATTTCGTAATATACATACATGTTTGTTTTAGAGTTAGTGGGAGTATAAATGAGTTGTTGTCTAAAACGAATATAGAAACGCTTGGTTTCAAACTTATTAATTTTGTAAACCCTTTGGCTTACGCATGGATGATTGCGAGCACTGTAAACCCCCAACAGGAATGTTGAAGCACTTAGTAATATACGAAAAATATTGAAAAATATTTTTTATATGAATCTTATTTCATGGAAAATTATTGATATATTTTTGTGAATATAATTTGTTTTCATAATTTTTCAGAAAAAATCGGGAAAAAATATCAACAATGATCAAACTTTTTGTTATTGTGAATGTAAGGGTGTGCTATTGACACTCTTAATAATTACAATATAGATATTTTATTCAATTGTCATAAAATATCTATATAATTATGTAAATATGGAATTGGTACATGTGATGGATGTAAAATGGATAAATAATTTAAAATCATTGGATGACATAAAATCACAGAATTTTATGACCATTAAAAAGCAGATTTGTACATCACATGTAACCAATTGGAATATCTCTGGAATAATAACATATATTCATAATGATAGTATATTTCGTACTTCACACATATTCTTTAATTGGTCATTCTTATAATCATTATTAATTGCAATGAGACCTAGGCCTACACCACTGGTGTAATCATCCATTACCAATAGCTATCATTGCTGTCAAGTTGATTGATTTATCACTTGCACTTAAGATTTCAGCTGAACTAAATAAAATAACACATCAAGCAATATCTTATATTTTTCGGCAATGTTTGCAGTCTCAACACTAGGGGGAGTACAGTGCAGGTAGAGGGCGCTCAGACTCGCCGTGCGTATAATGCGCCTGCGCGCACGGCGGCCGTGTTTGTAACACACATGCGTACACGGCCGCCGTTCATATAGCCGATTCGCTGATCCAGATGTCTATTTTATTTCTTTTAACATTTTGACAAGTTTTCCGGTAGTGACTAGTGTAAGTTTAATTTCATCACAATGTAGTTGTCATGGATATATTACAATATTATTGTAGTAAAACTAAACACTAAAAGCTTACTGTGAAACTGAGTGTGAAGCCACTGAAGGGCAGTGAAATAATACGGTACATGTACTAGTCTATTGTATTGTTTAGCCACAAAATACATCGTGGTCACGTTCACTCATTGATGATGGGACTACATGCTGTCTACAAGGATTCGAGGGTCGACGTCCCGAGCTGAGTGTACGTGACCTTTTAGTTTCAGCTTTGCCATTTTTGGCATTTGGCCAAGTCTGCGATAACTAGGCCATCTGATCGACCTTGGCCTTAAAAAATATATATAAATTACCCTGGATCAGTTATGCCTTTGGCACACAGTCTCGTCTTTATGTTACAGTCAACACCCCTATAGGTCTTGCATCATGCCAGAGTACACGGTCTCTGGTCATGCGTGAAGCTCTAACTAAAAGACCGTGAAAAAAACGCCTGTAGTCAAATGACATATGGACATATGTCTGACAGTCACTTGTATACATTGAAGATTATACAGCTTAAAAGTTACATGTGCCCACTTTTGGGAGGCCAACAACCGTAAGGTTACAGCCTAACTCGGCTACAAAGCTACAAATTCAATGTCAAAGATTTTACGGTAAAATCTAATTGGTTAAGGTACAGAACAATCTTACAATGTAAGCATGCAAAATACATATAAATTGGGGTTTGAGAGACCTGTTTCTTCTGGTCATCTGAGGATTTCATATTATGGTATTGATAATTAGTGATAAATCACAGAGATACAACCACATAGTTTCTATGGATCCAACTTTCACTTCTTAGAGGAAGTTATAAAAGATGGTACAACCAGGGTTTAGACTTTAACCCGGGTTAAATCAATTTTACCCAGCCCAACGGGTAAATGCTTTGTATAACCATGATAACCCAGGCAATGTCGGTTTAACCCGGGCAAAAGTGGGTTAAACCTTGAGGAAAACCCGCCAACAAGCTAACCGCATGTGATTCCAAATTAGTAGAAATACATATAACAGTGAACATATGAAGAAATATAAGATTTGCTTTGTTGGAACTTTACTTGGCTATCACTGAGTTTTATACACTTCATGGGCATTATCATAGGCAGATTACTGTCTTTGGCATTATAATATGTTATAATATCAATTGAAGAACGCAATTCCTGAATAATGGTACAGAGACCTAGTGGTCTATGGTTAGACTGACAAAAATCTACTCCCAAATATAGACGTTTAATTCCTATTGAAAAACACATAAGTTACATATGTCTTTGGCTGCTGAATTTCAAAGATAGTAACTTTAGAGCTAAAAACAATGGCGAAAACTCCTAGAATTATCTAAAATCATCTAATATCATCTATGCAAAGTTTGGTTTAAAAAAAACAATTATGTTAAATATGGTTTGGTCTTTGCTGCTTAATGTTTGTACCTTTATTGCTTATTACAACCGTTAAATTATGGGTTTTAACCAAGATTTAACCGGTTACCACTTTGGGCAAAATGCCTATTTAGCACAACCCGGGTTTAACCCAGGTTAAAACCCAGTGGGTGGGTTAAATTTGCCAACCCTGGGTGCAACTAATTAAAGGTGAATTACACTCAGTAAAATCTGGTGTGTTTAGAATTGATAAACTGATATTGACAATGTAACGAGTGTAATGAAGTTGACAGCTGACAGCAAGTTATCCAGAGCCATTTTTAGTTTATCTCAGCAAGTGCACATAGATCAAAACAGTCAGTGGTTCACTTTGGAAACCAAATGAATAAGTGCAAAAAAACAAACATTTGCTGTACATAAATTTCCACATTTGACATATGACCCAGTGCAATGTAAACAGATGCATCTGTACAGAAGTGTCAGAGCTCTGTGAACTATGTTCTAGGTAATTTTAATACATGTCTTATTTATGTAAGCCTTGCTATTTTTGGCATTCTTACTCCTTGACCTTCAACCAATACATAAGTGAACTGGGAGATGAACGTGATGGGCCTAACATTGATCATGCTGCGCAATTTGATAATAGCCTACTTGTCATACATTTTACAGCTCTGGTATCCAGGCTTTTTTATTTTCTCTAATCGCCAGACATTTTGCATGGAAAGTAGCACAAGCTGCACACGCCCAGTCCTAGATATATGCCTGATGTTCATGGTTCAGCCAGTTCTTCAGTTGCAACTGACGTTAGTGTTACTAGGTTATCTTTGTGATTCTCCAGGATATATCTCCTCTGTTATTAAGGTAGACTGGTATATATAGTCTTGAACAAGGTATCAAATGATTGCAAAAATTGAAAGTTAAATTTTCATTCAAAATTAATGCTATTTTTGGTAAAGTTGTGGGTAATCAGTAATTGCCCATTCGGAAGAAAAACTCGATAAAAAAATGTTATTGGATTTTCAAATTTAGTTTGTGTACACACTACTTTGTGCAACTACTTTGGTTGACCTTGGGTCAAAGTGGCAGATGACCTTAAAAGACTGTGATGGTAAAATGCATGACATTACAAATTGTTTCGTTTTTCAGAGGACAAGCTGTTGAGCTTTCCAAGATGTCGTGGATGGACTACAGTGGGTGTACTAAGCATGGGCAGTTGGTCAACGAAACTCAACAACGCATCACCCAACTACAGCAAGCAATTGCAAACATTCAGACTGTCAGGAAACATCTGAAACGCAATGCCGCTGAGGTATACCTTGTTAAATGATTTTAATGTTGTGATGTGGTCTTAATAGTGAGGTATATCACAACAATACAAACACAGCTAGGTGTAAAAAAAATTAACATTATCCGCCTTCACTGTGTCACTCAATATTAAGCAGATTCACTTATCATTTTAAGTAGTAAAGTTCATTGCTGGATGTGAGGCTGTAATTGCCCGACCTGTTTTACATTGTCTTAGTTAATGTTTGCCGTATTCTGTTTGCTCTTTAAGTCATGGGTGTTTTTCTAATTTCTTTCAGGTGAAGTCTGACATCAATGGCACAGTGAGCAGACAGCTTGAGAACCTCCGCAACCGAGAAGTGTGGCTGCTGGCACAGGTTGAAATAGTTGAGCAAGCAAAGGAAGAAGTTTTACGAGCACAACAGGATCGTTTGTGCCAACTTCTCGGAGGTCTGCAGACGCACCTGGAGTACAGCACTGATGGCCCAAGCACATCTGACGCTAAACCTGCTGGACTTGAAAGAAAGCTCTCAACCAGTCTTGATAGGTGAGTATTGCCTGTAATTTCAATTATAGTCTATTATTGAACATCCGCAGATATTTTCTTATCCGTAGAGTCAAGTATTAAGTTTGACTCGGTGGAATTGTTGGGATATTCCAAGCCAGCTTATGGTTTTGTTAAGTTGCCTAATACTTGTGGCTGTGCACATCCTTAAAGTCTTAAATCCAGTTTCTAATATACATAATAAAGGCCTTAAAAAGTCTCAAAAACCATGCATTTGTTACAGCAGGTCTCAAAAACTTGTCTTGAATTCAGTTCTCAAGTCATAAAATGAATTCTGGAGCAGAAACTCTGTTACTGTAGTTGAATAATGACAGTGATTTAATTTTCAATAATTAGAAAAATGATTACTGACAAAATCTGAGAAGATTGCTCTGATTTAATTGCTATGAACATTGGTTATAAGGTCAAGACTGTTATGTACTGGCTTTTTAATTTTTCGATGAAACAAAGTTATGCAAAAAAATCTTTAGGTACGTTGATAACTGTGATCATTTGAATGATTTTGATCGTAAGCGTTTTACTACAAGGAAACTGCAGCCACCTTTGAATCCAGGATAAAAATAGTTTTATAAGGCCTTAAAAGGTTGTCTCATGGTGGCACCATGCTGTGTACTTAAAATGTCCAGTCTTAAAATGTATCATTGTTTTGATTCGCAGACTTGATGCCATTGATTTGCGACCTCAAGAGACTCCCCATCTCAGCTTCAATGCTGATGTTCAAGGATTACGTGATGCCATTTTGAAGTTTGGGCAATTAGATGGCAAACCAAGTGGATACCTGGGCAAAGTGTTCGCATCACCCGACACCCCGTCCAGCTGTTTGCCTCCGAGCTGGGAGGAGTATGGGGATGATGAACATCACGTTCTGTACAAGACCTTGGAGGAGATAAAACGCACAAACACTTGTGACACCAGTGTAAGTTGATGTACTTAGAGCTTTCGGTATGTGTTTAACAATATATCACTCTTTGCTGAATTATATACGCATCATGGTTTAGTAAATGTAGCCAAGAGGTCACTGACACAGCAAAGGCGAACATTATTTAAATTATTAGTTATTAATTTATTTGGATCAGAGAGAGAGAGAGAATATGTTTTATTTGACCATATATGATACAATTTTATGTACATACAGGTCAGGAGACCCATGTTAAGACACTGCAGTGTCGCTGTCACATTGGCCACCTGATGATGATTTGTTTGTAATAGAAATAATGAGATATGTTGAAATAAGCAGAATTGCCCTCTATAAATCTGATCTGACTAAAACTCAGCATTGTGTACTTTCATTGAAAAGGTCATGATTGGATATTTATTGGATATTTGGTATTGATTCAGATCCAAGTGAAAATCCCAAAAATCCCATGTGTTGCCAAATGGTTGAGCTATGATCCCAATCCTGAGGAGATGGAGGTGCCTGCCAGACCAACCCAGACTGTCATTGAGGACCTTGAAGGGCCTTTTGACAAAGCAGACAGGAGCATTCGACACTGGCTGAAACACATCAAGCAACAGGTCGAAGAAGAGGACTTTGACCTTATCCAACCTATGCGCCATATGCATCATGGTTAGTTAATTGGTACAACTTAAGGTTGAATAGGTATAGCTATAGAACTCTCGATTCACAAAATTACAAGGTTTAGTATTCGCAGTATTTTATATGGTGACCAAGTTTTTAAAAGTTGTTTTTATGCCAGGTGCTAATAAACAATGTTCAACTCATAACTGCTGCAGTACATCTTAGTAGAAGCTAGAGATTAGGTGTGTGGCTAGAGAGCATTGCTATTTGGCCAAATCAGTAGAGGTGTTAGAAAGATTGCCACACTAAATAAGCATTTTCTCTCGAGCTCTGCTGTTCACTCTGGCGCTCTTGTTGATTATCGGACGTTTGTTGTGAACGCTCGTGATTGATATGATTTGCACCAGCTCGGCCTATTGAATGTCCTCTGACTGTTCAGGGTTCATGTGCACTCACAAGAAATGACCGATGAAAAACAAGAGCACCTACAAGTGAACAAACTACTCAGTGTCTCGGGCAACCTGTCGGCCTACAGTTTAATCGAAACTCCAGTTAGTTGAGGAAAAATTGTTTGAAGGACAATTATGGATGATTGACTATGGTTTGTTTTTCTGCAGACTCAGAAAGTTCAGACTCCATTGAACTCATCCAGATGAGTGAACTCTCAGACCCACCAGTCGGCATATCCAGTCTGACGGGGGACACTTATCCTGTCTTTAGTCAAGTGATTGGCGAACCAACAGAAAAGTGGCTTCTGTTCTCAGCAGCTGAGGGAAAGATGTCCGCAGTGGAACCAGAGTTCAAACCATTTGCCAAAAATTCAAAAAGCAATGGAAAGTGGCTGACAAAGGTAAGCATTGCAACTAGAAACTTATCTGATTATTTGTAATTAATTCTCAGTTTCTGGTCTCAGTGTTCCTATGAGATATGTGCTTGCATCTTCAATTCTGGGGCAACTTCTTGCCAACTTCAAGACGGGTAGATAATAGATACATGTGAGAATTCTTAAAACTTCACTGATCACTACATATACTATCGGCCTACACATTATTATGTGGTGAAAAAAAAGAGTAAGTCAACATACCCAGACATGTCCACTCCAATGCAACGCATTACATTGAATTCAGTGAAACACATGAGAAAATCAACATGAGAATTTTTTTAACTTTAGTATATCTTACAGAAAATAAATTGTGAACTGTCGCATTTATCTTTAATAATGCCATAAAAAGGTCAGTTTCAATAAAATAAAACTCTTATCATATATATTTTCTTGCGTACACGTCAACTCTGTCACAGAGGCTAGTCTTGTGTATACGCCACTGGCAAGACAAATATAAATTTAACATAATTTTAATTTTATATGCCGGTCTTGATGCGACGCTGGGTCAACATATTCAGGGTATTTTGCAAAGTAATAGAGCTGGTAATTTTATTTATTGATAGGTTTGTAATCAGGAAAATACAGTATAATCATTCTAAGATGTAACATAGCTCTGATTGTAGAGCTGCTATAATAACAGAAAGTGTGTCTGCTTGTAAACACTGTTGAATATTAAAATGTATTTTTTCTTTCAGGGAGAGGATGGCTGTTGTGGTGGTCAGTGCAGGCCAGAGGAGCCAGTCAATGTGGACATAGAGAACCTGGATGACTTGGTGTGCATTGTCAAGGGGTCAAAGGAGAATCTATCCAAGAAGTGGCTTAGCCGAGAGAAATCATATGATTCCGAAGAAAAAGAAGTTGACGAGAAAGAAACCACGATCACAGAAGTATGCAGGGCTAACGAGCTGTGTCAGTCTTTCAGTGAGTGTGTCTGTGATGAGAACTGTAAGCAGTATGTTGCTAATCTGACGCCTGCTCAGAAATGGCTGGCAAGTCCCAAACCTGCATCAATTATCAGCCAGTTGAAGGAATCCCCCTTGTTCCAGTATTTCCAGTTGGTAACTGGTGACAGGAGTGACAGGTGGTTGTCTGAGATGAACATGACAGAGTGTGAGGAGGATACCTTTGATGAGGACTTCTTCGCAGTCTTTGAGAAACCCAGCAAGGCATCAGAATGGTTACTTCAGACTAAGGATGAGGAAAGGGATACCACCATGATTACTCCTACCTTTTCCCACTTCGAAATCATCGCAGGTGGCAACAAAGCTGAGTGGTTAACAGCACCATCTTCCATGCCTCACATCGAGTGCCTTAAATACAAGTTTCCAGGAATTCCATCTGGCCAAGATGACAGCAAGTGGCTGAACGCATTGTCAGTTGTCACTGAACGTGTACCTGACTGGAAAGCTGTCTGTCTTGCTAAACCTGCAGAAGTCCTACCCGACAACCCTTGGCTGCATCCCAGCAGAAAGCGAACCACCCCAGCATCACCTCCTAAGAAAAATAAAACCCAGAAACAGGTGAAACTAAAGAACATTGACAGCTGGCTGTTTGCACCCACTACTAGTAAAAGTGAAAAGGAAGAGGATGCTCTGGAAATTGAAAACAAAGTTTGCTACGATTTTGAAAAACTGAAGCTGAAACAAATGGAAGATGAAGAGGACGACTCCGTTTGGTTATTGAGAAAAGAAAGCAAGACAAATAGTCCCGTTGAAGGCCAAGGTTCGAGTCTAGCATACGACTTTTCATTTATATTTAAGGGTGATGGTCCTCTAAGCAACTGGCTTGCTCAAAAGGAAGCAAAATTTTGATGAAAATCTGATATCGGAATTCATTTTAGGCCTGCGTAATTGTTTAGGTGATATTCAATGTCATTCTGTATGATACAGAGATAATTAATCAATCTTAACCAATGTATTTTAAATTAGATGAAATTGTAAATTTGTGACTGAAGAATGGTCTTCATTTATTGCACCTGATATGCAAAACTACCCGATTAGTCTTGTTTTAAACTGAGAAAGATATAGGCTATATTCATGCGTCAGTCATTAGCACATATAACCTCTGTTTCAGTGCAAATTACCTGTAAGTATGACATCACACAATGACCATTGTGAGGTGACGTGGACATAGTGACGTCACACTGGTCAACTGCACTTAAAATGAGATCATATGCGCTTATGGGTGAGTCAGGCTGACTTATGTAGATTCCATACCCATACATGTATATTCTATTCCGCACAAGTACCCTGATGGACAGATGTGTTATAATTAATTCGATAATATTTCTTCAGTTCATTTTTGGGTTATTTTGTGATAGTGATGATTTTTTCTGCTTGAAAACTAATGTGAGGAACCATTATAGTAAAAATTGATGTTATAAGTTGGATGATATATCTTCAGCTGCTGAAAGTCAATATTTGTGTTTACCCTTTGAGTTTGGCTGGTGATTTTGTTATACACTCCAGCAGTGTTCCAGCTAGGCCATTTGACCATCCGACATCCCATGCCTGACATCATAAAAAAGCTGCCCTGATTTCTTAACATGACCAAGCAAATGCAACACCTAAAGCATATGAACCGTAGGAGGGTGTAACTACTATATAAATAAAAGATACTTATACAGGCCCTGGGCATTGATTAATTTATTATATTAATTACATTGTATCTTCTTTGTTTAATGCATGACAAGTAAGTTAAATAACTGATGGGCAAAGGGACCACAAAACACGCGTGCATCCAAGTGTGACAACTTGCCAGTCTCGATGCAAGACCCTCAATCAGGCCTCTACACAGGAGTGGATCTTAGTGAATTAAGTTTACATTCATCACTAGAATACAAAGCAAGGAGTCCCAGTACTTAAAAAGATGATGCAAAGTTGTACCAAACGAATTTTATTTAACTATTTTATTCGCCGCTTAGTTAAGATTAACATAGTTATTGACCTACTTTCAGCCGGTAATGCTCCGTGTATTCATATCGGTCAGACCCTCTCCTGTGGAGAGGTGTGATCAAGAGTCTGATGTTCAGAGTGACAACTTGCTGTGTCTCGAAGGCTTAATTTGTTGTAGGTGACCGTCTGTTGCTCGTTCACCATCTTGAAAATTTCTAGTGTCACATATATAATTTTTGTCTAGTTTTTAATTTATAAAGTGCCTAAATATTTTTATTTCAATGTATGATAGCATCAATTATATAAAAATAATTTTGTGTTATTTTATGGGTATGATTAGATCCACATTTCAAAAATTTCTGGATTTCATTTAAATAAAATGTTTCATGACAGAAGAGTAGTTCCAGCTTTGCACACTGGTGGTGCTGCGTGGTTGGTGCAACCCTAAACTACAAGCTGTACCTGTTGCGTTTCACATGCTGTTGTCAAGTATGTTTAGGAGGCTATTCCATACAATGCCGAGTCCCTGAGTGCCCCATACCATGGTTTACATAATTGCATTACTCAATTTTACGCTTTAATTTAGAAAGATGGTTAATCATACCTACTATGTAGTGGACAAGTTTGCAATATTTTAAGTTGAATGTCAGAATCAGTTGTGTAATTGTATGTCAAATAAATCTGTTAAAAAAAAACCTGGTCTTAATTTGGTTAATCATTGTGATATGAAAATATTACAAGGAAGTTTGGCAAGTTAGCCTGAAGACTTATGCCAGGCTTCAGCTGGTACAAAGTATAACCAACAGTAGTACTAAAATAATATGGCTAATCAGAGCTGACATAGTTTAGTGGCAGCCATTATTTGTCAGCCAAACATAGGAGGGCTGACAAGATTCGAAGGCTGACAATGGACTCCAGGGCCTCCAGTAACGTCAGCCATAAATTGCTGTTATTACATACAGAGCCATACATGGAGTATTAACCTTTGACATTTCTGATCAGAATTCTGTCGGTATGCAATGTGTTCCACAAGACCACAAGGATCAAATGATTGGGATGTTGCAGGATGGGAAGACCCAGATGGAAGTGGCCCAATCCTAAACCTCCCATCAGTCCAGTGGCCAGGATTGCTGCTCACCACACGAACACCTGGGCACCATCTCTTTATTATAATCATAGAGTGAGCTCCAAAACAAGCCCAGAGGCAGTCCCACACATCACTGCCTCCCATTATTGGTAATCTGGCTTGACCCAAGTTTAATGGTACAACACAAAAGATGTACAGCGGAGATTGAGCATTCAAGGCCAGAAACTTGTCATTTGACCTTGCTTTACCATCTTGCCCCAACTGAGAACTCCTTGAGTTAACTATTATTTCCAACTCAATTAGTAACATCTTTAATATTAATTTGTGTATCCTTATTCAATATATTTGGGCTTCTTCACAGGAATGGGAACAAGACTCAAGCAATGGAGTTAATTCCTGATACATTTTCCGTCAGGCCCAGCATCACACCAGTTTTATCACCACAAGGAAGACAAAAATTCTTTCTTATAATTTATTTGGGGGGAACTCAATGCACAACAATTTCATATGAAAGTCACAAATTAGCACTCATGTCATACAAGAATGAAATTAGAATGCAGAGAGTTAATCACAGTCCCGCAGAATGTATCCACAAGGACCAAATTTGTGTTGCTGCTGTTGCTTTGCTGCTGCTGCTGTCCGTGGCTAGGCTTAGTAAGCCTTGGCTTCAGGCTTTGGGGCTGCTGCTGCAAGGCGGGTGTGGTTCTTGGCCAGGTAGTCGGTGAACTCCTGGTATGGAGACTTCGTGAAGACAGTTTCCTTCCACAAATCTGGGGTCAAGTAACTGTAGGTGTTGGCAATGGCTGCATATGTTGCCTTGGCTGAAATGAGCAAAAATGTTTCATGTACTAAGTAGTATAGGACAATGCGGACTTATGATCTAATCTTAAACTTTCATCTCACACTTTCCTAGCAGTAATAGCCGAGCTATAATTTGCGTTTAAAACAGTGTTGTAAGCCACACTACTAATGCCGGGAACACTTAATTAGCCTGTCTCAATGTCATCATCTACCATTAAATACAAAAGCCTATTTCAGTAATTAATCTTTATAAGTAATGCTGATGGTGTCTAATTGTGGACCACACACTAAGACTTTACTCAGGTTCAGAACTATTCTGCTATGGAGTGCTTTGTCATGAACATCTTGTAAAGAATACAATGGGTTAAAACATTGATCTGTGTTACATTCTTTGTACATTAAATTTATCTTAAACCCTGGTTTTAAATCATGATTTATAGATTACAATAATTTGCAGAAATTAACATTTTTCCTGTAACTCACCGAAGTTGCCAAGGGTAGCAGTCTTTCCACGAGCCATGGTGTAACAGTCGTCCATTCCTGCCATTGTAAGTAGCTTCTTGGGAACAGGAGCGCTCACAATACCAGTTCCTCTGGGGGCTGGGATGAGACGTACGACAACACTGCCACATTTTCCCGTGACCTGAAATGTCAAGACAACTTATAAAGAAATGGGGTATACCACACATCGTAATCTCTGACAATTGTCATCAGTTATGACAAGAAATGCTGAGGAACACCTTTACCCTTTACCAAAATAAGATATGTGTGTATTATGTATATCATTAGAAGCAACTGCGGCAAACGCTTAGATATTACTTTCAAACAACTTCCGAGGTCGATTACTTTGCAATTAAAGAGTCATACCTTGCAGGGCACTGTGTGGGGTTTACCGATCTTGTTACCCCAGTATCCTCGACGCACAGGGATGACCGACAACTTGGCGAGGATGATGGCACCACGAATGGCCGTTGCTACTTCTTTGGAGCACTTCACTCCCAGACCAATGTGGCCATTGAAGTCCCCAATGGCAACAAAAGCCTTGAACCTGGTTCTCTGACCGGCCCTGGTCTGCTTCTGGACAGGCATGATCTTCAAGACCTCATCCTTCAAGTTGGTTCCAAGGAAGAAGTCGATGATCTCAAACTCCTGGAAGGAAGAAATCCACACATACAGTATCACTACTGATACAAAATACTGACAAAATTACTACAGTTCACTCGGTGTTCGACATAAGAAATTTCACATGATTGTCCAGTGGACAATCACATGACAATATTAAAGAGTTAAAAAAGCCGATTTTAATTGCTACGCCAGATGAGAGTATAAACCAAACAATCTAAACTGACCATGAATACCAATAAAGCCTTTCACAAAAATTTTACCTCCTGCAGATCAAAAAAAAAAGAAAAAAACTGCATCACAATGATGCATAAAAATGTATGCAGTAAAATGGATTTGAAAAATTTACTGAATGTTCTCTCAGATATACTAAGAATCATACATTTGATCATATCGGCGAGTGAATAATATCATCATAGAGAACAGCAGCAGAATGAAACTACCTCATGAAACTTGTATCTGAAAAATTGATTTTGTCATCGTTTTAATTTCGGTAATCTTTGTGCAGCTTAATGTACACTTTGGGCTGGACAGATTTTTTTCCTACCTTCTAAGCTTAGGAAAATCCTTGCTAATGGGATCACCTCGCTGAACACTATTTCGAACCAATTTTCAGAGAATGCAATTTTCATTCCTTAATTTCAGAAGGGACTTATTTTCCAATCAAGACAGTATTCAGCCATCCTCAAAAATGTTGACCCATTTCCAGGTCGTTCTGCAGTTCCCACCCGCTTCCCGAAACAGTGTCTGAAGTTGAACTTAAGTCATTACCGTAATCATAGGGCAATCCTTAGAAACAAAACGTTGGTATTTATCTTATTTCTGTTATGAGATAAATTGTACGAGTCGGCAGAAGACAGCCCCTACATATTTACATAAACTAACTTTTTACAACAGTGATTAAAGCTACCTAGATAGATATGGAAGTGCAGCCCTCGTAATGAGTAAATACTTAACTTGGGAAAGTATCATGCAGTAAATCAGATTTGCAAAATTTACTGAATGTTCTCTCAGCAATACTAAGAATCATACATTTGATCATATCGGCGAGTGAATAATATCATCACAGAGAACAGCAGCAGAATGAAACTACCTCATGAAACTCGAATCTGTGAAAAATTGATTTTGTCATTGTCTCAATTTCGGTAATCTTGGTGCAGCTGAATGCACACTTTGGACTTGCAGATTTTTTTCCCCTACCTTGTGAGCCTAAGAAAAAACTTGCTAATGGGACCACCTCGCTATTTTGATAAATTTGCAGAGAATTCAAGTTTCATTCCTTAATTTCTGAAAAAAGGGGCTTATTTTCTAATCCAGTCAGTATTCAGCCATCCTCAAAAATGTTGACTCATTTCCAGGCCATTCTGCAGTTCCCACCCGCTTCCCGAACAGTGTCTGAACACAGATGCCGTCCAGCTGCTATACATGTCAAGATATAATGACAAGGTGCCGCTCTTGTGCTTGATCAAGTCGACCTTGCCTCATTAAAAGGCCTGAGGCTCTCACTACACTTAATCTAAATGTCTGATTCTTTGGTAACATCAAGTTAACAATATTTCCTACTGACGAGAAACGACAACATAGTAGTTATTGTCTCCATTTTGGCCGTTATAACACATTTTTCGATGTGAAAACGATCGCAACAGTCATGCGGACAGAATGTGGGCAACTCAGGCAAGCAGCAGAGGCACCCACGGGGTTTATTGGAGAAAACCTTGAGGCCCAGAAGGCCTCTAATGGGCTGCAAATGGTCGCGGACCTGATTTAGAGCAGCGCGGACGTAGTTGGTGACACCAGTGACCTGAATTCTGTCCACAAGACTGTTGCACAAGAATTCCCAGTGCTCCACCTTTCTTAATTCTCCAACTTGACGATAGCCCCTGCTGGAGGGCGCCTGTTGTCTGAAGTTGAACTTAAGTAGTTACAGTAATCATAGTGCAGTCCTTAGAAACAACAGTTTTGTATTCAACAATTTCTGTTATGAGATAAATTTGTAGAAGACAGCTCCTTAGATATATACATAAACACTTTTTACCAGTGGTTAAAGCTACCTAGATAGATAGAGATATGGGAAGTGCAGCCCTCTTACGAGTAAATACTTAACTTGGGGAAAGTATCACATTTAATGGTGTGCAGATGAAAATTCATGCAGTAAATCAGATTTGAAGTATTTACTGAATGTTCTCTCAGATATACTAAGAATCATACATTTGATCATATCGGCGAGTGAATAATATCATCATAGAGAACAGCAGCAGAATGAAACTATCCCATGAAACTCGAATCTGTGTAAAGTTATTTTGTCATTGAGGACAGGGAACAACAAGTTTCATATTAATTTCTGTAATCTTTTTGCAGCTGAATGTACAATTTAGGCTGGACGGATTTTCCCCATATCTTGTAAGCTTAAGAAAATCCTTGCTAACGGGACCACCTCACTATTTCGACTAACTTGAAGAGAATGCAATTAGCATTCCTTAATTTCCGACTCATTTCCAGGCCATTCGGCAGTTCCCACCCGCTTCCTGAGCAGTGTCTGAAGTTGAACTTTAGTCATAGTGTAGTCCTTAGAACACTTTTGTATTTAACAATTTCTGTTATAAGATGAATTTGTAGGAGTAGATGACAGTTCCTTAGATATTTACATAAACACACTTTTTACAACAAAATGATTAAAGCTACCTAACTAGTAAATACTTAATTTGGGAAAGTATCACATTTGATGGTAAAAAAGCGGATGAAATTTAATACAAAATTTATGCAGTAAATTGGATTTGCAAAATTTACTGAATGTTCTCTCAGCAATACTAAGAATCATACATTTGATCATATCGGCGAGTGAATAATATCATCACAGAGAACAGCAGCAGAATGAAACTACCTCATGAAACTCGAATCTGTGAAAAATTGATTTTGTCATGGTCTTAATTTCGGTAATCTTGGTGCAGCTGAATGCACACTTTGGACTTGCAGATTTTTTTCCCCTACCTTGTGAGCCTAAGAAAAAACTTGCTAATGGGACCACCTCGCTATTTTGATAAATTTGCAGAGAATTCAAGTTTCATTCCTTAATTTCTGAAAAAAGGGGCTTATTTTCTAATCCAGTCAGTATTCAGCCATCCTCAAAAATGTTGACTCATTTCCAGGCCATTCTGCAGTTCCCACCCGCTTCCCGAACAGTGTCTGAACACAGATGCCGTCCAGCTGCTATACATGTCAAGATATAATTACAAGGTGCCGCTCTTGTGCTTGATCAAGTCGACCTTGCCTCATTAAAAGGCCTGAGGCTCTCACTACACTTAATCTAAATGTCTGATTCTTTGGTAACATCAAGTTAACAATATTTCCTACTGACGAGAAACGACAACATAGTAGTTATTGTCTCCATTTTGGCCGTTATAACACATTTTTCGATGTGAAAACGATCGCAACAGTCATGCGGACAGAATGTGGGCAACTCAGGCAAGCAGCAGAGGCACCCACGGGGTTTATTGGAGAAAACCTTGAGGCCCAGAAGGCCTCTAATGGGCTGCAAATGGTCGCGGACCTGATTTAGAGCAGCGCGGACGTAGTTGGTGACACCAGTGACCTGAATTCTGTCCACAAGACTGTTGCACAAGAATTCCCAGTGCTCCACCTTTCTTAATTCTCCAACTTGACGATAGCCCCTGCTGGAGGGCGCCTGTTGTCTGAAGTTGAACTTAAGTAGTTACAGTAATCATAGTGCAGTCCTTAGAAACAACAGTTTTGTATTCAACAATTTCTGTTATGAGATAAATTTGTAGAAGACAGCTCCTTAGATATATACATAAACACTTTTTACCAGTGGTTAAAGCTACCTAGATAGATAGAGATATGGGAAGTGCAGCCCTCTTACGAGTAAATACTTAACTTGGGGAAAGTATCACATTTAATGGTGTGCAGATGAAAATTCATGCAGTAAATCAGATTTGAAGTATTTACTGAATGTTCTCTCAGATATACTAAGAATCATACATTTGATCATATCGGCGAGTGAATAATATCATCATAGAGAACAGCAGCAGAATGAAACTATCCCATGAAACTCGAATCTGTGTAAAGTTATTTTGTCATTGAGGACAGGGAACAACAAGTTTCATATTAATTTCTGTAATCTTTTTGCAGCTGAATGTACAATTTAGGCTGGACGGATTTTCCCCATATCTTGTAAGCTTAAGAAAATCCTTGCTAACGGGACCACCTCACTATTTCGACTAACTTGAAGAGAATGCAATTAGCATTCCTTAATTTCCGACTCATTTCCAGGCCATTCGGCAGTTCCCACCCGCTTCCTGAGCAGTGTCTGAAGTTGAACTTTAGTCATAGTGTAGTCCTTAGAACACTTTTGTATTTAACAATTTCTGTTATAAGATAAATTTGTAGGAGTAGATGACAGTTCCTTAGATATTTGCATAAACACACTTTTTACAACAAAATGATTAAAGCTACCTAACTAGTAAATACTTAATTTGGGAGAGTATCACATTTGATGGTAAAAAAGCGGATGAAATTTAATACAAAATTTATGCAGTAAATTGGATTTGCAAAATTTACTGAATGTTCTCTCAGCAATACTAAGAATCATACATTTGATCATATCGGCGAGTGAATAATATCATCACAGAGAACAGCAGCAGAATGAAACTACCTCATGAAACTCGAATCTGTGAAAAATTGATTTTGTCATTGTCTCAATTTCGGTAATCTTGGTGCAGCTGAATGCACACTTTGGACTTGCAGATTTTTTTCCCCTACCTTGTGAGCCTAAGAAAAAACTTGCTAATGGGACCACCTCGCTATTTTGATAAATTTGCAGAGAATTCAAGTTTCATGCCTTAATTTCTGAAAAAAGGGGCTTATTTTCTAATCCAGTCAGTATTCAGCCATCCTCAAAAATGTTGACTCATTTCCAGGCCATTCTGCAGTTCCCACCCGCTTCCCGAACAGTGTCTGAACACAGGTGCCGTCCAGCTGCTATACATGTCAAGATATAATGACAAGGTGCCGCTCTTGTGCTTGATCAAGTCGACCTTGCCTCATTAAAAGGCCTGAGGCTCTCACTACACTTAATCTAAATGTCTGATTCTTTGGTAACATCAAGTTAACAATATTTCCTACTGACGAGAAACGACAACATAGTAGTTATTGTCTCCATTTTGGCCGTTATAACACATTTTTCGATGTGAAAACGATCGCAACAGTCATGCGGACAGAATGTGGGCCACTCAGGCAAGCAGCAGAGGCACCCACGGGGTTTATTGGAGAAAACCTAATTGGCTGCAAGTGGTCGCGGACCTGATTTAGAGCAGCGCGGATGTAGTTGGTGACACCAGTGACCTGAATTCTGTCCACAAGACTGTTGCACAAGAATTCCCAGTGCTCCACCTTTCTTAATTCTCCAACTTGACGATAGCCCCTGCTGGAGGGCGCCTGTTGTCTGAAGTTGAACTTAAAGGGGAACTAAAGGACATTTGCATGTTTATCTTAAAAGTTCAATTACATGTAAAATAATATATTGCAGTGCAAGAAACTGTCTAAAAGGTTAGTTTAGTCTTGTTTTAAGCTAATTAATTGTGCACTTTGAACAAGGCTGTGGGCCGCCATTATTGCACACGGCACCATGACTAGTGACGTCACTTATGTACTAGGTCTGGTCAATACAGCATGATTGCAATGAACAATTTGTATTAGGCTGTCAGTCAAAGTCAAAGATACCTTTATTTAAACAGGGTAATTTCATTCAGTTGTACATGGTATCCATATTTTTTATTTAATTATATATAACTATAAGCACGGGAGTTTACAAACTAAAGTTAGGACCATTTAATAAAAGGATTATTTGCATGATTAATTTGTTTTAACTATAAGATTAAATTCAGCATATATTTGGTAATATATTTGGCATCACTGTATGTCTGAGCATATATTTGCTGGGAACAAAATTTGAATACTTCTTTTAAATGCTTAAAATGTTACATAGCCTATAAGACTCACACACAAAAAGCATGTCCAAAAGTTGGGGAATGGTGTCATGTAAATGAACGGTCTTAATCTAGTCTAAATTAATCCACGTCTACAGTATCATAATCGCAACTGGAAGACTGAATTGTATTGCATGCCTTGTAGAAAATTACAATTCAAACTCCATATTTAATTAATACTTCATGCCAAACACTTGTACTACTCACAACATTTAACTTGTGAAAGACAGGCAAAATTCCTTGGCACCTGAAGCATGCCACAATTTTGTTATAGTTTCATTCATAGTATACATGTATATTATTGAATAGTTAGGCCTAGTGTTAGGTTTTGGCATAACCCATCCCCCTCTGCTCTGGCTACATATATGTTACATCTATGTATATAGGTGAAAACAAGTTTATGTAAGGATAAAATATCTTAAAAGCATTTTTGTGCACCTCAGTGGTATAGTTTAATAAATTTATATTCTATAATTACTGTTTAACAAAGCTAATTTACATTCCCAAAGATTTCAGTGTTTCTCCATAATTGCGTAGTCTCAAATTGTTCAATGGCAATTTACTTGACACTTGGTTAGAACAGTGACATGCTCTTTTTTCAATTGCAATTAATAAACTTTGCCTGGTTCTGACAGTCAAGCAGTTGGATTGCACTTGGCTCTCATAGCCTGTGACCTATAGTACAACAGTGACGTATTTCCGGTCTGTGCAAAACACCGGGAAAGTCGAAAATGGCGGCCTCCGTAGATCACAACACGGAGCTAATAAATGCACGATATTACTTTATCAGGGCATATATACAAGTTATGAATATCGGGGATGTGTTTCTATGGACCCAAGCTAACATCTGAGAGGTAAAGTGCAAAAGGGGTTAGTTCCCCTTTAAGTAGTTACAGTAATCATAGTGCAGTCCTTAGAAACAACAGTTTTATATTCAACAATTTCTTTAATGAGATAAATTTGTAGAAGACAGCTCCTTAGATATATACATAAACACTTTTTCCCAGTGATTAAAGCTACCTAGATAGATAGAGATATGGGAAGTGCAGTCCTCTTACGAGTAAATACTTAACTTGGGGAAAGTATCACATTTAATGGTGTGCAGATGAAAATTCATGCAGTAAATCAGATTTGAAGTATTTACTGAATGTTCTCTCAGATATACTAAGAATCATACATTTGATCATATCGGCGAGTGAATAATATCATCATAGAGAACAGCAGCAGAATGAAACTACCTCATGAAACTTGTATCTGAAAAATTGATTTTGTCATCGTTTTAATTTCGGTAATCTTTGTGCAGCTTAATGTACACTTTGGGCTGGACAGATTTTTTTCCTACCTTCTAAGCTTAGGAAAATCCTTGCTAATGGGATCACCTCGCTGAACACTATTTCGAACCAATTTTCAGAGAATGCAATTTTCATTCCTTAATTTCAGAAGGGACTTATTTTCCAATCAAGACAGTATTCAGCCATCCTCAAAAATGTTGACCCATTTCCAGGTCGTTCTGCAGTTCCCACCCGCTTCCCGAAACAGTGTCTGAAGTTGAACTTAAGTCATTACCGTAATCATAGGGCAATCCTTAGAAACAAAACGTTGGTATTTATCTTATTTCTGTTATGAGATAAATTGTACGAGTCGGCAGAAGACAGCCCCTACATATTTACATAAACTAACTTTTTACAACAGTGATTAAAGCTACCTAGATAGATATGGAAGTGCAGCCCTCGTAATGAGTAAATACTTAACTTGGGAAAGTATCATGCAGTAAATCAGATTTGCAAAATTTACTGAATGTTCTCTCAGCAATACTAAGAATCATACATTTGATCATATCGGCGAGTGAATAATATCATCATAGAGAACAGCAGCAGAATGAAACTATCCCATGAAACTCGTATCTGTGTAAAGTTACTTTGTCATTGAGGAAAGGGAACAAGAAGTTTCATCTTAATTTCTGTAATCTTTTTGCAGCTGAATGTACAATTTGGGCTGGACGGATTTTCCCCATATCTTGTAAGCTTAAGAAAATCCTTGCTAACGGGACCACCTCACTATTTCGACTAACTTGAAGAGAATGCAATTAGCATTCCTTAATTTTCGACTCATTTTTAGGCCATTCTGCAGTTCCCACCCGCTTCCTGAGCAGTGTCTGAAGTTGAACTTTAGTAATTACCGTAATCATAGTGTAGTCCTTCGAAACAACACTTGTATTTAACAATTTCTGTTATGAGATAAATTTGTAGGAGTAGATGACAGTTCCTTAGATATTTACATAAACACACTTTTTACAACAAAATGATTAAAGCTACCTAACTAGTAAATACTTAATTTGGGAGAGTATCACATTTGATGGTAAAAAAGCGGATGAAATTTAATACAAAATTTATGCAGTAAATTGGATTTGCAAAATTTACTGAATGTTCTCTCAGCAATACTAAGAATCATACATTTGATCATATCGGCGAGTGAATAATATCATCACAGAGAACAGCAGCAGAATGAAACTACCTCATGAAACTCGAATCTGTGAAAAATTGATTTTGTCATTGTCTCAATTTCGGTAATCTTGGTGCAGCTGAATGCACACTTTGGACTTGCAGATTTTTTTCCCCTACCTTGTGAGCCTAAGAAAAAACTTGTTAATGGGACCACCTCGCTATTTTGATAAATTTGCAGAGAATTCAAGTTTCATGCCTTAATTTCTGAAAAAAGGGGCTTATTTTCTAATCCAGTCAGTATTCAGCCATCCTCAAAAATGTTGACTCATTTCCAGGCCATTCTGCAGTTCCCACCCGCTTCCCGAACAGTGTCTGAACACAGGTGCCGTCCAGCTGCTATACATGTCAAGATATAATGACAAGGTGCCGCTCTTGTGCTTGATCAAGTCGACCTTGCCTCATTAAAAGGCCTGAGGCTCTCACTACACTTAATCTAAATGTCTGATTCTTTGGTAACATCAAGTTAACAATATTTCCTACTGACGAGAAACGACAACATAGTAGTTATTGTCTCCATTTTGGCCGTTATAACACATTTTTCGATGTGAAAACGATCGCAACAGTCATGCGGACAGAATGTGGGCCACTCAGGCAAGCAGCAGAGGCACCCACGGGGTTTATTGGAGAAAACCTTGAGGCCCAGAAGGCCTCTAATGGGCTGCAAATGGTCGCGGACCTGATTTAGAGCAGCGCGGACGTAGTTGGTGACACCAGTGACCTGAATTCTGTCCACAAGACTGTTGCACAAGAATTCCCAGTGCTCCACCTTTCTTAATTCTCCAACTTGACGATAGCCCCTGCTGGAGGGCGCCTGTTGTCTGAAGTTGAACTTAAGTAGTTACAGTAATCATAGTGCAGTCCTTAGAAACAACAGTTTTGTATTCAACAATTTCTGTTATGAGATAAATTTGTAGAAGACAGCTCCTTAGATATATACATAAACACTTTTTACCAGTGGTTAAAGCTACCTAGATAGATAGAGATATGGGAAGTGCAGCCCTCTTACGAGTAAATACTTAACTTGGGGAAAGTATCACATTTAATGGTGTGCAGATGAAAATTCATGCAGTAAATCAGATTTGAAGTATTTACTGAATGTTCTCTCAGATATACTAAGAATCATACATTTGATCATATCGGCGAGTGAATAATATCATCATAGAGAACAGCAGCAGAATGAAACTATCCCATGAACCTCGTATCTGTGTAAAGTTACTTTGTCATTGAGGAAAGGGAACAAGAAGTTTCATCTTAATTTCTGTAATCTTTTTGCAGCTGAATGTACAATTTAGGCTGGACGGATTTTCCCCATATCTTGTAAGCTTAAGAAAATCCTTGCTAACGGGACCACCTCACTATTTCGACTAACTTGAAGAGAATGCAATTAGCATTCCTTAATTTCCGACTCATTTCCAGGCCATTCGGCAGTTCCCACCCGCTTCCTGAGCAGTGTCTAAGTTGAACTTTAGTAATTGTCGTAATCATAGTGTAGTCCTTAGAACACTTTTGTATTTAACAATTTCTGTTATAAGATAAATTTGTAGGAGTAGATGACAGTTCCTTAGATATTTGCATAAACACACTTTTTACAACAAAATGATTAAAGCTACCTAACTAGTAAATACTTAATTTGGGAAAGTATCACATTTGATGGTAAAAAAGTGGATTAAATTTAATGCAAAATTTATGCAGTAAATCGGATTTGCAAAATTTACTGAATGTTCTCTCAGCAATACTAAGAATCATACATTTGATCATATCGGCGAGTGAATAATATCATCATAGAGAACAGCAGCAGAATGAAACTACCTCATGAAACTTGTATCTGAAAAATTGATTTTGTCATCGTTTTAATTTCGGTAATCTTTGTGCAGCTTAATGTACACTTTGGGCTGGACAGATTTTTTTCCTACCTTCTAAGCTTAGGAAAATCCTTGCTAATGGGATCACCTCGCTGAACACTATTTCGAACCAATTTTCAGAGAATGCAATTTTCATTCCTTAATTTCAGAAGGGACTTATTTTCCAATCAAGACAGTATTCAGCCATCCTCAAAAATGTTGACCCATTTCCAGGTCGTTCTGCAGTTCCCACCCGCTTCCCGAAACAGTGTCTGAAGTTGAACTTAAGTCATTACCGTAATCATAGGGCAATCCTTAGAAACAAAACGTTGGTATTTATCTTATTTCTGTTATGAGATAAATTGTACGAGTCGGCAGAAGACAGCCCCTACATATTTACATAAACTAACTTTTTACAACAGTGATTAAAGCTACCTAGATAGATATGGAAGTGCAGCCCTCGTAATGAGTAAATACTTAACTTGGGAAAGTATCATGCAGTAAATCAGATTTGCAAAATTTACTGAATGTTCTCTCAGCAATACTAAGAATCATACATTTGATCATATCGGCGAGTGAATAATATCATCATAGAGAACAGCAGCAGAATGAAACTATCCCATGAAACTCATATCTGTGTAAAGTTATTTTGTCATTGAGGACAGGGAACAACAAGTTTCATATTAATTTCTGTAATCTTTTTGCAGCTGAATGTACAATTTCTGCCATTCTGCAGTTCCCACCCGCTTCCTGAGCAGTGTCTGAAGTTGAACTTTAGTAATTACCGTAATCATAGTGTAGTCCTTCGAAACAACACTTGTATTTAACAATTTCTGTTATGAGATAAATTTGTAGGAGTAGATGACAGTTCCTTAGATATTTACATAAACACACTTTTTACAACAAAATGATTAAAGCTACCTAACTAGTAAATACTTAATTTGGGAGAGTATCACATTTGATGGTAAAAAAGCGGATGAAATTTAATACAAAATTTATGCAGTAAATTGGATTTGCAAAATTTACTGAATGTTCTCTCAGCAATACTAAGAATCATACATTTGATCATATGGGCGAGTGAATAATATCATCACAGAGAACAGCAGCAGAATGAAACTACCTCATGAAACTCGAATCTGTGAAAAATTGATTTTGTCATTGTCTCAATTTCGGTAATCTTGGTGCAGCTGAATGCACACTTTGGACTTGCAGATTTTTTTCCCCTACCTTGTGAGCCTAAGAAAAAACTTGCTAATGGGACCACCTCGCTATTTTGATAAATTTGCAGAGAATTCAAGTTTCATGCCTTAATTTCTGAAAAAAGGGGCTTATTTTCTAATCCAGTCAGTATTCAGCCATCCTCAAAAATGTTGACTCATTTCCAGGCCATTCTGCAGTTCCCACCCGCTTCCCGAACAGTGTCTGAACACAGGTGCCGTCCAGCTGCTATACATGTCAAGATATAATGACAAGGTGCCGCTCTTGTGCTTGATCAAGTCGACCTTGCCTCATTAAAAGGCCTGAGGCTCTCACTACACTTAATCTAAATGTCTGATTCTTTGGTAACATCAAGTTAACAATATTTCCTACTGACGAGAAACGACAACATAGTAGTTATTGTCTCCATTTTGGCCGTTATAACACATTTTTCGATGTGAAAACGATCGCAACAGTCATGCGGACAGAATGTGGGCCACTCAGGCAAGCAGCAGAGGCACCCACGGGGTTTATTGGAGAAAACCTAATTGGCTGCAAGTGGTCGCGGACCTGATTTAGAGCAGCGCGGATGTAGTTGGTGACACCAGTGACCTGAATTCTGTCCACAAGACTGTTGCACAAGAATTCCCAGTGCTCCACCTTTCTTAATTCTCCAACTTGACGATAGCCCCTGCTGGAGGGCGCCTGTTGTCTGAAGTTGAACTTAAAGGGGAACTAAAGGACATTTGCATGTTTATCTTAAAAGTTCAATTACATGTAAAATAATATATTGCAGTGCAAGAAACTGTCTAAAAGGTTAGTTTAGTCTTGTTTTAAGCTAATTAATTGTGCACTTTGAACAAGGCTGTGGGCCGCCATTATTGCACACGGCACCATGACTAGTGACGTCACTTATGTACTAGGTCTGGTCAATACAGCATGATTGCAATGAACAATTTGTATTAGGCTGTCAGTCAAAGTCAAAGATACCTTTATTTAAACAGGGTAATTTCATTCAGTTGTACATGGTATCCATATTTTTTATTTAATTATATATAACTATAAGCACGGGAGTTTACAAACTAAAGTTAGGACCATTTAATAAAAGGATTATTTGCATGATTAATTTGTTTTAACTATAAGATTAAATTCAGCATATATTTGGTAATATATTTGGCATCACTGTATGTCTGAGCATATATTTGCTGGGAACAAAATTTGAATACTTCTTTTAAATGCTTAAAATGTTACATAGCCTATAAGACTCACACACAAAAAGCATGTCCAAAAGTTGGGGAATGGTGTCATGTAAATGAACGGTCTTAATCTAGTCTAAATTAATCCACGTCTACAGTATCATAATCGCAACTGGAAGACTGAATTGTATTGCATGCCTTGTAGAAAATTACAATTCAAACTCCATATTTAATTAATACTTCATGCCAAACACTTGTACTACTCACAACATTTAACTTGTGAAAGACAGGCAAAATTCCTTGGCACCTGAAGCATGCCACAATTTTGTTATAGTTTCATTCATAGTATACATGTATATTATTGAATAGTTAGGCCTAGTGTTAGGTTTTGGCATAACCCATCCCCCTCTGCTCTGGCTACATATATGTTACATCTATGTATATAGGTGAAAACAAGTTTATGTAAGGATAAAATATCTTAAAAGCATTTTTGTGCACCTCAGTGGTATAGTTTAATAAATTTATATTCTATAATTACTGTTTAACAAAGCTAATTTACATTCCCAAAGATTTCAGTGTTTCTCCATAATTGCGTAGTCTCAAATTGTTCAATGGCAATTTACTTGACACTTGGTTAGAACAGTGACATGCTCTTTTTTCAATTGCAATTAATAAACTTTGCCTGGTTCTGACAGTCAAGCAGTTGGATTGCACTTGGCTCTCATAGCCTGTGACCTATAGTACAACAGTGACGTATTTCCGGTCTGTGCAAAACACCGGGAAAGTCGAAAATGGCGGCCTCCGTAGATCACAACACGGAGCTAATAAATGCACGATATTACTTTATCAGGGCATATATACAAGTTATGAATATCGGGGATGTGTTTCTATGGACCCAAGCTAACATCTGAGAGGTAAAGTGCAAAAGGGGTTAGTTCCCCTTTAAGTAGTTACAGTAATCATAGTGCAGTCCTTAGAAACAACAGTTTTATATTCAACAATTTCTTTAATGAGATAAATTTGTAGAAGACAGCTCCTTAGATATATACATAAACACTTTTTACCAGTGGTTAAAGCTACCTAGATAGATAGAGATATGGGAAGTGCAGTCCTCTTACGAGTAAATACTTAACTTGGGGAAAGTATCACATTTAATGGTGTGCAGATGAAAATTCATGCAGTAAATCAGATTTGAAGTATTTACTGAATGTTCTCTCAGATATACTAAGAATCATACATTTGATCATATCGGCGAGTGAATAATATCATCACAGAGAACAGCAGCAGAATGAAACTACCTCATGAAACTCGAATCTGTGAAAAATTGATTTTGTCATGGTCTTAATTTCGGTAATCTTGGTGCAGCTGAATGCACACTTTGGACTTGCAGATTTTTTTCCCCTACCTTGTGAGCCTAAGAAAAAACTTGCTAATGGGACCACCTCGCTATTTTGATAAATTTGCAGAGAATTCAAGTTTCATTCCTTAATTTCTGAAAAAAGGGGCTTATTTTCTAATCCAGTCAGTATTCAGCCATCCTCAAAAATGTTGACTCATTTCCAGGCCATTCTGCAGTTCCCACCCGCTTCCCGAACAGTGTCTGAACACAGATGCCGTCCAGCTGCTATACATGTCAAGATATAATGACAAGGTGCCGCTCTTGTGCTTGATCAAGTCGACCTTGCCTCATTAAAAGGCCTGAGGCTCTCACTACACTTAATCTAAATGTCTGATTCTTTGGTAACATCAAGTTAACAATATTTCCTACTGACGAGAAACGACAACATAGTAGTTATTGTCTCCATTTTGGCCGTTATAACACATTTTTCGATGTGAAAACGATCGCAACAGTCATGCGGACAGAATGTGGGCAACTCAGGCAAGCAGCAGAGGCACCCACGGGGTTTATTGGAGAAAACCTTGAGGCCCAGAAGGCCTCTAATGGGCTGCAAATGGTCGCGGACCTGATTTAGAGCAGCGCGGACGTAGTTGGTGACACCAGTGACCTGAATTCTGTCCACAAGACTGTTGCACAAGAATTCCCAGTGCTCCACCTTTCTTAATTCTCCAACTTGACGATAGCCCCTGCTGGAGGGCGCCTGTTGTCTGAAGTTGAACTTAAGTAGTTACAGTAATCATAGTGCAGTCCTTAGAAACAACAGTTTTGTATTCAACAATTTCTGTTATGAGATAAATTTGTAGAAGACAGCTCCTTAGATATATACATAAACACTTTTTACCAGTGGTTAAAGCTACCTAGATAGATAGAGATATGGGAAGTGCAGCCCTCTTACGAGTAAATACTTAACTTGGGGAAAGTATCACATTTAATGGTGTGCAGATGAAAATTCATGCAGTAAATCAGATTTGAAGTATTTACTGAATGTTCTCTCAGATATACTAAGAATCATACATTTGATCATATCGGCGAGTGAATAATATCATCATAGAGAACAGCAGCAGAATGAAACTATCCCATGAAACTCATATCTGTGTAAAGTTATTTTGTCATTGAGGACAGGGAACAACAAGTTTCATATTAATTTCTGTAATCTTTTTGCAGCTGAATGTACAATTTAGGCTGGACGGATTTTCCCCATATCTTGTAAGCTTAAGAAAATCCTTGCTAACGGGACCACCTCACTATTTCGACTAACTTGAAGAGAATGCAATTAGCATTCCTTAATTTCCGACTCATTTCCAGGCCATTCGGCAGTTCCCACCCGCTTCCTGAGCAGTGTCTGAAGTTGAACTTTAGTCATAGTGTAGTCCTTAGAACACTTTTGTATTTAACAATTTCTGTTATAAGATGAATTTGTAGGAGTAGATGACAGTTCCTTAGATATTTACATAAACACACTTTTTACAACAAAATGATTAAAGCTACCTAACTAGTAAATACTTAATTTGGGAAAGTATCACATTTGATGGTAAAAAAGCGGATGAAATTTAATACAAAATTTATGCAGTAAATTGGATTTGCAAAATTTACTGAATGTTCTCTCAGCAATACTAAGAATCATACATTTGATCATATCGGCGAGTGAATAATATCATCACAGAGAACAGCAGCAGAATGAAACTACCTCATGAAACTCGAATCTGTGAAAAATTGATTTTGTCATGGTCTTAATTTCGGTAATCTTGGTGCAGCTGAATGCACACTTTGGACTTGCAGATTTTTTTCCCCTACCTTGTGAGCCTAAGAAAAAACTTGCTAATGGGACCACCTCGCTATTTTGATAAATTTGCAGAGAATTCAAGTTTCATTCCTTAATTTCTGAAAAAAGGGGCTTATTTTCTAATCCAGTCAGTATTCAGCCATCCTCAAAAATGTTGACTCATTTCCAGGCCATTCTGCAGTTCCCACCCGCTTCCCGAACAGTGTCTGAACACAGATGCCGTCCAGCTGCTATACATGTCAAGATATAATTACAAGGTGCCGCTCTTGTGCTTGATCAAGTCGACCTTGCCTCATTAAAAGGCCTGAGGCTCTCACTACACTTAATCTAAATGTCTGATTCTTTGGTAACATCAAGTTAACAATATTTCCTACTGACGAGAAACGACAACATAGTAGTTATTGTCTCCATTTTGGCCGTTATAACACATTTTTCGATGTGAAAACGATCGCAACAGTCATGCGGACAGAATGTGGGCAACTCAGGCAAGCAGCAGAGGCACCCACGGGGTTTATTGGAGAAAACCTTGAGGCCCAGAAGGCCTCTAATGGGCTGCAAATGGTCGCGGACCTGATTTAGAGCAGCGCGGACGTAGTTGGTGACACCAGTGACCTGAATTCTGTCCACAAGACTGTTGCACAAGAATTCCCAGTGCTCCACCTTTCTTAATTCTCCAACTTGACGATAGCCCCTGCTGGAGGGCGCCTGTTGTCTGAAGTTGAACTTAAGTAGTTACAGTAATCATAGTGCAGTCCTTAGAAACAACAGTTTTGTATTCAACAATTTCTGTTATGAGATAAATTTGTAGAAGACAGCTCCTTAGATATATACATAAACACTTTTTACCAGTGGTTAAAGCTACCTAGATAGATAGAGATATGGGAAGTGCAGCCCTCTTACGAGTAAATACTTAACTTGGGGAAAGTATCACATTTAATGGTGTGCAGATGAAAATTCATGCAGTAAATCAGATTTGAAGTATTTACTGAATGTTCTCTCAGATATACTAAGAATCATACATTTGATCATATCGGCGAGTGAATAATATCATCATAGAGAACAGCAGCAGAATGAAACTATCCCATGAAACTCATATCTGTGTAAAGTTATTTTGTCATTGAGGACAGGGAACAACAAGTTTCATCTTAATTTCTGTAATCTTTTTGCAGCTGAATGTACAATTTGGGCTGGACGGATTTTCCCCATATCTTGTAAGCTTAAGAAAATCCTTGCTAACGGGACCACCTCACTATTTCGACTAACTTGAAGAGAATGCAATTAGCATTCCTTAATTTCCGACTCATTTCCAGGCCATTCGGCAGTTCCCACCCGCTTCCTGAGCAGTGTCTGAAGTTGAACTTTAGTCATAGTGTAGTCCTTAGAACACTTTTGTATTTAACAATTTCTGTTATAAGATGAATTTGTAGGAGTAGATGACGGTTCCTTAGATATTTACATAAACACACTTTTTACAACAAAATGATTAAAGCTACCTAACTAGTAAATACTTAATTTGGGAAAGTATCACATTTGATGATAAAAAAGTGGATTAAATTTAATGCAAAATTTATGCAGTAAATCGGATTTGCAAAATTTACTGAATGTTCTCTCAGCAATACTAAGAATCATACATTTGATCATATCGGCGAGTGAATAATATCATCACAGAGAACAGCAGCAGAATGAAACTATCCCATGAAACTCATATCTGTGTAAAGTTATTTTGTCATTGAGGACAGGGAACAACAAGTTTCATCTTAATTTCTGTAATCTTTTTGCAGCTGAATGTACAATTTGGGCTGGACGGATTTTCCCCATATCTTGTAAGCTTAAGAAAATCCTTGCTAACGGGACCACCTCACTATTTCGACTAACTTGAAGAGAATGCAATTAGCATTCCTTAATTTCCGACTCATTTCCAGGCCATTCGGCAGTTCCCACCCGCTTCCTGAGCAGTGTCTGAAGTTGAACTTTAGTCATAGTGTAGTCCTTAGAACACTTTTGTATTTAACAATTTCTGTTATAAGATGAATTTGTAGGAGTAGATGACGGTTCCTTAGATATTTACATAAACACACTTTTTACAACAAAATGATTAAAGCTACCTAACTAGTAAATACTTAATTTGGGAAAGTATCACATTTGATGGTAAAAAAGTGGATTAAATTTAATACAAAATTTATGCAGTAAATTGGATTTGCAAAATTTACTGAATGTTCTCTCAGCAATACTAAGAATCATACATTTGATCATATCGGCGAGTGAATAATATCATCACAGAGAACAGCAGCAGAATGAAACTACCTCATGAAACTCGAATCTGTGAAAAATTGATTTTGTCATGGTCTTAATTTCGGTAATCTTGGTGCAGCTGAATGCACACTTTGGACTTGCAGATTTTTTTCCCCTACCTTGTGAGCCTAAGAAAAAACTTGCTAATGGGACCACCTCGCTATTTTGATAAATTTGCAGAGAATTCAAGTTTCATTCCTTAATTTCTGAAAAAAGGGGCTTATTTTCTAATCCAGTCAGTATTCAGCCATCCTCAAAAATGTTGACTCATTTCCAGGCCATTCTGCAGTTCCCACCCGCTTCCGAACAGTGTCTGAACACAGATGCCGTCCAGCTGCTATACATGTCAAGATATAATGACAAGGTGCCGCTCTTGTGCTTGATCAAGTCGACCTTGCCTCATTAAAAGGCCTGAGGCTCTCACTACACTTAATCTAAATGTCTGATTCTTTGGTAACATCAAGTTAACAATATTTCCTACTGACGAGAAACGACAACATAGTAGTTATTGTCTCCATTTTGGCCGTTATAACACATTTTTCGATGTGAAAACGATCGCAACAGTCATGCGGACAGAATGTGGGCAACTCAGGCAAGCAGCAGAGGCACCCACGGGGTTTATTGGAGAAAACCTTGAGGCCCAGAAGGCCTCTAATGGGCTGCAAATGGTCGCGGACCTGACTTAGAGCAGCGCGGACGTAGTTGGTGACACCAGTGACCTGAATTCTGTCCACAAGACTGTTGCACAAGAATTCCCAGTGCTCCACCTTTCTTAATTCTCCAACTTGACGATAGCCCCTGCTGGAGGGCGCCTGTTGTCTGAAGTTGAACTTAAGTAGTTACAGTAATCATAGTGCAGTCCTTAGAAACAACAGTTTTGTATTCAACAATTTCTGTTATGAGATAAATTTGTAGAAGACAGCTCCTTAGATATATACATAAACACTTTTTACCAGTGATTAAAGCTACCTAGATAGATAGAGATATGGGAAGTGCAGCCCTCTTACGAGTAAATACTTAACTTGGGGAAAGTATCACATTTAATGGTGTGCAGATGAAAATTCATGCAGTAAATCAGATTTGAAGTATTTACTGAATGTTCTCTCAGATATACTAAGAATCATACATTTGATCATATCGGCGAGTGAATAATATCATCATAGAGAACAGCAGCAGAATGAAACATCATGAACACTTCTGAATTGTGAATTTGAAGATCATTAAACTTCAGAAGGATCACGACTGAAATGCAAGCACGACGCAATCGCTGGTCTTCAAGTACCAACAAAGAAGTATAGGAAATAAAATTCACTTCGTTGAAAATTTCCAATGATTAATATAATGCAATGCTGCGAAAAGTACTGTTAAACAATGAACATGTTTTACGCTATTGGCGAAAAAGATTTGTTATTTATACTACAGCAGAAGTCAGAAAAGGTGTTGGCTGTAAAAATGACTTTCAGTGCACAAACTGGTTAACAGACTAAACCGATGCATGCAGGCGTCACAGAAGCGCCAATGATCATTACTAAATTCTAATGCGCGAGCTAACTTGGCTTTAGGCCGACTGTCATGTGGCCCAACGATGAGCTGACTTTGCTCCATATAAGGCTAACCTGACATTGAGACACTGGGCTATTACTTTCATTACACATTGGACATACCAAGCACACAGGGCCGCAGTATCATGTGGACTAATTATATATTAATAGCATGTTACCTGTTCTACAGAAGGGTTTCTTGGGTTCATATCTCGTGACCTCTACGTGCAGTAAAATTAAAGGGGAACTAACACCTTCAGCACTTTACCTCTCAGATTTTAGCTTTGGTCCATTGGAACACATCTACGCCTATTATAACTTGTATATATCCACTGGTAATGTAATATCCTGCATTTATTAGCTGCGTGTTGTGAACTACGGAGGCCGCCATTTTCGAGATTCCCGGTGTTTTGCACTCACCGGAAATACGTCACTGTTGTACTATGAGAACCAAGTGCAATCTAACTGCTTGAGTTGAGCAGTGTCAGCAACACACCACCAGTGTAAATTGCAATTGAAATAAGAGCATGTCACTGTTCTTACCAAGTGTCAAGTAAATTGCCATTGAACAATTTGAGACTATGCAATTATAGAGAAATGTGATGTAAATTAGCCAGCTTTGGTTGTACACTGAGTTTAGTATAGAATATAAATTTCTTTAAACCGTGCCAATGCAGTGCACAAAATGCTTTTAAGATATAGTTTATCTATTTATGCTTTTTTCACCAATACATGTAAATATTAATATATATATTTATTTATTTCCGTACCCAAATACAACATAATAAAATGAGACTAAAAAATAATAAAATCATTATAAAAATAGTTATAATTGTGAGTAAAAAATATTAATTTTACTTAGTGCAGATCGAGGTAAATTTAGTAGCCAAGGCACAACCACCTGAGTATCTCTTTTATGTAATAGCTCCTTCAATATGAGTGCCTACTTGCACACTGTCATCTTCACAATTATCATATAATTGCAATCTGTCAATGTGCCAGATCTCATGGTACATAAGTGACGTCACTAGCCATGGTGCCGTGTGCAATAATGGCGGCCCCCAGCGTTGTGGTGGATGGTACAAAGTTCACTGTTAATTGGCTCCAAATCATACTAAAATTTGACTTTTAGTCACTTGTATTTACAGCAATGTGTTCTTTGTCATTTAATTGAACTTTTAAAATTAACATGCAAATTTCCTTTAGTTCCCCTTTAATTAATTCAGAAATGGTTTATCCATATGGCATATGTACTGGGAGTGAGAGTGACCACGATTGACAGTTCGACACATCAATTTATTCCGCGTCAACCAACGTACCTTGATGGGCAAAGAGAAGAGATAGATGTCTTCCAAAGACTTGATCTTCATATCCTTGACAAGACGACCCAACTTGGTGACAGGGATCCATTCCTTGTCTCCCTCCTTGCCTCGTCCCCGGCCCCTTCCACGGCCACGTCCTCTTCCCCGACCGCGTCCCCGGCCCCCGAAGCCGCCACGAAAACCACCTCGACCACCGGCTGGTGCTGCGTCCGCCATTGCTAAAAAGTAAAAAAACAAAACGCTTAGTGCCCAAGTACCACTGGCAGCTAAAAATCAGCTCATTAGAGCCGCTCCCGAGGAAACGTGTCGGCTTATGGGGTAAAACATAATAAACTACTACCGGCATGACAAGTCCAGATACAAGTCCATCAAGAAGGTAATTTTACCAAAAAACTGCAATACAAGGACTTAAAATAACTGTTTATACACAACTATAAACTGATAAACAATCAGTAAAAATAATTCGAGGTATCAGAATAACATTATACGAGTCGATTGAACTAGATTTTCACAGTGAACCACAAAACCGTCCGTCACTTACGTGATGTAGATGAACAAGACCGATAGAGGGCGTAAACGCGCCTAAATTCACGTGCGCTCTCGCCGTCTACGAGACCAAAATTATTTCCCGCCACAGGCAAATAGCAGCAACAGTTGGCAAAATAGAACTCGCATTATATAGCTTTATATCAACTAGGCCAACTGTTGGAATCCAGGCTGTGACCTCAAAAATAGGTCAAGGTCACCAAACTCGGACCAAGACATACTGGCACCCCAAATACCTGGATATTGCAGAAGCTTTACTTTAGTTTGTTTTAAGCCGGCTGAGCGTAATAAATAATGGCTCATGAACTTTTTGGCTTGAAACGGCTATAATTTTCTCAGGGAAATAATAGAATAAAAAAAATGATAAGATGTCATACATTAAAATTTAGTAAAATACTGCTGCTAGGATGCACTTTGCTTCAAACAATCACAGCCAAGGGCGGGAACTTTTCCAGCCAATAGAATTGCAGTATTCTGTCATAGCCAGCTGGTGGAAATATAGAGAACCTTCCGTGAAAATCCACTATTCACAGACAAAGCGCTTACAACACCCTTGGGAGATAATTTTTTTTTACACCAACCTATATATATCTTCATCCACCTTCCTTTTTTTTTTTTTTTTGAAATTCAATTTTTCAGCTTACAGCAGCAGTGTCTGCAACTCATGAAATTTCATACTGATCCAAACTGACCACCACCTTTAACAATGTTTAATAAGATGATACTGGTCCCTATCAGTTATACTGCTCCATAATGGCCATAAATAAGGTCCACTCAATTTTTGGGCATATTTATTATATAGAGCTTGGAGCAGCACAAATCACAGAAATGTTACTAATAATTAAGTCAAAACCCAACTTTCTAACCCATAAAAACCCCTCCCGGTACTAAATATCTTCGAGGTTCCCTATTTTCCAATAATAACTGTTTGCTACTTTCCCATCAATACGGCCATTTGTTTTGGTGGTAGAGTCTAAGCTAGTCTAAGCCGCAGAAATTACAATGGAAAATATTGCAAACTTTAAGTTGATTGTTTCATTTAATTTTTTTTTTTTATCACTGGTTGCTTCAATATTTCTGTGCATTTTATGTCATTCATGGAAAATATGGCCATAAAACTGGATATTTATTTTGCCTATTATAATACAGCATAACTTATATGAATCTATACAAAACCATTGCTCTGAGAGACTGGCATGACAGCCTTTGAAGAGGAACTTGAACTTGACACTTTCATTGAACATGCAACAACATGCAATTTTTCCTCCCCCACCCTATTAATTATATCCTAATCTTCACTATATTGTAATGGCTTACAGATTTGATGGCGGCTTATGCCCAGTAATGGCTTAAAATGGCTCAGAAAGTAAGTGGCTAGCTCAGCCAAACATTGAAAATGGCTGGCGTGGCGGCTCATGGTGGCTCATGGCAGCGGCTTCGGGAGCAGCCATATGTTGGCATTCTTGCTTCATTGACCTCTCTTTGTACTCAGATATACGAAAGTATTGTGACGTCATCAGTAGACAATGGCCATGGTGAGGTCACTGAGTGTAAGAACACTGGTCAAGTAATGACGTCATAATAAGATGTAATTAAGATGAGGTCAATGAGACAAAAATGCCAAAGCACTGACACTGCAAATCACAACACCCTAGACGCCATGCATATAGTATGGCTGAGGGATTGGAAGCCTGTATCATCATGCAGAGATCAAGATTGGCCAGGAAGTTAGCCCCAGGCTGATGGAGAGTGGTATCATGCAGGGCAGGCTGCAGTGGCCTGCACCAATAATAATACACTACTACTAAAAAAGGGAAGATGCCCCCTTATATATATAGTGGCCCTTAATCACCAAAGGGTGCGCTTCCGTCAATAACCAAAATTGTGTGAAGCCATTGCATGTGCAGTGTCAATAGATTATTATCATTATCTAAACTGAGCAATGGCCACAGTATCTGCACATTCTGCAGTATGAACAGCCAAATTAATCTGTGCTAACATATAAGTGAAATGCATGGAAATTCAATATAACAAAAACAATATTTATTATTCAATGAGAACATCACAGCATAGAATTCTGGTAAAATTCTCTTGTACAATTGCATGCACACAACATACATGTATGTTATTTGTTTTATACTCCTTATTCTTCATCAAAACAGCACTTATCAAAAGTATCAGATATGTTTCATAAATTGACATAATACTGGTGAACACAATATTATTTATGATATAATCACAAATTCAGGTCATTCTGTCAAAGGACATTGTCACAAGGCCATCAACATCCTCACTTAGAGGAATATTCCCATCTTCCATGACCTTATGTCTGAGGCAGTCCCAATACTCTCTCAAGCGATTGTCACTATTGCTACAAAATGCTCGGAAATCCGCCAGTATTCTATCCTGGAAATGTTCATCTCCTGTATGGTTGGTACGGAAGCGTTTGTTAAGCATGAAATTCCACGCCCACAGAAATCCAGTCCTCAAATCCTGGTTATCGAAGTTGTCATTCATCTCCTGCATCTGTACCAAGCTTTCTGATCGTCCCCTTTGCCATGCGATGTAATGTTTGTAAGACCCGACAACGGGTTTGCGATGTGTACCATCCAAATTTCGAGGGGAAGTTGTTTTGTTGTCTGGGATCAGAACGAACATCCCACCTGAGCAATGGACATACTGAGGCTGCATGTCTTCTGGATAACTTATATTGGGTGGTTTATCCAGCATAAATCCAAACCTGGAATTTATAAATGAATTGCACACTTTTAACACGAACAATCATAATAAATTATAAAGATAGGATATCAACCACTGAATATATAAAATTCTTAAAGTGAAATATTTTTAAATAAACACTATTTTGGGAGTCAATACTTGTTCAGTAAGATGTCAGATATTCCACAAAAAAAAAAAAAACTAGATATTAAGAGTCCAATAACAAGTTTTAATCAAATTTAGACACATCCTGCAAACAAATAATACCACTAGGAACTTACTTTTTCAAAATGGCTTCTTGGAGCAGAAGAAGCCTTTCATCTCTAGAATCAACATCGAACTCTGAAAATTCAAAACAAAAGCAAATAATAAAAATATTAAAAATATAGATTAAGATTTAAGATGGTTTATTTTCACAGAAAAACAATTACAAAATATACATATATGATTTCACATATGAATTTACTGTGGAGGGAGCTCAATCAGTTGTCGCTAACTGGGGAGCTCCCTGTTGGTCAGTGGGATCCCTCTGCCTGCCAAGCTGTGAATTGCAATTAAATTAATCACACAAAGGTTCTACTTTCTTCAACTGGAATGTGAATCATAAGTTGAGAGTAGAAAGTGACACATTTGGATGAGTTACCTGAGAACAAGGGTTGGTCGTTATCCTTCAAGCAACTGACATTCAGTGGAATGAAGATGGGTCCTCTAAGAGGGTCAGAATTGTCATTGAACGGAAGAGCGAAAGGATCACCTGGCACAGGCAGGAGGTGAAACCCGCAGGATCCTGCCTTTCTTGCCCATGTGTTCATCTAAACAGAAATACATCAATTGAGTAAAAATAAAATTAAGCCTATTCAGTTTGAAGTTTAATCTGGAAAGGTTGGAGCTCTGCTGAAGGTCCCGGGTTCGATCCCAAGCCCAGGCACTATTCATGAGTTACAGTCGATCACATGGGACCTTAAATTGTAGGTGCCATGTACTCGGTGTCTATGCTGAGGCAAGTGGAATACCCCACCCATGGTGTTTATTTGTAACATGGTGTGGACTCCAAGCCTTATCATCTCATTTTTACATCCACCTCTGGCACATATAACTTATAAGCTGACTAAGCTTCACACCATGTAGCATTGAGACATAGACATAGACGATATCATGTAAGATAGCGTTAATAATTAGGAGGACAGTTCACCATAGAATCCAAGAAAGACTACAAAAACAGACAACAAAATACAAATTTCAGCATATTATTTACTGCTGCTCACATCCCATTTCCCTGCCTCTCAACTCGAGTCAATTACACCTGTAGGGATCAATTGGACCGGTCAAAATTTTAAAAACAATGTGATAAATGTATCCATAAAAACTCTAAAAATTCACCAGATCGCCAAGAATGCAACCAGTGACAACAAGCCATTGTGTCTCTAACTCAAAAGCAGAATCAGGACTGTAGTTTCCATGGTAACGAACGGAACCCCATTCTGGTCTCTCACTCTTCTGGTTCGGATCACTGTCCGCATTGACTAATTTGTAGAAAGGAGAGGCTGTAAAAAAAAATAAAAATAATTAAAAATGATTGAAGAAAACTAACAACAGTTCATAAAATATGATGTCCTATGTTGAAAAGCCAAGCAATTATTATTTATACTATAAATTTACAATTTGTTTATCATCTATTACAATATATATTAATTTACCATTTGTTAATACACTAAATTATTTGCAATTTCTTTATCTGCACTGATTATCGATATAACTACGACAGCAAACAGCCATTCCAATACCACAAGTGAGAAGCAACACAATGAATCTGCAAGAAGCCTCCAACCTCGTTTAATTTGACTGCAGAATTGTCTGATTGATCCTGAGGTTGAAGAAACTTGAGTTAATTGTTCTTACGAATTTGTAGACTTTTTGAACAAACTCAATACAAGCTGAAACTGTGCAACCCAATTCATTCAAAATGGTGCTTGAAACAACATTTCAGTAAATAAAAAGATATCTACATCCCCAGCGAAATTAACTTCAGCATCTAATTAAAATGATAATATTCATTTGATGTAGTGCAACAATTAAACCCGGGAAGCAGAGCCACCAAAAGAAAAAAAATTGCAGCATAAAAATGAAAACTATATACCAGTACCATCCCGAAGCATTATATGACTTTTTTTTTTAAGTTGAAAATAAGCTAGAAACCCCTCAGGGTTGGAGATTCAGCATTTGCATTTGCAAAGCATTTTCATAGAATTTTTTATGAATTTAGACACTATTTCCTTCAATCTTAATTAACTAATAACCTTTCATCAAACATTGAACCGATTGTAATAATTCAGCTAACTGCAAGCAATTATTGCTGAATAAAAAATAAAATACATGCAAAGCATCCCACAGAAACATGCCATTTCACAGAAAAAGAAAGACCAAAACAAGTCAACATGTAAAAACAATAAAAATAAATATACCCATACTCTGCAAACTGAAATGCTTCATGGCTCACTTTGTCAACATTTACCTCTTTAAAACCATTCAGTCAAACAATTTTAAACTATCAAGCAATTTAATCATGTAAATATTTTCCAATGAATTAAATTTTTAACCAAAAAATATGTCAATACCGTGCCAAATACGTCCTCTACGACGCTTTCCTTTTTTTTGAAACGAGGGTGAGATAATTAAAGAGAAAACATTTCAGTTGACAGAAATATCAATCCTGTTTAATTGTTACAAAAGCATCTAGCAGCTGTGAGTTTTTACCCCGGCGCTTAGGCGAGAATCGTGAGAGATCTAAAGTCAGATCTGAAGTATCAAAACGGCTGCCAGTAGATGATCCTGTGACATCAAAACAGCAACCAAATACTAAGCTACATTATGCAGTTCATTTTGAGCAGTTATATTACTCAAGTATTAACACATGTCACAAAATTTGTTGGGACTAGGGCTGTACACCGGTTCTCGATATACCGTTTGTACCGGTACAAGAATAACGATATGGGTATTGATAACCGTTATTCATAATAACGATACAATCAAAAGATATGCAGAGCGGCGTTTTTTAGCTAATAGGACACCTGCTACCCAGATGTTCCAGTGATTTTGAAGAAAAATATTGGCCCACTTTTATTGCATCAACATTAAACAACATTGGAATTATTGCATAAAGATTTTGTTCATTATATTTCATTGTGAATTGCCAATACGATAGGCTTTGTTTATTCTCCAACTGATATAGCTTAACGTATCGTATCGGTTTTACTGTATCGTGATACGTATCGTATCGTTAAAAAGATAAAGGTGTAGAGCCCTAGTTGGGACATACAATAAATACTTCAGTCACTACAAGTCATAAAATTTTGGAGCTTATTGTCATTGAAACAGTTGATTTAACAAAGCTTACAGAACATTCACATAACTGCCACTGTTTGCATATAAATACATGTCTATTACCCTCCATAACACAAATGATGCTAAATGATTTACGGCATTAAATTCTTTTAAGGTTATTTTTAAGTATCACATGCATGGAAAACATTCATGTGTCAATCGGATCATCATGTACAATACCCACTTCCCTTCAAAAAATGTTGAACAAGTGCAGAACATCCTCTATCATTCCAACATTTAATTGTACAGAGTAATTAAAAGATACGACAACAGCTGTTAATTAAGGGTAGCAATTAATCTAGCTGTTAATTAAGGGTAGCCATAAAGATTATAATAATTCTGGTTTGATTATTGCAAACATGCAAGATTAATAGAAACCTAAACGAGTGCTAAAATCTAAATGAGTGCTTAGATTAACTGTCCATTGTTAAAATAACATGCTGATAGGGTTGAAATTAACAGATCAAGACATCATCATATTCACAATGATTACTTATGTTTATCAGTAAATTTACACTAATCAGTAAAAGCGTGTTTTATAGTACTATAATCGTCTTGACAAAAACCCCCTAATTAACAGAGAATATGACACGTATCTCACCTGGTTGAGGTAATTCTGGTTTAGCCAGTGAAGAACTGGATGATGAAGACAACTCGGGCGCCAGAAATTCGGAAGCAGAATGGAGCAGATGACGAGGTAGAATGGGGTGGAAGATGCAAGATGGGTCTTGGATGAATTCGGCAGTGTTGTGACACGCTACTTCACACCATTCATTTTGGAAACTGAATGATTTGTTATAGATGTTATAGTAACCACTGTGCAACAATTTCGCAGTGCTGTCTGAAATGCAAAACCACAGCAATATAATATCATACTTTATATTCCACTCATATATCTCGAGCATATTAATTAGAAGGCTGTTCATCAGACTGTTGCAACCCCAGCTAGTGGCAACAGAAGACTGTGCCATGTTAATTTCATTCAGGGGCAGGAACCATGATATTGCAATCTGAGCGTTAGACCCTTGATCAGGCCTCCGCAGGAGAGGGTCTGAGAGAATTCAGGGAAGCAAGAATCCTAGTGGGGGAGCATTAATCGTACATATACAATGTGGCAAGTCCATGTACATAATTAAATGATGCACGGTCATTTCAGACTAATTTTAAAGAACTATGTGTGCAGTGATTGACCTACAGTTAGTTTCATAACAACTTGACCTGAGTTCTTACATTTAGATGAAGGAACATAGCACAAAACTACTGGCCTGCAAAGTTTTAGGTGACAAAACAAAGTATGAAATTATCTTGCAAATTTCTCAGGTGCTGTCTGGAGCTACTTCTGTCCACTTCTATAGCTAATAATCGGCTTACATCTATCATTAAATGTAAACCTTGATAAATGTAAGAAATTAATCTAATATATCATAAATATGTACTTTTAGATCCAGTTTTGAGTAGCCAGCTATGACAGCTTTGTCTAGTTTCAATTTGACGGGCCATTTTTAATGAAACTAACTGTACTTTCACTCCATATTGCTGTGTGTATTCATATCCTTCAGATCCCTGTTGTGAAACTTGGCCTAAAGGTTTACATTCAGACTGATATTGAATAACATCAGCCCATAGTACAGCCTTACTCCATATATTAGGCCATGGGTAGGATATTTCATATTATATTCCTCAACATGGAACAAGTGGATTGGCCATTCAGGCATATTTTGTAACAGCTCACATTGTTAAACTTCATCAAACATTAAATTCACACACCTCTGATCTTGTCCCTATCAACACTGATGTAGTACAGATAAAATCCATAGATGAATTTGTGTTTCTTGTTGCCTGATGCATGGCACATGTAGTCGTCCTGTACCATTGTCTGCAAGTGGAATCACAGAAATGTTTTGATTATCAACATCACATAAAATGGTATTGTGTAAGTCAACCACTCAAAAGATTTACTTGATTAATTGAATGTGGAAGCCATCCACCTTTACACAAAAGCATTATCTTACTGTAGTGGTAGTGAATGAATGAATGAATTTTACCGACATGCAGAGGTCACAAAAGACCTATATGTGCAGTGCATGCAAAAACCTTCAACAAGTTCCACAATTTTGATTCATCAATCATTGCATGCTATTAAGCTATTATCTTCTTTATTGAACCTACCTGCAAGTATTCAATAGCATCCGGAATACACGTTATGTCTTGCAAATGATTTATGACCCAGGTTACAGCTTCTGCTGCTATGAAAGTGTTCTTTGGCAGTTCAGCCAAACCAGGCTGTGGAGGTATGCAAACAATTCCATCCCTAGAATTTCAATTAAACATCTAATTTAAAGACGAGATGCAATTTTGTGTATCACACTAGCAAACTGCAAATATAAAAGTTAATGCTGATGATTCCTGATGTTCATTTTGCCGTTGGCACATCATCAGTTACTGCACCTGTTCTTTCCTCTACATAGTAAATAATTACATTCAATTAATGTCATGAAAACACTTTAAACAACGATAAACATATACGCAAATAGCATGCCACGTTGACTACAATTTAGCCACTTTGACTGACGCTGACAAATGTCGCATTGACTCAATCTCGGTAAAATGTCAGCTATAGATGAAAGGACAATACTTGCTTGTCCAAGAAGGCCCCAATGCAATTTGTAACTTAGCACAACATGGACAATGTTGTTCTGACGTTGTTTTGCCAAAATAACTGATTTATTTATTTAGAATAATTAACGATGAAGGGATGCAGATGTAACATAAGATAATCACTCAGGGATGACGCACTAAAGTCATGCATGACTTATTTCCAGTGCGGTGGCCTGGGTGTGTGACAGATAACAGCTTCGGAAGTATTAGTAAAGTTCAAAGTTTCAACCTACCCTGAGTCCAACATAGCATCAATCACGGCATCCATTGAGGAGGCAGAAGTTAATGGTTCTGGTGCTGGGCTGTAAGTAATAATGATACAAAAATCATTTCAATCGATTTCAATTCTTGGTAGCACATCAATAGTATCTAATACAGTTTGACAGAAATTGATACTGTTCGGCAGACACATTATTATGATTATATTGGCGATTATTGGTTGCAGTTTTTCAAATACATGTGTATTTACTAAAACTCAACCTACTTTTCAGCTGTTGTTGCTGAAGCATTGTCTTTCAAAACTGGCATTGGTCCAGCATCCACACCTGGCAGTGACTGAAAATTGTGCAAAAAAAAATATTAGTACGTATACACATAGCACATACCACAGTTAACTACATGTGTACATGCTTCATATTTCATAAACAACAAACAAAGAATTTTTGCATATATTCATATTTTCGTCATATTTTGCCTAAATGGCCTTATTTCTGAGGATTGCAATTGTCACCATATATAATAACAGCTGGCAAAAGTCATTGCTTGGCCAATGGATAGACTTGCAGGTGCTGTCCTCTGGTGGATAACATCACTGAATAAGCCAATAAAACGCCAGTTTACACGATGACACAATGACACATTTTCCAAATATGGTAGTGCTTTCTAAGGCCTTCTTTGATGTGCAATAAGTTTCTGTTTCAACCAATAAGAAAGGAGATGAATAGCCACACAAATTACGACCAGTCAGGGCAAAGGTCGCTGTGCCAGCTCCCATGAATGGCGATCTTTGCTGGCAGGAAAATGATTTTCGTCCAAGAACTTGGCTGACTGACAACTTGACCTGAGTTCTTACATTTAGATGAAGGAACATAGTACAAAACTAGTGGCCTGCAAAGTTTTAGGTGACGAAACAAGGTATGTATTATCTTGCAAATTTCTCAGGTGCGAAAACAATGTTGCACATGTCGAATTACGAAGTTTGCGGATAAATATTCAAAGTAAGAAACACCGCTAATTTGGTGTCATACACCATTGATAAGTCCTTCATGTCAGACTTCATTGATGACTATTAGTATGACTCTTAAGCACATATCACACAAAATCATTGCTTTTATCACCTTCTTGTTATCATGAGGACCTATGAAGGATGAAGAGTATGGAGAGGAGACAGGCGTTTCCACGGCATCAGATCTCTTGAGGTGTTTCTTGGTTATATCCTGAGCCTTTTCTTTCTCCAGCGAGTGAAGGGCAGTTGGATGACCCAAACCGCTTCCGCGTGGCAACATCTGAAATGGACATGCCATAGACAACATTGATAGGTTAACAAACAAATCTGTCTTACACAACACATACTGACCTCTCTGCAAAAATATTATATTGTCATGCAAGACAAAGCTTTTCCTTTAACAAAAATCAGCATTACTTTAACATATTCTGAATATCTTTGGAAAAAGCTAACTTCTGCAAGTAAATACAAGACTGGACATTTACTAGTATCTTACCAAAATATGCATTGTTACGAACCTTAGTTTTCCTGTTTTGTGATTGTCTTTTGATGTTATTCATGATTTCCAAGAACCGCAAAAAGCCGTTGATCAACTGCTGGCTGTTCTCTTTCGAATTCTGACTGAGCGAATCGTAAATGTCACACCTGAAAACCAAAAACATAAATCATATCTTTGCGGCGCTACTTTTAAGAAACGATCCAAATTTAATAACGGTAGACAATGGGCAACCGTACCCGTCTGAAGAGTTCTCGATTATCTTCTTAGTGGCAGCGATGTTCACAGGAAGGAGCATAAACCTTGCTCTCCAGTGGTTCAGGCTCTGCAATTTAAAAAAATACTCTCATAAGGAACGCACAATCAATAAAGTCATTAAAGACTTTCCATTTCTACAAAGTCATACACAAACATCTCTGAAGAATCATTACAGACATTGAATAGTAAAACACTGGCAAGGATGATTGAACAAAGACTTCTGTATCAATAAACAAACTGTTTTGTACCTCCATCAGACTGAAGTTGTTGTCTTCGCCATGGGAACATATGAAGTTGTCATGTTTATTCCAGTTGTAGTTTTCCAACTTCTCATTGCTAAAGTTTGTCCAAGAAACATCGTAACTGTCCGAGTCTGGCACTTGAAATCGATAGGTGTAGTGGATGCTCTTCTGGGGATACGGATGTCTGCAATAACAATTATCATCAGTTTGAATGTTCAACAACCAAAAACCATATATACAATCTGTACAGTGGCGCCCCTACATATTGCCCTTGGGGGCTTTTGGTCGTTTGTGACATCACAAACAAACACAATGATCCGAGACGCAATTCTGATTGTTTACAATTGTTGCGTCATGAAGGCAGATGACAGAACAGTAAAGAATGCACTAACATCTGCGATGATAGGATAGATCGATCCGATTTGAGGTAAGCAGCAAAATAAGCCGTCATTTGTCTCCCTGGCCCTTATAGTTGCTGAGTATAAGTACAGTGGAAGATCACAATCTAAACCATTCTTAACATATATGGTCACTTCATATTTCTGATGCATGTCTACAGATGACAGGCTAGAGGGTCTAGAATCTAGACAAATGCTACATAGAATAACATTCTTTAGAATATAATAATCCACTACATAAAGTATTTAGTTGCGTCCAAAAACGACTCACCTTGGCCAATAGCGGGTGACAGTGATGGTGTTGCCTTTGAGTGACAGAGTGTGAAAGATTCTCCCAATACTTAAAATGTGCTCTTCCTGCAACAGAATGTCAACTGTGATCATCACGTCTAATGAGACTCTTGTTTTAAATGATATCGCACAAAATTCATAGAGACAACATCAACCAACCTGGTACTGCAACTGGGCTTGCTGTTTCTTCCTGCCCCGTACCAGACTATTTGTTGCATAAGGGCTGGCACTGAGACTTGTCATGTCACTCACGCTAACTTTCTTCTGGAAAATGATCAGCTGGAAACCCTGGAATGTCATCAAGTACTTTAATTAATATATTTATTTACTGAATATATCTTTAACATTTGTTAAAAGGGTGGCTAATCAGCATTTCAATCCTGTTCTCAATATCAAAATTCTCATTAGTCAATCATGTGCAGTTCGGGTTTCCAAGTGCACATATTACAAAGCCATTTATCTATTGCATTTTGTAAAATTCAAGAAAACTTCGACATTTAATAAAGTTGGTCCACGTGTAGGCAGTGTCAAAACGTATTTCTCATCACTTAACACTATCAGCTCTATTGGAATTTGAGAGCCTTGAACATCCCATAGGCTTTTATTGTCTGCTAGGAGCCGTAGCTTTGATTGTCTTCTAGGTGCCGTAGCTGTCTTCTAGGTGCCGTAGCTGTCTGCTAGGTGCCATAGCTTTGATTGTCTGCTAGGAGCTGTAGCTTTGATTGTCTTCTAGGTGCCGTAGCTGTCTGCTAGGTGCCATAGCTTTGATTGTCTGCTAGGAGCCGTAGCTTTGATTGTCTTCTAGGTGCCGTAGCTCTCTGCTAGGTGCCATAGCTTTGATTGTCTACTAGGAGCCGTAGCTTTGATTGTCTTCTAGGTGCCGTAGCTTTGTCTGCTAGGTGCCATAGCTTTGATTGTCTGCCAGGTGCCGTAGTGGTTCTCTGATGTGGCCGATGTCCTGTAGGTGGCGACATGTCTGTTTCATTATCATGTGTTATTATTGTAATTTCTGTCACTTTATTCTTGTCTGCATGGTATTTTTGCTCCATACCATTCCGGTGGTCTGGGCTAAATAAAAACCTTGAACCTCGGAAATCTCAGGGACTGGTTCAACAACACAACTGGTTCAACGAACTTACCCCAAGTCAAGTGAAGTTTGACCCGGATTGTGTCAAGTCTTCTATGGTCCAGAAAGAATTCATATACCTACTTCACCCAACCCTGAAGGACCATCTCAATTAGATCTGCTTTAAACTTCGACAATGCATGCACTTTTTTCATATGAACTCTTCTAGGATCACAGAAAACTACAGAAACCATGTTTCCTTTGGATAAGTTTGTTAACGGGTAAAATTTATGGTATACTAAACTAACCACTCCTAAGACTGATTCATACAGACAGGGATGCTGCATTTACTTGATGAGGCACCTCACCTTTGCAAGACGCTGGCTAATCATTTCTTTAAAGACGTCTTCAGTACTCAGTGACTTCCGAGAAGGCGATCTGTAAGAAAATCACATTCCACATAGCAAAAACCACAAGATATTAGTATATAAAGTGAATTACTGCACCAGAAAAGAAAGTTTCGCCAAAAATTAATTGCTCCTAGAAAATCTGCATGACATTCGAGCTGTCACACAAATTGATTCAGCAAAGAGCATCACTACAAAATGAACTTTACCTTGGTTCCAAATCCGGTGCAAATATTTCTGGCAAAAGAGAGTAATCCCCAATAGAATAATCATTCTGCAAACTTCGATGGTCGGGGAAAAAGTCTGTCGTGATTGGGAGAGATGCTGGTACTGTCATAGACTTCCAATCCATACCTGTGAAATATCCGTTTCCGGTTAAGATTGTATGCATGTATTCTTACCTATAAAAAGCTTTCTAGCTTGTGTTATTAGTTTTATTTGTCATACCCGACTGTAAATAAAATTGTATCTTCTTATCTTATCCTAAGGCTTTCGCCATCCATATTGGACACCTTTCTCAGTATTTCTGTTGTAGGTGTTCCTACGGAATGATACCATAATAAATGTGCAAAAGCTCATAACTGCCACTGTCTCTGTTTATTGCCCCTTCTGTTCTTCTGATCTATATGGCTTCCTTCACTGGTCTCTTCCTCTTGTGCGTTTCTCTATCAACAATGATTGCCCCATCCCAGTCGATGATGTGATTTTGTGTGACAGCATGGTCTGTTATGGCTGACTTGTTGTGGATTCTTTTCCGGTATTTCTGGTGTAGCTTTCACACATTTATGATGGTATCATTCCATTATGGAACACCTACAACACAGTACTGAGGAAGCTGTCCAGTATGGATGGCAAAAGCCTTTATAGGTAAAAATCACATAAGGATATGACAAAATTAATATGAATACTTAATACAAGAACTATCCAGAATAATATTCAACAATTTCAAAATTCTAACTTATTCCCAGGAAGAAGCAAAGTAATTTCATCAGCAACAAGCTGCTTCACTTATTGGTAATAGGTGAAGTCTAATTAGCCCTGTTCATCACAGCCACAATTAAGCAAGAAATTTGCTCAATGTTCATGCAAGCAATTCAATAAACCACTGCAGTTTAAATTTTCGTTAGTACACATTCAATTTGTACATTTTGCAGTGTGCACATTGCAAACTTCTTAATGATCATACCATAAAATATTCGACATCGATTAAACACACAAGAGTAACAATGGTTCATGATATGGTAAAAATTTCCCAATTTATTTGGAAAACCTTCATCACTGTTAAACACACTGAAGCAAGATGCTGCTATTTGCTCAGTTTCACACATCACAACTGTTAGACATCCACATGCTTTAAAAGAAATAACAGACAAAAAGCAAATGCACAGAAGTTGACAAACAGGTCATGCACACTGAGACAAGTGCAACACACTAGAATAGATTTTGGTTTTATTGCAATTGAAAATCACGTCCAACAGGCATTGTTTCTGACTGTATATGCTGTTGATTATGTTTACTGCAACATTCCTTAATTTATTTACATCATAACAACTGACGTTAGCAGGATAGGAACCATTTTTTCATGCATATTTGTTATAGAATGTACTGTAGACATGTAGTATTTGAATTTTGTAAAGAAAATCGCACGATATACATACAAGACGACTGTTCCCAAGTCAATCTTTATACCCAGTTAAATGACAACACTACAGAATCGTACTTCTATTCTCTGAAATGCTTTAACTCAACAGCCACTGGCACAGCAATAACCAAACAAATCGCCAAATCAGTGTCACTGACTGAAAATTTAAATAGAGGTATTTAATAAGACCTAACCACTGTATGCGATATCAGTACCGGAACAAGTAATTCATAAGAATCTTAACCTAATCACTCTATGAGAAATTATCTAATCAAGTACAGTACAAGAGCAATTACAAGAGCTACAGCCCATTACTGGTAAGGAAAAGCAAGAGTTTGACCGTACAAGATGATGAATAGTTCATCTGTGTCGTCGTGTTTGCTATAGATATGTATCCTAGCAGCTCCTAGTCGACCGAAGTTACGCCTCTTAACTCTAATAGAATGCATAATAATGGCTTATAGACTATAAAGAAAGCTACAGAGACAGAGAAATAATGTTCCTGCCTTGTGTCATTGATATGTCTGAAAGATCATTGTGGTTACAGAATGCCAATTTTTTCAAAAATATTGCCAAGAAACAAGATATGAAAAGTGTGTGTCATTACTCCTCAGTCGAGATGTTAATCATAGTTTGTTAGGTCTGTGTCTGTGAAAGTTGGTATATTACAGCTGGTGTCCAGAGGCACACCCAGTGAAGAGTTAAATATTAATTGTACGTCAAATATTAATTGCGACTTAATTTATATTAAGTAACATTTCAAGTGTATAATAAGAAATTGGCATGATTCGATTATTTCCAAAATTAAAAAAAGAGATCGTTACAACAATGATACTAAACAATCTGCTACATCTTTTGGTTTTCAAAATAATGGGTATAGTGCAGTGTAGCGGACCCAAATGTATGCCCATATTTGGTGTCTATGAAATATAAAAAAATATCGCGTTTTCCAGCCAAAATATGTTCTAGCACAGAAGTATAATGATATTTGTGTAGCACAGCGGGGGTTTGGGGGCGGAAGCCCCCGATAAAAAACAACAAAAACAATGCCTTGTCTTGAAAATGAAAAGAGCGGTCGTTTTTTGTGACGTCATTCATTGAATTCAGGGCTATGATGTCATAGGCATGACCAAAATGCTCGCTAAATAAGGTAATACGTTTTGGTCCGCTATATTGTACTTTTTCCAAAATAATTAAAAGGAAATGAGTAATAATGACAGCAAGAAAGAACATTTAATCTGCAAATCAAAAATATATTTTTGCAATAGTTTTATAAAAGGGGTCGGATACTTGCCTACCACCCCTTTTCGCTTCCTACTAGCCACTGAAAAGTGATCAAATACATTCCTCGTTAGTTCTTCACATGACAAAAAAATCTCATACTTCAAAGACCTCAGCAATTTCCGCGCACTTAACCCTACTTGGGACACCCATAAACCACTTTGTCCAAGCAATCACCATCACCATATTTTATACTTATGTTTATCTATCTGTTTGTTTCTCAGCCTTTCTCATAGACTACCTTGGCACACTAAAACTAAATCCAGTAATTTGTCAGACTTAGGGACCAGCGATTGACTTGTATCGCCCTAACACCTAACCCCACCTAGTAGTCCGACCAGAGACAAAATAAAACCCCACACATCTTATCTAATCAAATTGATTGAAGGTACTGGACCTGGTAGTTCTCATGACAGAAAAACGGTTAAGCTAAACCAGTTAAGACAAGCTAGTAATTTAAATATTAAAACAATTAGCCTGTAGACAGTAATAAAAGTGCCTTCAGGAATCATGAAAAAAAAAAAGGTCCGCAAGCGGCGAAGACGCTCATCTGTTGTAAGCATGTACCTTGCTTTACGTAGTAAACTAAACTCAGTGAAGATCCGATCACCCAAAACACAAGTTATTACAATTTATCCCTCGTGGGGTAATTACTCCATGGTAACAATACGCATAATACAACATAATGCTGACACCATGTAGGGTATACAAACCAAATTCAAACCAAATCAAAATACATAAATTTGAAGGTGTATTTATTGCAGTCTGGAACACATCCACGTGTGCGTAGATATGGTATCAAGCGCACTTGTCCGTGCATTTGAAGCGTGGCTATGACATACTGATCATATAGATGCATTTGGATGTGCGTTAATTGGGCACGCGTGAATCTTCTATATGCCATTGAACGCATCTTTGAAGTGTTGTAGTTATGCAATACATCACGCAACCACACACACACGTGCTGTCCACACAGCAAAATTATGCTGCGCTGTTTATCACATACTCGAATGCAGCATTTGTCACATCCGCGAGTGCGCTGTTGCTTCGTACTTTCTGTTTTTCATGGTTTCATTTGTCCTAAAGTCACTCTTTACAACTTCATTTCTACTATTAATTGCCTTATTATTTTTGTTATCACTTGATCTTCTTATAATCAGTATATTTATATTCCATATGGCATTTGTGTATCTGATTTATTTGATTAACAATGGAATGAATAAATTCCAACTGAAATATTATTATCATTTATCACAAAGTTATTAATTATTTCATGATTTCACGTATATATTCCAGCCTGTCCTTGAATAAAACTAGTTAATAAAAAAAGCCTTTTATGGGTGTGTTATGTATGATATAACAAGATCTAACTTCTAAGCAGTGAATTAACTTAGCAGGTCATATGATGGTCGTAGGTGAGCATAATGTAGTCTTAAATATGCCTAATAGACCAGATGGTGCGCTGCATGACATGTCCACACATGGCATGTCCACTCACCTACGAGAGGCCTATGAGAGAAATATGTTGATTATACACATCTACAAGTGCACTATACCTCATATGTTCAAGTGCGCTGGTTATCATATCTAGGATGTGTGAGCAATGACATGTCCACGCTTGGAGATGCGAGTGAACACATTTTCACGTGCGTGTATGTGCGACTGAGAACATGCGTTTAAGTGTCAGATATTGCAATAAATATACATGAAATTATTGGTTGCATTCAGGGTAATAAACCATACCAATTTCAGGGAAAAAAAAGCCTAATTAATTTATATATAAAATATTGGCTCATTTCTTGACCATTCTGGAAAACCCCTCATTCCCTGCCCAAACTGCTAAACCACAAAACTGACCATTTCACAGTCAAGTGCTTTTATTGACAGAGAAAACCCATCTTCCCAACGCAAGACCAGCTCTTCCGCACAGCTCCGTGCAGCCTTGCGAGACATGGGCTTAATTACCTAGTTTATGCATATCCAGTTTGATTGGTCACGACGATCTGTGGAACGCCAAATCAGCCAATGTTCACGAAATATATCTATATTTAGGGCATCAATGTGGCCCGCAGTGACGCTTGAGCCTTTTGAAGCGCTAATGCGTCACTCGCATTGGATGAACTACTTAGTCACTCTCCTATTTACCGGTAGCAGGCGACGACGAAAAAAAAACCCACTTCATTGTTGTGAGATCTAGGCTGCATAGCGTAGCTACGAGAAGATAGTGGGCTTGTTTCAGAAACATGGAGAAAACCCAGATGGGTTTCTCTGTCAAAAGTTGTCATATTGAAAGAAATAATTCAGTCCTACCAAGCAAGGGAACACAAACTGGTTAAAGGCTCAGCATAATATTGTAGATATATACCATCACTTGGTAATACCACTACCTGGATGATATCATAATTGTATGATAGCCAGTCATGTGCATGTCATTTTGAATAGTTTTTTCTGTCAGATCATCAAAACATTTGGCAGAAATGTCAATTCGCAATCTCAGTCCAGTGAGTCTATGATTAAATCAGCCTACGCAGCACAGTGAGTTTGCTTCTGTACTCATTTCAGTAGAGCTATGAGAACAGCTGTCCACTTTGCTGGGCAGGACATAGTACAAATGTATAATGAATACAATTATATCAGAAACAAAAGGTTTTTGGTTTTTACTAACTAAATTCACCTGAATGACCCAGGTCCTTAAAATAACTCTAGAAAGCAGATCTCTGAACCAAGAGCATATATTCAATGCTCATATTAATTGCGTCTCTCTTACAAATATTTGTGGTTTAGTTACCCAAGCAGCAGTCTGCTTTTCCTTGATAGCCTGAAAGAGCATTCTCTGTAAATACAAGTTAATTCTTTTATTAAGGTATGCTCCCCATATTCCATTACTAGCTATGATGTACATACACAAGGCACTCCTAGATGGGGCTTATTCTTGCCATCACCTAGACACACCATGGATAAAACACATCTACAGGTTCCTTACTGGTTACTTGATGCTGTGAATTTCAGGTAGGCCAACCTTCCCTGTTACCTTATAGCATTGTAATCATGGTACTTTGTTGATCCATTTTTGTAAAATGGGATTCAGGAATTCACGACACTGAAATGCATTTGCAAACAACTTATTCTGTTAGTGTTTCATGCACCAAAAACACCACACAGTTTCAGGCATCCATCACTGTGGCTAATACCAAACCTCCAAACATAAACAGTTATTGTTTTAATAATACTACACTGACAGACATACCACATGTCATAAGTAACCCTACATTTGTGCATAGATGTAACCTATGTTATGTTTTATCCCAAGTCAGTCTTGTCTGAACAATCCAGGATCGCAAATCTGAACAAGCTTTAGTGAGATAAATGTTGACATATTTTTCACATTGCCTATTAAAATTTTGACATATGAAAACCACGAAATAAAACTTATGCTAGACACATTGATTTGTCTAAATCTTAAAACAGTGGACCCTTGTCAATCCGTATACCAGGGTTCCTAAAAACTTGTTTGAATTAATGCAGGATTCAGATTACCGAATTTTTGGCTAGTGCATTTGTCAGAACTAAGTGACCGTAGTGACCTCTATGCTCATTTTGTGTGTGACTACCTCCTACATTAATATGAACATTTGATCCCTATATATCAAGTGTATATGGTTTTTCGATAATTAAAATCATTAAATACACGGAGCTAATCGTAAGCTCCATATTTTTAAAATGTTGGGCTTACACAAATTATTTCAATCCACTGAAGGTTTCACACTTCTTTGTGTGTAACTGTTTGCCAAATATAGTTCGACACAATTTTTTTTACCAAACATCTAATTTTACCAGATTTTGTCTGGATTTCCACCACTTGTTTGTTTATACTTAAGTTGGAATAAAAAGTTATTTGATCACAGCAGAGTCTTCAAAAGACTGTTCATATTGGAAAACTGCAGGATTCAGTTTGACGAGTCACATTAGCATTGTAGAGATCATCTTCCGGGGCTTTTGTTCTGATAGCAAGGGATTCGGTTTAACAAATTTTGGATTAACAAGGGCCCACTGTGCTTTAAATAATCAATTCAAAAATAAAAGACATCAGTTACACCACAGGCTTCATTGACACTGGTAAGTGCATTTCACACATGGGTAAACATATGACAAATAGGTCAGAATTGACCTCCGTCAATAGAAATCTATCTATCTATCTATCTACATACCAGTGGTCGTTTCAGGTGTCCACTCCTGTTCTCCCGTTATACCCCACAGCCAGTTGTGACCTTCTTCTGCTAATCCAATCTGGGCCAACTCTTTGTGGTAACTGGACGATGGACTGCCCATTCCTGCTGGACCACTGCTATTGGTCAGACCTGACACACCCACTGCCCCCCGCTCAAAACGTCCAGCTGCAGAGGACAAAATACAGTTCTATCAAACATACTATTAAAGTCAATACAAAACATCAATACATCATTAGTAGTGATTACTAATGGTAATGGTTTTACGAACCTACACATAAGGTTCCACAACATTGACAAATGTATCATGTATGATATTACTGTGTCAATAAAAGCATATATCATATCTTTACACACTATTTACACTATGTTAAAATGCAATGATCCCAACACCAAAGCTAAGCGCTCTCTGAGCCAAAGCAAAGACGCACTTGCTACCTTTGAATATCAAAGAAGTTAATTTACCAGATTCTCTACTTGAATCCCGCTCAACAGAATGTAGAACACTGCTAAGACTGGACACACTGTCCACTTTGGGAAGACTGACCGAACTGTGGTTGTACAACAAGGTGCTAAGTACCGCCTGGTCCTTCAGGGAGTCCATGCTTCCACTGTCATTGCTCGAGATGGTCGCCGATTTAAGTCTGAAATCATGTCCATCAGATCTACGCATCAGTTAATTCAAACCTCTTCCAGTTTCTGCAACACCTGTATTGCCCTGCTCTTTCATAATTTACATATATATATATATTCAATTAAGAAGTAATTTTTTTTTATCTATCACAAACCTTTGCTCAAACATTGCATAATGTATGACAAAACAGTGGATCAACAGAATGGAATATTCTTGAACAAGTAAACACACCTGTATACCAAATAAATTGGGTAACAGTAACATTATAGAATGCTGGCAATTGGCAGCTACAATGATGGCACTGATGTGAGCACTTAACTGGGGAGTTGAGAAAGACTCTAAATTAGCCTGCCAAGAGTGTAATTATATATTGCGAGACCAACATACTAGCAGACGGTAAGCTGATAACAGCTACCACAGGGTCATAATAGCCAGAGAAGACACTGCAATTGAACCAATGTAAGCCTGTTCAGGGTTGGTGATTCACGGCGAGACAAGCTTGCAGAGTCCAGGTGTTATGATGCAAACATTTGAAAGATTTGTTGGTGCTTTATTTAAATTACACTAAATAAATTCAAATATTCTTTGAAGTGTTTATATAGAAAACACATATTTTAGAAATACTTCTTGCGGTTCATGGGTAGTTTTTCTCATCATTTCAAGCACACAAAATATGACGTAACAATAACAACAATCACAATGACGTCACTAGCGATTATGATTATGGCGTAATATAGCAAAGTACACTTGTTTTCGCCCAAAATACACCCTAAAAAATGGCGGCTAGTGGCATATGTTAATGAAGAACTGTCCAATATATGTATATCCATCTGTGACAGCTACATTTGCATAATTAGGCAATACTATAAAGTCAAGAATTTTCAGTACCTCCCATCTCCATCACTACTTTCGGAAGTTTTGTAGTTCAGTCGACGTTGCCTCCTCATTTCCTTAGCCAGATGTGCAGCCTAACAAAAACAGAAAGATAAAGTTCAATTGGGCAAATGCTTCAGGTAGTTTAGCTCTATATTTTGCATCGCATATAACTGAATAACATTCACAGTTCATACCTGAATCATATCCCTATAAGGTGGCGAACTAGTCAGGGAAGTTGTCAAACTTTTGGCCGAGAGATCAGTTGCCAGTCCTGTGCTACTTACATGATGGTGAGGTTGCATTGACGCTCCTCTTGGGTCTGTGAAAACATGCATAAAAGAAATAAGAGTGAGACCAAAAACATGTCTCGCTCGAAAATGAAGTCATCATTCTCTGACGATATCATGCAGAATCCAGCAAAAATTTACTAGATTTCTATTTCTACAATTGCTACGTTTTACTTGTGATAATAACTTAAAATTTATGTCTTAGTACCTGTGGGGAAAGCATGAGCCCACCGTCTGCGATTAGAGGTCACCTTGAAATGCAGCCGAGCAGGCGCAAAAGGATTAATGAGTGCACGGTGAGGACGTGGGCGCGCAAGAGGGCTGACCTGCTGTATTGGGGCTGAAGCACTCCCCGCACTTCCCACAATTGGTCTCATAGGATACAGATCCTCTATGGTGCTACCGGACTTTTCACTCTGTCCTGTTGGTATAAAAGAAAAATGCAATTGATTTTACAAAAAGCTGTAAAGGTTTAAGTTTAATAATGTATGGTGTCGCATGCAATGACGCATGGGTTTTCAAGAAGCATGTAATTCAAATTTCCAATCATGCCACTTCGAAACGCTTCCCTACCCCCTTTATAAGCAATATTATATACATAACTATCTTGATGCTTTTTATCTATTCAGTGAAATTTGTTATCCTTTATAACACATTAACACATTTAATTTCCACAAATTTTCGAATCTGGAAATTTTCCAAAATTACAAAGCAATTTAAAATACTAGCAGTTGCAATGAAACATGCCATTATTTCACACTCGTTGGAGTCACATGTATAGATTTGAAATCTTCATAGGTGCAAATTTAGCTAACAGCACAGATCATCAGAATCACGCTATACCATTAGTGCAGCAATTCAAATTGTTTGCTTTGCATAAAGATATTCCTTCTTATAACTTATATGAGGGAAAATATATGTGCAATAGCAGTTGTCAGGAACAGTGGCAATTTTACAGCAAGATTTATTATTGCACAACAGACAGATCTCTATATCACTTAAAAGTATTCAAGGACTGCTATCACAGATACTTCAGAGTATTTGTGCTGCCATTACCAGCATGTGCCGAGGGTGCTTATAGATACGCATCATTGAACTACCAAATTCAATTCTACATCTGCAATTCACTTAATATTAGCGACCAAGCACCATTGCACAAGCACACGCATAAGAATAAATTTCATTCATCAATGATAAAATCTAAGCCATTGTCCTCTATCTCTTTGCAGTAGATTTGCTGACTGCTTACCACTATACGAATTACATGACCCAGTGGGAGTACCAGAAGCTGAAATAACAATTCCACAAATCTACTGCTGTCACTTAGATTAATATCAAAATTACAAAAATGAAAGCATACAAGAAAATCTGAATGATACCAGGCAATCAAGCATATATATATCCAGAAAGGCAGATTAGTGTAAAATATACAGCGTGTGATGAAATATACAATAACCGATAGGTATTAACTGTCTTCATGATAATATAGAATTATTAACAATGTATTACCTCCGAAAGAATTGGACATGAATTCCTCGGAGCTCTTACGAGGTCTTTCAATGATGATGCTCTCGGATACTTCCTTCACTGGGCTCTCTGTTCGAGTAGCAATCATGTCGTACATGTCGGAATTGTAGCGTACCCTCGGCACTCTTTTTTGACGTTGATCTTGCATCGAACTGTAGCTGTGACTGGACTTCTTGTGGCTCAAATTGGACACATTACTCTGTGGCCTGTTTCAGTCAATACAATCAATCCTCCAATGAAAATTAGGTTTACATGCCATGTACACAATATCAACAATTTACATTAAAAATATATTAAAGTCAAAATCTCATCACAGTATAAATCTACTATTAATAAAAATTCTGTAGAGAAATCAGCCACTGCACGCATGTGTGTATAGGGTTTATTGGGATTAGTGCAGTATAGCGGACCCAAATTAATGCCTATATTTGGCATCCATTAAATATAAAAATAATCACTATTTTTGACCAAATTTCGTGCTAGTAAACAATAAGTATAACATTTTTATAGAGTAGCAGAGGGTTTGGGGGCAGCAGCCCCCGAGAAAAACAAAATGTAAATAATAAGCTGCGGTCTTGCCTTGAAGCCGCCGTTTGTTTGTGACGTCACATATTGAATTCCAGCATTTGATGTCATTGGCCTGGCAATTGGACTCGCAAAATATGGTCTTAAATTTGGGTCCGCTATACTGCACTTTTTCCAGTTTTTTAAATTATTTACCATACATCTTTGAATTAACGAAGGATTTTGTCTGCCCACAAAGATCTGTGGGAGCTGGCACAGCAACTATTATATCTCGCAAGCATCAGAAAGTGCTACCTTGGCTTGTGAAGATGGTACGCAAAATAATCTTAAATTGACTTCTTTGTAGATCAACCAAAACATTTTAAAATAATTAATAAATTCATAAAATCATAAATTCACTCACGCTGTTGCTCTGCTTGATGGCAACTTAAACACCTGGGCATCGTAAGCATCGTAGTCAACAAAAGGAAAATTATCATCGTCACATCTCATGTAACTGGATTGGTTTTCTTGGAATGGTATTGAAGTTCGATGACCTGAAAATATCCAATTACAACAGAATTGACAAATCACACAGAAATACCACAACATATAAATATTAGAGTTCAAACAAATTGGAAAATAGGAGATACTTTCTACACGTAAAAAGAGGGTGAAATTAACTGGAATATTACATTTTACTTGAGTGTTACAACTCAACTAATTTAGTACAGTTGTTTTTTGTATTTGATTATGTAGTGCTAAATCAAATGATGTCCACTCTTCTTAAATCTCACATAAACAGTGCTTACAAACATGTTCTATCACAGTGCAGTCACGGTGTTACCTATACATGCCAAATTGTTGTGTTCTAATCTTCAGGAGTACCAAATTTAATATGAACCCAAGCCCATTCAAATAATAATGGATGTGTAAAATATAGTCATAAAAAATGTGGAAACTGGCATCACTTATCATAAAGTCAACTTTCCTTTATATTTAATATCATGCACTTAAAAAACCTTTGTCATGAGAAACTCTGCACAGATCATCATGTACACACAATGTTTAAGACAGTTTTTTTTAAAATTTGGATTGACAACATTGTGGCCTCATACAAATGCCCAATTCCTCTGAGTGTGGATTCGTGAAGCAGAGCTTCTCATGTTTATATCTAAAAGAAATTAATTTTAATAATGCTGCATACTCAAAGCACACCAATATCAACATTATCCTAAACAGCTAAACTAACAAAGCTTGAACCATATTAGCAAACCATTCATTACAAATAGTTCAACAGGCTACAATTAATCAGACTTTAAGCCATCAGAAAACAGCACACATGAGTCCCAAATATTGCTGAACTATTAACTATCACCACTGCAAATGTATCTCTATTATACAAAGGCCTTTTGGTTTTCAAACAACACAACACCATTGCATAAATGCAAAAAAAAAGTGCTGTCCACAAAGTTTTGACGCATGTCACAATTTGTAGATTTCATATAAATTTGCACTGATTAGAGGAAATGTATCATGACTTTTCAACGTAGAACTTTATATCACAGACATCAGCCAGCGAATTTAATCATTGGAATACACGCAGTATGCTAATAATAAGAAAGTTCTGCATTCCACACCAGACCAGCAAATGTCCAGCCACCCAGGATGACCTGACCTGGATTATGCAACATGCATGCAAAAGCAAGTGTCTCCTTTAATGTTTGCGGGTGTCTCCTCTTAAGTCTGCAACTGTCTCTGGCCAATGAGAGGCCTTCTGGGCACCAGAATGTTCCCAGTCTCTGTGAGTGTGCAACCTTCTTAGGGATGTTCCATTTAAAAGTGTGAAGTGGTGGCAGACTGGAAGATTTTTGCAAAAGCAGGGGGTGGGGGTAGTTCTCCAAAGAGAAAAAGAAGGGGGGGGGGGGGTGGTTGACCAGTATTTTCTTTACATCTTCATTTATAAAAAAAAAGTGGGGGGGGGGGGGGTGTTTGAAAATCTTCAGGCCCACCCTCACCCCCTGTTTAAAATGGAACAGCCCTTACTCTTTTTATTCAGCATAGATCAATGATTAAAATCACCGGCTGACACCTGCGCTGATGTTCTTGACGCTTAATTAAATCTTTGAGATCTTTACTTAATGATCCAACACTTTTGCACACAATACTCCAAATGTACTGAAAGCACATGCATGCTGTAACTTTCATGAAGAGCATTGCTTGCTTACTACACATTAACCATCTATAAAATATGTTAATTTCCAAGTAGTAATTGAATCTGAACCGCTAATTGTCTCACAATTTAAGCAATAAACACTAATATTTTCCACGTTAATACATTGATAATGCTGATAAATGCCAAAATATGCAGCATACAACTATATGTCATATATATATCTTGTTATAAGTTCTACATACCTGCTGTTAGATGGAGTACACAAATACAGAATTAAGAAATTTAGATATTGAAGTATTTGATTGCACAAAATTTCTTCATGCATTATTTACTATTAATAAGACACTTAACAATGAGATACAATATTTTACACATTTACAGAATATATAATTGAAAGGTCCTTCTAAAACATCACAAACAACTTACGTCCACTGAACATCATTTTCTCTTCCTTGCCAGACACTGGCTGAATTGTCAAAAAAAAAAGAAAGAATAATTACAATGAATTAAATAGGTACAAAATCAGGCAAATGAGCATTTTCAGAAGCACAGGCAGCTGCCGGACTACGGGGCACAGTCGGTATAGAAAAGACAAGGCCATGCACTTTGTCAGATCGCTAATGTTGCATCAATAAATTGATGGCTGAAATTCCGCCAAAAACTGACAATCTTTTTTTGCACATTTTGCACTGAATACAAATGAAATAAAGTAATCATACCATCAATAATATTGTTATTTTAGCAGGATTCCATGCTTGGAATTGCTAGTGGCAGTTATCAGCGCTGTAGGCCAATGAACGCACAGAATCAGTGCACGTGGACTTGAAACGACCACAGATGCCACGGCAACACATTGATGACTACCATTCAATGACATATTTATTAACAATGGTCATTATAATATTACTGTCGCCGGCAAGCGCCTGTGGTAGAGGTTAAGGAATACATACCACAGCAACCGGTAGTTTTACCCGAGGGATGAATTTGCTGGATTTCATTCTTTCTCCTTGGCTCTTTGATGTATAGAAGCTGTTCAAAAAACACGTGGAAACTTTTAATACTCATCTAATGAGCAAAGCCATTAGGTGTTAAACTAACAAAATAATTGCCGATAGTTGAAAGAACTGAAAGAACTGAGTTTTGTTTTTTTCCGTCTTTCATTGTTAAACCAGCAATGAATATGATAACAAAACGAAATCACCATGTTCACCTGTAATTAATCCAGTGAGGAATATTGTAATCATCACCAACATCTATCCTCTTTGATGGAGTTTTGTTGTGAAACTGAAAACAAATTCAAACTCTTCACATAGCTTGGTATCACATTAAAATATCCTAAACTGTACAAAATTTTACTTTACCTTGAACAAAGGCACAGCATGAAGAGGCTGCTCTCCCATACACACCAGGTCACTTCCATTTCCTGAAAGTAAATACAAGTTATCAGGTCAAATTCTTACATTTAGAGGTCAAACCAAATTTTGCTTTAGCATCCTCTGGTGTATATCAGTGTAGTTTGGACCTTGATGAAATTACAAATGATGTCAAAATGCAGAGTCCATACAAGGTGGCACAGCAGTGAACTGCCACATTCAGATCTAATTGTTAAGTTCAGCATTGGATTTTTAAACTGCATCACTGCGACAATAAACCGCACAGGAATATTTATGAAAAACTGGATTGTCAGCTCTTGCCAAAAAAAAAAGTCCCAATTTCGCTCACTGGTGACCTTAGTATGAAACACTTGGATCAACCTTTGACAGGCATAAAAATGCAGTACATTTACATCAGACGTCAAGAACAGATAGCATGCACGTTGCACAATCAAACTATTTCACTCCAAATTAACACCAACCACAGTCAATTGTCCTCTGTTTTGTCACATTGGTCAGTTCTCGGTCAACTTCGAACACTCCTACACCGGGAGTTATTACAATTGAAAGCTTCCCTGTTCTGTCAAAGCACCGATCCAGGTAATATTTCTCAAACACTGAAACACAAACAAACAATAAAAAAAAAAACGCCAATGAAATCCAGATAAAAGAACGCAGGTATTGGTGTCATTGATTTGGCTACATTTATATAAATTGAAATGTTTCAATTTATGTTCAACTAAACCAGTGACCAAGCGCCACATCTATTAATGCCACATCCTACCATTTAAAGCCATGTTAAGAACTTCCAAGAAATTTCCCTGAGATGCAGTTGAATTCCATCCTGTGGGTACTTTGAGACCTGGTCTTTGGTGGTATGACATCACACGCTCCGGGTACTCTATGAACAATCGTTTCAACTGGATCAAAGTTGGACGCCACTCTTCATACCTTTCATTTTGCACTACGACACTGGAAAGATTTCATAATATTGAATTTAAAACCTTTGTAAAACCTTCAGAAAAAGCTAGAAAATCAAATTAAAAACTTTTCAAAGCCTTGAAAAACTCTTTAATCTTTTAAAAACGTTTTTGGGACACTTTTTAGTTGTTATAAAACATACCGATAAAAATCCTCATAAAATCGGCCAAGGTGATCCTTCTGAACACATTCTCTCATATGCATGGGAAATTCATCTGAAAATAAATATTAAGGAATAAATGTTTTTCACCAGAAAGTCGCAAACGCAATTTAAAAAAAAAAGGTGCATATTGTTTTTCTGAATTAGTTTCTAGCAAGTTCACTACACAGACAAATCAGACATTCTAGTACCTGGATAGACCGGTAAACCTGACTCAGACTCATTTATTTGCAATAGAAAGAGAGATATGGGTACAGACAGATATGCATAATTTAAGCACAAGAAACCGCCATTACGCCAAAGCCCTAATGTTTAGCCATTGCTTACCAATTGACTTGGCATCATAAAATGTCCTTGAGAAGAGAGTTACAGTGACGTCATGATTGCAGTTCTTGTCCTGAAATAACATAATTGGAGTATCAAATGATCACATACAATAACATAGCATGATAGCAATACACTCTGTGAGGGTGCAAGATTTGATTTATCCACTAAAGAATTAAATTACAAATTATTGACTTACTACAACTGAATATTTCATAAAATTTGTTATCTATAACCTATGAGAAATAGTGTGGCAAACAATAGAAGAAGGCTAAGAATCAACTTGAAACACATCTAGGATCACACCTTACAACAAATTTTCCAGTAATTTTTCCTTATTAATTGCTACACCATTTACCTGATAGAGTCTACAGGTAATTGGTGAGCGTGACTCACTTATCCATCAAGTACAGCTACATTTTCATGTGCACAAGATGAGTAATGCATATCAAATATGCACACCTTTACATCTACACATCACAAACATGGAAATGACTTATCAAATAATAACTTTTTTCTGGAATATATACAATATGAGCTACTATGCAGCACTGACTGTGCACTACATTCATTTATAAATTCACTCTTCTGCAGGCTATAATCTTTCACTTAGCTAAAATGTAAACAAATGTCAAAGAATATTTTCTCAGCAAAATCACCTACCTTCCACTGAGAAAATAGATCCACTAAAAAACCCCCAACAGCCTTTTCAAAGTAGAGGTCTCCATAATTATCAAATTCCCACATTTCAGCGCTCATTTGGATGAATATGTTGACTTGAGCCGTGGATGATCTGAATGTAACTCTGGTGTCATCTGTCACGGCACCACACGATACTCTCTCTCCTTTAGACCAAAGCTCATTTACTTGGGCTCTGTTGAAGAAAATAAACAGTAGAATAAGTTTTCTAGGACTCAGGGTCCCAAATTAATTCCTCTATTGCCTACTAGCCAGTCAGGTCGATATCTTCAAAATCATACTGGCCCGTCTAAAGTTTAATTATTTTTTTAGGTGCATTTGGCAGGTGGGCAGGCGTTAATTTTGAACTCTTATCCAAACTGAAAACACAGTAGCCCAAGACCTATTTTACACATTTCATTACCTCTAATGGCCACTAAAACCAATTAGGCCATTAAATGACTTCTATCACTTACATTAAAGATAGGATCTACATTTCAAAATAGTGAGCTTACTTCATTTCAGCAAATATAATCTTCTTTGTCAAGTACATAACGGAATTGGCCTGTAAGAAAACAAAATATTTAGTGGGTGTTTAACAGTAATCATACAAATCAGGGACAAATAAGCAATATATAAAATCAGTAATTCCACTAACCAAGCTTTGCTTCAACCTCCACATGTCAGCTCGACTGAAGTATTGGTCTTTGTATGTAAGTTCAACCAAGTCAAGGGCCACATCCTGAACAAAGCAGAAAAAAACATTATGAAACATTTTATTGCCACACTGAAGTATCAGTAATAATGTCTGTAATATCCGAGAAAATATGGCACCTTTGGGTCCACAATGCTGACATTGACATCCTTGTACATCCGAAGGTGAAAATGTTCCGCAACAGGTTTTGCGATGCTAACAACATCTGAAACATTTAAATGAACAGTTAAGAGCTGGTCTTATCGCAATATAATCAAATGTCACTTCACTTGCAAAGCTTACCTTTTTGCAATTGCTCCCCTTCAGTGAAAGATTTTTCAGATACCTTGAGCAACAGTCGACTGCAACCATACAGAATGAGTAATAAATTGTCTTATATCAATTGACATTTCTTACTTGTAGTCTTATTAGTCAAAGCATCAGTTTAATCCCCTCTATGCATGATTACTCATTGTGATTGAGCCATTAACATAATTAGACAGATTAAGAAGGTGATGCTCCAGAGCAAAGCAATGAGCAACCTGACTTCGCCTCATTAAAAGGCCAAATGCGTGACACTCCCCCGAGGGGGGGGGGGGGGGGTTCTACCGACTACAAGAACTCTGATCATTGACAACAATCATGGACCTTACACCTCTCAGGCAAAAATTGCAAACTTGTATAATTGAGCTACCTTTAATAAAGGTCCTTTATTTATTTATATTCTTTCTTGGCACCTGTCACGAAAAGTGGTCTGACACACAACTGACACTGCTACGATTAACATTGGTAGGTTATACAATATGACAGCATGACAATTTTGCTAAATTGTAGAAAATGAATACTACCTGTAGGTACCATCAGAGTGATATAGTTCAACCACTTGACCAATTGATATGTCAGGAAAGTATTTTTGATTCAGCTGTAGATCAGTTTCTGAAAGAAATAATAAAATCATTTATCATTGATGACACTAACATAAGTCAAGAGCAATCATTGTAGGGGAGACTGGGGGGGGGGGACATTTTTGCAAATTGATTGAATATTTAACAGTACCAATAAAAATGAAGCAAGTGACATGGACTCATGTGTGCAAGTGCAACAGTTACAAACAAGTGTAAAAGCAAACCAGGCATATTGAAATTCAGACCTTTTAAATTGCCCACTAGGTCCAGGCACAGGTATATTGGAACACAAGCAGGTATAATGAAAACATCAGTATTTGTAGCCTTTATTGCATTACTCACACAAAGAAAATTATGAGAGATCTCCTGTCCATCATTAATGTACACACCATTTCAACTTTTTGGGCTCAGTAGCAATGCACCATTGCATAGATGGTGATTGTATTATATTGAGTGCCCATATTATATCATATAGATGGTTAGTGAATGACCGTGCCGGTTGGGTTTTGAACTTCACTTCAATGTCACTGTTGTACATGGAGGATATGGGTCATTCCACGGTGCACCCCCCCCCCCCCCCCCAATCCCTTAACTTTCAAAAGTGATTATAACATGCAAAATGGTTTTAATAATATGAATATGGTATGAAGACAGGCAGACCAATGTTAAGATACAAATACACACAAGAAATTGTTGATCTCTTTACCCTACTCAATGAATGTAAGTTAGAATTATTTACTATTCACATAAATATAATCAGGAGAAGTTGAATTTTTAACTTCTGAAGAAAATTATGAAATATTTGCAGTTAAAGTAACATTATTCATTTGTTTAAGTTTGTCCACAGAATCAATGTCCCTCCTGTTACCATGGTACTAAAATGCCACTGGATGAAAAACAAAATTGTTAGGTTTGTGCACTTTTCAAGTGATTAAAGCACTGATATGGGGGACTTCAGGACATGCTTTTATCTTAATCATTTCGAACAATATTTTTCAATAATTAAAGAAATGAGTTTCTATTAGCAGGGGGTGACTTTTATGCGCATCATTCCTGTTACCAAGTTTATAAGGAAACTATTATCACATAAAATTGCTTCAAAGCAATTCTGAAAGCACTACATTATTGCAAAATAGAATGGGAACTTTCCTTTTCACATATTGCATGAAGTTTGCCTAAGGGTCAGTCAACCTGTTACTGTTATATCTGACATAACAGGTCACATGACCAACCAATTTAAATATAAATGTTGAAAAATGTTTTGTTGTCATGTTACAACACACTGTAAGAAAATTCATCATTTTGATGGATTCTTGAAAGATTGAAAATTCAATTTTTTTGCACTTGCAATGCCAACAGTGCACCATTTCTGTGAAATGACCCATATAAGTAGCAGTTTTAGTTATTGACGTTATGACATCAACTTGATCAAGTGGGAAATTTAGTTGACTTTCTGCTTGACGACAGTCCCCTGAGTATCAATGTATATAATTAATTATATATATAAATATCAATCCTGCACTGCCCGATAGTGAATTGCAGAATTTAGATGATTGAGCCAATTTGAGGGACAGGCATCGTTCTTTAAACTTCTTTGATCACAATGTTTTGGATCAGTCCTTGGACGCACTGACAACTTAGCTCAACTTAGTCCAAATGAAACTGTAATTTCTCTGGCAGGCATTGCATCAGAGCAGTTTAATTCAGCCAACTTTTTTTTTTACAATCAACAATTATTAATGGTCAATATTGCCATGTGAAATTGTGATAAATTATTTATTGCCATATTGGGATAATATACTTCCAAGTCTTCAGTTCACTAAAACGTCTACGTTTGGTTTTCCCTACCTGACGACTCAGGATTGTGAGTCCAAAGTTTGCAGACTTTCATCTTTCAGCTGCTGCAGTGCAGTTGAAAACAACTGCAACTGTGCGACAGCAAAACAACGCTTGGATCGAGCGGAAGACTGCGAGATTCATCAGCAGCAACTTTCCAGGTCAAAGGTCACGACCTGACTAGCTACAACGTAATGTACGAAATCATATTTTGTTGTAATGACGTATTTAAAACAAATATTATAATCTAGAAATAAAATACAATTAAAAATAATTGTCAGTGTCCATATAATTTAAATATCCCACATTTTTGCTTATTGTTTAAGCTAGGCGTGAAGCCATTACAAAAGTTGTAGTTTCTTACATGTTAGTATACCGGCCCAACCTGCTGAACGCAGAACGGTAGAACTGCATGCTGCCAAAATGAACTGCAGAAAGCAGCTCCTGATAGCTGCTTGGAAGGCAACATCATCACCTTGTCATGGTATGTTGAACTACAGCTTCTGTGCTAAATTTTACGCACAGTGTATTTTTTGGCTTTGGTAATCGGCGCTCAGTGCGAGCCCAGTCACCAGTGGAAGCACTGCAAGGTCAGGTCGATCCAGGTCAGATCCTACACTTGATTGTTGGTCCTGTCGTCTAAGGTGAATGTCATCAATTGGTTGAGTCGTCAAAAAAAAAGTTGACCCGTCTAAAGAGCTGGTTCACACGTCAAAAATGTTGGTTAACTCGTCAAAATTAGTCAAGTCGACAATAATCCTGGTTAATTCGTCAACAGATAGCTGTTGCAACTTAACACTAGGTGACGCTACCGGCGACATGTGGCGCCATCGAGTGTTAATTTTATTTTATTATAAACAATATCTTAGCTGCATACCATCAAATTTTCTTTATTGTGGAAAGTGGTAATGTAATTATATCATTGCTCTGTATATTACAATCTAATTAGTAATAAATAATAAACAAATATATAAAGTAATATATCATATTTACTAAAGGAATATAGACATTTAATTGTGATGACAATACAGACAAATTTATAGCTTGACATTGGCAGATAAATTTAGATCTTGGAAATTCTGCGTAAGAGCTGTTCAATGTCAATTTCTCCCTCCTCAAAGTCCTGCCAGGCACCCAAAAGTTCTTGGTCTCTTGCTCTGGCAAAGTGGTTTTGTCTCCTGGACAATTTGTGATCCAATACAAGATCTCTCCTTATTGTGGCTTAGAATATTTCGTCTGTATATACAGGCTGGGGGTAAGGCAAATTGTAATTGAGAAATAAAAGAAGTCAAAGGAAACACAATGCCATGGTATATTTTGCTTTATTGTTTATTAATCCCCTTTGATAATTACAATTAAGTCACCTGCCATGTTGAGGTGTTCTAGGTAGAGTTGTGAAGTGTCACATGCCTTGTTGAGGTGTTCAAGTGTCAAGTACAATTAATAACATTGCAATTAACTAATCAAAGCTTTAATCGTGAATTTTTATTTTTTGACGACTTTACTAGGCCTTTGGACGGCTTTACTAGGCCTTTGGACGGCTTTACTAGGCCTTTGGACGGCTTAACTATTTTTAGTACGACGGGACCAATTGACGGCGGGACCTTTTGACGGCATGACTGTAGACCCTACACTTCCATGACTTTAGCACTGTTAAGACTGTTCAGTAGGATTGCCCGTCAACCCGGCGACACCCCAACTCGGCGACATGCAACCCGGCGACATGACTACAACCAACTGGTTGACATAAACTTTGAAAAAGTCAGTACACACCCTGCTGGAGTCCCAACTCGGTGACACTACTCGACTAGGACAAAACGGCTACAGCCAAAAACGGCTACCAAATTTAATGGCATTCCCAAAACGGCTACAACCATAACGGCTACAATCAACAGATGACCAAAACGTCAACACGGTTATGTCAAAACGGCTACAAGCCATGCCCAAAATGGCTACAGCTGCTGAATTAGGGCTGCTATTCCGTAAATTTAAAAATTGTATGCTTTCAATATATTTGACACCTTTATTTCTTATGATAAAACATCTTGGTTTACATGGTTGTATTTTCTTTCAACATAATTAATGCAAAGCCAAATGATATCAAGATTGTCACTAGGTGGCCGCTAACACTGCCCCTGGTGTGATATTACGTCATTGAGAAAATGTGGAGTGGCTAGCGCAAGGGCTAGCGAGCACCATCGATTCAAGAATATTTGCCAATATTCTGGGTTCCCCTTTTAACATCTATAGACACTTGTTCTATGCGCTGTTAGAATTGTTAGTCAGACAAATGAGTTTTCGCCAAGTTTAAAGCTGGATGTGTATTTGTTTAGAAATTATGGAACGACTACGTAGTTATGACGTGATGTCGTCTCGATTTGAGAATTCTAAGACGATATAAGGTTGACTTCCCATAGGATTACATGTTTTTTAAATTAATATTTGGGACACTTCCAGTTCAGCCTGACCACTTACTATATGTCGCCTCTTTAATGGACACGTCTCCATGGGTAGTGCGCTTTTCTCATATTAATTAAGTAAATAACAAAAATGCATTTTGAGGGGACTGGCTCACAGCAGCAGAACTTTCTACGACCAAGGTGCCAGCGACACAAATTCCCGCGACCCAGTGTGTGGCCGGGTTAACAGTGTCTTGTCACTGAGTTGAAATTGTGGTGTTGCTGGGCTGTCACTGTTCCTTGTATCATGAAAACAGGTGTCACCGACTTCGATGTGATTGGCATTGGTAATGTTGTCGCCGGGTTGACCATACAGTTCAGAGTAATTAGAATTATACTGTGCAGTACTCAGTACAGTATCACTTAAACCAATACAGACTAGTAACCCATAAAGTTTCCCTGGTCAAATAGATTTGTATAACACAGTGATTGAGTTGTGCTTGACCAGTGTTGAGGAGATGGCTCCCTTGTTGTGGACAGCAAGGGTTGTGGTGAACTTACCTCATTATAATACCTAAAAACACAGGATCAATCATTATAACGCCTTATTATCATTCAAACTCGCTGACGTTTATTTTGGAGGGCAATGGAGGCTATAATGTATTACTATCAGAATTTTCGCCTGCAACCGTATGGTTTTCACACCGGATAAATGATAATAGCATCACCCCGCTAGAAAAAGTGCTTGCAGTATCCTTTTCAGCATGCAGGGAAATTTAACAGAAGTTCACCCCAACCCTAGGTTAGTTGTCCACAACAGGGCATCCTTGGGGTCTCGCATCCAAAAAATGCTCTGTTGTGGACAACTAAAATTATTAACGATCCTTTTTGTCTCCTGTGCCACTAGACTAGTATATATATAGCATCATTGAACATGTATTATTCAAGTGTCCATTCATGCAGAAATGCTGTGACATTGACACTAGCTCGTAGGCATTGCGTCATACCCTACATGAATATACTCTTAGTCCATTATGAAGATACAAGTATTCAAGTGCTGTGGCAAATATTGTGATTATCAATGACACTCTGCTTCAGATTTTGTGATTCCTGCATTCTGTCTGAACTTGGTTGCTGGAGTGAAGAACCTCAGACCACCACCGAAATATGGCGGTAAGTTGTGTTGTTACAAACAAATGTCATCATTAGGCGATGGTTTTTTTTATCTTCCGTTTCTCGACACCGCCGGCCAAACTTTTGCAATGCCGCTCAATTAATAAATCAACAATTGTTTGGGCAAATATGTGTATTGCATCTCAAAGTATCACATCATCTGTGTTAATTTATGGAAAAAAAACACACTTTCTGGGGATTTTTATTTATTTTTCGACCGACCGTCTCATGAAAAACGGTCCGAGAAAGTTCCGAGAAACATAAAATCAAAAAACCGTGGTCTTATTGTATATAAATTTTGTAAAAAAAAAAAAAACTTGGAGGCAAAGGCAGTTATATATATAATCTTTAATCACATACATAAATGGTGTACTTGATATGATACAATGTAGAAACAAAAATCAATTATTATTTACATAGTATATAATTGATTTAAATAGAAGAGTCTCTCATTATGAGAAATAAATTAAATAGAATTGTCTCTTAAATCTTCAATCGCTTGAATTGTCACGAGGTCACTTTCGCTGCATTTGTAATATGACACTTTAGATGACCAATTTAACATATCAGTCTTTGAAATTCCAGTATGTCTCTGTAGTGGCTAAAGTTGCTGGAAATGATTGTGTTGGCACAGTATATGCCATTTATTGGCATCGTTAACATTCTTGTTTTCGATTCTTCAGCATAGATCTGTAGATGGTGCGATCGTGTTTTGATTAGGTTTGTTTTTCTGCAGACATGGAATTCCCACCAGAAAGAAGAAAACTGAAGTTTTTAGAAAAGCAACCATTAAACTTGGCCCATCAAAAAGTATATAAAATGCCACGCCAACTCGTTGACATGAGGGGTCCTGAAGAAATCCACAACAAGCTCATTCATAAGCAGTTTGGCGTTAGGGTATGTTTCCAGTAACTTTCTACATTATTTAATTTACAAACTGCCCAGAGTTCTTAGGTGAGAAGTGATTCATAGGCTATGAGTAGTTTATTGAGTGTGTTATATTTATATTTTTATTAAATATATATATATATATATATATATATATTTATTAAACATACACATATTCATTAATGTTTACCAAGAAATAATCCAAATGCCTATGATAGTCAGGTATCTTTATGAATGAATGTTACCTTCATGGTCTAATGTTACACGTATTCTTGAATATCTGTGGACTAATAATAAATGAATGGCAATACTACTTGGTCATATATATACAGTTTTGGGTTTATATTTATATATTTATTGTATTTTTTAATTTTTTATTTATGGCAATTCTATATGAGCATGAATAAAGATACAATATACTGATAATAATAATAGTTATCATTCGATTATTGTGACTCATAGTTCAAAGTATTCTTGCAAAATGCTATCAAACGTTTTTTCTCATTCTTTTACAGGCCCTTCAGGGAGGAGCTCTAAAGCATGGTCACTTGGAGATGATAAGATATACAGTTAATAGGAGAATCACTGAGAAGAACACGTTCGCAGTGTGGCGAGTCGATGCTCCCTGGAAACCTATGACAAAGAAAGGTCAAGGTCATCGGATGGGAGGTGGAAAGGGCGCCATAGATCATTACACAAGCCCGGTGAAAGCGGGACGAATCATTTTCGAACTTGGTGGATACCATCAGTTTGAGGATGTGTTTAATCTTTTGAGACTGTTAGCTGAAAAACTTCCGTTCAAGGCAGAACCAATTAGCCAAGAAATGCTGGAAAAAGAAGCAGAATTAGAAAAATACAAGGAGGAAAATAATCTGAATATTTTCACGTTCCAGTATGCTCTAGAAAATAACTTCCTAGGTTTTAGGAAATTTGCTAGTCCTTTCGATTATCGATTTCACGGTAAACATCGATGAATATGTGTTTAATCCAATGAGTTGTATTGCCCTACAGCAATAAATGTTTTTCTAAACAATCTTTGTGTAGTTTTTTATTTTTAAAATTATTCAACCCGTAGCTTTGTCTGGATTTTGTTTCTTTTTACAACAGTTATATGTGCATATCTGCCAGCCGCCAATATTCCATCATTAGCTATAATTGTACATTGGATAATATCCCCTTCATATTGTCTCTGGGTACATGTTCTTCCCCTCAAAAAATGACTACATGTAGGTAGTGCATTTCTCCCAAGTTTCAGAAACTAGTTTGCTGGTCACCCAAGTGAGACCAAAGTCTGCAGACTGCCCCTGGAAACTTTGGAATTTGAGGCGCTCTGTGGTGCATTTGAGCATTTAGGATTGTTTTACTTTAATTTGCTAAATTGATACCCACAATCGCACTATAGATAAATTTACTCCCTTTAATCACCAATCATAACCTTGCAAAACTGGGCATAGTGCAAACAGAGGGTGTTTGGCTAATGTTTGCTGGTCAGAGGGTTGTGACATTAAATGCTGGTCAGACCCGCCAATTGAGGGTCACTTGGGATCTATGCAGTGGCATAAACTATGATCAAATGTAGTTTTATTAAATTTACCTTTCTCTTAGATGGCCTGAGTTAGATATGAAACGCTAGGTGTCAGCACTAGTCTGGCTGTATACCATGGGAAGCACTTTGATCAACTCGCGTGCCTACGTGCATACTCTAATTCCAGGCACCATTGCCTCAGGGGATTTTTTGGTGCACTACAAGATCCAGTTGAAGCGGTTATGCAGAAACTGGCTATTTGAAGTGTCTGGTATTGTTTCATGTGTAGCTCACAACATACAAACCACCAAAACAGCTGATGGGATGACCTGACAAGGTCACGGTCAGTTAAATTATCATATTTGCCCTATTTCTCCAAAGTTGATGAATTATATTTCTTTCATGACCTTTGTGTTCAGGACAACATGGTAACAGTATAACCCTTTTTAATATTAAATATTATTATAAAATTATATTTACATGTAAAAAATATATTGATCAGTAGTCTAAACAAATACTAAATGTGTCAATTCTCTCTGCAGGTTAAAACCGGATATAAAACATTTTTGAAAAATGATAACATAGCTGTCACATCTGTGTAACAGTTATTAATATTTAGCTCCTGTTATATATTGCTCTTTTTAGCAACATTAAACTTAGCAAACCAAGTAAAAACATACAAGTGTATTTTGATTTTATGTGAATATTTATTGCATTCAAAATACCTCACATACCCAAGACAAGTACAACAGTAAGCTTGACTTTCATATAAAATTCTAGTGAATCAATGACTATATGCTTTCATGTTACAAATCAAATTCTGTGAAACAGAACTCATAAATACTTCAATACACATAGCTTATATATCAATTCAAATCAATTATATGATCAGGTGCCAGAAAATTAGAAATCAATTGCCAGCAAAGGAAATTCTCATACAAGTGCATTACATTGTGCATAAACAATTTCACTATTAAATCTGTCTTAGGCTTAATTATCTGGGTTAAAAATAGAATTTCTGTTAGACGGCAGTGCAGTGAATTTCCGTAAAGCAGCTCTGAAATTACTGATTTAAATATGTAGCAAGGTTAAAACAGTCATAACATACACTGATATAATCATCAAATTAATTGATGTAAAATTTTCAGCCACTTTTTCCAACGAGATAACCTTGCTTAAAGTTATAACTTTCAATCTTACAAATATTTAACATTTCAATGAAAAGTGTCAGGTCTGCATTTCTCACACAAAAAAAATAAGACTTAGATATTAATTATAATTACTATATTGACAGAGCATCAGAGCTAATTCACCTCTAGTTACATTGAAACATAACATATCAACTATTTAACTAATCCCGGTAGAAGCACAGATGGCATGCAATAATTATTTATTTGAGCAGAAAGAAAGGCAGCTGGAAAAGTTAGTTACAATAATAAGAAATTGATGCAGCTGGTTAATTTACGAGACCACGCAATCACACCTTTACTAAGAAGACCAGTTTTAGAACTTAGTTTGTTGCATGAAGCACAGTACTGTGAATCCCGGTCACAAGATCCATCAGGTTGTACTCTATGCATTCACAAGTAACTTTGTGACAATTTTTCAAGAATCAATTAGAACAGACACTTATGCCCTGAGAAAACATAAACTAGGACTATTATACAGACAAGAATTAAAGGCCATATAGTGCAAATGGCTGATATTGTATACGTTTCGTTATAATATCCAGCGAGAAACCTTTTGGTATATACATCTGAAAGCAGAAATTGCTGTATTTCAAACTTTAAAAGCGAATGTATGCACTTGATGACTTCAATTCTTACCCTAGAGAATGCTTGAAGTTCCATTAAAAAGGTGCAGTCTGCAGTAAATATGGATGCAGTAGTAAGAGTTGCTTGAAATATGCCTGACCCTCAATATACAAGACTTACAATGCACATTTATATCACATGGATGTATGAGCTTAGCATATTTATTGATAAAACCACCCGTGCAACTACTTTTTCCCGGTAATAACAATGAACTACAATAATAATTTTGCACCACAAACTATGATATCCTAGCTGGCATTGATTAATTTCATAATATACACCTGTCAGCATATATATAAGTAAACAGATTGACAGTTCATATTGTGAATCAAAAGTACACAATGTACAGTTAGTCTGAAGGGTAATGCAGGCCTTGAACATTTGTATTTTTCTAAAAAAGAATTCAATTGCATTGATATCAATAACAAACCAAAAGGGTTTGATAGACGTACATATCACAATGAGCAGTCAAAAGTGTAGATCAAGTGTCATTTCGTATTCTTTGAATTTGTAGATACTCATGAAATTTCGTAGTGTAATAATTGTCTGATGTCGTCTTGGAACAAGTAATATTGAAAAATGTTGAAGCAGCATACGTTTGGCTTACATATTGATCCGATTATTACAATATGGAAATTCTCAGAAAGCACCTTCCAAACACCAGTATAACACAAGCACAAACGACAAATAATATTTCCAATAGAGACTTAAGGCAAGTGTTCAACACTGAAAAGTCAACCAATAATTAATCCATGAAAAAAAAAAGTATCACACTTGCAGAAAAAAAAACCCCCATGCCCAGCATAGTAAGAAAGAGCTACTGAATCTCAGAAATCTACATTCCCTGTTTAAAATGTTACAAACAAGCTACAAATATTAAATACACACCACATAAATAATCACAAACGCACTTAAATATATATTATAATAATAAACCTCTTCTACAGTCACACCATGCACACATTTTTTATACAAGGTATACATTTATAATTCAGTTTGTTTCACATTTGTTTCACAACTTAGTCACTGTATTCATCTATGCAGATAATATTAGGAGATATTTCTTTAATCCGCAGTCTATTTTCCTTGTTTTGTGTGGCATTGTAAACAGCTGGCTGTATTAAGGATGAATTATTGCAAATTAGGACTTCCCAAAAATAACTTTCTGTCATGAGTACACTGTAATATAATAATTTGTTGACTGGGGCTGTTAATCAACTGTACATTTTACAGCTACTCTTGTATTGAGACCGCATTAAGATCACCAAGTATTATAAACCACGATACATCTTAGAATAGAACTGCGTCGTAGCAACTAAGACATTACATTATAAAAATTGTGTAGGTCTACTAACAATGCATGACATATCACATCTACCCTACTATCTCCTTGAAGCCTTTATGAAATACTAGGTGATTAACTAAAACACAAAGCAAATATTTTAAAATCACACCCCCCGATGAAATTATTTCCCAAAAATATTTACGCAATCTTTACTACGAGTATACATGGTATCATCACATCAATTTTATAAATACTTGTGAATCTTTACACAATAAAGAATCCATATAGTGCACCATAGTTAGTGATGCATGACATGGTCATCACACTTTAATAGGCAAGATAAATATTTAGCAAATCAGGACAAGATAATTTTGAAGAAATCAATTGAATGATAAGCAGTATAAAAAGATATCAAAGGTGACATTATTAACAAGATTTTGAATATTCAAAATGATCCTTGATGATAGCTATTTCGAATTATATCAAATCATATACATAGCAAACTGAGATCCTGGTTGAGAAGTTAAAATCTGGTTTGTCCTTAAAAAAAAGATCTGCAAAATACAAACACAGCCAATTTGGGAGAGAAATGATGCGATCATGAAATCAAGCATCGTGAGTGAAATGATTTGTAACTCCTAAGTTGAAATTACACAAATTCGCAATTCAGCCAGCTGATTAATATATTAATGTAAGACTGCCGAAAACTTTTTTTCTTCAAAAATAATAGTAAAAGGAACAATATAATTGTGCTTGGCAATAAGATTAACAAATCAGAGGGTCCAGCATTTAATGCATTTCGACATATCATTACGCATAATACTTGCTTCTGCTTCTTCAAACACAGCATAAGGTCACATATCTTAAACGCTTCACTTCAAACACAAGCATAGTCTATGACATCAATATGACATCAACATGACATTACATGTCTAACAGCAACACAAACAATGACATACTATACTGTGTTGTAAACACCAACTGTTCAAACATTAGGAAACTGATTTGATTATTCGAATCATCCCTTTTGATTCTACTTAGTCAAACATGGCATGGAGTTGCTACAGCTGGTCACTCATTAATTTTTCAATTGTCATTCACCTCACTGTTTAGGGGCAAGCAGGCGGAATCTGCAATAAAGCATAAAACGTGTAGTCCTTCCCTGCTCATGGATCTGATCAATAATGTAAATGCTTCAATTTTCCAGAAGCACTTTATCAAATTTTCATTAGCCCAATTGCCAATTTATAACTCGAACACAAACAGCTTCTGTATAGAACATAATTTGACATTCTCTGATAATCCAAACTGTGCAGCATTTTGCTGTTCTCTACAGCAACTGTCACCTTGAAAAAGAGCAAATGCACCAGCATCAAAAGATTAACTAGAAACACACTAGCCTAGGAATTATGTTTGTAAAGAACGCTTGAGACAGGTGGTTGATACGTGGGTTCTAAATGCAGGTGCATCAAAACCCTACTCCCATCTTTTTAACTCCTCAGCTCATCTGGTTCATTTTCAGGCTCTAGCTTCTTTTAACCAGACACAGAAACCAGTTCTGTTTTATATTAAGGCAACAACACTGACAAGCTTAAAAGAGTATAGTGGCCACAGGACCACTTTAGCATCAGTTAAACCAGAAGAAATAATCCCAAAATGACAGCTTCAAATTAAAGACCTACAACAGCGGATCAAATATACAATGACTGATGTCCAAATTTAATTAGAACTGCATTTCATGTGGTACTGCAGCACACCCCGTCAAATGACCTTCTGAGGTCATGAACACAAAGCAGCTCAGAAATCACTCTAATATTATTTTTTAATTAATATACTAAGCAGCTAAGGGCTGTTCCATTTAAAATTGTAGGGTGGGGGTGGACAGGAAGGTTTTTGAAAAAGCAGGGGGAGGGGGTTCTCCGCAAGAGAAAAAGATTTAGGATTCAGAGTTACACAGGGTATGAAGTGCACAATGACACAAAAGGATATAGCAGTGAACCGATTGAAACCATTTACAATAATTTAACACCACAATTCCATGTCTATCTTCTCATAAGATGGCAATGATACTTATGGAGATGTCTATATAGCACCAAGGACTGATTTAATTGCTGGAATCACTCAATGACTCGCTGGCAGTTTCTTTTCATAAATTGCATGCACCGAAGTTGGTTCACGGCCACTCGAAAAAGTATGTTATGGAGGACACTCATACCATTGCACAGAGATGGTGAGATACTATGCAGATCTCTCAAATTCAGGGACAGATGATTCTGATTTGTGTGATAAAGCACAGGGACAGAGGACATTACCCTTCGTTTTCTGCATCAACCTTACATCTATCCATACTGGTTAATGTCAGACATAGACATCAAAGGCAGCCATGCTCTGAATGCAGATATATATATAGATATAAATGACCATATATATCTCTGATTGATCTCTTGTCATTTATTCATTCAGTAATGATCCAGGCACCAATACCAATAGCTGCCAACTTCAATGACAGCATACAGTTATTGGACTAATGTGTACAACAACAGCGAATGGTCTCTTCACATATCAGAACAATAGCATAAGCATTTCCTGGAAACATCAATAGATTTACACAGGTAATTAGAAGTAGTAGACCTAGTGGCACTGGTTTGAACCAACTCAGTTGCAACTCACTCAAGAGTCAAGGGCAAAGCAATCCAGACTAGCAATTTCCAGCGCTACTGTGCCTTGATTGATGTCGTTGGCCATTGATTTTTGTACTACGCAATATACATACAAGTTTCCCATAAAGTTCACTGGCCTCAGCGACTCTTTGCTTTGAAATTGCCAATGTTTTATTACGACCTGTTAACACTGCAGAGTATGGTGATACAGTTTGCAATGGGAAAAATGCATTTTGCAAAATAACTTCCAAGGCCTACAAAATTAATGACAGAGATTGTAATGAATTTGACTACCTGTCAAACTTACATAGGTATGCTACTATGATGCTAGCCGAGCTGCATCAAGTCAAGGTCAATCCACTGTAAACTAATAGGTAACAGATGCACAGTTAAATTAAGTTTGAACAGTTAAATTAAGTTGGGAGTGGTATTATATCATATTTTATGAGCAGAAGAAAAAAGTATACTCTTCAATAAATTAATCAAGCGCTTGAATTTCTTTCTTTATGCCATTTATATAGTATAGGCATATGTATCCATAAATTCAAGCACTCATGGTTTAAAGTAATCGCTTTCTGAGTCTGGGTGGGTGGATTAGAGCTTTACTTCTTGTATTACTGCACCTGATGGGCTAATTAGGACAGGCAGGGACCATGGCAATGAGATGGATGAAACAGCCATACGACTTAGGCTCGACTGGGAATTAAACCCGGGACTCAGTGCTTGGAAGCTACCACTGCTGGGGACCCCACCTTCTGAGTCTATTTACCACCAAACACTGATTCAAACAGATTGCTTCTCAATTCTGTTTAAATATAGCTATCCCTAACTAAACCCCGAAGGTCAGTCTTCATATAATCTGAATAATTGCCGATGCCCCAACCAGTATGCAATACTAAGCATATACTGCCGATGACAATAAGGGTGAAGGATAAGTCACCCAGTGCAATAGGATGCACCATAGCAAAATTTGCCAACCTAGTTCCCCCGAGTAAATTCACCAGCAGGGTCGTAAGCCAATATTTCAATTAATCCAATATCTCACCATCCCTAAGAGCAACGGCATCTCAGTGCTCTCCGCAATAAATTTTAAGTTAATCTGTACAACGGCTACAGTTATGCTAGTCTCGTGTGTTCTCAGTCTTCCTTATGATGCTGGTACTTTGCATTATGCTTATAAATACGCTTATTTCACCATTAGTCTAGTAACAGAAGATGTTTACGGCAGTTTTTAACAACTTAAAAATAACAACCGTTAGCAAATACATATTACAAATATCGATCAGACACATATCGCGGGTATATCCCATCACACTATTTACATACAACACTTCAAATCTGCAACCAGCTGTGTCAAAAACATACAAAGAAAGCTGTTAAACTACTTTGTGTTTACAAACAATCAGCTGAGAGATCTTACAAGTGGTTGATGAATGTGCAATGCACACCCAGCTGTAGCAATACCAGGCCACCATTCTTCAATACTTTCATCATTACATGGCAAGGTGCGTTAACAAAGCTTTGTGAACATTTGGAGGTGTTTCATGCTGGTGTTTAATTAATTACCAGTGCATTTATATCCATTACCAGTTATACATGAAATTTTAGCAATGTATATATCGAAGTCAACGACATCTCTAACACAATCGCTAACACAACCATCGAGAGACCAACAAACAAACACAACTTGTACGGTAATAATCATCTTATCTCCTTTGCAGTACTGCAAAAGGATGCAACAGTCTTTGTGTTTCCTCCTCTGGTAGGTTCCAACAAAATAAAGTGCCCTTCTTTCGTAATCCATTGAGTCAACCTCATGCAATCCGTTGCTGAGATACAAAATGATAATGGTAAAAGGCGAGCAGTGAGCATTTAGCAAAACAATCATTGATACATGACTAAAGGAACAGTCATGACATATGATGTTATACTTATATGATAATCATAAAATACATTCTTAAGGTCAAACAGGCTTGATGATGCAGATTAGGAGCCTTTTTGTGTGTACGTGAACTTGGGAGTGATATTGCACCAACGGGCTACCCTTAGCCTTTAGCAAGGCCAAAGTTTTCAGTTTTTAAAGGCAGCTTCGCAGTGCAGGTGATGAGGATGTAATGGTTGCGGAGTTCATTTTGACGTCCATCAGGGAGGGCGACGTGCGTGCCACACCACCGTGCTGCTGCAGCACCAGGACGAACAGCGCAGTCCGCAGGAAGTGGTGGAGCCAGACGAAGCTGGTGAGGTCCTGTCATCGGGATGACAAGTGTCACATCCTTGACGGCGTCGTGTCATTGATGAGGATGAAGATGACGGGAGTCTCAAACCCGCGCTTGACCTGTGTCAATCCCAGCCATTGTCTTTGATCATATGTGCAAGCTCTATGATGTACTTGCCCTCTTTGTACTTCTGGCTCGACTCAAATGCATGTTCCTGAAACAAAAAGCAAACCATTACAATTTATGAAAGAAGAATCCATACTAACGCTAGCGCACTGCATTAGGCAACCAGCAAATGATGTAGTTCCTTTTGCAAGTAGAGCCTGCTTGATGTTAATGCCTAATCGACTCATACTGTCAGGCACATTATATATATTGCAACATAATATCATCATATAAAACTTAATTCTTTTAGAATTCTCCCAAATATTTAAGGTTTTTAAAATAAAGTTCGTAAGGTTTTTCCAAAGCTGACTACAGTCGAACATATAAATCACAAGACATGATATGCTGCTTTTTAAACATTCCCTCTTATGTTTCTCTTTTCTTCTTTTTTCATTAATCTTATAACCATTACCTTGTACCATAAGGTCAAGCACTGTGTAATTTAAAAAAATGCATCATATTATATTTCTATTTCTATTTGTTAATATTTTAAATTTGTAAATATAGCTAAATTGATATCCAATTTGTGCTACGAAGAATTGAAGTGAAATAAGAGGTCATATTGGATTAACACCATTATGTTCATGGCCTTGATTTTTCACTAAAATTTAACAGACCACTGCCATGGTTGACAAGTATGGATTCATCAGATTGGATATTACTTTCTCAAGGACGAGATATTTAACTGGAGACTCCTTCAACTGTGAGCACTATTATTAAATCACAAAATGGAGTTCTCAGGATAGTTAAATTTGTGATGTATGTAATCATAATATCATATGAATAATCCATAAGAATACTAATTTTCAAAAATTTAGTCAGTTACTATATATTCAGCACACTCTTCATTGGAAAATTATGCCAAGTTTATAAGTCAATAATAAAATCAATCAACAATGAGAAAAAGTTCCTAATTCCACGATTTTCACCATATAGAATCAGAATCACTTTATTGTCCTTTCTGTATACAAGTTAACATTTTGTATAAAAAAAAAAGTAATGGATAAATATTTGAAAGGACTGGGGACCACTTTAGGGCAAGACTTTGTCGTTATCAAGTGGCCCCCATATATATTTACACAACAAAATTAAAGGACCTATATTAAGAGTGCAGTGCTGTCAAAGGGGCAATGGCAGAGTCAACATGCACATGATCCAGGCACACTAATTGCCGTCCCTAACAGCTGCTCACAGATGTTCCACTGACACCTATGATTTACGTGAATGTTGAACAATGGCCCCCAACAGCTGCATGCCCAGCAATCTGTGCTGCTGCAACTCTCTCCCTTTCTCCATTTGGCATTGTGCACCGAGCGACCTCGAATTAACAGTGACAAACAGGCAGGAATCCAGCTAGGCATACTGCTGCTAAAAAAGACAACAGAATAACGGTAGCAGAGTTCATAATTAATTTTCCTGTAAACATTCCTATTACGGCATACGGTGTGTGTATTTCAGTCTTTTTCTGCCTTGAGTGGAGCCATTGGAATAAGTGTTTCCTGGTGATCACCACCAAAAAATGACTTCGGACAAACAAAGGTCACCAGAAATACCCCTCATCCAATTCCCCCCCCCCCCCCCCCTTAATATCCAGGATTCCATGGTATATAGTAGTACTTAGCAAGAGCCCTGTCGTCACTGAGTACATAATCATGATAACATGTTATTGTCCAACAAGGGTCTACTCTTTTGGAGAGTAAACTATCTCGCTGAAAATTTTGGGGACTAGAATGTTAAAGCAAGACCTACAGTGTAGGTGTGTATTGCATACAATTAATAGGACGCAGCTGGCAGTAGCAAAATGTGACAAGGTCCTGATAGGGAGGATAGCTAGATGAGCATTTTAAAATTTATCATACCTACGACCTCTCAAGACCAGCCTACGACTTCTCCAGACCAATCTACAAACAAACACGGCCCTACGACCGAAAACCAAATTTTCAAACTGGTCCAAAATATTTTTGTACAGACCTTCCAAGATTACTACTACGACCCTCCTACGACATGCTACGTTCTCTGGTCGTAGGTAGGTCGGTTTCCTTATCTTGAAAGTGTGGAAGGAGCTTCAGGATGTAAATTATTCAGTGCCTTTTACAATGAGATATTTTGACTGGTACCAAGTTTAACATGTACTTGTCACAAACAACTCATAGACTACAATTAGCTCATGAGGTCTCCTTCCAATGACCCAAGTCCCAGGGGCCAAGGCAATGGTCTACCTTAGACATTTTCAGCTCCCTACAGTGCAAAGGGCACATTTCACTCTCGATAGGGGCCAACAATCACTTCTTGTTGGAGTGATTTTTGACATGGGGCTCTGCTCCAGGTAGAAGGACTGCATGGAAATAGAAGACAAGATGAGGAGCTCTAGGGCTTAGAAGCCCCATAACAGGCTACCAACAGTCCTATGATTGGATTTTATTCATGTACTACGCAGTGACAATTACTCCCTCGGCATACGAAGTTTTCCCAATGACATATACAGGTAGTTTTATTTAAAAACGACCATTCAAATTGAACCTAGACAAATCTCGATAACCTCTACTATACAGTGCTACCTTCCACTAAACGGAACTCTCTGGCTATAGCCGGCTATTAAAGGCAGATCTAAAAGTAAATACAGCACTATTTGTTGTGTAAGTTGAGAGTCACATATTTTACTATATATTGGATATACTTCTTAAATTTATGAAGGTTTGTATTTTTCAGTGATAGATGTAAGCCAACTATAAGCTAGGAGTAGGCAGAATCGGCTGGCTAAAGCTACAGCCAGGAAGAGGTTGCTACAGCTGTCTAGATTCAACCATATTTTATGAAACTAACTGAAGGTACTTTATCTATTCATCTATCTAGTATCTACCTATATTTATTTCAAGGAGCACCTTATCACACAATGAATCAAGTGAAGTTACTTTTTTTTGATGCCAAAACAATCATTTAATTTTGACATCGTTGAATTGTAGTGTTCAATTGTAATGCTAGCACGACTCAATTTTTTTGCTCTAATGTTAGAAATGCACCTCATGGCAGCATAAAGATGTAGGGGTTAATAACAATGGGTCTGGGAATAGCACAGTGCTTAATTTCAGCACCTCAAGTTTTCCGCTTGCCATCAAAGGCAGCTATTTCCAGCCATCTTTCTACTCCGTGCGAAATGAGCAGAGCAAATTGGAATTTCTTGGCAAATTTCACACCAGCACAAAAGATCCTCTTCACAATTGCTTTCATTTTCCATTCACCAACCATTGCACGTGGTAGTTCCAAACAATGATGGGTGGCACTCAAGTTTCGCCAACTTCCGGTATTCATAAGGATGTTCATTTTTCAAGGTCTGGAATGGGTGATATCTCATAATTCTAAATCATATTTCATTTGGCAACGAGGGTAATTTGGTATACCATGGTGTTACAATTACGCCGATTTCAATTTCCCCCACCACATCTATTCACTACTACTCACAAAGGGCAATTCCAAGCGCCCTTCAAATAGGTTCATCGTTCTAGGGGCTAATGTATGCAAGGAGTTCGGCTGCCCAGACAACAAAGAAGCCATTCGATTCCAGGAAACGAGTCAACAAGTCTCGTCTGTGATTATTCAAAATGAACTTAATGATCCAACAATCCGGTTCATTAAGGTTTACCTCAGCTACAACCACAGAAGAACACTTTAAGTACAATGTTTCCCAGAATTGTGTTTGTCACAGGAGCAACATATCAATCACGAGTTGGTTGAGAGTCATCCTAGGGATAGCAAGGTGTTATCATTCAACAGTTAGCCATTGAATGAGCAAATGAGTGGTCCTGTGGTTCGGGAATCAAGAACAAGTTGGCCATTCTTCAAGTCCCACATTCAAAACCAGACCGACATGCCTTTATAAGAAAAATCTCTACTTCAGCTAGAGGATCCCATCATTGGGGTAAAGCTCACTCAATATTTGCTGCGATCACCTAGTGGTATCATTCCATCATTACATCTGCCTCTGATAGTTGATCATAAAATCCACAACACTAGCAATGCAATACAATGGAAGGCAATACTGAGAATCTGGAACGACAGAAGAAATTGTTCAGTTGACTTCAATATTGCCATGCAGCCTTGCTTTTTCCAAGGACCAACCTGAACTCAAGATCAGGCCTACTTCAGTCACGACATTGCAAGAATGTAGAGTCCCCGACATTTCTCTATCCTGTGTTCACATTACGAGCCTGAATCCATTGGCCAAATACATCTTTTGCCTCAAAGAGACACAACATAAAATCTTTAACCCATGGGGTCAAACAGTAAAGAACTCAGGACAATAGCATTTGTTCCTTTCTTCCCAAAGGCTAACTGACCTTAGGTCCTCAGCAACTATGCAGCAAAAGATGCAACTGCAGATAGACAAGTTCTATGAGGTGGAGGGGAGTATGGGAGTACAACATTTACCCCAGGGTAGCAGTCTGGTCCAATCAAAGATTTAGCTCTGACGAACACACTGACAGTAAAAAACGAAGGGTTAGGCTATGAAGAAAAGACTGACACAAAAGGCCAGATGATTGATGACAACAAAAAGCAGTTAGCGTTTATCTTCCTTCGGATTCAGGGCTTTCTGTGTGTCTGTCAGACTCTTTGTTTCAGGTGGGACACTCCCCTCCACGACTGGGCTACTTACCACTGCTTACTCCCAAAATTGTTCGGAACCCCCCCCCCCCCCAACTCTTTTTTTTTTCCACCCCAAAAAAAGGGGGCAATACCACAGAAAATTGCATGAGACACATATTCGAGAAGGTGACCCACTGAGAAAGTTCTCACTTCCGGTACAAATGTCAAAACCTTTAAGAAAGCCTGGGATGGTTTAGTTAAAAGAGTCATCAATACCATAAACCAGCTATAACATAATAACAACTGTGTGAATTATCATCGTTTCATATCTGAACCTACAAAATGATATCCTTGTTAATCCCCCTGTGGCTAATAATGGCATAATCATATGATAATATACCTTCCGTATCAATGAGTATCATTTGACCAATCTCTGCATGATCACAGAGGCAACATCATCAGGCAACATCATCAGGTTTCCCAGGGCAGTTATCAGCTGGCCCCTGGGATTTTTTATCAGTCCTAACTGCAGGAAAATGCTCTGATACAGACTGATAACATCAGCAGCTTCTGAGAGACTGGAGCCATGAATATTATCAGGAGAGATTTTTGGTGAACTCTGGATCAGAGATTCCAGTCCTCGTGTCTGAGGCCTAACATGGTGTATATACTCATCAACTGTGTTATTTCAGTATAGCACACAAAATACACATGAATGACAAACGACGATATCCATCATACCTACTGTAAACACATTCATTTATTAAAATATACCTATGCCATGTAAACAGACCTGGGGTATCATACATGCCAGGTGAGCATTACCAAGGAGATATTATCAGCCATGTCAAACTTCCAAGAGCCAAACGCTATGTACATTGACCATAAAACATTTTCCAATAAATAAATATACATGCACGACCAAGTAGTGGCTTCGGTATGCATAGAATTTAAAGTACATATTAGAGTTATCGATGTATGAAATATGGAAATGCTCCGGAAATACTTGGCCAACCAGAGAAAAATGTCGTACAAAGTATTGGCTTATGTTGTTAATAATTCACATTTACTGTACTGGAACATATCAAGAGCAATCCAGCAATTTCACGTTATATTAAGAGATTATTTTAACAAATAAGTGAACAATTCATAAATAAATATACAATAAATGAATGTTTATGAATATTTTCTGCGAAAGTTTATTACATGCCTTTCACTAGTTTGGCATCTTGTCTAGTTATTGATAAGGTAGAACCATTTGGTAGAACTTCAGTATTTAGACCATTCCTGGTGATGGAAGTTTTTGATGCCAGTTTACAGGTTAATGCTAAGAAGGTCCCATACGTGTAAATAAATAACTTAATCCTGGAATGAAATTGATATGAATAGAACTTCGGTCGGGAATCCAATTTTTCCACTTGTGAGGTGGTCTTGGAATAAATTGCAGATAACCTTCATTTCTCGAATGCACTTAGTTGTCAGGTCCTGATTTATTCATTATTGTGAATGACAGTTAAACTAATAAAACCTGAAAACGGAGACATTTCACATCATTCACAAAGTGATATATCAATCAGATTCCACTGACACGATTGTTCAAGTATATCACAATGACATAGCTGAGCGATACAAAGCCACTTTAATTTGTTTTTGACAAACCTCAAGTGTTTGTTTCAACAATTTTTTTTCTATAAAATTTTGCATCTCAGTTCCCTCTAGAACAGATATGTCAAACAATGCTATTATCTAGGCCTACATTAAATAGGACGACACGAACGAAAGAATATTAATTAGCCTCGAAATGAAAGCATTCCACTCCTTCTATGCAATAACCACAAGAAAATGCTCAACCAGATTCTAAAAAGTCATAGACACTTTATAATATAAATTATGCAGATATTGTCCAAGACAGTCACATCACATTGTACCTGAGTCCAGAACAAGTTAAAGCCACTTCACCAACAAGGCCACCATTTTATCTTTCTATTCATTTATCCATCTACCTATCTATCTATCCATCTATCTGTCTATGTGTCTATGTGTCTATGTGTCCATGTATCTATCTATCTATCTATCTATCTATTTACCTATCAATCTATTTATCTATCCATCTATCTGTCTATGTATCTATGTATTGGCCTATTTCTATCTATCTATCTATTTATCTGCCAATCAATCAATCAATCTATCTATCTGTCTATATATCTATCTATCTATCATTCTACCTACCTATCTACCTATCTTTCTATCTTTCTATCTATCTATCTATCTATCTATTTATGTTGGTTGCTTTATCTGTCTGTGTGTCCTATGAATAGATTTGCAAGAATGAAGCTACACCTAATTCATTACAACTAGGAGCAACAATGTGCAGCCGAGTGCAGCCGAATCCAGTTCAAACTGGAGTTATTTTTTACAGTCGATTTAGCGACAAGAAAGCCAACTACCATGTTTGCAAATAGTCTTATAGCAGGCAATGACTGCATTTAACTGGCTTTTAAGTTGGCAAATTAAAAACAATTGTGACCTTTTTTTGGTGAATGATGTATGATGTTTACTAATGTGTAAACGGGGTTAACGCCCTCTTGGTCAAGGCAACATTCATTCCAGGCAATACCTTGATGGCCACCAGGGTCAAGTTATGTTCGCAGCCTCCACCAGGGACTGCCAGCTGGGCTAATCCAGTTGTCCCAGGTATATAAGGATCTCCCCCATGCTACTGGTCATTCGCTTCTTTCTACTAGACTAGCCTCATCTGCACTCAGCACCTGCCACATTACACTCCACTCATGCGAGCCTGAGCCGATGTTTCCTGTTTGCAGTGGTCAAGCAACACATCTCTAAGCCTGCTACAAGCCTGTTTCTGTTCAGCTGAGCCCCTATAGCTTCAACTTTAAGCCGTCTGAGCTATACTACACTACCAAATCTTCTGACCTTCATTCAGAAAAACGTGAGTGCACTTGTTTTAGTGTATACTTCTAATATGACAAGGTCTAAGAAGGCAAAAGCCCGCAGCTGTAGTGTGTGTGGAGGAGCAGTCCGGGGCCATGATGGACCTATAGGACCAGGAAAGTGCAGAGCTATACCTCCAATGGGGATGTTTGACATGCTGTCTGAGCAGGAATCTGATATTGATAATGTGAGCATTTGTGATTCACTTCAGAGACTCAATGTGGGAGCTGAGAGTGCAGCATCAAGGAGCGAATTTAGTGCTGGGGCTAGCAAGTTAGGTGGGCCTGTGATAGCCGAATCTTTACTGTGTAGCAGTACCAGACCACTTGACTCTGTTAGCTTGCCCTCAGCACAAGGCAACGGATCAGCTGAGGCTGTTTCCATGAGGTTGCCAAGTTCGGCAATAGGCGAGAGTGGCAAATTTGTCTCGTTCGCCAACAATCAAATGTGTGAGAGGGAGTACAGAGATTCTTGTATCTCTGAGGGCGCCCGCCCGAAGCAGTCATCAAATGTATATGACCACCCGGTCGATTTGCTTGTAGGCGAAGTACCCAGCCGGCCGGTTTGTTCACCCTTTAGGTCCGAACGTGATCCAGAGTACCTTTACATGAGACCAGACACAGTTGAGACCATAAGGCATCGAATATGTCACGATAGGCAAAGTAGCCATGATACGAGTAGACCAAATGCATACCATGAGTCAAGCTATAGGTCAGTCAGTCCGCCACCTCGTGGCGCTGGGCATGATCGAAGAGAACACCCATGTCGCAGTGAGAGAGTGTTAAATTCCCCCCCTCGGGGGTGTGAGCAAGATGCTAGGTTGCATAGCTTACGGTCGGTTGGTTCCCCCACCAGGGGGCGTGAGTGGCAAGCCAGGCCCATGCTGTGGCAGAAACGTAATTTCGATAAGTTAGGCAATACTTATGATGGTGACCGAGACGAACTGAGACAGCCCGAACCAAACCAGAACCCATGGTGGCTGAGGGAGATCCGTGATGGCAGCAGTGGCATGACCAGAGGACTTCCCAGAGAGAGGGAGCCAGGGCCCTACAGGCTAAGTGAGCGTTTCATCGCGGACCGGAGCAAAGCCGAGCATCCCCATCATCACCCTAGGTACCTGGAGAGCCCCCAGCTAGTATACAGACCCTCAGACTACCCAGAGCCAGGAACCAGCAGACATCCCACCCAGCTAGAAGCCCATTCCTGGACGGGTCACCACGACACCAGGGCGCCTAACAGCCCCATCCAGGGGGTAGAACACATCAGTAACCGTATCTGTGATGCGGCCTTATTGGGTGAGTTCATCGAGTTAAATGAACTACTGAACAATAACATTAATGACAATGATGAATTTAAAAGTTATGTTGATAACCACGGCAATGTCAATATTAAGTGTCAGCGTTCCCGCAGAACCATATCAAACTCCTTTAAGTGGTTGGAGGCCTGGAGTCTATATGAGATAATATTGTGTGGAGAGTACGGTTACACGGTCTTTAAAGAGATGGTCTCTTACCGCTTATTTATGATTACAATGTTTAATCGTTTTAAATTATCCTATGTATTGGGTTATGATGTACGCCATAGGCAAATCTTAAGCTGTAGACATTCATTCGCATTTGCCAGATTGAATCAAGAGTTATATGTCACTACCTTTGATGCTTCGGCATTACGAAATGTAACACGTTGCTCAAGGTGTTCATCCATTGAGCACAGTTTTTCTGAATGTCCCTTTCGTGGCCCTGGGCAGGGGGGAGACCTGCCAAAAGCCAAGAGAACTGACCAAGGCCCTGATGACAAGTGTCTCATGTTCCAGGAGAACAAGTGTAAAGCCGGAAAGGGTTGCCGTAGGAAACACATATGTCTCGTGTGCGGAGGGCCAGAGGGATTCAGCACTTGTGCGAAGTGTGCCAAATTGCGCCCTTTGCCCAGTGCAGTTTCTCAACATTAATTACTGGAGCCAGACGTTGCCAAAAATTGTAAACACAGATGAGGCAGAGCTTATTATGTGTCTTATAACCGAGGGAGTCCGAATTGGTCGCCCTCCAGCCAGCAACGTTGTGGTCAATCCTAACTGGCCATCCGCACGCGAGTTTGCTCAGCAGGTTGGTGACATCATCGACACCGACTTGCATATGGGTAGGTTGTATGGCCCGTTCACAGACTCTCCGTTCGTGAACTATGTCATATCTCCCCTTGGAGCTTTCCTAAAAAGGGACAGCTCCAAGGTGCGTCTAATACATGACCTCTCGTATCCGGCAGTTGGCTCCGTTAATGCCAGTATTGATCCGGATGATTACTCTCTTCAATATACGTCCGTCGATGATGCAGTAGCCCTTTGCATTAAATATAAGCCAAAAATTCCTTTCTTAGCAAAAATTGACCTGAAGGATGCTTATAAGCATATTGCAGTCCACCCTGCAGACTGGCATCTGCTGGGGTTTCAATGGTCCGACAAAATTTTCTTTTCTAAGGTTCTTAATTTCGGCTTACGATCGGCTCCGGCACTGTTCGATGTATTTGCGCATATTTTAGAGCTTTTTATGGTATGTGAGGGGGTCACCATGGATATCGTCAGATACGTTGATGATTTCCTGGTGGTCTCTCCCACCCACCATGCGTGTGCTGATAACATCAGCAAAATGATTGAGGTTTGCGGATTGGCTGGTTTTAGAGTTCAGCCAAGCAAGGTCACCTCACCCAGTTCTGTCGTCGAGTTCCTTGGCATCATTATAGACTGTGAGACCAAAGTATTGCGTATCTCTGACGCCAGAGTGTGTGAGATTAAAGATATATTGGCTTCATGGCAGGGCGCTAGAGTGGGCACAAAGCGGAGTCTCTTAAGTCTAATTGGCAAGCTCGCTTTTGCAGCCCGTGTAGTGCGTTCTGGCCGTGCCTTTATCGGACGGCTTATCGCCCTAACTAAGAAGGTCAAGTTCCTTCACTATAAAATTTGCCTTTCTGCTGAGGCCCGCAAAGACATTGTCTGGTGGGCAAAGTGTCTAGACACCCATAATGGAGTGTTTATGTATGACACTGATTGGTCCTCAGATGATGTCTTGCATGTCTATACAGATGCCAGTGACTATGGCTACGGAGGTCTTCTGGGGGACCAGTGGTTTGCTATGGTGTATGCTAGCGAATCTGCCTCCCTTCGGGAGCGCTCCATTAACTGGCGTGAGCTCCATGCAGCAGTCAAAGCTTTGGCCTCCTGGGGCGAGGCACTCAGTAGCAGGAAAGTTATTTTTCATATTGATAACTCCTCCGTCTGTTACATACTCACCAAACTTTACACTCCGGTTCAGGAGTTGCTTGAGATGGTACGCCAGTGGACCCTCGTGCTTGAGGCCAACAGCATTCTTAGTCGCATTGTCTACATTTCCACAGGTGATAATGTAGCTGCGGACAGGCTCAGCCGAGGTCAACTACATGAATTTCTAGCTGATGGTTTTTCAATGTCAGGTCGTGTATGGCCCGCAAAAGTTTCGTATTTTGGCACTACCATTTAACTGTATTTTACTGTTTCAGAATTGGATCGGCGAGCACAATCACTAGTTGCAACAGGGTTGGCGTTCAATTCACGTAAAGTCTACTGCACCGGTGTCAGGCATTACCTTAGATTCTGTCGTCAGTATCAGTTTGAACCACTTCATCTCACAGAGGTAACGGTATTACGTTTTATTGCCTATCTATCTACACTGTCTATTCTCGTTCGCTCCATTAAGGTATACTTAGCAGGAATAAAGTCATGGGTCATTGCATTAGGGGCCATGCCCCAGAATATCTATACAGTTCGGGTAAATTGGGCTCTCAAGTCTCTAGACAGGCGACATCCAGCACCAAGGTCAGCCGCACCTGTGTCTTATGCTATGTTAAAGCACTTATATGATACACTCCCTGATAATTACGAAAATATGATGATATTCACAGCCATGACCCTGGCTTTCTTTGCCTGCCTCAGAGCGTCCGAGTATACGTTTAATCCGCATGTATCTCCTCCCCTCCTAGCTTCACATATAAAGTTTTTTGAGCGGGCTGTCCCACATTGCACACTGGAAGTAAGTTCATCCAAAACAAGCGTCAAGGGCTTTGGGGTAGTAGTCGGCTGTTCACAGACACATGTCTGTGCGCACTGTAATCTTAAAGCCTACCTGCCCCTCAGGCCGCTGGGTCTAGCTACCCCCTTTTTTTTGCACTCTGACAAGTCTCCACTGACGCATGAATCCCTTTCACGAGCTATGAAAGAGAGGTTCACTGCGATCGGTTATGACGCGTCTAATATTACGCCTCATTCTCTCAGGGCCGGCTCTGCTACAGAAGCAGCGCATAATAAATTACCTGACTCCTTTATTAAAAAGCTTGGCAGGTGGCGCTCTGGTGCTTATTCTAACTATATCAGGCCTTCAACTGCAGAGCTGGCCACTGCTGCAGCTAAACTCGCCGCAGGCTCGCATAGCACCCCACACTAACCGTTAATCCTCATTTCATATCTATCTCTCATAATTCACCTCTGTCTTATCTAACATTTAATTACTTGTGTTTGGGATTGCCTGCCATAGCATGCATCTGGGTGTCCACAAACACAAGCATGTAACATTCCTTTATGCCAATTAATAAATGTGGCAAATGTATCCATTTACCAAATCATGTGTTCTTGTTGTTCTTATGTGTTAAATGATGTTTACTAATGTGTAAACGGGGTTAACGCCCTCTTGGTCAAGGCAACATTCATTCCAGGCAATACCTTGATGGCCACCAGGGTCAAGTTATGTTCGCAGCCTCCACCAGGGACTGCCAGCTGGGCTAATCCAGTTGTCCCAGGTATATAAGGATCTCCCCCATGCTACTGGTCATTCGCTTCTTTCTACTCCCTCCCACCGTCCCCTTAAAATTCAAATTTTCCTTTCTTAAAAATTCCCAAATTGTCACATATAACCTTGTTTAATCTTGCTATATGTATTACCAATTATTATTAATGTGTCCCCATTAAGGGTGTCCACAAACATTATTATTATTAATGTGTCCCCATTAAGGGTGTCCACAAACATTACTTGTATTAATGTGTCCCCACTAAGGGTGTCCACAAACACAAGCATGTAACATTCCTTTATGCCAATTAATAAATGTGGCAAATGTATCCATTTACCAAATCATGTGTTCTTGTTGTTCTTATGTGTTAATTCGTATTTATTTATTTACTTATCCGTTTGTTTATTTATTATTTATTTATTTATAGCGATCAATATTATTCTTTAGCAACGTACAGTAAGACCAATGACTTATTTGCATAGTAGCATCAAAACTCCTAAAGAGAAATCACATCTATAATCAGCAACATCATAACTTAGTCTACATGTCAAGTCAATAGAGCATAAGAAATATATCCTGACCATCTTAATATATATGTATTGTTTATGGGTTCAGTCAAAACACATGAGAACTTAGATCAGACATGGATTAGATATGAACACATGTAGACACACATGATAATATTGAGTTGTTTACTCAGAAAAATGTTATATACATGCTAATGTACATATATAAGGTTATGATCACACGTGCAGAGGTCACCTTGTCAAGTTCATCCTGTTCATGGTACAGCAGATAAGAAATTGTTATTATTGATTATATCATCAAACTACAGTTGAGTGACGTCACAATGAAGCTATTTAGAGAAGGTAGTTTATCATAATGTTTTTAATAAGTCATTAAAGTGAAATTAACTTTGTTTCATATCAACAGCCATTTAGACACAAGATGCTTCACAATGAAATTCCATGCCAAATTAGTCAAAGATCAATCAATATCAATACCAAATTCAGGCCTACGTGTGTATTCAAGTGTAATTTCACAAAATAAAAAATTCATAATTATTATCTGCACACATACCACAATGAATACTGAAAGTATGCAACATATAAGGATTCTACTCAGTGATAGCAATAATCTAATCTAACTTTTTTCGCTGGGGGCAAAAAAAATACTTAAGTTTGCTCCAACTGGCGAATAGTCAAAAATTAAATTGTGACTTATATATACTTTCATTTATTTTTAATTATCAAGTCAGAAATTATACTTAGTAATTGCACAAACCTGACTACACCTGTTTGTGCTGCAGGGTAAAGAACTTACTACACTTGGAGTTACAATACATTACAGCAAGCCAAAAAGTGCAAACTCAAGGAAAACCACTTCCCCGGGCACAGGCTTTGTCCATTCTAAAAGGAATTAATTATTCAAAGAAAGCAGTTTCAGGAATCTGTCTTGCACTACATCTAAATGTTAGGTCTACCTATGGAGGTAATGTCCAGCCATGGACTTCCTATCAAGAGATAGAGTACATAGGAGCCTACATGGTATTTGATATTTTAAATGGCAGACTTTCATTGTTTGACTGTCTAGCTTTCTATCTATCTATCTATCTACCTATCTATCTATCGAATAACGATAAAATATATGTCCAGCCATGGACTTCCTATCAAGAGATAGAGTACATAGGAGTCTACATGGTATTTGATATTTTAAATGGCAGACTTTCATTGTTCATGATAAATTCAATACAGTGTCACAAGTAATACATTTAAAGCTATCTATCTATCTAGCTATCTATCTATCTATCTATCTGTCTGTCTGTCTAGCTGTCTATCTATCTACCTATCTATCTATCTACCTATCTATCTATCTGTCTGTCTGTCTAGCTGTCTATCTATCTATCTATCTACCTACCTATCTATCTATCTACCTATCTGTCTGTCTGACTGACTGTCTAGCTGTCTATCTATCTATCTGTCTGTCTGTCTATCTATCTATCTATCTGTCTGTCTGTCTAGCTGTCTATCTATCTATCTACCTATCTACCTATCTGTCTGTCTGACTGTCTAGCTGTCTATCTATCTATCTACCTATCTATCTATCTACCTATCTACCTATCTGTCTGTCTGACTGTCTATCTATCTATCTACCTATCTATCTATTTACCTATCTACCTATCTGTCTGTCTGACTGTCTAGCTGTCTATCTATCTATCTACCTATCTATCTATCTACCTATCTGTCTGTCTGACTGTCTAGCTGTCTATCTATCTATCTACCTATCTATCTATCTACCTATCTATCTATCTGTCTGTCTGTCTAGCTGTCTATCTATCTATCTATCTAGCTATCTAGCTATAAGATAAAATATTGCATCAGTCGTCATGGCTGCGGCCTGAAGGATGACCATTTGTCTGAGATTAGCCACTATGCGTAATGTTGCACAACCAGAACAGCTGTGCAAACAATCCCAGGTGCGCTCTAGTGCTGCGTTAGTCTTGCAGGTGGTTCAATAAAGGAATCGGAGAGAAAAGGTGTGATAACAATTCAGCCTAAGTGTGACAAACTAGCTGTTTTGCAGGATATATTGGAGACGGGTGTAATGTATTTAGATAAGGCAGCCAGGCAACTCTTTGTGCTCCAGCTGTAATTAGCGTTATTTGATGGGCAAGGTGTGATTTTAGTGATTAATCGGCATTGAGTGACAAATTACATGGAGTAGGTGGCTAGGTGCCAGCTAGAACGGTACAACAACAGATAGATATAGATATATAGATAGATAGACAGATATAGATATAGACCGATAGATATAATTAGATAGATAGATAGATAGATATATATCCAGCCCTCCAAGGCAAGTTACACAATTACCCCTTGGGTGGATCTTTTACTTGCCTCAGCACAGACACCGACTTTAATCAACGTCCAGCTAGCTGGGTTAAAGCTCTTGAAGGACTGAACCTTGGACCTTCAGAGGAGCAGGCGTGTGTCTTACCACTGGACCACCCAGCTGTTTACTCGGAAATTGGTTACATAATTGACAGGTCTATAGGTACTGCACCAAGCGTGTATGTACAATTACACGCACAAAAATACTTTCACGACCAAAAAGGTGACTAGGGATAATATAAACCCATTTAACCGGCTTAGCACGCTCACCCATTTCGGGGACCGCATTAAAGTCATCTGCGTCGTGGAAATTCTGAGGCAGCCAATGACATCCTAAAATGCTTTGCTGCACTGCAGCTGCAGGACCGAGTAGGATGCAGGGTTATTAAGTACAAAGACATGATTGCCTTGGCTGAAATTTAATACTGCTGCTAGGCAACGCTTCTGATTGGTTGCCCAGCGACAAACCTACAGGTGCGCAGTATGCGAATGTTACAAATGTATGGGGAAAATTAAGTGGAAAGACTGATTGGGGAACAGGACTGGGAACTCTTACAAATCTTGTGAAATGGTAAAGTGGGGAATATCACCAGAATGACAGTTAATAGGCTATGTACAGTAGATATTAGTATTGAAAGTTTCAATGAATTTTTTTCTTTAGTAACAGTTAGTAATTTCATGACATTGTTATAGCCTTTAGAATATACACCAATTGTGAATTTATTTAGTGATATTCCTCAAATGAATCCAGGTTATCCAATCACAATGACCGTAGTGTTTACTATTTGTATTTGAAATCTGCCTTGTTCGATTTTACACTGTCGTCTGCTTTGCGAAAAAGAAACAAAATGGCGGGAAAATGTGTCGCGAACCCTTTTTGTGTTCAAGTGACTTGACACTTGGTGACAGCCAGTCAGCTGCCATTGCCAAGGTTGCCAGATTCACAACAAAGACATTTTATAAATGTCAATGTCATGTCATGTTTGTTGGTATCAATGTGGGGCTGGTTTGTTTACCAGATGGTCACAGCCAGGTGCAAAGTCCGCACTCACTTGATATTTGAATTTCATCTTAGAAAGAAAGACTTGCAACCATATGATAAACATGTTATACAAATTCTGGGTTCAATAATTTAGTCTGATATTCTTGGAAATTGACCACATAATCAGACTGAAACACATTCAGGAAACTTGACACTCTCAGATTTTCAAGGTCAATTATATCATAAAAAGCCAAGGATCATTCAGATAGGTATTTCGTCAAAATAAAAATAAAAATGAAAATGCCAGTTTGTAACATAGGCCTATTCGTGTATAATAATCAATACAAATATTTAAAGTTCCTAATTCCAAAATTTCTGCATGTTTTCCAAATCTAAATTACCATTATTGATTATAATGCATTCAATCCTATTATCTGCGTTTCACATGGATTAGTAGATGGTTAATGTGACAAGTGATAAAAATATTAATGAGGACAATGCAAATCAAAGGTTAATCTATTAATGAGATAAAGGAGATTATTGTAATCTGTATGTCAAAAGGACTAACGCGATTTCCCCGGACAGCCGATATCAAGGTGGAGCTGCATAGCGACAAATTAATCTGGGGGAAACATATCGATGTGATCTCAGCAAGATAGCTGCTTGAGCTAAATACTTGTTAATTATAATGTCACAGGAGGAGGACGAGGAGTAGGAGGAGGAGTAGGAGTAGAAGGAGGAGGAATAGGAGGAGGAGGAGGAATAGGAGGAGGAGGAGGAGGAGGAGGAATAGAAGAAGAAGGAGAAAAAGAAAAAGGAGGAGGAATGGGAGAAGGAGGGAAGGAGGAGGAGGAGGAATAGGAGAAGGAGGAGGAAGAGAAGCAGAATGGACAGGAGGAGGAACAGGAGGAGGACGAAAAGAAAAAGGAGGAGGGAAGGAGGAATAGGAGGAGGAGGAGGAGAAGGGACAGAAGGAGGAGGAACTGAAGGAGGAGGAATAGGAGGAGCAGGAGTAGAAGGAGTAGGAGAAGGAGGAGGAGGAGAAGGAGGAGGAAGAGGAGGAGGAGGAATAGAAGAAGAAGGAGAAAAAGAAAAAGGAGGAGGAATGGGAGAAGGAGGAGGGAAGGAGAAGGAGGAGGAAGAGAAGCAGAATGGACAGGAGGAGGAACAGGAGGAGGACGAAAAGAAAAAGGAGGAGGGAAGGAGGAATAGGAGGAGGAAGAGGAGGAGGAGGAGGAGAAGGGACAGAAGGAGGAGGAACTGAAGGAGGAGGAATAGGAGGAGCAGGAGTAGAAGGAGTAGGAGAAGGAGGAGGAGGAGAAGGAGGAGGAAGAGGAGGAGGAGGAGGAATAGAAGAAGGAGAAAAAGAAAAAGGAGGAGGAATGGGAGAAGGAGGAGGGAAGGAGAAGGAGGAGGAAGAGAAGCAGAATGGACAGGAGGAGGAACAGGAGGAGGACGAAAAGAAAAAGGAGGAGGGAAGGAGGAATAGGAGGAGGAAGAGGAGGAGGAGGAGGAGAAGGGACAGAAGGAGGAGGAACTGAAGGAGGAGGAATAGGAGGAGCAGGAGTAGAAGGAGTAGGAGAAGGAGGAGGAGGAGAAGGAGGAGGAAGAGGAGGAGGAATTGAAGGAGGAAGAGGAGGATGAGGTGGAGGAGGTGGAGGAGGATGAGGAAGATGATGAAGAAGAAGATGATGAAGAGGAGGAGGAGAAGGAGGACAGAGCTTTTAGTGGAAGCCTTTAAAAGATTGCCAGCGGTGCTGAGTATCATTAGAGAAATGCAGCTTTGTAAACTAAGTTATTGCGATTATAATGACTCTGCTGTTCTGATGCAGATTAATTCTGAGTCAGTGAGGTCAACTTCATGAACCCACAACGACACTGATCTTATTCTTATCCTATGATCAGCTTTATCCAGTAGAAATTAACAAGTTAAAGTACTACAGAGTCGTGAACCAGACCTACTATGATTATACCAAAACAATATACACACACGACGCAATCTGATGAGCTAATCAGCAAGATTAATAGGATCACCCAAAGCGGATTAACAGGCTATAAATAGATTCCCAGGCACACAGGCCTTGATCTAACTATTGCATGCATCCACATACTGTGTTGTGTACATATATATAAAAGCCCACTTAAACACCCATGACATTTGATTTGATACATGCGACCAGAGCTACACTAGACTGGTTCAGAAAAATACAAAATTACTACAAGTGCAACTCAGGCAGGGCATTCATCTTGATAGTTGGCAGTAAGCGTTCCAGTGTAAAAGATCTATCCCCTATCATTTATCATATTATCATATGATTAAAAATAGTATGTAAAACACTTCTTTATTGTATTCACATTTAATTAATGTGTACACATACAAATGTCGATTTAATCATCCCACAATTTCTATTTTAATTTTTCCACAACCTAATAATCCTTTCCAAGAATACAAACCAACATTTTTAATGGAATTGGAAAAAGTGTTCAAAAATATTTGTGATCTGTCTGTGTTGCGATTAAATATAATATCTTTGTCAGAAAAATCCACATGATTAATTCATGTTTTCTGCTTGTTGTTACTTGTGAATCCTCATTGTCCTGATATGAAATTGCTGTGGGCTACACTAAACAAACAATTTTTAATAAGCATGATAAGACCAACTGGGTTTTGAAATGCAATACTCACATATTTCCAGCCTAGGGTAGTTTTACAGCATTCACAGTAAATATCAGCAACTGCATGAAGTCCTGTCAACAAGACTCTTTCTTCGGCTGGCCCACAACCAACATTGACACTGCAACAAACAAAACATGCTCAAATGAATATCATGTTCATATTGCCTCTAAGTCCTTGTAAACCATGGAAACTGCAGCAAAACACAAACATCAGCCTCAAGATATTAAATTCAAACTTCATATCTGAAGTAATGACAAGCACTGTGGCACTGGTACTGAAAACTTTAGATAATATCTGAAGAATAAGACCAAGCAATATATTGAATGAATTGAATAAATACACAAGTTTAAAATATGAAATTAGCACGAAAACATCTGCTCTAATGACACCTGCTATCTTGATTAACTTGCTTTATGACATTTATTTATAATCAGGTATAGAGTCAAGAACTTCCATACCATGTTATTGGGTTTTAATTTACTTTTTGTGATTTATTTACTCGTATATATATATATATATGTTATAAAAAGTTTAATCTGGATTACTTCTAAAATAATGAAAATAAGATAAAATGCCATAATTCATTAAATTACGTGTACAGAATTTTTTCCACTGGCCCGAAGAACTATTACGTAAGACATTCCTTTAATTTCGTATTAAATACTAAAATATTTGTTGATAGACTCTACTTTTAATTAATCTAAAACAATACGAAACGTACTCCTAATCATCTCACATGCTCCCATGCATATACTAAGCTTATACTACAGGAGCAATAAGAATGCAGTAAAAACTTGTTTTTTCAATCTTGCATCTATTTCTTGCACCATACGAAGCTCATGCTTATCTGGGGAACAATATGTGTGTGTTCAATTAGAAAACTCCCAACAGACAGTTAAGAGAGTAAAGAGGATGGTCTGATTAGCTCGGCTAAAATTTACCTTCAGTCCAAAAAAAACAACAAAAAACTTTAACCGCAAGATGAAATGCACAATTACGTATGCTTCAACCTGTAGGGAAAACATCACTTGAGGAAAGCTATCCCAGATATCTAAGTAAACGAGAACTATTTATACTCCAACATAATGTAATAATTCGAGAACTAAACAAGTACTATTCATACTCCACCATTTTACCTTATCTATTCAACCAACAAAAATGTTGGTCAACTCCCTTCTACTTGGGATATTAGTTCTAATACTTCCATAAGATGGACACGGACCATTGCTTCAAGGAAGTGTCATCAACAATGGACTTCTTGACAATGGAAAAACATTGGAACAATGGGCCTGGTTCCACTTCAACCACTGCACGATTCTCCAAGTCAAGGTCACCAGGACAATGCAAAGCAAGTCTATGACCTTGTGACAGCAAGGTTGGAAGATAAGTTGGTCAGTTTCCAACTTCTTTAAACATGCGAAAAAATATTTTAACACATATTATTTAACTATGTACTGCAGTTTATGGCAGGTTATGGAAAAGCATCCTGTAGGATTCTGTATTAAAGGAAGCGCACTTTATAGGAACACCTCTAGGAGATGAGTACATGCGAGTTACTTGAAACATATATGGACATGAAGAGTGACCTTGCAGCCCACTCCCAGGCACAGCCACAATACCAGCCAAAATTGATCTAATGCCTTACTCAGACATCAGGGAGCCTTGGACAGATGCATATCTTCTCAGGAATGGATGCATGGATGGATTGATGGATGGATGGATGGATTGCTTCCAAGCATGCATCATTATATCTGCCAAAATAGCTATTGTAAATTTGCTATGATCCGGATCAGATATGTATGAAGAACATTGCAATTGAAATACAAACCAAAGATATAATAATACATATATATATATATATATATATATATATATATATAAGGACATTTCGCTCTGTTGTTCTGGCTCCGCATACACATATTTCACACATCAGTTGTCAGTACTTTGGCACACACAACTAACCTAGATTATTGTTTGTGCTGCCGCCGAGTTTTGGCTCAGTGTCCATCCAGACATATGCTTACAGACATCTGGTGTGTTGCCTGACAATTAATAAATGGAAAGGTGATGCAAATGAATTGTAATGGAGCATCATCATTTAATGAAGCACTACTGCATCTTAAACAATTCCTGAATGACATCAAGGGGTCGACCTTGACACATCTTAAAGCACACCTGCACCATAAAAAATTGAATGCCAAGAAATAGACGTGCACTAATTTACACAAATATAATGGTGGGAGCTTATCCTGCTTAACAATACCTCAGTATTAAAGACTACTTCATCATTAAGACCTCAACATGAAGAACTATAATAAAGACAATTTCCGACCAAATGTATTTTCCAGAATGACATGACCTAACACAAGTGTTTTCTCTAAAGTCCGCGCCTGTCCCCTTCCAGGTCCGCAACCGCTTCAAGCCAATCAGAGGCCTTCGTCCGGGCACATGATGTTCTTTCTCATGCAGCTAAATCTAGTGCGCTACCTTATCATAAAATCGCCAGCCGGATTCTGTGAGTTTATACACCAACTAATTAATGATTGTGTATATGTATATATATCCTGGTTAAGTCCACAGTGTGATATTGAACACAAACGCCTGATGGGGAGTAATACCTCAAAGAACAATACTTTCACCTTCACTATTCTTCAATGATAATCCTCTCTCATTTCACTGCACCAGCTATAACAACAAACCACCAGAAAATTGCCTTACAGCAAAATTTAGAGATGGTTTGTGGCCCATAACAGGAATAATGGCACATAAAAATTCAGCCAGTCTCATGCCAAGCATTGGAGAGCCATGTGCAGAATTTAATTGGAGTATTGTGAAGGAAAGAAAAGTGCTTTTTCGGGGCAATTCCAATGCCTCATCTTAAGAACACAACAGCTACTGGTCCCATTCAATATTTAGTTCTTCATAGTCTATGTCAATTGATAGAATATACTTAGGTAGTTCCATAGATGTTCGAACATTTCAGGTGTTGATAATAACATTTCAGGGCCCTAATTTTAATTAATCTCCCAACAAAGCCTTTGCTGAGCATTTTTGTTCGGTTTAATCAAGCTAATGGCCCTGGCTTCCCTGTCCTGTACAAGATTAGCATGCTTCACTAAATAACCTTTTTCTTATGATCTTTATGAGAATTGACTTCGCAAGCACCACCTGAGCCAAACAAGTGCAGCGAGATAACTTCATTTTTGCACGCAGTGTTTTTTTTTTGTTATTTTCACAGACTTCTTAACATAATGCTATTTCTTCCAGTTCTTAACTTCGACATGATGAAATTAAAAGGCAGCATTGAGCATCGTAAGTAACAAACAAGATATAGGCCTAAATATAGAAAAGAAAAGGAAAAAGAATGGACTATTCTATGCTTCCAAGTTGTTTTGCCATATAATCATGTTATCCTAACAATGACAAATCCTTGTTTTTGCCACTATGCAAAATGGACTGGACACCTTAATAAGATGAGTCAGTGCACTTGGAAGAGTTGTTTGCCACAACACCCGTTCTTTTATGCTCTTTTCTTCCTTGCAGTATTTGCCGAGTCCTTGCAGGGTGCTCCAGACACCATCTATTGACTTGCTGTTATTGATTGCAGCGATCCAGGTACGCTTGATGAAGTAAGCCCTCTTTTGGACTCCCTGCAACTGATAAGTCTCAGGCATGCACTTTGCAGATGCAGGATCAGCTTAATCAAAGCAGTTTCCTCCCACCGTTTTAGTCTTCTCTTAAATCCCACCTTGGAGATAGCACGCTAAACTTCTGAAAGCACAAATTGCTTGCAAGTGCAAATGTTGCTTTACAAACGTCCGTCAAAATTACCCTTTTTTTCTTTCAATAACTCACGATTTACAAGTTTAGTTTTGAAGAAGCTAAAGGTTTATTTAAATGCATACCAAGACACCAAAACTGATAAATTCTAATCGCAAATTGTGGTGCAATCCGCTTCCACACCAATCTTCATTGTTTTAAACGCTAACAATGATCTACTTTAGCGTTGATTATGAAAATTGTCATGTTTTGAACTCAGCCAAGAGTAATATAAATGATAATTCACTTCAAATTAAACTTGCGCCATAACTCAATTTCCCCAGGTACAGGATCTAGCCAAACTACACAAAACCTCATTAACCACTTCCTGTTTAGGGGAAACTTCCGGTTGACATGATTTCCGCTTCCACGTCAACTTCCGGTCTCGCATGAACTCTCGCTGGCTGCATTAATTCCTGCCACTTAATAAGATTCGAACGATGGGGCATTAAATTACACTCTTCCATTAACCTTTTTTACATAAAGCTGATCAGAGTAACGATGAGAAAGAACGAAAGTCAATGAGTGCAATTTTTAACGTCGTAGAATACAAATGAAAGCGAATGCATATCAAACCTAGAGTTGGGAGACATGTACATTGCACTCAACACAATGAAATGACCGCATTTAACATTAGTGTGAATGTGTTCCATAACCAGAAAATAACTGCATACTTTATTAAAAAGTTCATTTTAATTGCTTATAACATCTGGTGGAAAATGATATTAGAGTGAAGCAATTCTTCCGTTGTAGTTCCTTGAACTTTCTTCCCATCCTCATCAGACACCATTATAAAGTAAAAAGACATGTTCAGCAGCACAAAGGCTACAGTGCTAATAGGTTACTGTCATTGTGCTGCAAAATGCATGACACATAATATAAGTCGAATATAAATGATTCAGCATTTAACCATCTGGCAGTACAGTAACCAGTCTCACGAACCATACTAAATAATTGTAGTGTGTGAATGGAAATTGCAGCTGGCCATCCTTATTATTAGAACAACATTCATTATTAAAACAGCATTCATCATTTATGCAGACCAGTGTCTGTGGACAGATGAGCTGCTACACCATATTAAAAAACTGTTATCTAGAAAATGGGACAGTTATTACTGTAATAGTATCTGTGGGAGGGTCAAGAGGTAAAGAATCGATCTACGGTATGACCAGTTGCCAAAGGCAGACGTAATGATGAGATGATAAGGCTTATAGTCCACACCATGTTACCTTTACTCCATGGGTGGCTCTTTTACTAGCATCAGCATAGACACCCAGTATAAGGCATGCTAACTGTCAGGGTTAAGCACACACTTAAATGCTGAAATTGTAGGAGATCAAAAGTGGTTCAAAATCATAATTGCTAGAGCTTAATGAAATTGACAATTAAAAGGACCATTTTAAGTTGCAGTTTCCTGAAGGGCTCTTAAACTGTCGAAGTGATCAAACAGCAAAGGGGAATGCAAACATTAGCAAACCTCTGACAAAACCCAACAGCAATTGAATAGTTGCCGTTTCTCAGCTGATTTGTTGATTGCAAAAATACCTATGAAGATTGCAAAAGCATTTCCACTGGTATAGAAAGGGCACGGGTCTGCATCTATTCCTGGACCTCTCTATAGATTAACAGAGCTATCGAGGGGTAGTAAATTTAAGCAAATTACAGAGGGCTGTTGTGCTTGGAAACCATAGCAACTGGATTGCTTCAACTAGCTCGGCTGCAAAGGTGTACACCTGGTTACTATCTTATCACCACACCTTTTTCCATAGCACATATTTATATCGATGTATTCAACAAATAATAATATAATATCAACAACATGCTATATAAATCAGCATGTAATCGTTCATGATATGCACATACAACAGTGGTTTACTGGTTTAGGTCTCTAGATAACAGGCAATAATTCGGTATGCAGATGAAAGTCAAAACAGGTCAGTTCACCACAGAATAATGTAAGTCTCTGTCTGGCATAGAAAATGAGCAGACCAATAACAGCACGGTTGATTTAAAAATCAAGCAACAGTTATACTATGTCACATGAGTGGGTAATATCTACATCACATGCCTAAAAGTTATAAATGTAAAACAATCTCACATATTCTTAATTCAATGAAACAATGGAGAAATATATTACACTGAACAGGCATCTTGGTTTACCTTTATATTAGCATTTTATATATTAACTAGGTTAGTCAATAACCAGACTGAAGTTCACTACGCAACAGAACAAATCGTTTAGATTTTATATATAACAATAACTTCACTGTATACCCCACTGACCACTGTATATATATATATAGATGTAATCAATAAATATTTAATGCCACAATTGTAAAACATAATATATGTATAATTCAATATGGCAAGTACATATTTATTTGTAACCAGTTTTCTATTCAGGGATGTACATAAATTCGGTATGCAGATGAAAGTCAAAACAGGTCAGTTCACCACAGAATAATGTAAGTCTCTGTCTGGCATAGAAAATGAGCAGACCAATAACAGCACGGTTGATTTAAAAATCAAGCAACAGTTATACTATGTCACATGAGTGGGTAATATCTACATCACATGCCTAAAAGTTATAAATACGTGCTACAGAAGTGGCACAGAATGCCAAATATACAACAACAATGGTGTTAGCTGGTTAGTGAATGCAACAGCCCAGCAGGAGTTCAATGACCGCTTTAGCAACAATAGCCGAAACACACGTGTGACATGGCTGATCCCTGAGGTGTTCCCCTACACAAAAGGGATTAGTGTCATTATTGTTGTGAATCAGGATAGAATCTACAAGCTAACCCGAAAATGTCACTAACGCAGATATGTATATGTTATAAAATATCACCATCTATACACATCATGACGAATAGTGAAACACAAAGACAATATATCATAGGGGTCAGTGGGGACACTAAGCCTGGCTAAGGCAACTGCTTTTTCTTAGCAAGTCTCAAAACGAAGAATGAAAGAAATGCACGGCTCAAGTTTCAGATTTTATAGAATTTATAGACAGTCCCTGGAGTCTGGACTCTTATTGAACAGTAACTCGGAGAAAATACATAATGCAATCTAAAAGTTAATAAGTAAAATATACGAAAGAAAGAATAAAACTCCAATTAAGATAGATAGATAGATAGATAGATGGAGATAGATGGATAGATAGTTAGATAGATAGATGGATATTTTATTTTCTCAATATCAGGTTAAGCCTCATTTATTGGGTTAAAAGTGTATCTAAAATGCATCGTTATCATACGCTTATAACTCGAAGTTGCAAACATATGTATGCAGAGGAGGAAAAAAGTAAAAAGTCTAGGGCCTGTACAGACAGAGAAACTTGAAAGTCTTTCCTTGCCAAAATTACGTATCAATGATTACGTCATCATTACGAACATTTCCACCCTGATTTCATTCTTTTTTTAAGCTTTGTGAAACTGGATCATGTTGTTGCAGAAGTAGGTCAGTTAAGTGATGGTGCGTTTCTCAAAATAGCCATTGAGAGTTTATGCCTCCCTCAGATATCTGCATCAAAGAGCTGATTGATGTTTCCCAGCACTCCATTTGCTGTCCTGCAACTTGCAATTATTCTCCTATCTTGATGAAGGTAAATGACCAACCCACAGAGTAACGATAGTTATTATAGGCTAGGTTGGCGCAGATATGACATCATATAAACAGCTACCCATGCAGCCTCAACCTGATACTGTTTTTCTGCTACTATTCATAGCCATCATAAACATTTTTTAGTGTACAGCGAATACAGACCAACAGCAATGAACCAGCATCATTGGTGCTTCAGTTAGATGAGTTTCACTGGTATCACAGCATGCATTGCTTATTGTTCTACTTGATGCTTGTTTTCCTACACATCAATGTGGATGACATATAAAAAAGCTTTTCTGTTAACAAGTAAGCAATATTAATATAGGGCTATAATATGCATTGTAACATTGTTGACAATTACTATATCTCATGCTAAGCTGCAATAATCTACGTTAACCTATATCTACATTGTGAAGCAAGAGAATAGACTAAACATTTATGTTGCATGGGTAAACCATGGTTATACCTGCCAACATTCTATCAAATCCAAGTATTCAAGGATGTAAGAACAGTATAAACACATGGAAAAAACCCCCCAAGAAATAAAGGAAGGAAGGCATACATTTAACCATGTCTATTGTGTACTTCAGTTAGTTGTGGGATAGGAGGTCATCTCCTGAAAACCAACACTTGAAAGACTTGACATTTCAAACCTTAGTGCAGGCTTTAAACACAAGCTCACACAGTTGATCCAACTGAACAGCTGAAAGATTCCACAAAGAACAACATAAATCTGTATCAATGATATTTATGACGCCAACTTGAAACTACTGAACACGAATGGTATAACTCTGGCAGCTTATGCAAATTACCGTCAGAAATATCTTTAAAAATTCTGGTAGATATAACGTAAAAAGGAGAGAAATGCAAATGAGACCAAAGTGCCGCGATACATATCCAAGGTTTAACGGTTTTTAAGACATATCCAGATAAGATACGTGGCCGACATCAGGCGGACGAAGAGCCGATGTGACATGTTATCTAGGTAGACTTTCCTTATTCTTAATGCTTTACAGCCAAATTCTCAGACTTGCAAGCTAAACTCTTAGAAGACGTCATGTTAATCCAGGAATCTCATTGGTTAAAACAATCCTTCAGCCAATGAGAGTCCCACATTCACATGACGTCATCTGCAGTTTTAGCTTCCAAGTCCAAGAGATTGGTTTCGGCTGTAATTGAACTGTATTGTACAGGCTTTTACTTGATCGGAAAGGTGGGACTTCCATAAATTTACTTTCACATTATACTCTATCAGGTCAACTAGAAAGTTGAGGACTACTCGCATCCATTATAAACACAGCTCGTGCTCCCCCATGATTCATAATAGTATACCACGAAGTCCATCATCCATAAATTTATCGGAAACACAGCTTTCCAAAGCCGTACATCAGGTCCTGCATTTAGTAAATCCTTTTACTAGGGTCACACATTTCCTAAAACCATTCAACTGACCACTCAACCTCTTCAGCTTTTAACCCCGCCCCCCCCCCCCTCCCTTTCCTCTTCCTATAGTTCAGCCTAATGGAGGCCACTAGAGCTTGCTGCCTTGCCAATGGTGGACTACAGATAGCTGCCAAGCTATGGTGTTTACTTCCCTTGAATACAAAATGCGCAGCCAACTCTTATCCCATTAGAACTCCGACCAAGTCCAAGAGCTCTTCCAACTCTCACAATTAATACCTTTAATGCACTCTCAGTACATATACATTCAGGTAAGCTGTGGTAATTAGAGTGAATTACAAAGATGACTGAACTCCTTATGGACGTTTTCCCTGCCATCAACATGATTGAAAACCACTCCTTCAGTCCATCACTCTACTGTCCTCATCACCCTCCTGATGCTCGCAACACTCAAGATATCTCGAGAAGCAGTGCACAGCCTTGTGTGCTTCTGCAAAACAGCACTAGTGCAGTCTCTAAGCAAGTATTATATACATGCACTATACGTATACCAGTAATGCTGGCAGAAAACCACCTGCAACTATTTTGGAAATCAATGCAACTTCATGACCTTGGGTAGTTCCCACCCGTGGTCACAGATACATACTAATGCAATTATGATACCATGCACTACCCAATGCTAGATAAATCAGGGTAGTTTTATATGTGTCATTGGTTACTTTGAAATCTGTCTTGCACATTAATGTATTGCAGATACTGCAGACCTAAACCATGGACTTATATATGAATGCATGGCCAATGTGCATATCACAGATACATTCCAATGTGCATGTCACAGCACAGATACATTCCAATGTGCATGTCACAGCACAAATACATTAATATGGGCAATGTACAAAGGTCTTTATCTTGATTGATTTGTACTAACAGGCTTTGTCATGGGTTATCGAAGGGGTCTCTGGAATGTTTGAATATATGCACCTGGGCTTGGGATGCATTTTATTCTCCAGTACATTGCCTTCCTGCCTATACCAGACATATCAGCTCTTTCTTCTGACGGTCAACAGCTGGCCTGACTGCCAATTGAGCATCCCAAACAATTGCAAAGTTATTCCTACATAACAACTCTTAAGAGATGCCCTCGTTTACCCTCAACCTTTAGAATTGAATTTGATTGAACCAGGCAGACACGCACGAAGAATTCCCATCAATATACAAGGCCAGTTGAGTTGCAGAACCCTGGGAAGCACAACTGCACAAGGGCCAGCAATTACACTTGCTAACGCCAATTTGCTCCATCCACCTTTGACCAACTACCATCCTCATAAATGAACTACACCAGCCTTTGTCTTGTACATGCAAAACATACTATCATGCAAGAATGGTGCTTAAGACGTCGCGGGATTCTCCAAATGAGGTTACATGTGGCAAAAACAACTTTAAAGAAAGAAAGGGGCTTTTAAAATGAGCCTTCGGAATTAATAGTTATATAACGTAGTTGCAGATACTGCCAGATAGGATTTAGGCAACCATCTTAAAACTCATCCAAGTTATCTCTATAATGTGCAATTTGCAGAAGTTTGGTTCCGATAGCATCAATACAAAGAGAGTTATGCTGTTCACGAAAGATCCATGGATAGACAGACACAATACAGACCTTAGTAATACTCCTCAGCCATAACATGGCCGAGGGCAAGTTGCGCAACAACTGTCAGCAATGCGAATTGATTGCCCTGGTGTTGTTTGCATTGCATGGTTACAAAAAAGCTACTCGTTACAGGGGTTACAACATCTGCAGTGGAGCACCACAGATGCCTCATCAGTTCCTGGAATATTCCCTGAAATGTGCCTTGCAGATAACACACAATGACTTCGTCATCTCCCTTCATGTGTCTTTGAACAGGAAATAGCGGACTACTTTGTCCAGTAGTTTAGCAGGCCAGAAATAACCATCGATGAGTCAGCATTTCACTCACTTTAATCACCATAAAGATTGTCAGACAAAGGAAGAGGAAAATGAGGGACTGCTCTGCTTCTGATAGATGCCATCAAGTGACGTCAGGACAAAGAAACTTGTTTCTTTGAGTCTTTGACCTGCCTGGCAGTGGAGGAGTACTACAGCTTGCAAACCTGCTTATGCCATATATATATAGCAGTTAATATAATAGTAATAGCTAGCAGTCACATGGTCCTCTATTCAAAATACTCACTGTCATTTAAGAAAGACAAATCCCACAAAATCAGGACATTTTACAACCAATTTCATTGACTTGGAAACCAATCTCATAGACGTGAAAGCTAAACTCCAGAGGACGTCATGTGAATCCAGGAATTCCATTGGTTAAGGCAGTCCCTCAACCAATAAAGAGTCCTGGACTTACATGACGTACTCTTGCGTTTAGTTTCCAAGTCTATGAAATTGGCTGTAACGTTTTTTGTATAGCAATCCAGGGCGTGGACACCAAAACATTTTGCAAAAATGCAGGTCGCGTCTGGTTCCAGGGATTTCACGGGTCCCAAGCAGAGACAGGTAAACTGCTGTCGTCACGCAGTCTCCAAGTAACACAGCGAAAAACGATGATTTACCATTGTCATGACCCACTTCTCCAGACAAAGGCAGTAGCATTTTACACACATTTCGAAGTTCGAGGACCATGTAAGGTCAGTGACCCCAATTGGCCATAGACCAAGATGCTATTAAGATGCAGTTGCTGCAGCAGCAATCCCTGGTCATTGACCCAAGATGATGTGGAGAAACCTTGTGGAATCTGCTTCAGCAGCCGCAACCACAGTCTGAGATGGGACAAAGGATGCAGCCAGCATATTTCCAACAACTAAATTACATCTATTTTGCTTTATCACATAAGGCTTCTTCTCAGATACTATAGGCAACAATTTTTCTTCGTTAGGATGAAGTCTAGGCTATAGCTTCTTGTCTTCCTTGTAGGTGTCTGACACTGTCTGCAAACATTGTCCTGTACAAACATTTTCCTGTACAATACTCCTGTCATTAACAAACAAGCTTGAAAAGTAAAAATTTGAGAAAAAGATAACTTCTACATGGACCTGATACCATGGCTGAAAATCTCACCAGCTTTCCTGGTGTCTTTCACTTTTTAGTTGTCTAGATTTCTTTTCAGAAATTGAACACAGGTTCCTTGAATACATTGTATTGTTTTACACGAAGATGAAGTTGCCTCCCATTTCAAGGTTCTTTGTTTCAAGGGATTTCAAGATCTCAGAAACGAGAGGTGTGTTTGACATCCTATGATTGCAGTTGCCTCCATAATCAATGTAGGACCATGTTGAAATTCCCACAAAAGCAATCGACACAAAATTCCAGCTGTAGGACACATCGTCAGATGGCTTAGATGCAATGGTTTCCAAATATTTTTACAGCCAATTTCATTGACTTGCAAACCAATCATATAGTCCTTCACACGGCCAGGACGTCATGTGAGTCCAGGAATCTTACTGGTTAAGCGACTGCCTTAACCAATGGGATTCCTGGATTCACATGACGTCATCTGCAGTTTAGCTTCCAAGAATATGAGATTGATCAAGTCTATGAAATAAATTAATTTGGCTGTAAGTTCTAATCCCACAGCAGTCCAAGCAAATGAATTACCCCAGAGTTTAAATATAATACAGGTAAACATCACATTATACCGAAATAACCTCTAGTTATTTACATTATACATGTAATACAGCAAGAATGTACTATACTGTTAGTTACTGGATTGCATGCTGTGCTTTTGCCCTTTCAACTTCAAAGCCACACAAGAAGCCGGGGCATCAGTGAAATAACATCTTTGGACACTGAAAGTCAGGATATTAATCATTATACTATACAGGTCTATAGGTTTAACAACTTAATGTATAGTCAGACGTTGCCAGCATTTTGTAATGGAGAGTTTATTTTGAATATATACAATTTCTACACAATGTCATTTCCTTAAAACGAAATTACATTGAATTCCCATTGTCATGCATAATACATCATCCTTTTGGCAAAACCGCACCATGAGGAAAGATTTTACAACGGTCTATACAACAGCCATTTTGTGACAAACGTGCTGGATTTCACTATATCTCGTGCAGTACATAACAAAAAATATAAAATATGCTATATATATATATATATATATATATATATATATATATATATATATATCTTCATCAGCAATCAACAACAGAGCGACTGTTTCCTATACAAAATCCTCGATGTAAGATAGTGTCATAAAGACCTTGCTCAAGTCAACACCTCCAAACTTAATTGTACGATACAATGAATTACCCTCCGAAAAACACCTACATTGCTATTAAGACCACTTTAACGTGGATAACGTTTGGTTTACATATGATAATGCAATGGCATGCTTTATATACTTCTGATGGGTTATTTTATTTGCTCTATCAATGGTTTTAATTTAACTTTATGCTATTTATTTTATTTTTAACCTTATGCTATTTATTTTATTTTTAACCTTATGCTATTTATTTTATTTTTAACCTTATGCTATTTATTTTATTTTTAACCTTATGCTATTTATTTTATTTTCAACCTTATGCTATTTATTTTATTTTCAACCTTATGCTATTTATTTTATTTTCAACCTTATGCTATTTATTTTATTTTCAACCTTATGCTATTTATTTTATTTTTAACCTTATGCTATTTATTTTATTTTCAACCTTATGCTATTTATTTTATTTTTAACCTTATGCTATTTATTTTATTTTCAACCTTATGCTATTTATTTTATTTTCAACCTTATGCTATTTATTTTATTTTCAACCTTATGCTATTTGTTTTATTTTCAACCTTATGCTATTTGTTTTATTTTTAACCTTATGCTATTTGTTTTATTTTTAACCTTATGCTATTTGTTTTATTTTTAACCTTATGCTATTTATTTTATTTTCAACCTTATGCTATTTATTTTATTTTCAACCTTATGCTATTTATTTTATTTTCAACCTTATGCTATTTATTTTATTTTTAACCTTATGCTATTTATTTTATTTTCAACCTTATGCTATTTATTTTATTTTCAACCTTATGCTATTTATTTTATTTTTAACCTTATGCTATTTATTTTATTTTCAACCTTATGCTATTTATTTTATTTTTAACCTTATGCTATTTATTTTATTTTTAACCTTATGCTATTTATTTTATTTTTAACCTTATGCTATTTATTTTATTTTTAACCTTATGCTATTTATATTATTTTTCATCTCACTCCTCATTGTATATTTCATTTTCTCATTTCATGTCGGGGAAAAAAAGGTTTACCTATTTTAAATTTACTGTTTTATTCCTGTCCGACTGCACATAAACTATATCTTATCTTAATCACAATAGAATTTACATAAAAGCATCAACATGCTAAGGTCGTGTGACAAAGGAGACTGAATCAACCAATGTCTTAGTGGTGAGGAGGCATCAAATATCAGATACATTCTCATCCCCAACAGTAGCCATAATAGGAGTAGTCTCAGTGTAGTCTAAGAGCCTGGCAACTACACTGGTCCCAAGACAGGCATTAACGGTATTAGAGAGTGAGAAGAATTGCATGTTCCTACAGACTCCACAAAGAGCCCAAGTCTTCAGTGGAATTCATTTCAAAGGATATTCTGTTTCTAGCATCTCCTGACAGCCATTGTGCGTGACTGTACATGTCTTTTCATTTGATCTATCTCAATAAATGTATTCATCCTGTTCAGTGGGAACACCATCCTCAGACTGCATTACAGCAGATTTCGTAGACTTGGAAATAAAACTCCACGTCATGCGAATCCAGGACTCCCATTGGTTAAGGCAGTACTTCAGCCAATGAAAGTTCTAGAAAAACATTTGCCTCCTCTGAACTTTATTTTCCAAGTCTATGAAATTGGCTGTAATTCCTGTTCCATTTCCCCCGTCCTAATTTACCAAAATTATTCTTTCATGTGCCTTTTAAGCTCCTTTAGACCGTCATCAATCTCTATATCTTCCGTTGCCTTCTTTAGATTTCCTTGCATTTGACAAAAAACTAGAAAAGCCAGTGCGCAACTAGCAACGACCTTGACCTTGAATGGCAATAAAGGAGGGTCAAGGACAGGCCCACGTGAGGAGACACCATTTGCATTCAGAGAAGCTGTCTAAGTTATTGCTTGGTGAGAGTGACAATTGGGAGGGACAGAGATCATTCGAGGTGCCCATTACAACTGTTTTATGTAAGAATCATGCACTCATCACCTTTCTGCCACCAATATTACAGGTCAGAGCATGGAGACTACTCTTGTCTCCATGGTCAGAGGATGGACTAAGTTGTAAAAGTTACCATACGTTCCCATAACAGCCTGCATGCAGTGCATGGGGGTCCCTGATGACCTTCAAAATGTTCTACTAACAATGTACACTGGACCTGAAAGTTGCTCTTAACCTTAATTAAGTCTTGGAGGCACTATATAGTGTTCACATAGACCGAAGACCTGTTTGTTTTCATCTGCTGTTGCATCCACTGCTTTTGCTGTTGCTGCTATCACTGCTGCATTTTAAATCATTTGATAAAAAAAAAATCATCAGACATTTCACTTTATTTACCGGTTCATAGGTTGTATGTTTTGCTTTCCTTAAAAATACATGATATAGAAGGACTGAAAATATTCACTATAAACACCAATTGCATTATTAAAACATGATGGTGTGCATTATGGAATCTTTCTATTTGTGCAACTGTACGAATCATACGGTCCAATTGAGAACAAAGAAATATGCTGGACCCATTACACTCCTTGCTGCACTCCATTATACTTCTGAATACATATTAAACATAAAAACTTCACCACATACCAAGCAAGGCAAGGTATGCAATGCACACGATATATTGTGCTATTATCATATGATTATCGTGCACAAGTCATAATAACATAGAGGTTATTTGATGCATTAAAGTGGCTTTGAAGAAGTACATGGCCAAATGTGCCACGTGCGTTTTCCATGCGTTGTATGGAAAACGCACGATTTTTGCCTCATTATAATTAGCTAAAAACCATGCATTTTCCACGCATTTATCTTTCTCATGGAAAACGCACGTGGCACATTTGGCCATGTATAAATACACAATTTTCATATCAAGTGGAACTAAACCATTAGGACCATCCAACATAAGACTTCCTATAACTCATCGGGTAACTTTATTGACATCGTAGCTTTTAATGGTAATGTCAAAAAAGTTCCAGAATAAAGAAACCTTGATCTTAAGACCATGTTTCCAACTACATTTATGTAATTATAAGGGCAGTCTTTGTCGCATCTAGGGTTCCACATGATTAGTGGATATGGAGAAGTCGAAAAGTCCAGTAAAACTGAGAGCAAAAAGGTCAGGGTGCTGCTACATATCGATCCCAAGGCATGAAAACACACCCATAGATCCATCCATGTAATGCCAAATCAGCATCTATTTCCACCAGCAGCATCAATGGTCCAGCTGCAGCAGACTTCATTTGGTCCAACTAGCACCAAAAATAAACCTGATCACGATTAACTACATTGCAGAGGGACAAGATCTTTTTCTTGCCAGAACTGATCTTCAATGCAGATCTTATACAGTCATCCCAGATCTGTTACACTCATGCCAGATCTACATCTCAAATACTTGAATATAATTTTTACCAGCTTTGATAATATAGCTAACAGTAAATATTATCTGCAATCCTGCAGTTTTTGATGAATATAAACATCAAAGACTACAGAGCCATATTGTTGACAATTTTACACCGAAACACAGTCACTTTGCAAGGCAAATTATATTATCATAAATGTAGTTCTAAAAACATTCATGGTAATATCTGAGGAACAACTAATCATGACGGTCGGTGAAGCAGTCAATCAAATTCAGACACAAGAAGAATTCATTTGAAGGTACAATATATAATCAATGGATACAAGCAAATGATCAGAATTATGTCGAATTATCATATCAGCTGTGACTTAATAATCACTACCAGATTATCTTCAAATACAGTTTCAAGGAAAAGTGCTAATTCACACAATGAAAGCTTTGAATAGTCAATCAGGGCAATCGATACATTTGGGAACAGTTTTAACCGAAGTCTGGTGACAACAATGTCACTGTCCAAGAACAGATTCTGTCTATCTTTGGTGGCTCCACGATCTTTTAGACCAGATTCACATTTAAAAAAAAAAACCCCTATTAACAATTCCAATCGGTTCTATGTAAGGACGTGCGACCTTATTGTAATTGATTAGTCATCACTGTGTGTATTAATGTGACACTGTCACACAGAATTCAAGGACAAGTCATTTGGGTCATGCCTAGCAAACAAACAATCTGCATCTTGCTGAATCTACCCTTTTCTGCATCTTGCTGAATCTACCCTTTTAGGCAATGACGCAGTTGGGAGATGGGCAGAGGAACATCAGAGGGACAAAAAAGCTTCCATAAAAAAGGGGGATGGGTCATTGCCAATGTCAAGGTCATTCTGTCCTATTCTGCATTATTGATCAAGTCTGCCTCCAGCAATATCACAGACACTGCAGGCACTGGTAGTAGGCCTGTAGGAAAACAACAAGAACGCCAGCATTGGACAAGATAATATGTTCCATCAACGCAACAGAGGTGTACAGAATTCAACATAGGTATCAGTGATATGAAAGTTACAGCAGTTATGGCCCCATCTTAACTATCATTTTTTTCTTTTTTCTGTTTTTTTTTTTAAATAATTTAATACTGGTGTCAATACTCTACAGCAGCCAACAGTCTACCACTGCATGTACAGCTGTATATGATTTGGCCAGTGTCCAGAATATTTTGCCTTAAAGCCTCATTTCAATAATCGATTAAACTATTTAAATCGTATGCATGGATGCACATGTAGTCAGGCAACATCTGCTGCCCTCTGAGACCTGAAGTACAAATTCTGATTCAATCACAGATCTCCCGAAAGCTCAGGCAAAGACCTCTGCAGCAGCAGAAACCTAAAGCCTGAAAACCCTAGAGAAGATGAAGCATACAATAAAACCCCAGGGCCAGTAATCTGGTTGCCAATACGACTGACGTATTCAGTCTTAGCAGTTCTATTTCTGGCACCTGCCCTGATATACTAAGAATAGGTCCAGTGGATCCGAAAATAGCCCTGCATTGATTGCAAACACAACTACTGGAGCGTGATGTGACGTTGGAAGCGTGTGGCTCACGTGCCCTTTTCCTTATTACTCGAATGACAGGAGAGTTGTTATTTATATATGTGGTATACGATGATTATACATTAAATATTGCTAGGGTCATAGCCAGAGTCCACTGAGGATGGTATGTTCTTCGAATCTAGTCAGCAGGTTCCTTGTGTAATTACCGAAGACAATGGCCGCACCAAATGGTATAGCGAAAGACAAACTCAGAGGGCATTTAACTGCTCTCCATGTAAACTGGCGAAACAGCTTGAAGCCATTCTTCATGGGGAAATTTATGGGAAATTCCAGGCTGCAAAGGGCCAATGATAGACACTGCAACAGGATTTACTGTAATGAAGCCTTTTAACCCGTTCCATTTATTTCACCATTGGCAATTTAGCTTCATGTAGCATCACTGCAGCTTGAACTGCGCCTTGTCCGGATTCTTCACCAAAGTGTAAAGATAGACAACCGGCTAAACAGGACAAAGACGAGACGGCGTCGATCGGGACTCCGGTCAAACGGACAATCTATCACATTCACAGCCACCAATAAATCGATGCCACTGTCAAATGAAACCGACTATGCTGGCAGCAGGGCCTAAAAATGCCTACAAGGCACCAGTGAAGTTATAAATAGCATTAGTGACGTCACCTTTGTCTTGCAACATGTCAACAGAAAAGGTTCGCAGTAAGAAATGAGACAGCATCCTCATGGGAATTCCACGAATGCTGCATCAGCTAGAATAACTGGAAGTAGAGCAAAATCTCACAGGTGTGAACATTGTAAGGTTGATTAGTTATAATATTATGACGGATGGCATGCCAAAAAAAGCTTCCATAACTGTATTTGTTGTACTATTTACATACCATAGAAACATTGTATTTTTCAGGTACATATATAATACACTAATTTTGTCTGAAAAATGATGATTTTCATTGAATGCCCTGAAGGTCTATTAGATGTATTACAAATTACAAACGGTAAGATATCAAAACAAAGAAACCTCATTGACTTGCATTATTTGTAAGTCACCTGGTTACGTCGCACAAGCCTTATTGTTATGATGGGGCCTGCATCTACCAATAGTCTGCATCAGGATGCTCTGAAAGCTACTGTTGTTGCTGCTGCTGCAGGAGTGCTATTGCTTGGAGGCTGATGGGACTGCAGAAGCATCTACTGTATAAACGCAGTGGTCATCAATTCCTACCTTGTGGAATATAAAGGAACTCTGTGGTGTTGGCTCCCAACTCTCACTGCTGTGGGGTCTTGTTTTGGTTGCTGGGGAAAGCCTTGCTAAACATCAACAAGAAAATAAAGAACTGGCAAAGCATTACTATCACAGTAACACCACCTATCTTGATTCTCTGAGAGCAGCAGTAAGGCAAGGGTACAAGAAGGATAGCATCTAGTGAAGCCACTAATGCCCCAGTGCCACATAAACAACACTTGCTGGATAGATTTGCCTTCTTTCAGGATAAATTTCCTGCTCCATTTGCACTGTCTTATACAGTGTTATACATCACTTGGCACCAACAGAGATTCACTGCACTAGAATAAGCAGGTCTTATTTGTCTCCTGTCAAGAGAACAATAAGGGGTTATAAACAAGCCCAAAAAAGAACAAATGGTGTGATAAACACAATTCGGAGTGTTAAACAACTATTACCTCCAACTAGTGTGATAAATTATCCTTACGTAATTAGATAATAAAGCAGTACATCCAGTACTAAACCATCTCTATTTCCTTCATTACTACCACACATCAATTTTGCCGTCTGAACTAGGCAATTTGGAAAATACCAGACCAATGCTACTGCACCCCAATAAAGATGGTGTCAGAGTGATGGACGTATTGTTAGAGACAACTATATTTCACTTTATTCAAATAACCTTCAGCTATAAAAAAATTTATTAATTAAAAAGAATAATTTGTGCAATATTTTCCAAGTGGACAGGGCAATTTAATATTCAATACGTAGCCAAAAATAGAACAGGTAGAGTAAACTGGTAGAAGCTAAGTAAGAAGAAACCAAGCGGATGTTGGGCTACAGCAGTCTCTACGTGGGTTGGCTAAATGCGTCTTATCACAGTTTACGTGAATGACTTAACAAGTTCAGTCCCCGGACGAACTGATTGACGTCTCGAAGTGACTTATTGCTGCCTACAAAGGTCAAGAAAAGCCTTTTCCATGTCAGGCACTACAGTTCTACCGCAGTTCTTCCTGCTGTTAGGTAGGTACAAGGACCTTTAGGTATAAATGTCATCACAGACTGATATCCCCAGTTACCACATCACCACAGGAACGATGAACTATCAGGTCATATGGAAATATACAGTGATCAGACTTTACTCAAGTGTGTGTAAACTTTTGGGGCTGACTGCAAGTTCCAGATTTAAAGTAATACGTTGCCAAAAATACAACAGGTAGAAGCAGTGTAACAAGAAACGTCAAGCGGATGTTGGCTAAATTAATATGAAGTAGTAATTTCCCAAGCTTTTTATAGATTACATTGCAAGGAACGGTTGGAAATCCCAGTGTCATAAAAGGCAGATAACAAAAGTTTTTCCATCTTTTGTTCTCCAATGGAATTGAAAGTTAACCATTTTTATGATGGTGTGGTGACTTGGGACATAACTGAGACAAAAGTACACGTCTTCACTAATCGTCATCTCGTAGGAACTTCCTGGACTACATAAAGTGAAATAAAATCTATATACATGATCATTACATGTGTACATGTACTCAATACTAAACAACTTTGAAGTTCAAGGAGAGAAACCTTGTCTACACGAGATGAAAAAAAAACACAGGAACCTGGGGAGGAAGCTCAAGCTTCAAAATCTGAGCCAATTTAACAAAGACACCGCCTGCTGCTAAAATTGGAAAGTGAGGCTAGCATGAATTAAATGGGATTAATAGGCTCAATAAGTAGACCTCAATGGCAATTACCACGACAACTCCAGTGCATTTGGCCTTCCATCCCAGCAGGCCACCATTTCCCCCTAGTTCCCTTTCAAAAATCACCCATTGCCTAGCAACAGAATACACGTGACCGGAAGAGGAACTGGCGACGACACCGGAAGTACAGTCCACACAGAAACTTCTGTTTACTGCAATGGCCTCCATGATAGTTTTGTTCAATGAAAATAGCTAGATTTCTGATCAGTGTCTTCTCTCTTCAGTTACACACACCTGTTTAGTGTACCTAATGTGTACACTATGCGTAAGTTTAAACAAAATACATATTCTTATGGCCTTCAATTCTATTGCGATTACACTTAAAACTTTTCATATCTATATTACTACAATTACAGGTATAACTTCACAGTTCTATATTATTTGGTCACAAAGGATGAAATATCATGTGTAATTTTGTACCACTGACTAATAAACCTTACCTAAAATCGCATTCGTGGCGCGACCACTTCCATACTATGACCAACAGTTGTTTTTTTATGTATATTGATTTGTACACAGCTATGAAAATAATAATTAATTTCACAGACGTTCAGCCAATCAGACATGGCGATTCATCAACCTTTTTTTCGGACCGAAAGATTCCTTATTGCGCCAGTGGAAGGTCAGAGAGAGAATTTTAGTATTTGTTCTCCTTAGGAAGCTTGTATATAGAAGAAAACCGAAGTAAAACCTTGGACTGATGTTTTGGTATTCAGCTGTCGTCGTAGGGAGTAATGACTGTTGAGCTCTCTTAAATAAGAATTACACACATGGGGAAATATAGTCCTTTAAACAAACACATAGAAAAGATGTGTGGTGTTTTTCAAAGAGAAATGTTAGAAAGTTTCAAAAAAGGTACTTACACGGAGTTAAAAAGATACGCTCGGCCTTGACTGCCCTGGAAGGACTGGAAAAAAGAAGAAATTATACCATGAATTAAATGAGACGAAGGAAAAGTGAAACAATTAGCGAATTATTCTGGTAAGCATTGTTGACAATCGCACTACTGAAGGGTATGGTGTTAATTTTACATTAATCAAAATTCATTTTATGATAGAGCGAAGTATGAAAACACCGCAGATGTGTTAATTCTTTTTGTAAGCATTGTTGACATTTGCACTGCTGGAGGGTATAATGTGAATGTCACATTAATTCAAATTCATTTTAGGAAAATAGAGTGAATTATTAAAACACTGCAGATGTGTTAATTCTTTTTGTAAGCATTGTTTCAACAAATACCCAATTTTTACTACTCATAATCTATGGTAAACATTGAAATACGCTTTCATAATCACTTGAATGTAAGTTATATTTTGTGTGTATTTTTGTAATGCAATGATATCAGAATTTCTTCAACCATATTTTGTCTAAATTGTCTTTCCAGTAAAACAGGTCCAGCAAGGCAGCAATACTTCTTTGATGCTAGTCAAAAGTTTTTCAGACATATCACTATATCTGTCATAACACAACACATGTCACTATCGTCACATGTATACATATCATGTGCTAATATTAACCCATAAACATAGTTATTTGCATGAAAGCATGTTAATCCTGTACCTGTCCATATGGTGACTATAATGTTGTCTTATGCTATGTAAACACCATCTTTGTATTTATTACTAAGTCACATGTCATAGTCACTCCTGACGGACAATCTAACATCAGTGAACATTACATGCTGACATTGCAGAGCAACTTAAAGATCAGTCATGCAGGTGCATACATTAGTATCGATCAGGGATCCCACGCCTACTGGTAATCCGGGAAAACCAGGAATTTTACAGAAATCGTTGGGATGATCAGTGTCCTTGGTTAAAATGTTTGAAAAAAAAAAAGAAAAAAGAAAAGAAGAATTTTTCACATTTTGCCCTCATTATATTTTATTTTATTTATGGTCATGGGACCCACAAAATGCATAACTGCACTATTTTAGTCATTTTTTTTAATGAAAGTTGTTATGTATGCTGATGAAGTAATAATAGTGGCGGACTTCCGGAAACTTATTTTTTCTTCCCTCAATTTTATTTATTTTTATAAATTTGGTAAAACCTAGCTGTATGCAATTTTTTGTTGTTGTTTAATACCTTGCACAAGTCAGGTAAACCGGAAATCTGTATTAAGCCTTAATTTACGTATTTACGTAATAAGAGCGTTTGATAATTATTGATAATCATTATCTTAATCCAGTTGAACATCTGCTATACTTCACAAATATGTAATAGCTCATATTATTATATCACGATTATGCCCACAAAGCCCTTAAGCCTGGCCTCTCATTCACACTCTTTGTCCTTAATGCCCCTTTTCAATAGAGGCCTGCCATATGTAACCACTTCTGCAGCATTTCCCACCGTTTCCGTACACCTGTCCTTGCTCGTATTTAACCACACAAAGAACCCATCTGGAACCAGGGGCGGATACAGCATGTGTCACAAGGGGCAAAACAATCCACTCACTTTTAAAATCATTTAAAGTAAGTACATTCATTCATTGCATGGGAGAATGCACAAGTTAAGAATTTACAGATCTTAGTATTTAAGTGGTCTCAGTTGTAAGGAACTCAAAAATACAAATTATTCTAGGCCCGTAGCCAGGGGGGGGGGGGGGGGGGGGTCGACCCACCCAACTTGGTCCAAGTCCACACATTGGTCCACTTCAGTAAATGCTTTTTTTTTGTATGTATTGTAGTCCACAATTTTAACGAGAGAGACCCACCCCATCATAAGTGTGCAGCTTCATTACAGGTCTGCAGTGTTATCAGCAAACCCCCCACACCATAACAAGACCATTAATTAGATGAGTTGGTACAATGTAGGATTTCAATCATACTGACAACTGTCTAGAGCTATCCAAAAGTATCCATTCTTCTTTCTTTTACACATACCATTTGATAAATCATGTTAGTCAGTTGGTCAGTTAGTCAGTTAGTCATACCAACATAAGGTCTTCCTGTTTCACGAGGTATAGATATATATATGTATCATGATGCTTCAGTGATTTGACAACCTCAGGCAATAACATTTTCTTTTGTTCCCCCTAACCAGCTGACTTCATAAACAAACGTGGACTCCAATGACCTATATAATCAAGACCATTTAGTTTCTTCATAACATGCATAGGAACAGACAGATGACAGGTTATTATGTCATTGGGCAGCTTTAAACTGTTTGAACGAGTGCAGGTAGTTCAAAGACATTTCCATCAATTGCTGTCAGGTTAAGTCCGCAGAGGTCATTGCTTTATTTTCCTGTTTTCAATATATTTTTCTCCAAGTCAGGAAAATACACAAACAAATCGGAAAAGTGTCCAAACCACCAAATTGTAATTCATTTCCAGTATTTTTCTTCAATTTCAGGTCTGCCAATCACCACACTGACATGGACAAAAAGCATGATTTATAAGCCAGTAATTAGTCTTACATCGATTGCTGTTTCAGTGCAAAGGGATTAACCAAAACAGCAATATAGCTTGAAGGCAATATATCACATACTGACATTTTCAAGAATTAAATTATGATCCAGCCTAAAATCCATGATCCAACTCATCTTTATTCCAATCATAATGATCAATGAGCACGTGTTTTTGTTATTTTTTGCATTTAATGAAGTGAACAGATGTGGACCTGGATCAGGTGTGCTGAGCATTATTAGACTCCAACAAAGTCAATAAGTTTAACCTAATTCTTTATAGAATGTCAGTATTCAGCAAGAGTTGATTCGTGCACATGGTTAAATCCATTGCTAGATAACTTGTAACTTTTGTAAGTGCTTATATTTCTTGGAATTTGGCTTGAACAACTAGAGTTCATCCAAGATTCCAAGATTATACAGTTTAGCCATCGTATACATAGCCAATAACTGAATGCTTTCGGCAAGGTTGCCAGGAGTCTGGTTGGGAGACAGGACCCCCCCCCCCCCCCCCCCCCATGATCTCTCTGTAACTGATCGTCCAACGTTACTTCGTATGTTCCACAACGGAGACATCTGCTTGGTATTTCACAGAACAAAGATTTCTGGATGGATGCCATATCTGGGCCTCCTAAGATCAGTGGGTGATCTCATCCGGACAAATGAAAGAAGCCAATCACCTTGGGACAATTGATTTGCACTGGGGCTCAACATTGTCTCTTGGCGCTTTCCCTCAATGTGAGTTCATGTCCCTATGCCGGACATTGTCCCCAATCAGTGAAGAAGCCACTGACCCCAAGAGCACACGTATGTGTATATTAAGAACAGAAGAACAATGACATTACTCGGATTTAGTTGCCTTTGAAACCTAAATATTGCTAAAATAAGCCCTGCATTCACAAGGGATTATGCATATACAAAGGGCAATGTCCTCCCTTCAATCAGTATACCTGCTGCTGGCTGCACCTGGTAATGATGGCAAATGGTTGTTCAGCACAACAAAGAACGGAGTTCCAACATGTAAGACTATAAACATGCCATTACATGGGACAGTTATTGATTTGTGGTTACGTTAAAATCTATTGTCTAAAAACAGATAGTGTTCAACTTCAAGTCATCAAAAGTGTCCTTAAGAGTATTTGACACTTGTGGTTTCTTGGTTAAGTCAAACATTTCCCTTCGAATCAGCACTTCCATCGTTACTAGTAGCCCAGACTGCCACTCCATGAATCACACTCCATGAATCACACTAACTAACCAAGCTTCAGGTTTAACATAACATTGATCTCATAAATTACCTCTTTTATTCAAGTGCAATAGGGATTTCCCTGAATCATGCTTTGTTTACACCAACCTCTAGCACCAACTTCCCAGTAGCAAGTAGTATAAACATGATAAGGAAAGGAAGATTACTCATGCAAGTGAACTTTATAAACAAAATAATCTAAAGAAACAAAAACAATGGCATTCGGGTGACCTAGGCCTCTATGTTACAGAAACCTAATAATCGAATTCAAGAACTCATACAGTGACTCGTGTTAACAGCGATCCATATCTACTGTCGTCCGTCTGTTTTTAGATCATGGCTCAATGATTAGATACATTTACTGCCTTGTTTATTTTTTTTTGTTTATTTTGACTACCAACCCATCCACCTGTATTGGCCTATTAAATCGCAGGCTGACGACAGTGGCCTGAGCAACACAATTGATGCTGTTACCCCGATACACTTGACCGACTTCCGTCAATGATCGATTGCCTTTGAAAACGCCAGGTGTCTCTGACCTCTGTGACCTCGAAGACCTCAAAAGGTCATATTGTAATTTGAGACAGCTTAACTTTTGGAGTAATACAATGCACTGCATGGGTTTGGTACCAAGATAGTTTTGACCTAGGTTTATACCATAGCAACCCGTAATACCCTAGCAACTAATTATAGTATTTCAGCATCAACAAAAGGCCATGCCCTGATCAGGTCATACATTGATCAGGTCATACCCATCTCATGATGTCTACACTGATCAATATAACTCACCCAGAATCCTAAGGAATACCACGAGAAGCTCTGAATAATGCGGGATGGGATTAAATTAATCATGAGCAATGTAAATCAATCAGCCAGATGTGCTGATTCGCTGATTGACTTGATTGATTTATTGGATTTATTGGATTCTCAGCAGATAAACCTCATTTCCACCCTAGATTCCAGATAAGACTGTGGGAAATTTTGGCGAAATTTTCTCATAAATATCATTAATGTCACAAATCATTTCAGTATAGAGTTTTTAAAAAGTAGACAAATCTATAATTTCAGGCAAAATAAGTAAACGGATCGGCATAAAATGCCTAAATAGAATAAAGTATAAAAATTATTGTAGCAAAGACCCAAATATGTCAAAAGAATTATGATCAAATTACATTTTACATCGTGAAGTCATGTAAGAAACTTCGATGAACGTCAGTAATTAAATAAATCCTTTAAAATAAAAAGTATTTATATTTTAAAGTCATTCGCAGATTACAATCTTTCCTAGCATTTGACCTATAGATAACCTAAATGTAATAAATGAGCTTCCATGATAATTAAACTTAAGACTCTACACTTAGCATCAACAACACTCAAAACGTATAGGTTTTCACTTTCTGATTATAGAAAAAGTTATCAGTATTTCTTAATGACGTTTCCATTTCAGATAGCCTACGTTGTGTTTCAGTAAAAAGAGTCACTGTAACCAGATATTATTAATAACTTTTTGGCATGGAGTTCAGCATGTCATGTTATAAAACAAATGATAGCATTATAGCGACAATATTGGATCATTGAAGTGTACCATGATTGGATACAATTTGACTCAGTTATTATGGGTATCATCTTAAATAATTACAATGATGATACTTATTAAGTATGAACCTAAAGTATCTATAATAATATTAATACATTTCATTAATACTTTTGAAGAACATAACGTATTATATTACGACTCAATGCACCAAAAGCCTGATGAAATACAGTGGAACCAGAATATTAAATCATCTTGATGTCAAGTTTTTCAACACCTCTTTGATGGACTAAAAACTGAATATATAAATAATAAACTACAGTACCATTACAACATTGATATCATTTTGATCATAATGTCACAGCAGATTTTCAAGGGAGTCTTAATTTGAAGCCCCACTGTATGTGAAATCATAAGTGCAGCTGCATTACAGGTCTGCAGTATTACATCAGCAACCCCCCACACCATAACAAGACCAAAACATTGCAGATAGGTCATAGCTGGCACTGGGCCAATTTTCGTCTCCTAAACGACGGGCTTTGCCCTTTACGCCAGGTGATTGCCTTTCTAACGACATTCTTTTCTCATTCAATAGCACCTCTATAATGTATATCATTCTCCAGTGTCTTGTGTCATATATCATAACCCTGCTAATTGTGTGATAAAGAGGATATTTATGTCAATAATGTAGCCAGTCATAAATTATAGATTAAGTGGGTTAGCCACACGCCTGTCATTTGACGTAATTTTTGGAAGCCTATGACTTAATTATTTATCAATATCATATACAATATCGTTGCTGATATTTTGATAAGGAAGCAAAGAGCTATATACAATACCTGGAACTTCGAAGCATGACACACCCTGTATAATCATGTACCAAGCATGAGGTGCATGCAATATTTTAGCAAAAAGTGGAAAGGATCCAAAAATTATACCTCACTTTATAACTTAATATCAAAGGGCCCCTGTGTTATTATCATTAATATTTTTGCTTCTTCAGTATTATATCGACTGCAATAACTTGGAGACTTCAATGTCCCTCACTACCAATTTAATTGAATGAAGAGTAGGCCTATATCGAACATATATTTGTTTACGTATGTACACTGAATATCTCTGTATTTACTCCTTTAATAGGTCCTGTGTCTTGCTGTCTGTGTCTGTCTAGTTTGTCTTCGTTGTTACATCAAGGACCTAGGTCATTGACTCCATAGTGGATTTTGTCTTCTTTTTTTTCATTACTATACATCATTCAGTATTTTGTCATTGAACCATGATGATTGTTAAAAAATTAATTATGATTGTGTTATATAATACACCCACCTTGGATATGAGCTCGTCATGGTTAGCTAGATGGGCCCTGCAATGGACACAGCTGTAGGTTCTGTGACACTTATTGGGCAGGTACGCCTGGAACGTCTTTACCATCCTGCAGCCGTTTGGGTTCCTCATGCATGCAGTGGGCGAGTGGGCCTGGCTGCCTGAATTTCTCTCCTCTCCACTCCAAGTGCCCGGCACACAGTTCCCTCCGATGATAATGCCAATTATTGCGATTTACAGGTCAACAGCCAACAAATTATCGACTGTCGTCTGCTTGTATTGAAGCTAGGAGATCGAGCGGGGGGAAATCCCTCTTCACTTGGGAAACATCAGTTGGTGACGTCACTAGTAGCGCTTTAACTTCAGCAACGTCATATACGAAGCATGGATCGTGATGCAGGAAACCTGCAAAAAATAATTGATAAAATGTTGTTTAAGTCACTAAATATTACTATTCAATGTTAAAGATGCTGCTTGTACAAATGTAATTGAGCAGATCTATCTTGTAAGTGACCGGACATGGATTTATGTAAAATAAAAGAGGCGAATAAATCAAGAGCTTGACAGCAGGAAAGATTAAAGAAACTGTCAATAACCAGTTGATTTCATAGTTAAACAGTCTCCAACCAATTGACACCTTTCTGTTGAACATAGTTTTGTACAGTTTTACACATTAAATCAGTTTTCAAGAGAAATTAAACAACGAGAAAAGGAGATGTATGCATTTTTTAGAAAATTGTGTCTGGTATATTGTCTCTGTTTTTTTGTGTTTTTTTTTCCTTTTTTTTTTAATATACATTATACATGTATAACAGGTAAATGTCAATAACATGTTTTTGAACTAAGATTTCTCTGAACCAGGTTTTTCAAAACACGTTGTACATACACCATGGCCATGTAGTGCACAAAATGAGTGAACCATTGTGTCCATGGACTGTCCCAGATAGATCTACTCTTTGTGAGTCAAGCACGTGAGCAACTATGCTGTGTACTCAGAAAAGGCCCGCCAAAATAAACCTGCTTTGCCAGTACCAGCATGTTGTATTCTTAATTCTAAATCCCTTTCAAAACACACCATGCAAGTCTGCATTGTTCTTATACACAATGGTGGTAATGCATGTAGTCTACATGCGCTTATTCAGTTATTGGAATTGGAATTTACAAATTACATATCATTGCTTTGTCGTGCCTTCATGTTATGCCTATGGAGACCAGAATATATGGTATGAACAATTACCTTCATTTTCACTACCTTAATTTTAACCTATTTACGTAAAATATTGTAAAATAGCTAAAACATATATTGAAAACATTAACTATGTTAACCTGCACACACGATCAGCAGCTGTGGTCTGCAGAATTGTGCAGATCGGGCGCCTGTGCACTGCAGCATGCCTTTGTTTTGATCAGTCTAGCTCAACATGCCACACAAAGTAGGGTAATTTTTGCAGCATTGACACCACAGATTACAGAACAGACAGCGTTGTTTAATGCAAGCACACATATAGATAGAATCTGAACATTACATTAGATGAAAGTGGAGTATATTTCCTAGGTCCCACTAAAAATGATCCGTCCATAAAAAACGTGGACTGAACAACAATCAACATGGAGGTTGGATATTCAACAGCAGCTGTCAAAATCTGCTCTCTTGGTGAAGTTCGCTACACAATCCTCCATGGCAAGCAGTTACAAACAACACCTACCTAATGTAGTTGTCAGAGGAGCAGCACACCTCTCTGTCCATAGGAGTGACAGCTAATCAGGACTGAAAGCAACTGGCTTCGCAGCTGTTTTGGAACCACTGAATAATATGTTTACCTTTTCAGCTTTGGCGGAAATATCGTGACGTCACGAAGCACGTGGTCTACCATGCTAATGAGTTCTTCGCTAAACGACACGAAATTCACATTCTGGGTCTCAGCGACGGCATTTATACTTTGGCTCCTGTCTAAATATCACACCGAGAGCGGTTTGTTGCTTTAATAGCACATTTTACGGAGATGTTCTCCCTGCTTTCGGCCAGATACTCGGAGAGGCTTGATCTATTTTTAGCATCACCATCTCAGGTCACGTGTGATTTGTGTACATGTTGACCATGTTAACCAGGATCAAAACATTTGACACAAAGAGAGCAAAGTCAGGGTTAGGTTAGTCAGTAAAGATGCACAATATTAACAATTGTGTTTTTAGAAGTTGTGGTTTATTGTATCATTGTTTATGCAGCCATTTGAGGCAGTGCATGTCTATTAGTGCCTGGCGTCATCTTGCGGTTTTTGTACCAATTTACTGTTTACTGATGTGACACACTCATCTTGTTATTACGGGGGTTTTTGTACCTGTGTATTGTTTTATATATATATAGTAAGTAATAAATTCTCGATGATATTATAACGAAAGTGGCTACATGTATCTGTGCTTGTTATTATGAGTTTCATAATTAACTTAAGTGTTTTTCAATCGTTGTGTGCTAGTATAACTTCTCTCTCATCTGAAATCACTATTTTTAAATGTAATGAAGTAGTTTTCAACGTCGGCGAACAAAGTTGGAAGAGGGTTATCATCAATGTCCGTCCGATGGGCGGGCGGGCGTATAGGACTTCGTTTCCGGAGCAGTACTCTAACATTAATGCACTTACCCTAACGAAATTTCGCACACAGTTACTCTATATGACCTAGTGGTGCCTTTTGAATCACATTAACATGCAAACATGCTCAGACAAAAAAGAGGAAGGGAATTTAAAGTTGAAGCTTCAATTAAAGCTTACAAAGAGGCAAACAGAGCAAAAGCGAAGTCTTGAGTCCTATAACACTGTATAAAGAGCAGAAACTCAGCTGTTACAAGCCAAAATCAAAAACAAAGATGGCACGATGCCCACAGAGGACGTGATTGGTTACGATTGTTTGTACATCTTCCCCTTCACTCTATCTGGTACCTATCTGTACAACACACGTTTCAACCTGCCCCTATTCTTCTGGCTATCTCCTTGTCTGATCATCCATTTTCTTGGACTGTGGATAACAGAAAACACTTTTTGAAAAAATCAGTCTTCACTGGTTTCACCTATTCTTTTATTTTGATGGTTCCTTCATTATCCCATGCACAGATATTGGGTTTTTTTTCCTGCTCACCCTGATTCCTCTCCTTTCTAATGCTTAATTTTATTCATCTTATCTAGTCTTGCAGCTCTTGCATTTGCCATTCCTTATATCATCTGCAAACATCAAGGGGCATCACGTCTTACCTAATGGGCTCAGAGATAAGCCCTGGTGTACCCCATAATGGAGGTGTATATATATATATACCTCCATGCTCAGACCATCAGCGCATCCGACATAGTTTTCTTGTGACAACTCGTTCCTAGGTAAAGGCTTTGTCTAGGTCTATGAAAACACCTTCTCCCCAAGTTTTCACAAGGCAAATGATGGCATCTGTGCCCATATTAAATCACAGTGGGGTTTTTCTGGGCACCGCACTCTGAAAATATGAACAGTAATGCCCATATTAAACTTTTGCACACTTCATAATCCTACACAAAAGTACACTGTGGTATGAATCTGAACAGTATACTTATATGATGTTATTCACATTTGATCGTTTTTATTTTTAAATATACTTGACAGTAAGTATTACTAAAGATAGCATAAATACCGATGCCCATATTACCCAACAATGTTTGCCTCATTTAAGGCTGCTCTGAGACTTGCTCACATCACATGGCCATTGCAAATGAGTGAGAATCAAAGAAAAGAGTACTAACAATGAAAAAAAAAACATCTGATATATCTATACCAAAAGTGCATACATTCTACAGGCTTTTCCCCTTAACAAAAACAACAAATGACAGGAAAATATTTAAGTCTGCATTTCATGAAAACAGTAGCAGCCTCAAATTTGCTGTCTGCTCTACAGATGAAGAACTTGAATATACTTGAAAATTCCACACACCCAAAAAGCATATTTACAGGCTTTTCCCCTCAACAAAAACAACAAAAGAAATGACAGGAAAATATTTAAGTCTGCATTTCATGAAAACAGTAGCAGCCTCAAATGTGCTGTCTGCTCTACAGATGATGAACTTGAATATACGTACCACTAATGGCTTTCAGATACTGCGAGGTGCCCATATTATACTGCTGCCCATATTACCCTACCATACCATGTCCAGTCTTGAAGACCCTCGATCACGCCTTCGCAGGAGAGGGTCTTTGGGAATTCTGGGAGAGCAAGGATCCCAGTGGGGGACCAAGGAATTTGACTATATATAGAAAGTTAGTGCTATGCACCGGTCAAGCGCCGTCTTTCGGCAGAAATTGCATTGTCGTGATGACGTTATATCACACCAGGGGGCAGTGTAAGGCGACCCCAGCGCCCCTGGCGGCTGAAGGTACGCATTACAATTCTCCGACCTCTTTTGCCTCTAAAATTGTTATTTATGGTCCAATTTAAAATTTTAAAACCACGTCCTCTAAAGAGATTTTTTTATTTTTTTTCCCCTGGGCTCCTATTATTTAAAATCTGTACATGGATAGCCAAATTAAAACCACTGGCACAAGCAAAATATTTGTCTGTACTTTTAAATTTTTTTATTATTTTTACCAGTCACAACCAGGATCAACTTTCTGTAAAATATATAGTTACAACATGAGTACAGACTGTTGGCTTAACCCTTTTGGTATTGTTATCTAATAATTAGACTTTCTTATTGTTGAAATTATGTTTTGTATGTTTGACATATCAATGATCGACAATAAAGAACTCGGGAATGTCTCTTAATCTTCTGTATTATGTGTACATAAACAAACGAGGATAAAGAATGATTATCGGTAGAGGGCACGCAAGGGCGCGCAGTAATTAACACTAGTGGCTTAGCCACTCTCTACTCTGATCTCTCTACCGTACATCTCTATAAACTTACATATCTATAAATCATACATAATATAGAACTGAGAATATGATATACATAGCTACATAATGCTGATAATGGTTACTACATGAGGAAGCCGTACAAGTACAAGAGCAGCATAAGAACGTTTTAATAAAAGAGCTGCCTTAACTGAAAAACTATTATAAAGATAGCTAGTGAATTAGCAAGACTAAAAAGCACAACATATGAATATCACCATATGGGCTAGACTCAACTTGGACGCAAGGAACCTGAACTATGTGAACACTAATATAACACAGAACAAACTGTTGGAACAATACACACATAAAAATATATGCAAACAATACTTTTAAAATATGTAGAAAATCTGGTAAGTACTTGAAAATAAGTAAATCACTGGAATATATATATATATTTAATTACACAAGCTAGATTGGAAAACAGGAATGGGGCAGTCAGTTAGAGTTCCCAATCAGTTAGAATTCCCAATCACCAGAAGACATCCAGTGCGGCTGGTTTTTCTGTCTAGCAGACTTGCGAACAGGGGAATGAGGGTCAGTCGCGGGGCACACATCAACTGAAGTAGCGGAAATAGGATCAGGGCAAGCGGGGACATCAACAGTCACTATCTCTGGTGGAGGCGCAGGCCGGGTCAGGGACAGAATCATCACAATCAGAATCCAATCCACGGATTGGATCATGAGGCGCATCGGCCGGTGTGGATGGAAGTACAGGATAACAATCACACAGAGGGATATCATAAGATTTGGCACGGTACTGAGACTGTGTGAAATTGCGAACTGTACAGCGATCCTGGGAGAGGATCACAACAAGATATCTGTCCCGAGCCTTCGTTTTATCACGTTCTCCAGCAATAAACACAAGGTCACCAACTCGGATGTCACAGGGGGGTTTGGCAACCTTGCCATGGGCTTTGGACCTAGCACTGGGACCATGGCTCATGGAACGGGTGAGGTGTTGTTGGAGAATTACTTGGCGATCGTCCAGGGGTAACTGAGCTCCAGTGATCTGGTCACGCTGGGTCCAGATCTCACGAGACAACAGTCCACATTCACAAATTCTGGCATTCATGTTAGCAGTGGCAAGGGCGAGGGTCACATGAGTCAGGAGACCACCTTCAGGACAGATCTTAAGGCATTCCAGCCCAAGTTCTTGTATGCAACGTTCAGCCACAGGATTTTTGTTGACATTCTTTGCCTGCTCAACAACAATTTGTATGCCATGAGTGTATAAAATGGAGTCATGAACCAGCGAGGATAAGCCAGGAGCAGGATCAACTCGGATAGAAATGTGTTGGTCTCCGAGGCAGCGGACACTTGCACACAAAGTAATGATGGCATCGCGCAGGGAGTCGCGCTTCTCATCTTGTACGAACGCAGTGAAGGTATAGGATGACACTGTCTCTCGCAGGAAAACCACTAGTTGCCGGTTACGCTTCATAACATCCAGGCAGAATGATAAGCCCACTCGGTCGGGAGGGGGGCAAGAAGACTGGGGATGGACATGAATAGGCACACTGCGTAAGGAGGCACAATGGTGGCACGCAGAGCATACGGTAGTCACAGCCTTATCAAGGTCTAAGGCTTAAAAGTAACGCGAGATAAGCTTCTTCATTTGGTGGGGGCTTGGGTGGTCGAATCGTAAATGAACAGCAGTAAGTAAACCACTGAGGACATAGCGGGGCACTACAATGCGATCTCTGGTAGGCTGAAATGGTTGACGGTCAGGGACAACTAACAGGCCAACAGCAGCTATGATGACATCTTGAAGGTAACGTCTGACATTGGGAATATTGGACACCTTTTTTGATGGCCTGGTGCCCTGGGACAGGTGTGAGTGGGTTCTGCGTAAGTCACTGCATTTCAACTGAGTGGCCTGCCAACTGGCACGACTAGTGAAAGGCATCCGGACAGTGCCGTCAAGGATGTCAGTGACTGTTACTGCACTTCTGCGGATGACAGAATTTTGCAGTTCATCAACAAAGCTACACACCTGGCATTGCTTATTAGTGCAAGGCACGGGGTGCCTGCTTGTGTAATCAGATGGGAGATTGGCCACGCCTGCTATGTGACGGACATGAACATGGAAACGACTCACAAGCGACAAGAATGTGGTGACTCTAGCACTGGTAGAAAATTCACCTCTCATAAGCTTTTCATATGCCTGGACACAAGGCCGACTGTCAGTCAGTACTTGAGCTTGATGGTTGGATTGAGTAATTAATGGGGAGAAGTGCTGGATTGCAGTTTCAATGCACAGTGCTTCAATCTCGCAAGGTAACCATGTGGTTTGGTGGTGACGCAGTTTGGCATTGAAGAAACCAGCTAGCAAAAGCTTTTCTTGGCGTAGCACATACAAGGTTGCCGCTATGCCACATTCCTTGACCGAGGCTTCAGTTACAATCCAGAGGTGGTCATCTGGTTGGGGCATAGTTATTGTATGTGCATTGTGTAAATTCGTCTTTGCTTTAGCAAACGATGATAGCAACTCATCTGTCCATTCCACCTTGTCTCTGGAGGACCGGCCGGCACAAGTAAGGTTAAGTGGATGGAGTAAATCTGCATACCCTGGTAGCACACGGGACAGGACTTTGCATGCACCAATAAATGAACGTAAACTCTGCACAGTCAGGGGAGGGTCAACGGCAACAAGGGAGGAGATCCTGTGAGTGCTGGCACGAAGGGTACCACTGGACCAGATCCATCCAAGCACAACAGTAGATTTTGGGCTCACAATAGTCTTGGAGGCATTCAAAGCCAGATTGTTCTTGTGGAGTGCTGTTAGTACCTTAGCCCAATTCTGTAAAAGGATATCTGGGGTATCTCTGCCCACATACAAGTCATCGGCATTCTTCGCCACCCAACCTTCCTGAATGAATTCACCTACAACGCGACTCATGAGCTCCTCTGAACATGTCTCGGAACCAGGCATACCCATGGCTGACCTTGTGTAAACACGGATGCCCTTGAAAGGAGTAGACACCCCACAGTATTTCCTGGATGAGGGGGATAGGGGGATCTGGTAAAATGACTGCTTGAGGTCAGTAACAATGATATATTTCCAATTGGCAATGTCACGCAACACACCATCAACATTTGGCATAAGGGAAGGTTGGGGTTTACTGTATCGGGCCACATCGCCAAACGAAGTTACGAGTCGACTTCCACCATTGGGCTTTTTGACAAGAAATGACAGGTTAAGGTATTCTACAGTGCAGTTAACCTGCTCAGGTTAAGCAAAGACGCCTAGGGCCTCTAGTTCATCAAATTTATGTTGGAGTTCAATTAAACCAGTACGGTTATAATGGGGTAAGCGGCCTTTCCGTTGGGGAGGTAGTGTAGGCCCCATGTTAAGGACTGCCTCAATCTTGCCACTTGCACCATTGTACTTGGGGATTGCAGGATTGAACACCTGGTCAAACCTGTGGTGTAAGTTGATAAACTTTTCACGCAACGCAGGCGTCAAGCAGATATCTGGGTCCACAAACACCGCGGGAGAATGGCACTGTGGGGACGTAGTAACGTTGGATGCGTCTGGTGGGAGAGGATGTGGGGTGTGATCACTGGTGGCGGCCGGATAGGGGTTCACGTCAATGGTGTCAATAGGACGGATTTGGCACAGATGCTCATGGCGTTGGACTTTAATTGGGGCCTGCGAGGTGTTCACAATTCGCACACGATGATCAACAGAGGTGATTTCTTGTGGTGGGGGCCAAGCATTGTCAGGGTCCTTCGTGAGATTGAGCGGGGAATCCAATCGGGGTTCAAGTGCCCATTGAGCATCGGCATCAATCTCATGTGGAAGGTCAAGTTCTAAGAAATCACCAGGCAGCACTACACTTTGTTTGGCTGGTGTGCGCAGGAGAGTAGCCACTTGTGCTCTGCGGACTGTAGCTCTTGTACTGGACTGGTGGCCATAATATACAATTTCTGCACCACGGATCACTACTTGGCGTTTGGCAGGGCGAGTGGCAATATTCTTAACGACAAGGAAGGGGTTGCCTGCTAGTATGTCAACATCAAGTTGCTTGACGACGAGGGCGTCTAACTGGAAGTGCAGGCGCCTCTTGTTAACGAGCAATGCACTTCGCCTACTACATCGAGGGGAGTCACTCCATCAGCCTGTCACGCCATTTGAGATGCTGGCTTGATCGGCAAGCCAACAAGTCGGGTGAGATTATGGCTAACCATGTTGGTTGTAGCACCAGTGTCTAAGGTGACGCGTACAGGGTGCTGTCCGTAAAAACACTGAAGGTAAGGCGATTGCACAACATTGACACGACGAGCTGCAGGAGGAGGGTCAATGAGTGGGGAGACTTCACGGTCATCGAATGGATCTGGGCACTCGTCATCCTCGTCGTTGAGGCCTTCAACCAAGCGGGAACGACCAAGCATGAAGCGTCTATCAGAGTCAGGTAAAAATCGGCACTTGCTCAAATTACTGGAGGAATTGCGATTGGCAGTTTTGCACAAGATACAAGATTTGGGTACTGGCGTCGTTTGATGGTAAATTTCTGGGTGAACGGGGCAGCTGCGCGCATGACATTGCTGTCCTCTTGACAATGGATTTCGTCGAGAAGGGAGGACAATGCGAGAGAAATTTCAGGTTTCAGGGATGCAAGGGTTTTGTTACGCAAATCAGGTCCATACCGTTGCTTGACCAGTTGTGGAAGTCCAGGGTGAATAGTCTGTAACCATAGTAGCACTACAGTGTTCTCCATGGTTGGGGACAGATCCTCATCTGTGGCCACTTGGGACCCATGGTGGGTCACACCACATGTGGTGGTGAGCAAATTATCTTCAAAGAATGCCATTAATCTTTGGTAGAGGTCTTCGTAGCGTTCGTCAGTCTCAAGTTTAATGTCAGCAAGTTCCAAGAAACGGGATCCAGTACTCTGGTGCCCATAGTGAGCACAAATAGTTTGCCAAATGACATTCAGAGAAGTTGCCTGCTTAACAATAGTATTCCGACTAATCACACTGCAGTAATTGGCGATCTGGCCAAGCATGAGGTCCAGTTGGGCAAGTTTCTGGGCTGCAGTCTTACGTTTATTCTCAGGAACGGGATCCTCATCATCTGTCAAGCCCCGACTAGGATCAGCAGATGTCTTTTTGCCCCAAGTAATATCATCCACTAAATAGGGTGCAAAATTTTGGTCCAACGACAAGATGTACATCAAATTCTGGCGCCAGTTTTCTAGGGACGTGACAGTTTCACTTTTGGTCAAAGGCCATTGCTTAGGTGCCCTTGCAGTAGCCATCAAGAACGCACGTGGATGAGCGATAATACAGGAAAGTGACACTCACTACGCCTCAAGGCAAATTAAATTGTTCGTTGAGTACAGAACGGTAGTCGAGGGTGATTCCTGGAGAGAGCACCTTCTATTTGTTGAAGGTAAGTCTGTGGGTTCGTCAACGCTGCCACCACGACAATAAACAACTCGGGAATGTCTCTTAATCTTCTGTATTATGTGTACATAAATGAACGAGGATAAAGAATGATTATCGGTAGAGGGCGCGCGAGGGCGCGCAGTAATTATTTTTTAAATTTTTTTTATTCATACCAACAAACAGTACAATATTATCAATGTGGTAAATTCATTAATAATTCAATTGCAAATCATTAACTAAATATCCCTGGAAACGCACCTTGCCATCTGACATGAAATAGAACAACTAATATATAATAGTATGTCTATATATCTATTTACATCATATTATCCCACTATAAACATCAAAAAATACATACAATAATATTTAAATACATACAATAATGTTTTAATACATTGGAATACATTCATAGTACTACATAAAAACTGTAATAAATACATTATTGCGTCACTTACGATAAATAAATCTTCCATCTCCTAATATAACACGCCATATAATTTCTGTAGAATTTCATCTTTTTCTTTGCTCTTTAATATATTCTGAGTTTTAAATAAGATCTGAAGATGACATTTAATTTCACTTATGATCCATTTTATACAGGTACTTTCATTTATATTTTCGTTTTCATATTTCACTCTATTTTGCCATTTCCAAATAGTATATCTAGCTATAGACAAAATCAAATCAATTACATTAGTTTTAAACATTTCAGGAGACATGGTGCCACATATAATTACCTTATCACAGACTGAATATTCCTTTTTTAAGAAATTTCCAATAATACCTTCTATATATTTCCAAATAGATCCAATACTTTCACATCCGATCAATAGATGATCCAAGTTTTCTTAATTTTGCTTACATAATATACACATACCATCTGAAAACTTCATCCTTTTAAACTGCATTTCTGTACTGAGTCTACCATGAAATAATTTCCAATTAAAATCAATACATTTGCGTGGCATAATTTTTAAGGTGAAATTACATTTGAACCAAAAATCAAATCTTAAAGAAAAATCGTCAAATTTGGATTTCCAATAGGTTTTTGATTCAATTTTAATGTTCTTACTAGCTATAAAAATGTTATAAATATCCTTATTATCCAAATCTTTCAAATCTTTTTATAGACTTACATCATCATAAATCCTCTACATAGCCCACTCAGGTGCTGATGAGGCGTTAAACAATAACTCACACACACACATCATCATCAACAGTTGCACATCTATTTGCATTTATAAACTCTTTTGGTATAGCAGCTTTCAATTTACTTATATCAAATATGTATGAAGCCTGATTAAGTAGTTTTCCTTTTATATAAATTTCATCAATATCACCATTTCTAATAATATCATCAACATAAATAATTCCAGTTTTTGACCAGTGCGCGAAGGCTAATGGTTGGCCATTAAATATAATTTTTCTATTACACCATATAATTTGCCTATGATCATCGACATCTGCTTTTCTCCTCATTTCTTGAAAATCTAAAATAATTTTCTTATAACATGGTGTGATTTTTACTTTATTTAGTAAGCATGATGAGTCATTTACTTTTAAGGAAAAAAATTCAATACCAAATCTACTATCTAAACATTTTATATTTTGAATGGCTATTTGTTTCCATAATCCATTCCTTGGAGTTTGCAAGATTCTTAATACCCATTTGATTCTCTGTACTTTAATAGCCAGATCTAAATCTATCATATTCAAGCCACCTTGTGACCTCGGTAAACAAAAGATGTCTTTTTTCATTAATTTCCTTTTTCCACCCCACAAAAACTGATAATTCAAATAAGTTATTTTACTGATATACTTCTCACTCATGTCTAACATATTACTTGCATACATAATGGTTGACATTCCAAGCGATTTTATTATATGAACCTTGCCCGTCAGTGAAAGATTTCTATTTCTCCATATATTATACTTTTTTTCAAGTTTTTTTATTATGATCTCCCAAAATTCATTGATATCATTTCTTTTTCCTATCGGAATACCTAGCATTTTTACTGGACCCATTGAGAGTTTGATATCTAAATATTCCTGGTTTATCAAATCTTCCCTCATAATTAATCCTTCAGTTTTTTTTGTATTTAGACACGATCCTGATGCGTTTCCAAACTGTTCAACAATGTTCAGACAATTTTTAGTCATATTGATATGCTTAAGATATAATACTGTGTCATCTACATATTGTGATATTCTAACCTGACAACCATTTCCTACATTAATCCCTTGCCAATCATCTGTTTTTCTAATGTAACATGCCATTGGTTCAGCTTGAATCACATCCTTGTCTGATTCCTCTTGTTATGTTAAAATATTTTGACATATATCCATTAGTAAGAATGCAGCTTTTCATATTTTTGTACATGATTTTTAACCATGAGATAAATATATTGCTGAAACCGAATCTTTCTGAAACCCGAAATAACCAATCCCACTCTACTCTGTCAAATGCCTTTTCCTGGTCTAATAAAAGGATAACTTCATCACTTTCTGATCGGTCAATAATATCTTGGACAAGGCGGATATTTTGCCCAATAAACCTCCCTTCAATACACCCTGTCTGGTCAGTATGAATTATTTCTGGCAAAATTGTTTTAAGTCTGTTAGCTAATAATTTAGACAGGATCTTTAAATCAGTATTTAGCAAAGAAATTGGCCTCCAGTTTTTAAATCATTCCTCTCGCCCTTCTTGAATAATAGCCTTATAGCAGCTCCATATTGTGTATATGGCAGTCTTTGTTGGGAAAAACTGTTTATAAGAACTTCCAGAAAGTCATTTTTTATATCGTCCCAAAAATATTTATAAAACTCTATGATGATACCATCTATTCCTGGGCTTCGATTATTTTTCATCATTTTCAGTGCTTTCGCTAATTCATCGACAGTGATCTCATTGTTCAGTAAATTTACATTGCTCTGACCAAGCTTCTTGTCTACACTTTCTAGAAATATGTCTCCTATTTTTGAATTTTTTGATTCAGAATTATATAAATTTTATCTCATTGGTGCCTGTAATAACATTTTGTTTTTCATCTAAAATCTCTTGCCAAGCCTTATCTTTGCCATTTCTATTCTCTAGATTATGGAAATAACGGGTAGATCTTTCAAGTTCTTCAAACCATTTTACTCTAGACCTTATTTTGGCACCCTCAGCTCTCTTCTCATAGATGTCTGCAAGTTCTCTTTTAATTCCTGTTAACTCAAAATTATGTTGGCCTATTTCAGGATGGAGAGCTAAACTAGAATATTTCCTTTCTAGACTCTTTTATTATATTCTCTTGCTTGGTTCTGGGAAATTAGAATTGCTAAATCCTTTATTTTCATTTTTCCAATATCCCACCATCTATTAAGGTCATATTCTGACTTTTTTTACCTCCATACCACCCACCAGTTTCTAAAGCATTTTTGAAACAACTCTGTTTTTATAGTGTTTACATTCATTTTCCAAATGCCTTTGCCTTGTTTGGTTTCTATTGTTCTAAATTGCATTTTGACACAGTTATGATCAGAAAATGGACATATCTCGTAATCAATAACATCAACCTGATTATCTAGTGATTTAGAAATAAGCCAATAATCTATCCGTGACGCTTTGTTTTGTCTGTGCCAAGAATAATTCTTTTTCGTGGGGTTACGCCTGTGCCACACATCTTCTAAATCAAATCGGTTCATAACCTGCTTCAGTTCCAAGAATCCTTTATCACTAATACTGCTACTAACACAATTTTTCCTGTCTAACTGGCTGTTCATAGCGCAGTTGAAATCACCTGCTATCAGATTTTCACATTCAATTTCAACAAGGTCTTATTGAAAAATGAGATACGATCACACTCATTGTTTGGTGCATATACATTCACAAAATGATATCTCATTTCAATGACAAAGCAATCAAACACAATATATCTACCCTCTGGATCAAGAGACACATTTTGTACATCAAGATCACTATTTTTCTTAAACAATACTGCTACCCCTCTACTTCTGTTTGTTCCCCATCTCCACAAGTTTTTTCCTGACCATTATTTCCCCCATTGCTGTTCTTGACTCTCTGTATTACAATGTGTCTCTTGTAAAAAGGTTATGTCATGGTTTGCTTTTTTTAACCACTCAAACACTGCCCTTCTCTTTTTGTTACAATTAATTCCATTCACATTACAAGATACAACCGACAGTTTACACATTACAGGGCTGGTTAATGGTCATTTCACAATTATTCTTATTCTTGTACTTCAAAACAATTTCTCATTGCTTCCAGAAATACATTTGCCGCTGTGTTTTGGCCATTTTCATTGAAATGTACGCCTGTTTTGTCTGAAGTGTTGTACAAAGTTTCACAGATTTTTCCATTGTCCAACAACACTTCATCATTATTCACAAACCAGATGTTACATTCATTGTCTGAAAGTTCTTTCAAGAGTCTGTTTAGATTTTTCACTTCTTTATTGATTTGCAACACATGAGTGTCTTCAGCACTTGATGGCAGACGTGGAGGCACACTGGAAAGCAACAGTTCTGCAAAGGGGTACTTAACACTAGTGGCGGATGATAATATCTTTGTTAATAAAATTATACATTTAAAAAAAATAGCTTTGCTCACTCCTGGCATTGACAGCTACATATTATTAATTATTAGCATACAAAGATGCAAGTCCATGTGGATAATAAAATGATGCAACGTCATACCGGATGAGTTTTAAAAGAACTATTTTGTTTGCTGCTTAGTTCAAATTAACAGTTGCAGTGATTGACGCCCATCTCACCGTGCTTTAATATCCACTGGACCCTCGTCTACAACGTGGCCTGGGGGTCTGGACCTAGACTGAAATCAGTCTCTTTTTAAAGAAATCTTTCCTGTTAGTTTTGTGGCTAGTTTTGGTGGCTTCTCACGTGAAATCTGCCTTTTAATATACACTGTAGAAAATTTCAATAAACAAATTGACAGGTACGTGTTGCAGCATTTAATATTACATTTGTGCATTTACATTTTATCAAATAAAAGGGGCAAAATATTAGTATTAGCCCTCTGTCATAGCACCAAGCATTCAATCACTTCATCAGCTCAGTCTGCTCCAACTCTCAATGCCACCTGAAATATACAAGGGAATAATTGAGATATCTGCAATGGAAAACTTGTTCTTCTCTCCAATATATAAATGTTAAAAAATAGGCCCTATAATATTGAATGTAGAGCATAATAATTAGAACATACAAACCTTTTTATTAATGACCTCATCTGTTATACTGGCAGTGTCATAAAACACAAGGGAAACATGACACGGATTGAATAATCTCTCCACAGTGCCAACCAGTATGGCCTTTGATCTCACTAGTGGACGATCACTTCCTATCCTGAAAATATGAAATGAGTGCACGAAAATACAATAAAAATCAATTTAAATACACAATTTCTTTATAATAATTTTACTGCAGTTAAATACACATATATAATATGCATCATGCAAGCGACAAAATTTGTCTTTATGATGCCACCCCACTTATTGTAACTATGTTATAATAGGTGAAGAAAATTTCTTGAGTCTAGAGTCTATATGAAGTAATAATTAATAATAGCACATTCTACACACCTATGGAGCTTCTAAGCGGAGAATAAATAAATTCAGGTAATGTCGCAAATGTTCACTCACAAAAAAACTTGCCTTCCCTAAAAACGTGTTCATTTTCCATAAACATCACTCTGTACGTTTACGATCCTCCCCGAGTAATTTTTGCCTTTTGGAGTAAAGCACGATCCTCAATGAATGAAAGATCTAACTAAAGAAGGTAAATTGTCTATTTCACCTGTTCAAGAATATTTTCGAAATACAATCATACCACAGTCAGGATGTAGGAGTTAAGTAGGAAAAAATCCCCGAACTGACAATCGTTGTGAGTATGCCAAAACGAATGCTGAGTTGGTGGAAAAAGATACTTATTTTATACTTATGTGGCCAAAATCAACATAGTATAGACACATATCAGAGGAATACCATTTAGTTATTATTTTTATTTATTGGATTAACTCCCAAAGCGATGTAAGTGCTTATTTCTGATTTTTAATATGACAATCCTGCAAATTTTGACGATAACTAAAACATATCCTATTGGAGCAGTACAAGATAATGCATGCTAAACGCTATAGGCTATATACATGGGGGAGATTATTGTGACATAAATTCAGCTTAAATCTACATGAACCTCAATAAAGTTTTTTACCTGGGAGTTCATTCTAATAGGTGGTAAACTTCTTAAGATTCATAAATGTTGCTTGGTACATATCGTCATTTATCTGCTCATTTTTTGTCTTTGCTCCAGGAGGATCAGTTTTCTACTCCGGAGGACCGTATTTCAAGTACTCGGGGAGAATCGTAAATGTATCTAAGGGGTGAAACATGTTCTGTTGAAATCTTTCATATTCCCTCACAAGCTTTTGCATGCCCTCGCGTTCCCTCATGATCTTTTCTGTTCTCTCCTGTTCCTTTACTCCATAAGGGAAATCATAGCAATGATCATTATGCAGGGAACCAAATGATTGCAAAGGAACATCATATCTACATTTCAAGAGAATGCCATAACATCAGGGATTGATTTGCAAGGGAACACAATCCACTCAATTCCACTGTGAGGGAACGCAATGGCTTAAATAGGGAACATGATGATCACGAGCGAATGCAAAACTACCATTTTTTTCTTAATATCTGCTGTCTAAAGGCTTAGTACAAACCAAAGAATGGAAACAAATTTGACAGGTCGGATTCCATCCTGGTCAATGGCAGTCCTATACAATGCAAACTGTACTTGGTCAGCATCCAGGCTCTTGCTGATTTCATCTGCATTTCCTTTGCCTTTTGCTACCAACACCAAAGGCAAGTCATTGTTTTGGAGTCCTAAGATGACCCATCGCCAGGCACTGTTGTCATCGCGTATAGCTTCAATGGCCTCCTGAATAGTGAATTGTATATATATATATATATATATATATATATATATATAGCTTTTATTGAAACTTTTTCATATCAGAAAAGATACATATGTCACATATATCTATAGCTCTACTCACTAAGTCTATCTAAAACTACTCCTACAGAAGTATGATATATACAATTATAATAGACATAATAAGGACATAATATAATTTACAGTGGGGTATAAAGTACTGTGGAAAGCAGAATGTCCTGCTTGCTATCATGGAAAGAATAAAACACCTATGGAGAATATAATATAATTTATTTCATGATATATAATAGTGATGAAAACACCAGGATATGATTTGCACTGCATGAAGAAGTAACTGTAAGATCTATTGACCACAGTTTTAAGTTGTGGCTCAGTCTAATACATTATATGAAAAATCTCCCCAGAGATACAGTGTGCATTGTGCAAAAAAATGTTAAGGTCCATCAATCCCCCCCCCCCCATCTTTTTTGAAATGGACCAGCCCTGAGGACAACTAGATGGTGAATCAATTAAGATTGGGCCAAATTTTGGAATGATATGGTCTAGAGCTGTAAGGATATCAATATAAGTGATGACTCACCAGTGCTTGTGTTTCACATGCTGCTCTTATCCTTTGCACAGCAGGTGAAGGTCCTACTGAACTTCTATGCCTTGGCGAAAGTGAGGAAATGGCTGGTACTTCAGCCGATACCTGCATTTCAGCAGATTCAGTCTCTGACTCACTGTTGTTGCTCACCATTTTTGATGCTGCATATAGATTAAAATACAGTTGAACAGATTAAACGTTATCACAGGCAGATGAAAGACAGTTGTAACTTGTGCATATCATCCTAAACAGTAAGTAGACTTTAAACTGAATTACGTACCAGGTGAATCATTTAGGTACACTTCTTCTTGCACATAAGATTCATTAGAACCTGCTTGAGAATTTTCCTCAGGAATGACCTCAACTGAAGTCTCTGAAGCAGCTGTTTCGTGCAATGGACCCTTTTCAGATATGATTTCCGGTGTGACATTTGTTTCTACTGATTCATTTTCTTCTATAGTCCCTGATTCTACAGAACCGTCCTTATCTTTTGAGTCAAGTGACTCCCCAGATAAGTCTTCAAGACATTCAGCAGTAGATCCTGACTCAAGCAATACACCATCCTGTTCTGATTCAGTTGTTCTATCCAAAACATCAGTCTCAAGGTTTGACTCAGCTTTGTCTTCCAGATCAGATGGTTCAGCAGGAGTATCACTGTTACTGACTAGACCTGCCCAAGCTGCCCATATTCCATCAATAAATGACCTAGTTGGCGAGGTGGGAAACTGTTTTAAACTAGAACCTGCAGGTGAAACCTGCCGGGAACTGGAATTTGTGGTTGATACTGAAACATGCCCCGAATTAGAAATGGCAGGTGTGACTGGATCCTGCCTAGGACTAGAACTTGTGGGTAAAACTGGATTTTGTCTTGAACTGGAATTTGAGGGTGAAATTGGGACAGGCCTGCTCGGTGTGAGTGGCAGACAGCTGGAACCAGTGGATGAAATTGGATCGTGAATGAGAATGGAAGTTGTGGGTAAAACTGAAGCTGAAGCCTGACTGGAACTGGAAATCACAGGTGAAACTGGAACCCGCATACAGCTTGACCTAGAGGGTGCACTTAAAACCTGGCTGTTGCTGGAACTGGTTGCTGAGATTGGAACTTGCTGGTTACTGGAACTTGTGGGCATTGCAGATGAATCTAGCACCTGCCTTGGTTTAGAACCGCTGGATGAAAATTGCACTTGTCTGATGCTGGAATTGCTGGATGAGCTTGGAGGTTTCCAAGAATTGGAACATATGGGCGAGAGTGGAAACTGCCTGAAACTGGAACTTGCGGGTGAAACTGGAACCCGTATATAGGTTGAACTAGTAGGTGCACTAAGATACAGGCTGTTGCTGGAGCTGGTCGCTGAGATTGGAACTTGCTTACAACTGGAACCTTTGGGTGTAACTTGAATCTGGCTGGTAGTGGAGCTTATGGATGAATTTGGCACCTGTCCTGGAATGGAACTAATGGATGAAATCTGCATCTGCCTGCTTCTGGAAATGTTGGATGAGTTTGGAGGTTGCCCATTGTTGGAACTAGCAGGTGAGACTGAAGTCTGCCTTGGACTGGATGAAGTAGGTGAGATTGGAGCCTGCATGTGACTCAAACTTGGCAGTGAGGGCCTGACCTGTGTGGGGATGTATACTTCCGTGACCTTTGATTCAGCTGGTTTGCTAGGCAACTGGCCTAGAGATCCTGGCATGGCCTGTGTAAAGAGAAGGGAATGTTTTCCTAATAAGAAGTCTATACTCACTATAGAAAAGAAATGGCACAAGGTATTCATGATCTAAGTATTTGATTAAAGTTGGACCTGTCTAGCATGATTAAACTTGACATGTGATGGAAGGATCATGTTTGTTGGTGATGGCAGTGGAGAACTTCTGTTGCTTTTACCTGGACATTGTTCTTTGTTATTCTGGTTACTAACCAGTATCTGCGGAACTGTAGGAACACGAGGATCTCTCAGCTAAGAATGCAAAAGTTGATACTTATAAACTCTAGATTATGCATTAGGATTTTTATATTTATGAGAATATTATTCAAAAGAAGTCATATTATTACAAGAAAGAATATTATGACTTTATACACATTAGGCCTACCTTTCGATAGAGTTCGTCAATTGTGAGAGTTTCTTTGTTGCCAGTTTCGATGGAACTATTAAATGGCTTGAACATCGCTTGGACACTGGGATGAACCATGGAATATCTAGCATGACTGACTGCTCGTATGTCAGATCCTACCCTATAAACAAAGCTCGACTTAAATTTGTTGAATTCTTTTTCGTGGCAATCATTGATACCCATAATACATTGATGAACGATTAAGTCAAATTGGTCAAAATAATTAGACAGGATGATGATCATAATTCATTATTCACCTAGCTTAAATTGAACATAAAAAGAAACAGTGATCTACATGGGAATATTCAGATGTTACTATACAAATAAAGTTTATAGATAATATAGAATAATATCAAAAATTATGCCAAGGTTTAGTTGACAAAGCTTACCAACGGATGTAGACAAATTTCACTACGAGAATATTAGCAATCATGGCTGGAAGTCGTACTAGTCCATACATAACGCGATTGTCTTCTAGATTCTTAACCAAGCCTTCTAGGTGTGTCCCCCTTGAAAGGTCTTTCTCAACCAATGTAATGCGTTGAAAGTCCTTATTGACATGGCCATACAGCACCCAGGATATCCTGTTCTTGTCAAGAGTATTTGAGCGCACTGCAGCCAGCAAATGCCTCATTTTATCAGGCTTTTCCACCTTAACATATGGATTCAGTTCTGGAAGTAACAAATGTAGGCCTATGAATACAAGTATTTCTGACTTGAAAATTCCACTTTAACGTATCTAAAATATAGGAATATACAGAAATATATATTGGCAATCCTTGACGAAACATTGTGGTTCACCTGTCAGACTTTTATGAACTGATCAATAATATCTGTCCAGTGACACTTGCAGCTCCAAAATGATATATCCTGAACAAATAATGGACAGACACCTACCTTAATTGCTGAGAGTAATGGCTTTTTAATACTTATGAGTTCCATAAATGCAATTTCGATTTGACAAGGCTGAAGGACTGTAGCACATATATATAAGCTCATCTTGTGGGTCACAGTGGTGATGAACCCATATTCTACGGAATCCCGGACCTGCCAGGTTGAATTTGCATTTGTTGGACCACAAAATGCCAGATTATCAGAAAAATTAAGTTCAACTGTATATTATCTGTTTAGGATTTTTTTTTTAGTTTTTTAGGACAAAAAAGGATTTGTCCAAAAAAAATAGGAAAATATAGGATGTTCTCATGCTTGATATCATTTGTAAGAGGGAGATGCTGTCTTAAAATAATTTGGTCAAGTGGCTCATGGTGCCCCTCATGGTGGCTAATGGGGCACCTTGAGCTAACCTAAAAACACCTAGGTTTTGCTAAAAGAGGCTTTAGTTTGTTTCAGTAGTACCACATACACAGAAATTGCCAAAGACTTCGAGCAATCAGCAATTAACTATGAACCATGAAAAGCTCACTCAGGGAATAAAATGTGAAAAATAATATCATTTATCTCAAGGTGCATGTTTCTTGACAGTTATATTGAGAAATACTGATAAAGTCCATACATAAAACCACATAAATGCAGGGCCCAACGTCAATGATTGTCTGACTTTACGAGACAACAGAATCATGCCTTGGGTAAAATTACATATATTGATGATATAAAATCCCCTTTTTTTGGCTTGAACATTATCATGCCAAAAAGTACAAACATGCCTATATTTTCTATGTTAAATGTATTTATGTTAAGGCTTATTTGTAATTAAAGGGTAATTTTAATGTCCAAGGCAGGTAGAGTGTGGCTCGGGTAAGTGGTAATTCGGCTAAAATTGCATATTTATGAAATACACTATATATATATGCCATTTATATGGCATGCTAAATTAAGACTTATGATATAATTAAAGGTTTATAACATGTGATAGTACGCTTTTAACTAGTTATTGTTATTCCGTGGCCAGGCTCAAGGTGCTCTTGTAAGCTCCAAGTGTCACACATGCAAATTCCATATAAAAGCATGTGTAGTGTGATACAGTTAACTTATTTGCAATTAGGTCAATCTGTGGCATACAGTTCACAAATTACCTATTGGATTCTACGAGCGAGTAAAGAATATATCAGAAAAATAACATCTTACCTGGTTTTATTACTCTGTAGTAGTGAAAAGTATAAATTCTGAATTGACAAATTGTCCTGATAGGAAACTAAAAAAATAATTAGTGACCTAATTCTTTATCACTAAGGGGACAAAATCATTGCAATTTACAAGGGTACAAACCAACTGGCCTGCAAAGCCAATAGCCTAGATCAGGCCTACTTTGTTGCCCCGCTCATACAAGTGGCGACAGTTATAATGTGTGGATACTTGTCCACTAAAGGCCCCTTCACACTTAGCCGGATTAGACGACGGAGTGTCCCGGAGTAAAATTTCTTACACTCCGGGGGGTTCCGGGATCAAAGAACTGAAAATATCAACAAATAATAAATGTTTGGCAGTGTGTACATGAGGGCAATACGGTGGCAACAAGGAGCAACACGACTGTCCCGTGAGAGTGCGGAGTGAATCGGATTTCACATGGTGCCTGTAAGGATATAACCGGTCTTTACACCGTGTTCATTCGTGTGGAACCGTGTTGCTCCTTGTACTCTCCGGCATTAATGGCGGCGAAATATTCATGCCCGGTTGACACAGGAAGTAGCCGGAGATATGCCGGAGTCAACACAGAGATTCCCGGAGATCGGCGGAGTCTACTGGGCGTCTACACCGATCAAGACGGAACAACACGAATTAAATACTCCGGGACCTCCGGCATGAAAAATTGAACATGTTTAATTTTTTTTCCCGGAGTCCCAAGGTGCTCCCGGATCGCCCCGGATTATGATGGACAATGCCGGAAATAAACACGAGGTCTACACGCTATTACCGGAGTTTGCCGGAGCTATACTCCGGGACGCTCTGGTGTCTAATCCGGCTAAGTGTGAAGGCGCCTCAAGAAACTTGCTGGTCGAAAAAAAGTGGTTGAAACGAGTCTTTTGATGAATCGCCACGTCTGATTGGCTGAATTGCCGTTAAATGAATTGTTTTTTTATTCGGTGCTTTAACCACTTTCATAGTTGTTTACAAGTAATTAGGGCCTATAGATACAAAAAAAGACACTGAGAAAACCTTACCTGAAATCGCATCCGTGCCTCGACACTATATATTCAATTTTTTTTTTTTTTATCAAATGAATTTTCATTTGTGAATTTCAGGCGGGGGGTGATTGCATTGACCTTCCCAAAAGTGGGGGGGGGGGGGGGAGTATCATCCCCCCCTATCCCCCCTGTATTGACACCCCTGCCAATGTGTAATAAATTAGATCATGTAGCCTTTCGTACGACCCTGTAAATACATAATGGTGAGGCCGCACTGGGGCAGCGACCGGTGAGTGCTTAATTATTGGACTTCAGATAGGACCTCTTTTAAGGATGGTGAACACGTACGTTTTAGGGAACTTCCAGTACATGTTGGCGGGGATCCGGGAGGAGATCCAGTTCTCCCCCAGACAGGAAAACTACAGCCGTTGTCTTTCCATGGAGACCCATCTCTGTCAGTCATGGTTTTCGTCAGTGTTGATTGCGCGTCACAGCTGAGCCAATTACTATGACGTCACAATGGTTATGACGTCTTGTCCAGGGATACTTCGACAGATAATGAAATTTACCTAGGCTTATTATTGGCCTACAATGCTACATGTAGGCCTGAAAATTGAGTAATCAGATTACATTTTGTAGAACTTTACTTCTAAAATTTTATGCAAATAGTTACAATTTACTATCTTGTAAATTTGTAGCAAGATAAACACAATATGCATTGCATTTTAATCTGAGTACATGTACAAGTCCACTGCCCGCTATCTTTAAATATTCTTTAATTACTAGGCAAGCAACCTGGAGATGCAAACATGACCTATCAAGTATTAGATGGAGTATCATCTTCTTGGAAGATGGATATCACCAATGTGGCAATGTACATATATTTCGATTCTGGCGAAGGAAAAATGAAGGAAAATTCCGAATTCCATACACAACACTGCCAATTTATATATAAGTGGCAAGAAATCTGTTTATTTTACGACCATTGTGTACTTAGCCTCATGGGAGATCAGAGAAATTTGATCGTTTTTAGTTAGAAAACTGTAAAATTTCCAGAAAAGTTACAGGGCAGCAGCAGTGTTGATTTAAGGCCTTAAGAAAGCTTTCAGAATGCACATTCAGATCCCAAGTCATTTTTGGCATATTTGTAGCATTATGACATCACAATATAGTCATTGTTACGTCATCAATTGTTACGTCACATTAATCAAAATGGCGACACTTTCAATGGACTTCAGCTTTGAAGGATACTACTGCTATCTGATAATGACAATTCAAGGTAAAAAGACTTTTGCTTCAAAAATATGTGAAAAAGGGGTTTCAGTTTGGTTTAGGGTACTTAATGTTTAAGGCACTGAAGTCTAACTGTGACTTTCATTACTATTGCCACTTTACAAGGGTGATTTCTGTCCACCTTCCACAAGAAGATTATACTCCATCTAATCAAGTATCTGTGTTGATTTTGTTGAATATGAAAATGGTGTCTTTTTTTTTGTTCTGAAGAAAGAAATTATAGTAAATCTGCCGATGGCAGAATAATCAATTATCCCATGTGATGGGTCTTTATGTGCTTCAACTGAGACAACAAAAACAGTTAAGCACACTAGACTGGGCTTACACTCTTTTCACAGAGCAGCCATGTTGTACTGTACTCAGAGTGCAAGGACAATGGAGAAGTAATGACGTCACAATACATGATGTTATCAAAATGAGGTCAATGAGTTAAAATTTCCAACATGGCTGCCGCGCGAAAAGGGTGTATGGTACAATAGAAAAGTGACAAAAGGTGCGGGCATGTATATTAAGTTGGCTCCCTGGCTTCTGTTCCAGACCTACCTGGCTTCATGATCCACCAATGATCAGCTTGACAAATCTATTGAGATAAGGTCAGCTACTTTTTGATTGAGCAGAGCTGTAGTTACCCAAGCAACTTTGCCCCACATGTAATTTAATGAGCAGCACGATGCTCTGTTTTAGAGAGATGGCAAACTGACCAGGGTGCCCTTTTCAGAGAGCTTACTTCACCAGGTGGGGCATTTGTGCAGTTGGCTCCCTAGCTGGCCTTGCAGCTTGCCTCACAGCTCTGTTGGCCACGGGGACAGTAACACAGGGGTAAAGCAACATGGGTAACTGCAGTTACCTGATCACAGTGCATACCTTATCCAAGAGTAGTTAATCCCAGTGCAGCCTGATCCCTGGTAAAATATGTATCTCAGCTTGATTTGACAGGTATCTGCAGTTACCTGATCCTAGTGCATGACACTGTGCATCCCTGGCACAATAACTCAACAATTTTTTTAAAGGTGACACATACAAATACATTTTCTGGTGTTTCAGCTTGATTTGAGCAATGAAAATTGCTCTGCAGGTGCTCTTTTCAGGGAGCTAACTTCATCAGGCTGGGCATATGTACATGTGAAGTAGGCTCCCTGGCAGCTCCCTGAACAATGCTGAAAGGTCCCTGGCAGCTCCCTGGTCCATGGGGCCAGTAAGACTGGGGCAAAGCTGCATGGTTAACTGCAGTTACCTGATCCCAGTACAGTTACCTGTTCAAAAAATGCATAAGGATCTGGTAACTGGGCATACCTGATCCCAGCGCAGTTACTTGACCAAGCAGCTGGTCTTGTGGTAAGACACTTTATTAGCCCTGGTATATTTTCTGAGGCCCCTCCTGCTGTGAAATACAAATATACGACAAAACACCCTGCATCTTCTTGCCGTCTGAGGTGACAAGCCCAAAGACCATCACTGAAGCAGGGTGTTTTGTCGTATATTTGTATTTCACAGCAGGAGGGGCCTCAGAAAATATACCAGGGCTAATAAACCTGTCATTACGCCTGTTCTGTTTGAGACAGAATAAACAGTGAAAATTTTTTCATCTGAGAACAGAATGATGGGCTGTCTTGTGTGCTTCGAAATATTCAGCAGCTTGCAGCAGCGTTCTTTTCTCTTCTTGGTTGTAGTCCTAGAAATCAGGTGATGGGTAACCTTGGCCTTTGATGTCATGGCCAGGTCCTTTACAACTCTGCGGATGGTTTTATCACTGACGTTGTGCTCATTTGCAAGCTTTCTCATTGATCGGCATGGATTTCGCTTGATTTTAGCATGAACCTTGGCTTTCAGTGATCTGGCTGTAGCTGAAATTGGTCTACCACTACCTGGTTTTCGTTTAACTTCCCCTCTATCCTTAAATTTCCTCTTTATGTAAAATACATTGCGCCTAGACATGCAGTAGTCAGGGCAAGCACATTCTTATGGGTAGTCTCCATGATTGAGATTTGTATGTTATCTGGCATTGAAATCACTACAAACGACCTACTAATCTGCTGCTGACATGCTTGGCTGATCATTATTTTGACTAGTCAGACTATTACATAATTTTTGGCTAATCTATTAAAGGCAGTTGTCTGGTGCAAGTTTTTAGGCCGCACCCTGTATCTATCTGTCAACTGACCACAGTGCAGTTTTCTGATCCCAGCAAAATAATATTATGTATCTCAGCTTGATTTGATTTGCAGTGAAAGTTATGTAATATTGCAACATTGCTTCATAGTACTAAAAGTATGTCAATTACTGCGCCCGTATATTTCAACGTAGCGACAAACAAAGTAGTTCTTTAAACATCGCCAAAGCTGGCATCATTTCAGGTTTTTATAGATAGAAACTGACGAACACTATTAAATTCCTTGTTCCCCACTAGGATCGTTGCTGTCCAAAATCTGCATAGGAGACTGGTGGGACATATGCGACATATATCTATGTATGTGAAGTTGGCTCCCTGGCAGCTCCAGGTCCATATGGGCCATGGGACAAGCACCTGGGGCAAAGCTGCATGGGTAACTGCAGTTACCTACAATTACCTGATTCAGTAGTTACCTGATTCCAGTGCACTACCACTGCATTGGACTCTGGAACACCCGAGGCTCTAGTCAACAGTGCCTCAATGGATTGTAAAATATCAAGCTGCAGTAATTAGACAAATTTAGATACAATTATATAATAGCACCCTGATTGTAAATAGAGCACCAAAAGCTGTTCCCAGACAGCTCATGTTGGTTTTAGTAGACTATTACGAAGATACAACTGGCGGGTATTACCTGAGAAATTATCAGTAATGACGTAATATTAAATGGTTCAGCATAGTTGCATCAAGTCATATTAACAGGTTTAAAGAATGTTTCCATTATATAGGTATTATAATATAATAAATTTCCAGGGCAAAAAATGGCAATTATATTCAAAAGAACCAAAATGACTTATTTCCACAGTTTTTATTTCTATCAACAGAATGGCCTTTCCAATGGCATGCAGAAAAATGACTAATTCTTGTACAGGTAAGAAAAAATGGCATCAATATATAATTATGTATATATATCATATCTCCAGAATATATAAAGTATAACAATACAAATATCGTTACAAAGAAAATAGGAAAACTTTGCACAGGTCTACGGTTCACAGTCTAGTTACTTTTTAGATGTAAATTAAAATGTGGAATAATAATCATGATATTAAATGCTCATCAATGCATACAAAATACAACAAATGGAATGCAAATATATATATATATATATATATATATATATATCCCGACGGGTACAAAACCACAAATGCCTAAACATTTTAAACTACACAGTACAATCATAACTTCCATACAAATGGATAGAACAAAACTATATCTTTTGGTTTTGTTATCACCATATTCTCTCACTATAATTAATGCCAACGGAAGTAAAACTTGACACATGCACAATCAAAAGTAGTAACAAAATAAACATATTCTGTTAAAAAAACAAAAAAGTAACAGTTTTTTTTTCAGAAAAAAAGAACTCAAAGAGTGAGCGAGGTTGTAAAAATTACCCTGTCTTTCAGATTCCAGATCATATACTCAGTTCTAGGGGACCAAATAATGCAATTGAACACCACAAAATCTTTCCCTTAAGTGCTTGGGTTACAGTTGAGTTAGGGAGTCAGGAAGTTGTGAGTAGAGTCTGAAGAGTGAGATTTCTTTCTACGGTGTTTTATTTTGGATTTCAATACTGGAAATAGCACCCAATTTACTACCACAGGTTACAATGTGTTATTCAGATACAGCTTCTTCTCACCACACTATTTTTCACATTGTGCAAAGGTAGAAAAACTTTACTGTACACCTACAAAAAATAAGTTCATGCACATCCAGCACATTCATAAAAGCTACTCCATTTGACGTCTTGAAAGCTAAGGCCTAGATAAAAATCTTCAGCATATTTGTTGAGCATGGACTCATTTCACAAATGATTTGGACCCACTGCCAGACATAACCTGAAATGATGACATCATGCGGTTAAATAATATGTTCCAATGAAAAAAAGAATATCAAGTACTTGCCATAAGAAATAATGCCAATAATACCAATATTTTAAATTAATAATTGAATAGATCTTACCTTGTCTATAATTATGTCCTCTGTTAAATCATATCTATTACGAAATGACAATGTAGTGTGAACCGGACTGAAAATTTTCTCTATGGGACCAGCATAAGCAGATACTTTGCCCTTTATTAGTGGCTTCACATTCTCACCGATCCTGAATATAGAAATCAGAACATTATCATCACTCTATGCTGTAAAACACCACATGTCGCCACTTGACAACGCCCTAAAGTTAGCATATTTGCATATACATTTATGAATGTAGAAAAGCCATACTTTGACGAGAAGTTCAAGTTTGTTTACCATAAGTATTATGGTAGGCAGGCGACTATCATAGACATGTATATAATGAAAGAAACATATTAAAGAATAAAATAAATTTACATTTAATTCTAGAATTTGACATATAATTAAGAAGAGTCCTTTTATGTGATGATATATATTTTGAGTGGTAAAGGTTCATCATTAAATTATCTACTGATTGTAAACCCGAACATGCACAAACCTAAATTACCATCGACCTACATGATATTCCTGGATTAATCTAATGATAGGACACATAGCAAGAAAGTAAAATTACCAACAGATGCAGACGAATTTAACTGTTGTGATGTCATCTATCACATCTGAGGTCCTATACAAAGCATATTGTACTTGGTCATCCTGCAGGCTTTCTTTAAGTTCTTCTATGTCTCCTTCACCTTGGCCTACAAGAATCAAAGGCTTCTTCAAATTGCCTTCTTCAAATCCCGCAGTCACCCACTTCAAAGCTTCCTTGTCATTTCGAATACTGCCAATGGCCTCCTGAAAAATACGGACAATGCAACTAATGAGTTTTTAATTATTTCCTGAGATATACAGTGGGTGCGTGGGCGGAAAAAAAATAATTTGTACACTTTGGAATTCCGATTTATACTGAAATACTAAAGTGGTGTGGATCAAGCATGCAGCAAGAGTTAAGAAGCAGAACCGTTACAGCCAGTGGAAATTTAATGGAAAGGGAGTATAAAATATTACAAGTTGTTGATTTAACTGATATCTTTGATAATAACAGAATTATTATCATTATAAATGTTAAAATGTTGTTATTAGAATGAAACAATTATGATGGCAGGTAAAGCTATTACAACCCCAAAAAAGTATTGAAATTATAAAGAAAACTATAAAGTGAGCCCTATGTTTTTGAACAATAGAGGTTATGGCTCAATCTTGTCTCAGTTTCAGTGTGGAATTTTGCCACTTGCTATTGAAACGGCATTTTATGAACATACCTTTAGAATATAGACTATGCATATTTTGTGCAGTCAATGCCTTGAGCACGAGACATATTTCTTGTTTTACGTTGGTTTGTGTAGCGATTTGAATTTGAAAGTTTTGGAATTTAGTTTTGCTTTCACGAATAATGTCGAAAAAATTTGAATTGTTGATGTCAAACGAAATTGTGAAGAACACTGCCAAATTTCTGTATTTATCTCATAATAGGAGAAATCTTTGTTGTATAATTAAGTATTTCTTTTATATTTTCATTTGTTTTTGTTAAAAACCATACATCAGGTTGTTTATAAATTATCTTAATGTGTAAACTGACTAATATTGTAATAAGCCCAATTGGGCTGGGAGTAGAACTTTGTTTTACATTGTATATACTCTAGTCAATAAAGATTTATCTACTAAAATCTAGTTGTCATTTGACACTTATTTTACAGAATTAAACAATGAATGTAACCTCAGGTTGATCTGAAGATAATTTTTTGTGCATTAGTATTGGCTTTGCCAACAATTCTTTGTCCACTGTAAGTATGAGAAGTTGCATAAATATATTGTCTCTTTCTAAATATTTGCATTCACTAATCCAGAATGTACAGACCTGTATTCAACATTTGGAGTTGTCAATCCCAGTAATTATAAAAAATAAAACTTTTTTATGTAAAACTTTTTAACAAAACAGTGAACTTCATAGCATAGTATAGACAAGGAAAGTACCTGGAGGGCGGGATCAACTTCAACATCTAATCCAGCAGGAGCCACAGATCGGGCAGTCTTGTTTTCCTGGCGCTTAATCTGGCCAGACAAAAACCCTCGCTCTTGTCTTCCATCCATGCTGTTCCCTTCCAGCACTTTGTTTCTTGTCATACTGCTCTCTTCCAGCTGTAAAAAAAAATTATGTTAAAGCTCCACTGTCTGTCAAAATTACCATTTTCTAAAACTTCAAATTTGTGAAAATCACCTTATTTGATCAAGGAACACTAAATATGTGTAAGCTGATGAATCTATCAGGCATCAATTACAAAAATAAGTGATACAGTGAAAGAAATCAAGACCAGAACATTGGAAATACAATGGACATGGCATCATCACTTATTGTTGAGCATGTGATGTCATCACTTGGTTTGATTACATATTGGCTTTTTGATGGCATAAAAAATTAAATACTAGGTGAAATTTATTTATTTTATAGAGAGATAGTGAACCCAGCAAGGCTTGGGATGGTAGGTAATCAGTATTAAGAAGGCAATGAAGTGAATGCAATAGATTTTGGCCACAGTCATATTGAGTGACAATCCAGCCTAAATCATAAATCATAGATTTACAAATTTGAACTACCATGGTAAAGGAACCACAGACAAAAAAAGAGACTGCACCCAAATAATGAGTGGATTTCATCAGTCACAGTAAACTGACAGGAGGAGCAAGCAGTATGATTTCATAAAATATGTTTGTATTGCTCACTGGTTGGCAGTGAATGAAATGACATAATGTAATATCTGAATAACTGTTGCCTTTTAAAACAAGAGATTTTGAGTCCTGAACCGGCTGAAGTCCTACAACCAAGCTGTGCCATGAAGGCAACTTATGCTTGCAGTGGTATGGTGATAGCTAAACATTTTGTGCTTTGCAGCTTGATATCTCCCATTCCTTGACATAAATTCACATAACTTTTTTTTTGTCACATGGCTTATTACAATATGAATATTCAATAAATGCAATACATACTCTTTTGATGAGTTCCTCTTCTTGAAGGTCATCCTTGTTTCCTGTTTCAACAAGCAGATGGTAGGGGTTAAAGAGTTCCTCCACACTCCCATGGACTACGCCAAATCGCCCCTTCTTCGCGAATGGTACTCCATCACCAATCCTACAAGGCAGCACAACCAACAAATTAACAGGATATATAATTTCACATTGATGCATTCTGCATACATTTATGTCCAAGGAAGTATTGGTCCATGGATAACCCACCAATGCACATAGATGAACTTGACAGTGGATGACATGTCAAAGGTGGTTGACAGTCGGATGAGACCATACATGACTTGATCATCTTCCAATATGTTGATTAAGTCTTCAAGATTGGCTTCTTCTGAGACGTCCTGACCCAGCAATCCAATGAGATTCGTATTGTTGTCTCGATGGCCAGCTAAAACCCAGGACTTCCTACCCACACCAGCAGAATCGGAGCGAACATCTTTTAAGGCTTGCTCCAGTGCCTCAAGGTCCTCCACTTCAGCCTTAGTACTCATGCCTGCAAAGAGAGAAGTAAATCACATTTAGCATTGGTCGATTGAATTAATACAGCAACAAATATCCCTCCACTGGGCCACATCATAACAAAATATACCACATTCTCAATTGTACAACTTATGGCCAACAATATCCTAAGTGTAGATCAAATCGTTTGTGAATAAGTTGTTCAGGCAGTTATTATCTAAATCACATCATGGAGCTACATGTAATCAATGCATTCTTTCAAAGAAAAACGAATTGTACATGGCCAAATGTGCTACGCGCGTTTTCCGTGAGAAGGATAAACGCATGGAAAATGCATGGTTTTTAGCTAATTATAATGAGGCAAAAACCATGCGTTTTCCATGTGTGTTATCCAAACGCATGGAAAACCCACGTGGCACATTTGGCCATGTAGTCAGTCTGTGTTCCAACCAACAACAAAATTTCTCAATGACACAGTTTAAATGATATTCACTTAGAACAAGAACATTATACTCTGGCTTTGATAGCAGCAGACTACAGAAAAACTGGACTTACCAGAACTATATATATATCGTGATAAAGGTCTTCCAAGTCACACTATACATATGCTATATAACTACACCAGGTGCAAGGACTATATTATACAGGTGCTGCAGTAACGTTTAAATCGAAAACAAAATCAACCAATGCCAACCGGATCATATGGGACAAGGTCATCATCACCAATGACAACATGTCACCAGGACTACTGATGTCTGTGGAGACTGGAACATTCTGGATTTCCTCTGATCGTGTAAACAATTGTCACATCCTGCACCTGCACCTAATTAAAATAACAAGCTAGACAAATCCTAGTGATTTCTAGCTTTGCATAGCAGATATATAGATTATACTTGTCTGGGGGAAAAAAGAAGACCAAAGCCATAGAGAAAGACATGGTTTCTCTATGCTAAAGCTATCAAGTCCTAGATTCACAAAAATACAACTGCAACAAAACATAATTCAATTGATTATGCACATGTTTTGCTCGTTTACTCATCAAAACTAAATTAATCAATTTCTCTTACAGGCTGACTAATGGTATTAAAGGTCTAACAATGAAATTACAGGATAATTAGATGTTCATATGCTGAGTTTACACAATTCTTGTGTGACAAGCGTGTAATTCAGAAAAATTGCCTAACTAAATTAACTAAAAAAAAAAAAAATGAATGCATTTCTCTTGTATTTTTAAACGAAGATTTCGCAAGTCAATTCACAGCCTTTCGGCTACAAAATACGAATGCATTTCTCTTGTATTTTAAAACGAAGATTTCGCAAGTCAATTCACAGCCTATCGGCTACAAAATATGAATGCATTTCTCTTGTATTTTAAAACGAAGATTTCGCAAGTCAACAGCCGTACGCCTACATATCTTAACAGCTGCTTAACCAATTATTTTTGTTTAACTAGGTTAACTAGCAAGTAATGTCCATAATAAGGTCGCTGGGCTTATAGGTGACAGTACACAGTGATTAGTCACTAATTATGTATCAGTTAGCGCCTGTGTACCAGCACTTGATAAACTGGGTTTTATTCATTTGCAAGCCACTTATGCAGGGATCAACACAGGTGCGCTTACAATACCAGTATTTCCCATCTGATGAGTAACAGAAAAGGTTTATTCAAGGAGCTTGGTTTATGTGGTGCAGAGTGGAAAATGTGTTCATCAGAATAATCTTTTGGATGTCAGCTAGTGACCATTTTGCACGTGCACCACCAAGTATGCAGAACATTTAATCTATAATAAACAGCGACAATGTTTTATTGTTTGTTCATCATATCCATAAACATCCATTGTTGACACTCACATTGTGTTCGTGGCAGTCAGATAGTGTGATGCTTGTGAACCTTTGCAGCAGTGCTCACTAATTCAGACTGAATCACCATGGATGGTTACCATGCAGTATATATACATATTAATCTCATGTAGGACTTAAATTTATTCTATGTAAATATTTTTCTTAAATGTCTATGGTCTGCCAGGTTAAATAACACTGCTTCATGGTCAATAAATAAATTGAGTCATGTTTTTTTTAACGTCAAAATTTGACCTCATGACCTCAAGGAGTCAAACTTGCTGATAAAGCAGTTCATCTTATTTCAACAAAATAACATCTTCATGATCATATGTGAAATAATAATGCCGTATGAAATACATAATGCTTAACATAAATGGCTGTAGATCTTCATTCCATGGTGTAACATAAGCATTTTTTTTTTTTAACTCAAACACCACCTACGTAAAGAACGTTAATTGTTCTTCCAAGGATATGACAAACGAAAATGTTGGTTAGTCACGATCTTCCTTGAAAGTGCAAACAGTGGCACTACTGTACTTGTATGCAGATTGAGAACAATCAGAACTGTTATTATTACTATTATCATATTAATGGGTTTTACCTGAACATATAGCATAACCAATATATATATATAATAACCATGCAAAGATGTGCAGATCACACCTATTCACATGTAACTGTCATTACAAACCTAACAATTTCTGCCAAACGTTATAAATGTGTGATAAAATTTTGCAAAGCATTTGAATTAAGGAATGGAAGGACAAAATTCCCAAATACATCCAACATCTTAATTGGTAATTTCAAACTTCAACCCAAACCCTTGGGCATCAGGATTCAACCAACAAAAAATTATTAGTTACTCCATCCTAATAAATACTCTTATTATAGTCCTACATTACACGAGCCTACACCAGACAATTAACTTTAAAGGGATTCCTAATCAATACATATATATATATAATATACAAAATATGATATATATACATTGTTTCCTATATATGACACTCACATACCTGTCACAAGAGCTCACAACTGTCAAGCTGCAGCTTGAGATTTGAAGAAACAGGAACTACTGTTCATTCTTGACAGTAAAAACTCATTCGTCTAATATCACAATGGCTACACACTGGCTAGACACGTAGATTGACTTTTTAAGTGTTTTTTAAATTGGCATTTTCCACTTGTGAGTCTGCATAATGACAAAATAAACACCATGTAGACTTTTCCTGAATGCACACAATAAAACATCATGCATTTCATGTCAGACCAATTTAATTGTTATCAAAACAAACGAGTCCAGTAATGTAAGATTTATATCATCCTAAACACATTTGCAGGGATCGAAATATGCTTATAAGCAGTTAGGGGCGGTAACATGAATAGCGGATTACCATTGCTAAACCTTATTTCAATCCCTGCATTTGTATCAAAACCATGTCAAACTGTGATGCCAAATCGAGCAAAGGAATTTTATTCACTAATTTAAATACTTATCACGTTAAATCAGTACTAAAGCAGTAGACAACTATATGACTGTTTTAAATACTATGTAGGCCTATGAAGACGATACCGAACATTAGTAAGAATATTATGTTGGTATTACATATTTGCTGATATGACACTTTATGTTTTCTTAAACCATATCTTTGTATGATGTCAGAAGATAACTCTCTTGAAACAGTGACATAAAAGACTTACAAAAAGAGTTGATAAATTAATTAATTACATAAAGGCCTAGGTATATATATGTCTCAGTTCTACTGGGTCTGAAGCTTATAGTCAGCTCATATATGACCAGCTGCCAGAGGCAGACGTAATGATGAGATGCTAAGGCTCTTAAGCTGCTTATAAATGTTATACTCACTCTGTGTGAAGTTATTCCCCACACCATCCATATTTTCCTCCATCTCAGACATGTTGATCTCAGGAAATGATGCAGATGCAGGTACAGCACCAGAGTGGGTGTGGGAGACAAGAGTGATGCTAACAGACTGTTGCACCTGTCTCCAAAAGGACCCACCCAACTCCACTGCAGTGGCATGTGCTTGATTCATTAAGACTAATGGCTTTCATTTATTATGTATTAGGATGTACAATAGAATAACAGAAAATATGTCTATTGTTATTGTCCATTATGATATCATTTAGTTGATTTAGAATGCATGAAAAAAGTCACACACCTGTAAAGATAATTTTTGTTTCATCTACTCCTCTTACATATATTTCCCAGCATCACTGCATGAGGAAATATTTGAGCTCCATATAAGGTCATAATTCGCAACCACATCTGGAATTTATGTACATCTTTAACGATTTACTGCTCGTCACTGACAGTCTGACACAGACATGACTGGTCAGACAGTCACAAGATAATTATCACTATCATTAAATTGGTGATTGATATACCTGTACCTGGCTCAACTAGCTAATTATTATAACCATGCAAAGGTTAAGGTACGGTCACACAGGTCTGATAAAATTAGTTATAACCATTTTCGCATTTTCTAAAAGTTATTTGGGCTAAAAATTTGCAAAGCATTTGAATTTATAGGAATGAAGCGACAAAATGCCCAAATACGCCCAACACCTAAATTTGCAAATTCAAACTTCAACCCAAACCTAACCCTAACAATTTGCTAACCCTAAGAAGTGAGACTGTAAGAAGTGAGACTGAACTCACTGAAGTTAAGATCTTATTGATTCATTCCAAATATTTCAGCCATATCGTCATATTTTGTGTAAACTAAATATCCACTCAATTATGGAATAAATGGATTCATTAACATTCCATGGGCATACCAAATGCAGTTTTTCATTGCTCGTACACTGGTACTACAGTACTACTGCAACAATGTGTAATATTTGAACAATATTTGAAATGACATTTTTGAGGTCTGCATTGCTTTAAACAGAGACGCGCTGCATTACAATTTTTTTTTATAATAATTGCCAAGATTGCTCCTTACAGTTGTCACTAGAGTAGGATTCAAGATAAATTCCACTTGATTATTTGTCATATTTTTTCATTAATGACAGGAAGTAGCAGATAATGGACAGAAATGTCAGCAAAAAATTAAACCTTAACTTTCTAGCTGATACAAACGCATGTCTGTGTCTCAATGCTCCTGGATCTGAAGCTTAATCAGCGTATATGACCAGCTGCCAGAGGCAGACGTAATGATGACATGAGTAGGCTTGGAGTCCACACCATGTTGTGATGTTACACATTTAACCCATTGGTGGAGTCTTTTCCTTGCCTCCTCATAGACACCGAGTACAAGGTACCTCCAATCTAATGTCTAATTATGCACTTTTTGTGAAACATCAATTTTAAGTTTGCGCTATATTCTCCATTGTTATTTCGGCTGGTTGGAAAGACAGGGAACTTAAAGTTAGTTGGAGCAGAAAGGGGTTTTTATGGATTAGAAAGTTGGGGTTTGAATTAGTAGTAACATTTCTGTTTATTTTTATTCTTCCAAGCTTTTTAAAATAAATTATAATGGAAAAACAAGTGGACATTTATTATGGATCCTAATATAATACAAGTTTCCTCCCGAACCCACTTATTGATCTTTTTGCATTGATTGGGCCATAGGAGCACGTTTTAGGAGGAGAGATAAATATTTACCACTATGTTAAACACTTTCTGTGACCACACGTTTTACTGAATACAAAAAGATTTTGTCCACTCTTTCACGTTCTGCAAATAGACAAAGATTGCAAAGCCCCTTCAATAATGTTTAAGCACCTTGTTCAAGACCTCTTCAATAACCCTCCAATGCTCAAGAAACCCAATATCTCCACCAATTTGCCATTTACCTGCTTGTTATTTGGGTGAGTGGGCAGGAATGTCCAATAGAGATAAGTTAATGCAAGATATTGACCAGATAAAGTTCAGATTGCATGATTTTATTGACTTATTAGTCATATCTGATGGCAAATTCTACATTTTTAGCATTACTAATAACAGAAGGTTTTACACTTAATATAATCTTCCATTAAACTCCACTTAGGCGGTTTTCCTAATATGCTGAGCAGGATATATCCAACAAAAATGTTAGTTAACTCCCTCCTGAGTGCAAACTGAACTTGTCTTGCATAATAAAGGCATTAAAACAAAACAATCAAACAAATTAGTTAATATGGCTAATGTAATATTTAGTTATATCCCTCATAGTCGGGAGTTGACTAAAACAAATTTAACTATGAATAAGTTCTATCTTATCTATATTTTAAATACAGTTTTATCTCATCATATTGTTGTTGGTTATATCACTACGCCTTCGGCGTTGGGATATAACCAACAAAAATGTTAGTCAACTCCCCCCTATTCGGGATATAACTATTACATATACAAACCAGTGAGGTCTCCCCTTATGCAACAATTGTTCATATAATGAAAAAATAATAATTATATATTTTGTAAATCTTTTTGCTAAATAAAAGAATCTGAATCTGAACCTACCACCCAAAACATCACTGGCAATGCTAAATGTTATGTTTTAAAATCTACAACTATCATGTTTAAATACCAACACTAACTCTTCTATGTCCATGTGAGTCATCGGTAAAATGTTTACAAATCATCAAAGTTATTTAGTGCAACAAATACATATTTTAATATTCACATCAATTAACATGGATACAATAACAGATTTTATGTACCAAGTGAGGTTGTTATATCATGGAACTATCTCTAATCAGCTAATATGTCCCTGGTTATATCCTACCTTTTCTGCGCCAAATCATATTCATAAATGTATATACCCAAAAATATTGGCACCTGAGGACAGGCTTAATACGTTAAAGTCCTTTTCCTGTTAGTGCGACAGTGATGACATACTGCAGTATGGGACAGATGGAGAGATACATTGCCCGTTACTTGGCTACATGTACCTGTGCATGTATGTATGTTACATGTAGTCATGTCAATGTCAAGTCATATGCTAGGAGAATGCCAAGTCAAGGGACTACACATTCTTCATTCTTCTCTCCTTTTTTTTCTTTCATTCTATTTTTTTATTAAATTTTGGTTGACTTATTTATACCAAATATAGGAGCACTACAGCAAATCAGATCAATTCTTTTCTAAATTCTCCTAATTTCCTTATAAAGAACATCGATAACAACACAACAGAGATTTATGCTGATTTCATCATAAAGAAAAAGCATTTTCTGACTCCTGAAGAAAATATGCACTACAAATAAATATATATAAATAAATAATATATATACACATATACACCTCCAGTACAACACAATATTTTGATAATTATGATAATGCAAAACTTAGAAAACTGCTGATTGGCAGCCTTTCAGTTACATGTTTTATTTCATTCTAGAGAGTTCTAGACACGTCAGACCTTGAATCACAACAAATGCTGGGTACAGGCACAAAATCAGCTGATGTAATATAACCGCCTACAAATGAAAACAGGGGCATTTAACAGAAGGAAAAACATGTCACACAATTATTGATAGGACCAAGGGTCTTTCAAATAACACCAATGCAAGTACATTATGTTATCTGATGGAGGGACTGATGAATCGGTCTAGCTATATATTATATGGCCTTTTAATTGATACATTCATCAATTATCTAATGTGTATTTTTTATCAAATGATGATGTAAAACCAGCTAGTTTGTGGCTACTTTTAACTTATTATAAAAATGTACTGAATCTTTTGGCAGCACAGCTAAAAAAGGTCAATCGAATGTATGTTAAATTCTCCACTACTACATTCTGAATATTCATTATCGTTGAGAGATCTAAACACACTGCAAAGTTTGCATATGATTTTACAGAGTATATTTTTTGATGAAAAAGTATAGAGTGCAATATATATCATGGATGATATTTTATTGTCAATAAAAATTATATATATATATATATATATAATATAGCTGCGCAATATTGCACAGGCTCTCAGCCAATCAGAAGGGTTTATGCTAGCCCAATAACATTAAGTAACTTAGTACAACATATCTTAACATATCCAGTAGGTAAAAAAAAAACACGTTACATAAATCTAATGCAATATAAAGTGTGTATCTCAGTGAGTATTTGGGTCACAGGATCACTTCATGTTGCAAGACTTGCCAAACTCGGAAATGTGTAACTAACAGTGACTTTAAGGTGACAGGAAGATTTCATTGTGATTGTGCATTCCTGTGGAAAAGTTGAATTTTTGTTGAAAAGGACAAAACATTTGCTTGGAAATCAACAGGCCTGGATCATCACTAAAAAATGCCACAGAGGTAGTTGCGACTTGCAGGGCCACCAACACTGATCATATAAACACTTTTCTAAGAACTGGTATATGGTCCCTTCATTTAATATTAAAAGCATGGAGATGTGTTAAAAGTGACAGCACTCTAAAATGGTCCAATTACAGGCCCATCAGGCCTCAGTAAAACAAAATTAGCTTTTTGCTGATATAAAACTATAATTAAGAATTTTCTTAACTTAGAGCTTTGAAGTGTCAACAGTGTGGCATATTAAACAAATACATACAATACAGAAAATGTTTAGAAGTTTAACTCCTTTCATTATCGTGTTGAATACAGTTCTTGAACATAAACTAAAAAAACATAACCATATGTATGATAAACACGTTCCTTCTGAATTGTGTAATAGATTAAGGGCAAGTCAAGGTGAAAATAGACAGTCAAAAACGTTCATAATTACATTTTTCTGCAGAATGTATTGTTTTGTGGGGTTGTTTCCTATTGCAAAGGGGGAGTGGGTAAGGGGGTCGACGTTCATTCAACCATGTCACTGTTCAGGTCCTTTATTCATGACTCATTTCATTCAGTTCGATGAAAAGAGATATTTCTTAGAATAAATCTCTTGAAAAGGGGGACAGATCAGCATGTCCCTGCTGTACATTCCTTAAATGTCACTTCATGGATGAATGGATATAAGAAACCTTTTTCTCCAATGCCTGAACTGCTCTAAATACTTTTCTGATGTGTACTCCATCTTAAATATAGATGTGTTTTGGAATGTATGGGCTGATGCCTACATTATATTACGTTTTAATCCGCAACTTTCAAGACATGATATATAACACTAGGTTTGTTAAAACTGAGCTTATTTAATCAACAAAACATACTGATATCTGCCACCTTAAGTAATTAGAATTTAATGTATAATATTTGGTTGTCGGCCTCTCTGATCAATGCTGATGATTTCCTCAATTTGGACCCATGCCATATATGGTGCCTATTTTATATGAAGATTCACAGGAAAAGGCACGGATCCATGTAGCAGTATTTATATCTATATAGTCCCATAATTTTATATGATTTGGTTAATTAATAATTATTATAAGCATGATCTATGAATGCAATAATGCAGAGATCAATTAATATGCAACCTCCCTGAAGACTTGAGGATTAAATTGGGGGTTCCACTCCACATGCATTTTTTAGTTTAGGTCAAGACTTAAGGGCTCTTCTTTATAATGACTAAATGTTATTGTGCACTCAGAACTCAGAATGTAATGTATGGTAGGAAATTAAATAACCTCACATTTATAAATCGAACGACAGTCCCTGTATGTGATATCTGAAAAACGAGTTAGAACCTATAGTTGTCCACAACAATACATGACACCTTGGACTAGTCCAAGATGACACTCACTGCTCACTGTCACACATAACGTCGCGCCGTCATTTGGAACGTCGCGGGTTCTTGCACGCGATTACAGCACTGCAAATAGAGTCACACATACCTTTTGATCGGTAGACGTTGTATTATCTGATTATGTGCAGAGCAGAAGATATTGTCAACTGTCAATTGTAGCTGTACTCATCCCGGAAGCGGCTTTAACGTGACGATTATAATGTTGATTCAATGCGACTCCGCAGCCGGAGAGTCATGAATTTCCAAATATGGTAAAAACGGTACGCTCAGCGCTCCGGTGGACACTCACCGAACCAGTTCAAGATCGTGAAAACATAGTGCTGCCTGGGAAGCAACCCCTCAGCGAACGAACGGCAACAGCGATGAACAAGAACGCTTTCCCACATTCTAGTCAGTCGGAAGTTCTTGACTCATAGGGCCTAGGAAACTTAAGCTTAACTAACTGGGCTATATCTGCTTAAAAACTTGTGTGGGACACCTGAAGTAAAAAAAGTGGCATAGATTTAATTTGCTCGCAATTCGGGCCACTGGCGGATCCAGCCCTGCCTCTACACGGGAGGGGGACCCTCTAGGGGAGGGGGGGGGGGGGCAAAAGCATGACTGAAAGAGATTCCTGTCATTTCATAGAAAACATATAAATAAGGCTGCGACGGGGGGGGGGGAGGGAGCATAGCTCCAATACCCCCCCCCCCCCCCTGGATCCGCCAGTGGTTCGGGCTGCATGGAATCCCAATTAGTTTTTATCAAATAATTTTCTACCAGGCCGCAAAAAGAATTGCCTACAATTGGAAGTGAATTAAAAATATATGTAATATAATATTATACATATATATTGATGTAAAAAAAATTCAGCTCAAGTCATTTAAAATTCGTAGAAAAGCTGGCAATGCCAACTCATACAGGCTGTACTGCTATAATGATAATAGCCGCAATAGGCATTCACTAGCCCATACACAATTGCTCATTGTGCTCTGCATTTTAGACTCAAGTGTCAAGGTTACAAACACGTTTCTTTAGTAACTTTCTGAGTATGGGTGAACAAAAAAGTATGATTTTTTGAATTTGTGAAATTACGCTTGAATACACATGTAGGCCTGTATCAAAACTAGAGACTCAAGACAGTTTATTCGTCTGGTATGTGACATATATACATATAAAAATAACCTATATAAATAAATAACCCATTAATAAACAACATGATCACAACAGACCAGAAGGATAGATCTAAGACCCTACCTGCCATGGGTCGCCAGCGAGCCTTCCCCCTGTGTTTCAGAATGAGCAGTGCAACATCAACTGTCCATACAGTTGTACATATATAGTAATGTAGGCAATGAAATCATGATAACTGAAAGCATTTGGATGAGATTCACAAGCTATTGTATCGTAACTTTTTCATTCTGTTTCATTCAGTAATTAGAGAATTCCTGAGTGCAACCACTGCATAACACACAGATTACCAATAATTTAGATAAATTCACGAGCTATAATATTGCAGCTATTTCATCTATATGCACAATTTGAGTGTAATACTTTTGACAGCCAGACTTATACATAAAATTTCATTTACTGTTATTTTATAAATGTAGTCATGTATTAAAATAGAAACCAGAAGCCAGAAATGAAAGGAGAATCCCACAGGAACCGATAGATACAAAAAGAGTATATTAAGGAGGGGAGAAAGAAGAATGCAGAGAGGGAACCTGATAGAAACACGAAGGAAAATTCAAATCAGACATGTCACAGGAGAGTGATAGTAGGGATTTTATGGCATTAGAAGTTTACCTAACCTAAGTAGTAGTTTGATTGATTTAAATGCAAACATATATAGCAGTTTGGAGTAGTGGATGTTGCAGAGTAAGAGTTAATTATATGTTGTTTAATATATTTTGTGAAACGCGGAACAGTGTGAGTATGGACTTTTTCTTTGATATTGAGGGAACAATTATTATAAAGATCTGGTAATCTATGTCTGATGCTCTTGTTCACATAAATATGTCTGCTTTGAGGGTTCCTATAATCATTTGTATATCTAGAATTATATTCATGAAATTCTGATTGTCGCCTAAACATAAAAGCTTGGAAATAATATGGTAGTAAGTGGTTCTCTAATTTGAACATAAACTTGAATTCCTGTAATTTGAGTATGTCTGTTGCTTCTAGAAGTTTTAATTCTTTAAACATTGGTTCTGTTTGCGCATTAAATTTTGCATTTACAATTAATCTTACAGCTTTTTTCTGGAGTTTTAATAATTTATGAATGCTGATACCCCAAACTAACACACCGTAGGAAGTACAAGAGAATGATATAACATCATTAAAATATTTTTTGGCAAAAAATATTTCAATTTAGAAATAATTCCACTATTTCGAGATACTTTTTTTTGCAAGATAATTAATATGTGATGCCCAAGTAAGATTTGTATCAAAAAACATTCCCAAATAGTTAAATTCATTAACAAAGTCAATGGTCACCTCATCAAGTTGTATCTTAATTTTCTCTACTTTTTTCTGAGCATTGCTTTTGTCTTAGATCCGTTCATTGAGTGAACCATGTGCTAATCAACTGAATTACTCTATTAATGTATCTTTCTAGATCATGATTAAATAGAGCAATATCATCCGCATATACAATTGGTTTAAACATGTTGCAGGCCTTCATCAAATCGTTTAGGTATATTATAAAAAGTAAAGGTCCCATAATGGAACCTTGTGGAACCCCTGTATGTATGTGGCTTAAACTTGAACAAGCATCGTTAAAAAAAAACACATACTGTTTTCTATTAAAAAGATAGATAAAACCTGCAGACTAGTTCAAACAGATATATTTGTGTTATGAAAGTATGCATTTAAAGTTTTCATATAACTCGACTGTCTGTATCTCATACACCAGCGACATTATATTGAAACCATTTCAAATAGGCCTATAAGCCCCATGTGTAATGAGATTCTTTTGCATTTATTACAGCAAATATTTCATAACTCACAAGCTCAATTAAGCCAAGAAAACTTAATATTTTCCCCCTTTATTTTCTAAACCCCCCTGATTTTTATCCTATAGCTCAGAGATGTGGCTTGCTCTAAATGGGCTGAATTTGCTGGTTAATGAGCCAAATTAGAGTCATTGACGGTTGAATCATGGAGCCACCAGTTCTGGCTCCATGGTTGAATGTTTTGAAATGCTAATGCGTCGCTTGTTGGCTGACCAATTATTGGTATGCATTTTGCTTTCTAGAGGGCTACGGCACTAGTGTCTACGGAATTGCTGTGAAATCAGGCTGCACAGAGAAGGAGGCCTTGCTTTGGGAAGATGGATAAATAAGAGCAATTGACCTACTAAAATTAATCAATGTAAATAATAGATTATTGTAACGAAACATTTCCTTTATTTACATAACCGATGCACGCATTACTTATATCTTTATGAAAAAGTGACATCAACTGTTACACCTATAACTACTTAATTATTATGTTAATGTTATGCAAACATTTACAATTATTATGAAGTTCTTTGATGTAATAAATTTGTGTTCTGAGAATGATCTCATTTTACAGTCACCCTTCATAGACTGACCTTATATAACACACCTTTAATTTGAGCAAAAAAATAGAAGGTCTGAGGTGACCAGGTCTATTGACACTAAGAAAAGGAACTATTTTTCCTACATATTATTTTGGAGTCTTGAATCATGATGGCAATAAGGTAAAATATTAGATCAAACGTGAAAAGCAGTTTCATTAATTGTACTGAATTTATACATTTTATAGAAAAAAAATTTCCGGATTTTCTTTCATATTGATAGGTAAATAATAGGTCCCTGTTGATATATGCAAATTAGATTGAACATTTTGACCAACCCTGAATTAAATGAACATTAAAAAACAAAACAAAACACGGAATCTACATTAAGATTAGCTTTAATTAGATATGAAACCTTGAAGTGATACACAGTGTGGAAGATCCTACCTTACCTAACCAGTTCCCAGGCAACTCCTAGAAATGGTGAACCCAGCTCCCAGGCTACTCCCTACTAGTCTCCTAGAAATGTTTAGCTCCCAAACCTATTTCCCAGTCATTTCCTAGTCATTTTAACAGAACATGGTGACCTCAATTCAAGATTTAATTGAGAATTAAAATAATTGTGGTTAGTGAAGTTATGTGGAATATACATCAGCACAGATGGCATTCAAGAGGAAGGGTATCTGGGGGATATTCAACAGGGGAGACTGAAGGAAATAGGCCAAGAAGACAACACGTGGTTTGTGGAGGTTAGTGTTCACCAGCCCCCTAGAAAAGTTTAAAGAGAAGGCCACGTGACGAATACGACTATATCTTAGCATGCTTAGGGGGGTATTTGTAGTTTGACATCAAAGGAAAATAACCAAAAAGGATACAATACAGATGCTGGAATCAGACAAAACAATTACGCAGTTTGAAGAAACCGTGAAGGAACTCAGAGCCTCATCAGAAGATAGAATAAATATTGGTACTATCCCTCCACCAGCATAGTCAAGTACTACAAAGTAAAGAACCCGAGTCGCCCAGAGAATAAGAAACTGTACGACAGGTTAGAAAAGGAGCAGAGGGCACTCGTGGAAGACCTTGGATAAACAATTCTATGGGTCGGTGGGTGGGTGGGTGGATTATGGCTTTACGTCCTGTATTTCTGCACCTGCTGGGCTAATTAGGACAGGCAGAGACCATGACAATGAGACGAAGGATGAAACAGCCATCCAACTTAGGCTCGACCTGAATCGAACCCGGGACGCAGCGGTTGGAAGCCCAGAGCGTCTGAGCTAGGCCCCCGCCCTATAAACAATTCTATAAAAGAAAACAATACAAATACGGGAGTGAAGACAGTTAATTGGGCTGATTACGTGTTCAGGAACTCACTAAAACCAAAATGCAGGAGGACGGAAAAGAGAGGCTTTCGAAAAAGAATAGCGAGATGTGCAGATAATGGATGGTCCATTTTGATAACGTCCTATAAGAGAAAGGTTTTTGGAAGATTTGTGGTAAGGCTAGATGAAGAATACAGAAGGATCCAGTAGAATCCAGAGGAACAGGATAACCAAGAGAATCCGGAGTTGAATTTGTATTCTCATGATTAATATAAGGTTATACAGTCAAATTCCTTACTCCCCCTTCAAGACCATCTCGTGCGGAAAGGGGTGATCGAGGGTCTTGCGTCAAGACTGGTATTCAGCTGTTATCTGCAAGAAGAAGGTATTCTAAACTACACCTAAGATCGAGAGACTTAACTTCAATGAGATTTATACAAGATCTACCTTTAATGAACATATTGCAATCCAGGTGAGACCTCAAAACAGAGATAAATTAATTATCTGCGCAGTATACAGGAGCCCTAATAACTCAGGTGACATCAACAACGACAAACTTAATGATCTACTGGAGAAAATTCAAGAGCTATAAATGCATCACATTCAATGCTTGTGGGCTATTACCATTTTGGTGAAATAGATTTGAATTCAGGTTTGACTAGAAATCCCTCTAATGCAGCACCAGTCTTCGCAGTTAAAGTGAGAGATTGTTTCATGTTCCAGATAGTGAAGTTTCCAACTAGGCAGGGAGATGGTGAGAGGCCTAATTTGGTCATAGTAAACGAGGAAAACTTGATAGAGGAAGTAACTCATGAGAGTCCCTTTGGTGACTCAGTGCTGTCATTTGAAATCCCAGGTGCTAGGGAGGGAGGGTGAAGAGATTGAGAAGATTTTCAATAAAGCAGACTACACTGCCCTCAGACCATAACTAAGACTGGAGAAATGTGTTACTTCAAGAAGGAAACCAAGAGTTAAACTGGGTCTGGAACCATTTGAGGGTGGGATGTCCTCAGCATAGAAAACATGTGACCCGAAAAAGGAAGTTTGGGCAAAAAGGATGTTTGGGTAGGGGATGTAAAATGGAGTGTACCGTTGGAGCAGGCAATAGTCACTGGGGCCAAGCGGACGGGGTAACTGCAGTTACCCCATCTTTCAACATGGCTGACATGCACGAAGCTGATGCATATGTCTGTATTTTGTGTGCTTTTCTTGGTAAATACGCATGTTTGATGATCATAAAAAAAAAAAATTGTCAGTACATCATTCATTCAAAAGATGATGCTGCAAAATATGCCATACATTGAGGAATCCACAAACGAAAAAAGTCGGGAAGATGGGGTAACTGACGCAGAGGGATGAGGTAACTAGATTATGAAATAGTTGAAAGAGGTAACTTGAGGCTTTCTCTGTCGTCAGTAGTTAAGCTTTCATTTATTATCAGAATCTGATGTAGAGAGTCATTCAATTTATTTTATTTGCTCACCAAATCATTGCTTGGATTTAAAAAATGTTGAAAGCCAGAGGTTTTTTAAACACATATCATATCACGAAAATAAAAACATCTGTCAATACACAAATTTCCATTTCCAGTAATTTAATGTTAGTATGTATTGAATAGAGAATTAGGAAAAAAGACTTCATATATGAACATATGCACTTTAAATGTTATAACAACTCTCTGAGCATCCAGCTGCAAATTGGCCTGTCCCTCTGTTGCTATATATGTTGTAGAATTAATTTAACGAGTTTGCGAAACTGAATTCATAGCCCTAGCCAGTGAACTTGGCCATACTCCCTTTCTTGCAAATTTGTAGTTCTTGAAAATGAGCAATGATATTGACAAAAACAACCGGAAATGGCAAAAAGTTATGTTAGAAGTATTTTGAAGCAATTTTAGTTTTATTTGCATATGACCACTCGACCACTTTTTATAATCAATTACAGAGATATTTGATGTAACAATTCAGCAATGAAACAAACTAATTATGAATACAACTACAGTGAACCATTTTTAAAGACCTTGTAGTGAAAATCACTCTAACTTAAACTTTGATTTTTCCCTGTCACTGGTATCTATATCAATTAGAGGGAAGCTTATTTTTTCCCAAGCGTTATGCTCCATTTAGTTGTTTACAAATTCAGTGATCCATTGGAAAGAATATCATGGAGTTATATCTTGGAAGAATTGTATATTTCTTTCAAGGTTATATATGTTCTTCATATCATTGCAGACTATTGTCGAAGTTCCTTTTGTTTCAAGGGTAGTGAGAGTCCTACAAATATAGAAAAATGGTGTCTAATTTGCCCGATTATTAATGTTCTAAAATCCTTCGCCCAAGCCAACAAATAGTCCTTTCACAAAATAATCAAATTAAAGGCCAATTAGAACAATGATATAATAAATTTGCAACTTCTAGAAGTGGGATATTTAATAATTGTCGAATTACGTTAATTTTTCTATAAAATACAATAAATTTATTTTTTATGAGCATTAACCTGTAGCAGACCAAAGAAATGATGAAAAAATTAAACTTACAATAGTATTAATACGAAAATTGCAGTTATTAAGAAGGTTGTGAGTTTTTATGAACCATGAGCTTCATTATTTTTGCACCAGGCCCGCCAGGATTGGAATCAGCAAAATTCGCCACCCTTAAAACCCCTAAAATTATGCAATTACTGTTTGTAACCTGAATGATTTTTGTGTGACTCAGTGTTTACATTATTAGCAATGTTTAATATTGGCGAATTTTGCCAAAGAACTCATTCATATCCGTGTAGAGTCATTCCAATGAGTGCCTGCATAAGTTCAATGAAAAGTCTCCAAACCGTTATTGTGTAGGAGGAAGTTAATTTCAATAAATAAATAGTCACTTTATCAAATTAGTATGAAATAATAATACAGCAGGTATCTTGCACTTTTGTCAATCAGACAATATTAACAATTGTTGAAGAAAAAATACACGAAAAACTATTGAATTGATTTACAAATGTCTTTACTAAAAGGCTTGGCTGATAACTGGTGTCATATTAAGCCTAATTATGATTTTAGTATTGGCAGCGTGCTTAAGTTACCCCATCTCAATATCAAAGTTACCCCATCCCTACGTAACTTACAATATGAGTTACCCCATCTTCCCGACAGAAAGAACTCATTCATTTCCGTGCAGTAAAAACAAATATCACTGAATTCACTACCGCAAAGGTTGTGTATAGTAAAATATGGGTATATCAAAGTCATACAATATGTTCTGATGAAACTAGTGACGTTGACCGGACCGATTAGCCAGGGGTGGTCCGGTATTTTCAAAAGTGGTCTGGTTCTGGTCCGGTCCAGGGGTGAGTGGTTCGGTACTAGAGATCAGACTGGTCCGGAGGCGGTCCATCGACATAACAGTTGTTTTACCAAATAAAAAAAACCTGGTTCTTGTTTAAATGACATAATTTGATGTATGGAATTATTTAGGATTGACAGGCAGGACAGACTAATACTTTCATTACAAGAAACCGTCAATCAATCAGGAATGATTAATAACTGAAACAAACCAAGATGACAAACATCTGGTGTATAATGAATTCAACATGCAATGCTGGACCCCCGGTCCGGGATTTTGGACCAGTCCGGTTCCGGCATTTTTGTAGTCGTCCGGTTTTTAAGCGGTCCGGGTTCGGACTGCAGACCAGACCAGTCCAAGGCGGTCCAGTCCACATCACTATAAAACAGTGCATAGTTTGTCCAGAATGACGTGAAATATATTTGCCTTCGACCACGTCAGCCATGTTTGGAGATGGGGTAACTGCACTTACCCCATCCGCTTTGCCCCAGTGATAGTGAAATTGACCAAGAGGAAACATCGGGCCTGGCAGAGGTACTTTGAAACTACTAAGGACAAGAGAAATTACAGGAGTACAAAAGGTTAAGAAACCAAGTAAGAAAATAAACGAGAAAGGCAAGGAAAGAGTTTGAATTAGCAGATTAGGAGTTGCGAAAGACAAAGTAATGCTAAACGCTTCTGGAGATATGTTAAGTCCAAGTCTAAAGCCAGATCTGACATACTTGACATCTGTGAAGAGAGTAATATGCCTTTTGAAGATTATTCAGCCAGCCAGATAGTGCCATTAGTGGACATGAGGAATTTGAGGTAAAGAGTGAATACTCGGCTTTGGAAATATCAATATCTCTAGAGAGCACATCCTAAAGAAGTTACTAGAGCTTAAGATATAATATATAAGAGCCCAGGGACTGAAAATCTTTACCCAAGTATATTAAAGGAAGCAGCTAAAGAACTTGTGGAACCACTGTAAATTATATTCAAGAAATCATTAGATGAAAAAAAGGTACCAGATGGATGCCGGGAAACTAGCCAAAATATGTCCTAGTGAGCTTAACCAGTATAGTATGTAAAAGGTTAGTCTAAGCCATTATAAGAGACCACCTATATGCCTTTAAGAATGCACTAGACGAGTTCTAGGGTCCACGAATGTACAATCCGAAAAGGAATATGGAACCAGGATGCAGGGCAGCATGCAGTAGGGGCCTAATTTTAGAAGTATTAACCGTGAAATAAATAAGAGGACCAGTACTAGCAAGGCAGCATCAGCAATCAGACTCAGCTAGCTAGTATATTTGCACATAATTGAATGGAAAAAATGCAGACATGCTGAACTCGGCAAAAAATTACAGTGAATACAGTGAAATATAATTATATTTCGGGCCTCGCCTGTCACTGACCCGAAAATTCTTCCTCCAAAGTTGGCATGTCTGAAATTGCAGTAAAGCAGACCCAAATTTATGACCATATTTAGCTAGCCCCGTTGCCATCCAAACTTTTGAATGCAATGGATGACGTCAAAACAAACAGCGGCGGTGATCTTTTCAAGGCAATTTTTTTAAATCTTTATCGGCGCTGCTGCCCCCAAACTCCCGCTGTTCGACAAATATTGTTCACCTGATATTATGATGTTTTTTTTATATGGTATAGACAGCAGACATGCCAACTGACCCGGAATTGCCGGGTCAAGCCCGGAAATTGAACACTGAACCCGGCAAAAAATTACAGTGCAATGAATACAGTGAAATATATTTCGGGCCTGTCACTGACTCGGAAATGCTTCCCCCAAAATTGGCATGTATGAGATAGTGATTCTTTTCATAATAAACGGATGCCAAATATGGGCATACATTTGGGTCTGCTTTACTGCTATTGTTGCAGGCAGATATTTGATTATCTGGTATGGTATAGATGAACTAGCTTCTAACTCCAGTACTAACCCTCCCTGGCTGAACCTAACCAAAGACATATCAGGGTCTTTGACCGGTATGACCTAACTCATGAATGCATTTCGCCTAAGCTCCGCTAGGAGGCTCTGGTACCACTGCGACATCTGGCGGAGTTGCTCCCCACCACAGCAATGCATGACTGTTTCCGGCAATAACATTGGAGTTCGAACAGGTGTCGATTTTGGCAATAATTGCCTTGTTTGTTCAATGTGTATTCTGCAATGGCCCTCAACAAAGTTGGAGAAGCGGCTCTGGCAGTGAAAGACTTGGTAAAAGGCGTTAAACCAATAAAAGAACAGCCAGCCAAGAAAGTACTGGACGAAGACACTTACACAGAGGTACATTGTAATTTGTAGTCATAAACTCCACACTAAGCCATTGTTTACATCATGTGTACATTTTTTAGACGTCTATTGATTCACACACACTGTCTCATGTGATCCACTAAGAAAACTTTACCTGAAATCGCATGGTTCGACCATTTTCACACTGTGTTCAAATTTTTTTTGGTATAATGACGTACATGTACAGTAGTAGTATGAAAGTGGTCAAAGCACGGAATGAAAAAACTTAATTTCACGGCCACTCATCAGACATGGCGAAAAAAGTGAGTACAGTCAACTCACCCCAAAGTCTCATCACAAAACCAACTCGCCCAATGATAACTCGCCCCCCCCCCCCCTGGATATATTTATTTTTATTTATGAAGTTTTTACTTAGTTAAGTAATAGTAGATGCACCTTATATAATTCCATTATAGCGCATGTATGCGTACATGTAAACGGCTGATCCAGCGGACCGCCGACCGCCATCATCATATGATCATATAACATAACAGTATTATTAAAAGCTCGGAGGCTTCAAGTGTAATACCTTATAGAGTATAAGTAAAAAGAATCTGATTCTGGTTCTACATTTATTGCAGATACAAGTAATAAATATAAATACAAGTAATAAATTAGACAGTAAGCACAGTAAATTATCGCAGCAGACGCTGTATTACACTGATCGCCTTGAGTAGCTGGGGAGCTGTCTTCATGCCATCAGCGTCAGATATGTCTGATGTTCTTTTTAATTGTGAATTGCATAGCACACAACATTACACCTGTAATCCAGGTATGTACGGAGGCAATTGCAATTGACTAATGACAATTAACCTTTGTGAAGGACTTCTTTACATTTGGCTAATTAAATTGATCTATATTATTAAATATATTTACATATTGTAATTATTATTTATGTTAATATATATTTAAGTTAAAGGGTAAATGCCTATCTATAGATAGCTGTTTTAGCTCCATAGACATCTTTTATTAATAAGCTCTATAGACACACAAATAAATATAAATGTATCTATATATATATATATTTATTTATAGCTGTATCTAACACAAAAACGCATTGTAATGCTTTTTATTAAAAATCAAGCTACAAACAACAATTATATAGGCGATTTGCTAAGTGGTGATCTTTGCCCGTAACATCAGGGCTATTTATAGAATAAACAAGGGGCTATTTTTAGAGCCAACATCTTTAATGGCAAACTACACTGTACAACAAGTCAACAAACACACAGTGGAAACAAATCAACAAACACACAGGGGGGGGGGGAAAACATGTTATGGGTGAGTTTAATATGGGCAAGAAATTTTTGGGCGAGTTGACTGGCCCCCATCAAAAGACGGTACATCGCTAATGCGTTGCGACCAACTTTTTTCGGACCGCAAGTTTCTTAGTGGCAGTGGAGCAACGGTGTTCATGGAACATACCGTTGGTGCTGAAAACTGCCACTGCTGGCTAGCAGGAAAACACTGAACCGTGGACATTTGTAGCAGAATAAGCTGGAATAGATAAGATTAGTGTGCAATTTTCCTGCACCTCTAGGAGCAGCCCCACTAGCCAAGTGCTAGTAGGCGATGTAGTTGTACCGGGATCGTAAGATATGAAGTGTAAACTTAACTTGTAATATGCCGTGACACAAGGAGTGGTAAGCTGTAAAGTTGGCAACATCACCTACATGACGATGTTACTTGCGTGATTGCACGCAAAAGATTGTTATTGCAGACGATCGCAGGTTGTACCATGCAGTCTTGACCAATAACCTATTTGTTAAGATCACCAGTATTATTCAAATAATGCTTTTGTATGCATCATGTTAGCAATGTCGTCACATGGGTTATTTCGCTAACTCGGTTCATATGCTGTCAACTCTGTTGAATGATCAATCACTTGCTGCTTGCTCACTGGGGTGGAGAATGATTTTACAATTTCAAGGGTTCAATTGCAATTAAATTGCTTGTCAGCTTTTTGAATCATTGGTTACAATGGTATACTGACTATCTGCTGTGTTCACTAATAGACTACTAATTCATTTCAGAACATTGAAAAGATCATTGTGCGAGACTTCTACCCAGATTTACCCAAATTAAAGGCGCAGTCCGAATACCTGGATGCCTTGAAGGGAAATGATGTTGCGAAGCTGAGGGAGCTTCACATTAAGTATGGCAGCAAAAGACCCACTGCCAACTCTAAAACACCATCAATCTGTAATTACGTGTCTTACATACATACAATTTTTTGATTTTGGTTGTTGATGTCAAAGAATTTGATTGCTATAGTTATTTTAAATACTTAGAAATATGTTGGTGTTGATATTTTAGTGAATATTTGCCGAGATCAAAGTAAATCCTCCCATAAAGAGACACTTTCGAGCCAGCAGGGGGAGCCATGTGCCGGTCCTGAAGCCCTTGTTCGATGATGGTATTATTTATATAATCAGGTCATTTAGTGTTGTCACAAAGGTTGTGAGGACCGGTATACACCAAGTGTTTCCTAATTGTTAATATTATGGCTTATTCTGTTTCATACAGAATTTAATTTCATGTATAATTGAAATGCAACTGAATCAAATGCTCATTTGCACTTTTAAATGCTTTCAGATTCCACCCCTGCCACATTTGAAACTCCAGAAACAAGACATCAACAAAATGATAGTTCTTCAATATTGACCGAAGGACAGCAAGGTGATGAACCATCAGCTCCTCAAGAGGATGAACCACAAACACACAATCCAGAACCTACAAAACCGCCAGGTGAGAGAAATATCTGGTTCCAGTCTGGAACAGAATGAAATGTGTGCCACTTCCACACTCAACCAGAATTGTTGTAATCAACAACAGAGGGGGCTGCCAATACACCCATAATGACTCAATGCATCCTCATACAATCAGGTCATCGAGTGCGTTTAAAAAATGTCAAATTTCAATGACATCTAACAATAATCGAGGGATTGGAAGCATTAGTGTCCCATACTAATTTTTATTGCTAATATTTCTATGGACTAAATTTATTAGTGTGGGAAGCATCGTATAACTAAGATTCCCTATGTTTTTAATTGTATCTAACACACAAATAAATTTAATCTTGTTGGATCTGGAAAAAGAGGTTTCCAAATCTGTTTTAAGTTCAGCCAAAACGAAAGCTAACAATCGAGGATAGTCAGGTCTCTCTGGTTCCCAATGAGCATTACGTTGCCTGTAGTGTTAATGAATGTTGACTGGATTATAAATCACATATTCTTGAGTAAATCTTTGTGTGATGCTTTTGCCAGGACGCCAATACAAAAAACACTCCCCCTCATCCATTAGAAAAAGGTACACGGGCAGCTCTACTTTGCACCTTGCTGCATGATAGCGCAAGTCTACACGCAGTAGTTTTTAAATACTCTTCATCAAGTTAAATAAATAGCTCATATATTTTTGATTGTGAAAGATTTATGTAAATTTCATTTGGCTTTATCTTGTTTTGCAGAAAAACCTGCTTTGAAATTGGATCAATACTTGGCGAAAAATACCAGCGAAGATAATGCTTCCTTCAAAGAAATCCTAAAAGAAAATGAACAGAAATTACGAGAAAAACACAGTTGGCTTTACAAGGAAGAGGCTGAAAAAAAGGCTGACAAAGAACAAGCTTTAGCTCTGCCCTCTATAGAGAAGCAGGTATGAATTAATTCTACAGATTTATTCAATAGGAATGCTGATAAATCATATCTGTGCAAAATGCTGTTGTTTGTATGCAAGATCATGCTTTTAATCCTTGATTATTTAGTTCATTTGGAGGGAAAAAACATACTTGGCTGACGTGGTGACTAAATATAGTAGTACTAAATAAGAGAATAAAAATCAAGAGTTTTCTATTTCAACTTCCAGTGTCACATTTTTCATGTATGTATCATTCTGTATGATAACTAAATAAATCATTTAGAAGTTTAAATCTTTAAAATTAGAAGATCAGTTGTGTACTTTTAGAACTTTGATTGTGCAGTTATCTACAAACTCTTCTTACTTAATGTAATATTTATTTCAGGCAATTGAGGGACCAAGAACGCAAGAATTACAGACGTGGGAGTATAAGTCAAGTAACCACTTGATGTATATTCCTGAAGGTAAATGTTGGGTTTTTACCCTCAGCGAACTAAGTCAGAAAAGGGTATTGCCATCACTGGGAAAAATATCTGTCTGGCATATAATAATAATGGGTCGGGGCAGGCAGGTGGGCATAGAAGTAATTTTGGGATCTCTTATCATTACAAAAAAGAGCAAAGAAAGCTAATTCAAAAATGAATCAAAATATAACTCTTGAATCATTTTCTCAAATTTCAAACCTGAGGATCATAACTTTTAGAGACAGCCCTTTCCAATGTTGCATTTATTCCTGTCATATGATGCGTTTCAAGTAAGTAAAATAAATCTGGGAGGTTCACTCGGGGCGCTATATGAAAATAGGTTAATCTGACATGGAATGACCCTCTTTCATTAGGCAGTCTAAGTATTGCTTTTATGAAGTTCTATTTATTTTATTTGCATATATTTGTAATTTCACTATTAGGTTTTCATTTATTACTTATATATAATGTAAAGCATTTATGTGTAGATATATCTATCAGTAAATTAAGTGATTTGAATCTGTATTGAGTTCTCCCTAAGCCAAACATTTTTTAACACAAAAAATTTAATATTAAATCCTTTTGGAAATTATTGAAAGGACTATCCATATATATAAATTACAAGTCTCTTTATATATGTAAATATTTAACCTGATTCTGATTCTTGTAGGAGTTGAGTTTACTACAAATGAACTGATAGAGCGCCAGAAGAAACCCAGGGAAATTAAACACCAGAACACGCGATTCAACATAAATCCGTTCAATGTGGCAAAGAGCAAAGATGAAATCAACCAAGCGCTGCAAACGCAGGCATTAAACAAGGAGGGAAAAATTGGCGTTGATGGAAAGGAGGTGTTTCCATCTGCCACTCCCTCTGTGAATGGGTTTGGTTTCGTGGCTACACCTTCGCCTGTACCAGGTAAATCTAGTGTCCAGTCATTGAGATGATGTCTTTGAAAATAAGAATAAGTATCTAGTTATGTTAATAGCTCATTTGCAATAAAAGGAGTATACTAAACAGTTGGGTATTGAAAATATTTTACAGGCATTACGGACTCTCCGCTTATGACTTGGGGTGAAATTGAGGGGACACCGTTTAAGCTGGATGCAAGCGACACACCAGTTCGAGCAACGCCTGGGCCACAATTTAGGATCCCAGATATTCCCAACCGGGATCGACTTGCTCATAAACTAGTGGAAGATGCGAGCAAAGCTCATCGTGCAAAGAAGGAGCAAGCGCTGAAAAGGGTCTCCGCGTTAGCATCGTAAGTTTCATGTCTATGTCTACAATGTAATTAAAACTGCCCGCAACTTATCATTAAAATGCAAAGATGACTTCTAAGTGATTGTCTCATCTAGCTTATTAGGTATGCTCTATATTTATGGTAGATTTCATCGAATAAAATTCATTCTACTATAATCTCTAGCTGGATTATTATGATTGTTCTGGGTTGAGATTTATTATATTAAATTAGATGCATCAGAAAGGTACAGACAAATTTTTATCTGGAGTGAATGACAATAGATTTTACATCAGTAAATTTAGGAATTTGTTTTTCATGAAGTTGCCCTGAAAAAACTACGCTCTAAATTTTCTAGACTTGATTCTGAGAATCATGAGGGTATTGTATACATGTGTCTTTCTTATTTTTTTCAGACCCAGTCCAAAATTTGGAATGGCATCGAAAACTGAGCGCCTCAACCAGATGTCTCCTGCAGCCCAGCGGTTAGCCAGTACTAAACTGGGAATACGGACTCATACGGACAAGGCATTAAGGGCAAGTTATACTCCAAGCCCCAGTCGATCACCAGGCTTTAAAACCCCCGAACTCACTCCAACAGGGAGACGGACCCCAAAAAGTACTCGTAGTGATGGTACGCCTGGAAAACGGACTTCTCCATCTGCTACAGACCATATGTCATTTACAGACAATTTGTTAAATTTGCCAAAACGGAAAAAAGCAGAAGACTTCTTTTAAAAACGACTTTAAATAAAATAAAAAATCATTTCATCATATAAAATGACTGATATAATGCTACTGGCTTCATTTGAAAGGTCAGTGAAATTACTGGGTTTTTTTTCTTTCTTCTTATTTTGTTTATTAAATTTGGTCATCATGTTCATTGATGCAGACCTATACCTGCAAGGGCTGTTTTTGTCACATACTACCATAATCACTTCTCATGTTGGATCGCATGCAATGTTATGAAACTGAACTGTGCATTTTTGTGAAACATTACTTGTTCAAAATAAACATTATGTATAAACATGATTTAGCTGTCATATTGTGTTACTGGTACTGGTGCATTAGAATACAGTACAATATGTTAGACATACCAGATGGAACTTACAATTGTGGGGTATTCTAGCTATTGTATCTGCTCAAACTGAAAGCAATATTTGATGCCCTAAGGGCTGTTCCATTTAGAAGTAAGTGGTGGGGGTGGAAGGTTTTTGAAAAAGCAGGAGGGGGTTTCTCCTTCACTGGTTCACTTGCCGGTATTACTTCAGTTAAGCCGTAGTCCAGCCAAGGGTTCTCCATAAGAGGGAGGGACAGTGGTTAACCACTATTTTCTTAATATTTTATTAAGACAAAAGAGGGTAGGGGCATCTTCAAAAACAAAAAGCGGGGTGGAGTCTGAAAACGTCCTCTACCACACTTAACGCTTAAATGGAACAGGCCTAAGCAATTAACATGATATGCACTGCCATTTAGCAGTATGATACTTTTATATAATGACAATTAAGAATGCTATCTTTGAGACATAACAATGCAGTAAAGATCACTAGACTACCATAACAGTTTGATTTTGCTCATTAGGGATTGCCATGCATTTGTCATAAAATACCAGTCATTAAAACAGTTTCTTCGGCTGTTTACACTTTAATTAAAATGGTTGTCTCATCATCCACACTAAACGCATCGTTTCAATGTATGATTTGGGGTCAAAAAGCAAAAGTTATCTGTTGTTGTTTTACACTTTAAATATTGGAAATACTCATTTTTTTATTCCGCCCAGCCAGAACCATACGTTTATGAACATAAATGAAACATTCAAAAAACGTACACACTTTAGAAAAAAATTTTTTAAACGTTTCATTTATGTTTGTGAACGTATGGTTCTGGCTAGGCAGTGGCCTTGGCCATGGAGACATACTTATCCTTATAAAGGCTGAGCAATGCGCCGGAATACTTATTCGCCAAGTAACGAATATTGTAGCTTCATGAGCTAATCACATGATCTGGGTGCGATCCATATTTGTACAGGTTGAACAGGCTGGAATTGCAAGAATGTAATGATAGAATATGCAAATGGCATTTTTTAGTACATTTCAGATATTTCTAGGAGTGGTACAATAGAATTATATCACTAAGAATACTGGATACAAGTATGGGAAAAGGATATATTAGTACTGGAGATAAATATGAAGGAGTCCATTTTTGGTGGGAAATTCCCCAGTTCGTTAGGGGTTTGTACAGAACTAAATTCCAAAGACCCTTATGTCTGATTATGTGATAGAAGTAAGAACACAACAGTTGCCATGTTGATAACATCACTGTTATGATAGACACGGGGGGGGGGGCACCATAGAAATTTAGGCTGGTACGGGGGGACTATGGCCCCATGGCCCCCTCCCCTGGATCCGCCAGTGATGATAGATATAGAGATAAAGGTACTTCTGTTAAATTTCTGTTCTGCAAATTTCAGTTTTGAGCAAAAAATGAGGTCAAAATTAAGTAATGTAAAATGGTATTTATTTTGGTGAAATTTCAGACAAGCCCAACAATACATTTTCAAACATGCTTATTGTATTTACATACAGGAAATTTTATTATACATGGACAACAAATGAGTATGATATCAGGCAAAGCAGATAATAATGCTAGTTACGAAACTGTAAATATTCATACAAATCTTTGTTGAAACAACTACTGAGCATGCTGAAGCAATTAATGTAGAAGATATGACATTTTTTAATGTGAAAAACAAGTCCATTGCCTTTCTCGCATTAACGCCATACGAAAGTACTTGCCAGCTGCAGTTTCTCTCTCAATAACTCTTCATTATTTAGTTAGTGCACATGGGATAATTGCTTTACATACAGTCTTCTATAGAACTCTACTCAAACATTCCACGTCAGACTTTTAATACTTGCCCTAAAGAAACTCTGTTAAATATTAAATATCATAATTGATACCAATATCATAGTTATTCAAGCACTTCCAATTATATACATCAAGATCAGTAAATATGACTTTATGAAGTGTCATACTTAACTTGATTATTCAACGAGTGGCTTTAGAATTATGCTATTACATTGTGAGCAATCGTATAAAACATAATACTAAAGCACAGACATATCTTTCTAATTAGAATTGCATACTACATAAATTCTACATAAAATACTGCACATTCCATTTGTCATACATATTATTAAATTCATATTAGGACAAATTTTATAAAATTCAATGATTGAGGTTCTTTTATTCAATCACACGATCATTGCAAGGAATTGCCACATTCTCTTTCATTTTTTTTGACGTGAGAAATCAACCTTCTCCATTCAAATTATTGGAAAAATATTACTTCAGCAACCCCACACAATCAGCTGTACAACAGCAGCACCATGAATCGTCAATAACAGCATTGCTTTTATACACATGCATACTTTTTTTTACACATTAATCAATGCTCCCTTTTGATATGAATGAATAGAAGAAAACAAAAATCTCTCAACAAGACCATCATTATGAGATAAACTGAAAATTATAGTTGACAACGTAACTTGTCTCTCTCTATTAAATCGGTGATTTTATTAAGTTCATATCTTGTTCAAAATATTTACTAATTTGTACCGTAAATAATTTCGAAAGAGGCTGATGTCATCTGGTATACCACCAATCTGCATGAAGTACACAATCATATTTGTTGATGTTCATCAAATGTTATCGATGACAACTCAAGTTGATTTGAAATATCATTAATGCCTAATAACGGAAATCATCGAAGTGTTTGTTTTCTGTGACAGTCTGAGGTGGGACAGGGGTCAGCTGTGGAGGTGAACTATAGGTACCAACCACGATTTCACCTTGATAGTTAGCAGGATAGTAGTCCTCTTCCCATTCTGGTTCTATCTCATGATGGTGGACTGCAGGCATTGAACTGTAGCTCATCGATCTGTAGTCATGGACTGGTGGAGAATGCTGGTCGGATTTGATACTGTAGCTAAACTGAGACAAATCCGTATGAGATGTGTGGAGGGTCGCTCCAATTCCAGAGGGGCTAGTAGGCCTCTGGAGATTTCCATGAGCATCCACAGTGAATGCAGGACCAACTGCCCTACCCATTGCATCATACTGAGTGGCTGTAGTGCTCATTGAAGGAACCCGGATTCCTGAAGCACTGTCCGATCGAGGCTCCAGAGGAGCTTCAATTCTCGGTGTCTGGCCTGTTCCTTCGATGGCCAAGGTATTGCCATTATTCATCATCTGAAATCACAAAGATAAATGTTTTTATTCTCCAGGTAGGAAATTTTACATGCATTAACATCTGGTCTATTTAACCAAATTATTACTTTGCTTTGCAAGGTGAATCCATGTCGCCACTGAGCAGTGCCTTTTACATAAATGTCTATTATGTCAATTTCTACTGTTAATTTGACTTTTTTTTATAAAACCCGGAAATTGACTGTTATAGAGAACTTACTAACACTTAAAAAGGGTTAACATTGCACATTTATTTGAAGCAGCTTTAACAAAGATTTATTACTCAAATCCTCAAATATGCATAACTATTAAATGACTCACAGTTCTTGTGTGTTCGTAGTTCATGGCATACTCTTTGGTTGTGGTCTCAGTGACACCGCCACCTGCTCGGCCATCTACTGCGTCTCCTTTGAATCCCATGTTGTAGTTGCCAGTGACGACAAGATTCATGTCATCCGCCATGTTAGTGACCTCCATGTTGAGCTCCTGCAAGTATTTTTTAATGAGTTATTCAGCATTTATCCAAATTATCAGACAATTGTACCCAACTTGTGTCATATAAAAGTGTATGTGTCTGTATTTACCTGGTCCTCGTATGCCTTTTCAGACCACAGTGGATTCACCCTGCAAAGCAACATAATGATTTGGTTTAATAGGAGCAAATAGGCCAGATGTTGAAAGGCCCTTTTCAGCGTTAGTTTTTTTTGTTTCAAATTGTGTTGGCAAAGTCATAAACAATATTACAGTGGTCTTTTTTGGGATCCATAAGTACATGTAAGAACATACATAGCTTCATTTTAGGGCCACAATAATAAGAACAGACAATGATTGAAAGTCTCATAATAATAATATTATGTAAAATGTAGGTCAACTTAATGATTCTCTATTTTCTTAAAGAAGCAACTTTTGGCCTTTAAACGAGACTGACAGTTATTTAGAAATTTAAACTGGTAGCAAGCATTATAAGATGACCTTAATTAATTAATTATATAAATTATAGCCATGTCTATAAGTGTGGGAAGAGTGACCTCAGTGACCACAATTCAACGTACACTTTATGTGGACCGGTCTGCATTCAAAACAGGCATTTACTATTTTATAAGCTGCCTACAATTCGGCCTCCAATCGAGACCAGCTTTTATTAGAGACCTGGCGTCTAATCGTAAAAATACAGTAAATCAAAACACAAAACGACATGAACAGAACTTACATTCCGGTTGGAGCCATAACGGAATTCACTGAAAATAAAATTTGAACATTAGATGAATAGACTTCTTGTATATTAGATGCACACATTACACAGCATTTTCGAATACGCCATCTAATTAAATCTAGAACAAATTTTTGAAAACTTACAGTAAAGTGCCTGTCTCTTTTTCTTCTCACCACAACTGCAAAAAAAGTGCAATAATTATCATAAATTAATCATGTTATGGCCGCTATAAACAACTGTTATGTGTTTTCGCTAGGCTTTAAAATATGATCGAAGTTACAAAATAGATCAAATGTAGGCCTTGTTTATGTAATAAATACTGGTTTTTTTTTTAGGCAACAACAAAATTTTGTAATTTCATTGATATATAATTATGTAGATTATTTTCAGGAACTGTCACTTTCTAAAAAGGCAACTTACCAAAGGGCAATCAACCATGGAAGACAGCAACAGAGCAGTGCAAGAAGGAGCAATAAAAGTAAAACTGCAATGATGGCTCCCAGCCATTTCCAAGCAAAGCCTGAGTACACTGATCTTGTCCTCTGGAATAAATATACAAATTATCATCTCTCCGGCATCCCCTTTCGAATTCATTATATTTCGTCTTTTGCTTAGATTTACTTGTTTCAATTTGGTATCACATGCCATTGGGGGGGGGGGGGGTAAAGAACTATGTTTTGGAGGGGTCCAACAAACCCCGTATACTCACTGAAAGATCCCCCCAATTCCCCAAAAAAGCCTCTTTAACTAGTTACCCAGTTGTTTTAATTTAAGACACATTTTTAGTCAAGAATTTTGTAGGGAATCATTTAAAAAGAACCTACAAGGGGCACTACGATTGTAGCAAATAAAAGGACAATATGATGACGTCACGACACTATTTTTGCATGGATGACGTCCTTTAATTTAATACTTATCTGCTAGGGTCACAGCGACCTCTGGTGGTACTTTTTCTCCCCATTGCTGGACACCATGTAAATATGATAATAAACTACACAGGCAAAAACTTTAATTATTCATACCTTAACTGCAGCAATCCTAATACCATCTGCAATACCAATGGCGTTTCCCCCTGGAGGCCAGATGATTCCAACCACGGCATCTGGGTCATACACCTCTTCCTCATCTGGGTTGACAATGTGGATCAGAATGTCTGTCCTGTAACAAAAAATTCTAGGTTGTCATTGATTCATTGCAAACATCCAAAATTTAAGTGATGCATTGACTGAAAAGGACTACGATAATTTCTCATTGAAATTTTGGATAATTTTTCTTTTTTTGGTAGTTATTTGACGATAGATTAATTGATTCAAGTGCCCTTTCATTTTATTTTTTTTCTTTATAGTCGTAATACATCAGTATCGTCAGAATCTCAGTTGTATAGTGTGAAATTTAACCTTATGAATATGTGAACGGCTAATGGACTAAATGCAAATGACACTAAAACTTGTATGTCAGGAGCACTAAGTTTTAAAAACCAAGAGTCAATTTTCATACAAAATCCTTGAAAATCATTTTAGAATTCTGTCCAACTAAAGAAATGTTTGGCCTCAGTTTTTCATCTGATAAAACTTACATGGTGGGAATGATGTTCCTCTCTTCATTTATATGGTAATGAATATCATTGATACAAACAACAGCATTTGGGTTGCCAAGTTGCTCTTTGATGTACCTGAAATTTTCAAGTAAAAAAAATTAAAACATTTAATGTTATTTATTGATCAAACTAATGCTTTGCATCTAAAATCAGAAGGAATCAAAGTAATAGCGATTCAGTATTTATTTACACTTACTCTATGATTTGCGCTTGATCCTTCTTGACTTCCCGTAGTTCTTTTGAAGTGGTCAATGTTATTTCTTTTGCAGGGTCAGTTACCCAAATCTGCAATGGTACAAGCAAACACAATGGTCAGCCTGGCTTTTTGGTCACTTTAGCTCTTTGTTGCGACTCAAATCAAGAAATACGACTTAGAAAACAAACCTGCGCATTAGTAGTGCCTAGATTGCCACCAGTATCTCTTGCAAAAATTGCCATTTTAAAGTAGTTGTCGTCGTATTTTTGCATCAGGTCATTGGTGAATATGGTTCCGTTGGTCCGAATAATACGGAAGGTAGTGTTTGTTGCTCCAAACCTTGAGAATGAAAAACACAAAATACATGATAACATTGGATTGCAAGGTGAACAAAATTGCATTCGTGGCATTTCAGTTTAAGGCAACCTCCAGGAGAACAAAACGATTGTTTATCTGTTAAGCTCAGGCCTGGATTAGAACAATATGAAAACCACACGAGTCACTGATCTGTTTGACAGATCAGACGAGGTGGGTGCGTATTCCCAAATTAACTTCAGCCATTTGTAACTTTTAATTTTTAAAATTGAATGAAAAATTACGAAGTTATTGAATAAAATGTATCACGAAACAATAGAACGTATTTCATCCTTATTTGGGCAAGGCAATGTCATGAGCAACGTCATGTGCGTCTCGATTCGTTACATTTTTTTGGCCATAACTTTTTTTGCAAAATTTAAAATTTATTCAGTAGGTAGAATATTTGTCTACCATAATTTGATACGGTGCTTAATACGGACAAAGTGAAGCAGCGCTTTTTTGGTGGTTCCTTATTTGGGCATACATGAATGTCATTCTGTGTGGAATGAAATGCAGATCGCCCAGCCCATATCACCCCATTTCATGTGATATGGCTGCAATTGTGGAATAATATTAAAAATGCCATTCCCTACAGATATACCAAAGTTCCACATGTTAGTTACCATCTTTCTTAATCAGTTTCTTACTTTGGTGAGTTTTCCCTTTGACCAAACACTTTAATCTGACCAATGCTGTAAACAATACTTGGAGAATCACTATCCTCCGCATAAATGGTTGTGACGCTCTTGCCGATAGGAGCATTGACCGACACACCTACAAATAAAACAAATCATGAAACTGACATTTAAAATGTCTGAATATTAAAAAATCCCCATCAGCTGCTTCATTCTCAAGAGTATAACTTCGGGAGAATATGAACAAGTATCACTTACATGCATGGTATGAATCGAGACCGAAGTTAGGTGCTTGGTCATCTCTGTCATTGACATGCACATAAACGGTTACGAACGAAGGATCCTGACATTTTGGAGAGCAATTCGGCCTCGCTCCCACTCTTGGATTATTACGCCCTAATGCCCTGACAGCTAATTCGTAGACGTCTTTCTCTTCACGGTCAAGTTTAGCAGTGGTGTAAAGTGTGCCAGTGACATTATCAATTCTGAAGTATTTATTAGGGTCTCCACCTGCAAATACAGTAGATAGCTATAGCCACATAACCAGATAAGATAGATAGATAGATAGATAGATAAAACCATTGTAATAAGAATCACACTAATTGACATATGTATTAACTTTTGATATTAATACTGTCAATAAAACTATGCATATATAGGAACCTACTACTTGAAACCACACACAAATTCAAAAGAAAACTTTCTAAAAAGAAAAAGTCTAACTAACATTTGGGAACTTCAGTCTGGTTAATTTAACACTTTATTATAAATATTGGAGAAAACTCACCAACAATATAATAATTAATCTCAGCATTGACTCCTATGTCTTTGTCTGTTGCCTTCACCATTCCAAGTCTGACTTGTGGTTCTTGATTCTCAGTCACATTGAAGCGGTATGCGATTGTGCAGCAGTTCTGTATTAATATGAATACATATAGTTAATTGATATCTTGCCATTGTTAAGGATATCTATTTGCATGTTGAGACTTCAATGCAAATTAAAGGCCTCCATTTATTGCATATTTCCTTGCTGTATTGAGAAAAAAGTTTCTGTCTAACCTGATAATTCGGAAACTCTGGATAATTATCATCAGCGTCGGCAATACGAATGATGATTGTCCGGTTGGACTCACGAGGATCCTTCCCTCTATCTCTTGCTACTAAGGTTACCTGCAAATCAATTTAGCAATAAATACTACTTGTTTTACTGGTTTATCAATTAAGTGAGATACATTAATGACCTGTCTCAGAGAAAACCACGCCGTTTTCGCAAGGCAGCCATGATGGCATCTTTGCCTCATTGACCTCATTTTGATTACATAATATATTATAACATCATTACTTCTCCATTGTTCTTGCACTCGGTGACCGCACCATGGCCATTGTCTACTGATGACATCACAATACTATATGTGAGTGCAAAGAGAGGTCAATGAGGCAAATCAACTGGTAAAATAGACCAAAACAAGATTTTTATCAATATTTAATGAAGCCCCAAAGATCGGTATTTCTGCTGTTGCGAAGGAAATGGCTCCCAATGGCACCAACTTTGAGATGCTCCTGCATAAAAACTATTTATACAATTTTAGAAGTCTGACTTCATTTGTCATGGTTTGTATGGTCAACCTCTGGATGTGTAAAATTTCAGAAAGTTCTGAGAACCTAATCCAAACCACTCTGCATAGTTTTTTTCTCTGAGACAGGTCATTAATACCAGATGTGAAACTATTAATAACAAATAATTACAAAATTCATTATAACTTGCAGTAATCATGTAACTGGATCTTAAAAAATTGTTGTGGTATCCTTATATCTCTTGCTTTGGATCAGCGCAAATAAACAGTACACCATACTATGAATACTTACATAATAAGTATCTCGACCTTCTCTGTCAAATTCTTGGTTTGTAGTGATCTGACCGGTGACTTCGTCGATGTCGAAATAAGGAGTGGTAGTTGTGTTTTGGCCATTGTACGAGAAGTAATAAGTCACAACTCCGCTATCTCCCTGATCTGTGTCATTTGCTATTACTGTGATAACTAGTTGTCCAGGTGGTAAACCCTGAAATGAATCAAATTAAAAATACGGTTCAATTTGAAACTATATATCAGTTTAGATTCTTGTTTGCCAGCAGCACCTGTGGGCCTTATAAGACCATGTTCGATCAATGGACCATCAGAATTTACCTCGGACACTTCAAAGGTCTGGTTGTCCCTTGATGGTATGATCCACTGAGGTGGACCATTATTTGCAGCTTGGACAGTGATAATGACATAAGATGTCCCTGCTAATGTAGGAGAGCCACCGTCTCTGGCTTCCACCGTAATATTGTAGCGACCTGCTTGACGCACCAGTGGCTGGTTGACCCTGATTTGACCAGAATCAGGATCAATTCCAAAAAGACCTGGAACAAGAAATATATTTATATATAAAGTTATCTATAAAGAGGTACACCCATAGTAACCTGAAGACGTTGGACAAAAGTCGGCCTGAGCTCGGCAAATCAGGCCGAAATTTGTCCAACCTGTCATGTTTTCGGGTTACAGCAGTGTAACCTTATTTTAGGAACAAATTTCCAGAATTTCTCGCATTCTGGATATGGAGACCACTTCATTGGTCTGTTCAAGAATTGATTCCATGCCGCCTGTATTATAATTTTTGTTTATTTACATTTCTACTTTATATTTTTACATTTAAATTTTTACTATCTAATTTTAAATTTGTATTTTACCAATTTAAAGGACACAGCTATGCTTTGTCGCAGTCAATAGCACTCTATCAATGAATAATGATAATTATAGAGCGAATACCCAGTACTAGCAAGAAATCCAATTAGTTTAAGAAATGTGAATAGATACCTCTGGTGTTGCCTCCGGTTATAAAGTATCTGATGCGTCCATTTTCCCCCTGGTCTGGATCATTAGCGGTCACTGTGATGACCTCTGTCCCCACACGGTCCATTTCCACGAGAGTTGCATAATAGGTATTTATTGGGAATTGAGGAGCATTATCATTTGAGTCGAGTACTGTCACGTAAAGCTGAAAATGTGAAAATTTAATATCTACTCAAAATGTTGACAGCTGCATGTGTATGGATTTATTGTGTAGACTTTTTTGTATGCAAAAAAATTACACAACACAAAATCCATAGTGTTAAACATTTTTAACTTAATTTGCAGATGTTTAATGCTACCTACACACACTGTGCCTAGGTTCATACGATACTTACAGGAACTGATGCATATCGTCGCACTGACTCATCATTTGGACTGTCCGATACTCGTACAGAAAGTGTGAAGGAATCCGCTATTTCCCTGTCAAGGTATCGAGGATCTTTTACTGTGATCACACCCTGAAAAAAATAACATAAAATTATAAAATATATGCCACGTTTATTACTCACTTTAATTATTTATTCAATAAATCTGACACTGAAACAGCAATTGACTCACTGTGATTTCATTGATTGCCAGCCTTTGCAACGGATCATCAAGTTGGTAGCGTATTTCTCCGTAGTCACCCAAGTCCCGGTCAGTTGCTCGGACTTGGGTCACACTGGTACCAGGAGTAGCCGCTTCGTTTACAGTCACGTTGTAGGATGTCTGTAAATGATAACCATGTCAATTGTTTGAACTTTACTGTCTACACATCACCACATGTAAATCCATCAATATATATATTTATGACACACAAGGTGTACTTATTTACATAAGCTTTTCCATAGTAATAAATAAATGCAGAAAATAACACGGTAAAGGAGAACAATAAATATAAAATACATTAATTTATAGAAAGGTATATAAAAAGTTCGTTTTGATCTTCACTGGTGAATCCCCGAAGACATACATCTATACTGGAATTTTCCTTATCATTTAACTGTGATTTTTCTTCGGAATAATGAGATTGAGTTTCTCATGTTAAATCAGCATAGCATTCATCCTCTTATACTCAGTATATTTGACAGAAGGTCCTTAAACTTGGAAATAAAATTTACCCTTGCAAATACTGGGTTTTCATCATTGACATTTTCCACCTCTACTCTGATAGTGGCAGTTGAGGTCAGTTGTGGGTTTCCTCCATCTACTGCCTGGACAACAAAATTGACTGTCTGGACACTTTCATAATCCAGTGACCTATTGGTAGTGACAACACCTGCGAATGAATTGAATAATGTATAACAATTATTGATTACTGTTTACCATTATTTCTTCGAGCGGTGTCAATACGAGTTTCCGTTCTGGATTAATTAAGTCATGAAGTAATTGTCATGTAACATCCTCATAAATTTTATTTAACTGTTCTAAGCAATTCATATGAGCAGCTAGCACTTTACCTGTCTGGGGGTCGATTAAAAAGTAGACACCAGGATTGGAGGTGATCACATACTGGCTAATGCCGTTGTTGTCAGGGTCCCTCGCACTAATTGTGGTCACATAGAACCCAGATGGTTGTTCCTCCTGCACCCGGATGTTGATGTATGGGTTAGATACGGTCCATGGTGGGTCAAACACCGGCGGTCTATCGTTAATGTCCAAGATGTTGATTATCACAGTACCTGTTATGAAACAAAGAAAATCAGGTATCGTAAGGCATGCATTTGTGCATTCAGGATTGCCGTTCGCGACAAAATGCAACAAATTATTTAGTAACAACAGTAGGTTACCAGTAGGTTACCACATCAATATTTATGGTAATCGGAAAGCGGGTTACCATTGTTGAACCTTATTTCGATCCCTGTGCATTGACTTAAACTACGACACTGCATGGATTTGCATGAGCTGATTTACACTGAAAAATCAGTATCATTTATTGCTTGAAAAACATCAAATGAACCAGTTTTTCACCTGTGACCGTCTGCTCAGGTCCTCCAGATGTGTCTCGTACTAACACGGTGTAACTGATCCTGGCCGCAGTGTCTCGGTCCAGTTGGTTTTGGACTCGAATCACTCCAGTCATTGGTTCAATGCCGAACATCTCCTACAACAGAAATAGTTTGACCATTTATATTCCTCTTTGCTTCTACCTTCACAGCATCTAGACTTGTTTTCCATGAACAAGAATTTATTTACATACCCTGTAGGGTATATTATTTGGTACTGCACTGCCAAATTGGTCAAAACCACTGATAGGCTCAATGAAGTTGTAGGAAAGCTGAGCATTGGCATCTGGATCAGTGGCAGTTAGGGTGACCACACTGTTGCCCAATGGGGTATCTGAAATATTAAGGCATAGTATTCTACAAATCACAGTCATTATATTAACATAATTACAATTACAGACATGCAATATGTCGTTTTATTTCTTTTGATAAGGTTTCAAAGTTTCACTCACTTTCATAGACATCTATTCTTATCGTTGATGGCGTCAAGACGGGTTTCTTGTTGTTCGCATCCAGGATGTTAACCACCAGAGTGCCAGTTGCAGACAATGGCGTGGGAGTACCTCTGTCAGCAGCAATGATCTGAACATAGGAAAAGGAGAAATGGTCTCATGCCTTACGAACTAATCAAATCTGTTTCTATTTCAAATCCAAATTCAAACCGAACATTTGAGAAACAAACAGTACTCTTTTTTTGTAATTTCTTGGTAAAACAAGGTCCAGGTATTTTGTCTACTAAGCCTAGTAAATAACAGTTTGAGTGTGCAAGTCTCAACAGAAGATTTGCATTTTAATTTCATCAAAAATGCTTATCATACTCACAATCATGCGATATCTTGAGTTTACGTCATAATCAAAAGTAGCGCCAGGAGCCACTCGCACTACACCAGAATTTCCATCAATTACAAATTTTCCTTCATCGCCAGAATTAATACGGTAATAGACCTGGCCATTAGGACTACTTGGAGGATCATCATCTCGGGCCAACACTGTTTCAATAATTGTGTTAGGGGGAGTCGTTTCCTGAATGGTTTGCTCATAGTATTCTGACGGCACGAATCTTGGTGGTTGGTCATTTCCATCCTACAATTAAACAACATAGAAAACCGGTAAGTTCATAATTTTTTGTAATAATATATATCATACTTGAAACCTTGTGTTTCCCTTTTACATGTATATATGTATATTTTCTATCTTGAATATGTATGTCTCTTACCCTGACAAAAATGAACACTTCAGAAGTGTCTGAAAATCTAGCATCTGAGCATCTGACAGTTAGTTGGTAGCTGAAAAAAAAAGGTATATGTAGCAGATACATTTAAATGAGTGGACATTTATACGCAAAAAAGTCTATCACAATATCACAACATTTTCACTTGGCGAAAATAATTCAAAGCTCATAATCTAAAATATGAAATATTACCCCATATTAAACAGTCTGCAATGAGCAAATCTGTGTAAATTTCAATCTAATTTAATTCTTTATTTTATTTCAGACAAATACAGTTTACACATCTAATATATGCACAGTCAAAAAACATAGCAGTTCAAATAGGCCACATTAGGAACCTATTGCTGAATAAAAACTCTTCCACTGTACATGCTTGTTAAGTCCACTTTAGCAAGTGTATATCAATAAGTCTCATCAACACATGACACATAAGTACTTACTATCCTCTGCCCTGTGGCGTGGCTTCATAATCAGCAGGCCTTGTAGCAGTGACTTCACCAGTTCTGGAGTCTATCTGCCAGGCACCATTACTGTTGCCAGCTACTATGACGTAAGTGATGGGATAAGTGACATCAGGAATGTTGTCACTGTCTGTTGCCTATGGAAATAATATGATGACATATTTAAGTTGTTGATAATTAAAATTTCTGTTAGGTGTTGTAATAAATAAAGTTGTCACTATTTTCTACATTTTACAGAGAAACACTACTTAATATTTATACCTTATCTTCAATGTCAGAACGACATGTGACACATATAATGAAACCAGCCAAACTAAAGCATGTGCAATGTGTATAGCAGCCGTTTCTGAGACAAGCTAAACACCTCACTAATATTAAAAGTCCATGTTGATAAGTTAAATACTCGCAATTGTGCCCAATTCAGAATTCATCATTACATCTGCATCTGGTCATAAGGGCTTCAAATTAGAGAGAGTTTGAACAATGCCATACAATAAATAAAGAAATAAAAATACTAACCTGAACAAGAACTCTTGGATTCGGCACTGTCTCTCCTTCATCAATAAAAGAAGTGTAGTTTCTGACGATGAAACGAGGGGCATTGTCATTCTCATTGGTCACTCGAATGGTCAGTGGGACAGTGTTTATCTGGCCTTCGCCAAAACTGTCCCTTGCTAAGTAGGTGAGATCATACTGACGACGCTGTTCATAATCAAGGCAGTTGCCAGAACCAGGGGTAGGACAGTCTCTGACTGTGATTTGGCCAGTGACAGAATCAACTTGGAAGCTTTAAATAAACACAACGCACAATTAATGCATGTCAGGTTTTGCTCAAACAAACGCAGAGTATTAATTATTGTTAAGCCTGCAAAATTGATACGCATATAAACAGAGACTTACAGTTCAGCCCCATCACCTTCCAGTTTGTATCGGACACCTCTTTGACCAAATGGACCAGAGTCAATATCAGTGGCCTACAAATTGAATTATGGATTATATCATCACATTCTGTAATAATTAACTAAACTTAAAAACTCCAAATAAATCAAAACAGGCTGCACATACTGTAATAGTGATGACAGGGGAGCCACCACGAGCGGTTTCCGATACATCAGCGCTGTAAGATGTTCGATCAAACTCAGGCGGGTTGTCATTGGCATCTATGATAGTGACAGCAAGACGGGCATCACTGCTCAGTCTATCTCTGCTTTGTGTTTCTCTAGCAACCAACTGAAATATGTCAACCATCAAAAATATATGTCAAACCATCAAAAATATATCAGAATTATTGAACGAATTCATCTAAATCTGTTTATGAAGTACAATGCATTGGTCATGCCGATTCAAACAGTTACAAGAGTCTTACCCTCAGGTCATAGCGTCGCGTTCCAAGATCAAAATCAATTGACGACGGATCTTTGACTCTCACGTTAACTCTTAGTGAACCTCGTCCACGCGTTGGTGTCACCTCAAAAATGTCATTATGGTTCTCTAGTACCACTTCAAACTCTGCATTGACTCCCTGGAAAAAAAGCAAAACATAGTCATAAAATAATACTCTGGCAATCAACACTATCAGCAAGTAAAATTAGAGAAAAAAGCCAAAACATCCTTACCTGATCCCTGTCTATAACAACAAACTGACCACCAGGCAATACTGTTCCCATGGCAATGGTTTCTTCAATACGTGTGGTTGAACTGCTTGGCTCAAACCGAGGTGCAGTGTTGGCAGAGTTTCTCAAACTCAGGGTAACTTCTGTTGTGGCAGATGACCTGGTATCTGATCCTATTTGCCCCTCGCTAAGAACTTCTGAGGCCTGTTAAGTTAATGAAGCATTACAACAATCCAAACTTTCATTACAAAGAAAAAGTAGTTTAACAAACTTACTAAAAATGCAACATTCAAGATGGCTATAAATTCTTACCCTAACAACCAAAGTGACATAGCCATTGGTGAATATTGGTGAATTTCTTTCAATAGCCTGTGTGTTGACAATGTTGCCAGAATTAGGATCTATGCTGAAGAAATTGCCTAGGCCTGAGAAAAAGAAGAGCAGAAAAATATCCAAATAAAATTGCGCTATTGCATGGGGTTCATTCATTAATACCAATTTATAAACCACTAACCAGATTCAATGGAGTATTGAAGCCTGCGTACGTTATTGCGGTCACCATCCCTGGCACTGACTGTCAATAAAGTTGTGCCCTATTTCAAACAGCAAAAAAAAATCCAAATTAGCATTTTAAAGCAAAATTTCTGCACTTTTAATAGCAGAAAAATAATTAGATGTCATAATTTTGTAAGAGGTCTTACTTGAGGAGTGTTTTCATCGACAGTCGCTGTGAAAGGTGGTAGAAATATTGGTGCAGCATCTTGAACATCAGTGATTAGTACATTGAACATTCGTCTGTCTGTGTTTATTCCATCCTGAAATGGAAAAGTAACTATGAGGTCACCCTCGTCCAGACTTCGATAACATTTTGTGCTGACATTGGTGTTTTGGGTTTATTTCTATACTATATATGCAGTGAAATATGTCATTCAGGAACATTCGGCACCCGTATAACTGCACTTCTGATTAGTGATGGGAGTCGGTAGAATTTTTGTAGTCGATCATCAGTTGAGGGAAACCAACCGATGATCAATTTTAGTCGGTTTAGATAGCTATAAACTGATTATTAAACTCCAGATATTTTCACTTACAAAATATTGAATTGTGGAAACACACAAAGTGTCACTAACAACTGTTAATAAGAATCAACAGAATGCTTTATTTTCAAACCTTTATCTGAATTAAATTAATGCAAACATCGGAACTGACAAAAATCAGTCCCAAAGCATTTAATCAATCGTCGCAAATTTTTTTTTTTTAACTGACGATTGAGTATAATCGATCGTCGGCCCATCACTACTTCTGACAACATCATAATTGCCTGGGACCCTGAGTTTCTGCAGGTTATAAATTATTCCCATAAAAACAATATCATTGACACCATTCCCATAATAAATGTTTGCTCCTTTCATTCTCAATTGTGAACATAAATGATATTTAATGCGATAATATGGAATTATATCTGCCTATAATGTGATGGACTCACAGACACTTGAAGAGGTATTTGGAAGGCCTGTCTTTGCTCATAATCCAGTGTCCTTTGCAGAATAACATTGCCCCTCCATCTTCTTGTGTTTCTCTCAGTAACTTCTACTCGGAAATATTCGCAAGCTTGGTAGGTCTGCAACAGAATATTCCATGTTTAAAAAGATGTTTCAGCATAAATTACATAAACTACCACTACATACGTAGCATCACCTTTTATTAATAAATTCATTTAATTTATAAACATACCAAATTAGTGTTTATGTCGATACAAGCCACATCCAGAACATTTCCAAACGTGTCCACATCATAGGCCTCAATCAGCATAAACACTGCCGTGCCAGGAGAAGTGGCCTGAATAAAAAAAATAGAATGCAAATAATTTTTTACAATTGTTACCTTTTAATTTAACTGCACAAATGAGGATAAATATCAATCTATTTGTTTGTCTGTTCTCCTTCCTGCCCACTTAGAGGGTAGAATTTTAATCTTAATTACAATGGATAAACAACAAAATATTGCCATTTTTTATTTTTACATTTTTTTTTTTTATAATTACTTCCTCAGCTATCAACTTCAAAATTGATGGGGTTGTCATACATCATAGGGCCTACATGTGAGTACAATCAATGGCTAATTTTGCAATTAACCACAGTAAGGCTTGCTGATAGGCCTATACATTTGTCTCACCTCAGATATTACAGTTGTGTAATTTTCCCGTCTAAAAGTTGGCGCTTGGTCATTCACATCTTCTATATTCACTCGAACGGTTCGATCCACCTGACAAAAAAATTCCAAATTGGTCAAGTTCATAAAGATGTCTGTTCAAAGACGCTGTAGGCCTATGCCACACCCTGAACAAGTTTGAATTACATGTATTACTTTAGTAAGGACTTATCCATGACCATAACTTAAAATTTAGTCTTGATTAATTAATTTCCATTTCGTGGATTTCCGGTCAGGTTGTTGCGGCAGTTTAGGCAGACTACATCTCGGAACAGTGAAAGATTCCAATCTGCTGCCTTACGCAAGAATTAGGTCATTTGGCGGACGTTTGGAAACCCGTGGTCAGTCTAGAATCTTCTAACGTTTGACGACTTTGTAACACTGATATAAACTTGAATGAAACTTAAACATGAAATTTAAACTTGAATGAAACTTACTCGAGTGGTTCCGTCAGAGATCCACACAGTTGCTGTCAGCGTTTTATCCTGGGAAAAGTAATGCTTGAATTTAATGCACTGTACACAATCACTCACAACAAATCTAGCTCATATAGGACCTATATCAGATTCATGAAAATTTATCACTCATTTTCGTACAATATTTTGTCTACTTTTTGTGCTGCTTTTCTTAATGATTTATAGGCCTGATACTAGGCCAGACAAAATACTTTTCTGAAGTGCCAATTGGTACTTTTTGTGCAAATCTACAAGTCACTACAAAAACGATTTGATTTGATCAAATTTATTGATGAGTCTGTAAGGAAATATATATATATTTAACTTGAAAAAGGACAGCTTAGAATGAACTTAACTGACCTGCAGGCCATCATAATTTATTTGAGAGGTCAGGGTGACTAGACCTAAATTTCCACCAGCTGTATTATTGTAGACAGTCTGGACAGTGAAATATGGTGAGAGAATTCCATAAGTGACCGATTGACCGGGGTCAGGATCCTTGCCCTCCAGCATGTAAACCATGGATCCTAAAATAATATATAATTAATTAAAAATATATGAAAACAATTAAACAGGCAGATGCATTCTTGTACACTGACATAATATATTATGTCAGCTTAGTTATAGATAGATAGATAGATAGATAGATAGATGGATAGATGGATAGATAGATAGATAGATAGATAGATAGATAGATAGATAGATAGATAGATAGATGGATGGATGGATGGATGGATAGATAGATCTATAGAAGGATAGATAGATAGGATAAATAGATATATAGCATAGATAGCATAGATAGGTAGCATAGATAGATAGATAAATAGATAGTTAGATAGCTAGATAGCATAGATAGATAAAACGATAGAAAGATAGATATGTAGATATGTATAATCAAAAATATTAAGCAAAGCATATTCAATTAGAAATTTAGAATTGTGATGTCTATGTACGTGAGTTTTGTATTATAAATAATCATCAATACATATTTTAAAATAGCAAATAAATGAAATTCTGTTGGAATACTGGAATTCTTAAGTTTAGAATCTAGCCTTAAGGAGTGACGCTCTTGCGTAACATGGACAAATTGACAAATGTTGCACATTCTAAAGTTAATATCTGAAGCGTATAAAATGAAAGTTTACTGAGTCACGCAAGTTGACTTTTGGGGGTGACATTTTTTCACGAAAAGCAAAACTGTTGGCATAACTAGAGTCAGAGGGTAAAGTCCATTCTGTGGGTGTTACATATTTTGTTAAGAAGAGTGTTAAAAAATGTTAAAGTTTCCACAATTATGTCAAAAAAGAAATTACTAAAGTTCGCGAACAAGCTATTTCATTTGCCAGGTAAAAAACGACCACATCTATCTTATTTTACTTAATACAACTTTATTGAAGTCGTATATATATATATATTGAATTCGAATATAATATAATATATATAATGGACAGACATGGATTTTTCTCAGTGATAGCAATATCCCTCTGCAAACTTTCCCTGAGGTTTAAAACTCTTGAATTGGAAACAATTACTGAAAATTTTCCATGCATGTAACTAACTGGCAAGAATTCTAATAATAAGTTTGCATAATTATTAGGTCTCAGGGGCGGATCCAGACATTTTTTGACAGGGATGGGGGATTGACAAATTAAAATGATTGCGGGGACTGCTGAATTAAAAAAAAAAAATTTAATCAAAATGTACTAGGCCAAGGGGGGGGGGTTACCTAATTCTACTGGATCTTCAGGGTTGACCAAAGGTAATTAACTACAATTACAGTAACTACTATTATAGTAGTTAGTTACGTTTTGTCAAGTAATGTTGAAAATATGCAAAGCTTCGAAATTATCAATTGTTCAATTGTGTATGAACCATAAGAGCTCTTATGTACTGAGTTGTCTTAATAGGGCCCATTAGAGAAGCGAGAGTCTTCCTCTACCAGGTTGGTAGATGGCATGAGAATGAATGTCACTCACTCTTTGATAGCTCTGCGTGTGAATTTTTGAGTGACAGGCTCCATGAGGACATTCAGATATATATAGAAAGCTCAGAAATTTAGAAAAATTTATAATTTTAATAAAATCTAACATAAAGGTTTTTAGTCAATATTTAGACCTAGAAATTAATCAGTCATGGCAAAATGTTTTGTATCAGTTAGCGCTTGGGCCTGCCCCCTCAACATTGCATTTTATGATATTATTGAAAAAACACAAAACTGAAATGATAAATTATGAGCTACAGCTTACTGCTTTAATTTGGGTTGGGGTGGGATGGATTGGAATTGTACTTAATAAATTACTCTTATAAGCCAAGAATGCTATGCAATAAAGACTTAACTACAATATGTGTATAGGGCTAAAAGGGTGAAAAGTGAAATAATTATATATTTTAGAAAATATATTGAATAAAAGTGTGTTGCACAATGACTGAAGATGAGGAAGTAGGGTTAAAGTAAACAAAGCAAGACAACTTGCCTGGCTGAATGTCCTCCCTGACGTTGAGGTTGTTCATGTCTCTGATGAAATAAGGTGGTCTGTTTTCCCCCTCTCTGCCCTCCCCCCTGAATTCTCCCTCCCCCCTGAATCCTTCCTCCTGACAAAGAACCCCTGAAAAATGAAAACAACGAATTAGTTACAACTGTTATTGTGACAAACATATGTAATAATAATCAGGCAATGGTGCAAACATACAATAAAATAAATTGGAACCAAAGTTACTATGTTGTTATCCACAATCAACTCAGCGGGAATATAGGATATAAGGTTTCAAATTTTAAAAGCAATACATTTTAACATTTATACAATCATGGACAGTGAACACCAACATCAAACAGTCACTGCTGCAGAAGGCCAGACTGAAATATTCATGTATTTACTGTGTAAATTGGAACATATTTTTATTATTTATTTATTATTACATGTTATAGAACATTTACTGAATATATAACATTCAAATGCACTCGACAATGTGAAGATTAAATCAGAGTCTAAAAATAAAATAAATTTAATTGATGTATATAAATTAAAATATAAAGATATCAGTTATATTTCTCTTATAGGCATTGCAATACAAGTCTGACACTGATACTTGATTGAAATATCTAATATTGTAACCTAGACTATCCCAAGGTGCTAAAACTGTATTAGGGAGTTTCACGCATCTCTGCTAGTTTTGAACCTAGGCCGGGAGAATTCAATTGCCTAAATCTATTTGGCTTTCATCCAGTATTTTGTGGTGAAAACTAATTCCCTTCCAAGCCACATTGTATGTCTTAACATGATGAAAGAACATGTACAACGGCTTAAGAATCTGGGTTACTGCCAACGATTCTTGCTTGTGACATTTGACAACCTATGAAACAAATGACAAATGTGATCAAAGATGCATGATGGTGTCCACATAATCAACTTATTATTTTTTGGGCTTATACCATAGAGGGTGTTAAATCTATGCCTATACCTATAGTGAAAAGCAACTCCATAATCAAGGTTGTTTTTTTTTCTTCTTATTTCTTGCATTTTGTGATTCATTTGATAAATTACTAAATTCCAAAATTTGTCAAAGCTGTACTATGCATGGAATTTCAAACCTGGGACTTGCGCAATCAAATTTCACAATTGCATGCATCATAGCAGGATCCCCTGGCAGGATCCATAATAAATGCCTATTTTTTTATCTGTCACATTCCATTATAAAAACTTAGAGCAGCACAAATTGGTGAAAAATGTTACTTTTAAGTCGAATCCCCATTTTCTAACCCATAAAAACCCCTTTCTGAGGCAGGCTCTCTCTACCAATTTAAAAACATTCAATGATAATATTTTAAATGAACACAAAAAACAGAACCATAGATGCACCTGTAAAACATCTTTGACGAACTGTCGAATAGTCCAAGGGTTCTTTACAGAACCATTGGGTTCTATCAAGAACCTTAACACGGAACCTTCAGTGGTTCTTTTTAAAGAACCTTTGGAGAGGTTCCAAAAAGAACTACGAAGGTTCCAAATATATATCAGGCCAAAAAACCTTTGAAGGTTATATATAGACCTTTTAGTTTTATACTTGATTTGAGGTAGGTCTGTTATTGGTGGGGTGGTCTAAAGACATAAATATATAGGCCTAGTTATTAATATTGTCCGATACAAGTGCTTATGCTTGTGTTATTTGATTGTATGTTCTTGTCCTATATTAATAAAGTTTCTACTCGATTCAACTAAACAAAATAAAAAAGCTTCTGATTTTGTAAATCAGTCATCATTCGTAAATGCTAATCCGTGAATTACTTTGATGACACCCCCTCCTGGCACATCCCACTAGGATCCTATCACCCCCTAAATATTTCCCATTTCCCTTATCATGCTTATTTCCACATAACATGCATAATTCAAGGGGTAGGGTATTCGGTGTGATGTCTTGCATAATTAGCAGTGAGCCGGTGGATCTCTATCAACTGTGATACCTTCATTGAATGAGTCCTCAGGATCTTGTTCACTAAGTAACATTACAATTACTTTGTACTTCAGTTTGACCTGGAATCACTCCCCATGACTGAATACATTGCCAGCTACATGTTTTATATTTAAAGCACACGTAGCCATGCAGATTTGTCCACCTGTTATTCATTGTACCTCCAGTACAGAGTCCATATATAGTATTATCATATTTAGTATGACAGGATTAAAAAAAAAAACCTTTTCTGGTTGATAAAAACATTTCTGTGAAACAATTAACTTAAGTCTGCTATGTTCGCCATTATCTGTTGTTTCTCTGTCAGTTATAACAGACCATTTGTCAAAAAGTATTTCTTCACCCTACAGGAGATTTTTTTCCCTTGGCTGAAGTGTAAACATTACCACATGTTCTGTATTATTATTTTCAATATGACCCACTTTTCAAAAAGCAGCATTTCATAGACATAAACACTCTTGACTGTGTTTTAATGACTGGAAGAATGTGTGCAGGGACTTAATCCTGATCTTAGCATTATTCTCACTGACGCCTCCGGTCTTTCTTCAATACGGACAATTCACAGAGAATGACTCAACAGCAAAACAAGATATCTTGACATCTACCCCTCAGGGTTACAAGATAACAGTACATCGTTGCTATGTTTCCAACCCTACATGATATTGTACTGAACTTTGCCACTCTACAACCCTCTTTTGTTACCCAACCAATCATGTTGACATACAACACTAAAAATCTGCCTTAGGCCTTAAGACAATGTCACTTTTAAGAACTTACGTAATTTTTTTGTCATATGAAAGATACATAATATAATAAAATCTAATTTATCTAGATTTGATCCCAGGCCCGGGCACTTTTCAGGAGCTGGGTGTCGATCGCATGAGACGTTAAATTGGAGGTAGCATGATATGTTAAATTGAAGGTGCCTTGTACTCTATGCTGAGGCAAGTAAAAGACCCCCACACATGGGGTAAATGTGTAACATGGTGTGGCCTCCAAGCCTTATCATCTCATCATTACGTCTGCCTCTGGCAGCTGGTCATACAAGCTGCCTAAGCGTCAGACCCAGTAGCACTGAGACATTTATACATGTTTAGTCAATCACCAAACAATACAATTTCACTCTTATTCTTAAATAATTTAATAGATATCAAATGTTGATAATGTGCTAAAATCACAGTAAACAAAGAGAATCCAAATAAGAACCTATTTATATGTTTCTAACCATATTTTGGTAATCATATTTACAGATTTAATTTAGTGAATATATAATTAATTATTTTTTTCACATCTGCCATCAGCCATGCAAGTCCATGGTCTGCAGCATCATTCTCCAGCATCATTTTGCCAAAGGGCTTTTGTCACATTAGTACATCACGACTTGACACTGATAATGCATAAACATACAATTATCATACAATTAACTGTCCATAAATTGTCAATGATGTACATAAACATAGATGACATATATGAGATCGATTTGGATGACCTTAGTGTACACTTAATTCAGAATAACTAGATAAAGAATGCAGCATTAATGCATAGATACAGATATAGATATAGATATGGGAAGTGCAGCCCTCTAAGGCAAGTTCTTGCCACTATCGAGGGTGGATTGATGAGGTGAGAGAGACTGGAGGAGTCCATCTTAGTTACACATCTACCCCATGGGTGGGATCTTTTACTTGCCTCAACACAGTGCCTATGCTGAGGCAAGTAAAAGGTCCCTTGTACCACCAATTTAACGTCTCATCCGAACGACATCTAGCTAGGATGATGCTAATGAAAGGTGCCCGGTCTAATTAACCTTCTAATCAATCATAACTTCGACTAGTTTTTCTTGAGGGGTGACTCAGTTTACTGTGCAGTTTATTGCGAGCATTTAAAAATAAGTCATTGAAATTGGAACTATGATTAACCAACAATAAGTATCTGATGAATTAACAGAGATTGGCTCAGGCACATCGAGTAAAGGCCATAGTCATAAAACATATGATATAGTGATGATATTGGTGATAATCTAACAAAAACCTGCCTGTGCTTATTATGATGTTAGATGGATTTCCATATATTTAATACAACATACTCGTCTAATCATAACATCCAAGATGCCAAGAACTCATACGATACCCAAAATAAGCTTATAATATGTCCATGACAAGCAAACATGTGTTAAATATTTTATCTACATGCAACAAAGTCTTAGAGAAGTAGGCATAATATGATATATATATTTAAGCTAGGTATAATCAACTTACCTGTTATCAACAGGGTCATCAGTATAATCACAGTTTCAGCCATGTTGTAATCTGAAATAATATGACAATAATATGACAATAATTAAGGTAACTGCTACTGCCAGAGCTACACCAACTTGAGAGAATCCATGACAAATGCTTAACCTACTCACAGTGTTATTACAACAAGACAAGGAGGTCAGTTGTGTGCTGTTGTTTGTATTTTGCCTATTCCATTACTGGATCCAAACGAAATCTTCTGGTATGCTGATGATCTAACTTTGTCCAGTTAGTTTCTGGCTGTTGTCTTTCAGTAGCTATTCCCAAGGATCCAGTGTGAAGAGATTTATCATTCCACACTGTTGACCTGGCTGAGGGGGGCGTCTGCCCTCAAACTTAAGAGATCTTCACGAGATTCCTGACTCCAAACAACTCCCCCAGAATTCCAAAATGGATCCAGTGCTGTCCAAAAGGTGGAATAGGACAGACAAACCTTCCGAAATGGCCGAATTAGAAGGAATTTTCAGCGATCCCTTTTTGATGGAAATTGTGTGGGCACTGAACCAGCCACACTGAGCGTGTATTACTTCATGCATGAGTGCCCCTGGGGGTCGTCTCTCAAAATCGAATTTTCCAACAAGCACCTGTTTGTAAAAGGGGGAATTTTTAGTGTAATTTCATCACAGCATCACTTTAAATACTTTTAAGAGTTTATTTGGTTGAAGATTTCAATGGCAAAATCATGGAAATTGAAATCACTACAAAACATCAATATCTTGTAAGTAGCAGTAATATCTTCGGAAAACTTCAGGGGTGACGTTTGTTCCTACAAAATTTAACACAATTACCCCATTTATATTAAATTTATTGGTAAACTTCTTCTCTAAATTAATCAAATCCACATTTGAACGATGTATAATATACATATGTAGATAAGTTTTCCCAAGTGTCTGGAGGGCATGACATGCAAAGTCTTTGCTGTGCTCTTGAGACGGTCCCTGCTAAGCTGAGCATGACGTTGAACAGTATGTCATGTTTGCCAAGGAACTGCAATCTAGCCAGGCATGTCAACCGGTTTGTGATATGTGTGGACCCATCTGAATGGCTTGGGTCGCCTACGCCACTGAACATCTGTGTCACTCTTTGGAAATTCTTCAATATTTAGACTGAGTCCTACCGTAAACTGGGTCTCCTCTTGGTTCATTGGTGCTTTGGGATGGAAAGCTGTTGATCAGGTAAGTAATTTTCAGTCTAGTTGCTCATTAATTCTGCATATTTGATATGAAATCTCATTCCACACTCAACAACAGCTCAACAAACTTTGCTAGAAGTCGTAACTTTTAGATCCCCTTTGATCCCTAGTCACCATTATTAGCAGTGAGTTCTCATGGACCCTACAACTACCTCAAGAACTTGGGTAAATACTTATACCCCATAATGTAGATTTGACAACACATTACCACCAGTGGCACTAGAGTGTGGTACGTGTATTACAATGGCCCAACAGTGATCTAAAGCTTTCCCAAGATCGCTAATATTGCACAATATTCACCCCTAAACATTGTCTTTAGATTTAGTTTCAAGAGCAATTGCTTCACCTAAATTATATGCCTATTGAGTGGTTGGACTCTAACAGACAATTATACTTGTTAAAACATAAATATAGTACTGTTTATGTTCCCTGTCAACTTGATTACAACTCTATTATGATTGGTACTTTCCTCAAATTTAGCAGCTCACACTGTTAGGGTGTACCACATTAAATTTTGTATTGATTTTTAAACACAAACTTCAAAAAATCAATGTTGGCAAACCCCCCAATTCGTTTTTTAAAAAAGAGCAATATTGAATGGGGTTTGATGTGTAATAACACATTAGAGCCCACCAATTCAGGTCTATTCATGTTGAGTGTCTAAACTTCAAAAGACTGAGGCTGATTCATAGCCTCACGGATGGTAATGAATGCAAGAATCTATGATCAAGGAGGCAAACATTGCATTAATTCAGGTCATGATGCTGTTTACAAATCAACTGAGTAAATTATAATTGTGCTACATTATGTATAATATCGTCTATCGATGTTTATTGTGTGTGTAATGTTTCACTTGGAAAAAAAAAAGAAAGAAAAAAACACCCCACTCATCTCTTGTTTATTTTCTTATTACAGGCAGCCAGAAGTTTTGAAAAAATTCACCTAAATTAACAATGAAGGGCTTCCTCATTTCAAGCTTCTTCATCTTTTTAATAATAAATGGTAAGTGCTTTTAATTTCACCTCATAATAATATGTATTACTATCAAATTCCTTCATATGACATATACTTGTACTAAGACCACCTCAAAATCTAATTAGACCACCAAACCAATCACCATTATGATCATCAATTTCTTTATCCGATCTCTTTATTAAGACCACCTAAACATTAGTATCATTCAAATCTGAAAAAAATATGTCATGTTACAGGTAATAAACAAAAATGGGTTCATTCATACTTTTGAGGACACTACAGTATAGGTCTACACACACACACACACACACATATATATATATATATATATATATATATACATAGCCAGGTGGAATATATATGTAATGGAATGACAACAAAAAGTAATTAATAAACTATTGGTCCATGGTAATGAAAAGACTACCAGGAAATAACAACAAATTATGGGAACAAATAAGGTGTTAATAATTATATGGCAAGACGATAGATATGTGTTTGTTTACATTATGTATGTAATACGCCTCTATATACAGGTGTTTGCAAACTTTCTCAAAACAAAACAAAGGTGTTTTATAGCATGATCAACTATTTTAAACTTTGGCAAGATACCTCTAAAGGACATTTATATTTGTTTCAATACAGTAAATTTTTCAATTCAAGTTAGGCAAAGTTTCGACTTATGATTTACAACATAGAAACCTTTTACATTAAATGTTTTGTTAACTTTGTGGCAAGTTGTGCAAAACTTCGACTCAGGCACATTGACAAAATTGCATTATTTACAACTTTCAGCTTAATTTGCTACTACCTCTAGCTACCAGAAGGTCACAAATCATAGTATAACCCTGAAAGTCACGTGGCGGTATCTGAGGTCATATAAGGTCATCAAGAAAGTTAACACACAGCGATACATAATTTAAAGATAAAAGTTAGGTCAGTTTAATATATCCAATATCATTTAATATAATAACACAAATACACACAAACAGTAAGAAAACTACACAAAATTGATTATATACTAGGCCTAATTATTATTAGGAATTATTTAAGTTGCATGAACTAGTTTATCATATGAGGCTAGACATCAGCCTCAAAGAGCTCCAATGAAAAACAGCTGCACCGATTGGGCTACCCTTTTACATATCTTCAAATAATAATAATAATGATCTGTATGCCATAGGAATATTTTTGGCACATTACAACACTGTAAAAATAACTTGGGTATTATGTGTGTGTTTCTTTATTCTGTGAAAGAAGTGTTGTGTTCCCATATTTCTACGCCTCTGCCCGGCCACCAGAATTGTGGGATCTTTTGTAACATTTTTCATGCATTAAATCCCCTGCGGTGCCTGGATGGCTTAAGCCCATATTCCCAGAGGCAAAATGTGTGAAAGATGACAAAATTTATAACTCCTTGAAGCATCTGTTGCCCTGCAGACATACCTGGTGCATAGAGTCATTATCCTCATGCCTGGTGCATACTGAAGTGCAAGGCAGTTATTTACCAACAAAACATAACACCAATGCTTTAGGTCCTGCCATACATTGATGGGTGAATTCTATCATAAACCTGCTTACACAATATTGGTGCTTTGAACTTAATGTGTGTACTAAATTGTAGAGCAAAGAAATATTTCACTTTCTGAATAAAAAATACCGACCCTACATCATTATAAACACATAAAACCGATCTAATTAACTGTTCAATCAGCATTATTTTCACATTTATCTTGCTTTTTCCCATTGTTTATACATATAATAGTGGGTTTTCACAGTAAATGTTAAGCTATTTATTGTTACTGGCAAGAGTAATTACACCAGACGTTTTCTCATGATCTGTAACCATGCATTTCTGACAAAACCCTGACAAAACCCAAAGTTAAGTCGAAAACTTTTGCTGAAGTCCAGAAGGCGACACATCACTGCAACTCAAACATTATAGGACACTGGAGCAGTGTGTCTTCAACAGACAGGGCTTTGTCAAAATTCTTTTCCAGTTAACTATGGAATTGAAAGGCTTTCAAACCATTTAAACCACTGGTTAGACATGAAAGTCATATAACACAACTCTATGCACCTTTTTTCAATGTGAGTTTAACTGCAAGGAGAGTAAGTTATTTATGTAATTTCCTGCAAGTACAGCAAATCTGTATATAAAAACAGTTCTACCATGGCCATTCTTCTTGATCTTTATGAAACTAGATTGTTTTGGTATCTGCTGCCTTTATTAGGTTAATTCATTTTTGCTGACATTAATTCACTTTTTCTGATTGTAATTTGATTTCTGTAAACAAAAATATCTTTGTAACTGTTAATTTTGCCATTAAGGTAGAATAATATTACAGACCTGAAATTTTTATTTTTCATATTATGTTATAAGTCAATATTGGATCTAAACCCTTTATGTTAAAATTACTGGTTATCTCCATAGTAAATGGTCACCTTTTTTGTGTGTGCATCATTTAACATCAATGACAGTCTGATAAGCTCTATGTGACAAATGGGGGGTTCTCACTGGTTAAACCAATGAAGCTATGACAGGTGTTGCCTAGCAGGCTTTGACAAGTTCAAAATGTGTCACGATGGCAGTCCACCCGACTGGAAATAGTAATGCAGCTGCGCAATAGTCATTTTGGACTTCTTCGTAATTAGCCTGACATTTTGAATTTTGAAATATGCTTTATGTTGAATGACACGGTTTATTTAACCAGCCCCCAAAGGCAGAAATAATGATGAGCCTGATAGATTATTACATCGCAGAATGTATTAACATGATGACATTCATATATAAAACGATTCAAATTATTGATCAATAAGTTAATCCAACTCTAGTATAACTTAAGCAGAGAAACTTGTTATGATAAATGTAGTGCTCTTACACACGCTACAGGTGACAGATGTAATGATGAGGTGATAAGACTTGAGTGGGGTTTGTACTAAGTTCAATATGATGCTGACAGTTGCAATAAGTTAGTTAGTTTACTAATCATATTTATGTTAAAGGACTTGTTAACTGATAAGGTCATTTATGTGCTAGACAGACATTACTCCAGTGTGCTCAGAGGTCTTGACCAAAGTGTAGCCGATGAAGCAAAAGTGGAAACGACGAGCGACTGTTCAAAGAGAAAAGCTGCTCTGAAATAAAGACAACTTGCAATACAGTGTGCTAAAAAATATCAATATATGTTATTACTACCAAAGCTGTCATATGTGCTGGTTATAGATGAAGACCAGCCTTGGTACAAATTTTATTGGTCTTAATGGCAGTGTGGTCTCACAATTAAGTCCAAAGACAGATGGTCTTATGGTGAGGTGGTATTAATAGAGAGGTGGTCATAAGTGGGATTATACTGTATTACAGCAATTTAACCAAACTTTGTCTTTTGCATCATAACATGGAGCATAACATGCACAAAACAATTCCATGACTGCAGGGCATGCGTCACTGCTCACCACAGAAATCAACTATCCATCCTTTCCCATGCAGTCCCATGCACTGAAGAAAAGTCTCACACGAAGCCTCTGAAATGTAGTATAGAGACTGTTGGCAGCACAAAGCATATACTGTATAAAAAACTAAGAATTTTTTCCAATGACTGATTGCTGAGAGGCATGTCTATACAGAAAGTCAGAGTTGGGTATGGTTATTATATCAGACTGTATCTCATTGTTGATTCGCCATACAATTAAGCAATGCGAACATGGCTAAATGTGCCACGTGCGTTTTCCATGAGAAGGATAAATGCATGGTTTTTAGCTAATTATAATGAGGCAAAAACCATGCCTTTTCCATGCATTTATCCAAACGCATGGAAAACGCACGTGGCACAATTGGCCATGTACAAATGATGAAAATCTTGAACCTATTATGATGCCTGCAGCACCTGATAATTATGCATACGACATTTCCTTTGGAAAAAACCTAAATTCAGACATTAAGCGATGTTTGCCCATTTATCGAAGTTTATATATAAATCCAGCAATTTGAAAGGTTCTTTTTTCTCTTTACTGTTATCATTGCCAGACGACGACGTGTCTTGGGGACATATCGGTGTTTGGCCACCATGTTTATGGAATGCGAATCGTGCTTTAGGTCCCTGATCCTCAGTCTGCTAACAGTTACAGCGTGCATGCGTTAAGCTTTTTTGACATTTTTTGTTCATTCTCTCTTTCTTGTTGTAGGCCCCGTAAGAAGCGAGGAGGATTCCACCCCACAACCCGTGGATGACTCAGGAGCACAAAACAAGCAGGTCTGTGTCCTTTCTCAGGCAAAATATATTCATGCTTAGAGTATTTGTCAAGAAGTGTACTGAAAAGCCCTGTTCTCCCTCACACCCCCTCCTTCTGTGTGATCTGCATAAAGTTACTGAAAACCCCAACCTTGGCTTGGTGCTTCAAAAGGAGCATGACTTCATCTGACAACGAAAACATTTCTCATACTTAACAAACAACACAAGACCAATATGAGAGGTATATTGGTTGATCCACATCAAACTATTTACTTCCTTGGAAAAATTCACTGTCCATATGAAATGTTTGTCTAGGACAGGCATGCCTGAATGGTAGAAGAATTAATCTATTTTTTATTATACTAACATATTCCGTAAGACTTACTTTCAGGTTTATTATAAATTCCTGTATTTATCAGTTTACACAATGACAAGATATCGAGTATGTAACTGCAAATCCAAGGGAAAACGATGCTGTCTTTGTTAGGCCTGTTGGAATCTGTCTACAACACCATGATGTACCAAGAGTAGTTTCTAAGATTGCCAGAGAATATAGCCTTTCTTTCTTTTGTTAGCTATTCAGTTACTTTGACAGATGCTGTGTGATAAAGGAAATACTTGATTTGCTGTTTGTTTGCTTATTAGTTCGTAATTCCTCTCTTCATGCAAAAAGGAAAGATGCTTCCCAGTTTTTTTGCACAAATTCTATCTGTTTAGAAACAAAGGTCGTGTGAATCCACAACTTCCGTTGGCTCTCATGATCTTATTGATAGCTCTCTTAAACAAAAACCTGACCATAATAGGGCACCATACGTTAGTTAGTTACTGGATGCTATATCTAAAGGTCCCATACAGGTTGTGGAGACTATCCAGTAAGTGAAACAAACAAAACAAAAAATTTGGAAATGAGTGATTCATTTCGTACCTATTAACTTCTAATATGAGGCATTTATTTCATTAGCGGACAGCTTGGAGCTAGCTGGAAGCACTTATTATAGTGTGACTTGCCCAGCTAGACACCCCCCCCCCCCCTCTCCCCGTATGGTGCCCTATTATGGTCAGGTTTTTGTTTAAGAGAGCTATCAATAAAAGTCTCTCACATATTTCTGGTTCCTGATAACTCTGTTGTTAAGCATAATTATTTCATTGAAAACAATTAAATATTTTGTTAAACATTAGAAAATTCAGCCTGTCAAATCAAGTGAGCTCATGTTGACAATATTAGGACACTAGTGTCTTATTATGGTCAGCCTTGTTTTATGCAAGACCTTTGCTGAAACAAATGATTTCTCCCTGGTGAAATAACTTCTGCTGTAAAATAGATGAATTAAATTCTTAAAAGGAATTAAAGCAATTTGTGTAAATTCACTTCTTCCGACATTTGGTGCATATTAACAAGTTGATGTTTCAACCATGCAAGTTTGAAGAGAAACCCTGATGACCAATATGACAAAAAAACTCTGAAATTTCAAAATGCTACTGTTTCAGTGGTGTAACGGCTCAACAGATAAAATTGTAACTGACCATATTAGGACCTGACCATGATAGGGCAGAGAAATTACAATATAGAATGTGGTTAAGAGGATCTCATCAAACATGACATCAAAGATCTATCAGTGTATGCTGAACTTAATTTCGTCCTTCTTCCTTTGTTTATTTTGTAATTACAACAATTACAATACCACATGTGCACACACCTAAAATGGTTTGAATGGATCTTTGTCAAAATAATATTCAAAAGATTAATGTACATATATCAAATACCTCAGGGCTCTCTTCTGCTTGTTCAACTACAACCATGATCATGGGAAAGTTAAAGTTTTATTATCATATAGTCCATGATACAGACCTATATAATAATACAATTGACTGATTTAGTTTTCATTTAGATATATCAAAGATAAAATTATAGTCTCATTCATTTTGTCAACATATTTCGTTATAACAAGCTGTGGAACACTAGTCCTAGATACAGCTCTGATGTAGAGACTGATGAATCCGTCTAGTCCTAGATGACTTTGAATTTAAATATTTGCTCCTCCATAAACGAACGACCACATCACCAGATAAAATCAGTTGGGAGTTTCCCAAGCAGGGTCCAACGACAATAACATTTACAACCTCTTAAAAAAAAAAAACCTCTTCATTGATATAGCTGTATAGTCACAAGTTCAGTGATTCACAGGAAATGAGTGGCTCAATACTGTATTGCCCTGTAATATCCTACACTGTAAGCATTGCAAAAACAGTACAAAATTCTTGCTTGCATGATTGGTTTCAAATAGGTTTTGTTGACTTTGTGCAAGAGGCTCACCGTGAAATAAGAAAAAAGAAGCAAAAATTTTAGAACTGCAAAATAGCATTTCTTGGAAAGATTTTTTTTTTTTTTTTAAGGAAGTAGGATTTTAACAGAATGATCTTAAAATACATTAGATAGACTTAGTGTGGCACTTATCTTGAGTTTTAAGGCATTACAGTATTTTATCCTAAACTTCGTAGTCCCTAAGATCATAATTATTGAAGGTGATAAATTCAAAGGAATGTACATATCTGTGGTATATGTCAAACCTAGTCAGTCCTTCACAAAGGTTGTGGTTAGGTAATAAAAAAAACCACAATCATGAAATAATTAATGTTGCTAACTTGCCAAACCAGCTACCTTGGCGATATGATTGATGAAGTAAAATAAAAGGAACTGTAGACCTCTATTTCTTATTCTTCTACAACAATGGAAAGCACTATCTTTCCACTATCTGACTGCAGGTCTATAGTTATTGTATAAATGAAAACCTTCTATAATGACAGAATGTTAAAGACTATGACCTTCTCTGACCTTCTAGGACTTAAGTCGACAGTTTAATCAAAAAATCAGGAAAGACGGGAGACCTTACACATCAGGAAACTTATGATATAAAAACACCATGAAAAAGGTCGAATTACTCTTGCACAAAATAAAGAAAAACTTAAAAGTCCATTCACATCTAAAATATTTCGGATTAAAAATAAAAATAAGGATGTGGTTGGAGGAATTTAATTCTGTTGAATGGTTACGTAATGGGATGACATAGCACCCTGATGACACAAAATGTTGGTATGGTGCACAGTGGAGCAGAAGCCACAGGAACTAGAGGAATACCTCACATACTAGTCATGCATGGCTGACCACGAAATACTCTGCGCAGTCTTAAGACTACCCAAAAACACCTGATGCTTAAATGTAACATAACTGATCATTTTCGACAAATAGTTTCTTACCATCTTAGCCATTCAATAGAATAAGGGGTAAAATGTGATATACCTTATTTTTAATGCGATCGATTGTGTTGGTGGTTGATAATTTTGTCATTACATTTCATATGGGCAAATATGTGCATATCAACAGACTAACAATTATCCATTCAGACCTTCAGCTAAAATATAAATAACATCTACTATAAATCACCAAAGGCAAAGGATGTCTTTTTGAAGTTGTAGTTCATTGATATCAAACAGTTCTTGGCCTTGAGATACAAGGAAAACAACAACAATAGAAATGCTGTATACAGTACTGAGCATCTAGACTTAGCATGGACACCCTGAATCTGAAGTCCATTGATCTTCAACTGACCATGGTTTATGGACTGATGCAAAACTTTCATAAGGAGAAAATCATTCAAAAAGTTTATCAAATACTCAAACAGAAACATTACAACAAATTCTGAAAGCTAACATGTAATTTTATGTACATTTGGACCCCAACAAATAAACTGTTGGAAAATCAAACAAAATTGTTTTTCATTAAGCAAACAGTTATTCAGTCGTCATTTGATTAGAAACTATTTACGTAGCCTTACAGGACTTCATTCATTGCACAACACATCTTGTTGTTTTCTTTTTGAAAATTTTAAAGAGTGGGCGTTCCTTGAAGTAGGGGATGGATCATTTTGGCCACTAGCCATAAACATATACAATTATCATAAAAACAGAAGTGGAATAAAACACCCTCATAATGCGGCCTTGTTATCAGAGCCATCTCAGTCTAGAAGCTAGTTTCCTAATTGTTTTTCAGTTTTTCTATGTTCTCTCACAAACATTTTTTTAACTTTTCTTTTCCTATTTGACCATGTTTAGCCATCATTTGTGTTTATGTATGTTTTGGAATAGATGTATATGCCACTTGGCATTTTGTTCTATTATTTGCAAAGAAAATAATATAATCTGCACCGATGTTATTTTGCACTGATGTCAATATAGCCAGCAGGAATATTCCCAATGCTGATCAATTGAACCTTTCCATGGACTTCAATAAAATTGTAAATTCACAATTGAGCAGAATTATCAGTCACATATGCCTCTGTACAAGTCCTAACTTATAAAGAGGTTCTTTTTTGCCTCGTGTGAGATTTAACAAGCTTATAAAAAAAAAATTAAATATTTGTAACAAGACATTAAACTAATTTCGGATAAATTGGCAAAGAAAAAAAGTAGGAAGATCGGAAATATTTGGTATTGAAGTCCCTAAGAGGGATGTGATGAATACAGAAAATATCAAAAAGGCAAGTGAAATCTTAGGGGATAAAGAGCTTTCATAGCTGCTACATGACATTTACACAATTTATCACTAGTGACGAACTAAAACCATTAATAATAATTATTTTTTTTCTCCGAAAATCTAAAATATTCCTAGTGGCATATACGTCTTATTTAAAAAAATACGTTCTAAATTACATAAACACAAATGATGGTCAACAAGTTTAATGCAAGAAAAAGAAAGTTTAAATTTTCTTTATTGAAATTAGATGTAAACCAAAAGTATAGTAAAATAACATTATAAAAATAGCAATTCATGTACACCCCTCTCAGGGTGATTAATAACGCTCTACTTGCTGGGCAAAGGGTTTTTATATATACACATTGTACACGTAATATATCTGAGACGCATGATATAACCAAGGTGCACACACACAATCCATTCATTCAAAATTCTGTCTTATGCACACACTAATGCCCCTTCAACCCATGGCAGGACACACACTGCAGAAAAAAAGGGGGAAAAAATCAGGATCAAGTCTAAATGAAAGGATTCATGTGCAGTTGAATATAGACCATTGTAGCAAATGTATTCAAAAGTTTTTGCAATGATACAAGGAGGATATTGTTAAGAAAGAAGTTTTAAACCATTTCGTATAGACTAGACTTCTTTAGACAATTTTATGGGCGATACTGCACAGAACCTGTTGCCCTCAGGCGCACCACTAAACAAATACCTGAAAAGCAAAGTATAGAATTTCAATGCTTAAAAAGTTTTATAGTGTACAGTATGGAGTACTTGGGCAGGACTCGAGATTTCCCCCATAAAGCTTTTTGTCATCTATTTTGCACAAACCTGCCATGTGTCTTGTGTCGTGTTTCCATGGTGACGTATTTTAATATAATGATGTCACTGAAGAATCGTGGTTGCATTGGAAATAGAAAATATCAAGTAGAAGGCTCTCGGCACAAACCTCGACCTATAGACGAACTGGACCCACTGCCAGCCAGTTGACCCACTGTAACCCTGTGTCAGGTCAGCCCACTGTTGGCCAATTATATCAGCCTAAAGTCAAGTCGGCCCTTTGTTTGGGTGGCCCACTATCTAGTTGGCCCTGTGTCTGTCCAATGTCGGCCCTCTGTTGGTTTAATGTCTGCTCAGTGTGTGGTTGGCCCAATGTTGGCTGGCCCAATGTTGGCCCAATGTTGGCCCAATGTTAGCCCACTGTCCCCAATGTTGGCCATATTGGCACAAAGTACAAGTCAGTCCATTTTCTGGATGGGCAATGTTGGTTTAAGAAACGGAAACATGAATGAGTTAACCAACATTCTTCAAATAGCATTGATTGGGTATACTAGAAAAGTATACGGATCCAGAATATGATCTGGACTACCTCAACATTTGAGCCAAGTTTTGTGGTTTTCGTTCCACAGAAATTAGTAATTTTGAGCCGAAGACCCTCCATGGTCCTGTGGGACTGTTCCGAAAAAGACAGATGTAGACTTATATTGAAAAATACCACAAAATTCGCCATGGTGTTCTTTTGGAAGAAAATAATATAAATATTAGGTAGAAGTTCATGTGAAATGATGATGCATGTTTGCATTGTACCTTATGGACTTCTGTGTACTAGGCCAGATTTGAACTGTGGACCTCATCTTGCACCCCTTTGGCTGTTGGACCATTTCCAAAGTTTTCGCTACTTCTTGCTCTGTTGGAAGACCACAAACCCTTTTTCCACCCAATGTTCACACACAGAGCCCTACCATCCCACTTACTTTTTCATATTACCGTACGTTATCCTAATACCATATACTGTGGTATCTTTGGCTGCTTTTGCAAAATTTATTGGCTCTACCAAACCAACCAAGAAATATTAATGCATTTCATGCCACTTTATATGGGTATACATACACCATACAGCTTGTTAAAACTCATATTCATAACAGATTTATTTAACAAAATAATGGGCGGCTAGAGTTACCCCGCATGGGGGTAACTTTGGCCACCCATGGCTTTTGCAACGATGCAGCCAAAGGTTTTTGCCATTCTATAGAAATTTCTATGGCACAGCCATTGGTGGAACAGCAGCAATACTTTGAAACAGGTTCATCAAGAAAATACGCCTGTTTACCCTTAAATATTGATGGTTTATCACAATGCCAAATCAGAGTGAGACCCGACACAAAATTCTTTTTTTTTCATAGGCAGCCAAAGTTACCCCGAGGCGGCCAAAGATACCCCGATTTACGCTAACACTAACACTGATCTAATGTAGTTGTATGCAGCATTGATTGCCAGGAAAATGTCATATTTAGATTCCGTAATTTCCAAACAATGAGTTAATTTAGAAATTTTTGAAATGTTAAGTGACCCACGTACACAATTTTACAATATTCAGATTGTCTGTTACATCCACCAGTTTGAATATTGAATATTATACCTTTCAAATACTTAATTGGGCTGTGCAATAATAACTTTTCCCAGCCCCCCCCCCCCCCTCCAAGCACCTGTTGACAGAGCACAGAGCAACACGAATCCGCATTAAAAATGATCTGCCCCTTATTTAGAGTGCCATAGCTACACCCCTGCACCTGTGGCCTTAGCTAAAAGGAAATACCACCACAGTGAGGGTTATGCTGTAACATAGTCTTCACAAATATGTGTTAACTTCTAAGGAAGGCCTTTTGCTCATATACCACATACTATCGGTTGTTGGGGAGGACCTTGGGTTCAACTTTATTGTGTCACTCATGGAGTAACATGTCACACATGGAAGTATGAAAGTAACTCAGTGAACACTCATCATAGTGCTTTCAAACAATATCTGAAGGAAATAGCCATCTTATGTAATAACATCGTTACAAATATTTTAACACCCCAAATCAAAATATTTTCATGACTTAATATCAAAAGCCAACCAGGAGCCATAATTTGTGAGTGAAGCAACCACCAAATGTTTCAAATATTGCATCACACAAAATTTACTTCATTGTTTTTCTCCAAAATCTGGTACCTTGGTACTTTTATTTATATTTAGAAAATTCGCTTGATTGGAAACAAAAGACCATACAAAATGATACTTATTGATTAACTAATAAAGAAATTCTAACTATTGTATGCAACCAGGGCCACGTAAATTGTATTCGTAAGTATCAAGGATGACTTTTGCTAGTGAATCTGAAAACACAAATGAAAATAAACCACTTAAAGTATTTACCAAAGACATGGATACCCATACACGATTCAGACGAAATAAGAACCCCCCCCCCCCCCCCTGTGATAAGGATTAAATAATTGTTATTTCCATTAGAAGTCCATAATGTCATTATTTATTTCACAACCTTAAATACATTTTCATCTTATTTTATCTTATATTATATATATATCATCACATAGGGAGCTCCCCATTTAGGGACAACTGATTGTCTTTGGGGAGCTCCCTCCACAGTAAATTTAAAGATATTATAGGCTACATAATTTTTTATAAATGACTTATATGTGGAAATAAAACTGTCCTGAATCTTGAATCTTTTATATATTGTCTTAAATACATACATATTCATTTTTAACCACATATTAATTGTTTATAATTTCCTTTCCAGGGCCAGGGCGAAGAAGATGAAGGGTAAAATAAATAAAATTTTATCTTATCTTAAGCAGAAATCATAAACTGACAGAACCAATTTGGAAATTATAACATGATGATGGATTATAATAACTATTTTTCTACTATCCAGGTTATTTATAAGCACGGATGACCTCCGAAGTCCTGTCCAGATCAACGAAGAGCCTCCCCGCTTTACAGATTTCAATAGAAACACTGAAGTCGAAGAAAACAGTATACAATTCAACCCACAAATCAATGTTGAGGTATGTAATTTTGTTTCATTGGTTGATGATACGATATGATATTATACAAAAATCCTTATTGACAAATCAAATAGCAAGAAACAAAATGCACAAATAAAAAAAATTACAGTTACTACCTGGACGCAGGTTATTTGTCACATCTGTAAAGGAAATAGAAAAATATGGTATTTTTAAGTTTTATTTGACAAGAACTCCTCTTCATATACGTGTGCGTTTACCCTACTCCTGATGAATCGGCCTATACCTAATCCAATGTTGACTGCTCATGTTAATTTCTAGAATTAAACTGTCAGTTGTCTCCTTCTAGAAAATTAATTTGTGAAAGTTAAATATAATTCCAATTTTTATGGTATGAATTGAAAAAAAAAAGGTCTATCCAACATTCATAAATTCTTCATGTTATGATTTGTTATATTGTAAACCACATATTTACCTAATTAAGGGTAATTTTAACTTATTGTGTGATGTTTCTGCACAGGCTGTGGATCCAGAAGGCTCAATGGTCACCTACGAAATAGTGAGTGGGGACACAAGCAACGCATTCACCATCCACCCCACCTTGGGAACTATCCAACTGACCCACCCACTGGCCTACCAAAGTACCCCACTTGGAAGTGGAAGGTAATTATTAGTAGGAAGTATACATTACAGCCAATTTCATGGATTTGGAAACCAATCTCATAGACTTGGAAGCTAAACTCCAGATGACGTCACGTGAATCCAGGACTTCCATTGGTTTGTTTAGGAGGTCCCTCAATCAATAACACTCTATAAGATTGGTTTCCAACTTCCCACAAAAGGTACATGTAAAAATGCTATATCTCTAAATTCAAAAGCTTCAGGGAAGAGGCCTGAGATTAATTTTTAAATATTATACATCAGAGTATCTGATATTACTAGAAAAAGCTAATAAATATACTATGTGTGACTAAAGAATTAGAAATTTGGCAACCAGTGTCTATGAAAACATAATGGAATTATGAAGCCAATGGCTTTAGATTTTTATAAAGTCAAAAAGAATGAATATTGTTTAAGGAATGGTTCAAAATTAGAAAGACCAAGTTTATGTACAACAAAGTATGGGTTACACTCTTTAAGGTATGAAGGTGTTGTGATATGGGAGAAATTACCCATTCTTGCTCAAGAGGCACCAAGTCTTGAGGTTTTCAAGCATATGACTAAAAAATGGCAACCAAATGTCATAAAAATATTTTACTGTTATTTTAATTTTGTTATGTTTTATCTAGTCGGTGAAAAGCGTTTTTATCGCTTTTGTTTCTTGTTTGTATTTTAGTCAGATTTTAAATAAAGTTTTTATATTCTTTATTCTTTATGTTTACTCTCAATAGGGGTAGGAGTAATTTTGACATCATCATTATCTCCGCAAATAGTAGATTAAAAAAATGAAGCAACGTGACAGCTACATGAAGTCTTTTCACTTGGCTGCATTTGTGGAAGATCTGATTTCCCTTCATAATTTAATATTATACAGCTTCATAGACATAGGTGTAAAATGCCCTGTGTAGTATGCTGGTGGTGCCTGATAATTCAACTAATAAAAACAGGCGCTTTTCAGTTCTGATATATCACCAAGGTCTCCTTAATTCCATAGGTTCAACCTGACCATTAGTGCAACAGACTCTGGAGTTCCAAAAAGAACCAGCACCACCCAAGTCAGTGTCATCATCATCGACAAAAATGACAATCGTCCAGTCTTCCTCCGCAACCAATACACCGCTAACATCACCGAATTGACCACTCCAGGTAAGCACATTACAGCCAATTTCCTAGACTTGGAAATAAAACTTCTGATGACGTCATGTGAATGCAGGACTCCCATTGGCTGAGTGACTGCCATAGCCAATGGAAGTCCTGGGTTCATATGAAGTCCTCTGGAGTTTTGTTTTCAAGTCTTCCTTTTTACCACCAGCAAAGCAATAATTAATAGTCAATACCTGTGCAAAAGTGTTGTTCAGCATCACAGCTAGTGCAAAGTAATTTATCAATAATCATTTCTAGGTATTGGAATCAGAACGGTCATGGCAACAGATAATGATGCAAGAATAAACAAAGAAATCATCTACGAACTTCAGGGATCCAACCAGTTCACTATCAATCCAAGGTCCGGTGTGATCAGCATCGCTCAAAATGCTGTCCTGGACATCGATGAGAATGGAAAAACTTATCATCTAACTGTAAGATTCGACATGAACATGGCTTTCAATTAACTTGTCTACCAGTGGACCATCCACTTGTCTTGACCACTATTTCAATTTGTTGTGCACGTCAAAATTATTTCTGAAAATACTATAAATAGTTTGTATTTCCTGAACTATCATAGTTATTTTTGACTTCCTCCAGAACCCATTGTAACAAGATGGTTTAATGCTGTAAATATCATTGTGTTCATAATAAATGGTCACTTGATTTTGGTCATATTTTCCAACTTTGCCTGGAACAGCATAAAATCAACTCTCTATGTGGTATTGACATTTGTTTTGTACTGTTTTGTCACATGACAAAAAAATAAAAAAAACTATTTACATATCTTTGAAAACGAAACTTTAAATCACTATATTTTTTGTCAGTAAATTGAGGTTTGAATTTATTTTAATATTTATGTCCATTTTCTACTGCTCCATACTTTGTGTATAAATATGATTGTCTAAATTATTAAATAAAGTGGACATTTATGCTGGATCCTACTTTAATGCTGTCTTAATGGTGAAGTAGTTTCTCACTGCAACTTTGATGGAGGTTTATGTCACCATTTTATTTCACATAATGTTGTCCTTATTCTAAGGCATTGGCCAAGGACCAAGGCAGTCCTCAACTGACTGGATCAGCTATGGTTACAATCTATGTGAGTGACTCCAACAATCACCCTCCTGTCTTCACACAGAACACCTACTGGGCTACTGTCTCAGAGGGCAAGTACATTATCTTTCATATATGGACTTACATACTGTACATATTTATAACTTTTTGATTTCCAGTCCCAATGGCTGGCTGTAATTCCGAGTATGAATAAATATAATAATAATAAGACTAAAGAATTGTCGATATTATGTTATACTGTACCATGTATATTTGTTATTGCAAAGGCAAATACTCCAGATGGTGTAAGCCTACCAGTTTTATTTATGTAATATATGTGTGTGATTGTGTAATTGTTATAAGGTGATAAATTCTTGAATCTTGAGCATACCATATGTCACTGCTGCACAATGTTAGGACATACCATATTCATGACAGAAATTATTTTATAAAAAAACAACAACTTCAGAATTGCAAAATTACAACAAAGTAGGAAATAACTCTCCTAAGAGTTACTAATAATATCAACATATAAGTATTTGCAAGCAAACTACATACTGTTATAGCAAACACATCATTGCATTACTTATCTACACAGTTCATCTCATCTGTAGTGATCAAAATCACCACCTCCATCAGTGTAATAATTTAATTTTCATTACAGGTTCAAGCATCGGAACTGTAGTGGCCATGGTCAGAGCTGATGATTCTGACTCCAATGCTAACATCAACTACCAGGTCCTGTCTGTCGACCATTCTGACTACCAGGTAAGGACAGTGACCAGAAATGAGACTTTCATAAAAAATACCAAAGGAATTCTTCATTTTTCAAATCATATTAAAGTACATACTAGACAACATAATTTTAATATTTTGTATTCCCCTGAGCAAATTAAATATTGTGGCCCACCAAATATTTCAGCAGAAATATTTAATGCTAAATTTTAAAAAGCAAAAAGTGCAATTATCACACCAAAATACACTTCATTCTTCTTGCAGTTTGCATTTGCAATGAACAGACTGACAGGGGAACTGACCACCCAAAGAATACTGCAGAGAGAAAATGTGGATGAAATTAAACTGGTCATCAGGGCTGAAGACATCAATGCTGAGCAGCCAAGAACACAAACTGCCACAGGTAAAATGCTATCTAATGCTTATCAACAAACTTGTCATGAATCTTATAATTGCAAGGGTCCAGGTTCTGTTCTCACTATTGCTCGAGGTAGACAGGAGCTAGGAAAGTAAAATATCGAAACAAGCATCTTCAAGGTGCCAGAAAAGTAAGGCATCGGATCAAGCACCTTCAAGGTGCTAGAAATGTAAGGCTTCGGATTGAAGATACTAATTAGAAAAGTAGGGCATCGATACAAGCATCTTCAAGGTGCCAGAAAAGTAAGGCATTGATACAAGCATTTCCCAAGGTGCTAGAAAAGTAAGGCATCGATACAAGTATCTTCAAGGTGCTAGGCTTCAATAGGCCTACATACATGTACTTATCTCCAATCATATATTCATTGACCAATTGTTTCTGCTTTGCGATGATGTCGTTACACCACCTTGAAGTCAATAATTGTATCCCTTTCAGCTACCATCCGAGTTTTACTGCAGACTGTAGATCAAGATGACGTGGAATTCTCTCCACCATGGACAAAAGTCTCACCTGTAATCAACATTGAGATTCCGGAAGACACTCCCGTTGGAACATCGGTATTCACTCTCCGAGCAACTGACGCAACTGATTCCCAAACCATCCAGTCCTTCTCGAAAGTCCCTGAGTCAGACACTGGAAACTACTTCTCAGTCCAACAATCCACTGGTATATTTTTCAAAACTACAATAATATATCATAGCAATGAAATGCTGAAATGCAATATAGTTTAAATTCACTTACAAAATGCTATCTACATTAACGGCTGATGTACATCCAACATAATGTCCTATCTGTCGATCATGTCACCAGTGATCATAAACTGGATTCATGCTTTGTTTCAGGAATTGTCACACTGAACAGAGCACTCGACTTTGACAGCATGATGCAGGAGAAACAAGTCCAGTTTCAAATTGTAGCAAGGAGGACCTCCAGTTTCCCTAATAAAAGTGCAGTGGCCACCATGGTTTTCAAAGTGACCGATGTCAATGACAACAGCCCAAGATTCCTCCAACAGGTGAAAAATCTGTGTTAAAGTTCATCTGTACAATAATCATTGTAATGCACTGATACATATTCTGTTTGCAAGTCATTATGTTAAAAAATCTGTGGAATGCTAGCTATAACTTGCTTTATCTTCAACAGAGCTACACCTTCAGAACATCAGAGAATGCTCGTTTCCCCTCGGAAATTGGGACCATCACAGCGGTGGATGGGGACTCTGGTGTTTTTGGTCAGGTCTACTACACTTTGTCTGGAGACGGCAGCGTGAAGTTTTACTTGGACAGAATTTCTGTAAGTGATGCAACACAAACTTCCTGAAATCACTCGTGCATTTTATTTCACTTCAAAATTTCCAAGAATTAGTTTACCATTAACAGGGAAAACTGGTGGTAGCCAGCAACCAGACATTGGACGCAGATGTGAGGCGAGTTTACGATATGATCGTCACAGCATCCGACTCCAAAGATGGAAATGGAAGGAGTGCAACTGCAAGTGTAAGACCATCTTATGATATTGTTTTAATATAACCTAAAGTTAGCTGGCTAGTTAGTTAGTTAACATTATTTAAGGCCATCCACATAACTACAGAGTGCGCACTGCTGTGTTGACCACTGGCATTTGAGATACCACCCTTGCCAAGAAGAGTGCCTTGACTTTCAAGGGCTAACCTGTTTGAAAACACAATTACTGAACATTATATGTAAGCCGATACAAGTTATCAAGTACTAGTGAACAACGAAATGACATCAGGCAACATGGATAATACAATTACTTTTCAGTTGCACTGGTTGCCTGATTATTATATATAAAATTCACACGATTTCATTACAGTTCTGATGGACACTTGACATTCCCTTTTTCTAACATGTTTTCAGGTGAGAATTGAATTGGATGATGTAAATGACAATCCACCACAGTTCAGCAGGATCACCTACACGACATACAACAACGAAGAAATGATTCCCTCTGGTGTCTCCCTGGAACAAGTTTCTGCGACTGATAAGGATGTGACATATGGAACTGTTACTTACTCTATTTATAGTGGCAATGCTATGGGTAAGAAGCATCATATGTCACTTTCTGAGCATAAATCATCACAATGACCATATATCAAAGCAGTATGATTTTCTTTATCAAAGATATTGTACCATTCTCTAGTCCGTAACTGTTTAGCTTGGTATCTTGTGCGAGTGCTTTATCAAAAATGTCTGACCAAATAGAAATACAGAGCGATAGGCACTACGAGTTGGTCAATAACTGCACCCATTAATTCTTACTCAAAACACAAATTGTTATTTAAGAAATATCGAATCTGATGTTGCATTGTATCATTAAGCTTGATGTATTGAAAACAATTTTTTGAAACAATAAATTTGTATGATTAATATATATTTATCTACACTGTCAAATTGCTTGTTACCCCTCCCGGATTCTTCCTCGCCTCAAATTGTTCAGATCCTCGTCCAGGGGACTCAGTCTTAGGGTCTCATGTTCAGCTGGTTGCCTTACCCAACCACAGGTTTGCCTTAGAGGTTAAATCTAATTACATAACCATCCGTTTATTTTTCAGGTCTATTTACAATCGATCCAACTACTGGTACAATTCGAGCTTCTCGTGATTTGACTCCATATAAGAGAAGCGACCCTTACATCCTGTCTGTTAAGGCCTTGGACAATAGCGTAAGTCCTCTGTCAGTTGAGACGAGGGTGGAAATATACCTCCTCCAGACAACCAACACAACCTCCCTGTCCTTCATCGTGCCAACGCGGGACAGATATGTCCAGACTATTACTGAGGTAATTAGGCCAAATAAGGAAATTCGCTAACACCCGGCATGATGCAATCGTTCATACTGCTGAAGTGAATTGTAAATTTGAAAAAAACTAGATATCCTTCTATCTACATGGCAATACTTTATTTTACAGGGCTTACCAGATGGCACTGCTGTGACGACCATTACTGCCCGTGATAACAACGGAGATGCTTCTGGTAAAATAATTTACAGACTTGCCTCCGAAACTAGTACTTTTAATCTGAACAGGACAACTGGCATCCTGACTACAAGGATGGTGTTGGACAGGGAAGAGAGGGAAGAGTATGAGGTAACAAGGCAGTTCAGCTAAAGTTTAACTCACAGTAGTACTGAGTATTTGTAAAAATCAAAAAAACCTGTGATGTATTATATTATTCTTGATATCACAATAGTAGACATTGAGACACTAGAAACGTCCTTATATTTCACTGACTATCAATTAATTGTTCACTCATGATGACCTTATCTTTCCAGCTCACCCTTGTTGCTCAGTCTCAAGACAAACCAGAGAGAGAAGTATCTCGCATTCTCATCATCAAGGTCAATGATGTTAACGACAATCGTCCTAGATACACTGCATGCCTTGATGTATGTATTGTATAGTCCTCTTAAGCTAATATATTTCATTAATACACACTGATGGTTAAACATCACTTTTATTATCATTATTACGTCTATTCCTCTAGGTACAGTATGGCGACCCCCATGAGGTGAACGTGGCTGAACTGAAAGAAAGCGAAACCGTTATAGACGCCAAGGCCTGTGACTTTGACAGTCCACCAAATAATATTATTAGATACTCTATTATCTGTAAGTGTATCAAAGCCCAGTACATTGAATTTTTCATAGCATACAGTTAGTTTCATTAAAAACAGCTGTCAAATTGAACCAAGACAAAGCTGTAATTGCTGGCTACTCAAAACTGGATCTACAAGTACATATTTATGATACTTTACATTAATTTATTATATTTACATTAATTTCTTATATTTGCCAATGTTTACACTTTTCTGGTGATAACTGTAAGCTGACTATTCGTTATAGAAGTGGACAGAAGCAGCTGGCTTTAGCATGTTTAGATCACAGTCAGGTATAGGTCTCCACAGCCAACTAGAGTCAACCGTTTTTTATGAAACTAACTGGAGCAAGAAAATAAGAAATGTTACATGTATAACCATTTCTGCCATTCTGCTCCACAGGTGGAAATAGACCCAGGGAAATCACCGAAGGTAACAGACCTTTCAAAATTGATAGCGTCACAGGACGACTCACAAGCGAAGTCTCCATGGATGCCCAATATACTTTCCAGGTATCAAATTGATATCGCAAAATTTTAATTGGTTTTGAAGTGAAAATAAGTTTGAGTTTGATGTAAACGATGCATTTTTGTTTTGCAGATCTGCATAAAAGCATCTGATGGAGCTGGAAGCATTGTCCCCGAAGAAGTGGATTTCTTTGCAGAAAGCGTCAGGAGGAACCCGAGCATTCTGCGAGTGACCATCAATGTTGGTGGAGGAGTGGACTTCAATAACTTCCCTCCCAACTTCCACTCCAATAATGCCACATACACGACAAGTAAGTGATGGGATGTGCTGCCAGGTTTGATTCCTGAAATACAGACCTGAAAAACTTAATGATGAGTCATGCGATTTTCCCTTGTGTGGGGTTTTTTTTTTACATGCCTAAGCATAAGATTCAGTGGCTCAGTACAATACTTATTACTATTTTCAATGGTGCAACCAGTGAGATTAATGATATCATGGACAAAATTGACCAACAATTGCATCAAAGTGTTCTGTAGCAATCAGTCCTACAACAGATAATCTCCGTGCATTTCCAACTGTACAGTTATCAGGAGTTATGGTCCTATGGACATGCTTATGCAATATTCCGCTTGTTTTGTAGGTATCCTGTCCAACACTCCTTTCCACTCGGAGGTGATCCAAATAATTGCATCGACAGCAAGCAGAGCGCAATTCGCTTACTCCCTGCTCAACGTCCGCTTCTCTCGAGATGCACCTTATGGAGAAGATATCTTCATCATTGACAGAGATGACGGAACTATTTACACTAACAGGCAGCACTTCAGGGAATTCCTCAAGGGCAACTTCACCATGCAAGTGGATATAACCAGAGATGGATCTGTGCATGCGAGGGCCGGAGTGGTGGTAAGCTAACTTGATACCATACAAAGGAGCACACGTGTAAAGGAAATATTAAGTCTGTATCCTTATCTGTGAAGAAATCTGTTGCTAAATTCATGAACTAGTATTCTATCAACTGATATGCTAGTTATATGTAGTCTAACTGTAAGAAGTTGTAGCATTTTAATACTCAAAATTTTCTTTGTGGTCATCATTTTAAATATACTGACCACACTTAGTCACCAAATCTTTTATTTGTGGATCTTCATCAAATATCATTCTACTTTCAGGTCTATGTGATCCCAGAAACAGGCATATTGAGACTTACTTTCAGCTCACCAATCGAAAGGTTTACCCAGCAACAGAGAATATTTGAGAAGTATGTTAACCTTATTCTATAGCATTTTGATTTCAATATTTAATTTACCACTGTTTACAATGGTTGCAGTATAATTTTATATCTACTCTGTTAAATTCCAGTGAGGTCTCTGCAGCTTTGAAGGCTCAAATGGTTTCAACAGGAGTCCGATACTCTTTGACTGGAAACAAAGTGGCTTCAGACAAGTGAGTCTTGGAAATTCCCATATATACTAGTATTTATGTAGCTGGTATACACAAATAATATAAGGAAGACACATTGTGTTCCACTTAACTAAATGTTGAGGTCATTCATGTGTGTGTCCACCTTGGCCAGTAGGAGGCGCAAGATTTCTATGAATCGTACAAGAGCACGTGTTACTACAGTAATTATAAGTTAAGGTCAAATAAATTGACAGCCCATTAACCCAAGTGGCCAAGAATGGAAGGCGTCCATTTCTACATAACTTGGATTATGTGCTAAGATTGAATGGTTCTCTTTCAGATTCGACTACTGCTTTCATCTTAGGGATGGCAACTCAGTCTATACATATGAAAGGGCCAACAAACTTTTTAAAATCAACGAACTAAGAATGAAAGAAATTTACGCAAGTCTTCAGATTGGCGAGCCGGAGGTATGCATGGATCAAAGAATTGTTGACATTTCAGCCACTTATAAGTTATAACCATGCATCATGTATTGATAGTCGTGTGTGTTTGGGTGTGTGTGTGTGTGTGTGTGTGTGTGTGTGTGTGAGTAGGGCTTTACTTCCTGTATTTCTGCACCAGTTGGGCTAATCATGCAATGAGACGAAGGATGAAACAGCCATCCAACTTAGGCTCGACCGGGAATCAAACCCGGGACCAAGCGGTTGGAGGCCCAGAGCGCTACCTCTGAGCTAGGACTCCGCGTATAATTGATAGTCGTCAACATTTGACGGACCACTGATAAAAAAGACACCATGCATATTGTGTAAATGTTAGAAGACACTCACAAGACAGTCTGCCTTTTTCATGGATTTCTAAATTGTTATACATGGTGCCATGTCCACTAACGAGAATTTGACCACCAAACAACAGAATAATCCTAAATGACAATCACAGCTAACGAAAGTCAGTGGAGATTATTAGTAGGGAATAATCAATTCACTTCCCTTATCACAATGGGTTCTACAACCACATTAAAAACGTCATCTCCATATTAGTATTTTCTAATAAATAAAAACTTTCATTTCAGCTGGGCACATGCATGGATGTCAATGCAACCACATCCTTCTGGTCAGACCGTTGGTATTTGTGGTGGATAATCATTGCCATTGGAATCTTTCTGGGCGTCTTCATTTTAATAACGATCATCTGGATATGTATTTGCTTTTATTGGTAAGGTTAACATATTATAATAGCAGTCTGAATGTTCAAAGTATTCGCACTATATACTGCTAGCGGAGCCATACATTTTCCATAATGGATACCTTTGATAAATTTATATCAACAGATTTTAATTTTTGAGGATTTGTGTCTTTCAGGAGCAGGAACAAAGTCAAAACAGCTAGACCATGTAAGTATATCTTACTCATAGCAATAAGTTGATAAACAATTGCATAACTTATGATTCAGATAATTCATGGTATAGAACACTGGAAATTCAAAGTGTCTTGACAACACAGTTATTTTGTTTTTCTTTCAGTTTTGATGCTGGATACGTTAAATTTGTAAGTATAATGCTAAAATGAAAATTAAATTAAAATAAGTAATGCTAAAAATGATACCCTACACTGCGACTGTTATATTTGTCTCTCTTGTAGGAGCCGTGATCAACTGGAATGGCAAGAACAAACAGTGAAAATGTCATAACCAACAGTATTTTAATTTCCAATTTATATTTTTATACATAGTTCAATGTACCTACTGTTTAACATATTTCAAAGATGCAAAAGAAATGCTTATCAACTTTAAGAAAAATATATAACAATTTTTAAAAACCTCATGCTTTCTCCTACTAACTTATTCAACAATTTAATCAAATGTCATGTAAACCAAATGGAAGTTGCAAAGTATATAAAATGGTAAAGTGGTGCATGAAGAAGAAACTATGTTACTTGAATTTTTAACTTGTACAGTTTTGTAAATAAATGTTGCTTTTTATAAAACTTTTACATCTTAAAGTTTCTCAATCATGTATAACAAAGTTCCACAAACACTAACATTATAGAATCAATGACAAATGTCAATTCAAAGTATCATCTCCTCCGGTTTTTCTTGGTCCCTATAAAAATATCGTCCACAGCATGAAATACATAGTACTAGATTATTGTCAAATCTTGACCTAAATACAAACATAAACTTGCAAGTCTGTAACGAACAGTCACATACATCAGATCTCCACCACCGAAATGAAACAGATGTGCATACATTTAGAGATGTATTGTAAAATTTATAGATGTATTGTATTCAATGATTGGTCAATTCAACATGAGACTGAACATATAATTGAACATCAGACAGTACAAGGACATAGTCCATTGTACTTCAACAATTCCCACAGTAAGACTTCACAAACTACATAACATTTATAAGTTCTTGATGGAAAACGGTGTCACAGCATTTGAACACACCCTTTAACAGTACAATAACAAAGAATGGAATTACAACAGAATATGTAGAATATGTATACCGATGATCAACATGATTCAAGTGTTTGGGTCTAAAATCTTTTACAAAAATAGAGGACTAAAATTTTCTGGGTACACAATAAATTTACAACAATTTGTTCCAAAATTTAAAAATACAAACTCAAAAATATTTAAAATCAGGAATGCAAGATATCGATTCAAGCATGAGTTTAAACTTGGTAAAAAAAAGAAAAAGAAATAGTATCATAAATAGCATGAATCATAACGACAATTTATACAACACTACCATGATTACTGCAATTTAGGCACTTGTAAATATTCAGAAGCTTCCCATACTCAGTAGCTTCCCATACTCAGTAGCTTCCCATACATAAAGTATTACCTACCATCCATTAAGCATATTGAACGCGATTACCATAAACAATAATCATCTCGATGCGAGCAACACTGTGAACGCAGACGTCTTTAGCAGTACACAACAATACTCTCTGCTGAGAATTGCCCAAAAAAAAGTAGAATTCTGATGCAGAATAATAGCACAAGATTACATGAACACTAAAATTGGGTATGTTATACTGCACCATTTATCAAAATATCTTTAAATTACCATTACCTGCTAAACCAGGCACATACTACTTTCTGGCAACATAATCAGTCAAATGCACACAATGCAAAGATCTCCAATGAAGAATGCCTGTTTGTAATGACATTCAAAAGTAACAGGTGCTAAGCTACAGCTATACAAATTGGCAAGTTTGCTATACATCTGCTAGCAGTGTGATGATTGCAAGGCTGCACAGATAATCAACTATTGCTTAGTGTTGACCCCTACCTTGTTCGCTGGAGACTGAACCCAAGTATCAACTCAATGTGCTCACTCTCAACACAAATATTGATTTTCTAAGCTCCACTGTACGACACGGCCACTGCCATACCCATTACACACTCTCAGCAATTCTTGAACAACACTCAACAGTTACAAACAATCGCTCTTGTCTTGTAGTCATGGACGAAGCAATATTTAAAATAACAAGAAATATAAAAGGAGAATAAAAAGATCATCGAAATAGACTCTTTGCAATGCTGTTTCTTTTCCGGTGCGACGTTATCAAATCTGAAATGCAAAAATATGCATGCTCATAAATTCTATCACCTGTAAAAATGGATACTTCAGATTATCAAGGACACTGATAAAACACAAACTCAAACTCAAGGTCAGCTACGTTTACTGACAACCAAGGCACATAATGGTAAGAAATATGGCTAGACCTACTTTGAAATCTGACAGCATTTCCTGATTAGATTAAATTTCAATAAAAGTCCTGAACTTAAACCGTACAACTATTACTGCACATTCTAGTTGGTCATATCACAGAGATAAGGGTTTATAACCAATGAAATATATAATCTCACCAGTTGATATGGTTAACCAAAACCTGTATCTTGGTAAGTTCTCAGCAATATGTTAGAACTGGTCATCATGTGAATATAACATATCAACCGATTGTGGTGATAAAGTTCTCATAAAATTCCCGTCTTAAATAACAATAAAACATGCATAGTATATAGACTGTTATCTGATGGCTGTTTCAACGAAAGTTCATATCTTTCAGTTATGTGAAGCTCCTTTTTCTCCCGCCGATGGTTATTAGTTTATATAAATCTTTAATTAACATGCCTTAAAAGTATATGTACAGGCAGTGCAGTGCCAATCCAAATGCATGCTGTTTTAAATTTTTTGCCTCTTTTGTATAGGTAAATATTCCAAAAAATGTAATGGGGTCGATTGGGAAGCCAGTTTTCATAATGCCAACTTCAATATCACTTCCAATATAGGACTAAAATCAAATTTACCTCATATATATGAAAATCTTCTGTGTGTGAATCTGACTCTAGCAAAAAGACAATTTCATGAATCTCATTGTATGGTTTGGAAAGATTTAATAAGAAATGTCCCTAAGTTAAGAAATTTGTGTAAGTTTAAAGAACACTATGTTTATAGAATACATGACATCTTCATTAAGTCAAGTTTTGTTGTGGTTTATTACCTCTGAAAGTGGAAACAGGGCGATACACCCAAATTCCATTGGAGTACAGATTAATGATGTATATTGTGTCATGAAAATAGTATTGAAGATGAAATGCATTTAATTTTTGACTGTCCTTTTTACACCTCTCTAAGATCTTACTTTTATGACATTTTTTATACATATATATGATATCCACATTTTCCTTGGTTAAAGTTGCACTGTCTGTCAAATTTGCAATTTTCTAAGATGCTAGTTGAAAATGACCTTTATTAATCAAGGCACACTAAATTTGTGTGAATTAATGATTTTATAAGACATTAATTACTTAAAAATAAATTATACATTGAGAGAAAATCCAGACCAAAACATTGGAAACACAATGGAAATGACATCATCACCATTGTTCAGTATTGTAATGGTGAAAAATATCATGAGACAAGAAGGCAGTATTAATTTATATCATTATTTTAATGTGCAAATTTGACAGACAGTGCACCTTTAAGTAATTTAAACTTTGTATGAATAGTGTATTAGCTACAGACACTGCTAACTATATATCTTTGGTTGTAAAAAAGGTAAAGGGCTATGTAAAATTAGACTATTTTTCTCATTTGTTTACTAGCTTTTAAGAACTAGATTTTTATATATCTGCTTTATGTTCACCTTTTATATTGTATTTGTTTAACAGTGACTCAAAAGCCTGCAATAGGCTGGGTGTCTTGCGACTCGGGTCACATGAACAAAAATAAACTGAAAGTGAATATAAAAAATCCAGCCCACTATTCAAGATGCCGCTACTTTTCTGCTACATTTTATATTATAAATAATCTTTCATAGCATAGCAGCGCGCCAACAGTTTTGTGATTGCTTACAACAGTCGGTGCCAATTGTGAAACTTGACCGAATCGCCCAGAACAGTCCAGATTGCCAAAACGAACAAAACCGCTGCAATCGTTCCTGGAAGACAATCGAACATACAGCATGGTTCTAGACCTAAAATTGGCAAAGTGGGAATAAGGCTTTACTTGTCGATCTACACAGAATTTGTGAAATTTATATGGAATTCACAGACCCCTAATTCTCTGCGAAGGTTTGTTTTAACTTAACTACACGTGACCACCTTTTCAGTAAGTGACAAACCCTCTAAACTGCAATCGAGCGGTGACTTGCGGTGCAGGTAATTAACATGCTGGGGTGCCTGGTTATGCAGTAAGCGCATACCTTGTGTGACCACATCTAATGATGGACCATCTTACTGCTAGTGTCCTGGATAGACATGGGGCCTTGGATGACATCTTTCAGAACATCCATCCACTCCGTTCTCTCTTCCTCAGTCTCAGCAGCATAGTGGAATTGTCGGTCGGGAGTTTTTAGGGTAAAACTATTGACTTGGTCCTTCGTACCAGGTGGCACTCCCTCACGTACAACGTAGCCCTTGTTGCGAGGTCCTAGGAATATCTCCCCATTGGGAAATGCATTCTGAAACAAAACACCAAGAATGTAACAGCAAAAAGTTAATGTCTTCCTACTATCAACACCAGAGTGCCAGTTGTATAAATGTCCAACATATGTCATTCAGGAAAAGATTGTCAGTGACACTAAAATTTGACCTAAGACACATACCAAAGGTTGTTCATAATACATCATCTTTCGATTGTCCAAACTAAACCAGCGTCTGCGGTAAGCATCTCCTTGTCGAGGTCCTTTCTTGTACAGCCATCCTTCCTTGATAAAGTCTCTTGACAGTAATGGGATTAACTGAAATTGCCAAAAGTATGCACATTTTCATGATTCAACTGATTTAACTGATTGCCTAACGATGTCAAATAAGTTTGAAATCTGCTACAGAAAAGCAAAGCAAACATACGTCATCATCAGATGCATTTGGATAAGCTATTCGTAGGCGATTCAGTCGGGCATTCCTAATAGCCGTGTACCAGTTGATGAGAGTTTGTCCCTCTTCAGCATACACATATATGCTTCTGGTGTATTGGTCCTGCTCAAATTGCAGTTGCATGGCATGGGGATTTCCCACCTTCTCCGGGACAAGAGTTATGTTGGCATGGTCCAACCGCATAATATTCTTTGGGTCTGCCTTGGGCTGAAAATAACACAAAAGAGAAAATTAAGAGATCATCATTCTGAGAACATTTACAATTAGTTGCACAATGCCCTCAAGAGGCAAGGTCTCATCAACTAGGATTGGTTAATGTCAACAAGGAGTCTGCAGCACGCAACACATTACAGCCGATTGCATCATAGTGTAGTCAACAGGCCATCAGTCCAAATTGCGAATGTGCCAGCCATGTCACTGTTGTAAGCATGAGTGGCTACACATTGTACCTGGTTAAGCTATCTTAATTCAGGATTTTGGATTGGGGGGGGGGGGGGGGGGGATTAAATGATGATTAAATTTTTAAAACAGATTGACCTTAATTTATTGGCAATGTTCTGACTTTGTTGCACCACAGGTGATCATGCCCACCCAAGCGTTCACTGGTCATAACACAATAACTGACTGGCTGTAACTGAGACAAAAGAAATTAAGTCCATTCCTGTTGATGAGCTTGACTAGCGACCACTCAAGCATGGTAAATTGTGACATCACTAGAACACTTTGTCAAGTGACTGATCACACTTCAATGCAATCCACTGTAAGTCATCAACTCTGCAAGTAGCACTTTTCAATGTGTGCCGTCATATACCCTGAATTGTGAATAGTATTACTAGAACGAGCCTTTGAACCATGATATGAAGGCGGCTGTTACTGAAGCAATGCACCAACTTCTCCAGGAAGCACCTGGGAAATGCCCTATCAGAAACATTTCAATGGTGTCCCTGCAAACTTAACTATCACATATCAGACTGGTCATAATGTAAACATACACAGGCCCACAATATACATTAATTATCAGGTAATGACTTCATTCACAACAGAATATTCACACTAAACCATTTTATATTAAACTTTTTTCTTGATGAGTATAGATTCAATGTCATATGCTGTTTATAAGAACTTACATCTTCCTTGTTGAAATACTTCAGTGTTCCCTCTTTTTCTGACAGAAGAAACCGTCTCTTTTGAAATTTGGTGTCACTTTTTCCTCGCTTCCATAAATAACCCTCCATATCACCAATGAAGTAGGTCACTTTCGAAGGATCCGTAAATTCATTGCGCATGTATTTTCCTCTTATCCACTGCTCACGAATTACACTAACCAGACAAAAAAGATATTGAAAATTACTCTAAAGCAATATCTAACAAACTCTTACTGCACTTCCTCTTCACGTTAATAGCATGTTTACATTTGCAGCTGTTTGTCTGATAAGCAAATATCGGCTTCCTACAAAACTTGAAAATAACAGGAACAGATATAGATCTAAAGATCATATCAACATAATCTCTCTCCATTTAGTAATATCTTATACCTATAGATGGTACAGACAGAAAGAGCGCATACACAGGTTGTGATATACAAATTCATAATATGCAAAAGTAGCCATTACTCACATTGGATCCTTTGGTTTAGGTCGTCTGTAAGCAGGAGGCACATGCTTCTCAAACTTCGCTTTTGCAGCCAGGTTGCCTTGAGTTTCCATCATCTGTAGCAAAGGAAATGGCATACAATTAAAATCGTTTCAAATGACACTTCAAAATCAGTGTTATGCCATTCGTAATGATTTGCTCCTCTCATCTGATTGGTTACAATCGTTCTCAAATATAGAGAAATGCAATACAATTACAGGGCAGTCTGCTACAATTCCCATGACTAAACTGAACATAATGGGACTAATACTACGAATATTAGAGATTTTAAGAGTGGAATAACCTGATATTAAACATCCCATTTATGAAAAAGAAAGCAAACCTGCAACTGATCCTCATCCCAGTTGTCGAGCTTCAGTGATTTCACTTTGCTGATATGAGCTCCCATGCCTCGGTGCATTCCAGCACATTGCTCGCAAATGAACACCCCCAAGTTGTAAGATGCCCATTCTGGTCCTGTGTTTAAAAACAAAAATGTACCAATAATGACAATGGATTTTATTACTGTTACTGCTTAATTTTGCAGGCTTTCAGACATGAAAAATCCAAAGGCCAAGAAATTCAGTAAGTGACAATACAGCGGACTGTTATTAGGCTACTCCTTGGATTCGCACTGGTACCACAGTATACTACAATGTCGAGATACTGGTAGCAAGTATTATATATAGTTTGATTGACAGCGAAATGTCATTATTGTCTCATGGATTGCAATTGGTCGCTTTGCACTGTGGGAAGTGCTGCGGAACAGCATCAGCCAATCAAAAATCCTGTGCACAAAATTACAATCCTGACACATAGTCACCTTACTTCAATGCCCACAATCCACTCCTTTGCAGTGACTTATTCCTTCAACATAAAATTACGCTAAGTTACCAGGGCGCAAATTGAATTTCTATTGGCTCTTTGAGTATGATTGACCAAAAATTCATTTTTAAATTACTACTATGAATGTTAAATTAAGGTTTAGCCACCCAGGAAAGGTTTTGCTGGAGTCAGTTCAGCCGGTGATAGGGTAATTAAATGACATTGTTATGAGTGGTATCGTGACCTCATCGAAAGCAGAATGCCAAGTCAGCTGACAGATTATGACAGGGAGGGATTACCCAGTGGTCATCATTCATGCCCAAGCCAACAACCATTAGAATAATAACATGGGCTGTTTATTTTTTTATTTCACACACTATGTTTCAATTACATCAAGGAAATTACCAACACAAGTCAATGCCATGAAAATATATATAATATAGTGTCGCACAAAATCCCATTCATCAGTCTCTTGGTCACTGAATTTGACATTCACTGCGATTGTGAAGTCACATTCATGAACTTCAGCATCAACAACAACGGAACTAGATTGGAACTTGTAACTTCAGGACCATTTTAAAGTTGCCAAAAAGCTATTTCAAAAGCAAATATTGAGATATATCACTGGCTAAAATGTTCAAAAGTATGTAAAGTGTACCTGGAGCTAAACAATCAGCACAAAATCCATTCCCAGGCCGGTGTAATAACTCCGTCAAAACTTTAATACTTCTGCTCTCCGCCATTGTTAACCTACTTCCTAAGTTTTCCTGGTCAAAACTCCAACAGGGGGCGTTGATGAGAGAGATCCTAGTGTCATTTCGGAGAACTAACCATAATACCAAGAAAGATCCTTGTCCTTGATCCTTGTCGCGCCGGATTTCTGGCATATTAATTAACATAGACAGGGATATTGACGGACAGTGGAAATAAACATAAAAATAAAACAAGATTTGATTAGTTGATAGGCCTACAGCATATATCTCTATGCCTAGTGCTATATAATTTTTAAACTCACTGAAGACTTCTTTTAAATGAATACATTGATATAAATATATATTAAATTGATATAGGGGTAAATGTGTTTGAAACCTTGTTTGCCAGTAATATACAGTCAAATTATATTTACAAAAATCCATTCGACACTTTGATTTTTCAAATAGCCAACAGGAATTTTCTGTTTTTACAACAAATTGTAAATCAGGATTATCTACATAGTAATGCAATCATTGTTTATTTTGCCATGTGTCGTGTTGTAACTGAAATAAAACAAGTAATTCCCTAAAGGTCTAGTAAATGAAAGCAGTGGGAATGATAGTACTACTTACAAAAATGCGCCAACAGCAGGTGCAAAATTGAAATACATAATTTTGCTGAAATAGCGGAAAAATTAAGCAACAGCAAGTAGGGAATTTAATAAACCAAAATGTATAAATAGCCGGCAAGGGTTTTTCTGTAATATAATGAAAAATTGAATTGCATGTTTTGTGGGCCAAACTGATTGACATACTGAAATAGTTAGGGCCTAATTGTAATAACTCCAATGGTTGACAGAGAATAACAGGGACACACAATTGAAGGGGGCGTTGATGAGAGAGACCCTAGTGTCATTTCGGAGAACTAACCATAATACCAAGAAAGATCCTTGTCCTTGATCCTTGTCGCGCCAGATTTCTGGCATATTAATTAACATAGACAGGGATATTGACGGACAAATTGTAAATCAGGATTATCTACATAGTAATGCAATCATTGTTTATTTTGCCATGTGTCGTGTTGTAACTATCTAATATGCCAGACAACCATGTATCTACTAAGGTGATACCAATAACATTAAGTGACCATTATCTTGTGTGTACCTGTCTTAAAAATTCCAGTAAGTTGACTAAAGTACACAAAACGGTGCGTTTCAGAAACTATAAAAATTTTGATGTCACCAAATTTCTCCAAGATCTCCAAAGCCAATTGGATTGCACAACACTGGACGATGCTGATACTGAACTATTGTGGATTCATTTGAAAACCTCATTTCTAAAAGTGTGTGATGCTCATGCACCTTTTAAGACCATGAGGCTTAAAAATAGATACAATCCCTGGTTTACCCCAGATATTATTAGTCTCATGTATGAAAGAGACCATCTTCATAAAAAGGCTGTAAGATCAAAAACTTCAGAAGACTGGATACAATATAAACATTGCAGAAATATTGTAACAGACTTATTGAGGCAGCAGAAATGTAAATATTTTGAGGAAGAATTCAGGACAGTCGTAATCAAAAACCCCTCCAAGCTGTGGAAGAAGATTAACATGTTAACTGGCAAACAACAACATGATCCCCCAACAAAAGATATAACAGCACAACAGTTCAATGAATATTTTGCTAACATAGGTCAACAGACAAACAATGGAAACAATAATCAACTGATCCAGTGGAAGAATCCACCATGTGTTCACAAATTTCAGTTTATTGATATCAGCCCTGATGACGTTCTTCAATAGAGTCTTTTCACTGAACAGCCCTGAATTCAGCAGGACACAAGTCATTCCTCTCTTCTTCTTACTCATTTTGCTTTTCAGACACAGTAGGTAATAACTAATTACTAACGGAGATTGCAGAGCAGAATTAACATCTTCTTTAAGATGACCATAGGAGACTCTTTTTGCATGATTAATCATTATGTCCAGCAGAACACACGACTACATGATTCTATCCTGCCAAAAGACTGCTATACTGATTCATTTTTAAGTTCAGTTTCTTGCCAAGAACTATACCAACTATACACACTAAAACTTATTTCCTCATTCAATCCTGTCCAGAGTCTCCAGACCAGTATCACCATCTATACATCTGATCGATGTATTTATCCAATGCCAGTACTAAAATGAGTCAAAACCAATATATGCTCAATATGGCCATAGATTTTAATATTGTGTACTCTGGAAGACGTCATGACGTTCTTGTGAGTTGAAGACTCCACATTGGCTCTGCTTGTCAGCTTAATTGTGCATTTACAGCAGAACTCGCCTGCTTGGAAACCAAACCATAGAAAAACCATGCATGGTAACTAACCATTTCTAACAAATGTAAATGTATCATGGTTTTTCTGTGCTAAACCCAAGAGGACGTCATGTGACTCCCACTGGCGCAGGACGCTTCAGCTAAACAATCAAGGCAGTCATGGTGTAAAATCCTCAGTGTAGCTAGTGACATATTAAGACTCCTTCCAAATGTCATAGTCCAAAAATCATAGTCCAAATATTCAAGGATAACATAAGCAGTAAAATAGTGTCAAGTGGGTTCCTTCTGCCAGTTGGTCCAAACCAAAGATGCCAGAATTTCTCCCAGATTTATTTTATAATCATCCAAAACAATACAGGCCCCTCCTCATTTGGAGGGGCGAACAATCACACATCAATCACACACATTCATCAATACCCTCCCCAACTCCCCCTTGGCTGACTCTTCCGAGTTCATCAGATCAACTCCCTCATTAACTCTGGCCAGTTGATCACCAAGCCAGGAGCACACAATGGCCAAATTCACTCAGGCGTGAATCTGCCCCACCCCAGCCCCCTGGACAGGTGGCTACTCATTAACTCTGGGCCCCCATCTCCCCATCAATTCTCCCCCCTGGAGAGTCCAGCTTCAGTAGAGCAGAATGGATCATAGATACATTGATCCCTTCACTGCCCTCTGGATCTGGATCCATACAAATACACCTCCCTGGCCAGCTGGACAGAGTCCAGTGATGGATCTCCTGTCCACTGAGATAGTGAACTAATCTCTCCCCCTCATTGTTCTTGGATCTCATTCTGAACTGGCCATCTGCAGTCCCCCACTGATGACTGAAACCTCATCACACTTTCAGGACATTAATACAGGGCACTTAAATAGTCATCATCAATACAAAAGAAAGGGAGCAAAAGTCCTGTGACTTTTACACTGCTCACCATCATTTTGAGTGAGATGTATACAAAACCTACAATTTGTCTCCCATCATTACTTTGGGATAATCTACACAAAACATTTCACTCACAATAAGATGATGATCATTCATTTAAGTACACAACTTGACACCTTTTGTGGTTTTTAATACAAAATCATACACTCCTACTCACTGCTTACAGTCACGTTCCACTGAGTCCAGCGTGTTCCGTCATAAAATCTTACATAAATTCAAATTCTTCCGATCTGTTGGAACCAGGTGTTGATCTTATGATCCTAACACTTAAATCAAAAGATGAACAACAAACGTTTCAACCACTTCCAAGCATCCCCAGGTCACCACAACCAGGTCTGCATATACTGGTGTCTTCTCGTAAGAAGTCCATGTCTAATTACTTCATACACATCACTATTTAAATCATATGGGCTAACATTTTCAAATTACACACACTAACGAGAACGAACATTCATAACACTCCCTGCACCCGTTGGTCTAGGCCCCTCCCATCTGATCCCTAAACTTCTCTAGCAGACTGGATCACATAACTAGAGTAGACCTAAATACCGCAGAGAGGTCTTCACCTCGGCCTCAGTACTCTAGACCTCAGCTATGACCTGGCTAGCTTCACCTACAGGTAATCTAATGGAGGAGTGGTCTTCGGCTCGTGTGTAATGCGCTGAGCTCCTAGACAGCATCGTCTCACCCTTCTTCCTGGTTATACAGCACCACAACTTAGCCCCCAATCTCCTAATCCCTTCTCTTCTGACAACTCCCAAATATCCCAGACCTATCAGTGCTACTATCACCATGGTGGAAGATAGGATCAATGCCGCGAGGGGAGTATGTTTACTGAATTGCACCCACGGCCTCTGACTCACCTGAATGGCCTCCATCAGCATCGCCTGACTGATATCGTTGACCTGGGCCGTGGATACGCTCTTCAATTGGGGAAATGACCTCACCAGGGCCTCAGATCCCAGATTCCTTGTAAAATTAAACTGTCCCTCCACATGTATCAGAGGAAGTACTATATGCCTAGCCATGTGTAATTCCGGTATACAATGCACCCGCCATCCTGTTCCGGCTATGTTACAAGGAGCAGGGCAATGCATGGCATATGTCCCTGGTCCCAGTCTAACAGGTGGGTACACTTTCCCAGGGCACCTGGCAGAGACAGACTCTCCCCAGGTTATCACCACTATAGTTCTCAGAGAGACTCGCTTTACTGTGGTGACGTTAGCCTGTTTAACAATATCAAATCGGCAGCTTTTAATAAGCTCCGATTGGTTGAATATCAATCCCCTAGCACACGGCATGTGCCTTGCATCAAATAATGGTCCCGCTCTACACACCAACGGCTCCCCTCCAATACATGCTTCGGGCTCAAACAGCAGACCTGTAGCTGTATCTACACCATAACTATTCCCCACATCAATTTTTACAGTCATGTTCGATCCCCTAATGGGTACAGGATAACTCTGAATGTTATAAAGCAGGTAACTGGCCTTATTGACCGTTGGTACGTTAAACCTGAAGATTATCCTTCTTCTGTCAATCACAATCGGCTCTATGTGAATGTGTCGATAATACCAGGTCAATTCAGGCACTACGTCGTTTCCAGACTGAGCAATGGCGTTGACAATGTTCCTCAGTACATAGGGACTCACGATGTCCTCGGTCAGGTCACCACGCTCTAGTGCCCCCCGCTGCTGCTGATACAGCCTCATTTGTTCTCTATACTGCTCATACAAATGTTCACACTCTTCCACTGCTCTCTCAATCTCCATGCGAATCTCCAAGTTGTTGATACGAGTGTCGACTTGAGACAGCCTCCTGGCCAATCCTCCCACATATTTACTTAACTGTACGACATGGTCATCCACCTGTGTTACGGCCACCGATATATTCCTGATGTATAGTCTATTCTGATTCACCACCGTCATCATTCTGTCAGTCAGATGTAAAATGTCCTGCGTGCGAGCTTGCAGTATTTTTGTGGCGTCCGCATACTGTTGTACCTGAGAGTCGGTGGCAACTCCAAAGAGCACATGCAGCCCTGTACCTATGAAGTCAAAGGCTCCCCTCTTGTGGCGTCCCTCAAGAGTGGGAGGATCACTTCGGCTACGACCAGCATAGCTTCCGTCCAGAGGCTGCAGCCTCCGTAGTCGCCACTCCCAGGATTTTTGCACATACCCATGTACTTTGATGTCCTTACGGCTCTCTCGCACCAGTTGTATCAGCTTGCCCAGTTGTTCTGGATAACGAGGTGTCTCCAGAGTCACCAACACCACCCATGAAGCTTCCAAGGTCCTCAGAGATGCTCCACCTCTCACCAACACGCCATCTGTCAGATCTCTTGGGGGTGTTGGCCGCTCACGTAGTTCATCCTCCGTGATGGCTCTCGGAGGAGCTTCTTGGGCATCCCTCAGCATAGTGTTCCACATCGCCGTTCCCTGAGAACCATCGCTGGCCCCAGCGTCTCCCATCATGAGCATAATGATTAGAAAGGTCAGTCCCACCTTACAGGCTTCCTGAGACAGACTCAGCAGGCGACAGGTCGTCTCCCTTGGCATGCTTGGCATCTCGGTCGCTACCAGAGGTGGAGTATCCACGCTTGATTAACTCGAAGTCTTTGTGTGAATCCTTGTTGGCGCGGTGAAGTCCCTCCTCAGTATCACTGGGGCCACTTCGATCCTTGCGCTTCCTCTGATGGTGATCAACGTGCACAGTCTTCCGATGTCCGCCTCCTAATTCTCCCCGAGGGCCGTGTCTCTTGCGTGGAGAACTGTCCAATCGCTCAGTCTTTCTGTACTCTGTCGTGGGATGCTTGTTGCCCTTCCTCTTTCTGTTCCTCTGTCTTGGAGGAGAGTCGCTGTCACTGTCATCCGCGTAGTACTGGCTGTGCTTGGCGTGTCTGGACAAGTAGGGACGATGCCGCTTACTGTTGTGTCCAGGCCGGGCCGGTCTATTGTAGTCCTCACCACTGACGTCGGAGTGGTCAGGACCTCGCTTCCTATTGGCCGAGGGCCGCAGAGGCCGCTCATCTGATCCGCTCCACTCACTATCAGGCAGGGGATGAGCCGCCGCCTGATCCCTCGTGAGGGCGGAGTCTGGACCTGAACTCTGCCCTTGGTCAGCTGCTTTAGGCTCCTCCCCCCGCCGTGGTTGCTCAGGCGTATCCCTCTCCTCAGGAAGGAGGGGGGGCAGTTGCCAAGGCCTTTGAGCATTTGGCCGACCTGCTGCTCTCCTACGTGGCCTGGGGCGTATTGAATCCCATACCACCTCTGAATCCACCACTTTGACCTTCTCTCTATTTAGTATTTTCTGTTTTCCAGTAAGCTGATGGGTGATCCAAACCACCTTGCCACGAGTCTGCGTGACCAACCATTCTGGATCCCACCGGCTGGTCAAGGTCACTGGTTCTTCGGCTTTGATCACTACTGCATCTCCTACTCGCACATCGCCTGCATTAGCCCTCTTCGCCAGTCTGTCTCGGTTGTACTTCCTAGACTCCTCAGTGAGATGACGAGCAGTTCTTATTGCCTCATACAGTTCATGCAAACGTCCATACACCATGTCCCCCGAAGATAAGGCCCTATGCAGAGGCAGGCGTGGTCTCCGCCCATAATGGAGAAAGTAGGGTGAATGTTGTGTCACATCTGACACTGCGCTATTGTAGCATAGCATCGCTGGGCCCAATTGCTCTTGCCACAATGCTGCATTATTGTTCACCAACTTCCCCACTATTTCCTTCAGCGTGCGGTTGAATCTCTCGATTCTTCCATTCGCTTGTGGGTGGTAGGGGGTGGTCCTCTTATGCCTCACTCCCACAGCAGCCAGATATTCTGTAAAAGCTGCAGCGTTGAATTCACCTCCTTGGTCAGTCAGTACAGTATCAACATAGCCATGCCTGGGGAAATACTCCTGGTGCATCTTAGCCCACACACACTCACTGGTCTTCCTAGGAATGGGATAACATTCAGCATAGCCAGAGGCATGATCAATTATGGTCAATACATAATTGTTGCCCTGATTGGAAGTAACCAGCGGTCCCACTAAGTCCAAGGAGATGAACTGCCCTATACTGTCTGCTAGGGGCATTTCTCCCATTGGGGTGTGCTCCTTCTTCCTGTTGTGCACCAGACACGTGGGGCACCTCTTCACCCAAGCCTTCACCTCAGCTCTCATCCCTGGCCACACATAAGTCTCTTGTATTTTCCGCATAGTCTTTACATAGGCCATATGGCCCACTTCCTTGTGAGCTTGGCTCATCAAAGTCTCCCTATAAATGTCTGGTACCACCAGGCGGTGATATTCTGCCGCATACTGGTATGGTCTCTGCAGGGAATATAACAGTCCATCAATTACCTCGTATGGACTGTCAGGATCATTGCTCTCCTCCCATTGCTCCATTTTCCTCTGTTCTGCCTGCACCTGTTCAGGGTTCAATCCATCCCCTAGTATGGGCAGGGCTTCGTCTGCAGGCAGGCCAGGAGGCAACTCATCCCCCAGTCGCCATTCATCCACATCAAATGTGTCCATTCTTTCAGGTTTTATCCTGGACAGCATATCCGCCCTCACATTCAATTTCCCTTTCCTATATTGCACCTTGCAGCCAAACTGAGCCAACAGCACTGCCCATCGCTGTATTTTGGTATTCTGCATCTCCTTGGTGAATAGGGAAGTGAGGGGCTTATGATCCGTGAAGGCTTCGAACTCGGCTCCCCAAAGATATGGTCTGAACACCTTTAAGCCAGTGATCAGTGCATAAGCCTCCCTCTCAATGGCTGCCCAACGTCGTTGAGTGGGGGAAAGCAACCTGGACAGGTAACTTATCGGTCTCTCCACCCCAGTCTCTGGATCCCTCTGGCACAATATGGCCCCCAGGGCTATGTCGCTAGCATCGGTGTATAACAAATATGGGTCCTTTGTCCTAGGGTGCGCCATGACATGTTCACTGACCAATAGTTCTTTAAGTTTCTCAAAGCTGGCTTGTTCTGCTTTTCCCCAATAGAAGCGGGCGTGCTTCCGGGTCAGAGCCACCAGAGGCTCTGACACATCAGCGTAGTTTGGCATGCAGGTCCGGTAATAGCCTGTCATTCCCAAAAATGACCTGACATCTTTGACCGTCTGCGGGGAACTCATACGGTTGATGGCCGACACCTTGTCTGGATCTGCTCTCAGTCCATTGCCACTCACCACATATCCCAACAACTTCACCTCCTGTTGTCCAAAAGTGCATTTCTTTGGATTTAGCGTCAGGTTGTACTGCACGAAGCGGTCTATCACCAGCTGCAAATCCTTGGCATGGGTTACCACGTCTTGGCTGTAAACCACAATGTCATCGACATAAATCATGCAACAGCGTCCTATTAATCCCCTGAGCACCTGGTCCATGGCCCTTTGGAAAGCGCCTGTCGCGTTCGAAAGGCCCATAGGCATCGTGGTGAACTCGAACAGCCCTCTGAAGCAGGTAAATGCCGTCTTCTCCATACTGGACTCTTCCAAAGGTAACTGATAGAATCCCGACTTCAGATCCAGCGTGCTGTAAATGGTGGAACCATGCAACTGATCGAACACGTCCTGGATCAGTGGCACAGGATAGCAATCTTTCTTGGTTACCGTGTTCAGTCGAGTAAAGTCAATACAGAACCTTGGTCCCTCTGAGGAATCCTTTTTCTCCACCAACACCACCGGGGAGGCCCAAGGCGACATGGAGGGCACCACGACGCCCTGTTCCAATAACTCGTCTAATTTCAGACTGAGAGCCTCCCTCTTCATAAATGGCACTCGATAGGCCCTCTGTTTTATGGGTGGGCCAGTGGTCTCAATCTTCACCTCAATCCCTTTGTGTCGGCCCAGCTTCTGCCCTGAGGCACTGAAGGCAGCTGGATTGCGTCGCATGCATTCAGCAATCGCCTCAGTCGCCTTCCCCTGCTCAGTCCTCCATCCTTCTCCCCCTCTTATCTCCATTATCTCCTCCCCTCCTTCATTGTCTGGGGCCGGCACCAGAGGTAGAGCCAAGTCTCGCCATCGTAACACCCCCTTGGCATAGTCTACGTGAGCTTTCTCTCTTCGCATGATATCTCGCCCCAATATGGCCTGATGAGATATATTGTCTACAATAATTATTTCAATTGCCCCCAGAGTGTCCTCCATCATCTGGGTTACCCCACACACCATTAACTCATGTCCTGTTACTCCCAGCAGCCCCCTTGCTGCCCTCACTATCGGAAGCCTCTTCATGCTCCGACATATCTCCTGAAATTCCTTGCGCCGCAGCACCGTGCGTGCTGCTCCGGTGTCTACCAAGGCCCATACGTGGTGACCGTGGAGTTGTAACCCCACGAAGGCCCGGCAATCCGCTGCGGCGCTTAGCGGCCCCCCGGGTGGGTTGCTGCCATATTCCTTTGATTTCTTGGTCGGTTTGCCTGGCACTCCCTGCGGATGTGTCCAGGCCTTCCACAAGAGGCACATATCGGTCGTCCGTCTTCTGTGAATCTCAGAGGTGGCCGGGCCAGTGTGTCCACAGGTCTGCTCGATCCGCCGTGCTTGCGGGAGTTTTCAGGTGCATTCTCGGCTCGTCCGGTAGGCCTTGGCCCCCTTGTTGCGGCTATGAGTCTGGTGAACTCCTTGGACAGTCCATCAACTCTCCTGGTCAGCTCTGTCAGTTCCCCGCTCACCCCCCTGGGTTTGTTGTCCAAAGCCTTGTTGCCTATGGCCCCTATTTCCATGGGCTCTTCTTGGGAATCCTCTGGGGCACATCCATTGAGAGCTCGATACAGCCGATACTCATCGCCTTCGTACTGGGCCACCTGTTCCATGGCGTCCACATAGTCCTTTGGCCTTCCCTCTCTGACCACACGCTCCACCACCTTTCTGTCCCGCATGCCCCGCAAATAGGCCCCCAGCATTGTGCGCTGCTGGTCCACATTCCTGCTGTCTTTAGGGTATCCCAAGTCAGCCGCCTCCCTAAATCTTCTGCCATAAGCTGCCGTGGTTTCATAAGCTCCCTGCTGCACTTTTTCTATCTCATCCCTCATTCTGTCTGCCTCATGTTTGGATAGAAATGTTGTGGTCAGATGGGCCTTCAATTCATTCCACTCCACTGTCCTGCGATCCTCAGCAGCATCCAAAAATCTCTCCAATTCCACCCTCAGAGCTCCCTCTGCTGTCTGAGCGGCCACAAACAATGTCCTTTTTGTATAAGGTATGGTCAGTTCCACATCCCTGAACCATTGCCTAAGTCTCCTGGTGGTTGATCCATCACACCCAGCCACTCGTTTTGCCTGAGCCTGGGCCTCATGCTTCTCCCCATTTTCTTGTATATGTCTAGTCTGAGTCTCTATCATGGAGGCTGTGGACCCATTGCTTGCTTTCTGTACCCTCAGAAATTCCTGGAACTGGTCGAGATTCATGATGACAGCTGTTCACATGGGCTTTCCTATATTGACAATTTCCTGGCTTATCTGCTCATTGTCTAATAGTTCAGCATCTGCCCATTCTTACTTGTGCCAGACACAACAGCATAAACACAGCCTGAGGCACTCTAGAGTGATAGAGAGTGGGTATTTCCAAGCTTTGGCTTTCCATTTCCAGGTCAATAAAATTCATTAATTCTTCCAATTCATTAGTGTTCATACCTTGCAGTCTTGACTGTATTTCAGTTTGTAGCTCTTGAATTTTCAAAGTGATGTCCATATTGTCCTTCCTGATTTTGTTCTTCTCCTTTTGTGATTTCCAATTCCAAACAGATCACGTCGGGGTCACCAATGTAAAATCCTCAGTGTAGCTAGTGACATATTAAGACTCCTTCCAAATGTCATAGTCCAAAAATCATAGTCCAAATATTCAAGGATAACATAAGCAGTAAAATAGTGTCAAGTGGGTTCCTTCTGCCAGTTGGTCCAAACCAAAGATGCCAGAATTTCTCCCAGATTTATTTTATAATCATCCAAAACAATACAGGCCCCTCCTCATTTGGAGGGGCGAACAATCACACATCAATCACACACATTCATCAATACCCTCCCCAACTCCCCCTTGGCTGACTCTTCCGAGTTCATCAGATCAACTCCCTCATTAACTCTGGCCAGTTGATCACCAAGCCAGGAGCACACAATGGCCAAATTCACTCAGGCGTGAATCTGCCCCACCCCAGCCCCCTGGACAGGTGGCTACTCATTAACTCTGGGCCCCCATCTCCCCATCAATTCTCCCCCCTGGAGAGTCCAGCTTCAGTAGAGCAGAATGGATCATAGATACATTGATCCCTTCACTGCCCTCTGGATCTGGATCCATACAAATACACCTCCCTGGCCAGCTGGACAGAGTCCAGTGATGGATCTCCTGTCCACTGAGATAGTGAACTAATCTCTCCCCCTCATTGTTCTTGGATCTCATTCTGAACTGGCCATCTGCAGTCCCCCACTGATGACTGAAACCTCATCACACTTTCAGGACATTAATACAGGGCACTTAAATAGTCATCATCAATACAAAAGAAAGGGAGCAAAAGTCCTGTGACTTTTACACTGGATTAGGGTGGGTGGGTGGATTAGGGCTTTACGTCCCGTATTTCTGCACCTGATGGGCTCATGAGGACAGCAGGGAGTATGGCAATGAGATGAAGGATGAAACAGCCATCCAACATAGGCTTGACCAATAGAGTCTTTTCAAGTCTTTCCTCTCCTTTTACTACTCAATTTTCTTTTCAGACACAGTAGGTCATAGCTAACTGATTCCATAAATATAACTTTCTCAGAAAAATAACAAACATCAACTAGTGTCAAATATACATTAAAATGCACTAAGAATACTGCTGCTAGGATGCATTTTGCTTCAGCCAATCACAGCCAAGGGCGGGAACTTTTTCAGCCAACAGAATTGCAGTGTTATGTTTTAGCCACCTGGTGGAAATACAGAGAACCTTCCGTGAAAATCCACTAATACCCAAACCCAGTGGCTAGACCCTAACCCCACAATAGTGCAGTAGTAGAAGTCCAAAAAAAAGGCCATATTTTAGGAGTAGGTGAACATGAAAAATATACATAACTTAATAGGTACCAAAATAGAATCTCTACTTTAAGGATCTGCCTGATGCAAGATTAAAAAAGTGGTGCATTTCAGTAAGGGGCACAGTGTGATATCACTTCATTATGCAACATTTTTAATGCAAAATTGGCATATTAGTCCTTTGCCAAGATGGTGAACCCAATGTTCTACTTACTGTACAATGTTTTTCGTGGATTTACATCCATATAGGTCCATTGAACTATTCCAGCTTAGTTGGCCATTTGAAAACCTTGGGCATAGTTTATGCGAGTCCTGTTTTAACTTGACGGTCTTAGGAGTTTACTAGTTTCCAAGTCTATGAATTATTATACTATGAGAAACAAGTCTGTAATGTATACGTTTCTATATAAGTTTACAATGTGATTTACAACTGAACTTATAGATTTCAAAACTAACCCCGGAGGACGACATGTGAATCCCAAGACTCTTGTTATGTTGGTAAGGTAGTCCCTAAGCTAATGGGAGTCCTGAATTCACATGGAGTTTAGCTTCCAAGTCTATGATTTCTGCTATATGATATTTGATGCAACCAAAACATGAATCAGAAATTCCAAACCCAAGATATATAAGAATGGCATTAGCTTTCAAAGAGTTCCTGATGACTGTAAACACTAAACAGTCGTGATGAATATGATCGTCTTTTAGTAAATGGGCAATCAGGATGTGCACATGACAGCTGACACTTGATCCTCTTAGTTAAACCACAGGCCTGCATGCCTGCCAATTGGACCCTCACAGCATCCTGCAGGTGATTGCTGCAGCTGGGTGGGATGGATGGATCGATCCTGCCGAAGCCTGCAGCCGCTGGTACAGTGCCTGCAGTGCCAGTGTGACACACAAGTGCAATTAGACCAAGCCAATACACACTGTTACACGGCCACACAGGGAGGGCCTGGCCGCTCTAGAAACACTGTATAAGAATTCGGCTGCTGTGCTCTCATGTCATGTGTGGTCACACAGTGCTACAGTGCACACATGGTGTGCTGAATATTATGTAACAGTCTTGGCACCACTCACTATCGAATTGGATCTCTTTGGATCAATTCGATCTCTGAATGGATTGTGCTGTATTTGGCCTTCTATGTTTATCACAATTTTGCAGCCCTGGCCAATATCAACGTGGAATTAAAGTCTTTTATGAAATACACGGTAAGTGCCTCAACAGTGAAACAAGGTTTTGGAATTCTTTTATTGATTTTTGTATTTTCTACTATGTCTACGCATCTCTTGTGAATATGAATGCACAAGGTCCACATCAACACAGTGCTTATTTCATTTGATCATATTTTAATCCATTGAAATACATGCAGATTTATTTCAGGGGCTGACTGAAATATGTACACTTGGATATTGAATGTAGACTTTATTTCAATCGTTGCACACATGCTGGTTTGATGTATGTATTTAATTGTAAAGACCAGCAAAAAAAAAGTTTATGATATGACAACACAAATTGCACATGTGCAGATAAAGCTAGTCAGCGGCCTGGCTGTCAAAACTATTTAAATATCCATAAAACATAAGACTCGAGCATATCCCAACATCACAACAACATGACATAATTCAAACATGTGATCCGTGGATGAGCAGTATATAACTGTATTTTATCAGGAAGGACGAAAACAAATCAGCTGACACAGTTCAATTTGTGATATGACACTGGTATTTTTAGCCAATCACGGTGTCGCATAGATCATGCAGATGGACATGTGCCACTAAGAGCTACTCATGCAGGGTGATTCAATCCTATCTAGTTGACATGGATCCAACTCTAGTTGACACGGTTGACTTGGCAAGTGCCAACTAGAGCACAATTCGGGTCACATGACAACAATAGCAAAAGGGCAACATTCAAATACAGTCCATGATGCAGGTAGGTGTTTACTCATAATACGACTCTGTGGTTTTTGATTTGTGAGCTTTATAGACGTTGGAGATATTGCAACCTTGACTTCACAATAGTGATGTGCAAATTATGTATGTTGGGGACACCAGTGACATTCATCAGATCTTAGCATGTGGTAATGTCCTTCATTAAGCAACACACATCCTATTATCAGGAATATGTATATATGTCAAACATGGCAACACAATATCATAACACATTATATTGCTTGAACAACTTGTGTTCACAATGTTTATTATATGATTATATCACGCTAGACATAGATAGAAGCCCTTGATTTTTTAATCTGCTGTTCAAATCCCACTGTTAAAATCCCACCATGTAGGTATTGTCCGATTATGGAACACATGCACATACAACCGATTATATTGTATACAACAATTGAGATATTTAGGTAGCCAACATTCAATATAACCGACCAAAACATCCTTAACATATCATGCATAACATTTCATGCTGGTAGTTATTAGCATTTAGGGCCATATCATACTATGCATGCATATTTGGAAAAACACTAAAAAAAAAAAAAAAAAAAAAAAAACATTGGCCAAGTCCACAAAGACCACAATATTTCTCCATCTAGAAAACCGTAACCATGGTGAGTAGTGCACTTCTCTCTGGTAAATCAACTTCTTAGTTTTCATAAATATTTTGAGGTAATGCCTTGGCTGATTCTAGCATGAGGACAGGATAGCCTAAAAGAGAGAATAGGAGAAGAACAGGAGGGGATATGACAGAATTGGAGGAGATAGGAGAGGAGGGGATATGACATGGAGCCACGAAAACTCCATGGGATAAAATAGGAGAGGGCAGTAGCAGACATGATAGGCCAGGATAGCATATGACAGGAGAGTGTACAGCTAAGACATATTGAGAAATATATGATCAAGATTATCTGATGGGACAGGATAGTATTTGGGAGGATGGCATATGAAGAGAGAGGATAGCATATGATGAGAGAGGAGAGAGAGGATAGCATATGATGATGAGAGGAGAGAGAGGATAGCATAACAGGAGAGACGATAGCATGTGAAGAGAGAAAGGATAGCATATGAAGAGAGAGGATAGCATATGACGAGAGAGGATAGCATATGATGAGAGAGAATAGCATGTGAAGAGAGAGGATAGCATGTGAAGAGAGAGGATAGCATGTGAAGAGAGAGGATAGCATGTGAAGAGAGAGGATAGCATGTGAAGAGTGAGGATAGCATAAGAGGAGAGAGGACAACATGTGTATTGAGAGGATGACATATAAAGTGAATTGAACTGAATATGAGAGAGGTCATACCACAAACCAGAATGGGATAGGAGAGGTCAATACTGGTAAGGAAAGGAGAGGATAGGTTGGATAGCATTTAGAAAGACGGTAGGGAATAGAATAGGATACCACACAACGAGGCTGGTACACTCTAGTACAAATATTACAATTGATTTAATTTGATATGTATGCAGCGAACTGTTGGAAATTTAAACATTTCATGTATATCTGTTGTTTAAATTATTGATGGAAGTATGCATTTACTTTTATGTATTCATTGCAGATAATTATATATGTAGCTGCTTGTATTTACTGAAAATCAGGATATGAATAATTGCATAGAAAGATTGATGTGTGTATCAGGTTGCGAGTCAGTTATTACGAGATAGGCTCGTTACTTGTGTATGTCAGTAATTATCTATCCATTGTTTTCCTTTATTGGCAATTAAATGGAATGAATGGAAGGTAATATTAAATAAAAAGTGTAATAGAACTTCAATTCTGAATGCCTAAGCATTTCAGTCTTCTACAGAGAGATACCAATTAAAGTTTTAATTCCATTTAATTAGGTAAACCAAATGGGGAAATAGGATTTCCTCACATTCACATGTTACAAAATATTACAAGCAAGCTTCACAAATAATGAAGTTCAATAAGTGTAATTTTAATCCCACAGACAAAGAGATGCTGGCTCTGCTGTGGATGTGCCCACGTAGCATGTAAATCACGTAGGAGACCTAAATAATTCATCTGAATGCATGTTGACTAAGCTAGCCGATGGGCTAGACAGTGGAGTCAGGCAATTGTTTGTTTTCACCGTCCTCATATTAAATGACTTCCACTTATGCAAATATTCGTAATGTTAAATTGCAGTTTACATAGATTTCCATTTGTGAACTTGTGATTAGCCTTATAGATTTTGGCTGACTGTGCATCCAGAATGTATTCTGGGTGCCAGAATGTATAGTTATAATGCCAGCTGTTACTAACGTTTCATAAACTTTCCAGTCTCAGAATTTTCATATCACTTTGGTCTAACCCACGGTAGGTAATATTTATTTATTCTGTCGTTGATTAAATTGTTAAAGCTAAATAGATGTCAATTATTGGTTGGCAAGCATGGTGTCAACACTGAAATACAAATTAGATTTGATTGATTTGATTCTTGGTTTCTTACCACAGCAGCAGTACCACAGTTTTCATAGATGGTCTCTGAGAAATATAGGGTAATTTTTTTTAACACTATTTGTGCAGTGAGCGCAAACCAGCACACAAGTAAAGAATCAAATTTGATTCAGGTTCATAATTACATTGCATCATGCTAAATAGTATTCCTGGCTGCAGTATTTTGGACTGAGTGCTGAAATGATTTCCAATAGATCGACTACTTTATCAGAGCTCTTTGAATAGTCTATGATTCTAGTTTGACGATCTCAATGAAGACGATGATCAAGTGAGGTGTTCCACAAGGTGAGGTATCGGGTTATGAAAGTGTATTAATAAACATATACATATATGTCAGTTGGAAACCACATACCTACAGTTAGAACTTGTCAATATTAAACCAAAGCATTTCCTCAGGTGGATAATTCTATAACATAATTCCAGAAACGAACCATATTTGGTTGGTATTGCAAATTAAGACCTCTCACCCTGATCCATTGTATTGAATTTCCAGTTACCCTTGTGTTGATGCTCTTTTGAAAACCAATTAGATGTACAGGCAATTGTTTGCCTGTTAAGAATGCTAACAATATAGTTCGTAGCTTCCTTGTCTTAGTAAACTGTGACGTCACAAGCCAAAAATCACCCAAGCGAGGTAAACTGTGATGTCACATGACAATGTTTGAACCAGAATAGTGGATTTTCACGGAAGGTTCTCTGTATTTCCACCAGGTTGCTGCGACAGAATACTGCAATTCTGTTGGCTGAAAAAGTTCCCACCCTTGACTGGCTGAAGCAAAGTGCATCCTAGCAGCAGTATTTTTAGTGCATTTTTAAAAATGTTTATTTGACAGTTTACCATTTAGTTGATTTCTGTTATTTTCCTGAGAAAATTATATTATGGAATCGGTTAGCTATGATCTACTATGTCTGAAAAGCAAAATGAGTAATAAGAGGAGAAGAAAGACTTATGTCTTGCTGAATTCAGGGCTGCTCAGTGGAAAGACTGTATCGGCTGCACTTCACTACATTTGGCAGTAAGACCAGTAAATTTAGCTTAAAAGTGGTCTAATTAATGACAAGATCATATTGTATTGACAGTTTACAAGATCAACTTTCAAGTTAAGTACATTGATTTTATTCAGCACAGCAGCATAGCTTTGTTTTCTGGTGATTTTCTAATTTATTACTAGTCTGTCATCTTCTGCGAAATGCCAGGAGCAAAATGATATCACAGACAATGGCATCTCATGGGAACATTATTCCCACCATAAAAGAACTGAGCCATGTACATGATGGACATCATCAACCATTTGCAGCTGGTATATACAAACACTTCACACATGACACTGACTATGTCGTCCTGACTGCAGGCTATTCTTAATTATGACATAACACTAATGTGTATTGTTCATATGATTATTCATGCTATGTGTAGCTTATTAAATAAGGATAACAAGATAAATGTGTCTTTGGCTGGGGAGTTTTACATGACATAGCATAACGGAATATGTATCATATCATATATCATATCAAATCCTATCATATCGTTAATTAGCGGCCTCGTACAATTGTACCTCGCCAAGAAGACCTTTGGTTAATGCTGTGAATGTCTATTATAGGAGTCTTATAATATGGTGGAGTTCTGCTGTATACACAATTCACACGAAGTAATGAAGAAATATGATAACCATTAATTTTTACATGTCCCTACAAGGACTGATCTGAACAAGTGGACGTGTGAAACGGAGTAAAAAGGTTAAAGCCATTAAAAGAATCCTGGAAAACGCAGACAGTTTGTCATAATGCATGACATGGAAAGCTCTTAGTGGCTCAGCAGCCTCAGCTTAAGGGGGGGTTTAGACTTGTGAGCTCTGGTGGCTGTCTGAAGGGAAGGACAAAACCCTCTCAGACATTAAGGACACGTTTCATGGTCTTGTGAGTAGCCGAATAACTTCAACTTCAGTGCTTCTCATATTTTGCTACTAATGCATCTAGTAAATTGCTGGTTTTGCAAAGATGATATATATGGCAGATGGACAAGGCAGAGAAGCTCCAAAAAGTTCACTTGCCTAAGGCTTTCTTTTTCTTTTTTGCAATACGCCTAATGCAACATTCCATTTATCACAATAGTCTGTCATCACAATTAACTGACAATAACGGAGCATAACGCACAACAAATATGATGGGTATTATAAGTAACTGACCATTTTGTTGAACCATACACAACGATGAATCATATATCATCAATAACGTTAAATTGCACAGTTCTAGATTGTATAATGCTGTTGTATACTATTTCCCAAACAGTCTGCACGAAATTTACGTTTTAATGAATATATTAAGTGACAGATGCTTCGAGTAATGGACATTTTTAACTATAAGCTTTGCAGCACTCACCATGTACCTAATTTGCCAAGGTTTGCTATGTGCATCAAGTACTTGTGAGACTATTTGTATGGAAGCCAGTTACCAAGACGACGGTGGGATGCTGTGGGATGAATTCATGCAACCATGTGATGCATATTTTGTACTGTGGGCCAAATAGAGGCAGAAATAGCCACAACTACCATTGCCACTTACCCATTGTATGCAAAAACCTCCCAAGCGGTGGGAAAATGAGGATGAATACGAAGAAAGGACTTTCATATGGCAAAGATTAAAAGAGAAACATTTGCATGACAATCTTCTTATACTTGGACCTTTTTTTTGATGTTTTCCAGATGAACCCAAGGTCTTGTCATACTCCCAAGGCATTTAAATGACTTTACGAGGACTTTGCAAAGTTACAAGGGCATGCGAATGACACTCAAGGGCATTTCAAGGACACCAAAATGTGACAATGAAGCTCAAGCTGCGTTTCCTTGTCATTCTGTCCTTGTGTCTGTTCATTGTTTTGGTCGTTTTCCTTTCCTGGCTGACAGATGACATCACAGCTGCCGAATTCCATTCCCCAAAGGACCTTTTGCGGAGAGAAGGTTATCGGTTTGGCAGCGAGGTCGTGGTGGCCGGTCGCGGAGGTCACTTGCAGGTCCTTCGAAAGGACCTTGACCTAAGCAACTACACTGACCACTCGCAGCTTGATGAAAATGAGGCAGTGGACTTCCTAAAAAAGAACCTTCTCAATGATGCATCACATAGAACTCGGGAATATCTCGAGAGACTGATGAAAGTAGCCAGAGATATAAATGGTGATTCATCAAAAAAGTCGCCTTATCAAAAAACTGGCATCAATCAGGAATTTTTGCCTGAAGATTTAAATGAAAGCCTAAAGAGACCAGACACCCTCAATTCACAAGGCCCCAACAGCCAAGAAATCCAACCGCTTGTGGAACTCTTTCCACATGAAATCCAGCAACTGAAGAAAGTGCGACCGCGAAAGACTCGCAGAGGGACCATGAAAGTTCAGTCACTTCGGTTATATCTTGAAGAACCAGAAGGGTAAGTTTTTTGTTTTTTTTAATCCCATCTGAAATATAGACCGACAGTGATTATTTTATTTGGATATACATCTGAAATATAGGTGGTAGCAAAAGAGAAAGATACGAAACCTGACAGAGGATTCATGGAACATATAAATTTTGTTTAATTATTTCACTTTTAACCTAGAAATTTAACCTGTGTACAACATAGTTGGGCACCTTCATCCTTGCAAATGATCGACATGGAAGTCAATATGGATTAGAAGTCCCACCAAAACAAAGCAATCAGCTATTTCTTGTGAAGTCTGTTCTCAAAAAGTTAATGATGGGTCGACCAGGAACTATAAATCCATGAAGGTTTTCTTAAGATTCAACTTGTGCAATATAAATTTGCTGTAAAAAAACCTTTTCCTAATCTGGCACTATATTAATGAGTATAGGCTCCTGTGCGTACTACAGGAAACTAAGGAACACCACATTGGGGGGTTTATTTTTAAAATGTTTCTTCTGAGTGGACCAATGCCGAATATGTCTACAAATCATATACACTGTGTAAGGTTCATTTATGTACTACAAGCTGCTGATGCATTATTGACATGCTTGTACTACTCTGGGATCATATACTGTAATGTCCTTTTTTGTAAGTAATTTCACCACTTTTTATATCATCAGGATCAATAGGATTATCTTAATGCATATAGCTCTGTATTATCAGTAGCACATGACAACCTTCCACAATATTTGTGCAGTTATCGTGTTCATGTGGCAGTGGTGGATTAGGGCTTTACGTCCTGTATTTCTGCACCTGATGGGCTAATTAGGACAGATAAGGACCATGGCAATGAGACGAAGAATGAAACAGCCATCCAACATAGGCTCGACTGGGAATTGAACCCGGGACCCAGTGGTTGGAAGCCCAGCGCGCTACCACTGAGCTAGGCCCACGACCCCTCGTGTTTATGTAGCAAACAATTAATTGTTTAACCACATTAAACACGCGGACAAGCAATAACGCAAGAAAAGAAAAAGCGTTTGAAGAGAGGTGATTTCAAATCATAGACACAAGTGCCTTAGGTTCAATGGCTAGACGACCGAGGTTGAAATGGTCAATTTATCAAATTTGTCATGGAAATGAATCATGCAATGTACATATGATTGTGCACAGCTACGTAAACAGTATGAGGCATAATTGTAGAAGCTGTCATGAAATGAGGAGACATTAAGTGGCCAGACAATCGGACCAGACGGATGGGAAAGTTAATTGTTACGTCAGATCCACATGGCCCCGGGGCACATTCCTTGGGGACTCCCTGGTGCAGTCACTGCAGCGTATGGATCAGTTCTGGTGGATAACCATGGTAACGTTAGCAAAGAAAAACAGCAAGACAATGAATGCCACATTCCAAATACATGTACTGTACTTGTGCCTGCTAACTGCAGCGAACCACAAATGCATATAGACAGTGAAGTGCTTAGTGCAATACATTTAGAAAGGCCCAAGCTTGAACAGGGCCACTGATGGGTTCAGCAAAGTTATTCGACTGAATGGCTGCATTGCAATAAACACTGTAAAGTGTACACTGTACCGCAGAAACTACAGCAACTCTTGTTGAATAGATTAACTTAGATTTATCAATGAACATTGAATTTAGCCGTTTTATTTTCGCACATAAGTGACGTCATGAGGTGCATCTCAGCCTGGTGGTTTTTTGTACTGGGTGACAATGGGGTAATTAAATGTTTAACATGGTGTGGAGTCCAAGCCTTATCAGCGCATCATTACATCTACCTCTGGCAGCTTGTAATATAAGCTGACTTAGCAATACAACAAGTTACTGTTGTGCTGTTTACGAACTGTACATGATTTTATTTTTTAGTTTTTTTTACTTATTTTGTTTATATCTCAATTTTAGGCTAATAAAATCCTATCTCTTATTAATAATTAAATGCACATGTGCATTGTATCAAGAGAAATTAAATGGTATAGAAAATTGCTCTTCACTTCGGAATTCTAAAATATAAACGAAGCTGCTGAGGCAACTGTTTATCAGCATCAATCACAGGAAGCACTTATGATGATGAATGATGTGCAATGCAGTGTGATGCATTCTACCTCATGGACATGAGATACCTCATAACTTATTCATAAGGAGCAGACAACATTAGAATTGTGTAGGAATACAAATTCCCACATATTTTTGTACATGTATTTCTTTTACATCCACTATATAATGAGTATATACCTTAATAACAGGGCCACATTGTAAAACAGTGTATCTACTAACTGTATATGTTTACCCCGTTTTAAAATATATTTTATACGTGGCCAAATGTGCTACGTGTGTTTTCCATGCGAAGGATAAACGCATGAAAAACGCATGGTTTTTGTCTAATTAAAATAAGGTGAAAACCATGCGTTTTCAGATAAACGCATGGAAAACGCACATGGCACATTTGGCCATGTATATATATATATATATATATATATATATATATATATATATATATATATATATATATATATATATATATATATATATATATATATATATATATATAAATAAAAAAATATAAATATCTAAGAATTGCATGCAATTAATGTCACAGCATGCTTACCGAATAATCCAGCATCATTTATTAATTTTCAACTTTTATATTTATTTCAGAAACTTAACATCATCCCATGTCTTCCAAAGGAACATAAACCAATTCCACTTGTACCAATCAGATGACAAAATCATCGACGTCCTGCTCTCAGATATGACCCACTTGCCTATTATTGACTGCAGTAAGTTGCCTTAATTAATGGTAATTATATTCACATATACATAGTGGTTATCTTGTAATGAAATAGGGGATAGATAAGATCTTTTCATAGATTTGTGGCGATAATAAAGTAATTTGATATGATGTATATTATCTTTTATGGGATTTAATATGTACTTAGCTGTTAATTAGTTGCAATTATCTAAACCATAAATGAAACATTATGTAAGACCATATTATGTATTGTATCACATATGCACATATGTGCATCCGGTTTTCTTCTAATTAAAGTTCACGTGAACTGTATGTATATTATGTAATCCAATAAATGAACTCAACTCAATTAATGGAAAGAAATGTGAATTGTAAACAGCTCAGAGGTCAAATAAGGTTTGCCAGTCCACTGAAGGTCTGGGTTCAAATTCGCAAGAACTTTTCATGAACTCACTCTCAGCTGCTAGTCTTTTGCATAAATAAAAAAAAAAATTGGTAGTGTTCAACACTGGGTGTCTGGTTTTGGCAGCTTGACGTCATTCACATGAGACATTAAATTGGAGGTGCCTTGTACTGGGTGTCTATGCTGAGGCAAGTAAAATACCCACCCATTTAAATGTGTATCATGTTGTGCAATACTAGCTTTCTCATCTCATAATTTAAAATGAGGTGGGGCCTAAAAAAATGTTTGCAATCGCTCATCATAAATTCCTTCAAATTCAGAAATACCCTGGTCATAATTCGTATCTATGTGGTATTTATATTAGTGTCAGTTTTGGCCCAGTGTCTTTAATGAGATTTTTGTTTTTCCTTCTTCAGTCAACAAAGCAGGCGGAACTCAACTTAAACTTACATTCTATTTCCAAGACGGAAGCAGAGCTATTTTTAAACCAATGAGGTATGTTCAAAAACCTGTTAAGGGGCATTATTAATGTACTTAAATATTTAAGGCTGCATAGATCTAATATATCAAGCAAAGGTTTTCAAAACATTGCAAGACTTTTTGTTAGTAAAGGAAGGCTTATATAGGGTTTAAATGTTGGCTTAAATGACAAAAAAAAAGAAGTTTATCATGCAGGTTACATACCGCATATTTTGAGCCTTGCATCATGTCAAAAATTATAATTCACACAATTTGTAATTTGCAACCATTGTGTTAAGATAAAAATATCACATAACCGCTTAATAATCTTGCTGCCAAAATATAAAGTGTATTCTTCTGAGCGATGAGGCACCATTTTGTTTTGAACAATTTACCTCTTTGCAGATTTCCAAGGGATCGTGAAACATTACCTGACCATTTTTATTTTGTTGACTTCGAGAGGCACAATGCTGAGATAGCTGCTTTTCATCTTGACAGGTAATAAGAGTTTTTCTTTTCTCACACAGCTCATTGGTTTGTGGTTTACCTGATTTTATTGATGACATTGTTTATTGATGACATTGTTTATTGGTGATATTGTTAGTACTCCAAAAGGCTCCTCTGAAGGTCATGGGTCCGATATCCGTCCTAGACTGATTCCTTAAGACGTTTAAAAATTAGTGGGCCCTTTTACTCGGGTGTCTGTGCTGGCATTGCTGGCAATTAATAGACCCCACTCATGGTGTAAATGTGTAACATAATGTGGGCTGCCTCTGGCAGCTGGTCATACAAGCTGAATAAGGGTCAAACAAGTAGCATTGAGCCAAAAAAGAAAAAAAAAAAAAGAAAGACAATGAGGGATCTGTACAAGAAATGCAGGAAAATACTCTGGTAATAATAAATAGAAGCACGTGCAGACAGTGTTTTTTAATGTCCTATATATAACTTCATGACATAGATCTAAAACAATACACATTGGCAGCGCTTGCGGCCACAAAAAAAAAAAAAAAAAAAAAAAGGGCTATTGTCCCAACTTGACAATGATTTTGTACATAAATATGTATAATACATGTACATATTCTATGTTTTTCATAAATTGTATATATCTAATATTGCATGATTATTGTGCGCCACACACTTCGCCATGCTTATTGAACTGGACATATACATGGCCAATTGTGCCAAGCGCATTTTTCATGCGTTTGGATAAACGCATGGAAACACATGGTTTTTGCTTCATTATGATTGGCTAAAAACCATGCGTTTTCCATGCGTTTATCCTTCTCATGGAAAACGCACATGGCACATTTGGCCATGTAGGTTATCATAAACCTGCGCCCAGAATTAGATAATACCATACCATAGAATCTGTTTATCAAACCACACTATAGTTACCATAGGGCCATGATAGATTTAAGGCTTACTGCTCTTCACAGTTAAGTTTGTTTATTTATTTTTCTCCTGCAGGATCCTAGGTTTTAACAGGGTACCTCCCACGGCTGGGAGACTCATCAATGTCACACGTGACATCAAGAGATTCGCACAACCAGACTTGCTCAAGACATTTTTTGTGTCCCCTGGTAAGAACCTTATTGCTCTTTTCTCTATTTCGTGGAGTCGAGATATATTGTGATGTTTCTATGGTAGCACAGTGGATCCTCTTTGTAAGAACATCTCATTGACACTACTACCTCGCTGTGATGAAGTACAGAATTTCAGATACAATTGTTTTCAGTGTATAACCAATTACTATCCTACTTTACAATAGAGTCTTTTCACTAAGCAGCCCTGAATTCAGCATGGCATAAGTCTTTCTTTTCCTCTTGTTACTCATTTTGCTTTTCAGACATAGAAGATCATAACTAAACTATTCAATAAATATAACTTTCTTGGGGAATTTACAAAAATCAACTGAATGATAAGATGTCAAATATACATTAAAATGCACTAAAAAATACTGCTGCTAGGATGCACTTTGCATCAGCCAATCAGTCATGAGCGGGAACTTTCTCAGCCAATAGAATTGCAGTATTCTGTCATAGCCACCTGGTGGAAATATCAAGAACCTTCCGAGAAAATCCACTATTAAGACTTATAACTCAACCAGCGAATATTGCACTCGTCCTAATGGCGATCGAAGGTCAGATCTGTAGTTCGAGCAAGCACTCTCCTTCAAGCCTACTCAAAAGAACTTGCTTGCCTGCAGTTGTTTTACTTGTTTAATTCCAAGATGGAATAACTTCCATGGCTTCCAGCATTTTGAGATTACTAAATTGCAAAGTCTTCCCCAAGCATCCTTACAGAGTTTAAGGACCAAATGTGGAGCTATATGTGGTATATTCCTCCTAATTACTGGAAATGTCAGGGAGATATTGCACTTGTGTATCCTGAAGGCAACCGTTTCTCACCGTAACTATAATGACTCCAATATTTTAGCTTTTACCTTAAAAGCTTCTTGCCCCTCTGCCCATGAATAATCAATTACACTGAACGTATATCTTTACAGCATATTTCATAGACTTGCTATGGACCCATGGCTATATGTCCCTCAGCCAGTACTGCCCTGAGCCTATAGGAATTGTCCTGATGTTTTTTACTATATTCAATATTGATCTGAATTGGTTAACATAACAAAAATATGTCATAGACTAGAATTGATTGGTAATGGATATCAGAGATTTGCAAACAGAAAGAAACTATAATAATTTTGATATCATGGAAAAGCAGTCAGGTGTTTGCTTGTTCATCATGATGTAGCAGGTTCAAGCCCCACTCTGACATACAGGAGTTGGCAACCACAGGCACTGGTGTGAGCTCTGAAGCATCTGTGGTAAATCCTGTGTTCCAAGCACAAGCACTTGCAAACAAATGAGATTGCTCAGTGATGACAGCACTTATACCTTAACTAATACCAAGGCTACTGACTGCCTTAATTGGCTTCTCATCTCAAGAGGTAGCTATGTAATTTGCAACAGCCAATCAGAATGTAGCTGAATACATTAGAAAATGCCCTGAGCTTGATGGCAATAATTTTGCTAGTTTACCAGTTAAACTTAAATAGAACAAATTAGCTTAAAAGCAAATAGGCTGGCGTATGGCATTGCATGTCTAGCCTGTACATACAAGGTCTAACAGTGAAATTGCATATCAATTAGTTTTGTTTGCATTGATTACACTCAATTCTTAAGCAAAGATTGCTCAGTCAGGTCACTTAATTGGCTTGAAGCAGACAGCTGTCACACTGGTTGGGAGATATTGACCATATATAGCTGCCACTAGAGAACATTCTCAGCAAACTGGCAAGGAATTCCCCGAAAATAAGTGGTAAATTCCCCGAAAATAAGTGGTAAATTCCCCGAAAATAAGTGGTAAATACCCATAATAATGGAAGTTATCATTTAGAATAAGAAGGAAAATTATTTTTGTGTATGATATTGCCAATTTTAGGTGTTACATGATGTTTTTTACTGAAACTGGCCCCATCCTTGAAGGCATTTGTGTAGCAGGAGTAAAAGCTGTTCTTAACGAAGTCAGTAGCCTTGGTCTTATTGTATGCTAACCTGCTAAGTGCTATGTCATGATGATGGCAAATGCCTGTGGTTCTAAACCGAATTCTTCCCAGGGAGTTGAGAAAGACTCTAGATTAGCCTGTCAAGGTGTAACTGGCATTTCAAGAAAGTATCATGAATATAGTCCTACATGTACTTAGTACATGTAGGACTATATTCATGACACTTTCTTGAAATGCCAGCCATTGTACTTCATTGCTGTTTGTATATTAACCTGATCTTCTTCATTGGATGTATGAACTGTAGTTTTTTGGCCAAGTTCAGAGTTACCCCATCCATTAATCATGGCAGAAATTATGCTTTTTCACACAGTCGTTCATTGGAGCATATTTGGTTCCTGCAATGTGTTATAGTGGACTTCTAAGTATCCAATATTTGGCATATTGCCTACTAGTGCATCTTCTGACAGACACTGATGTTATGTGATGACATATGTTGATGTTTGCTTTCAGCTGGGAACGTGTGCTTCCATGGCCAATGTGACTATTATTGTGACACCAGCCATGCTGTCTGCGGCCATCCTGAGATGATGGAAGGGTCTTTTATGACGTACTTGCCCTCATCTCGCAACGTCAAACGCAAAACGTGGCGTCATCCCTGGCGTCGCTCATACCACAAAAGAAGGAAGGTGGGTCATCTATGATTATAGAAATTATGCACAGTAATTAGCTAGGCGCCTCAGTGTGTCCATGGCTATTTACAGATGACCTTTGTCATTAGTATAAAAGAACAGGTAATTAGTCACCATTCTGTTGCTTCATTTTACCTTATAATAGTTCTCACTGTTGTTATTATCAGTATTGTATAGCCACTCATATTGGGGTCAACAGCACAAGAATATCTCGTATAATGTTTTTCTGACCACCTCATCTACATCTTTATAAGGCAATTTTGTAGACAGGCAAAATGCAGAAAAAATAAAGTTGCTTATTTTCTATGTATGTTCACTCAAACATTATTTCATGCGAGCAGAAAAGTAATTATTGTAAAAGCAGCAAAGCTTAAATTATTGTCTTTTTTTTATATCGTCGGTTAAACAATGCATTTTTACTGATAAAATGTCCTGATTTTTTTCTTCACTTAAATGGAGTTGTACATGGTTTTACATGGTTTTACAATTCCGTTTACTTACATCACTGTTTATACTGCATGGCAAACGGAGTTGTAAATACGGAGAGGTAATTTTACACTCTTTTCTATTGCCAATCAATGAAGCAGATGAGAAATGGGTGATAAATATTGACACTTATAGTAACTACCATGTCCAACCAGCTTTATAATTCAGCCACCAACTTGATGTAAATACTTGAAATTTGTTGACAGGAGAGTGCTCAGTAAACGGAGTATTTTTATTTATTTTTTAATCTCTTCTTGAGAGACATCAGCGTTGATTCTGTAAAAGAAAAAAGTGCAGTATAGCGGACCCAGATTTATGATCACATTTAACGAGCCTCTTTGCCAGGCCTATGACGTAAAAGTGCTTGAAATCTATGTATGACGTCACAAACTAATGTAGTTATGACGGCGGTTTCATCTTTTGAGCACGGTAAAGACAACGTTTATTTTTGCTTTTTCTTGGGGGCTACTGCCCCCAAACCCCTGCTTATCTAAACCAAATGTTATTGTAATTGTACTAGAACTTAAAACTTGTGAAATATTTGATACAATTTTTAATGGCCGCCAAATATGGGCATAAATTTTGGTCCGCTATACTGCACTAAACCCGCCATTTTGAAATCCGCGGACAGAATTTTTAAGTTTGGGTCTTTTAATTGATTTTTTTCCCTAGGTTCATGCAAAATGTTTGAATCTACATTCCTATACTCTCCAGTACACGTAGACGTCTATAATATGCTTGCGTTTGTTGTATTGTGTTTTTAATGTTCACATATCTTGCAGGCTGAATGGGAGACGGATAATTCTTACTGCATAAAGGTCCGCAACGAGGCGCCCTACAACACAGGGCGCCGCCTTTTGGATCTTATGGACATGGCTGTGTTCGATTTCTTGTCTGGTAAGTTCATATTTAGTCTATAAGTAATATGTGAATATTCTTTAAAATTTATTTCATGGGGTTAAAGGTAGATTTGAACAACCCAGGGAGAAAGTAACAAGAAGTCACTTCAAATGACGCTTATGTAATAAATCTCTCAGTCAATCATTCAGAACCTTTTAAAAGATAAGCCTCTAAAGATATTAAAACAAAGTCAGCAAAAGAACGATGACCTAGGCTGAAATACGATATGACATATGATATCTTAATAGATAAAAAAATTTGTACAATAACAATGCCACTTTAAAATCATTCTGGTACTTAAGGGTGGCTTCAAGTTTTTAAAAGAAAGTTTATTAAATCTGAAACACATTAGCATTCAGAAAATTAATTTAAATGACCGTACCATGCATGATGTCTATCTTTTAAAAGTTATGACATAGACGTCTATATTATATAGGCCTAAGCTTAAAAAACAAACATTTCTTTTATGTATCCTATATTGTGTAATTTGTTCTTCAGGTAACCTGGATCGTCATCATTATGAAACTTTGATACTTTTTGGAAACTACTCATTCCCGTTACACCTTGACAATGGAAGGGCGTAAGTTTACGGCCTTACTTATTTCTAAATAGTTTAAATACCACAATTAATTAACTAAGGAAAATGTATTAAAAGTTGGCAGTATTTAATATTATCTATTTTAATTTCCCCAAAAATCATCATTTTAAAACCATTTTATTTTTTCAGATTTGGAAAACCCAGGCATGACGAATTATCTATACTTGCTCCAATATACCAGTGTTGTTTATTCCGGTATTCGACTTTACAAAAACTTCTCCATTTTAATGATGGCCCCCTTCCACTAGGTGACGCCATGAGAGCGTCGCTCAGCAAAGACTCCATCTCTCCTATTTTGTTGGAACCATATCTCACCGCTTTTGACAGACGAGTGAAAATCATATTGAAGACTGTATATAAATGTATAAAAAGAAATATTTCTTCTCATAAAGTTGTCATTGATGATGGGTTTTAAAACTTTATACTGTTATTGATATTTTAATAAAACCTGTTGCACAATATTGTGTTCAATTTTAATTTTCTATAAAGTTGTATGGTGGGACTTTGTGCAAGATACTTAATACATAATGCGCCACTACTGTTTGTCACAATTCAATGAAATTGAGTAATACCTATTTGCCCCATCTTCATAAAGCAATCCCCACTCCTCCGCACGACTACGGCATGTGCCTTGCTAGAAATGGGATTTATTAGCTGGTTTGTGGATATCCAGTTTGATTGGTCGCGACGATCTGTGGAGAGCCAAACCAAAGCTGCGCAGCAACGTGGCCAGTAGTGATGGTGCATTACTTGTATTGGCTGACCTACTTAGTCCTACTTAGTCCCGCGTCTATTTACCGCTAGAGGGTGACGGCGGAAAAATAACCACAAATCTAGCACCAGATTCCTACAAACAAATAATGGTTAAAAAATTTTTTGAATAATTATACATTTGACACAATATCATATACAATGGAATCCCTCTTTAAGACCACAACCATTAAGACACATTTTTAACAGAAAGACCCTCAGGTTTGCTGTCCATATCAGCACTTCACTATATATATAGCTTTTATTGACAATTTCTCATATAAGAAAAGATACATATGTCACATATCTACTCAATACGTCTATCTAAAACTACATCTACAAAAATCTGATGTACAACTTCTCATTATTTTATATGCATAATTGTTACAAATTAAGAGACAATGTAGTTCATCTTCTACTTCATTACTATCACATTTATTACATTTTCTTTCTTCTAATGGTATAAACATGTTTACTGAGATGAGTGGACTCTGTTGATGCTGTTGAATTCAGCCACAGTCCTAGGAGCAAGTGAGGTGACTCCAGAATGGCCCAGAACTGAGCCATTAAGCATGTAGATGGCCGGTTACTCGGCAGATTTTGGCAATAACAGTCCCTTGTTAAAAAAACTAGCAAAACTCTACTAAAACCTGGCTATTTTCACCGAATTGGTGAGATTCTTGGCCTAGCAGCCCCAGTGTTTATTTCAGTGCCCCTCGGAGTGAATGTTAGAATTGCAGTCACCTCAAAGTCCGACGACATAATATGTACATGTTTTGCTTGTTTACTCATCTAAATAAATTAATCAATTTATCTTAAAGTCTATTGGCTGGCTTATGGTATTAAAGGTCTGACAACGAAATGACAGAAAAATTGGATGTTCATGTGCTGAGTTTACAAAATTCTTGTAAAGCGCATATCTGACAATCAGGTAGTTCATAAACATTGCCTTAACTGAAAAAAATATAAATATATTTATTTTAAGAGAAGATTTGTTAAGCAAATACACAGCCTGTCGCCTACAAGGTTAACCAATTATTTTGTTTACCTAGGTAAACTAGCAAATAGTGTCCATAATTAGGTCGCTGGGCTTTGAGGTGACAGCACAAAGGGTCAACCTAATTCTTCAGTTTTCAGAACTATATGTTAGGCCATATCTAGTACCATTAAGATGGAATGCCAAAAAAAAAAAAGATTCGCTGTTCCACTGCTAGCTACACCACTGTAATAAAAAAGCAGAAATGTCAAAAGATCAACAAAAATCCAGAGATTGAATGCAATGTGAAGAGCATCAACCACTATATTATTGCAATTATATTCTCACTTAGTTGCTGTGAGCCAATCAGAATGCTTCATTGCCATCCAGCATGTGTTTATATTGGACAGCTGCTAAGTATGTTGGATGTTTGCAATGTATATTGTTCAATCTGGAGAATATAGGCAATGGTTAGTCATCCAACATAGAGTTTTGTGGGATTCTGTAAAATTATATTGGCTTCGGGTTCACCTCAGCAAATGTAATTTTTCCTCATCCCACAAAACTCAATGTTGGACTCCTTACCATCCACTATTGTTATGATATAGTTACACACACATAAGCCTATAGCTCAGCACTTGAAGCAGCTTTAGTGTGCAGATAATAGTGGCAGTTATGTAGCACCTCACTGGAATTGTCCCTACGAATTATCGCGATTTTAAAACTATGCCAAATGGAAATTCCGTATGATTTCAGTGTCAATTAGTACATTTTATGATTTGCAATATTCTATTGCTTTACTATGCTATATTTGGCAGTTATATGATGACTATGGCAGAACCTAAGAACATTTTCTTGAAATACACTTGACTTAAAGTGTTCTTAGCGGCGGCCATTTTGAATTCAAGATGGCGGCCGCCCTGGCCATATTTCGTCATGGCACCCCTTCTAGAATGAAAGAGCATGTTTGAAAGTACCTGTATACCAAAATTTGGTGCTTTGTACCAGGGTCTGTCTTCAGTCAGGTGTCAATATCTGACTCCTATAATATGGTTTCAAAAGTCTGGAAGAAGGTTCATATATTTGCAAAAATACCATACAGTTCTGTGTTTGGGGTGAAGAAAATGTTCTGAAGACATAGCAGCAATACTTTGAAGTTATACAAATACTTCCAAACACAAATAAATATATCATGTCTTTGTTACGAAGTGATGTGTGAAAACATTGTGACATAATACAATGTCAATGGATGAACTTATGTAACGATGTCTGTCCACCATTGTTGTTCAAACACAATCATTTCTAAGTTGACTTTCCAAATAAACTTTAAATAAATGTTGGGTGATAACCTCCTGCATCTAGATTATTTCAAAATGATTTACAGACGATTTGTGTAAATAAGTTGCAAGATATTAGGCAAAAACATTTTGTCCGTCTATGTTACGTAAGTTCAGATGCAGAAAATGATTCTCTTTTGCCTCATTGGACAAAATAAAAATAATGAAATTGAGGTAATTATTATGGACCAATAGGAGAACTGATCAATCTTCACTCCTTTCCTGCTCTTCTGGAATTGAGATTGAACAAATGGAGGCAAGAAAGCAGTGTCTGTCCACCAAAATTACCATTGTTGCGTAAGTTTCGCGAAGTTTAAATGATCAAAAGATGCAGTATATGATGTCCGAGGTGCAGTATACAATATTGAAATGAGTTATAACACTCAATATTTCCATAATTTATCATTTACATCTTTTAATTTGCTTGCATAAATTAAAGAAAGTTCAGTGTTGGTGAACTTATGTATCACAGACAATAATGAGTCAATGAGAAAGGTGTAACAAATGCAACATGGACATTATCAGCATGCGATAAGATGTAGAACTTATGCAGCACAGACACAAAATTTAATGTAACAAGGACAAGGTCATTGGTCAGGGCCCACTTTTTCTGGGCTGCCAGCCTCTGATCCCAGGTTCGGATTTCTGGTTTGGTCTATGTTGGATGCTGTTTCGACCATCATCTCATAAATTATGATTCTCATTGCCATGGTCCCTCCCTGTTGTGATTAGTCCATCCATACAAAAAATAAAGTAAATGAAGCCCCATTTCCCCCACCTCACCTGAACAAGTTTGTAAACTTGTACAAGTAAACCTAGCTCCAAAGGTCTGTCTGAATTTTTATTCGCTTTTTTGCATAATTTCATGCACACAGACCTGTCTCTCATATATATCATATACCAAAATCCCAGGGCATCGTTTTACTCCCTTCTCCCACACTGCCACAACCACCAGGCTTTCTTTAAGTACTGCAATTAGAGTCAAAATTTTGCATTAAATACGTGGATCTGAACAATTCCTTTCATCTTAGCAGCTTAATCTTGTAAAGTGTAATTTTGCTTAACTTCAGCAGAGAGGCTAACATCAATGTTGAATTTATATGACATCTTGCTAAACAAAAATAATAATCCCCCGGTATTTTGGCCTGTTGTGTGTCGCTTCACATCCTCTGAAATAATAGAGGCCCTCTTTGAGTCCTGCTCTAAAACAAATTGTATAGGCCTATATCTTCAAGTAAATGCAAAACGGGCCAACATGAACTCAGCAGAGAAGACGATCTACAATCAGACAAATACAGCGTATATGAGGAGGTGGAGGGAAAATCTCTCGGAAGAAAAAAAAAGAGAACTCAGCGAAAAAAGTAAAATCAGAGTGCGCAATAGTAGGGAAAAACTAAAAGGTAGAGAAAAGGTACCGGTGAGAACAAGACAAGACCTTGAAAAACTTGAACAATTTCGTGAAAAATGGAGGTTGGACAAAAGACGCCAAAGAGAAAAACAGAATCCACAGAGAAAACGGAGAGAGAAGGAAAAAGATCGAAAAAGAAGAAAGGCACGCAGACAGGCTTTAGGGTAAGTTCAACCAAAAACTGGTAAAAGGAAAAAGCAGCAAGGAACCTTCCCTAACAAGCGCAGAAAAAGATCGGAAGAAGACCATGAGTACCAGGACGATCAGTTAGAGCCAGCAGTATACATAACTGTCCCAGACCTTACCCAAGGTGACCAACAGCATGAGGACATCCAGGATGTTACCCCAGATGACCTACAGAATGATGTCCAGTTTCAGCCAATGCTGGATATCCAGGATGTTACCCCAGATGACCAACAGAATGATATCCAGTTTACGCCAATGCTGGATGATGTTACCCCAGATGATCTACAGAATGATGTCCAGTTTCAGCCAATGCTGGATATCCAGGATGTTACCCCAGATGACCTACAGAATGATGTCCAGTTTCAGCCAATGCTCGATATCCAGGATGTTACCCCAGATGACCTACAGAATGATGTCCAGTTTCAGCCAATGCTGGATATCCAGGATGTTACCCCAGATGACCAACAGAATGATATCCAGTTTCAGCCAATGCTGGATATCCAGGATGTTACCCCAGATGACCTACAGAATGATGTCCAGTTTCAGCCAATGCTCGATATCCAGGATGTTACCCCAGATGACCTACAGAATGATGTCCAGTTTCAGCCAATGCTGGATATCCAGGATGTTACCCCAGATGACCTACAGAATGATGTCCAGTTTCAGCCAATGCTCGATATCCAGGATGTTACCCCAGATGACCTACAGAATGATGTCCAGTTTCAGCCAATGCTCGATATCCAGGATGTTACCCCAGATGACCTACAGAATGATGTCCAGTTTCAGCCAATGCTGGATATCCAGGATGTTACCCCAGATGACCTACAGAATGATGTCCAGTTTCAGCCAATGCTCGATATCCAGGATGTTACCCCAGATGACCTACAGAATGATGTCCAGTTTCAGCCAATGCTCGATATCCAGACTGTTACTCAAGATGACCAGAATCAGGACATCCAACCAAAAGAAGCACATGGTTCGAAAAGTTCGACTGCAATAAGGAGTCTCTAGAGTGAGGAAATCTTTGCCCAAGAATAAACAAACACAGAAAATTGTGCTGAACAAACTAATGCAAGAACAACCTAGAACAGAAAGTATTGATAACAGTACTGAAATTTTTGAAAGACGTACTGCAACAACAGAAGTCTGTCAACAGGAGGTAGGTAGGTAGGTATTGTTATTGTTTAACGCCTCATCAGCACCTGAGTGGGCTATGTAGAGGCTCTCTAGGGTAAGATTGATCATCCATAGTTGTTAGGGGAAACTAGAAGCATGCAAAAAATCAATAAGTGTCTGCGTTGGATAGCTGGAGCAGCTTGTGCAATGCGCACTGTCCTGTTTTAGCCACTGGGGATAGAGGACTTCACCCCAAGTGTTTCCACCCTCGCCGCGTGGAGGCCCAGGACCTTCGAGGGCCTGTGGGTTGTATCAACAAAAACAAAGAGACTGCAAAAAAACTGAACATTCGCTACAAAACAATGCTGAAAGCAAGAAATATGCCTGAAAATGCATCTAGAAAAAAAACGCAAGGACGCTATGAAGAATTCAGACATTGAGCATGTGACGGCTTTCTTTCAAAACCCAAAAATTTCTACTGAGCAAGCTACCAAGAAAACCGTAAGTGCTAAAACCCAGCAACAGAAAAGGGTTCTGCAGTGCAGCTTAAGAGAAACATATAACCTGTACAAAGAAGAAGATGACCGTAGGCAGCTGAGCTTTTCAAAATTTCCCTCACTCAAACCTGGCAATGTGAAATCTCAGACCAAAGCTTACCTGGACCAATGTCTCTGCATATATTGTGTCAACATCGAACTTAAACTTAAAGTTCTGAACCAGAAGCTTATTCAATATGGAAAAAAAGAAAACCAATATGAGAGTAAATTCAGACTGCTGGATGCTACACTTTGCCCCAAGGATGGCAAATGGCATAAACTGCAGTGCATCAATCGGGAGTGTTAGAATTGTCCTGAGCTTAACATTAAAAATTGTCTTGAAGATGATCAGCTCCAAGCCCTTGCAACCTGGACCAGGTGGGAGAACACAGAAATAAAGGCTGGCGAAAACTTTACCAGTGGAGAAGACAGAGAAACTAATAGATTTAATAGAAGAAGTACAAAGTGAGTTGAGGCCATTCGCGTCACACATCTATGTTGTGAACTGGCAGGCCGATTAATGCAAGTATATTCATGACAATATGCAGGAGCTTGGAGACCATGTGTGCCTAATGGTTCTAGATTACTCGGAAAATTTCGGCTGCGAGTTCCAATTTGCTGTGCAATCGGCCAGGTGGTGGAAGCCCATGATAACCTTATTTCCTGCTGTTACTTGGTATACGTGTCCGGTAGATGGGGACGTTGTTCAAGAAACGGTGTGCATAATAAGTGATGACAAACACCATGACCATCACGCTGTTTCAGTGTACACCAATGTAATCCTAGAGCACATCAAGACCAGAACAGACAAAGTTACACATGTCATTCAGTTCACCGATGGGGCGGCGTCCCAATTTAAAAGTCGTATACCATTTGCGGACATTTCATATGGGATTGACAACACCAAGCTTCAAAGGAGTTTCTTTGGTACCGGGCACGGTAAGGGCCCATCAGATGGAGAAGGGGGTGTTATCAAACACTACATGACAAAAGCCATTAAGTCAAGGAATGTGATCCTCAAAGGAGCTGAAGACTTCCACAGTCACGCTGCAGCTCACCTCACTAAGGGACCTGTGGGTGAAGACAACAAATGTAACCATTCCAGGCGAGTTTTCTGTCATCAATGAGGCTGAAATAATCAGAGACCGCCCAGAAAGAACCCCTAAGACAGTGCAGGGTACAAGGAATTTGCACTCAGTCATAGGCATCCGACCTGGTTTTGTAATTGGCAGACACTTGACGTGCGTATGCAACCAATGTCTCAGTGGACACCCACAGAACTGCTGTGATGAAAACTTCCCCTGCCCGATCAGACCAGTACTACTGCAAAGAAGTGATGGATTGGAATGGCCACCTGACCTAACTGAACCCTTAGGTGAGCACAAGAAAGATGACTGCATGTATCTGCATGGGCTATAAATCTGTAATTATTACTTTCAGTTGAAGAGAATACAGAATTTGTACAAAACCAGCCTGAGGATTTTTTGGATGAACTCATGCACAATCTTGGTGTTGATGTAAGTAAATAAATTCATGAAGTACTTAAATGACTTTACTGTTGTGCAAATTTGTGTATGTATACCATGACAGGTGACTGTTATGATTTCAGGGTATGGATTTCCAACAGTTAGTTCTATTCATATGTTAGTTAGTTAGTTAGTTAGTTAGTGTTATTGTTTAACGCCTCATCAGCACCTGAGTGGGCTATGTAGAGGCTCTCTAGGGTAAGATTATCTATAGTTGGTAGTAGAAACCAGAAGCATTTAAAAAATCAATAATTGTCTGCGTTGGATAGCTGGAGCAGCTTGTGCAATGTGCACTGTCCTGTTTTAGCCACTGGGGATAGAGGACTTCACCCCTAGTGTTTCCACCCTGGCCGCGTGGAGGCCCAGGACCTTCGAGGGCGTTCTATTCATATGTAGCTTTACTCACATTATCTAGCCATTTGAAAATTGTTAAGATGATTTCAATGTTAATTAATATAGACATCCTGCTGATGAAATACAAGAAAATACAACTGATTCCCTCATTGACGACCATCCAAATGCAGATGAACATCAAGAACTACAGTCCTCTGTTTCCAGGTAACTTTTTTTTTTTTTTTTTCCTTTACCAGCAATATATTTTGTTTAAGGTATCACCAGGTCCAGCTTTGTAAATTGTGCAAAATTTTTCTTTATTTTTTTAACAGATTATCACACGTATTACCAGCACATCGTGCTCAATCTGAAAACACCGCAGATGAACAGCAGTCCCTTGTTCCAAGGTTAATAAATTGTCATACATGTATACATTTATTTATACAAAGCATGACTTGACTGTGTATAAAACTTTTTGTTTAAAAAATTTGCAATGTGCAGAGATGTATTCTTCATTATTATTAATTAAATACAGTCTGTCAGTTGGCATGTACCTAGACGTTAGACAGGGGTCTGAAGTACTCAAAGCAGTCGTAAGTTGCAAACCAGTGTTTGTTTTCAAAGTTCTGTTGGTTTGTAAAAGTTGCAATTTCATCATTGTTCAAATTGATTTTTTATGTTGATAAATACATGCTGAGTGGTTGTCAAATGAAAAAAAAAAAAATTCTCCTATATTGTATTGATTACTTTAATGTGATTTTCTACAAGTTTATACTAGTTGTATGTTAGCTTATGTTGCCATGGGCTGAGATATATCCCAGTCTATGGCCACATCACTTCTTTGCAACAGTAGTAATAAAAAAACTATTCAATAAATGCATATTATTTGCATGTTTCAGATCACAAACATCAACCCATTCGGAGTGCGATACTTCAAGAAAAGTGGACGAGGCCTCCATGCAGCCGATGAAGCAGAGTATCACATTATTGATTCTGACGTCATATCAAACATTCCCGAACCTGAAATTTTGCTTAAGGGCACAAGGCTACTTTACAGATTTAATTAATTCATTAATGTTACAGCGTTGGCTAATAAAGCTCTTATGTCTCTTTGGGGTTTATGTCTTATAAAATCATGAGACAATTTTGGTTGGGTTTCTTCAATGGATCAAAAGCAGTCGCTTAATGGTCAAGTGTTCAAAATTATTTTTCATGTATGTTCACATGTAGATGTATGTCTCTTCAACCATTTTCATCAACGTTTTTTTGGAAAACTTTGACATTCAATGCATCGCGAAGTTACACGTATACCTATTTATGAATTGTTGTACATGAATACATACATACATACAAGTATGTATGAAGAAATCAAGAATTTATGCACAAATTTATCCAATGGACAGGAATTTATGTAACAGGGACAGAAGATCATTGGAACTTAACGTAACATAGACAACAACTGACTGAACTTGTGTAACAATAACAAAATCTAACGGTGAATTTACGCAACATGGACACCTTTAACTGTTATATTTATGTAACATGGACAAAATAGGTATGTCCATGTTATGTAAGTTTAAAAACGATTTAAACCTTTTTTTGACAAAATTAAGAACTCTTTTTATAAATCAATGACATATCTATTTATGTGAGAGATTTCTCTTTTCAAATCAAGCATATATTGTGGGATTAGTCCATCTTTTTCAAACAGTACCAAATGTCACACTAGTGGGGCACCTGACTGAAGACAGACCCACCAGCGTGTAACGATTTGGTCACAAATTGGACTTAACGGACTACACTAGTTCTGCCCCACAGTATTTACTCTCTACTAAGATTATAGTAGCAGATTTGGGGGGGGGGGGGGGGTTAACCCCTTGGCCTATTACATTTTAATTAAATAAATTAGAGATCCTTGCAATAAATTGTCATGTAGATATAATCTAGTAAAGATCCATACAGGATAAATTTAAGGTTGCTACATAACAATTTTAAGTTGGCAACCCCCCCCCCCCCTCCATACAAACCTTTCTGGATCCACCCCTGGATTAGTAATATTTGCACCACAAGTGCATGGTCTAAACAGGGAGGTTCTGCACAGGCAGCCATTGGCAGGGAATAACCAGTGGTAAAAATGGGACAACTATATTCACCATCACAAAACTTATTGGTCCTGAAGTGTCAGAGGACCTAAATGCAGAAGTTCACTGAATTTGAAGTGACTTTGATCAGGAAGTGGTTTTAAAACTGTTAGAATTATTTTACTAAATGCTCACAGATGTTTTTCGATGCAACAATGACCTAAAACTTAATACCACTCTTTGAGACAGATCTTTGGCCTTAAGTTATAGTAGAAGTAGGTTTTAACGACCAATCACCAAGGGGTACCTGCACGTCAAAAAAGCTCATTAACTGATACAGAAGACTGAAAATTGCTCGAGTTTTCAAGATTGCATGGTCATGGAATATCTCTCTTCACATGAAAGAGAGAAGGCATCAGGGCAAATCTTGGTAGGATGGTCCACAAGAGCACTGGTCAGCAGTTTCAGAAGCATTAGCAAGGCAGGACAACCAACTGGATATTGCTCTAGTGCCATATCTTATAAGGCAGGCATGCAAATTCTTGACAAATTTTTCCTTCAGTGGAACAATGCAAGAATACATAAGCTGATTAAGTTTCAGACCATAATCTTGCCATTTCCTTAATGAGGGCTTGGATAGAAGTCAAGTGACTCCTACATTCCTACTTTATTCTATATTTCAGAAAATTCCTATATTCCAGCAAAATTCCTATATAGAATCTTATTTTTTTAGCAACTTACCCATATTGGGTAATTATATTAACTGGTATTTCAATTTAGTTAATGGCTTAGGCAGATTTCATAAATTAAAAACTGATAGGGTACAGTATGTGCGCCCCTGGCCTCCAGAGCACAATAATATTCAATTTAATAAATATTATAATGATTAGTATAAGAATTCCTTCACCTAACTGCTAGTTTTATCATAACTTGGGCAGAATTTTGATGCAGATTTACTATGGTGAAGCCTTAAACTAATTAGATTAAATATGTTGTCATAATTTTAATCAAACATTTTCTTTATTAGGCTGGTGGTGCATAGATTAGTGATATTAGAATGAATGGTCAGTAAGCATGCCTGGAGGCAATGCCATAGACTGCAATGGACATGTAATGAATTCACGGTGTCCCTCAGGTGAAGATGGCTATCATGGTTACTGTGTATCGCTGTGACCATTCTGGACACTCACAGTTGCTTCAACGAAGTCTTAGAAGCCATGAAAATGGTTACAGATCCATCACAAAGCAAGCTGATACTTAAACAAATTCCTCAAGCAGCAGATGGACCCTCCAGGGCTGGTCAGAAGTCTGAAGGAAAGATGTCTGTATTTAGCCCCAAAGATAGAGCTCTTCATACTGAAATCATTCAGCTACATGGCCAATTGTGCTACGTGAGTTTCCCATGCGTTTGGATAAATGCATGGTTTTTTCCTTATTATAATTAGCTAAAAACCATGCGTTTATCCTTCTCATGGAAAACACACGTGGCACATTTGGCCATGTAGTCAAAGCGGCAACTAACAATTTTAGTTTGATCTACTGACCATATTTTGTGAGTGTACATTGTACGAGGTTGTGTGCGGTGTGGTGGAGATGGCTGTAGGAGAGGTGGGAGGCCATCAGTAATTAGATTTTAAAAATTTTTACTTTCACTTATTTTATATAATTCCATACTTTGTTGTATCTTTTTTTAATCTGAAATTCCTATATCCTCCTATATTTCCTGCAACTTTTCCTAAATTACTCCTTTATTTTGAAGTTTATACAGTGTGCTTAACACCCTCCACTAAAGACACGTACAGGTCATCAGTGACCTCGTTGGAAATTCGGAAGCTACAGTGACTTATTGTTGATCAAGTTAATGGTTGTACCAAAACATTGCTACCAAACTATAATGTTATCCTGCAAAAAAATGACGATTGTTTTAATGTGGTAAACAGCAGTTAAAAAATTTAGTTGTGTGACAAACCAGTGCTGGTTAACATCTGCCTAACAGATTCAGATAAAATGTTGTCATTTTGCATTTTAAAGCTGCAGTCGCCAATTATCTCTTGAGTCGTGGTATATCAGATGACTTAATTTCTGGTGTAAGGCAGTCTGTCTGTGTAATATTAATGAACAATCAAAAGGTACAAATGCAATGCAACCAAGTGAAGGATCAGAAGAACTACACTTAAGGCAAAGTGCCACGAACTGATATGAACTTGCAGTAAAATTCAAAATAAATGAATACCTGGATGGCACATGTGGATTTGACTAGAATGTCACTACAATATGTGATTGTGCGAGTCAGAAATCTATCAATAAGTTGTGAACTTTCTAACTGATAATTACATGGTCCCTACTGTTTTTATTTAGTGCCAATGTTTCTGTCATCATTGTGTTATCAGTTAGAGAGTTGGGGTTTAACTTATTGCTGACATTTTGTCCATTCCATCAAACAAACAAAAAACTTGTGGACATACCTTTTTAGTGCGACTATAACCATTTGACAAGGTTTTCCATTCGACATGTTGTTTTTTTAAGGTATATATACTCAATCTCATCTCACTGCATGGTTGAAGCGTTATTATATTTGGAGAGAAAATGTATCTACTCATGGTTGTACCATAATCATGCTGATTGGTTATATCAGAGATAATATCATCAACATTACTTGGAAATAGTAAAACTGAAAACCGGAAAATTCAATATAGGTAATTTTTTTTCTTTTCCTTGGATGAAATTTTGAATGGTATTGGGCACAGGAAATTGTTTATGTAATGTGCAATGCAGTCAACTCACCAACAAATGGAGAACCACCTGTATGTGACAAATTTTTCCTCATGTCATGTGGTAACCAACAATAACGGAACATTAAAATAAAATAATTGTTATTAGTTGCATTGTATTATATATCTTAACTTGAAGATATGCAAGAAAGGAGTATAACTCATCAACACACTGAAAACATCTTGAATTGTTGTGACAAACCTAAATGAAGACTTCCTGCAGATTCTGTCGAGTTCTAATAAAGAATGGTCAATTGAATGGGAATCAAACCCAACTCTGAGAGGGGTGCAACAGATTTCCTGCAAGCCAACACTAGAGGTAAGTGGTGGTGGTGGATTAGGGCTTTACGTCCTGTATTTCTGCACCTGATGGGCTAATGAGGACAGGCAGAGACCATGGCAATGAGACGAAGGATGAAACAGCCATCCAACTTAGGCTCGACCGGGAAGCGAACCCGGGACCCAGTGGTTGGAAGCCCAGAGCGCTACCTCTGAGCTAGGCCCCCGCCCTACTAGAGGTAAGATATAGGCCTAGTCATACCATAGAGAAACCATAATATGATTACTCTATGGTCATACATTGGTTTTCCAGTTTCAAACTAGTAGGATTCAAAATTCAATTGGAGCAGTGCAATATCTACACCCCGAGTAAATCAAAATAATCACGGGGTGTGGCCTCACGTCATTCCTTGAATGAATGAATTTAAATTAATATGCACTTAGAGATTACGAAAGACCTTGAATGAATGAATTTAAATTAATATGCACTTAGAGATTACGAAAGACCTACACGTTGATGTCATTATTTGGTGAAAGTATTATTTTTGCTAATTTTTCTGTCCATTTAAGAATGGTTGGTGGATTAGTGCTTTGTCCTGTATTTCTGCACCTGTTGGGCTAATTAGGACAGGCAGGGACCATGGCAATCAGTTGAAACAGCTATCCAACTTAGGCTTGACTGGGAACTGAACCAGGGCTCATGGTTGGAAGCCCAGCGTGCTACCACTGAGCTAGCCGCCCACCCCTAAAAAGGGGATGGGCATGATGGTAATTAGTTTGTGTCAACTTGAAGAAAAGATGCAGTTGGGCAGTTATCTGATGCAGCTGATAAACTGCAGCTAGTAGGATTCGAACTAGGCAGTCTACATATAGCCAGTGCTGCCTGAATGTGTTTTTCAACAAATTGAATCCAGTGCACATGGACCAGATTTCTCTCTTATTGCTGTTATCACCACTCTGTTCCAAATGTTCTTTGCCAACAACTGTCATAACAATGCCTGGTATCAAGACATCCCTGAACCTGCCTTTATCACAGGAAATCACAGGAATTGCATTTCATATGCAAGGAGACGCAGGGGTGGTGGATTAGGGCTTTATGCACTATATTTCTGCACCTGTTGGGTCAATTAGGACAGGCAGGGACCATGACAATGAGTTGATGGATGGAACAGCCATCAAACTTAGGGTCGACTGGGATTCAGCTACCACTGAGCTAGGCCCCACCCAATCAAGAAAGATGTGGAAATTAATCTCGAATCCCATGACACATTGTGGTTGCGCAACACACAAAGATGTCGCGTTGCATCCCTTATAATCTTTTGGTTTTCAAGTGCTAAGTAAAATACGAAAATATGCATACCCAGTCTTCCTTCTGAGAGAATACAAAAAGAAATTATATTGGGACTGCCTCAACTAGTTTGATGACATTAACATACGACAAATGAAGACAGTCTTCCATTTTGTCCACTAATGAAAGCAAAGGATCAATGGGCTACAGTAGTTTTAGACCTTAGAGCTGGCACAAACATAAATTCCAGAATCACGTTTATTGTGTAGCATGACCTCTGGTGAATCTAGCCCCGGGGACCCATGCAGAGCATGGGTCACGGTTCATCCCATTAGAAAACCTTGAGATTCTGACATAAGGGTTTGGGAGAATTTGGATAACTCTTTCCCCTTATTTCGTTGGCACACAGTTCTTACAAAGTTGAATAAAAGACAAAATTACCTACTGATAGCACATAAATTAATTCATGAACATATCTGTAGCATTATGAAATCATGGTGTGATGTCCAATGAACAGATATTTTTCTTATACATTGGGACATATGCTATGAAAGGCTGTCTCTGATTGGCCAACAAAAGAGAAAGTTGTGGCTTTGTATGCAAAGATAGTGACGTCACTGAGCAATGACGTCATCAGCAGCTGGCCAAGATCACTTTCACATTGGAGACGTCATGAAAAACCAGGCCGGAAAGGAGGGGGGGGGGGGGGGGGGCTCTGCTGGAATTTCGCCAAATATAAATATTGCTCGTTTACTATTTAAAGTCATTTACGTCCAAGTGAACATTAGAACATCAGAAGCATGACCTTTGACTGAACCCCCCCCCCCTCCCCCAATCACCCGGGCATAATGCTGTAATGAATAAGGATTATATAAGGGTTTACAGAAAACTGCATATTTTTATAATTTCTAGAAGTGGAATAATGCCATTTCCACTTTTTAACTGAACTGATACATTAATAAATATAAATGCAGGTGGAAGGTCAAGTCAAGTGCAGTTCCTGCAAAATGTTCAGACATTGTTTATGTCTGGGCCATTATTTCTGGTTACATTGTGTATTGTTGATACTTTTTGGTTACATAGTAATTAAAGTATTACACAAACAAATGTTACATAACCTGTCAAACATTGACATATTAACCAATCAAAATTAAAGCAAATCTGTAATGCCCCTCCCACTCAACACATTGGCCAATTGAATAGGGGACAATTTGTCAGATATTCATATTGTGTGGTCTTTAAGGTAGAGATTCAACTGTGTATTTCCAATAATGTGGCTGTTAACAATGGTGTGTATTAACGGTACCACCCACCATGAAGGCCTACTCTTATGGCATCATGCTTATTCTCGAGTATGGCACGTTGGACAGCTCTGGGACAATGGTCAAGATGCAAAAAAATCTCAATCTCCAGTAAAGGCAATTTCCCCAGATAGATAAGATTGAATCTTTGTTTGACTTTGATACATGTAAATCTTTCTCTTCTTTTTGATTGATTGATTGATTGATTGATACTTATGAATGCTATTTTTTTTAAATGTCTATCCCTGTTATCCATTATCCCTGCAGTGCAGATAGATGCCACATTAGACATTAATAAACCAAGTTATTTTAAAAGTGACTTTAAATAAAATGTCTTATTGTTTTATGATTGTGCATAGGCACATGTCATGATGACATTGTGTTATCATGTCATTGACGTGTAGGCCTATGCACACATACCCCTCAATATTTTACTGATAAAAGTTTAGTTTGGTATTTGTTTTCCTTCTGAATTTAGACAATATGACACTCGGCAGTCAGTTCAAAAGTGCATAATGCACCCAAGGAAGGGTTTCTTTTGAAAGATAAACAATGAGACTGACATATTATCTGAGCAACAATTAGGCCTATGCTGATCAAAAGATGAGTAGGCCTATTGGCAGAATTCCCTATGTTGTGATAGGATAGATAGATAAATAGGTAGATATATTGATAGACAGACAGGTTGATTGATGTGCACCTATATAGTTGGTGTGTGTGTGTGTGAGTTATTGTTTAACGCCTCATCAGCACCTGAGTGGGCTATGTAGAGGCTCTCTAGGTTAAGATTGATTATCTATATTTGGTAATAGAAACCAGAAGCATATAAAAAATCAATAATTGTCTGGGTTGGATATCTAGTAAAGAGATGTTGTAAGGTAGTAGCTTGAAACAGAGGTCTTCTAATGCGTTGTAAGTGGGTACAATCTAATAAAATATGTTTGATTGTTAGGGGGCACCGACAACTCTGGCATACTGGTGCCGGTTCATTGACTAAAAGGTGTAAATGTGTATGTCTTGAATGTCCTATAAGGCATCTGTGATATATTCCTTGATCTTTGCGAGTATTGAACCTACAAGGTATTTTATTTTGAATGCAAGGTAAGATTGAATGCAACTTGTTGTCCTATATAGTTGGAAGTGAACCCAGTGAACTGGCCAGCATGGCATTGGTGGCGTCACAACTGATGATGTCACAAGAGACTACTTTCACTTTCATTAGCCAATCAGAACAGTTGTAAGTCTGCACAGGCTAAACAATGGAAAATGGCAGATTCTGGACATGAAATCGCATTTATGTAACTTCAAAGTTATTTTCCTTCTATTGCTTTCTTTGTATGACAATTCAAATATAGTGCTATCAGCAGAAAAACATCTCAGGAATAATTATATGAACTTTCATTTGTCCTACAGGTCATGTATTATATTTGAGAAATCTCCTGAAGGTAAGTCAGAATCTCAAGGTTTGTCAATGGGATGACTCATGACCCCTGTGCTAACACGGGGTCTTCAGGGCTAGGTGAATCAGACGTAATAATGTACATTTCACATTGCAGGCCCAATGCAATCAACACTAAGACGGTTCGTTTCCAATTTAGAATGGGGACTTCCACCATAGTGAGGCCAACATGCAGTGATGCCCAAGAATGGAACCAAGCACACCAGTAGTTGACATAGAAAATAAAGACTCAACTCCAGATGTTGGGGTAAAGGTGACAACTTTAATGTCTTTTTACATATTTATAAAATACACAATCGATACAATCATTTAGTGAAGTAACTTCTTTAGTTATATTCATATATTATATTTTGACATTTATAAATGTATACATTTTACACTGTGTAAGACAAGTCAGAACATTTCCACCATAACCAGGTTCTTCTGGTTAGGATAATAACGAAGAATTGAATGAACTTTCTTTTTCAGGGAAATTCCATGGGATTTATTGTTTTATCTCTGGAATGTCGAAACCAAAAATGAGCAGTGAAGGTGACCTATGGGAAAAATTAAACTCGGAGTGGATACTTACATTAAACTAGAAAGGTATTTTAGAAGGACATTGCATACTTTCACAAGATAAGATTGCCTTTATACTCTGCAGTATCATAGAAAGTTGGCATTTCGAGTAGTCATGTATTGGCTAACTTTGAAATTACCTTACATCACAATCACTGTAATTGTAGCATTTATATCAACTTACAAACATGATGATAATCATTGTCAACTACATTAGCATTCAGTTCTCAGGAAAATTAAGTCCCTCACCATAAAATACAGTTACATTTCACCAGCACCGGCGAGATGCAGCAAATGGCACCAGTAACTTGTTTGAGATGTTTCTGCTTTTAAATTACATACCACCAGTACCTCCAAAATTTTGGATTTCGTATCTATAATCCATGAACCAAATGCTGACCTCAGTGGAGTTCCAGTTCTCACAAATGCATTCTGTCAAGACATGCAATATTTTATCAGATATCACTGCTTACAATAATCTCGATTAACAATGGTATTCTAAACTTGATGGCACCACAGCATTATTCAAGTGTACAGCGTAAAATGTACAATGCCTGCACATTCCTAGTTGGTGTTCTAGCCAACAATGAATTCTGCTGACTCCCACTTTAACCTTTTAAACATTTGGATTCTGGTTACATCAGATGTGAGAAATGAAACTCCGCCCATCTTGAGAGGCGCTTAAAAAAAAAACCAGCGAAGGTGCATTGAAGCACTCAGAACTTTCCACATAAGTACTAATTTGAGTCCCATAATTTACTTGCATATTTACACATATATAATGTCATCATCTAATTACACAATTTGACTGTTACTTTGCCAGTGCTATATACTTAGAAAGAGACAAGGGCCAACAGTAGTACAGAGAACAAAGTACCAACAATGATACATAATATGGCAAAAGCGAAAGGCACTTGACGTTGCAGTTTGAATTCTACATTCATTACTTAGCGTACTATACAGAGCTTTACATGCAGTAGAACTTATCACACAAGCATTTCTACTTGTTATGCTATGAATTATAATCTCAGCATTGGATGTGCAGTAGGATAAGAATTTTAACTCGAGAACCAAATTATCCATAATATTCTGGGGAATGTCAGTTAGATCTTTGCATGATGTGGTTATAAGCATTAGCAAAAAATATGCACACTATATATAATTAATGCACAATCAAATCACATCTTAATATTTTTAACTTTATCACTTATTGACAACACTTCATTGATATCTCTTTTATGACAGAGAACCACACACTTAATAAACATTTTGAGAGCTCTGAACATGCCAATTCTTAACTGTATACAATACATGATGTAGCTATGCGATATAACTAAAAATGTTGATCCCAAAATTCCTTTACAGGAGTAACGGAGATAATGAAGTTATTGTTCTCGGATGAAATTTCAATAAGTATGCATTCATTAAGACGTGTAATCATTGCTTAACCTAATTCACTAAAATACAAGCTGCAAGTAATGCCTGTCTTCTCTCAGGTATATCATTAAATCCTTCGAAAGCTGACACCTAACAAAACATAACCTGTGCTTCAGGATATGGACAGAACGTGTGAAAAGTTTAAAAACTGATTCATGCATGGAAATATTTTTTAATACCCATAAACCACTTATTATATAGAAATTTAATCAAAGGACAACATTTTCAATACTGACCACATGTTCATATTGGGCGACTTTAATACAATGATGGTGACCTCAGATATTCCTACTAAATTTCTTCAATAACTGCCACCATCAATTTCATATATCATTCAATTCACATAAGACTATAATTTAAGCTCTATTATTATACATGGAGGCCTGCTTGCCAATATTAATTATTAAGGATTCATCAGTCCATTATATCGATCCTTTTTCAATAGCGTTCTCATGTATATCCCTTATGTAAAAATTAGTTCACTAGAATCGGTTTTCTCAATTCTATCAACTGGTTTGATATAAACATTCAATCATTACGAGGATTTATATGGTACTGCATGAAACAGCAGCTTAACTTGATACATAACAATAACGATTTTTTTATAAAACTGGACAACTGTCTGCAGCTTTTGCGACTGGAAAGTACAAATCATGAAGACATTCCATTGCAAGCGATCACAAAAAGGTATTTTCGCGCAATACACATATGCAAGTCACCCTTTATACACAATACACAGTATATAACTTTTGTACAACATATTTTCCTCTCGTTAATGAGATTTGTTTCATCTGCATCATTAAATTTTTTTTTAAACAACTGTACAATAATGTGAAGCAAACAGGAAGTGATCAGCGACTTGCTCAAATCAGCAGTCTTGGTTATCCACGAGGGTAAATTGAATGAACACACTTTTTGAAAAAATTATATATTCACAGCAGAAAGAGAATTAATCAATGATCATACATGTATATGTCTCCAGTCCAACATCACATCATGATTAATGATAACATTTCATCGAAATAATTGCATACAAACTATAGAATGGTGCGCAAGTTACCAAGTGCAAGTAAATTGTCAACACAATGCCACTTATAAACAGCTTAGAAGGGGCGATCATCCGCCGATCAATGAAACAAAAACTTGGTTATTCATACTTTTTTTTTTCATATTCATGCTGTGAACTCCAGTATATATTCTGCAGAAACTATCAAAAGCCTTGCTCACCTGATATGTTGCTAGACTTTATTTGGATAAACTTCCACCCCATCCATAATTTAATTTTCTAGCCAACGCAGATACAACTTTTTAGCACAGTTTGCTAACAAATGCACCATGTGTCTCCTACAGTTTGGCTATTCCACATAGTTGTATTCCTTACAACCATTCCACCGACTAACAGTTTCTGAGCATATACAAGAACTGACCTATGGTATTGGCGAAAGAAATACCGAACTACAAACTGTTTGAATAAATACCACACATAACATCGAGAGGAAGCAAGAACAAAGCTCAAATAAATTAAACAGTGGAATGTCAAACAATTCTGAACTACTGAAGCACACAACTATATTCTCAAGAGGTTAGATATGAGAAACTTCATTGCTTGGAGCAGAGCCTCGCGTGTCAACACTTTTGTAATGGTTCACATCTTATGCAATAGAGATGCACTGAAAGTGGTCCTCATAATTTCAATCAAATCCAGGAAAACAACAAATTAGCTTAAATAGTCTTAACTCCGTATACTACAACTAAGCCTCAGAGGTACAAGGTTTTGAACGAAGCATCTAATTGTGCCCTGCGGTACTCTAAACAGCAATAATTAGTGCTCTTGCTTGGGTAACGAGTATTTGTGTAATCACTCGGTTATTTGCTCATTTCAGTAATTTCATCCAACTCAGCAATCATTACAGTATTATGTCCAAAATCCCTTTGATGTCTGGGATCATCCTCAAATTTCTCAGACCCCCCAAAATTTGGATCAGCCTACAGGTGATAAATCCGTTAATCTGAGAAACTTTTTATGTCATAGATTATTTTCTTACAGTTTTTATCAAACTTTTTTCCATCAAACTGCTGGAATCCAAGCATCACATTATTTGCGCAATGTGCATGTCTTTTTATCCAGATGGTGATAGAGTCAAGAATGCCATGCTAAATTCCAAATTACTATTGTTCCAGATGGCCGTAGGAAAAGGTGAGCGTCGACATGCTACCTTCAGCAAGATGCACCGAATTTTAAACCTACCATAAAACAGACATTAACACAATCAATATATGACAAATTGAGCCATTGTTTTCCCTAGCCTAATAACAACAGAGATGATTCATTCATCCCTTGAACGTTGTAAAGAATGTACATTTGTAATGGAATGATACTGTGTTTAAATTATCCAACATGGAATTTACTGGTGTTGGACAGATTTGGCTTTGGCTATTACAGCGATTGCTATCAGTCATGAATTGGATCCATTTGTTAAAGATATAACTCAGGACAATCAAGCTGTCCCTTCCAGTTTCAATATGCTCTCTATACTTCAGATTTAATCACTTTAAATGATGACTTCGTAAAGTCTGACAAACAACGAGGTTGCTCATATCTACCTTGAGAAGATGAAAGGAATATAATATATATATATTATATATAATTACACCAAAGATACTTTATAACAAATCCAACTAACTTCACATAACCATAAACAACATCTTTTTCTTTCTTTTTCTGTAGCAAACAATTCTATAACAAGGATTTAGTAGCCAAGAATGCTGGTAATTTCAGCACATAACTGAAAAATCAAGTCTGGGTTGAGAATGTGAATTGGTCATTAAGCCGTGGCAGCTTTTTTTAAAGGAAAAACACATTTGAGCTGGACTTAGGATAAGATGGTGTGGAATAGCTCTACAATCAGTGCTATAAGCACACCATGGAATGGGTCACTGCAATTTTGCCGCTGTGTCGAGTGAAGGCCTACTGCAGCCTGCTCCAGCGGATTTTAGTATTTTCAATTTAAGATTTTGAAAATATATTCTCTGCTTTGTTTTTCGCAGCTTAAATTCAAAGCTCTAACCCAGAAAAAGGGTGAACCTCAAAACGCTATTTCATATATCCATTTTTGAACAGTTATAAGTCTAAATTCGCCTGCTGAAAGACTCAACTAGAAGATGACGTTGCCAAAAAGGATCCACCGTCGGTCATCATAACCTCGGTTGGTAAGCAGAGATCAGCGTCATCCATGAACACGTTAAGGGCATCAGTTCTAGAAGCAAGCATGGGGTCTGTGGTGAAGGACAGAGGGGCGTTCGAGGCAGTAGGAGTTAGCCCTGTGTTGTTTGGTATGATGATATCCAGCCAGTCCATGGTACCGGTTGTGTCAGTCAAATCATGCTCACCCAGGTAAAGAGGGCTGTGGGGAGCAAGACTGTTGGGGTTGAAGACAGTCTGTATACTGCTGGTCATGAGGACATCGTGGGGGCCATGGTGGCTCTTGATATCTTTGTTATTGGGCAGGATGCTGGGAGAATCAAGCATGTCTGCCAGATCATCCAGGGTGTTCATATTGGTTTCAGAATCGGACCAATCCATAAACGGAAGGTCGGAAAAATTAGTAGTTGGCAGGTCACTAAGAGCATTGGAGAGGTCATTATTCAGACAATTTTGAGTCTGGCTGGTGTCATGCTTAATGTTCTGATGGATGATGAGAGGAGATGGAGAATGAGACGATGACCCAGGAGAATCTGTCGGAACTCCGAAGGGAGAAGCAGCCGTCATGGAATCCCTGGCCATCTCTGGTGACAAAGCAGTGTTTGATGACAGAACACTGAGAGGCGATACGTGATTGAGGTTTGTGACCGGCCCAGATGAGCTGGCACTTGCTGGTGATCCCACTCCTGACAGGACCACAGAGAATGGACTGTGGACCACATTGACCACCTCACACGCTTGGGAACCAGGTACGATTGATGTGACATTCAGCAACTGGTTTGAACTAGATGAACAGACTGTTGTTTTAGGAGTTGGAGGTGGTTCTTGAGCAGCACAAGGGGGCAATTCTAAAAGTAAAAAAAAAAAAAAACTCATGAAGAAATTGTGTTAATAATGTCATCAGTAGCATGTCTTAGTTTCTATTATATTCATACATACGTACAGATATTTGAATCTAAGTAAGAAATGGAAGGAAATCACTGATTTAGTGACATAACATACAGAAAAACATAACGCATAACGCACAAAGTTCAAATTAGGTACTAAAGGTTGGTAACTTGTCATTAGCATCCACCTTACAAATAAATGTTTGAAGTTTACAATGATTTCATTGAACATCTGCATAAGATTCCATATATTCCGCTTAAGTATTTAACATCCAAGGCACAACAGAATACAATGCTAACCTCCAGTGCGGATGAGAACCTCCAGAACATCATCCATTGCAGTAGTTTCTGATTTCGTCAATGGTAAAATGGTGCCATGAGCTGCTGTTCCAGTCACCACTGTTCCTTCATTGTTGTTGGCTGAAGGGCTTCCATCCGGCTGAAAGGACAAGCAGGCAATCAGCATTTGTTCAGAATCTTTTTAATTAATGTGACAAAGGAAGTACAGTGCAATTTAAACTTGATTAAAAAATAAGTCACAGGTTTCATAACTAGGTTGTATCAATACTGTCAAATGTAGCTTCTGTTATTTGACGATAATGATATTTTGTGATTGCCTTACCTGTTTATTCTTAACCGCATCATCATATTTTGGAGGCTCTTTTTGCAGCGCAATACTAAAGAATGGATTAGTTGATGACCTCTGCAATTTGTTGCTATGGCTGGCAGGTGATGAAGGTACGGAGGAGGAAGAAGATGAGGTTCTCCTGTAAAAAAAAAAAAAAAAAAAGGTTTCTTTTTATAAAGGTGTTCAATTTTAATGCATCAACCAGCACATTGCAATTTGTCCTGGAAACGCCATAAACTAAGGTTTTTGAGAACGTTCACATAACTCTGATTTGGTACGGTGTGCTGCAAGTGGAATGAGTTAAGTATTAGCATAGTTTTGAAGATGCTATTGGCTCATCTGACACTGAGGATGACAAGGCTGCAGGAAAAACTTTACAGAAATGTAGCCGATTAGTTTACACCACAATTCATCTCTCTCTTGCTATCCAATGTTTTCTAACTGATCCCTCAAAACTTAGTTTTTACACGTGATAATTCTTCTGTCCACATGTACTTCATCAGGTCTGAAGAAAGTTGACTGATGTACTTGAACATTCAACCAATGTCTGCTCTAATGCTTAATGGCACAACTACTTCAGCACAGACAACCAAAAATTAATCATAATAAGAATGGTTACCTATCCGCACTGGCAAACGCAAACCAAATGTTCTCGATTCAGAGTCAATGCATCTTTCATTATTGTTAAGAAACTCCTTCCATTAAACAGATGATTGTGAATCCTCAGCCTTAAACACTAAACAGATTCGCAGCAAATGTTTACATCCTAAATGTGCAAGGCAAAATAACGAGATCTATATTTCAGAATCGTGAAGTCACTAACACGACTGTAAGTAGTTATGTGAAACTACATCATGATTGCTACAAAGTAGTACATGCTCTTTTTTTTGTTATTAAAATGTATTCATAAAACCGCCTCATTGCTCCATCAACTGCAATATGATCATAACTTTCGCTGCATCTAGACAATATGGAATGCAACTAATGGGCTATCAAAATTGCCGCCAGCAGCTCTTAGTATGTAGCATCACCAGGATTATACAACTAGTTTGCACTTGTAGAAGTAACAAGAGATCACAAATTTAGCAAAAAGTTTGCAAAGATATGGCAAACCATGTTAGCAGCGAGGAGTAATGCTACCATTGTTTATACATGTAGCAGCAGACATATCAGTGATTGTTTATAATTTTTTGCAGAGCAAGTCAACAAAATTCACCACTATCATTTTGTGTGTTAAGACATCCATCAGTATGTATCCTCGCAGTCAATATGTTAACCAGATCACACTGATAAATGTTTGTAGAGGGTAGCATTACAATTTATCACAGGATGCTGAAAAAAAAGGCAGTCTATCAGGCCATGAAAAAGGAGAAGGTCCAGACACAACAAGTCCCTACCCTGCAAACCTATCCCACACTGGCAAACCTATCCCACACTGGCAAACCTATCCAACACTGGCAAACCTATCCCACACTGGCAAACCTATCCCACACTGGAAAACCTATCCCACACTGGCAAACCTATCCCACACTGGCAAACCTATCCAACACCAGCTTGCAAGGAGGCCTTTAGGGTAAGCCGCAGGTGCAGTTTTTCATCTAACCTTTACAAGCTTGTAGGTGAGTGAACACTCAGGCTTTAATAATATACAATAGACAGTCAGCAGAATTTCTCTAGTTATGTGAAATAAACTTTCGAAGGTGGTCGTCCATGCAGGTGGTCCCAACCTGGGGCGCAGATGAGTGGAGGTAGCAATAACTGTCATCTCTGAGAAAATTGGACCCAAAGGGACGACTGTTAATCACAGTCATATCCACAACAGACCCCAACAGCCATTACCTGCCTGATTGAGTGTGAAAGTTCAAACGCACAGTCCTCCATAAACAAGTCGTTTCTCACTCTTCATAATAGGCCTAACGCAATAAAATCTTGCCCACACATCTGCATCAGGTAAGGTGGTAACGCGAGACCCTACCTGATGTTAGTCTGAAGAGAAAAGAACACAGGCGAACACACTTTCTTGTTTTGCGGGATTTTCCTGACAGTAAATTTCTTTTATATACCCCTGGCATGTAGGACATGTTGGTATTGTGCAGGTGTAAAACAAACGAGGAAAAACGTAAACTGATTGCTCCAGCAAAACCACCATACAACGCACTTCCAATTTGACGACTGAGCAATTCTGGCCTTGATGCACCATTTCCACCCATCGACATCTTTTTTCTCCATCTGACATTCGACGTTCTTATATTATAAGAACCAGCTGTAGCCGCCAGCAATGAGCCATCTTTTTTTTATTTTAAGAGGGAAAAATTTGCAATTCTGCTCAGCTCAAATGGCTCAGAACTGTCCTGCAGGTGTGAGAAAAAGAAATCAGCTTGCGACCAACCATGCAGTCCACCCCGTTTGGTTTTTGTTTCACATAAACATTTAGGAAAAGTGAAATAGATCCGGCAGGTTTGGTTTCTAACTAGCGGTTCTAGGCATTTACTGTCAATCACAATGGGCATTCTAGGTAAACTGTGTGTATCAGCTTCCAACTTATCCAAGTGTTTACACTAAACTTCATTTTTGAATGATTTGTGCAATCCAGCAATATCAAAATTGAATTGGTTTATTCATGTAATGAAATTTGGTTTACTTCCATTCAATAGTCAAGATTGAATAAAGGCACACGATGCTACATAGCTAGCTAGCTGACCAAAAAATCAGGACATCGTGATGTCATCATTTGGTTGACTGAACAAAATGATGCCTCATTAACTTCAAGGCATGCCACAAGGTCATAGCTGGATCTAGTCTTTTCAATATGTCCAAAACACCACCAGAAAAGGACACTAGGAATATTTCTTAGGACAGAGGGAGAGTGGCAGACGGCCACTATCATTGCAAGTTGTTCTTTATCACAGCAGGTTGGAGCAAAGCCTAGGCAGCAGCAGCAACAGCAGCAACAGCAGCAGCAGCAGCAGCAGCTCATATAGCATGCTACCTCTGTTCTAGGGAGAAGAAGGTAGACAAAAAATACCTGCTAAGGTTCATATATCATCACAGGGCAATGTGCCTACTCGCTCGCAGATGGCAAAACAGCCCGAGAGTCAGAAAAATTGCTGATCTTGCAGTTTCTCCACCTTCAAGAAACATGATGTGGGTAACTTCCACCAGTTGGCAGTGGATCAGCAACTGGCATGATTTATTGCCAGCCCCTGACTCTGATTTATGCCACAATGTTCGGCCACTTCTAACAAACATTCATACCCAGGCAGTCCGCGCCTTGTAGATATGTCCACAATTTCGCTTTTATATTTGCTGTGGATTGCTTCAGACAGGCCTACGTGCTGACTGCATCATCTCTGACTGTCCAATTATTAAGCAAGATGCTTTCTGAATTATGAGCTCCAGAGACACATGTGTGTTAATCATTAGACTGCTGTCAACAAATGTAGGAATGCACAAAACTGGATGGGGAGATTTGTTTTTTTCTGCAGGAGTCAGCCAACCTGGTGAAGCTATGAAGATAACAACTTCTTTTCAGACCTATTTATCTTGCTTAAAGCCAACAAGACACGATTGGATCCAACGAAACATAAGAAAGAAAATAAAGGACCAATATTTCTGAGTATACGTGTCATAAAAACATGGTAACCAGACAGGTCTCCTGGATTAAACAACATTAATAGGGATAGGGCCATTTTCTAGTCACAGAGATTCTCCTCACAAGCCACATCATAGAGAATGCTAATACATGGAAAATGCTTGAAAGGCATGATAATAAAAGTGCATTGCCAGGAAGACTGAGTAAAACCTTGAAAGAGGTAAACTTTCTCAGAATTCCCCAAATACTTTAAAGGGAACTGAACCAGCTGAACTTGTGACAAGACCCTGGGAGGTTGCTCCATGCCAAGAAGAGTGTAACGGAGTGACCCCTGGAGAGCTGTTACAAATCCCGGAGAGATTCAAGGCTGCTGCTTTGATAATTGGAGCCTGATGTGAAGGGTGGGGAGAAGAAGCCTGCTGGCTAAGAGTGCCAAGTCGAGAGTTGAGGATGGACACCTGTTGCAGAAGCAGAAGGAGAGCATCCCCATCATCATCATCAGCAGCAGCAGTTGAAGGAACAGGTTCAGCTGCGGGTCAGCAGCTTAAACCTAACCCTTAATTCTAATCACCACATTCAGTCGGTACTCTTCAGTCCTATCTCACTTAACCACTCATTAGCAGTGAGATACTATAAGCACCTTGGTGAAATAATTCTGCTTCAGCAATGCAGTCTGTTAACCAGCATCAGTTTCACAAAGCTCCCCATTTAGAAATTCGCATTAATTAAATCATTATCTCCTGGCATATGAGGACACTGATATCTTAGTCGAGGATGTCGAGGTGGATTAACTCACCTTTGAGAGTCAGAAGGCGTGGAATTCTTACAAGAGGAGTTGTGACACTGTTTACTTAGCATTTACTGTAGAGCGGAATTTGGGAAATTTGATCGTATTTTCGTGTCTGAGTGAAGGTTGCCAGGGATGTTTGCCTTGGGCGACCTCCTCGGCCTCTTGCATCAAATACCCAGGTCCAGTGCACATGCTGACCAGTGGTCAAGCAGTGGTCAAGCAAGTATCTATCATCCCGATAAGCAAGAGGTCAGCATTCCAAGCAACCTGGCTCAAGTCATGTCAGACTTGTCATACAGTCAGGACTGAAGAGTAAACGGTGATTTGTTTGAATTATTCCTTTGCTTGACAATTACTGATCACCGGCACCAGCTGCAACCCTTTATGACTTCAACAAGGTGGTTGCCTATTGCGTTGCTTATTGCCTTACCCACTGAGGGGAGGATGGGTGGTCTGCCCAACAACTTGGTTAGTGGTCTAAGCACTTTACTGGCTTTTGCATAAACTGGGCTAAGTATGCTAAAGATGACTCCAAATTCAACATAACAGTTATGTACTGTGGTGACTTCAGCTCATTTCCAATATTATTTTTTAAGTGACTTTTACAGCCAAATTCATAGAGTTGGAAACCAATTTCATAGACTTTGAAGCTAAACTCCAGATGACGTCATGTGAATGAATGAATGTTGAGGTCACAAAAAGACCTATATGTCCGACATGTGAATGCAGAACTCCCATTGGTTAAGGAATTCACTCAGCCAATTGGTGTCCTGGACTCACATGACGTCATCTGGAGTTTAGCTTCCAAGACTTAGATTTGTTTCCAAGTCAGTGAATATGGCCGTAATATGTGTAAAATGACTTAAAATATGTGTTTGGTTGGCAAAGGCCACATATACAATGACTTATAATACAATTTATAGTAATATGAATCACTAGGTTGAACGAAGCAGTAGTCCTACAACAAAACCAATATTTACAGGTCAACTAATATCAAGACACTGTCATAACATGACTGACGGAGTGACCAGACCAATTTGGCTCTGCCCTGTAAAAACTACAAACATATCAAGAAAAGTAATAGGTTTGCAGCTCTCTACATACAAACTTCAGAAACTTCTGACCAAGTGAGCAGTCCCTGCAGGAATCTTTGAAGAGGAAATAAGTGTGTTTGGTGAACCTTGGTCTACAAAGGTCAAATTTACAATTTAACTGTTCACTAAAAACATAAAATATCACTATATACCGAACTACTGCCACTCATCCAAGCTGCAACAATCACCTGATTTCATATTAGTGATGGGCCGACGATCAATTATACTCGATCATCAGTCACTTAAAAAATTCTCGACGATCGATCGAATGCTGTGGGACTGATTTTCGTCAGTTCCGATGTATGAGCTAATTAAATTCAGATCAAGGTTTGAAAATAAAGCATTCTATTGATTCTCATTAACAGTTGTTAGTGACACTTAGTGTTGTGTTTCCACAATTCAATATTTTGTAAGTGAAAATGGATGGAGTTTAATAATCAGTTTATAGGTTAACCAAACCGACTAAAATCGATCATCGGTTGGTTTCCCTCAAATGATGACCGACTACAAAAATGTTGCCGACTCCCATCACTATTTCATATTCCCCATATTCTGGAACCCTAGTAACAAACTAACTTAGTAAGGGAAAATGATAGGAAACCATTACGAATTCAGCGAGATAATCTGTAGCACTTTCTGCAACCAGAGAGAAAGACTTAAGTCATATAACACACTAATGAGTTCGTTTTCTTACAAGAACCCAAGAGCTATTGTGGGAGTGGGTGGAGCAGATTTTTTCCTCCTGTCTTACAAGTTTTACAACAGGGGAAGCCTGTTGTTTACCTCATTTACTAGTCAGTCTAGCTATTTGGTTTATCTTTACAAGCTAAGTAAAACACAAGCCAGACACAATACAGTCAGCAGTGCTTGGTGATAGTAGGTAGAGTACTAAGAAAGTACTCCTTTCCAGAAATCTTAGTTCACCCTGTACTCAACTGTAACAGTTCAACCTACACCTAGACTTAGAGAATTTTTGTCGAAGGTTGTTGTTGTACAGATAAAATACAATCTTGCCTTACAGACACCTAATTGATAACCCGTATCTCTATTATATCTACAAACTGATACAGGTACCAGTTGTCCCAATAAATACGACCAACTTGTTATTGTAGTCATTTCGACTACTCAATAATGTAATCCAAATGGATTGGTACAGTTTATTCAGTCCAATTAATTTATTGGAATAATTTCAATCAATCAATAAACAAATGCTTCGGGAAGACACCCTGAAGGGTGTATGAACCATCAGTCCCTACATCAGCGATGTAAAATCTTTCTGGTATGAACCTATTCCTAAAATATAGGTGATGCATCATAATTCCATAATTATACAAACTACACAGACCTTTTCTTTAACAGGTATAGCAAATTGATAACGACTTAATTCTAGGAGTACGGATTGATGCGACTTGTTTCATTCTAGGAGTACGGATTGATGCGACTTGTTTCATTCCATGTAATATTTAAGTCTAGCAGTACACGTTGGTCAAAACAGTTGGTTTTCTGCAGGAATCATTGTAAGTCGGTTCGATGAAATTGATAAATAAACTACAATTGAATCTGTTCAGCATTAGTGCTATCAATTCACAAATGATAAATGGTTCCACTGGCATCACAGTCTCTGTCCTGACCAAACAGCTCATTCAGGGAACATATTAAGCCATTCTAAGTACATTCAATCACCCAAAATGCACGTCAAGTTAATACAACTACATATAATGATGCACAAACTGGTGTTACAAATGCATTCCACCACGTAGCTTGAAATTGACTGTGGCTGGGCAATTGGTCATTGTTCAGTTATAGAAGCAACCACTGGTCATTTCCTGCAGGAGAGATAGGCAGCAGCTGCAGGCAATCAGGCCAGGAATGACCAAATGCAATAGTCACCCTCGTTCACCTGGAAGGACCAGCCAGTTATGCATCCTGAAGGCACATTACTGGGGAGGTCACTCTCAGAATATTGAATCAATTAATTAAATGCAGTGTAACCAGTTAGGGCATGGCCAGCTTAGCTTCCCACGAAAGTTTGATGTTGAAAAAAAAAAAAACACCATACGCACAATGAATATCACACAAGAAATTGAAAACCACAAGAAAAGAACGCAATAATTAAGTTAATTATTTACCTAACCGTTACGAAAAGCTGAAGTTCATTACTGATCTAAAATTCCCCAAAACAATTGTCACCCAATACTTTAGTTACACAAGACATCCACATTCTGCCTTTTGTTAGCATTGCTTGTCTTTAGTCATAGTGACTTCCTTTCTTAAGATAACGTATGATAATTACAGTAACTGTCTTTCTCAAAAACATCTTTCAGGTATTTTTTGTCTGATGTCCTAAATGTATGGAATCCCAACCGGTCCCAATATGAAGAGACCAATTGTAAATTTGTACGGCTCCTTGAAACACTCCCATTGCTGTTGTTGCGGTGTTGAAACAGCATTCGGACGCCAGCTTCCCTGGGGTTCTCCGTTCATCGAACCTGACTTACAATGATTGATGGGAGTCTCCGGCATAAAACCAACTATTTGGCCCACTGTTTTGACCACCTTTTTGCACTCACCAGACCTTTGGATTAACTCAGCAACCCACTGCATCAGCAAGAGAGGTACTTACAGTGAGCCAACAAACAACAATTGACCACAAGGGAATGCAACCTGGGAAGACAAGGTTTAATTTATCGCGTGGTATTACATCACATATATTGGATACTCTACCTGAAGGAACACAGGGGTTTTGGCTAAATCCATACAATTTCAACTTATTGCATGAGCAAGGACCTTGTAAAATTTGTAACTCAAAGACTCCGCTATGTTCACCGACGACATTGATATTGGTTCAAACTCACAAAAATGACAAATTAGCAATATCATCTACATATTAATACTTGCCTGAATTAATTTTCTTCATGCGGATTCAAATTAAATGTAGAAAGAAAACAAAAATCACTAAGACATAAGTGCACAACATGAAGTGCCCCCCTTGGTCACTTCCCTCTGCCCTCCCCCTTCACCAGAATTATGCATCATTCATCAAGGCAAAGACAGGTGAACCATTCAGGTGAAGCGTTCTAGCCTCCTAGGGAAGCCTCCCCTAGTGCTCCTTGTGGTACCCTTACAAACTTTCCTTCAGCAGTCCATGTTGTTATGACGTGCATGCCCATCCTCCTGGGGAATTCTCAAATTCAATTCCGACCTGGTGAGCATCCACCTCGCCCTTCTCCCAAATACTCTCTTCCCTCACACCATTAACTCGCAATTGTTTACGTCCAACCTTACACTACAAAAGTTGTTTTTCATTATACGACTAAAAACTGTCATTAACTCCTGCATTAATTATATTACACAAAGGCGAATGATTGATTACAATCAAATCTTATGGTAACCGTCTTACTGTATAATTTTTCTTTTTTGATCACATTCAAATTAGTCGATAATTAATTATTATCAATTCATTGGACGGCTTAGCTTCAAACCCAAATTACATCCGCACTCGCCACAGAAAAATGTGTAAGAAACCCTGTGAAGAGTCCATACACATAGAATTTCACTTTGCGCTTAATCAACGCTAATGCCCACTAGGCTTCCGCTAAACGTTCGCCACGGTCCTCTTGGCGAAATTTATGTAACTGTGGCTAAATTAAATGCTTGTGTGGCGAAAATCTGTCGAACTTAGTGGCGAAAATGCCTATATAGCCAAGCAATCAATTGGTCCTCAGAATGGTGTCATCATTAAATTATGAAAGCGGTTAAAAAAATTCGGACTGCTTAAGCCACAGTGGCTAAAAGGCTGAAATTAATTTAGAGGAAGCCTAGGCACATGTGTGACTGATTTTGACACACTGAAATCTAAACTGAAAGATGGGGAGTTTAATGAAAGTGACAACACTTGAAACAACAACCATGCACTCCTATCAAGGTGTCTCATTATAAACGCAGTATGCAAGAAATTAAACCCAACTCTGGGGAATTAACAATGCAATCAAATCAGGATCATGATGATGTGACTCATTAATAGAGTATGCCTTTTTGATCTATTATCCTATATATCACAAGAAAGAAAAATAAGCAGAGACTATACTATGTGACTAACACATATAACACAATTCCATGGACATGATGGGTGCAAACGGTCTCAGCAGTCAAGAAACAAAGATGGGTAAGAGTAAAGGATGATTCACCCACTAAGAGAAGATGAAATAGTTCTTAAGATGGGAGTTGCATGTTAGGCTTTTGCTGATGCCAAACATTCAATACAACATCTCAAATGGGGATCACTTTCAGGCTTGTTGCAATGAATGGTAAGGAATAGCAAGGCTCTGTAAACAAAGGCAGCACCTGTTGTAAACAATGGTGGCCAGGTAAAGCCTTATCATTGCTTATTGTGCAATCTCCTCAGAACCAGGCACAACAACCCTCAGCAATATTGAAGAGCATACATCATCATGATAATAAATCATGATGATAATATATCCCCTGGGAATCCTCTAGATAGTAGGAGAGACATAGTGCAGAAAAAAACACAAGTTAAGTAGACTTATTACTCGACTTATTCATCCTTGCAGTTTAGGACCTTTCCTGGCATTAAGTCAATAACTCCAGGGCTCGCATGATAACTAGAAACAGAGGGTAGACATGATTACATCAACCAGCAGTTTATCAAAAGGATGTATTTTGCAGTTTTGACTGCACTGTATGATCTGCAACTCAGCATGGTTACTGCAGAATTCCCTTGCTTAATGCTGCATGGGCAAAAAGTGACAGTGAAGCATGGACTGGCAAAATAAAATGCCCCTCAAGTCTTAACTATGGCAAAACATGCACTTGCAGGTATGGTATTCCAAAAATATAGCTAGTTTTGTCATGTACTTTATCCCAGTCAAGCAGAATAACATATCCCAGTCTCTAATGTTATATTTCTCCCTTGCAAGGGCCACTCAGGTCATTTGCAGTCTTGACGTGCTTGTTTATCATGTTTACAACCCACAGGAAGACAGTATAATGCACCCACACTTATAACGGAAAAGCCAGACAGGTCAACAGCCACGGTTTGCCAGCGCATCTTTTTTATGTAGAAAGGCATTCAGTGTGAGGCATTGTTGTTCACATCATTGCATTATGTACCATAACTGAGTTTAAGAGACCACACTGAGATCACAAGGGATCTTAACGCCTCAGTGACCTCAATGACCTTCGGGTTCTACAACTACATATGATGGACACACTAATGAATATTTCAATGATATAAACTATGACATAATCTTCTAACTATTATTTTAAACATCGACCATTTTCTTTAATTCATCCATTTATTCATGTTTATTAATATGCTTGAAAATTGACATCCACAAAGTTAATATTCCCAAAAACAGCTGATGACAAAAAGGCATATTTGCCTTGGAAATTAATTCAAACAGCATACTGGCTAGTTGCTACAATATAGCCTACCAATGGTACAAAATATTTCATTCTTAACTTGATAGTTTTCACTGACCATCCCCAATTGCCTACAGTGCTTTGGTTTTAACAATCCTCAGTACTCAAATTATATACACTAAGACTTAACCTAATATTATTAATGAAAACCAAGGGTTGGCTTTGTAAGACAGAGTATTGGAATGGGCGAAATGCAACAATGTGCCTACGTGTGTGCACCTATGTTACTTTTTCTGCTCCAAGTTGTGGTTGGCAGGTGTCGGTTTCAAAATAGTTCTTTTGAGACACCGCTGTCAACCTACTTCCTCCCACGACTGTCTGAAACTGGAACCAACGACCTTTTTATATCCTGCTCCCCCCAGAATATTCTTTTAGGCTGTTCTTCCAGTCCCCAAGAGTCTGTAAGTCGTCACTCATTAGTCAGTTTTCCATCTCGCAACGCTCAGTTTCTGTCGTTTCCAGACAGCTCTAATCATGAGAGGACGTTCGAACATGCACAAACATGTGCTTTTGTTCAAATACAAAGGGTAGAGAGTTAAAATATGCAAGTTTGCATTTCGCACAAGAATGCTTCAACGATTTCAACTTCTCTAAATCTTACTGATCAATTTAGAAACTTTCAACTGGAAAAGAACTTGCATGAATCAAGATTTTGACGATGATTGTGACAGATTGTCTACCGCAAGAGAAAAAAGTCATTCAAGTCACTTCATCTTGAATGTACAAAGTTGGAAAAAATCATGAAAACGATATATATTTGACAAAAAACTTGGTCAAAGCATTAAGTTGAACAGTTTATAGATGCAGTCTTTCAGATGTCAAGTTGGACTTCAGATGGAAGATCTATCTCTTCTTGAAACATCCTCCCCACAGAATTCTGAGGAAAATTCTGTCTCATATTTCAACACTCGACATACTCCATGAGCAAAAGAAATTATAGAATGAGAAAGAAGGCAGAGGTTCACACCTCAAGCCACTGACAGATGATGTGGGGAAGATAAACATCCTCGACTCCGGTGGCACTTGGGATCAAAATCCAATTTTCAGATGTCATAGTATGAAGGATGCATCTACTGGACATGAAATGTATCGCCACATGCAGATTATGTGTATCTGGTTGAAAGGTTTGTACATGTTGTGCCTGGCACGACATCGAGTACTTCCTGGATTCTGAATGTGCCCTCCTTTAGTTTTTGCTGTTATATTTTCGGCGTGCATCTTGACTACCTTTCTCACCTTTTTTGATCTACATCTTGACAGTTGTGTGGCACAAGAGGTTGAACATTTCGCAAAGCAATGTCAGAAACTTAGGCTAGCCATGCATGTGGCTGCAACTTGTTAGTCCGGGTTACCCCACCGCTTCAGGTCACCTGATGGTGAAAGGGCAAAGCGTCCAAGGGCCGCTGAAAACAGCTCAATCATTGACACCCTAAATACCCCGCTATGTACAATATTCTCTGTCAATCTTCTACCATACTCGCACTCAACTTGCTGATAATGTGCTTATACAATAACCACTGTATCCACGTGTTGTACTATAAATTTTGAAATACCAATACATTTGTATATGCAATATGTCCTAGGCTTCCGTTAATCATTTGCCACAGTTCTCTTGGCGAAATTTATGTAACTGTGGCTAAATTAAATGCTTGTGTGGCGAAAATCAGTCAAACTTAATGGCGAATGTTTTTGGAAAAAAAGTGTTAAGTACATGTCCGAATGTGCTACGTGTTTTCCATGTGTTTGGATAAACGCATGGTTTTCACCTCATTTTATTTAGGCAAAAACCCTGCGTTTTCCATGCGTTTATCCTTCTCATGGAAAACGCACGTGGCACATTTGGCCATGTAGTACACTGATCACGAACGAACTTCTTATTATATCAGAGTACTTTCTTTCCATGTTATCACAAAATGACTAATAGACAAGGTTCTCAGTATCGTTTTTGTACCATTTAACATCACAATACATTTAGTCAAGTATGTTTTTGACTGGGAATTCGAAACTTATGAAAGCTGCTTCAAATAATGATGGCTAAACTGTTTCTGTTGTGGCTAAAAAAATTGGACTGCTTTAGCCACAGTGGCTAAGACAGGAATTAATTTAGAGAAGGCCTAGATGTCCATGCATCAGGTCTGCAGAACATAATGTAAGAGGAAAAGTAGAAATCATCAGGGACTTTCGATCAAAAACTTAGCATTAATTCTCTCTGTTTCTTGAGCTACTGTAGGTGACATGTTAGCTAGCAATCCACACTTTATGAATGCTAAGAGTGTCCTGGTCCTCTTCCAATGTTTAGGCTGGCCAAAAGTTTTGCATTCCACACTCTAAGGCAGCATGTTTATTCACTGGGCTAATGAACTTTGCAGCTAATGGCAAACAGCCATCAGAACAAAACAAGCCACAGCAGATGGATAGTAAGGTAATTAACCTAATTACATGCATAACTAAATAATTACCCACCGGGTAGTAGGATATTAGAAACCTTATCTCCTCAATGACAACTAAATTCAAGTGAGCCTTACAATTCATTAAAACTGCACCATACCAATCAATACCAGAGTTGTGTGTGGTGGTCATGACTTTGTCATTTCAATTATTTTCAAAATACCATGGAGATATATACTGATGAACTTATCGAACAACCAAGGCGATCTAAATTCATCACGCAAGGAATTGTTGAATCATCAAATTGATTTTATATCAGACCCAATCAAATCACAGAACAAATGACAAGAATGTTACTCACAGTGAAGTGTTGAGACCATTGACGGAGAGGGAACCAGCCCGGGGTTTGGTGTCCTTGGCTGTTGAAGTGGTGGTCACGATGGTTGCTGCAGGAATGGTGACAGCGGTAGCTGAAGTGACCAGGAATGACTGTGGAGACCTGGACAGGTTGTTGAGCAGCATATTGTTTTGGGCCTTAAGCAGAGACTGCTGGATGGCCTGAGGTTGCAGGAGATAATTTGGCTTATTTTCAGTCTTCAATTTGGCCTTGCTTTCTTTAGACTTGGGTTCAATCTTGGGTTTGATTTCCTTCATTTCACCGACTTTACTGTCTATCACACTAGAAAGGCTGGGAGCTGAGGTGCTCACTGCCAATGTCTGTATCTTCCGGCCTTTACTAGTGGCTGGGGCAATTTTCACTGGACCATGCTTTGGCACTGTATTGTTTTTCATAGGTCCCTGGCCTATGACAACTTTGGTGTCAGCCGGAATTGTAATGGATTGTGTAGCTGACACTAAATTAGTGGACAGGGGAGCCAGAGTGACTTTGACACTGCTGCTGGCTTCAAGCATCTCTTTCTGCCGTTGCTGTAAAGCTTCTTTCAGTTTTTCTTGAGAATGCATCAACTGTCGTTGCAGCTCTTCTATCTGTCTCTGTTGCTGCTGGACAATGTCCTCCTGCCAGACAACCTGCGGCTGACCGACCTGCACCTGCTGCTGGGGTGGCACCTGGACATTAATGAACTGTGCGTTTGGTATTGATGCCTGGATGATCTGCGACGAGCTGGTGGTGATCAGCACTTGGTTAGGGCTCGACTTGGGCAAGGGTGGGGGCGGTGGTGGCGGAGGGGGAGGGGGTGGCAAGGTCACATTGGTCGACTGCTCCAGCACATTGGCAGGGGAAGGAGCAAGTGATGTCAAAGAGAACGTTAAGCCATTTGCACTGCCATTCAGGTCTATGTCCATTGGCCCTACAGAAGGAGGTCGAGACAACTGGTCCAACCTCATCGCCAGCGTGCCTTGACTAAGGTTCAGCTGGTTTTTAGTGATGGCTTGTTGCGCCAAGCAGATTATTCCTGAAGAGGTAGGCGAGGCAATGTCCATGTTCATGTCAGGGGACATTGGTCCAGGAGTGGTTGACCCATGCGACAACTGGTAGTCTGATGTATTGTCTGGAGATTGTGGAGGAGAATTCATTGTAATAGAATTCTCATCTGACACGGACAAACTGCTTGGGGTCACTGGCTGTATATTGATAAGCCCAGAAATGTTCTTTATTGTAGCGACATTTGATAAGCTTGTGTTGCTCCATGGGTTAGAATCTGAATTAATAAATTGTACCTGGTTGTGCTGGTTAAGGTCTGCATTTATTTGGTCAGCATAGGGCTTGAGTCTGTCCAACAAGGTTTGTTTGGTTCCCGACACTATCAAGCTCCGTTTCTTGCACTCGACCTTCAGCTCAGCAACCTTGAGGTCTTCAATTTTAGTAGCTTTTGTACCACTGTTGTTTGATGATGGTGGTGCAGGGGTATGGCTGGTCAGAGGGGGGGCACTGGGCGAGGCTTGAGGGGTAGGTGTGACCGAGGGAGTGGGGGCAATAGAGCTGGTCACGGATGGCAGATTTCCAAGATTGGTATCAGAGGTAAGGGATGAGGAGCTATCGCTGACCTGCATCACATAGGGCACGTTTTTATGCCGTGTTTCCAACTGCCACTGCAGCAATAGTTGTTGTTGTTGTAGAAGTATGTGGTACGGAGTGTTGTCATCTTCGCCGTTGACCACTGCACTTGCATTAATGGCAGGAGGAGCACTTGTAATTGTGGTGGTGCTGCTGCTAATGCTGCTGTTAGAGATGCTGATGCTGTTATTACTACTGATGTTACTGCTGTTGTTTTTGTTTGCACTGGGCGGTCCCTTGTATTCATGAAACTTGATCACCTTATTCTTTGGCAGGGTCTTTGACTTTTTCTTGTTCTTGTTCACCTTGCTAGACACACTGTTACCGGATTGGCTTGAATTTGACTTAGCAGTCGACACAGATGGCGGATTGGACACCGCGGTTGCAGAGAAACTTTGGGAAGTAATGGAGGGCACATTAGGCGTGAATATCACCGTCTGACCAGCGGACATCTTCTGCAACAAAGGTCCAATGTCTGGGGGGCTAGGGATGCTGTTGCTTGTGGAGGTCAAGCTACCCCTCAGCGCTTGTTCCAAGGTCATGCCCGAGGGCAGTTGTATCTGACCTGAGAGACTTGCACTGGTCACTGGTTGTGTGCCTTGGGGAGAGGGGATTCCATCACTAAGATTGCTGTCTTCATCCATAAAATACCCTGTTGCTGGTTGTGAGCCTGCAGGGCCATGGGTCTTGGTGAACTGCAACTTGCCCTCTGCAAGAATAAAATGAACCATGTTTTTATCAATGTAAGAAAAAAGCTTCAAACTCAACATTTTAAGGATATCAATATCACATCGAAAACTCTAAGATGCCCAGGGCATGTGTATGAGAACATAAAAAGTTATGAAATTGATGCTTACTTGCCAAAATGAAAAAAGAAAGAAAGCTAAATAAAAATCAAATAAAACCAGCAAAATAAAAAGAAGCATGGTAATGTCATAACGCTGAAGCTCAAGGACTACAGAGAAAGTTTAGTTGCGCATTTTTATACAAGAATAAACTGCAAATTTCCAATTTACCCTTGATGGCATGCTGCAGCTCTGGGTCAATTTGCAGTATGTTCCCTTCAACTAGCTCCAAAGGACCAGGCCTGTTTGAAAGCCTTTCTGTCAGGCTGTCCTGCAGCCTTGCTCTCTTCAGCTGTCTTTGTCGCTCTTGTAAAGACGGATCAAGCTTTGGGCTTGTATCTGAAAGACAGGAACAGATAATTAAGTGACATTCCATCTTATGTTTGACCGCATACCTAATTCTTACCTGGCAGGTCATTACCTCCAGATCTCAAAACACATACCTTCAGAATATACAATTGGAAAAATAATATCCTCATCGCTTACATTAATACCAATAATTTTTTCCTTCAGTAAGATTTATTTTCATCCTGCACTAAATGATTGTTTTTTGGCCTCAGCCCAAACCTTCTTGTATGTAATAGCTCGTTTTCATTTTACGAAATACACAAAACCATTCACTGTTGTAATTCTAGGCTTTTTATAACATATGCTTGACCTTCTAGTATATGCTGCTGAATTAGAGACTGTCTGTCTGGCCTGGTCTGGATTTTGTGCTTCAGTAAATCTCCAGTCTGAAACAAATTGGAAAGAATGAGTTACATCCGGCCCAAAATGCCTTGCCCGCCATTTCATGGACAGCCTATATAAACACCACATTCAGGTATGTGATGCAAACTTATGCAACATAATGTTTTAGCCCTACTTATTTGGTAAAACCACTTACAAAATCTCTGGAACAAGAAATATGACACAAATAATGTATTGCAACACATTAAATTCTTAAATTAAATGATAGTGACTGCAACTGGTGTCAAAACTTTAGTCATTAAATTAACAGACTGCTCTTCTAAACAAATGCAAATACTTAAAGACAAATGTGGGTATTCAGTTCTACCACTGAGAATGCCATGATATTTTGTACAAAGTTAAAGCAAGTGTTCTTATTAAAAATAATGAAAAAAAAAAGGGGGGGTCACCATAGTTTAAAAAAATTTGTCTGACAAATACCAATTGCATGTTATTTCAATGAGAAAATTGAAAATAATATGTTTCAAGCATAAGAATGGGTTTAAATGTATTTTCACCATTGATTTTTTACCACTATTGTGTGAATACTAAGTTAAGTTATCCCAACATCTTTTAAAAAAAAAAAAAGTATAGGTCACCATCCATATAATGAAGCTGTATGACATTGAATGTTTGTCCCACCCCCCTTCTAAAAAGTCCCAAACACTTCAGAAGCATACATTTTGGTGAAATACATAGGGAAGGGGCATGATAATATCATAAGTGGCTAGAGACATAGTGGTGATGCATTTAACAATTGTTTTTTTTCGAGTCCCAACAGTTTTAAGAGAATAAAATTTTCTGAATCAACAGTTTCACTGCATCTGGCCCCCTGGTAGTAAAAACGAAATTGATTTGATGGTTAGTTCTTGCATATAAATGATATATGGGACATTTTTACCGGGTATAACACAAGAGGGCACTGATGATACCCACAATTGTCTTTAAAATGCAAAAAAAAACAAAGATCACAAAGGAAGTGTGCTATGTTTTCATGGCTCAGCCGGTGTCCACAAACACCACAATACTTTTTTTCTGCTCTCCTCACACATCTTTTTGCCATTCTTAACAATTTCAAGATTACCTTTGCTCTCTCCAACTGTTTCTTCTGCTCAGCAAACGCCGGAGGGGTTTTCAGAGCTGCAAAGAAACGAAAGAATAACATGCATGATACCTAACATTCCTGCATGCTGCGAAAGGCTACCAAGTGCAACGCATGAAAGTGCATTTGAGTGTGAAGCTATGAACCATTTCTTCAAACTCAACATGATCTGCAATCACAGGTGGAACTGATTTTCAATTTGCATCCTATCCGGCCATGACATTATCTCTTATAATAGGTTTTGTGCACTAAAAGTTTTGTCTTAAATAAGCAATGCCAATAAACACAAGTAAGTCCACAGTTCAAAATATTTAAAGACAATCTTGAAATGGTTATCCAGAAGTCTTCATTCTTAACTAGATTATTTTTTATAAGGAACACCCTGCGGTTTAAGTTATGGGTAGTCAATCGGGGGAGCAGACCGAAAGCTTGAGACCAGGCATGCCAGTGTGCAAACTTCGCAAGTATTTTTAATATCTGAACAAAACTCTTTGATGATATGACTTCTGAAACAGCCTGGCATACAAACAAGTTGATTTCTGTATCTATTCAAAACTGACGCCATCAGGAAACATGGAAACCACCCTGGCCTTGGCTCCAGGAAACAGTCTAACGTGGAATAAAGCATATTATCACAGAATCAACCCATGAGGCCAGACTGACACAAAAAAAGGCATCCGCAGATGTGCTAGCTGGCTGGTTGGCTTGGCAGCCAGATTGCTTGCTTGCTTGCTTCTTCTTGTTCACATTGGCAGTCCGAAGACCACCCAGGAGTGAAATTGACAGGTGTCTAAGAAAAAAGTCAAGACAATTCTTCTTCCACTGCTAAAATAATACCACCAAAACATGTCTTCATGATTCGCATTATGTCATGGCATAGGTGCATGTACCGGTGCTCCTTAGACGAACGAGTTAATATCAGCGGAACACCACTAGACAGAAGCCAAGCAATGTGGTGCAATGTAGGTCAGGGATGTCTCAGTGGAGAATATATCATGTTATATATAGGAAAAGCAGACAGGCAGGCAGGCTGCAGGCACACCATCTCTTTTACCTGTGCATAATTTGTTGTCTTATAAACAAACCTATTAGCCAGACATCACATCCTATGCAAATTATAGCCCAGTAGGAGCCACCTCCCTGCCCCACTCTAGGCAATAAGAAACCATGTACATCAGATATTAATGATCCAGTGCACATTTCGTTATTTTAACAACGCCTTTGTCCTTCAAAACAGTAATACCAGAAGATCACAGGCTTTTTCAAAGGCAAAATGTAACTAAACCGAAATTAAGCTATGTAGTGTGAAATTCTGTGCAACAGTTACTGCACAGTCCATTATATCATGGACGTATTAGAGATATTGCATGAGTGACTATGATTATATTGATACAATTTGAAGGAGAAAGAAGGCAATATTTCAGAAATAATGAAATAAACAATGAATAACCTTCTGTTGAAATATGATACTGAATTCTTCATTACGTGAGCAGTTAAGATCCAGAAGGAGTATGTAAATATTTGCCATTAAACTGGAGAAGATATATTATAAAGTATAAACACTACACAAGCAAAGCTTTGCAGAAATGACAAAATTGTTTTCATGGCACATATGTATGATGCTTCCCTGGTCAAAGTACCCAACCTACAAGGGGTACCTGCCCAACACAAATGTATTAAGCTGCAGGATGCATGTGACATTTAGTGACCCTTGACCTTGAGCTTCTGTTATTTAACAAACATTTGATCGAGCAGATCAAAGCAACAATGTGAGAGGAGAGGAACTTAGCATCAGTGTGTTCAGCATGTATACATTTGTATCCAGGTGTATATTGAAATGGTGTAACATCATCTGCAGCAGGAGGCAAGCCTGAGGAATGCTTTTCCAGCATCTGCCATTATGAGGCAAGGGGTGAACAGAAGGAGTGCTCAATTCCTCACCCCTGTGGTCACCACCTTGACCTTCTCTGACCCCTCAGCCCCAGTCATGCTCACAAGCCATCTTCACAAAATGTGATAAACAACATGTCACGAAATGTACCCTTCCGAGCCCCTCCACACATCAGTTATGTACTCACTCCGTATAATGCAAACATTCCAATAACACCATATCATTTCTTCCAATAACAGTTCAAAGACACGAGGGGGTTCGGGGCACCATGAACATTCCTATCCGTAAGTATTAACTATTAAGAATTGAGTTTGTGTTGCAATTACAGTAAATAGATATCGATACTTTTTCATGGAATGGTCAGTAAGAAGGCAGGAATAGTTGGTCGCACTTTCAGACTTTCTCTGACACCAGATCCTCTTAGTTTCATTATTCTACATACAGTTAGTTTCATTAAAAACAGCCTGTCAAATTGAAACTAGACAAAGCTGTCATAGCCGGCTACTCAAAACCAGAAAAGTACATATTTATGATATATTAGAATAACATCTTACATTTACCCAGGTTTATATTTATCTGGTAATAGATGTAAGCCAATTATTAGCTATAGAAGTGGACAGAAGCAGCTTGCTTTATCATGTTTAGACCACAGCCAGGTACAGGTCGCTACAGACAGCTAGAGTCGACCGTATATTATGAAACTAACTGTAGATGCAAATCAAAAGGCATAGTACATCAACTCAGCAATTTCACTGGTCACCGCATATTTCAACATCCCTTTGGTTTGCGATAACAACAGACATCATTACACATACATAGAAGCGGAAGAGACTTAAGTGGCCTCAGTAGACCCACATCATGATCACAAGGAAGTAGAGCAATGGGGCCAGCAGGCCATCCATCCACAACACATGCAAGAGATTACAATGCAATTTCACAGCAAGCCTCACAAGTTCCTCCCAGAGTTCCACTGAGGGTGGGGCTGCATAACACAACACACAGGAACTACTCTCTTATAAGAGTCTTAGCCATTTGCAAGCCCTTAGCCTTCCACAAGCCTTTAACTATTCGCAAGCCTATAGCCATCCGCAAACCCATAGCCATTGATAGTTGTTGTAACAGTCTGCATTCCTGCTCAGCATCTGACGTTACATCATCAGTTAAATGGTGGGCTCTTTAACAACTCCCAACAACTGTTGGAGCAAGTCAAAACCTCCCAACTGCTGATTGCGTAGGACTTAAACATGTTGGTCACGCAGTGTAAGACACACTGGAATTTTAGGCCACACTCAAGAGTGAGAGAGTGAGAACTGTATTCCTGCAAGGTTTGTAGTTTCATCTTTTAATGGTACAGATACAGCAGTGGCGCTGTTTCCAGTCTTTTACATAATTAAAATTACCATTTACCTCATTTATAGAGCTAATCCCTATGTGGATATATATTTGATACTGCATGGATTATTAGCTCAATAGATCTCATATTAGGAACTTCTTTGATTGGCCCCCCAACAGATGGAGCAATTATACTATGGTACACATCTGAGGAAAAAAAAAATAACTGAAGTAGAAAAAGAAGAGTTTACAAGAAGAGTAACATGTTATTGTAACAGGTGAACTTGAAACCTGGATACAATGGTGTGCACCTGCTGACATATTGACAGACATGTGTGCTCTGGGTTCCAGAGAACTCCTAAAACAATTTTTTGACACCAAATTTACCTAGTGTACACAGGGACATGGAGAGGCAATTGACCCACATAATTTGGGGACATAGAATCTGTGCAATCAGCAGGACCTACAGTATCCTTCAGTCAACATTGTCAGAGGATTGTTTAGACAATCAATGTGGGGAGTTAAAACAGATGCAGCTAAAAATCCAGCTCGAATTCTTATACTTGCTTTTTGCTGCTCCTGTTTGTTTTTGTTTACCACTTGTTTATCTAGGGTTAAGAATGCATTAGAGTAGAATGGTGAATCAAGTAGAGCCTGGGTGATATGGGGCCCAAAAAGCATGGGGAAGAAAATTAAAGGTGTGAATAAATAAACAAGAATAGGCAGAGACATTCTGGCATTCGCTGGTGGCATTCATGCAGCAGGCCAGCAGAAGACTTGTGTTGATACCTGGGCATAACTGACTGGTTCACAGGCACTCCAGGAGGCTGCTGCTGCTGCTGCTGAATGCTGTTGCTGCTGCTGTTGCTCAGTGGCACCATGGGAAGGGGGGGGGGGGGTGGACCCTCCAGAATGATACAGAGGTCCCCCCCCTTCTGAAATGCCCCCAGCCTCCAATGGCTTAGCACGACCCCCTAGGAATGAAGGCCATTAAACAGCAGGGAAGGACTATTCACCCAGGGCAATGCATCTCATGATAGCCCCACCAAGCCACCATCACTATGACAATGATAAGTAGTCCTGGCCAACTCCTGATCCTTTTATTTTTCTCATTTATGATCATAACATGTCTTAATGGCATAAAACACACCTGGGAAACGACAGCTTTTGTCAGAATTGACATTAATTACCAGAATACTACCCAACATAAATTACCAGAATACTACAGCAATTTAGTCAACTGTAGTAAATTATAGCTAAAGTACACCAGTAGACTTTATTTACCTACGCCTCTAATAGTCCTCTAGCATTCTCACGCAATTTTTATTTCAATTATGCCACACACAATGCCACCTAAACACTGCTAGTACCATAACATGAGAATTACCTCGAACAATCTCACAACATATGACTACACCTGGTGATTCAAGCCCATGCTATTAAATAACATTACCTGTCAAAATATTGTGACATGGTTTCTTGGCATGGATATCATGTCTTGATTACTTAGGATTGTATTACAAGCATCTGTATACGATTACATCAGAGATATTTAAGTATTCACTAGGTAACAATTACAGGCTACTCTATCAATGTCAGCAGAGACTGCCAAATGGGCAAAGTATTCTCTTTAGTTTACAACTCAATCATAGGAAAGCCTAGGATTATTTAGACATTTATGTTACATACTCTGTGATCTTTCAGGGGAAAGACAACCACGTAATGTGATTTAGTGGATATATTAAGAAGACTACAGAAAATTATCCAATGCACAATATTGACTATGACAATGATAAGTAGTCCTGGCCAACCCCTGATCCTTTTATTTTTCTCATTTATGATCATAACATGTCTTAATGGCATAAAACACACCTGGGAAACGACAGCTTTTGTAAAACAAATACAAAAACTACCTACGGCCTGACAGAGTCGGCTACGTGCGGTCAAACGGCTCGATCCATCTCGTCTTCCTTTATAACCATTAAGGTCATCTGGTTGGAGAGCATCTTTCTGTTGCCAAATTCATGAAGATCATGTTTTTATAGATACATCTGTTGGATTCAAATCTATGACTCGAATACTATGCGAGCCTTCACTCTCTGGCTCTTTCAAGTTGAAGTCACTCCAAGCACTTTTAGTTGGGGCGTTACCCTAATACTGATTAATGACACATATACCACTAACATAAACCCATTATTTTTACTATCGAGATATACCTTGCATATTATGGCTGCCAGTGGCTTACGTCCACATCTCAATAGAATACCATGCATTGTCCATAATGCATAGAATGCAGTGAGAATGTCATTTCACCTAGTGACGTGTGGGAAGACCTGCTTCTGGAGATAAGTCAAGGTCAGAGGACTGGTTGGCTCATACTGGCCACATACCTTGATAACAGGCCCATCTTGAAGGGTCATTACAAATTATAAAGAGTATGACCGCAGCCACCCTTGGCCCATGGCAATCAATTCTAGCATCACTTGATGGATTAGCTGACCCCACTGGCCCCTGCACAACATCCATGGCATGAACAGCATCCATGGCTATCTACTCTTGTCTCTGTCATGCTTGTTACCTGTACACAGGCACTACAATACAATTATAAGACACATAGTACTTTCATTATTTACATTTTTAAAAACTATAATAAAAATTCTTGGTCAAACATGACCTGTGATTGATCTCATCATCACTGTCTAGTTTATAAGCAGCTACTTATCTGGTCATTCTAATCATGCCTTTTAAAAGCATTATTCAACACAAGTTAACAAACAGTGCTAAAAACTCAGCGATCAACTTGTGAAACTTTCTGAAGGAACTGAACGCTGAAAAATCTCTAACGTTTTACATCCAACAACACCGGCCAATGTACAATGATGTATGTGGAAAACAACTACCAAAATCACTATTACTGCATGCATAAGAAGATCATCTCAAATGAGTAAGCTTGTCTTTCAGCCAATTTGGTCCGAATCATGTACCAGATTAACTGATGGCAGATTCTTCAGTAGTGCAAATTGTCCTGACTTGTTATCCACAACCTCACATAACATGCAGGAGATATGCCCATCCACCAACCATGTGTTTTAAGACTGTCAGATCATGGAGTCATAACCAGACAGTTGACTGTGGTGCAGGGTAAGTAATCTCCCGAGCTAGTAGTTGGCATAATATATGCCTTGGCAGAAGTAGAGCAAAGTGGACGTGCCAAGAAATAACTGGCCTACATGGCCTACATACACGACCCTGAAACGAGAACTTCTTGATCAATGCTTCAAAACAACCGGCAGACCTTGACTACTTTACCAAACGCAAAACAGAACACACTCACCTGGCTCCACCTGACCACGTTTAAAACACATGGCACTGAAAATGGGACCCCAGAGAAGAGTGGAATAACTGCACTGATTGCTTTAAGCTTGTTGCAAACTGTATATTTGTTTGTTTTGGGTTGTGTCTAAAATAGTTATTAGTGAGCACATTGAAATGTTATTCTTCACAGCTGAAGCAGTCTGACTCACGTCCCAGAAGGAATGTTCACAAAAAGCTTTGCTTCTTGAAGTCATTAACAATCCCTTCCGAGTCCAGGGACTCCAGACTGTGTATGTTGCATTTTTAAAGCAGATCTCTTCAACCAGTTCTGCAACTCGGGTCTACAGTTGAAGAAGAGTTTTCCATACAAAAAAGTGCTGAAATGTAGAAACACAACTAAACGAATGCTGGTGCAGAAATACTAACAGTGCTTTGCTGAAAACAGCAAACTAAACTTGTTATCTCTGTCAAAACAAGAAGTGGAATCCTGAATTGATACATTCCTATTCAAGCAATCAATCAATCAATTAATCAACCAATCAATCAACACTCTCTGCATGGATAGTTTAAGTTTAGTATAACGCACTTGTTATTCCATTAATGAGGTTAAGTTTGGCCAAAGGCCCTTGAAAGCAACATCTTATAATTCATTTCTTTACTAAGGTACTAGTTTTATGCCTTAAAAACTAGTTTGCTGGAGCCTCTGAAAATAGCAGAGGCTGTGACAGAATGCTTGCAATCTGTGTTTGACTTCATGTTCTTTGCAGGGTGTCAAACAGGGAGTAAATTTGGAGCCTATAGATGACAGACGAATGTCGGTTCTTCTATATCTTGACATCAATCAGCCTGTCATCTGCATCTATCAGCACAGTATCCCTAAGCTTCAGTAGTTTTCTTGCACAGAGGGAGAAAGAAAGACTACCCAGCAAGCTTTTCCAGCAGCAGCAGCAGCAGCAGCGGCAGCAGCAGCAGCAGCAGTCGTTTCACTAGTATGGCTAGTGGCCAAGCAAATCACAAGTTGCTGGCATTAATGCCAACACAAACCCCCACCACGGGGAGTAGCCAGATGAGTTTTCCCTCATTCACACTTTTCTTTTACCCATTAAAAAACGGTAGGGGGTTTACAGAGGAAAAAAACCCCATAGATCACCTTGCCCGGCGTCCCCTCATATTCTCTCTTTTTGAGCAATTACTTTTTAGAAATAGGCGCCACCTGTTGATGTGATTTGAAACTTTTTGTTTGTTTTGATGGTTTCTACCAATGCACCCAACCGGAAGTTATGATGTCCACGTGTCTGGTGCAAACTCAATCCTTCTTTTTTTTTTCCACAACCAACACATAAGCACGATGGTCAAATTTGATCAACTGTCTAGCTCAGATTAACCACAGGAAAACATGGAATCATTCACTTCAATCATCTAACTATAACTTCAAATTACACTGACTAGACTGGCACTCAAAGTAAATCAAATTTATGACAACCACGAAGTTGCACTTAAACTTCTAGGATTCAAGAATTTGCTGACACTGACGCAGTCTGCGTGATTTGTCAACACTGCAGGAGAGGGCATAAGTATTAACCACATGCAACAGAAACTCATCTGACACATAAACATTTATGCAACGTTGTTGTAGGAGAGACATTGAGCCTGGACGTGTTAGAATAGCTTAGCCGGTGACCTGAATGTGCGGAACTCTGCAAGATGAATCTGGAAGCTGAGGCAATATGCACATAACCAGTGGTGTCCAGCAGTGTTATCCTCTGTGGATTCAGACCAACGACAGATTGAATTTGGGGTATTAAGGTAACTGCGACCATAGACCAAACACTTCTCTATGATTTTTGACCATAGGCCAAGGACTTTTCTATGATTTTTGACCATAGGCCAAGCACTTTTCTATGATTTTTGACCATAGGCCAAGCACTTTTCTATGATTTTTGACCATAGGCCAAGCACTTTTCTATGATTTTTGACCATAGGCCAAACACTCTTCTATGATTTTTGACATTGAATAAATGCTATGTTAGTGCACCCACAGCCAGAATTTCTATATCACTCATTCATGACATGTTTTCTGCCAGGGCAATACGAATACTTCACTAGGTGACTAGACTGTCCACAGTCAAAACGTCACATTAAAAATATTCTTAAGACCTAACAACTACATTTTCCCTCCTTCAATGCACCTTCAAACTAAACTGAAGGTGTTTTGAATTAAGGCGGACAGGTAGAGCAAGAACTGCCAGATGTGGGGCATGGAGCAGAGCATCAGCAACTCTGGTCAGTCAGGCCCTTCCCCAAATGGAAGCAATCATATCATGATGGCCACATCCTCATCCAGGAATCTCAAAGGGCCATTTGATGCTCCGGGAGGAAACAGTATCTGGACCATAGCCTTCCTGGCCCATAACTACCTCCACAGAATGTCAATAAACAGCTGCACTCAGGCACTTAAGTGCCTCATCTTTCCCTACCCCAGAGTCTGCCTCCCAAATTGACTTGGTATTAAAATGACTACAAACTAATCCTTACAAGATGGTCTTCACTAAAATGTTGTATTTTGTCACTGAGCTGTTTTGAGAAACTTCCATTGCAACCAATTGCAATACGAAGTGCAGTCCCTGTATATATCCCAGGTTAGGATTTCTTGCTTGAATTGCAATTCTAACCACTTAACTTCATAGATGCATGTTTGTCTCTTTCTAAATCAATTCTGTCACATGCACTACTTTTGTATTGGTAATCTTCTATCCTCTTAGCTCATCTGTCATTCAATAATGCTGGTTACATGTAGTCACGTCGATGCTTATCTATTCATGAATACGTCATATAACTCAGCCCTGAATCAATCCTGATATATACCATTTGTCACCTACATGAAGTCTTTTTCCAAGTAATAAAACCCAGCCTTTCCAATAATGATCACTAATCCTTCCTCAAACCATAACAGACAGCTGGTACTCTTTTCTTGGCACTTATCTCACCCTCTCAAGCAAGTTAGACATCATAATCAGCAAATGATATGATCGGGGTAATCTGAGATAAGATAGCAGAATGCACTTTTTAATGTGGATTCCCATGCATGCGTAGTATGCCTTCTATGCAGTTTGCAATATATTCAATGATTAGAGACCCGGGTGCTTGTCATCATTGGATCTGCATGATCACCCTTTTTCTTCGTTCTACTATCATGACTATTGCTGTAACAGTCCTGCTATGTTATTAGTGTTTCCCTTGGAAGTTAAAGTTTTTCAGGTAAACAATTTATCAGAATCTTCATATTTATAATTTACCATCTATAGGTAGATTTAATGATTAGTTGGACGCTACCCCACATAGTACATTTACATAATTGGCATGATCTTTGACTCGGGTCCACAGCAATAATAATTTATGACTGGGTTTAATATTTCCACTTCCCAGGTTGCTAAGTCAGTCAAGAATGCACTAATCAGCACCAGCAATGCCTCAGCTAACTAAATACAGTCTAGGAAAGAACCATACCAAACTAGACACAGTATACAAGATAAGCTGACTACCCCAGAAGGCCACATTTTTCAGGGGGGGGGGGGGGTGGAGGGGGGGGGGGGGCTGCTCACCTGGTTGCACGCATGAGTTTCTCTGACATTTGTGAGAGCTTTACACGTATTTTATCTGGCCTGGTTCCTGTAAAGAGCATTCTCTGAGCCAGACATTACAAATGGTAGGAGAGAAATTTCCTTTGGCAGATAACATTTAATGCCAGCAGCGAGCAGCTCAAGGGCGGCTGCAGTACTTCTTTCCGAGTCAAGGTTAAAATAGTAGTAGCGTAGAAGACGAGAGACTTGAGTTCTCTTTGAACTTTTGAAGAATTTCTTGTGAGTTACTGGTTCTTGTGTTCAAATAGACAGGAATTAATGAAGTGTTTGCTAATTTTAACTCTTCATATAATCATTCTGTTACACTGAAAAACGTATGCCACCCCACCCTAGTGAAAACACACAAAACTCTTGTAAATACAGGACTAGCATTTTGAAAAGACGTTAAGAGGGCACAAACCAAGAGCATTACATCCAAACAAAAACCCCTCATAAATATAAATTCATAACAAGATATTAATAAAAACTTGGAAGGAATCTGTCAGTATAATTTAATCATGGAGTCATTAGAATCAACAACAAGCCTGGATATCAGTGATACCTTTGAGTGGCATTTTGAGAGAGGTCAGGACAGACGAAGTCGGAATATTTCACTTCACTCATGAAAGTCGTCACATGCTATGAAGATTGATGATTACCATGATGCAGTGGGCACGTGGCTACTAGTCCAGACACACTTCGGCCATCTCCTTCACCCCTTTCCCCCCTTCATTCCCCTCCTCATTTCCCCTTCCCTGAGGTGAAAGGTGAGGGGGGCAGTCCCACTGCAGCAGCCCAGCTTCACCATGGGAGGGGGGGGGGGGGGTACAGTGCCATGCCAAACCGATATTATAGGTATAGATTATAAGTACTATCAACTTTGACCTGGTTACATGTTTATCACAGGCATAACAAACACTCCAGGTATTTGGGGAATGCTTTGTGATTGGGTTTGCCAGACAGACTCCCAAGCTGCCAGATTACGTCAATAGTAGATCTCAAAAGATGCATAACCAACTCTTTGTACTCCTTGCCTCCCCTCTTTCAAAACTCTTACTTTCCCCTCTTTGTTTTTCAAAACATTGCCAACTCCGAAAGGCCAAGCACTCTTAATGTCATGATGCATCGTTAACCAACGCTAATTGAATCTACCAACAGCATTGAGAACTGATGATATTATAAAGAAATTGAGTATTTAAGTGATCATTGATCACTAATATATTGTATCATGCATAAATATTAATTTATACCATTATATTGTTCATTCAAATCAAACCTACACAAATTTATTATAATTTTTTATCTTAAAAAAACCCAAAAATCAAGTTGAATTTCCTTACGAGTTACCAGTCCATTCTCATAAAAGTTGCTAAATGCTCTATCTAAACACTATAGTTTAACTATAATAGTAAAGAAAACTGTACCAATCACACACAATTAATTGAATCAGATTTCTTCAAAAAATTCTCTATCTTGTCTCAACACAACATTGAATTAAAGATAAGAAGATAACACTAACTCAGTTGCATAACTCTCTCCTCAGATCTTGTGATGAGTTTAGATAACACTCTAACGTGGCCTCACAGATGAGCTTCAATTCAACAAACACTGGGCAGTAGTCCCTGCCCCGTTAACACATTACCCCATACAATGCATACCAGTTTACAATTATTTGCATAAGTTCAAAGTATTCTGGATAAAGAGATAAGGGCAATATCAGTTGAGATAGGGGTGCAGTCTGAGCCCTGCTTTTATCTCTGGCCTATCTTGGGTGATGTCACTTAGTGGCTAACACTCTTATCGTGTTCCGGAGAAGCCTGTGTTTTGTGATGGTTACCAAAAAAACATGAGTAAACAAACACATATAAACAAGTAGAAGGTAGGACAATGGGGCACATACTGACCATCTCACCTGAACTCCGAAACACTACACCCCCACCCCCCCTTCCTGCAGCCCCAACTTGGAGGAACTGGCTGATATGTTCCCACAACACAGGAAGCTGCATCTTCCAGAGGGTACATATGCAAGGTTATGCCATGGTTGACCTGCAGTACCATTCTACCCAAGATCTAAAATCCATACAACTCCAGAGATGCACATTTACATACATCATGCTCCCCAAAGATGGAAAATGTTGGTTAACTGCCTCCTGAGTGCAAAATGAACATTTCTAGCATAATAGAGTAATATCCCTCAAAGTCAGGTATTAACTGACATTTTTGTTGCTCATATGATTATATCCCTCCGCCTTCGAGATATAACAAACAAAAATGTTAGTTAACTCCCTCCTATTTGGGATATAACTATTAGGCACATAGAGCAGTTCATATAACAATAAATGAATATATAAAACTAGCTTATTAAACTAGCCCTAACCCAGGACTTTAGACTACTAGCCTTGCACTAGGCCTAACAAAATGCAGGCATTTTTGTTAGGTAAATGCTATGTTCTCAGGCATGTTCACATCTTATGAACCCCATGTACAATTTCAGACATTCGAAGAGCTCATTCCCTTATGCAGGTAATTTATTGATAGTTCATGAGGAATTTCTTTGATGGCACTTTGATGGTACTTAAATGACATCATCTGACTAGTATGATAGAGCACAAAGGGTCAAAGTGACCCAGAGGTCATTTGGAAGGTCAAGTCTAGTAAGTCTAGTGGTCAAGGACACTAATGGGATTCTGGAAGGTATCCAGACCATAACATAGCAATGTCACAGCATGGAGTTGAGTAATTTGCCATAAGCCACATCAGGCTGTCAAAATAGGGCGTCCAGGGCAATAGATTCAATTATCTAAGAACTTAGCTAACTCAAAGCTGGGTTTTAAAACTTTTAATAAACTGCTCACAGTTCATAGCAACACACTCAAATAATGAATTTCAATTTTGATATTTCACCAAAAACCGAAACATCAATTAATATTTAACTGTTACTGATTCATACTTAGGGTTCAATCAATTTTAGATGTTTCGAAAGCAATATTGGGGTACTTACATGGATAAATGCCTTGGTCAACCAGCTCCGTGACAGATCTTCTCATCATTAGCTTCCGTTTTAAAGCTGGAAAATTAGTGAAATGACCCTCAAAATTGAACACCTCATAGTTTCAAATATCTAAGGCAATATACTATTTCCACTTGGTCTTTCAGTATAGTAAGTCAGGTGGTTGTTAAATACTTGGTTTATCCAAGTTTATCCTACTCGTAATTTTCTACAATAGGCACTGGAGCAATTACAATGGTGTTAAGTATGATATGATAAGTTTCTTATGGACTAGTATAAAACGAGTTCTCTTACAACCAGACCAAATTTTTGAGATTATTCTCTGTTAATACCTTGAAGGTGAGCTAATCACTATTCAGTTAACAGGATAAGAAACCTTTTTTTGCGTTTTTATGGTATTTACCAAAGTAATCTTAACACAGACAGTATATGGAACAATTTCTGAAATAGTTGGCAATATGACGAGTACATACATTCTTTATTTTTGTCCTTGTTCTGCTGCAGGCTTTGTTCCTCCACCTGCGTCTGAGGCGAGGTGGGTCCCGCGGGAGAGGCGGATGAGGAGCATGGTGAGGATGAGGAGGGATGGGAGGGCGATGAGGAGGAAGGGCCCTCCGTCTCCATCTTCTTGCGTTGTTCCTCCAGGCGACACTCGCGGCAGTAGATGCGGTGGATATAGCTGATAGTGTCCGAGTCGAGTTTGTTGGCAGCGCTGTACAATGGGCTCCAGGCTGACTGGTTGCTCCCCTCTGAAAACAAAGTGACATTGAATTCACCTTTTTTTATTACGTACTACTATCCACTGCTCTCCAAGACCCTAACCAATTTGTCACCCCACTCTGGAGACGTTCTGCTTTGTAAACCAGGTTTATATCCTCTCAACGCTTGGTCTGACAACATTCAAAACATCAACCTGACAGGTCTTGGGCCAAGTTAAAAGGTGGGCAAATGACACCAACCTCTCAGGAATCTAAAGATTGGTGGCAAATTGGCCGACATACCTGGGCCAAAGTGCTTCTCCTTGCAGTATCTCATGACTCCAGTTAAAACTTTTACACTAAAGTGAATATAAATTGTCCATGAAGCCACGTACCAAAATGTTTTTGTAAAAAAAAAAAAAAAAAAATCCACTTATTCCTGATTACTACTCTTGGTTTAATTCACTCGTGCAAGGATGCTCCCCAAGTAATAAAAGTGGAGATCTTTTTTGAAATTTTGACCAGCTCTGAAAGATTTGGCATTGCCAAGGTTATATAAAAAACAAAAAACCAGAGAGTGGAATTTAAATATCCTAACCAAGGACACAGCTGAGCACCATGCAATGAGTGCAGCTCGCATATTTCACATTTCATCACCGTGTGTAACAGATATGCTGCCAATATGGAATTTACTTAATTTACAACAACAAATCATAAGTATGGAACTACACAAAGAACTGGCAAAGGCCTGCACTATAACATCATATCAACTAACTTCAGTCAATTGCAATCACTTTACAATGCACTGGGACCATGGATGTATAGATAATCCATTGATAATGTATACTTTAACTTTTTATACCATGTATATATATATTGAATATAGAAATAGTGAGTAGAAGTAGACTTAGTACACGTTTTTTATCTGTTATTTTTGACAAATGTATCATGTATGATATTACTGTGTCAATAAAAGCATATATATGTATACACATATTTCCTTTTTTTTTTTCTTTCTTTTTTTTTAGCTTTTTCTTGATAAAAAGTGCAGTAACTCAACCTAACTACTATAACTAGTTTATCTTTACGAATAATTTGATCCAGAATGAAATGGTTTTAACCTGCATGGCTTTGAAATATAGCAAAACATAGCTGTTGACTGTTTTTATTATCAGTTAGGATAAAGTGACTTTCCTGCATTCCTGCAATGTTAATGGTCAGGTCATTAAGCCAAAGTATTTATCAATTATTCTAGTATTTTCATTAAAAACCAAAGAAACAACAGGATGGAGAGCGCACTGCCACACCACCTGGCGAGTCACCTCACCTTGAACCCGGGTCTTTCCAGTTGATTAACAAGTAAGAGGGAGTCAGACTAACAAGAAATCTAATGAAAATACACCCAGCTGGGCATAGCTATGGAGTATGGACCTTGATCAACCCACTGAGGCTGAGTAATCAGGAGAAATCAGCTGGAATTTATGGGTCTTTCTGCCAAGGGGGATGGAGCAGGGGTGGGGTCTCTACCCATAACGTGTGACAAACCTAGATACATATCTCGTGCCCTATTGCCGTGATAAGTAACACCTGCCAGCATGTCAACCAGAAACAGATAATTCAAGGCAAATGGGCAGCAAAATGTCATCAGTGTATGTAGGAGTAGGCTGAGGGAATGTCGCCGTTTCAACACTATGTTTATCACCACCAAACTGACCGAATCACTCTTAATAGTGCACCCTATCCTACTTCCAGGCACTTTACCCTACTTTTCAGGTAGTCGGACAGTATAGAGTAAAACGTAAGTCACTACAGTAACACCACATGGTGGCAAATTCTGTTGGTCTTATTGTCGAGGTGGCCTTTATCTAGGTAAATTAAAATGGTAGAGAACACAGTAGAGCGAGTCCTATACATATTGTCCAGTAGTGTGAAGTCAGCTGTTTAAGATACAAAGCATGCGAATCTAACCGCGAATTTCTGATTTTTAACATTTTTTTAATGTGTTCGCATCATCACCACCCAGTTCCAACCTTAAACCCTTCAATGGCATGAACATTTCATCGCAGTGCATTCGTACTTCACGCGGACCGAAACATAACTGTAATTTTTAAGCGTACCAAAAGGCATCGAAAGGCAGTTTGTTGACCTTAACTTTACCCAGGAAGTTTACATAAATGTAATATTCTCTCTAAATGAGTAAACATAAGTAAAAGAATGAAATTGCAAAGTGGAAAACACCACCAAAGAATCTTCTCCCTCAAGACTGTAATACGTTGTAATACCTAACTTACATATCACGATTTCATGGTGTTATTCTTACTGTTAAACAACTCCAGGCATGCCACCAGATGAGTGATGTAAATTGCAGACTGCTGATGCGTCAAAATACATTTTATAGTTACATTTTGTTTATCATTTCGCGGTTGGGATACAGGTTGGTAAACACCTTGGTTTTTCCCCCTATATTTTCACCTGTTTTTGTTAGTTTTTTCCTACGTCTAATTTTAGTTTAGTACAACTCATCAATTTCACTCCATCACCAAAAATTAGGCAGTGGGATTTTTGGAGTGATGAAAGAGCTTAATGCAAGCAAACGCTAACTTATCTTTCATGAGCTGCTTCACAGGGATAGAGGAGACAGGTATAAAAAAAAACAAAAAAAACAGGAACAAAAAAAGCCGGGGTACAAGTTGAAATTAACTCTGACCTTTCATCTCATGACTAGGCCAACATACCTGAGAGGACTTGCCACCGCGAAAGCAACTAGCGCGGATGTGATAAACAAAAACACAGGCAGGGCCTAATATCCAGCTGGCTGTTTTGGGAAAGACTTATTTACAAGAGCCTAGCAGGTGGTTGTTGAGAGAATTTCCCAGTCTCTTCGGCTCCTCTCTCTCCTGCACATCTCTCTTTTTGAATTACCTATAATGTGAACAACAGCAGCAGCAGCCAGCAGCAGCAGCAGCCTCCTGAGGTCTGCATCCTCGGTAACATGTGCACATTTGAGTCTCCACAAATAGCAAAGTGATAATGGCCTAATACATGACATTTTTAGAAAGACCCCAGTGTAAGCGTCATGTGAAGAAGAAAAACCCTAATGCCATAATATATTCAAGGAGATAGGCTTTCACATTTCATGGCCCTTCCCTGCTATCCCAGAGAAAATATTCTGACAGGCAGACATTGGAAAACAAGCCTTGGAGCACCTGTGCACAACTAGGAGCGAGTTGCACCAAATTCAAGAAATTGGACCCATACTTTTTGCCTCTTTTTAGGGCCCATAGTCTCGTCTAAGCAGGTAAAGTTACTTTACTTGTATAATAAACAGGTAGTTGGCCACATTGTAGCCATAGCTTCGTCAAGTTTTTCACTTATCCAAAGCATCAAATAAGACCAGGCTGTCTCACAATCCTGGAAACCAAATGCTGGACATACAAAGAATAGTTTATATGGCATTTCACTTAGCATCAGCCTTTCTGCTTCAGTGATATGTCAAGAAGACTAAAGAAAGATATTGGTTTTTCTGTTGAAACAGGTTTTGTGTGTAAAACACCTGCATGCGGCCTTAAGCTTAGCTATATATAGGTACATTTCGTTAACTGAATGCTGGTCTGGAACAAACAACAATCAGTGCATTGATCTTGGTCCACATCAGCAGAAGAATCAACTATAGACGGGTTTTGAATTATCACCATAAACAATGCCTAATTGAACATCAATTTTATCTGGCCATTCCCCTTAGAGCAGCTGCACTTTAAAATACAACCACACACTGAACATATTGGCTTATACACCTTAAACACATCAGCCTTTGATCTTGTTGCATAACCAAGCCAACCTGGTTTTTGATCCCTGAGAGGTTTCTCTTTCGCCATTGGCTCTACCTATTTACTACTTAGTATCATAACCACCTTGCAGTTGGTTTTTTAGCTGAGCTCAGCAGGATTCTAGGAGTCAACAGGGTGTTCTCGACAATTCCTCAGTTGTGGGAATTTGTGGCAGTGATTAGTGGCAATACTCAGTAGCAACACTCAGTAGCAACTCAGTGGCAATATTCAGTGGCAATATTCAGTAGCAATACTCAGTAGCAATACTCAGTAGTAACATTCAGTGGCAATGTTCAGAGGCAATACTCAGTGACAGTGATCAGTGGCAATACTCAGTGGCAGTGATCAGTGGCAATAGTAAGTGGCAGTGATCAGTAGCAATATTCAGTGGCAGTGATCAGTAGCAATATTCAGTGGCAATACTCAGTGGCAGTGATCAGTGGCAATACTCAGCCAGTCAGCCTCTGGCTACAGCAGCAGCAGCAGCAGCAGCAGCAGCAGCTCCCACGCAGGGTTGAAGGGCACATCGTAGATATGCAGAATTTCTGAAATCGCATTGTATTACTCCTTTGGCAAGGGATGTCGGACACCTAGTTTTTAAATGCCAAGTAGGTAAAAATGTGGGGTAAAATGCTGCTGCGGCTGCTGATGCTGCTGCTGATGCTATAGGCAGACTGAATTACTGCTGAATAACATTTGTCTGTGATAAAGCAAAACTTCAGCATGTAGTTTATTAACTACAGCTTATTCTGGACAGCAGCCAGCAGACTTTACATTACCTATGCACTCTACGCATCATAGACATTGTATAGACATTGTTGTTCTCTCATAACGATAAAGCACTCACAACCACAAAAATACACTTCATTGCTTTATGAAGACAGTTCACTCTCAACAGTGACTGAAAAGAGCACATCACGACAGGAGGCTAACAAGAGCGACCCCTGGTGTACCTGTCAATCCCCATAAAAGATTTCAGCCATAACCACAAGATAACCCAAGAATTTACATCACTGTCTTATAGCTACCACAAGTCAAGCAAAAACAGGATTCCCATTTATTTTTGTAACCGTGTACTTGTGCACATTAATGTATGTTGTAATAAAGGCAAGAGATTTATGAAACTGAACTTAGACCAACAAAAAAGTTTAATACGAATACTGTCTGTATTCTGTATGTATAGCTTAGTGCTGAACACCGACATAGCTTCATTTAATGATATCCTGTTTTATAAAAATGTTTCGACTAACGACTAACTTTAAAACCGTACAAAAAAAAAACCGATAAGATACATATTACAGCGGATTTCAAAAACTTGGAAACTCCAGAGGACGTCATGTGATCCAAGAACTCCCACTGGCTGAGGGATTGCCATAGCCACTGGGAGTCCTGGATTCACATGAAGTCATCCGAGTTTTGTTCCAGGTCTATGTAATTGGCTGTAATATCAGTATCATCTGTATGGAGCGTAAATCTCAGTGTATGGTCTTAAGAATCCAAGGAAAAGACTGAGGCAAGAGCCTTACACAATAACTACCACTAGAAAGAGCTCGTTCAACTTTTAGATGAAAGAACTTGGGGATAGGGAAGACTAGTCTTGACAGTATATTGCTTTGTACTAATTTTTTTTAACCTTTTTTAGTCTTTTGCAGCCAGGTGAAGCTTGCTAGGTGCCCAGAACAGCTCCCTCGGCCAATAACATTGAGCATAGCTGGAAGTAGTCAAGCTGACTAGCCCACATACCAACCAATCCCTATGCCCAGGGAAAGAACACCCCCTCGTGCAAGCAGGGAAAAAAGGACTAAAAAACCGAAAAAAGGTAAAAAAACAAGACTTCCCAACAGACACAATACTTCTGGACAGCAGAGGCTGACTGCACAGCCAAAGGTCAACGGGTATAGAAAACTATATTGCAAAGATGAGTTCACCTTTCTTTATTTTGACAGCTCTTCACTTATCAAGCTCATGTGGACTGACATAAATATCAGAGGCAAAGTGACAAGCAGGTGCTGCAAGAAATCTTACCTCAATGGGGCTTAATAGCCCCCAACTCACTTCAAATATCAACTGAATCAAAACAAATCCTCAGGCACTTGTTGTTACATGCAGCAGACAGACACCCAGGGTTATGTATCATTATTATGATTCTATTAAAAGCGACATTAAAATTCAGCTGCAAAAATGACTTTTCATGTTCAATATTTCAGATTTATACTGTATACTGTATGACCTAGTTGAATATCAAAACTATCTAAATGTGTTTCTGACACTGATTAGCACAACTCCTTGATGGCCAATATATTACTCAGGACAGCTGTTAATCTATTTGCATTTCACATCAATGGCATCAGTAATTCATTATTTCTAGGACTGTCTACGAGCCATACTGTATTAGCCTTAGCCCCAACAGAGCCATATATACATGTAGGCAATAAGGACAGCAAGGAATGAGGACTCGGGTTGAAGCAATAAGCACACCGACCTGGCGGACAAACACTGGACAAACAGAATTAAGGTAACGTTATCTTACTTCAGAGAGTGCGAAGTAAGGAGTGCGCAGGTGTCTTCGGTCAACCGGTCAAGTGACTGGTCAAGCATAACACCGGTCAGTCTTGTGGTCAGACTTTGGTGTGAAGAAGATGCCACTGGATCTTGGTGGAGGAAGATAAGCACCTCAGGTTGGCAGACAAGCATGGCAGGTCCAGCCAGGCAACTTTTTAAATTGGCTCCTAGCATGGGTGATGAGGGAACTGGATAGAGGGAGAAAACATTTCTGGGAGTTGGTTAGGACAGCTGATGGGGCTTGGTAGTGCTACCTTCATCCAGTGGGTGTTGAGAGAACTCCAAAGAAATTTATGGCTACAAATGCATCAATTACACGAGCCCATCACGAGCTACATCCTCAGCAGTAGCAGCAGCAGCAGCAACAGTAGCCACCAAAAAGGTTACTCTCTGATGACGTTGGTTAACATTTCATGCATAGCGCATCTCGATCATCAGTTTTTCAGACATCTCGCCTCCGAACAACTCCGAACATCTCTTCCAAAAATAACTTTAAAGTGGCTAACTGAGGCTCGTTCCATCATCTTGTGTTTTCTGGCAGTCCAGACTGCAAACAATTCCAATAACAAATTTCCTCCAGGCGCATCGTTCACTTTATGATGCAGAATAACTTCCAAAAGGCAAAAGGTTAAACAGCCTCCTCAGGTAGGTTAGGCTGAACATAATATTGCCGGAGAAGAAAGAGTCAACAGGTACAGATACCCACATTATGCAAGACAGTGAAGTATCACTCACCTATAAATCCCTTTACTTGTAGTGGCAGGATTCTCTTGCAAGTGGTGCAAATCATATTTTGACACAAACCATGAGAGACAAGGAACTCGACATTATGGCTTCCACTATAAAGATGTACCAAGAGAGAAAAATGAGTTACCTATTCCAAAGGTATCCCTCAAAGGTTCAAACCAAATGCATTCTGTTCGGTTACTTCTATTCTCTTTAAGTAAAATGTTTTCGTGCCGTTTAAGGAACGAGACAAAAACCTGTACCAGTTTCATTCAGCCTTGAACTTCATCTAAACAATTAAATCAGTTGAATGCTTTTCACAGATTTTCATGGCCAGCATCTTTTCTCCTTAGCGCCAGAATGTATGGGATTGTTTTGGTTCAGCTCAACACACTGTATTTACAGGCACAAGACAAGACATATGGGTTGTGAGAAGAGCAAGGTTGCAAGAGCAGTAGACAAGGTATAGTTGCTGCTGCAGGGTGTTAGGCATGGAAGAAAAAACAAGGGGAAGTAGTTCCAGAACTGCAGGCACTAAAAGACACCTTGCTAAGACCTTGGTTACATCACACAAGTAATGAACAGAACAGGTGTCCTGTTGCCATATTAACCAGAGGGCACCATTGAGTCCTGGAGATCTGGGGGTCAGTGCCTTGTTGACCAGTCAGTTATTGGTCAGTTAGCAAGCAAAGCAGTCCAGCTGACTTATATGAAGACAGTGGCTAAAACACAAATAAACCGAAAAATGAAAGCAGCTCTGCTGCGTGGGAGTATTGGCATGAGAGCCATTGAGAGAAACAGGTGATGCTAAGACAGGGGTAACACAGGGTGCGAAAAGCACGGCATCAGTCAAACACTTGAAACAACAGTCACCTAACCACTCTGCTTCTCCACCAGGTCTTGTTGATGCAGGTAACTGACCTCAAACAATTTACACCTAACAGATATTTTTGCTGAGCTGGCAGATGACAGCGAGATTAATGCATCACTCTCTCCAGTCAAAATATTGTGTGTATGCTTAATTGAACAGTCTAAAAAGACACACCCCACTACATTGCAACATTATACAGAGACATCGGTGGGTCAATATGAATATCCCTCCGTCTACTTGTGTGGTTCTACAGTTGATACACACAAAGTAGATATTGAATCAAGCAATTACCATATTTCGTGAGAGCACTAATGATAACAGAATAATAACGGATGTCTATCGCATGAGACGTTAAATTAGAGGAGCCTTGAACTCAACATCTATGATGAGGCAAGTAAAAAACCCCATCAATGAGGTAAATGTTTAACATGGTGAGGACTCGAAGTCTTATACTTTAATCATTACAGATCCAACTGCGTGGTAGCATTGAGACATCTATGATCTCCTGGGCAATTTCACCTTTCAAACGACTGAGAATACATTCCTTGGTAAAATATGGGACCGCTAACTAAGTAGAGCAGGTGAGGTAAGTGGCTAACATTTACCATATTTACCAAGCATTTACAAAGCTCCAAAATGACAATTATGAATTCCTGTTTTGCCAGGGACATGATTCAATTAACTGAACGGTGGTTAGAGTACCTCGAAAATTGCAACCAAACAACACAGAAAACAAACCAATAATGCTGACTGGATAATTCACTAGTTAACATGGTGCCTTAAAGTTTGAACACCCCTGGCTGAGCGATAAAAGGGTAGTTTAAGTGAGGGGCAATCTGTCTTAGCTCCCTGCCCTTTGCAAACTGACGGGAAAGCAACGAACAGGCTTGGGAGCACCTCATCTCAACTGTCTACCAGGTCAGTAACCCCAAGTTGCTTTTTAAAGCTGGCACACTTCCCCAATACCCGAAAACCAAAAGACATATCTCATATAATGCAATAGATAATCCGAATCGACCCGGGCCACAACAGGCTATTTATCACGATAGCCCCACTTTACTTGGTGAAAGTTACTTATGATATTGTCTGCTCTGTCGTGTACTTTCTCTCCTAAATAACACTTCGAACATTCCCAACCCACCTAAAGCAACTTCTAAGTTACTGTTCAATGCTTTCAGTACGTAAACCGGGCTACACTTGAATATATTCTTATCTTTGACTTTCTAGGATGATCATAGATGGAAACAAAACTCCAGAAGACGTCAGGTAAATCCAGAACTCCCATTGGCTAAGGCAGTCCTGCTGGATCCACAGGACGTCTTCTGGAGTTCTGTTTTCCAAACTTGTCTATGAATTTGGCTGTAAGGCACAGGCGTTGTATATGCATCCATATACTGTAGCTATTTCAACGCAATATGGTTTTCATGGGTGATCATAAAATAGGACTAACTGACTACATGCAATATACTTCGTTTGCTAAACCCACTGGATTATACACCTGACTGCCAATTTTATATACCCAATCCAGATTACTTCATTCATAACTTTCCTGAGCTTCTCATGCGATGATCGAGCACAACGTTTGGTGCAGTACCTTGCCCCCCCCCCCCCCCCGGTACATAATATACTGCACGTACATGTAAAAGCACAACAAAAGCAAATACAGTGAACTATCAGTTAAGCAACAATGCATTCACATGCCTGCCTGTGCTAAGGGCAAACAGCAGGCAGATGGGTGTTTAGTCATAACTGCAGCAGCTCTTCCTCAGCATGCTCTGGAATCACCAACATAATTCATCATGCTGGCACAACCTTCGTAACTCTGACTTGATGCGTAAGGTCGGGGTTCACCAAGGACTCATTTGGTGCTGCATCTTAAGAGGATGTTCTGCAGATGTCATGGCCTTGTTCTCCTACAAGACTTTCACCGAATAGATTTGCACTGCTTTTTTTGTTTTTACCAACTGCACTGCAGTGCAGCTAAACTGTTGACTTAACCTCACAAGCTCGATTAGCCACCAGGGTATTTTATTATGAACCATGGAGACACTATACACGTTTACCACCCAGGTGTTCGTCTGATATCTAGACGTTAAAAATTACAAATAATTTTTCATTCTGAACAGAACCAGCGTCTATACCAATATTATTGTCCAAATTTTAATCAGGAAAATAAGATTTTTGGAACATTGAACATAAGCATTCTAGGTCACACTAAAATACTTTAAGTACTAGAAACAAATAGTTTGCCAGAGTTAAGATTCTAAGGATTTGTTACGTATTTCGTGTTATGCAGGTGTCCAAAGCAGTATGTGTGGGATGCTGCATAGAATAAACCGCAGAGCACTGTTCCAGGAAGTAGGAAAGTAGGTCAATCTGGAACATCCCTGTTGCCATACCCTGGCCATTGCATAAACTGGAACACCTACTACACCCCATACCTTTCTAATGGCAGTACTTATTTTCCAATTTTGATTATGTCCACATATCATATATTACTGCTAGGTTATGTCAGTAGATCTAGATTTGATATGAGAGACCATAAATTATTTAAAATACCACCTAACTGCTGATAGTTTACTCCAAGGCACAATACAATGGCACTCATCCAGGAGTACAGCCATTCATCACAAATAAACACATTTACACACAATACAATGTGCATTATGACGATCATGAATTCATAATTTCTCACCCACAGACCTTGTTGATTGATATAACATTGATTTACACCAATCGGAGCATTATCACCTTTGCTGTGTAATATCACAAGCAAAGAAACGATACTGGTCACCTTGAATTGATTGGTAAACGGAGTGCAACATTACTTTAAGCATTGCACTATCTCTCTGACATAATAAGGCCAAGTGCATTTAGACCTGGACAATCTCTTGGCATTGACAGAGTCCAGCAGAGCTGTAGTACTATTAGTACTATTTAGCCTTGGGCTTCTTATCTTGTCTGGGAGCAAGAGAAATGCTGTCAGCAACGGATGTGTTCATGTTGACTCTAGCAACTTCCCAAACATCCAGAGTCTGCAACCAGCAGCAGCAGCAGCAGCAGCAGCCTCCTAAAGTTCAATCTGTGCCCTTATGAAATTGAAGGAGATTGCATGTCTCTAGCATGACTCATTCATATTATAACCCTTCACAGAGTTAGGCACCTATCATAGCAGAATCTTAACTCCTCTTCATCTGAAGGCCATTAAAGACAGTTACAAGAACATGCACTGCTCTCTAAAGGTTAGACAACTCCACCCAAAACCACAGAGCTTTCTCCCTCTCTAAACTGCTGCTTGCTATTCGGCATTCTCGCCTACAAAACATGACATCACCAATGCTTTAATACTACGTACGCAGTTGATTGAAAAAAAATTCTTATCAACAAATACCAGACTGAACCATTAAGCAACTACTTGAGCCAAAAGCATGTGATTGATAAACTATTGGGAATGAATCAGATAAATTTGACAATCTACAAACAATGGCTGTAATTCATGCCAGAAGAAATTACAAATAAAGAAAGCAATGTTCAATGTTAAGAAAATAAGAGTACAGATCTTTGAGTGCACATTTAATGACTATATTTAATTGCCACTTTAAAGTTACTACAAATCATCGTGTTACATAAACAGGCAATGCAGAACAAACTGGGACCAAAATACATATTATAAGTCAATCCCTGTTTCCTTAGCTCAGCTCTCCTTTATAACACTATCACAACTGTATATCACTAACCTCAAATGTCCATTAAGATCACTCTAATTTGGTTTGAAGGTATTCAATTTGACAAAGGTCAAAATTAATTTAGACACTGAGACTGAAGGATAACAACATGAAGATCCTGGCAAGACTATCAGAAAAGCGTAAGGGCAATGAACTGGCAGGGTACCCCAGTCAATCTCAGAGGAATTCAAACAACTACAAAAGGTAGAGCAGAACAGAGAAGGGGTAAAGAATGAGCAACAGCAAAGAGGAGCAGTGGACAAGACAGGCCAGGACCTGGAGTAAACTAGCAAGAGACCAAAGGCCAGGCCAGGCATATCATAGTTTCTGTATATACAAACAGTCACTTGAGCTCTTACGCATGCCTTAGCACCTAGGGCGTATAGCAAGGAGCAAAATTTCCCCCAGAATCTGCCCTATCAATCTCGCGTAATATGCGCATGTGGAGAAAAAACAGCCTTGTTTATGAGATACATGTCTGATACTGACATTATTGACTAGACATGTCATTCATATATATCGTGTTTATTGTGACAATAATAAAGCGAGCTAATTCTGTCCAGTGCGCAGGAACTCGTATATACGTTTGTTTGTGGTCCAAATTTTTTGCCAACCACTTGAGTATTATTATGACAATGCTGTGTACATATCACTTTCAAAGGAGAAAACACCTTATTTCTGTGCTCTTGCATTCTGGCCATTCTTTTTATATTATGTACCTTTTAAAAACATTCCTCTTTGTTCAGCACAAATGAGTCCATAATGGATTTCATACTATTCCTATCTAGAAGGAGACTCCTCATAAATGTGATCGAACTACAATGGCCTTAATATTGCTGGTGATCGAATCAGATCCATGTACCTTAAACTTTCACTTTTCATTACATTTTAAAAAGCCAGACAACGAAAATGTTACTAACAATCTTTCCAAACGATCTCACTTATGACCTTTTCAGTGCTTTAAAACCTGTTTACGAACACAGGCAAAACGACTTCTGCAAAGGTCATGCAGTATTATTTACTTTTAACTACTCTTAAGTGCAGCCTGCTTCTCTTGCTGAAATATGTATACATGCAATTCCTGGTATGACCTTCCCTGTTTTCTTGCTCTTAACATCACAAGAAACGTGTGCCCTAAATTCTAGAGCAATGACAAGAGCATGTTAGGCTAGTAGGAGTGTGGACTTTGTTTACATGTACTCCATGAAGGATGAATGGATGACTTTTACAACAAAATAAATGTTTTCGAAATTCTTTCGGTGTTACTGTGGTCAACAATGATCAGTCTTGCAAGCTCAGTTACCTGTAGTGACGTGCAGTTACCTGCAGTTACCTGCAGTTACCTGCAGTTACCTGCAGTTACCTGCAGTTACCTGTAGTCTCCTAAACTACATGTAGAGTACAAGTACTTGTTAAAAGTAAGGTCAGTCAGTGGCTCCAACAGTAGTAGCCTTGAGCAATTACCAGCGTCTTCTATCACTCCTACATGCTACACTGATTATAACATGCCATAGATCAGCCTGTTAAGCTGTCAGCATGCTCCCCTAACTAATTCAAGAAGTGCATGGTCAAGCGGAAGCAGTCTCTAAAGGGCACGGGCCTATCACCATGATCACATGTGCTCAAGGTATGCAGTCCAAATGGCTTTTACAAGACTTCATTTACTCCTCACACTAACAACATATATATTACTCCGGACACAGCAACAGCAGCATGTTGCTGACCAGTCACTTTAATAGACAATAACTTAAGATTGATAACACTCCTTACACATGGCAGACTAAGCCAAGGTCACTATGCAGTACAGTACATCCAAGATTTACATGATGACTATTGGGTAACACAGTAAACCTCTCAACAGCACATCAACGCATGCAAAGTTCATCGGTGTTATATCTAACATGAAATTTTTGAGTCGCTAACAATCAGCCTTTTCATTTGAGGAAAATCAACAGCGCCTCAACACATCTGAAGTTCATCCGTGTCATATCCAACATCGAACTCAACATAAGTCACTTAACAACTAGACCTTTTTTTCCATTGAGGATAAGGTGACTTTCATATAGAATTGGCCTGATTGTTGACACTAAGACAAGGATATATACATCTTGTGTGACTTGCAATAGAATGATTAGTAAGGTGACCTTGAGATATTCCTTTTTATTCAACAAGCTAGCTAGTGATAATATCGTAGAAACCTGGTACCGTAACTAATACTCCAAAGACAGGGCAATGAAATCACACGCAATTCTTTATATCCAAAACTGCTGGTGATTTTTTATGTCTAAGTTGATTATTTCTAATGTATTTTTGTTCATTCTGTAAACTTGAAAGTATTTGTCACTCACAAATGAATCAGTAGAATTCCAGCAATCGAATCACAAGTGATTCATCAACGCTTACAGCATCTTTCCCATTCCTGATTAGTCTACCAGCTAAGATGGATCACATTCCAACATTTGGTCTACCTTATCCTTTCTCCCTCGATTTATAATAAAAATCTTGTTACTGCTCTAACAAGAAATATTCAAACACTATTTTTTTTACACTCCGAGCAAGCTACAGATTGCAGAAGATCTCAGATATGCTTAGATGTATGTTCAGTGTATATGTTTGGATTGCTTTAAAAGTTATCTGCATCATTGAGAGAGTTGCTGAGTGAGATGGCACAGCAAAGCTATTGACATTACCAATACCAGGCAAGCTCAACTCGAGACTCAATCATTTTCGGGTAATGCAGATTCACATGTGCAATGCATAACCGTGTATACCTGCATGTTTAATAAACACGTGTATTCTTGAAAACACCGGTGGTCTGCGATTATGCATGCAGTATAGTTTACTTCGGTGCTGTGTTCTCACAAAATATTGCCTATACCTAGAACTATACGATTCTGGTCTAGAATAGTTGGTGCACTGCGTTGAAAATTGTCAGTTTTTTTTAACTCGTACAATAAATCTTTCAGTTTATCTGAATACCGAATAACAGAGAGTACATGCATATGTTTCAGTACTTGCCTCGGCCATCCAAATACATGCCATGGCACCCATTAGAGACTTGAAATCCGAAGTACATGCATCACAGGGAAGTCTTCAAAGGGCCATTCCTGCATGTTCTTCTACTTTGGCACAAATTGAGTTGGGAGAGAGAGGGTTAAACCCTTGAAAGCTGGCCTGGTTACGCACGTGGGGTTCCTAATACAAACAGGGGTAGGTCAAGTTTACTAGTAGGGCTTTTTAGAAGAAGTTGTGGCACTAGATGCAACAACCACCTGAGACTTGAGTTTGTTGAGTTTCACCCTGGACCAACTGGACCCACTTGGCACCCACAAGGTCCTGCACTCACTGACCAGCCATGGCAGCCAGTCTCCGCAGTCCCATCGCACTGGACTAAACAGCAGAACGAGCAGATCATCACATCCTCACCTACCCCATTACCAGCCTTTTACACGTGTTTTCAATGCAATTCAAGACCAGTCAAAAGTCCCTAACAAGCATTTTTTTCCACAAGCCATCTCCGAGAGGTCAAAGAAAGTAGGGCAGCTGCTTTGGTTGAACCTTGGACAAGGTTGAACTGAACTGAAGTAAAACTTCAAAATAAGCCAAATTGCCAAGTTGTAAATTACTAAGTTAGGATCCCAGATCAAAGTTAATTCAATAAAGTCCAAGTGTCTAATATATTCAAATACTTCTTAGTGACTGTAGTTTCAACACTTCCGGTTGACGAAATATCCAGCCATCTACTTCTCGGATGTCAAAAAGACATCCATGCAGCCCTAAATTTGTGACCTTTTTTTTTTTCATTTTACCAAGTGGGTTCTGTACTGAATGAACTGTGAAGAGTATGAAAAGGTTTGGGAGCCACTCTGGGAGTTGCTGCTGCTGCTGCTGCAGTAACCACCTGAGACACGATAGCCAGTGCCTCCCCTATTCTTGGCTATTTACAGGCCAGGTAAAAATCATCACGTCTAAACAAGTGGAGTTTTTCTTCATCGCCAAAGATTGCAACCGGGTGTTGCGAGGGCTGACGTGTTGTCCTCTGCCTTCTTTCTGCCTTCTTTCCCCCTTAGAGCAACTCATTCCTTTCCATTTGTTTGTAGCAGCTCACTCTTCGCCTTAGTCCTTAGACTCATGGGATCATCTAGGGCCTAAGGCCACCCAAACCTTCTTTATACAGTCGTTTTTGAGGCCCTCGCCGAACAACTTACAGTATCGCAAAAATGAAATAATTGCAATTTGTTGCTGTTTTTGCATCTCCAATAACAAGAAATGAATCCTACAGAAAGAAACATCTGAAGAGAACCTCTCCACGTCCCCTTTGAGAGTAGTTTTTGACACAGCATAAAATAACTTCTCATCATAAGTGTAAAATACTACAAGTCAGAATGTCCCAATCCTACCCAACGGTACCTTCACACACACAGGCCTGCAGTGACTCTCAGATCATAACCGCCCTCACTATCATAACTTACTGTCAGGCTTTGCTGGCACAGCAGTTAACTCTTAGCTGAAGGCAAACACTGGCACCTTTCTTACTCGTCAGAAATGTGGCTTCATGACCTTTGCAACAAATTCTTACACGAAGTTAAATAAACCATGTTTTTCTGTCCAGCAACATCTGACCCCGGTGACCTCTGGCGGATCATCTCCAACAGCAACATCACAGGTCACTGACCGCGAACCCAGATGAAAAACAGCTTTTTGATCTTTCCCAGTGACATCAAACAAAGTAAGATTGGGCTTCAGGTTACTCAGCAGAGTCAGCAATCCAACAAACACAATGTCCATGATTTCTATTCATGAAATTCTCAACTTTTTGCAGGGAATACGAACTTGTTCATCAAAGTATACATATCAATTGCTGACAACATTACCTTCACAAACTAGTAATATATGATAAATATGCATATGCATCCTGAAAGGTTGTACCTCTACCACTTATGTAAGGTTTGTCAAAAGGATACAAATATCACACAGCAATTTAAACGCATACAGCTTAGTTCATACAGCCCCGGACACATTGATCATATCTCCAGCCCCTGCACTGTATCACCATACCTGAATGTTTGCACACCTTTGGAGATTCTACATGCAATATGAGCTGATGAGGAACCCATCTCTTATCTTTTTTCTTTTTTTCCAACCCAACTCCAATTTCCCACGTTTCCTAAACAACCTCGGTTTTTTGTGACTGAGAAATATAAGCTGCTTCCGGATTGCATGACCCCCACACAGCAATCCAATTATAAATGGGTAAGGCAATGCAGGGAGGGCAAGGTCTCATAACTTCATTTCACTGGCATAAACATCCATCATGCATGATCCCATAGCATTTCATAGATAATCCCTGTACTGTCTAGCTTGGAAAGAATCATAAACAGCATCTGAAGGACAGTACACATAGTCCTACTGTTTGGATGATGACCTTTTCCAACATATTGGACAAATAAGTGGCCAATTGACTACCTTTGTATTTTGGTCCTCTGGTCCAGACAGATTTCGGAGCAAATTTTGTACACATTGTGTCATTTGGATCATGATGATCAAAATCGTGGAATTCACAATTTATTGAAAGGACTATCCCATCCCAGGTGATAAAATTAGGAGGTGTGGCTAGCATCCAGGGATGCAATCGTTTGTTATTGTTAGCATCTTCTTCATGTCTTTTTCATTGTCTGTTACAAGTGCTATGTCATCCATCCTGCATTGAAACTTGATTGCAGAACAGTCACTACCCAGAAAATGAAAATGATCAACAGAGGCTCATAAACAACCACCTCATCGTCAGAAATGCACAATGTGGTATGGTGTCAGTTTTTACCTGTAACTTCTGTTTTTGCTCTTCTCTCTTGCCATACCAGACCGATGAACTGGTATATGGCCTTGAAAAAATGCAGTCTGCAATTGAAGTGACTCAGTGTTGCGATAAACCTTTTGGAGAGCTTCGCATGGTGTAACCAAGGGAGCTTCTTTTCCAGTCATATTCTTTCTCTATACAAACATTCCTGCTGATTCTTTGTGAAGTCTTGCGTCTGCATAAACGAACTCTTATTTATAAATATTTCCAGGTCCAGGATGCTTCGTCTGCTTCCTTGCTTCAGAAGTTAAGCAATAATATTTATAACCCACTTATAAAGATCATACGTTACTAATTACTCCATCTCATGGAGCCCTGAAGTTATGAGTATTACATACATGAATGTTGTGCGTTATTATGCACAGAGAATTCAGTTAGTGAAGTTACGATGCCAGTATAGCCATTTATACTGATGTCATTGATTAAATTATTGTAATGCATTCTCTTCACTATATTTCACTCTATATAGCCATTCATACTAATGTAATTTCTGATGCATTTTATATACGATTCTTAGATTTATAGCCATTTATACTAATGTCACTGATTAAATTATTGTAATGCATTCTCTTCACTATATTTCACTCTATATAGCCATTCATACTAAGGTAATTTCTGATGCATTTTATATATGATTCTTAGATTTATAGCCATTTATACTAATGTCATTGATGAAATTAGTGTAATGCATTCTCTTCACTATATTTCACTCTATATAGCCATACATACTAATGTAATTTCTGATGCATTTTATATATGATTCTTAGATTTATAGCCATTTATACTAATGTCATTGATAAAATTATTGTAATGCATTCTCTTCACTATATTTCACTCTATATAGCCATCATACTAATGTAATTTCTGATGCATTTTATATACGATTCTTAGATTTATCCTCATCAAAGTTTGGTCAAGCTATCAGTTAACCAAAATTAACTCATTGTTTAGTACGCATAATAGTGTGTGTGTTATTGTTTAACGCCTCATCAGCAAGTACGCATAATAGTATGATAATACCCTATAAATCTTAGTCATGCATACTTGACTTCTCTGCACAAGCAATCTTTATGCCACAATGGTCATCCATTTCACTTGAAACTACCTCGGCTCAAATGCCATAAGCTTTTTTCCTTCCTCTCCTTTTTCAGTTGGCATGGCTACTGTTATCAAGTCCCATCCTTGAAGGATTTCTGACGTGAGGAAAGCTTGGCTCTTTTTCACATGCTGAGGGAACTCAGCTATGGGTAATCACTCAAAAAGAAAGGAATAAGATGCTGAAGCGGGGAGATGGAAAAAGATCAGGGTCCATAGCTGAGTATTACCTCTGCCTGTGGCCCTGTCGCCTTTCATAAATCAAGCACATTTTGCCCCGAGTCTTCTATTTTTCTTCGCTTTTTCTCGCTCATCAAAAACATGTCTCCTAACTAAGAAGTAATTGAGAACAACTATACCAATATCTCATGGCTCGGGATTAAGGTACCTTTCAACAGCTATGCCACGAGATACGCGCCTTCAAAGAATGTTTTTCTCTTACCCTTCGAATCACGTCACCTTGACAACATTTCTCCATCCCATACCCCATTATCTTATCACATCTTGTATTAAGACAATTACTGCATTCGTATGTTGTGTACCATGATATCAACATTCATTAACTTACTTTCAAGAGCCGAAAATACATGTACATGAATAAGCATACAAGTTTACAGTAGTTTCCATCGACTTGGAAATTAACTCCAGACAATGTCATGTGCATACAAGACTCCCATTGATTGGTTATGACGTTCTCTTGAGTTCTGTTTCCAAGTCAATGAAAACTGCTGTAATGCCATCCCTCGCAAGCCAAGTGCTATCAGAATGACTTAATGTGTGAACCAGTTATACACCCATTTCCAAATTAATCTGAACAAATTAAATGAATAAAACTCAACTACAATCATACACATGTACCCTGGAAGTCTCTAATATGCCCATGCATGTATAATACAGTCCTTTCAGACATGCTTATTAAATATTTTTCTGGGGATATGAAATATAATTACTAAATAAGCAGTCTTAGGTAAGATACTATAAGTTTGGTTCTGACCAACGTGTCATACACTGACACAGTAAATAACCTCCCTTTGCATATTTTCTTTACATTATACAATATACATTACTTTCCAAATACAGGTAGTGACCAACAATTCTCCTCAGCAACATACACGTAGAAATGTTGACTTCGATAGATTGCAAACCAAGCTGTAGCACCACAAACACTGGCATAGCTCCTGGCAGCAGAGGAACAACCCATAGATCATGGCTGATCCTACATTTTGCACTCATGGTGATAATGTTGCACTGCATGTTTGTACTGCAAGACCTTGTGGCACTTGAACAGCACTGGCAGAGCAGAGGTGCATGCCCTAGACACAGCTATCACACACACACATGCAGTAGTGGTCTTCAAACATTCAAAATACAGACAACCTTCACCAAGGCTGCAGTTGTTTGAGCCAAAAGGAAAAGGTCTAAATTGTTGGCCATCAGGTACTAAGTTCGAAACTTGGTATCTCGTGCATAGCAGATTATTTCTTTAGTCTTAGCCTTCATTGCAATGATGCAATCTGTTGGTGAATGACTGGATATCATGGTCTAGTGGGAAGACATTGGACTGCCAACTCAGAGGTTGCAGGTTTGAATCCCTGACATGGCTTGTAGGAACTGGGCAAGTCCTCCTGCAACCACGAGCTGCCTCACCCCATCAAGATGCAGTGGTATCCTTGGTAACAGGCAACCAGTGACGAGCCCTTCTTCAAGGCTGAAGACGTCCCTGCCAGTTGGATTGGTCTACCACTAGAAATTAAAGTGCGCATAGCATGTTCATCGCTTAAGGACTAACTCTATATCTGGTACATCATAACATGTATATTCATAGGCCTTTATGTTGACAGTGATCAGTGATATATATATATATATACTGTATTTGGTTGATTATAATAGGCCACACAGATGCAAAATGAAATAAGTTCTTTAATTGGAATGCAGTTTTGGAAATAAACGAAGTGACGTCACCATAACATTCCTAATATGGTCCTTTCATGTTTATTACTGGTATCATTTCCACCTCATGTACAATCTTGCAAGATGCAATAATCGATGTATGAACACGGCAAAGAACAACACTGAGACAAGTCAACCACAGTCATGGACCCAGTCTAAGATCATTACTAAGTTCTCATTACTTCATACTGAATCAGAACTACGAGGAATTCATTCATACAATAATCGATACACATAACACTTATCTTATTAATTATCTTTACTGGTTATCTAATAAATTGAGGCATTAGTAGCATCGTATGATACAGCCATGCGGTCGCCAACAGGTGATCTTGAACAGACAACACTTATGTATACACGTGAGCACACAGACATAACTGTTATGCGCGAATAGACATGTATAAATAAGACTGTGTACCAGTTTACAGGCTGGTTAAATACCTCTGCTGTACATAACCACCACAACATCATGTTTTATACGCAGTGCACCAGTTACCTTTTTGTCCAGGAATCACGTTTAACTTATTTCCTAGGGGTCCCACTAAATATACAACACTAAATCATCTGTTCAGATAAAAAGTTATAAAAAGTTCAAGAACAGACTACACCACGCGTATTTAACTTGGTAAAAGTAATTTACCCCAGAGGTAGATACATTTGCAAAGGATGTAGACTGATTAATACCCAGAGGCATTGAGGCGTTTGGTGCATCTGTAGAATCTGTGACAATTAGCACTTCACGAAAAATGTGATAAACTAACAAATACACAAAAACCCAATTGCCAATATACATTTTGCACATTGATGGCATTTCGACTTCTATAGTGAAAGTCATTTAATGAATACCGTTTGATTAAAGAGTTACACACAAAGCACTCCTCAATCAGAAGTCAATTTGTCACCAGAACTATTCATAACTCTCTTGATAATAATATCTCAACTGAGCTAAAATTGTGATATAATTTTCCAATTTGGTTTGTATAACTTAGCTTAGTGAGCAATGATATTCAATATTAATGGCAATACCAAACAGTATGGGCTGAAATAATGATGGGAGTGATGACAGTCTAAACTGGAGTGACTTGGGCAAGCCAACAACAATAAAGGGAGAAAGAGAAGTATTTTTATTGGCCGCCTGTCGACTGTGTATACAAGGCAGCCATCTGCTGTTTCTTTTCTGTGGATTTATTCCAGCTCAGGTAAATTCCTCACTGCTCTAGGGAAGCTGAGTTCTAGGGAAGCTCTGCTCTAGGGATGCTAAGGATGTGCACCAGCTTCTCAACTTCTAGTAACTAGACTTTACCCAGCTCCATATTGCACATGATACTCTCTGAAGGACTCTTAGCAGAACTAACACATAGAAAAATAGCTGAGAAAAGAGTGCCAAGTCATCAGAAATCCTCAATAATTATTATGCTTTATGGGCAGAAATAAAATGTATTCATCCTTGAAGACTGAGTGAATGTCACTAAATGGCGGACTACATGTTAAGCAAGGTGGATCACCACGATTAATTACCAAAAATATTTGAAGGTATGGTGTGTGATCAAATGATCATTTTCAAAGCTTAATTAGCAATGCTCTTGCCCCAGTACATGCCTATATGACAATTTCCTGCCTTGACTATAGTCAACTTGAAATAGTACCTTAATATAAATTTAATGTAACTGTTGTAGATTCCTCTGTGTGCACAATTTCATTCAGTTCATGACTTTATGTTGTCATTAATTCATTCATTCATTATTTGTTATTTTAGCACTCAGTCCCTGTTTGTTTTATTTCTTAACTGTTTTGATGGTTTTCACGTCAGTAACTAGCATATCATAAATACCGACATTGCATAAAAATATTACCTTCCCTTACTTTACTGTACTGTATTGCAATTGCCTTACTTTATTGTACAAGATAGTGCAATTGAGTATTTCATTATCTATAATTATTTTATAACTCTATAACATGGATCAGATCATCCATTCAGAAAATCGTGGTAATAGATGTCTACAATAATTTTGAAGCCTTTCCTCTGCATGGCCATCTTTATCATAACAGTAATAACCCCCTCCCCCCTTTAAGCCCCCCCCCCCCCCCCCCGAGGGAATATCTAAAACCCCAGAAATGACCAAATCCACATCTGGTGCACCTGTCCCCTGGGTATGTCCATCCTTAACCACTTCTAAGTGAGCCGAAAATATCTGCAGGCTGCAATTAACCTCGGAATTCTATATACTGAGAATTAACTTATGAGGAAAATCGTGATTACCAGTACGGCAGTACAGATACTATAAGGTTAAATTACTAAAATATTCAATAATATTCAAAAATAAATAGTAAAAAATTGTACTTTTTCTTATTATTGATATTACAGGATATCGTGAAGGCCAAAAACGTTGCCTAAAGGCAAGTGAAGATAAGAAAAAAGTTTCAGAAAAAGGCATACAAAGTTCCAGGAAATTCGTGATTACAAGGTTCTGGTGTCACGGCTAGTGATAAGGGAAGGAAACCATGAAAACTCCCATAAAATGGAGCTAGAGTAGAGCTTAGATAAAGTGGCCTAGATAACACACAGTAAATATAATAATCTACACAGAAGCAATGACCTAGATTTGCTTAGATTAGCACACACCTACTCAATGCATTCATGTTGCACTGCACTGTTACATTCGCACTGAACATGGTTACATCTGCTACTTGGAACTGTTACATCTGTGACCTTCCATACCTCTTCCAATCCAATTGCTTAGATAATTCACTCCTTTTTGCTGCCCTTTTTCATCACATAGCACTATTTTTACAGTTTTAATCACTAGACCTGACACAGGAATAACATTTTTGTAAAGTGATACAGGAATATCTGTTATTTAAAATGTAAACAATTGAACAGAACCGCCAAATCAATTAACTCAATACAACGCAGGAGTTTGTTATTTATTTGTTCTCATGTTACGATGAGTTGACTTATATCATTTGCCGGCTTATCAGGAATCAAAATATTTACATAATGAAATTGAACTTGCCAAACAAACAGTAAAAATAAATCGTAGCATTTAACTCCTGTCATTAATGTTTAAAAATATGTATTTGATATCTATTCCTGCTTATGGTTACAATAAAGAGATTATATCATTATGAAATATAATTCAATAACATACTTTGACAACCTTTTGACTTAATCCTGTAACTTTAATCCTATCACCTACTCAATGACATGTTGGTCCATGTATATTATAAGCACTGACCAGTGACCATGCAGTGACCACCCACCGAACTGATTCACAGAATTCAGATTTTCAACAGCCATGTACCACAGTGAACTAATGGAGTATCTACAGCACATACCATTCAGTTACTTAAACAAAGCAATCTATCACAGGGCTTGGTACATTAGCTACACTTTGTATCAACACAAGGCCATGGCTATGGGTGTGACCTTGGATTTATCCAAGGTGTGACCAACAAGTGACCAACAAGTGACCAACACTGGATAATTTATCAGTGAGCAAAAACAGCAAGGTACCAACTGGCATTTGCTGCAGCTAATGTTCACTCCATTCAATGACTCATAAGTTACAGCATTAGTTACAGAGATGTGTATTCACTTAATTAGTGCACCTAAAGGTCACCCTAACACGAGGAAAGATGTTTACTCTGTAACCGGAAGTATTAATTCATAATTCAGCTATGTCCATATTCTATTCAAGACTTGATATTTAGTATATACACTGCCGTGCTAAAGTTTTCATAATTTTGATAATAATAACAAAAAAATAACAGCAATCAGTTACTGTGGTAACACTGTTAGAAATGTTTGTGATAAACATATGGATGAGTTTATTTCTATATTGGTCATTTGTGGTCAATTTCAGTCAAAGTCAAATTATTGAGTGTTTCCAAACTTTTGTGCGGGATTGTATCTGCACACCATACAAAGTATGTATAAACAAAAGCTACAGTACCGGAGCATAAGTTAGATCAGTGAGAATCGCCTCAGGTTGTAACACAACATGCTGGAAATTGAAGTCACCACGCATCATGATAATATCAAAGTAAGGTCTAACCAAATATGTTACACGTACCATGGAATTAATAAGAAAAGATGTCATGTACATCACAATGACTAAAATCTGTTACCTGTCTGTTCATCAACAACAACAGCACAGGGAACTTCCAAATCCTCTGACACGAGTCATGACAATTGTATTAAGGCTCCGATGAACTGATGATTTATCAAAAATTAACCTATTAATACCAACAAATGTATACATACAAGGAAGTTAACTAGTTGACAACTAGTCAATCTCACTCTTGCATTCAAGGATTCCAGTCATTAATCAAAACAAGGGTACATAAAAGATAGTCCCCTACTGTGTGGATTGTGCCCCACTTTGAAATTGATCACCCCATGGACTAAATGTGGAGCACTCCCGCTAGGACTAAGCTGATGTTCTTTTGGCTCATTAGATACAGTCTTGCTTGCTCATTTTACCATTAAAGAGAATGATAACAATTTTAGTCATGTTAATAATGTTAATTACTAATATAGTATCCATCTTTATCAAAACCTATACCGGTAGCTTGATAACCAACTGATAGTATAATAAATAATACATACATGCTGATGATCCAGGGTTCTCTCCAGCAGTAGCATATGCTAATTCAATAACCATGTGGCTAATCTAATTTAATACTTTATCATTTTTGGCTAATTTTCAGATGAACATTTTCTGCACAATCTTTCCAACTGTGGCTAATCATATTCAAAGTTGGGAGAGCTCCCTGATGATCTACCTGATGCAGCCATAGTAGCTAATATAAAGTATCTAAGTAGTAATTATATAAGTTAAATAACATATCAATGTCAATATGTTCTGAATGAGGAAGACGATTAAAGTTCATGTGACAATGTTCGTTTTAAATTGCATCCTATAATTCGAGAATTTTCTAAAATATATCTACAGATTTGGCATTTAATATTAGCCTGTGGTTTACATTGTGTAAAATAACAATACACTCTATAAATTCATTTTTAGAAAATTGCAATGGTCGACATTTTGGTGGTAACTATTTGGATACAAGGAGGTTGTGGTTTGTGGTAAACACCAACATATTATTGAACTCTTGACAAATTCCCCATACCACGAACTAACAAAGTGATTTCAAAATTGCTCTAAATCTGACTAAATCCATGTCTTGTACTAAGTGTGAAAACGTGGTACCGCCAATGAGGTACAAGATTCAAGATTTAAATCAAGAATTGTATTGTGAATCACTGTGACATCATTACCTGCATATATTATAGTCTATTTGCAACTTTTGGCAATGGTATAAGTTCGATTGGAAGCCTCCAATTTCATGCCTGGTAGATATAAAGAAGTCAAATTAATGGCCGTGACAGTGAGGAGAGACACATGTTTAGCTGGAGTAAAGGCCAACAAACCGAGCTGACCAGTCAAGTATGCGATCAGACCACTTCTCTGGTAATTGCAAAGGTCAAGCAAAACTCAACAACAGCCCAGTGGCTATTTCGTGTAATCCAGGTTCAGCTGAAACGCAGGCCAATGACCAGCGCTGGTCAGCCACGGTCAGGCACTGACCATTACATTTCGAGATCAAGATCTGCGTAAGTCAGATTAAGCAATGAGTTATTACATTCGAAAGAGTCAACCCCCATCATTAAACAGATCCAGAGCCAAGAAATTCCAGTAACCATGGCAACTAACTGGAATATTTAGCAAATCAACACGAAATCGTATCTCAAGGATCAAAGGATAAAAGTCAGAAAATCAAAGACGTGCAACCTTGGTAAAGATTTGTGAAAGCAAACGGATCCACCTAGGTCATATATCATTATATATGGCAATTATCCCAAAATTAATAAGTTACGTTCAATTTAGGCCGTCACATACAATCATTATTAGATGAGTGACTAAGAAATTGAATACAGCATAAAATACAATGAAAGGCGGTCACTAAGCAATTCTAGAACAAGTTCGTACATTCGTCAATATAAATTTGTCAAGTTCACTATTATTCATGAATTCAAATATGGCGTCATCAAATTCAAGTAATATCTGTCATCAAGCGGACACTTGGACTGACCAGAATCAACTGATGACTGGTGACAAACAATACAGGACTCAATGAAAACGATTGAAGACAAAATGCCTCATTGCCTGTGTCAACTGTCAGTCCATCATGACTCCATGGGGCAAAATCATTTTGATCATAATAAATGCAATGACATGATCCAAATGTACTGATCACCAATTAGTACTACCGGGTGACTGACCCCTCCTAGCATGGAGACATGTCACAGTTAAGTCAATTGAAGGCAGTGGGTGACAGTCCCCCAGGATGACTGTACTGATCACGAAGTACCCTGGGGTACCAGGTAAAAATTAATGCCTGATTGACAGAAGTAAAGAGCCAGGGTAAGGGGTGACTTAACTGACTTGATGAAGGGCTGACTTACCAGAAATGGCAGTGGTGCCGTTCTGGACAGTGGCACAGGCCATCTTCTTGAGCTTCTGAGGGGTGAGCTGCTGTTTTGCTGCAGCTTTCCTCTTCTGCTGCTGGGCCTGCAGATGGCCCTTCAGTTTGATCTTGCATAGGCTGATCTTGGAGAGCTTGGAGGACTGCAGTAACATAGATGAGCCTTGGGGGAGCCCGGCCAGGGGCTCGGCCTGTAGCTGGCACTTTGGGGAAGCCGTCGTGATGTCCTGGGTCGCCCCAGTTGCTCGTCCTTCCTCCTCAAGCAGCTCCAGTACTCCTGCAGTTCATGCCAATTCATCCAACTATCTCCTACACCTCCATCAGCTTACCTACAACTCAATGACTGCTCCTATCAGCTGCTTTAGCTGCTCGCACCCCATTGGCTACCCCCGTTTCTAGGAACCCTCTACTTTCACACCCCATGGGGGTACCAGGTAGCTGGACTTAGCGCTACCAACTAGTCCTACCTGTCTGCTCACCCTCTGCAGCAGCAGCAGCATCTCCACCCAGCAGCAGGACTTCAAAGTCCTTAACTTTAAACAAGGTGGTGCAGATGGATTGATCACTTTGTTGGTCCTTTAAGGACTTCATCAAACAGAGCATGTCACCACCAGACCAGTTCATAAAATACTGCCACAGCACAGCTGATCCAATTTATTGGGTTAGAAACTTCAAAGAATCTGCCGTCACCTCCATCTTTATTAATTCATACCAAAGCAAGGAAAGTTCATATTAAGAACCGGTTTGAAAGACAGAACTTCTGGGACAATTAGAACATGGTTCTCTGGCAATATGACTAGGTTGTTGAACAAGAGGAACAATTGTAGAAGACACGTAGAATTGTGTGTAGGAATCCAGGTCGGCCTAAGCAGTTCCTAGAAATGTGAATGGAGGGAGAGCCCCTGCTGATGCTGTTGCTGCTGCTGGAAGAGTCTACTTCTTGGACCACATCCTCTGGTGGGAGTGGGGTGCAGGGGCACGTGGATGCTCAGGCTGCTGCTGCTAGTCCTCGTTAATCAAGCATCCTTCAGGACAGCAGGCCAGGAGGAGCACCCCAGTCTGTTTGATCTCTGACCTACCTTCGACCTACTTTTTCAGAGTCATCCTCCCTGGTTCCCCAGCTTGCCCAAAGAGTATCACTGACAAGGACAGCTGCAGACTGTTCAAGACTGACAACTCTGCTGATAGCCACTGATATAGAGGCAGCTTCTTGCTCTAGATGGATGTTACATGTACATAAATTGATAAATAGGCTTAGGTTACATCCCAGCATTTCAACAGGTGTCATATACCTCTGCACCAGATAACTTCATTTGTTTTTTGTTGTTTTTTCTGCGTTTTCTCCGCCACAAAATTATAGAAATCCAATTGCATCAACCACCCATTAGCATTGAGATATCGTAAGAGACATTATGTCGTCGAAAAAGAAACACGCTTCGGACTCTCTTCATTGAAACAAAAATGTCACAATTAGGACAGTTTGTTGTGGGTATTGAAAAAGCTGTACCAGGTATGGAGATATCTTCAAATGAGTTCGACTGAATTATACGAGTGAACAAATAAAGATTCGAGTTCTTTTAAAGGTCCTATAGGACCATACATGTTTGAATATTTACTAATCTTAGGCTAGGGGTCTACCCATAAACTACTCAAGATTTATTGACCCCAAATAAAAAATACATACTGCCTTACAGAACTACCAAATGCTTCATGAAGAAAAATGTCCAAAAAATAAGAACCCTCCCCCCTCTAAAAAGCGTGCATGGACCTTTAACTATGAGAAATGTCCATGCCAGGAAAAATACATCATTCACACTAACACTAACATGAAGAAAATACCATAGGCATTGTCAATCAGAGACAACCTTACTACCCCTAAACATGTATTTGACAATGCATCCAGTTCACTGAATGACTCCATCCACTACTGATACATCATACCATGGAGTCACTATACATGTATAGTGACTCCATGATCATGTATAGTGACTCCATGATCATACATATTTGACACCTAGCCCCAAACGTGACTCGCGATGTGCTTCGATGGCAGTCCCACATCTGGGTAACGTCCGGGATTATTTGACACCAGTGTTTGTGTCATAACTCAAAGAGTTATTTACTGAGTACATGATACAAACTAATCTTTAAGGCACCTGGACACAGAGTGCCATCAGTCTTCCAATTTTTCCCTTAAAATGTTCTCTTCGGTGTTTTCAGCTTTTCAAAGTGAAAGCTAGTCAGTCACAGTCCAGCAACTGCTATGACTTATCTTTAGCCTGACTCACCTGCAGTGCACTGTTAATCTCCCAGGTATGGCTTTCCAGGGTTCTCTAAACTGAAACAGACATGTCTAGCGCCCCATGCCTTCAAAGTCATCTGTGACTTACTCAGTTCAAAGCTCCCCCCGTTATTTTGGGTAAGAAAAATGCCACTCGCTTACAAAAATATAACTTACTCTTGTATTTTTCTTTCCTTCCTTCTACTTATAGAAAGCCAGCAGAAGAACGCTGCTCCAAAATAAAATGTTTATGTACCTAACTGAATGTCTAGCTGTGCTCAACTGCTTGGCGACCTGTCAACCAACTATTGCAGATAAATGGGGAAAATCAAAATGTTCAGCTAACCACAGGACAATGTAAAACATGTACAGACAATATGTTTATAATTGATTTTGGTTTAACATAGCTTTATCACGTTTATGGTCAACTGAATGATGAAACGTTGGGTCAAGCTAAGTGACTTTTCAACTAACACTGACTTGGGAAGTACACTTTAGCGACAATATCCGGAATTTATTTTTTCTTTCCGTCAGTATTTTAAGCCAAATAGGTCGAAGTTAAAACGAGCTCATGGTTTACACCACCCTCACTGAACAAGACCATGGTTTATCACACCTATGAACCTTACAAATAAAAAACATTTTCAGCTTCCATTGGACTTTCAAAGTAGGCTTCGTTGTCTTTACAAACCAGAATTGACAAATCATCCCCCTTAAATTAATTACGCGATAATTTAAAGTAGGTCTGGCTAAAGTAACTGTGACCCACTCAATCAAAATAACAGTAATTTAGGAAAGAAGCAATGAGACTACCACCGCCAGATTTGAAAGAAAAACTATAACCTTTTGCGAATAGAATAAAGGAGAGTGGTAAAACAAGGTAAAAAGGTCTATTAATTTAACATCATTTGCAATTTTGTACATGTGTGTACTAATCATTCTTCTACAATCTACATACATATCAGGAAAAGGTCGACTTCACTGTTTAGTGCCCTGCAATATATTACCATAGGCATCAAAGCACTCATGCTGAGCCAAGCCTTGAACAAATACACAGGCAAATGACAAACTTCAGGGAGAGGTAAACCCAATCCCTGGGGTAGCCTTTATCATGAGAAGCATCAAAAGACAATTGAATAACTGTGAGGACAGCCTAGTTCCTGGAATCATGAAAGAACAGCGCTGCAGCAGACTCTTGTTTATTGACATAATGCTGAGGATCTACTTCTTGCAGCACCCCCCCCCCCCTCCACCTTGCCCTTCATCATAACCCCTTCCCTTGCCCCCCCCCCCCCTCGCTCTACCACCCCAAACAAATGCCTTCGCCATCTTGCAGGGGCAGCACATCCCTCTGCGAGATTATGTGACCACATGCATCCTGCAACTATGCAACAACCAGCAGCCTCAGCAGCCTCACCTACATCCCCAGGCCCTCATTGGCCAGTCGTTTGTCAGTAACCATGGGGATATGCCCACCTGAGGCTAATGCTAGCTTTCAAATCACTTATCCTCGCATAAAGCTCTCCCTTATACCCTTACTGTTATGATCTATTGCACAATGCATAAAATATTACGAAAAAATATCCCTACAGTGCAACACATGGGAAGCATTTGTTGATATTTTTTTTCACAACTTCCACCTTGATAAATAAATAGGTAGGGGTTAGGAAGTTCACATGGAGGTCGTAACCACAACATAATTCAAAACTGACCTAATGGTTAAGGCATCTGCCAATTCCACATTGGACAGCTCTGAAGGGGCCAGGTTCCGAACCCCGGCCTGGGCACTCTTCGCGAGCTATGTCCCAGCCGGATGTCGATCGCACTAGACATTACATTGGAGGTGCCTTGTATTCGGTGTCTATGCTGAGGCAAGTAAAAGACCCCACCCATGGGGTAAATGTGTAACATTGTGTAGACCCCTAGCCTCTTCACCTCATCATTATGTCTGCCTCTAGCAGCTGGTAATATAAGCTGACTAAACTTCAGACCCAGTATCATTGAGAAATTGAACACAGTAATACTTTTTTTTATCTTGATACATGAAATTGTGTATTTCTACTTCTGAGATCAGCACTAATTTCAACTGAGACAAACAACAAAGTTTGATGGAACCAACTGCATTTTTGTACAACACTCCCTGTCCTAAAAAAAGGGGGAGGGGAATAAAGAAAGCACAGCTCTCCTGAATAAACTCCAGGGTTGAAAAAAAATTGACCAAAAATTCTGTCAGTGCACGATTTTAGTATATGGTCTAACCTTCGTTTTAATGCGAAGAGAAAAAAAAATTTGTTGGGAAATTTTAAGATATTTCATTTTCAATTTTAAGTTTTCGGTTTATCACACCCCAGAGCACTTTATGATAGCACAGTTTAGGAAGTTGAACCTAAATGCTCAGATAATCATTGAAAAACAGTTTTGAGGAAATCTATCTGGACAATTAAGAGATATGTGAAAAAAAATATTATGGTTTATTACACCCATATAATAAGCAAATTTCATGTCAAATTGCATCGTAAAGTTGATTTCTATCATTACGGCTTCAATAAATGAAGTTTGATATAAAATAATAAATATTCATATCTATTGAATTATAATATATTTATAACACACAGTATCCAGTTCTTAGTGCTGTTCAAAAGCCTTACAAGATAAAGTAATGGGTAAAATTAGAATTAAGATTTAACACAATAAAACTTCTTTGTGAAGACACATTTGTGATTTTTAACTTAGGTATTTTCCCAAAAGATATTATTTGGTAAAGTCATGCAGCATCTTGGCTAAACGTGCACAGACAGAATTTTTGGTCAATTATTTTAACCCTGGAGTTTATTCAGGAGCTCTGTGAAAGAAGATCAATGCGACTCAGTAAAATTTCTCATCAAAACAATTTTTTCCCCTCTGATATTTTATTCATAAAGCATTATAATATATGAGAAACATACAGGAAAAGCTACATTTAGAAGGTTAAGATAACGTAATTGACATCGAGGTCATACATCATCACCCCTCCACCACTTGGTGTCGCTACACACAAGAGAAGCTCCCCCTAGTGGATTGTGTATTGACTTATAGCTTCTCTTGAGACATCAAACATACCTCATTCATTAATAAACCAATTCAGTCTTGAAACGTGCAAGTCACAAAATTCAGCAAGAACACTTCAAAAGCACACAACTCTAATTTTATTGGAATACTCCTAAAAATTAAATAAATCCCACATCAAACTACAAAAAAAAATTAACTTCAAATCTCATAAACAGAACATTCAGCAACGATTCAGGAGGCACTGGGAGACTATGTCCTATGTTCTGAATACTCTAACAATATTCTAACACTTAGAACCAAACTATTTTACTTTTTTGCAAGTTTCTGGTTTCATTCAAGAAAAGATATTTGCAGGTATGAAAACCATGGGCATGTATGCAGCATAGCCTACAGTCTTACCAACTATCACTGCAAAAGTTTGTCATCGTTAAAAATATTTTTTTAAAGTTTTAATAAGGTTTTCCAAATTACAAATAGACTGAGAAACTGCAATGTAAAAGCAATCACTACATTCTCAATAATAATACAAGATGGCCAAGTTTGCCAAGATGCCTGCAAAATTTTTAAAAATGTTGATGACTTTGCACATCCATGCAGGTGGTAAGCCAAGTACATCTAATATATTTTGCAAACTTTTTTTTTCCTCGATATAATATTCCAATTACACAACTTGCTTCATTTTGAAATCCTTCACCTCATTCCCGGTACACTAAATCAAACTTCATGAGCCGGAAAGTTTAAATTTATTTGCTGCATATTTATGAAACATTTTGAGTGTGATAATTGAAGCATGAAGTGTAAAGAAACAAACAAGTAAAGTAAGCACATACTGGCTCGAACAGGTCCTCAAACAACAAGTGCACCAGACTTAGACAAAAATCAAGAACACTTCAAAATGCTATGTATAATTCACTCTCTATGCTAGTTTCTGGAATTGTTCTGAGGCCTCTGTCAGGGTTGGGTTTTGGACTGTCCAAAACCTGTCTAAAAGGGCTAAAACTTGTCCGAAACTGACCAAAACTCTCTGGCCAATGGTAACAGCATTGGGAACACCCCAAAATATTGCACTTGTACTTACAATTTAGGATTACATTTATAATACTAAGGACTTTTACTGAGAACAACTTTTTAATATAGTACCTAGGAGACTTGATACTCAAAAGTTACTAGAAAAACTCTCAATATATGGTCAATGTACACTGGGGAAATGCTGAGATTCAAGTGATTTTAATGGCCCGGTCGTGAGAATTATGTGAGATATATTTTTTTTAAAGGGTTTGAATCCATATATATATATGCCTAAAATATCCCTTGCATTGGATATCATTCTTTGACAATCTTTGTTGTGAAGTGGGCAGATATGGACTGGAATTACTAAGTCAAAAGAAGGTTTCCCCAATTTGCTCAAAGCTCATATTTGATAAAGATAAACATAAGGGTAATATTTTAAACCAACAGAAATTTTATGTTCATGTTGCAGTTACTATAATCCCTAATCAAGGCAATTTATAAGCTTTTTTTAACCTTTTATTTGCTTAATTTTCCTTAAAAAATTACAGGTGTCCAAAACCAGGTTTTAACCGGCCAGAGTCTGCACAATATGATAACCGGCCATGTTGAAATCTCAGATAACCAGGACTGCATTAATTGACACCTGCACACTCACAATTTTAGCATTATGAACATTATGGACATTGGACAAGCAGATTATTTTGGTAAAAACCAAGCTGGTCCGAGGCTTACTTTTCTTATCAGTCTCTGATATGAAAACACTTCGTTCAACACAAATTTGAAGAGAACAAGATCTTAAGTGAGATACTTAATTAGAAGTTCTTGAATAATTGATAAACACAAAAATTCAAATTCAAAATAACAATGAAAATAGAAAACAAACCCACAAGTTTACCGACATAACATTATGATTCAGGCTAGCTTGTAATCATTGAATTAATGAGTGTTGATTAAAAACCAATACATAATATCTAAATGCTTTGTACCATGAAACAAAAAGTGAAATTTTTTTTCGAAAGACAGTAACTGCGAACTGTTCTTTGACCTATCATGCTGATAATTTTAATTTTACTCCTTCTAACCTCAGACTTAAGTCAATATGAACAAATATACAAAACTTCTGACAGCCATTTAAGGCTACATAATTGTGCACACTCATTATTACTATCATCATCTCTTAGAGCTGTCAAAACCAGTTTCCTTTTGAACCATTTTGGATTAATGGTCATTGTATCATTAATTCCTAACATTCCCAAACTTTTTTTTTTTTTGCATTCTGACACTTATGGCATTTATAAATGTCTTTCTGCATTCCCCATTCAGATTTGTATATCAAAAAAAAAAAACTTAACTCTAAAATAATTGACAGCCATTTTGACAATTGTATAAATACCTGAACGTAAGTCCTCAAGTTTCTTCAATATAAAAATTCCAACTCACCTGAAAAAAGAAAGAAAAGGATTTATGTATTGATGATAAATTACAGCAAAACTGAAATACCCATATTTTCTTGAATAATATTGATTGAGGTCTAAAATGAAGGCTATTCTCATTTATAAAAGCCCGTTTTTGAAAATATAAATCTGATAAACACCAGTCTCCCTTAGACGCAGGGAAAAGGAGAAGAATGGGTTCAACCGGGTTGTTATTGAGAAATATATTGTATTTTTCTAAACAGCACATAACTTTCATTCTTATAAGCATTACAAGACTTGCATCCGCACATGCCATCCATTCTGACAGTTGCCATTTAATTGTCCTAATGAGAGGATTATAAAATATTGTAATCACAGCATATCTTGAGTTGGAGGGTTTCTTTTATTTTTGGAAAAGGAGGAGGGGGGGGGGGGGGGTCAGAGATTCAGGAACGAACAAGTGAAGGTGTCTGAGAAATCACTCGTTTGTTCCTCACCAAAATATTTAAATGTCAGGTAACCAGGGCTGCATTAATTGATACCAAAACAACCAAAATTTGAGCATTATGAAAGTTATGGACATTGGACAATCATATTATTTTGGTAAAAACCAAGCTGGTCGGTGGCTTACTTTTCTTATCAGTCCGATACTACAGATCATACATTATCAGCAGTTTCGTTATCCAACTGCATGAATCAGAATCACTGTTATCAATACACTTTTCGTATAATAACGCTACCCAGCCAAACTGATCAATACACATAACCATGATGAAAGACATTAATCAAGGACCTTTTAAAAACCCCCACTCAGGGAACATAAACCCCAGGTTCTTGCATCAATTTAGGATGTTAAACTTCAACCTAATGATCAGAAAAGCCTTCATAACATTAATTATCTATCAAATGAAATCTTCGTGTGGACTTTTCTATTGGAGAGGTTTCCAGTAGTTGCAGTATTTATAAACATGCGAGTCCAGACATTTGGGAAGCACTGTTCACTACATGACACCTTACAGCACTGTCTGTGGGTCTATCTTACATCTATTTATGTTTACAATAGCAACGGGGAAGTCACAATACGTACATGGGCGGGAAAGTTTATGACTACCGTGAGTCATGACTATATTGTACTGATTATCACAAAATCTGAAATGAACATTCATTACTACATTAGATTAGAAAATGGTTTATTTGCCAACCATGACAACACAAGTATCGCCCTCATTCCTTGATCCCCTCAGCCAACAACTACCCTGATTAAAATGTCATACAGGTAGAATAAATTACACCAATGCACTGCAGGCATCTCAGGTTTATGATGTCAACAGGAAAACGTCGGTGGAAGTTCTAGACGGGGGGGGCCTGGGCGCAATTTGGGCGAGGACGGCGACAGATGCAAAGGATGACTAACAGCCCTGTTAAGCCCCTAACATTCAACCAAACAGTTCTCATTACAACACCGATCGTATGTAAAACCCATCCACTTTTATGTACCTTTAAAGTAGCAGCTTATTTCCTGAAAAATAGGCCATCTTCGAGGAAAGTTGCAAGGAAATACCCAATGCCCGGATGATAGAGCCAAGCATGACGTCACGACGTAACCCAATCACTCGAAAGGCAGACTGAACGCCCTCACCACCAGCCCCGCTGATAGCCGCGCTTATCAACAATCCTACATGAATGATTCACAATTTCACAGTGAATTTTATCTCAAATATCATAAATAGATATTTACTGAATCATTTCATGCTTTTTTTTTTTCATTCCATTTATTTATTTTTTTTTCAAAACCAAAACATTGGAAATATTTACAATGGAAATGGCATCATCACCCATTGTTGAGTATTGTGAGTCTACTTGTGACGTCATCACTTGGTTTGTTACATATTTGATTTTTGCATGAAAAATTAAATACTAAGTGAAGTTTAAATTATTTATTTTATAGAGACATAGTAAACCCAGCTCTGGATGGTAGGTAATCAATATTAACTGAGGAGACAATGCAGTTGAATGCAATAGATTTTGGCCACTGTCATATAGTGGATTTTCACGGAAGGTTCTCTGTAGTTCCACCAGGTGGCTAAAACAGAATACTGCAATTCTATTGGCTGAAAAAAGTTCCCGCCCTTGACTGTCATTGGCTGAAGCGAAGTGCATCCAAGCAGCAGTATTTTTAGTGCATTTTAATGTATATTTGACACTTTATCATTTAGTTGATGTTTGTTATTTTTCTGAGAAAGTTATATTTATGGAATCAGTTAGTTATTACCTACTGTGTCTGAAGAGCAAAATGAGTAATAAGAGGAGAGGAAAGACTTATGTCTTGCTGAATTCAGGGCTGTTCAGTGAAAAGACTCTATTGAGTGACAATCCTTTAAGCTCAAGCTCTTCTCTGATTTTTTTTTTAACATCATAAAATTAGATATTGAGATTTGAACCCCACACAGTATAAAAGCAGTCTTAACATGTGCCCTGTCCGTCTGGGAATTTTAGCCAATCAGAAAGCACATAGCAAAAATGATATCATTCTGTCGTGGTAGGTTATCCCCTGGCAATACACAGGTGTTCTTGCTCATTGTTGTGTGTCAATGTATAGAAAAAAAAACATTTGGCCGTTTCGGACTGTGGCCCTATTTTTTTTTATGGCCATTCCGTTTAGGACTGTGGCGTTGCGGTTTGTGGCCGTTCTGACTAAACCCTTCTTTGCTCACATTACTCACATAAGCCTGTATGAATATGCTTAGGTGTTTTAGTCCCCGAACAGTATATGTCGTTAAATATGCATGGAAGTATTTAAATTGTTGTTATTCATTGTTATCCTTGCATTAAAATGTGTAAACTGTTTGATTAAAAATAATGCTCGAATAGTTTTAAACGATCATAATATTTTGTTGTCGTAAAAGTACAGTACTTCTGCAGGTGACTTCCGCTTTCGAAATTCGTCGAAGTTTGGCAAATACCTTGGTTGTTGTGATGGATTCTTAGCATTTGGATTTCTCTTGTGCTTATCATTTGGTCTCAGAAGTATAGTAGCACACTTGCCAGAACATGGTGAGTGACACTTATGCTGAGTCACGTTGGTTTAATTACAATTAAGTTAATATGTGGACGCCCAGTCCGTCTGCTGTCAATGGCAATGACTCACGCCAGCTCTTATTCTGACGACCTCAGCTGTCAAAGCATAACTTAAGCTAAACCCTGGTAATGCAACATCTTAGTAAGATCCTACATAGCAGAAACCTACAGTAAAGTGTACCAGTGTATACACGCTCAATTATCATCCTGTCTCCAAAGTATTTTGTGAAAAACAGACTTTTGTACTTGGTTCTACTTTCTAGACTACATTTTGTGTATTATAATAGAATGAATGATTCTTATTGACATAGCAAGAGACTGTATGCCGACTATGGAGATATCTAGAAGAAAGCATTATTTACATGTGCCTCCTAGGATATGAAGACAAATAAATATATAGTTAATATTTATTTACTACAAAACTTGCCAAAAGCTAATATTAAATTATGAACTGGTCTTATTAGAGCATAATTATGTTCCTACTCAACCCATATCGGATCATACTGTTATGTACTACCAATGCACTTAACCTTGGTTGTTACCTGATACTTATAATAATGAATTGCAGAGTGAAGCAGTTGACTCCACTCAAAGTCCACCTGGGAGCCAGTCGCCGGACAAAACTGCTGTTCCAGCTAAGAAAAAGCCAGATGACTTTCAGTTCGGGAGACTAATTGGTGAAGGCTCTTATTCTAATGTAAGTGTGATTGAAAACTGGAATATATGAAAAAGTAAGGTGTCAGTTGTAATTACTTTGCCTTACTCAGCCACAGTGACCACACCCAATGGACTGCTGAGTTATGTAGTAGTGCCTAATGACTTTTATTTTTAAGTCTGTACATGAATTGGGAATGATTTTATTTATTATTTTATTTATTTTTTCAGGTTTTTCTTGCACGAGAAGTCAGCACTGGCAAGGAATATGCAAGTAAGCAATGTTGATGAATCCAGCAGCATAAGGTCTATCAATTACAAGTGTTTTTGTACCCAAATCTCCTTAATCATGAAAACTTTATTTTTTATTCCAGTCAAAGTGTTGGACAAACAGCACATCATCAGGGAGAAGAAAACAAAATATGTGATGCGAGAGAAGGAGGTGTTTTCTATGCTGAATCATCCCTTCTTCATAAGACTTTATTTCACATTTCAAGACCCTGATCGCTTATGTATCCTTCCAAAGATGTAGTGGTTGCACAAATTTATACACTATTTTTCTAATTCACCTTTATGCTTATATTTTTTTTGTTGTACAATTTGTTTTTACAAGTAAACTTCACAATGAGATTACATTGTTAAGATACCTGAACATTTTTCCAAAATTGTTTTATAATAAAAAATTTCTTTCTGAGATAATGTCAATCAAGTAGGATCTTCATAGAACACTTTGATGACTGATTACCATTGGTTCAACATGGAATTGGGGGAAAAAAAAGTTTTTGTTGTATAATTACATCAGTAATAAGTAAAAACCTCATATCAAAATTGAGGTGCAATATATTATTGATGAAATAAAGTGTGTGCAATACACATGTGTAAGATAATGAATTTATATCAAACAGATATTGTTATATTTGCAAAGTATCTTATTTGGACAGCCCAAAAAGAAAGTGCCGTGTAGCAAAATGTTTCTAGATGCTTTGATAGCCTTTGAGATTTGCAATTCTGCTTTGAAATTTACCTTAACTTGTCCAGATTTTGGTCTGAGTTATGCACAAAATGGAGAACTGCTAGATTATATTAAGAAACTAGGCTGTTTTGACGAGAACTGCACGAGGTTCTATTCTGCTGAAATTGTGTCAGCTCTTGAGCATTTGCATGGATTGAAAATAATACACAGGTACAAAATATTAAAGTCCAATATGTACTTATGTTTAGAAGATTTTGGAAACAGATGGATATCATTTTACTGACCTTTTTGTCTGTATAAATTTAGAAATAACTGTATTGAATATATTATTGCATATTCTTTTCTGTTTTAGCTCTGTTAACAAATACAATATTCTGGTTATCCTTGAATTTCTTTGTGTTAATTTTCAGGGACTTAAAACCAGAAAACATATTAATTAGTAGTCAAATGCATATTCAAATCACAGATTTTGGCTCTGCAAAAATTTTGGGTAAGAATTACTTAGTCCTTTGAAGTATCTTTTATATTTAAGTTCAGTTTATAGTCATGTGAAATGTGTCTGTGTAAAAATGTATACCTATTGCCTCTTTCAGCGGAAACTGATAAATCTGAAAATCAAAGAAGGAACTCCTTTGTAGGAACAGCTCAATATGTCTCGCCTGAAGTATTAACAAGTAAACCTGCACATTTTAGGTAACTATTATGGTTTGTTTGTTCTATAAATATATCTATATGATTGATTAGTCTTCCTGCAATGACTTAGTGTATATAATGAAGTGTGAAATTTACTGATACTCAAGACTTTGTCAAGTTAACATACTAAAATTTCAGTATTTTTTAAAGTTAATACTTTCTATTCTTTTCATAGTCAAGACCTGTGGGCGCTGGGGTGTATCATTTACCAGTTGTCATCAGGAGAGTTACCGTTTTATGGGAATCATGAGTACGACATATTTAAGAAAATCCTTGCCAAGGAGTACAAGTTTCCAGAAGGGTTTCACGATGATGCCAAAGATTTAGTCTCTAAACTTCTTGTAAGTTTTTGATCTTATGTTCCGTCTTTCTCATTTAAAGATTTTCTGCACCAAATCATACTCTTGATGTGTAAGTAATATTGATTGTATTGAGGAATCTAAATGGCAGACCCTTATGCAAGTGCACAGTCGGCAAAGCGTCTGAAAGTTGATGATCGCCATACAAGAGGCTCAATGACAGAGCAACCTATCTGAAATGTAAATAAGTTTATATTCATCTTGGGTACAGTGATAGATCTACTGTTGGCACTACATATTTTATCAGACACTGTGCACTGCATGTTTGCATGAGATGAGCATCTGATCTATATTCAGACTAGAATCGATGAGCTCAGGTCCCAACTGCACTCTTATGGGTAAATAAGCCTCACCCAAAAAGCCCCTAATTTAATTTTCTTCACCCTGCCTTACAAATGTGCAGAATACTCTGGATTTTACTGTACAGTGTACAGTGCACTGCAGGCAATTAATTATATGCTGTACCTGGTACATGTAAATCAAAGTCTTCTATATTAAAGTGTTATTGACACTGTATGTCCTCTGTGTACTGAAAAACTAAGTCTAAATATCAGCCGTCATGGTTAAAAAAAAACAACTGAGATTCACATCTATACAGTGGTGCTCCTCTTGGACGACACCCACCATAAGCAACCGTTCCCGTTACACGACCATAATCTGTCTGCATTAACGTTTTCGTTGTATCTATAATACAGATATTACTACTGCTCAGCCAGTAATTTTTGTCTATTTGTCTAGCCAGATAATTTTTGACTAAAAATTGCTATGGTCATTTAGTTTTTATTTTGCATTTATATTATCTTTTTTTTTTAAAGCAGGGGATGTTAGATGTAGTGACTTAAATAGATAAAAAAAAGTTGAGTGACACAGCAATAGATGATGTGGCGAAATGAAAAGGTGTGGTGTGCACAGGCTATTGATCAATATCTGTGCAGAATCATGTGCTGAGATGTCATTTGATGAGCGCATAGATGTTGAAATGAATATCAAATGTGATATGGATGATATGGAGGCAATGGTGGAATTATATCCTGGATCTGTCTTCCGTAGGTTCAAGAAAGTAATTTTAACTTTGATAAAACTTTGATGATACTTATACGGGGAGTTTAAATGCATATTTAAATGCATTCTACATATTCAGTTGTGTTGATTAAACTTAAGCTTATTTGATGTTGCAGATGTTGGAACCCACAGAACGGTTAGGTTGTCCGGAAACGGGTGGCTACGCAGTTCTAAAGGAACACCCTTTTTTCAAGGGAGTTGAATGGGACACTTTACCTGACCAAGATCCGCCAAAATTGTTACCTTTCTTGCCTGGCAAATCAGGCCATGGCGAGGACCTGTGGAGTAAATACCAACCAGGACTGAATGAACAGCAATTATCAAGACTTATTGCCAATGAATTGCATGTGGAAGATGAGGGACAATCTACTGAAACCACCAAAGATAACTCGGTGGTAACCCCACAGAGCAGGTCTCAAGAAAAGAAACCTAAGGAACTATGGTTTGTCAATTTTCGCAATTAAATTTACCAAAAAAGGCTCATCTTTTGTGATTCTGAAGTTTTATGGTTATTATAAAAGCATTTTTGAGCACAATGCATAACCATCTCTTGTTTTTCTCTATTTAATGTGTATTGTTTGCACTTAAGTGGCAGTAGCTTACTCAAACATGGCGCATATATATTGGTCCGAAGCTGTTGTGTCTTTTAGTTGAACTTAGTAATTGTTTAATTATTCTAATTAACTCTAATTACTTCAATTAACTCTTCAGGTTAAGTGATGAAGAAAAAGCAAAAATGCGTTCACAACAGAAAGACAATGAGTTTCACCAATTTATAGAAGGAAACCTCATAGTGAAACAAGGCCTCCTTGATAAGAGAAAGGTATGAGTGTAGCATCTTATTAAGGGCTATTCCATTTAAAAAAGAGGGGGGACCTGAAGATTGTTCCGATTTGGGAGGGGGGGGGGGTTCTGAGGAAAACTGATATCGGAGGAGGGGGTTTTTTAGGCCCCCCCCCCCCCACCCCCACCTTTTTAAAAAAAAATTGAACAGCCCTAATGTCATTGCTATGATAGAGTGGATTATAAAATGCTCTTAAAGTTCTGCATATTGCTGTATGTTAGAAATCTAACATGGGACACCTGTGAAATCTAATTAGTTGCTGGCTGGTTATAGTATAATCCAAAATAATGTCCACTTGCTTTTTTGGTCTTATTTTTTACATACATGTCACAGAGGAGCACAAAATAGATGTAAATGTTACCAAAGGTCAAAGGCTAATTTCCTAACCCATAATAACACCCGTCTGTACAAATCAACTTCGACTTCCCTATCATTTAATGATAACCTTTTGCATTTTTGTCATCATTATAGGCATTTGCTATGGTCATAAAGAAGCAGCAGAAATAAAATGGAGAATATAGCAAACTTCAAGTTATAAACTTAAGTTATTTCTTTCCCGGAAGTGTTTTTATCAGTCCGAAAGTTATTATTGCTAACGTTTCTGTTCATTTTGTGCTGTTCCATGCCATTTCTAACTGTAAAAAGATGGACATTTATTTTGAACCCTACTATAACAATTATACAGTGTGTATGGCTTGCGCCAGTTGGTGCATGCCATTATAAAAGGAAAAACGAACCTTAAAACGTTTGGTGTGATTTAAGTCATTTGTTGTTTTCAGGGTTTGTTTGCCAGGAGAAGGATGTTCTTGTTGACTGAAGGTCCTCACTTATACTACGTGGATCCACAAAACATGGTTTTAAAGGGAGAAATCCCCTGGTAGGGTCATAAAACCTTGTTACAATGAATGGTGTTTTGGCTTCTTGCTTTTGAAAATCTGTAAGTTTTTTTTTGTGTGTCATGCTAAAATTCTTTGTTGCAGGTCAAAAGAGTTACAGCCTGAAGCCAAAAATTTTAGAATATTCTTTGTACATACGGTGAGTATTACATTTTCCAGCAGTACATCCTTGTGATTGAGATTCTAAACAGCAAACCCTGAAGTTGAGCGTATTTTCATGCACTTGTATGGCTAATATTGAAGCACTGCTCCACTGAGCTAGTAATGCGCTTGGTGGTAAGTTATCTGATGGTGTCAACCGTCCATTGATAAGTGTACATTACCAATTATATTTACCGCAGGCTGACTGTTGCACGCTTGTTTTTCAGCCTAACAGAACATATTACTTGGAAGACCCTGGAGGTAATGCGCTGAAATGGTGCAAGAAGATCGAGGAGGTCTATCAGTTCTACTATGGAAATAGAACGTAGAGTTGAAATAGTTGTGTAAATACTTTATGAAAATATCTTGTCAGTTAATTATTTATGGTTTGTATAATTGTTAGCCCTTGCCCAGATGACATTGATATGTTAATGTTTTACTGATTAATGTCAATCTTGGCCCAGCGCCTGTGATGCTGTTTTAATTTAATTGCTAACTGATTCAGCATATTAATATTTTTATTGCAAGTTGCTCCTAGCCATCAGATCTCACAAATAGTACATCTATGGAAGAAATGCATGTGAATGCCATATATTAACTGGACACTTATTACGTGGCAATATTCAAGAGATGAGAACAATCAAATCTTCGGTCGTTAGTGCCATTGATCACAATGATTATCAGAATGTGCATGGAGTCTCTTTATAACACATTCAAGAAGACACTGAAATGATTTCAATGATATGCAGTTAGTTTCTGTTCAGTTACATTAATATTATATTATTGGCAATGTTTAGGTAATGTTTGTTGTGACATTTATTCTTAATTTTCATGTCAGATAACATCTCTGATATGTGATAGAAATACACAACCTCTTTATGTCTTAACACATTTTGAATTGAATTTGGTTCATGTTAGTCTAGGTATGCTAAGGTCTTAAGAGCTCAAGTTTTGTATGAGACAATAATAACTTTCTGACTGAAAAAAAAAAACACTTTGAAAGAAATGACCATAATTGCTGAGCTATTCTATCAGAAATTGACAATCTGCTTAAAATAGCGGGTCTCTGGTGACAGTAGATCATAGATAAGATCAGATAAAATTGTATTTACCATCAGGGATGACAATAAAACATAACACAAGCTAAAAATCTTTTGACCGACAATAAAAGTAACAGTGTGGAATATTAACAGATAAAATTTAAGATGACGTTACTAATAAAGTTTCCCTTGTAATACAATAAAATATAAAGAGATACATTAAATTACTTCCCGAGTCTCTAAATCATGTTCCGGTTTTAAAAATGTCATTTTTCGTTAATGTTTGAAAGGTACTTTATTACAACAGTTGCATACTTTCCAAATGATCAGTTTTATAATTTGATATCCTTTTGGTTTTTAAGTCATTAATAGCACAAGTATTCATTAAAGGCAGAAGTTGAAGCCTTAACCAATAAATCAGGATGTTAATTATTGATCGTGCTTGTTTAATGTTAAGTTCATAATGCTTGCTCATTCATGTGTTTAAGAACATGATGTAAGCATGGTCATACAGCATTGTCAAAGTGAGTTGGAAGTTTGTCTCCAAGTTTTAAAACAGCAACAGAAAAACTAGGTTCATATGACTGAGGTTGATCATTGTAAGTCTGATAGAAAACTGTTCAAAATGAAACTCCATTAGTGTACACTCCAGAATTCTTTGTGATGTACAGCGTTTGTTCCGTGTGGAACTGTTGTGGCTTCTACATTAGATATGTGATCTCCGCCATAATGTGGAATTAAATTACACGAAGATATGTACGTTAGCAAATTGTATGCTGAAATTCTCTGCTTTTATGAGTTGTAACAGGAAATTATTTTTTGTCTTGGACTACATGTAGGTCGTTTACTTAATGCTCCAAGTTGTATAATCTAGAAGTAAGGATTTGTAAGTTGCATTGTTTGGACATTTTAGCCTGTGAAGTAGTATTTCGAAATTATTTGTTATCATAACAAATGTTTTGTGTCCTGTGAGCCACTTGCCAGACTTAAATCATGTCATTCAAATGCAATTCTGCTATTTATTGGTAGCTTTAATATGACATTGTCAATGTAAAAAATTCAAGGGTCAGCCCTATAGGCTACTTGAAGTAAATGTATTTGCTGTCATGCAAATAACCCATTCACAGAAAGTTGCAGTCCCTGACAGTGTCATGTATCTTGTAAATTAGTATTGTACTTCAACTACAGTTCAGAACACAGTTAAGTGAATTGAACAATGTTGCAATAAACTACTTGTTATCACATTGAATCTATTTGTGTGTGCTCACAACATACTTCTAATTGCAGCATTGATGGATCAGTCTACAAAGAATGCTTTGGTCCCAATAGCTGGTGTGTTTCATCAATATGAAAATGCTTCATCTTTACAGCATGTGAATGTCATCCAACTTACGTGTTATGATTTTAATTTGCTACTCCATGTCATGGCAGTCAGTACAAGGAGCTTTGCAATTGGAAAAGTTGACTTTTATGGAAATTCTGAGTTCACCTTCTAATCCATTTAGACATTTTAATCATGCCTTATTTATGATTGGCGACTCCGAGGGTTGATTATGTACAATTATTGAATGTACAAGTGGAACATAAGTTTCATAAGTGTGCAACACATAGCTATACATGGCTATAAATTTTGTGAAAGCAATTGTTAACATTTCCAATATATTGCTGGGATGCTTTAATGCTGCAAATAGCAGACGAGGAAATGACCTCTGTACTAGGGCTAGTGGACCCTCGGGCCCTCGAAGGTCCTGGGCCTCCACGCGGCGAGGGTGGAAACACTTGGGGTGAAGTCCTCTATCCCCAGTGGCTAAAACAGGACAGTGCGCATTACACAAGCTACTCCAGCTATCCAACGCAGACAATTATTGATTTTTTACATGCTTCTGGTTTCTACTACCGACTATAGATAATCAATCTTACCCTAGAGAGCCTCTACATAGCCCACTCAGGTGCTGATGAGGCGTTAAACAATAACACTAACTAACTAAGTGGACCCTCGGACAGGCGTACCTTCGAACTAATAGGTGGTCACCATGTTTGCCAGAGGTATCCCTAACCATCCCAACACCTCCATTACACTCTGAGTGGAGTCAAGTTTGAACCCACAACTTGAGATGTGAAAGGATTTAAAACTAGTGCTCTAATCTATAGGCCAACATACATTCACGTCCGAATGGAAGGGATGTTGCGAGAGAGAGTTCTTTAGTTATCCTTCAGGGGAGGTAGTTCTGTTAGGTGCTGCCACCTGGTGGTGCAGGCTATCTTTCAGGTGACTGGGAATGGTGGAGATCAGTTCTGTGGTAGAGATTGCAAATTAATATAAAAAATTCCACACCAGCTCTGTTGGAGGTCCTGGCACACTTCATGAGCTACCATCCAGCTGGATGTTGAACGCATGAGGTGCCTAATACTCTATGCTGATGCAAGTATTAAAAAGATCCCACCCATGGGGTAAATGTGTAACATATGGTGCGGACTCCCACCAAGTCTTATATTATCATTATGTCTGCCTCTGGCAGCTGGCCATATCAGCTGACTAAGCTGCAGACCCATTGACAAAGACATAGAATATATATATATATATCATTTTTATTGACAGTAAAATATCATCCATGATATATATGTCATAAATAAAATAAAGAACAGAAAATACAGGAATACAGAAAATACAGAAATGTTCAAATAAAATTTGTAAACTAGATATGCTATACTAGTAACGCGTTTCCAGCCCCCAAACTTTATTTTATTTTTTTAAATAATGTTTATAGTAACATCTATGTATATATACTGTACAGAGTCAGAAGATGGAGAACATATAACTCGCATATCACTATCAATTAAGAATTTTCCCAGGCATCTCAGTAGCTCAGATTCCTTTGAGCACATGATAGATGTCAAAATCATATATGTAAACTCTAGCTAATATAAAACTTCGAAGTATTATCTTCGGATAGGTCATGCAAGCGCATAGTGTTACACTTGGGGCGGAGGTTACCAAATCTTATTGATTCTTCTTTATTCTGTTATATTCGTATGATCTTACATGTAATAATTTTCTGCCTTTTTTCGATTCATGAATATGATACATGACTTATGTAATATCTTATAGAATACTTTGTTCTTGAAGATGTCTTTTCAACTTCTTTCAATGAAAATGCTCAGTGTACATGGCATGTAACTTTCATACTAGAGTTTTTTTAGTGGTCTTATCCCTGCAGAACGATGTAACTGTTGAATGTTTTGTAATAGAATATGTGGCTCTGGGAGATGTCTGTCCAAGTTCTTTGCAGGAAAATGCTTAGTAGACACAGCATGTGACTTTCATACTACAGTTTTTGGTGGTCTTATTTCTGAACAAAGATGTATTTGCTAGGATGTTTTTGCTAGAGGATGTTATTCTAGGAAATGTCTTAAAAAAGTACTTAGTATGCCTAGCATGTGACTTTCATACTTGAATTCTAGATAGTCTTACTCCGAATAAAGATGTACCTTATTATAGTATTATATGCTATCATCTTTGTTTTTAATTACTCATTAGAAAGAGCTTTACATACATATATAACTATAATTATCATTCCCATGATGGCATACTCATTTGCTGAGGTCTCTGGAACCCGGCTGGGCTCTCGCTAGCAATACTTGTGTCTTATTAGAGTGGTGTCCTGGACTGCCCAAGCATCATCCGTCCATTACTCCGATAAATATAGATCTGTATTAACTTAATATGTTTTATCAGTCAACAGTATATTTGTTTATATTTGTTTAGTATGTATTGTCAATTATAAGTCTCAGTGTTGACTAGCTGAGCACAATTTTCTTTAGTTTGGACCCCATTGTCAGGCATCCCATACACATGCAGTCCAGGGTGACGGAATGATAAAAATGTAGTTATCTTCCATGCATATAGTTGGTTTTTTAACAATATTATCATTGACTACATGAAGGAAGTTCAGAAAATAGTCAGGACATGCATGAATAAGTCATTTTTAGTTCTAAGAATGCTGACAATTGGGAATTTTTCTATGTAACAAATTAACTGGAATGGAATGATCTAGATTTTTGTATCACCTTTTGCAGTGGTTATTCGAGTTCTATTTCCTGCAAATCTATTCATCCATTTGGGGCAATACTTGGTAACAAACAGACTGTTAATTTTGCATTCACCATAACATTGATAATTAAATGGGAATGATAATTCTTGCTTTAGTAAAATGGCGTGAACTTACACAATGTACAGTGATGGAATGACAAAAATCTTCTCTTACAATCAATTGTTTATTCACAGTTAGAAAACTGCTATCAAAATGTTATCCATTCGACATCATGAAAAACTTTAAACATTGAACATCAATTAAAGTACCTGTTTATTAAAACAGTACAATTTCAGTCTAAATTGAAACATTTGCCCCATATTTATGACAAACATGTGGCAGATTACATTATAAACACAACATTGGTCAAACTTGAAACAGTTGGCATTGATTAATATTGATTATTAACAATAATTCATGAAATAACCCTTATTGTATGCCTGTCATTTAAAGACAATCTTGGCATGTAAAATTGTCATCATCATCAATCACACCAGAAATTTCAGAGCATGAGAGATGCGATCCATTCTTCCTCATACTTGGGATCTTCTCGATTGCCAAAGACCCAAGAACAGAATGTGCAGGGGTATTCTTTTTGCTGTTCAACCTTTTTGTTTTTACATGATATTTTTCTTCTGGCGTTGTTGCACATTGGTTTGAATGCCAGTTTCATTGGCATTTGTTGTTTCCCTAACTACTGGCTGTTCCTTCTGTAACATCATCCACACCAGGAACCGGAGGCTCATTCATTACAGAGCTGGAAGCTTCTGCAGCAACATTCTCATCAGCACGAAGGCCATTTTCAGCAATGTCCACATTAGTAACAGGAACAGCTGCATCTTGTGTCTCAGCACTGACAGAGGGCCTAACAGGAGTTTCATCAGAAAATGCTGTCTGATCAACTTGGGAGAGAGTAGTAACTCCTTGGTCTTCTCCCATTGCCAGCCGAATTAGTTCAACCACAAATGGAACACTTTCAACTGCGTCAAGCTGTTGATGTAACACATAGTGTTCTGTTACTTTCTCAGCTGTTTTGTATTCTCGAATGGAAATTATTTCACCGATGGCCTCTGCAAAATGAGCATTAAAACTTGGACCTCCCTACAATAGCTTCAGGGTTAGCTGCTTTAAAACTGTTGGAATAGTTCTTGATGGTCATGACCAAGTGTTGTTTAGTCAGTTTTTGTTTTCCATCCTTTGTTAGAACTGTCAAAACATCATCTTTTCCTGGCATGATACGGGCATTGGAATAGTAATGTTCTATTACCTTTTCCTTTGTTTCAAGGGAAATTGCAAAAGGATGAACCGTTGGCATCTCAGTTGACGTATTAGCAATTTTAGGAATGGGTTTCCCAAGGACGTCATCAAACATACTTCGCAATATGGCCTTTTTCTTTGATGGAGACTTCGGTAATGCATTACTTGCCCGTTTCTTGGCCTTTCCAAATGCTGCCTTTGAGGTAAAAGATAATTCAGGAGATTTTTGTTCTTGTTCTAGTTTTAGGTTTTTCCTCATGTGATAGTTCCTGGAGGCTCCTTAGCGTTTATTGTTTTGTCATTGCCTTATTCAGATCCACTTTATGATTTCTATCTTTACTCAGATATTCCTCATATTTTTCGGGATTTTCCTGAATGCGCTGTCACCTCTCTTTCTGCCTTTGTGCAGCTGATTTTGGAGGCATCTGAATTGGGGGGGAGGGGGGAATGTATTTTAAATGCATTTAATATCATACTTTTTCAATATTGAAATTGCTTAATATTTTTACTGAACACTAATCAAGAGTTTCTTAAAACTGATTTCACACAGTATGGCATCATTCTGTCACAACAGTTTATTCAGATAGGGCCACTATTTGTTACTCTTAGAATGTCATAAAAACCAAATTTGCATAACACTTGAACTCTAATTACTTTTGGTACATAAATACTAATGGATGAAGATGGCAGTTTCTTTTATAAATCTTGAAATAAGCAGCAAAATTTCACACCAAATTACAGACAAACATCATTCCCTCACACAGTCAAGATGAGCACCATCAATCCGTTCAGTACTGTTTTGGTATTAATACAATGGAATTTGCCAGGCATATTTATGAAATAACACACCACACATGAACCACTGTTTGATTTTAGACTATTTAATAGCATATTTTCAAAGGCTTTTCTGTAACAAAAATAAATGCTTTATTAGTGTGACGGAATGACATATTACTGCAATGATTAAAGCTGATCACACTGCATAACATTTGGAAGAAATACTAATTTTGCTACATATTTCACCATGGTTATTTGTTGTTGCACAAAACTAGAGGAATTGCTGATTAAAATGGTGTATAATAAAATGGGGTACATCAGCTTACCCCTTGTGGCAGTCCAATGATCTTGCCAACTTCTGCAGAAAACCTTCCCCAACAAGAAATACGTCATCACATCCTTTACTGGAGAGCTCATTTGGTTTGAAAATGGCAGGAAATTACAAAAATATGAATCTGAACACCTCTTTTGATAATTTATTGGTGCAATATGTTGTCATTTTAACTAATTTTTCAGGCTTTGTCCAATTTTCTGTGGACTTCATGTACAGCGGATTGTTATAATAATAGACAAGATGATATGAAAACCTTGACCAGTTTTTCAGTGCTCAATCTGATACAGTTCTGAGATAAAAGATACCATCTGTGGTACACAGTACTACACACCGGACATGCATATTAATTAATATATTCATTTTGTTAAATCTGTAGGACTCAGATCGGGGGCCACCAAGGCCAGCCTCAAATCAGGGGCCGACCCTAATCAAGGGTCAGATCATTGTTCATGACTTAAATATTGTCCAAACTATTCACCAAGAATAAGCTCAATTATTATATTTTATTTGATATGTTGATCACTAAACTTGTTTTATGATACGAACTTTTTTTTTATCATTTAATTTTTATCTTACTAAAAATGGGCTTAATTATGCCTGTTTTACATGTGCTGTTAAAATTTTATATTTCTTTTCATTGGTGTCTCACTGATATATGAATTTCTTTGGTTTGAATTTCAATATGAACAAAAATTGTCTCATTTTGCGCCTGTATATAGCATTTTATTGACATTGGATATCAAAAACAATTTTTATTCTGTTACAATTATAGTGTATTTTTTATTTCATACATTCATACTCTTATTAGCCTGTCAGAAACATCAAATTACACAATTTACATGTCCGCATGCATTCAGTTCTTCAATTTCTTCATCTGTACATCTAAATGTGCTGAAGTCTCTCCTCTTTTGTCAAACCAGTATATCGTATCCCGGCCCCAGTTCAAATCATTCACCATTTGTGCCCTGAACTATTGCCAAGGTTCTGTTAAACCACTGCACTCTTCTTTTTGCCTGGGGTGGCAAGGCATCTGAATCGTCTAAAAAACTTACACTTCGGGGAGGTCCAAAAAGGAAATAAGATGTCGCACGACATCGGCTGTTTCTTAACCAGACTTTCCTTTCATGGCTTTGCAAAATCCAAACCCTGAGAAACAACTACTATGTTACCTATATAATTGTAGCCTTTGCAGCTTGGCGTCTTCCTCAAATCAATTTGGTTATGTTGCTGGAATTGGTCTTCTTGTAACGGTTGTCTTGTGCAGATATACGGCAGATCTTCTTGCACGGCATGCAGTTAATCTGAAATACAGATGCTAAATTTAAGAAATGCTAACAACAGCCACTGGTAAGACTGATCTTCAAAGAGTTTCATAAAAAGTGTCACTGTATGATCTGTCTCACGATTGTGTTTGACTTTTTGTACTTGTCAAAAAGCCCCTCACCTTTCGCAAACATCTGCGAACATCAGCGAAAGTGTACAAGCTACATTTTGTAAAATGGTCTTATTTCTGCATGGTGTAATGATTCCAACACTCTTGACCCTTCCAACCAATATGCTGTGAGACTCACCATCAGATTGGTGACACAATTTCAACAAAATGGTCCAACCACCCTGGTCACACAGGATAAGACCCGTCTTACGTAAATTACAAAATACAGTGGCAAGAAGAAGGTGGCAAAACATGGATTGTGTCATACTCCACCATTTGAGAATTATCTGGCACTATTGACACTTGTACTACATGACAAGATATGGAGAAAACTCCCTCATTCATAGGTATGGCCTTTTGATGTTCTCTTTCTTCCCCTTGTATTCTCCTGTACGCTTGCTAGCCATTCTTATATATATCCATACCATAGTCAGACGTTAATGACCTTATAGGTTAAACTTTGTTAACTTCAACTACCCTATACCCCTATACCAGCTGAGAAAAAACATTAACACTTGAAGAGTTGAGAATAAAATGCAGGGTAAAATGCTTCAAAGGGTAACTTGCCAAACCCCCTCCTAACATTAGAGTCCGGATAGGTTATCCTACATTAGAATGAGCCCCAAACGTGACTCCGATCTGTTTTTTGGTTAGTCTTGCAGCATGATCTTATTCCTCTACCCAAGGATACATATGACCTTTGGTTGGTCACACTTTTCTTTTCACTTTTGAGGGTAAACATGGAATTTTTTAAATGGCTTATCTCCCCTATTCTTTTTATAAATTACATATTTACTTATTTAACCTTTACTTTTCCTGCAGTGTATTTGATACTTTTAAGTACCTCTTTCGAGATGAGACTACACACAGTCTTTATGTGCATCACTGGCTGGCCCACTTGAATTTACTAATACCTGGAACACAGTTTTTATAGCGAATGTTGTTGATGTATTTACATGCTTTTTCTTTAAAGCCACAAGAGGGGATGGGGTTTTCATCTTCACTGCATTCAGGCTATATATGAGACTTCTTTTTGAGTATGACCACAGCCTAAAAATAAAATATAATTTAGAAAATGGCATATCAGAATTGGTTCACTTTGATTTATTTTGCATCAATATTTGCAATAAATATGGAATGTAAATTCCAGTATCCAACTTTCACACTGGTTGTGATGCAAATGTCCGACAGCGACAGCTCTAAACGAGTCAAATACACAACACTTTAAAATGTATACCGGTTTCAATATTTTCATATTGGTGAATAAATATTTATATAATTATCTGATATATTACATTTGTGGCATCCAATAAAATAAATGCAGAACAACCATTGGCACCAATATAGGTACACTGATTTGGTTGCAACATTCTTTTGATATAAGTAAAAACCATGGGGAAAACACAATATCCATCTATTATCTTCTGTGAAATTTTTTAACATTCTACTGCTTCATTCACTGTCAGTCCAGTTTGTTCAACAAGAGGCACTCGCTCAAGTTTGAGCAGAGAGAGAAGACAGTTCACTTCTTTTATTGATGAAATCGAACAAGCAAGGTCATCCAAGAATGCTTTTATCAAAGCCATGCCAAGGTCAGCATGCGATTCCGTGTTGCTTGACAAAACTTGCCACACATGCTGAATTCTGGCCATCTGAAAACAAGAAATATATGTAGTGAAATACATACATAGTGCCTTTGGAAAATGCTGCATCATAAAGAGCAAACCAAATAAAGTTTACTGATGTTAAAACCAGAATTTCATGCTTTGTCAAAATTAATGGGGGTGGAAGGTCTGTTAAAGTTGAAATTCTCTCTCGTACGAATGACTTCAATCAGCGCGGCCAGCAAGTTGACGTAAAAGGGTACTTGAAGTCAGTAATCAACCATAGATTAAAACCTCCAAAGCAAATTCACACTGCAGGGTGTGCCATATGGTGCTGGCTGAGAAAGTACTTTGCATACGAACAATGATTCATAAAATGTCGAAGTTACATTTATTCACAGTTCATTCCCAAGTTTTTACATAGATTCATGCTTGAACAACTTCATATTAAGTACAGACACAATTTAACTCTTAATTTGAAAATTTCACTGAAAAAGTCAATAGGACTGAATAACTTATAAAGTCAATGTCACTGAGCCATACCGGCTGCATACAATGCCGCATACTCTGCTCTCCTCCTGTCTCGATCTTCTGCTACTCCCTGCTTTCTTCATTGTTTGGATACAGCAGCAGCTGCTCTTTCTGCCGCTTAATCCGCTGATTGTCTGCCTTCCTCAGTGAAGCAAGTGTGCTTTCCGAGGTGTCGAGCCACATCCTGCTCAGCACACGTTGAAAATACCCACAGCCCTAGAAACGGCTCCCTCCACTCTTCCTTTGCCCATGAAAACAATTTTTGGACGTCTAATCCATATTTGGCTGTTGAAGCCTTCATTCGCATTCTGACTGCCGCCATGTGTCAGTCTTGCCAGTAAGGATTGATCAGACATTCTTTGATACACCGGAACAATTTTCTCGGCAATGTCAAGGTTAAGCTTTGTAGCGCACGGATGGTCCTTGTGAGATGGTGCTGGGTCCCCCTTCACAAATGCCTTCTGGTACCAGCACCAGCTGTCTGGATCTGAGGGACACCGATAATGATAGGGCTTTTCATCTGTGGAGATGCTGTGAAAGAAAGTGCTCCATATGGCAGATCTCATCTTCTCAGTGCGACAAGGTTATCCAGCACAGCCCCACTATAAGTCTTCCCTCTCCTCCCCAACCAAGGTGCTTTTACTTGGCCGCTGGGTCCCGGGTTCAATTCCTGGTCAGGCCTAAGTTGGATGGCTGTTTCATCCCTCATCTCATTGCCAAGGTCCCTGCCTGTCCTAATTAGCCCATCAGGTGCAGAAATACAGGACGTAAAGCCCTAAACACACACACACAATACAAAAAGTGACCTCGCAGCATACTTACCTTATATACTTCATGACAATTTTCAGTTGGATCCTTGAAATCCTGTACCAGCTTATCAAAAATTTTGTCAAGACTGGTGTCCTTGGTGTCAGGTAATATTTTAACTGCAAATATGTTTCTCCCATCTATATAGTGGCCTAAACACAGTTCTTCTTTTACAGCGACCAGGTCACCACTTGTAATGCCCAACAAACTACAAACTAATTTGTAGGCGGGGGCCTAGCTCAGAGGTAGCGCTCTGGGCTTCCAACCGCTGGGTCCCGGGTTCGATTCCCGGTCGAGCCTAAGTTGGATGGCTGTTTCGTCCTTCGTCTCATTGCCATGGTCTCTGCCTGTCCTAATTAGCCCAACTGGTGCAGAAACACAGGACGTAAAGCCCTAATCCCCACCCACCCACAAACTAATTTGTCATCTCCTCTACTTTGTGCAGCTTCCAGGACTTTCGCATATAAATTTCATCCAGAACCATCCTCAGCTTTAGTTATATTAGCAACAAATCACTTCTTATTTGCAAATGGCAAATCTGACTACAGATAAAGCAATTAACAATCCACGATATTGCCTTGTTCTGTTCGGATCCTCCATACAGCATCTGCACCACCATTCCTGTAAATTTGAGTCACCGCCATCATTTAGCTTATGCTTTTTAACGTGAGGTTTAATGTTATTCATTGGGATGAGATGTCGTGGGCTAGTGGTTCAGGTGTTTACCTACAAATCATGAGGTAGCAGGTTCGAACCCCCGCCATGGTATCAAGGAGTTGGGCAGATCCTCTTCAACCATTGCCTCACCCCACCCCAGTGCAATGGGTACTTGACTTCCTTCAAATTCCTTACCAGACCTGGTGGACCCCCCTCCTCATCCTCACTGTAACCATCTCCACTTGATCCAAGATGAGTTGCCCTGGGTCCTGGTAATCTGTGTTCTCCATGAGAACAACCTTTGTCTCTGTCATAAGCCTGTAATAGGCAGTAGCCCTGAGCCCATTTATATGGCTCCTATAGTCAGATGGGCCGCCAGGTCCTCCGCCGTTAAAAGGATGCATGACAGCTACATTGGGCACCATGAAATTGATGAAAGAATATTTGATGCCTCGCGCGCTAGTTTGCCTAAGTGAAGCGAAATTTACAAACTGGACTTGTTGGGGCAACCTGGGCATACCATGCCCTGAAGAATACTTTTTTTCTTTACCCTTCATCCGGGTGCAAGGTCAAATCTACGATGTTCCATTTTACACAGTTGAGTTGCCCTGAGAGAATAAGCTTGAATCAACTAAGCATAAGCAGGACATGAAAGCAGAAAATCTGAAAGCATTCACAGCAAAAACTGAAAAATGGTGCGGCTAGAAGCATTAATCTACAAAGTAAAGCGAAAGCTGAAAGTAGATTATCTGAACGCGCAAACCTCCAAAGCTAAAAAAAACTGAATTTGGTCTTCGATATTGTTCAATATTGCCTACCATAAAAGATCTTTTGGCATTTTAAAACAAAAAAGAAAGCATACAAATTCTCTTCTGAAATATCGTTGGGTGGTTCTTCCTCATCTAAACTTTGTCTACCCTCTGCATCATCATCAGAATTTTTGCTTCAAATATCTCAGTTTCTTTTTTAAATCTTCGTATTTTTCTTCTGGCAGGCCTGTTGTTATGATGTTATTCCTTTTTTCTGATTGCATTTGCTAATACAAATCAGTTTGTTTTTTATTGTATTTGCTTAGTCCTTTATATGTGAATTTTTTCTGTTCAAATTAATGTTTGTAATTTTTTTCTATTCTATAACTTTTAAAATCAATTCCTTTTCATCACTCATGAAGTTCAAGGCTCTAAACCACACACATATTAGGTTTTATTATATTACCTTACTTGTGCCACATATGGTCGTTTTCCAACCATCCAGTCCTCTTAGCAATACTGACATGAATCACCCCTTGGTGGTTAACAGTTGTTAATCTCAAACTACTACTACTACTATACTTCTACTGAAGAAAGTTTCTTTTTACATGGAGAATATGAACAGTCAGACACCCTTGTCAGACACTAGCGGTCTATAGAATTTGCATTAATCCCTCTTAATTTCTCTCTCATCTCTCTCTCCTTTGATTTTGATTGTAAATAATATCTTTTTAGTTTTCAGATGTTTGTCAAAACCCAGATTTAAGATAAATTTGCTTAAAATTTAAAAGGTCCTATTAAGCTTTTTCTTTCTAGCCACAATCCATAGCACTGACTAATCTAAACCTAGATAACATTGGGGAGTGTGAAAATACTGTCTTCTGATTTGTTGTGGAAGAGATCTCAGGACTGTCCCATGTCATTCCAAAATAAAGTCAACACTGAAGTGAAATCTGGTAAACGTCTTTATTCCTGCACATTTAATCACTGAAAGTGTAATCCACAGGCTCAAAAAACATCCAAACACTGTCATTTCAGCTCCTACAACTGAAATATATCAATCACAATTGTGACAATTTTGTGATGTCATCAATGACGTCATAGGCTAGTTGTGCTAATTATCAGCTGCAGTTTCGGCTGAATTTAGAGATCATTTTTGGTTGTTCACGAGAGCCATAACTTCAGTCCTAGTCATCCAATATTTATGAAATTTCAGGAGATAATTTTTGAATTAGTGTGTAATTATCTTGTGAAGTATCATGCATGAGAAAGATTTATTTTAGCCACACCAGTTGGTTGAATTGGAAGAGTCCATTTACAAGCTACTGTTATGATGACTATATCATCAAATCTTTTTAACCCTCAGCGAACAAAGTTTCGAAGAAGGTTATTGTTATCATCAATGTGCATCCGAAAATTTCTATCATATAGGGTAAAGTGTCTTTGGTATAGAGGTTTGAAACAGTATGAGTTTTCCCTATTACAGCCATGAAACCCCCAAAAGGCACCTTTGCACTAATTTAGACATATTATGACAAATCTTTAAGCATGTAGGTGCAGTAGTGTCAAAGTTCTGCTGAGGAAGCAAAAAAAAATTGTTTTCCTAATTTTGTAAAAAATAGCTGAGATATATCAGTGGGACTATCGCAAGGCACCACTAGGCCAATAGAGTGTTACTGTGTGAATTTTCATTAGGGTAGGTGCATTAGTGTTAGAGTTCAGCTCTGGAAACGAAAGTGTGGGTTTGAGTTCTGCTCTGGAAATGATAATGTAACACCCGCCCTCCTGCTTGTCAGACAAACACTGAACAGTTTTTAATGATGCCTGTGTGCTTTGTTGGATTCACTGAGGATTTTGCTGCAGTGCAACCTATGTTTTTAAGAGCTTGCTTGTTCACATTGCACATGTCATCCATGGCCAGATATAAGCAAATGTTCCTATGACCAATTTTTTTTCAAGAAACTTAAACTGAATTTGGTCTTAAATTTATACAACTGTTGGACGCCCAACATAAAAGATCTTTTTGCATCTTGAAACAAAAAAGACAGCATAAAAATGTTATTCCCTTCGGAAATATCTAAGTCGGTGCTTCCTACAACTTTTTCTACCCTGGGCATCATCATCAGAATTTTCTTTGTCTTCAGCATCATTAGAACTTGCCTCATCCTCAAAATAATTGTCGGAACTTGCGTCATACTCTGAATCATCTTCAGAACTCTCACTACTTTGATCATTTTGTTTTAAGTTTTGCTGCACGCCATGACATCCAGTATGCATCATAGCCATTTTCAAGTATTTTCTGAAACAGGTCAAGTTGTGCATTTGTCAGGTTCTTTTCGATAGAGGCAAGAGCTTTGTTTTTTGGATTTACTCTTTATTGTACTTTCACCTTTCTTAATGGTAGGTTACAACTCAACTGACATTTTTTAATTTTAAGTGACATGCAAAGATGTACATTGCCTGGCCTAACAGGTCTATACATGTTACTAAATAAGTTATATACACACTTAAATAAAGTCAGTTATAATAAAGTAATAATATAATCCTATATATATTACAGAGAACATTAGAAAATGTACTGGAAGCCTCGTGTTGTGTATCATTACAGCGAAGCGATACAAAATGTATCATTGATATCTTGAACCGATACACGATACATATCGCGATACATAAATTGAGGTTGGCTTACCAAATTATAAATGAGAAACGCAACATTTTTGTAAATTTTAAGCAAAATGGAGTTAGTTTGGGCTCAATATGGAATGGCAGCATTACCAAACATTCAAACTATTGCTAGCAGTGGTTGAAAGGTTGTGATTCCTTGTGGAGCCAAATGCTTTTGCTTCAGGTCAGGAGCCACTTGAAGCTGGTCTGGCCAATTTTGCTATTTTTAATGTTTTTTTTTTTTAAATGTAACAACCTGTACAAAATATACATCTATGCACCCCATCATCTATAAACAGATAAAGTTCCTTTAAAATATATCTAGTTGTGATGCCTAATTACACACTTCACACCTTTGTCAAGGCATTGGTAGAGTCTATACTTGGGGTACTGATTTCAATCAACTCCCCCACATCCCCAAGAGCCTTCCCCAATTACAATTAATATTCCTGAACTTCAATGTATTGCTAGAGAGAAACCACCATCAACTTGTTCTTTTCAAATACAAAATTTTGGCCCTCGCCAGCGCCGTAAGCAACTCAAACTGGGTGATATTATATCGATTTGTACGGCGGCACACCGGTTTTTGTATCGTTTAGAATCTACCGGTTTTAACGATATATCATGAACCGGTACACAACACTATTAAGCCTGTGCTGTCGTTGGTGCAGAGGCATTATAATTTTCGGTGGTACAGTTAGTTGCATTTAAAACAGCCCATCAAATTGAAACTAGACAAAGCTGTCATAGCTGGCTACTCAAAACCGGGTCTAAAAGTACATATTTATGATATATTAGATGAATTTATTACATTTACCAAGATTTATATTTATCTGGTGATAGATGTAAGCAGATTATTAGCTATAGAAGTAGACAGAAGCAGCTGGCTTTAGCATATTTAGACCACAGCCAGGTACAGGTCGCTACAGCCGTCTGGAGCCAACCGAATGAGCAGCGCATGAATCTGCATTGTTCCTTTAATTGTTTCTTGACCAACTTATCAACGTCATCTATGCTTTTCTTGTTGTTTCGTGAAGTTGAACATTTGGACTTTGCAAATTCTTCATCAAATCATTGGCACTGAGGATGTCAGCGGCATTTTTGATGGCTGCCCCGATCCCGTCTGCCGACCCCTTACTGTGGGCAACCTCCAAGAAATTCCAAGTTAGATTGATATTCCATTTAGTGAAAGGCAGAATTGCCATAAGTTGAAAATTTGATTTTTTTCTATACTGGCTTTTAGGCCCATCTGACACAAAATGTATGAGCTTAATACATACCTTTGTTTCATCAATTACTGGAACCAAATGCCATGGGCCCACACAGATGATGGGCTGTGTGCAGTAGCGTTGTACATATCTTTCACCATCTTCTTTGACAAGTGTTGTATGGGTAGTCTGAAGCGTAAGTTGTCATATATTTCCGTTGATGCCTTGCATGCATAGTTTTATCTGTAATCTATATGCAGTACACATTCTTCTGCATTAAGCTGGATTGCCTTGAATTGGTGAAGAATTCTGTACTGATGTTTCAGGAGATTGATCAGCCCAGTCTCAAAAATTCCACAGTTTGGCCAATGTAGTAAATTTTTTCTTCTTCTGAATTGACATCCACTGGACCGTTGTTATTCATACTTGTGTCAACTGCCTTGTCCCGTGCATTCATAGTACTTCACTCGTTCTGTTGAATTTTGCTTGCCTGGATTATCTTTGTAAATTAGCTTTATATCATTCAGACAACTAAAGTCTCGGTACAAGCCTGATTTTCCATTGAACATACAACTGCTGACATGACATCATTGACATTAACTGACTTCAGAAGGCCTACATGTAACTTAGATGTTTTCAATTCCTTGCATCGACATCAGGTGGTACAACATAAAATGGTCTCCATCTAGTGAAACTCGTGTATGACAACTTGAAGTCAGGATTTTCAGCATTAAATATGGAAAACCTTCTGTCTCTTATCCTTCTTGATAAGTTTGGTCTCCCTGCTGAAGGAGTGCTATTGACATCTTCAATACAAAATGCTTTCACCTTAGATGACACGGTACACTCATGGTTTCTCTTTCTTTGATCATACTGTAAAACACTGATTGGCCATCAGTTGCAGAAATAAGCTTTCTTTTGGAAAGGTTCAGATCACCCTTGGCTTTGTTGAGTAACCTGTACTTTTTCAGAATTGGACCAACAACGATTTTATGACATAGGAATTGGCTTTTGAGGCAGGTTAATCAATTCTTGGCATTTTTGACTTCCAAGTCATTTGACTGAAGTAACTTTATCCTTCGGTTCAGTGATTTGATCTTGTTTTGCAGTCTTTTGATTTTGCTGCAGTTTTTGGCAATAGTTCTGTACCTTCTACTCCTCTTTTGCTGGGAACCACTTTGGCCAGGTACTGGTTAATTATACATTATATATAGTTTTTATTTTGTCTCCTTTAAAGTTTTTTTTATTTTACTCTTTACCAACAATACTCGTACAAAGCCAACTGTAAAGTTGCAAAAAAGGAAGAAGCTAATAAACTATTATTATTGATATGTTCTTGGGAGGCTGGACTGGGTGGGAGGAGTACTTAGTAGATCTTCAACAGAAGTTTCTTCAGCTTTCTTCTGTCTCTGTTTTCTCTTGCTTACTTTCCATTTTCGCCTCAACTGCCTCAGGTCTTATTCTGATAGCAGAAATATATTGGCTATCTTGTCCTGTGCTTTTCGTTTTCTGTATCTCTTTCTTTTTGGAGATATTGTTGGTATGTCTCTGGGTTACTTCTCATCTTCTCTCTACCTTTTCGCAAAAAAAAAAAAAAAAAACAGTGCAAGCCACCCAGCCAAAATACCAATGTAGGTCTTTTTGCTGGGTGACTTGCACTGTTTTTTTTAAATTTTTTTTTTGCATTGGAGGCATCTTTTTTACGATCTGAAATGATTTTAAACATATTTACTTATTCTTACATATTATATGCTAATCTACATGCATATTATCCCCTATAAATACAATTTATTTATAGTATTTTATACCTATTTATTTGTATTTATTATTTGTATATTTATATGTTAATATACAGTTTGTTACATACAGATGCCAGTACCTTCACCAGAAGACAAAACAAGGAGTTTGAATATGGGACACCATACTAGAATGTTTTACCGAAATACAATTCATAATTTTTTTTATTTAACCCCTGTAGAAGTACTCAACCAGTGGCTGCATTAAATACTGTCTGTCCAAGACTATAGTAATTTTGCAATGGATTTTGATAATTTTGTTTAATATTTTTATGATATTTATGTATTTCCTATATTTGCTGCAATTGCTTATATCAATGAAGTGTTGTGAGTGTGTGTTCTTGATAGTTGATAGTTTACAAGTTAGTGGCACCTTTCAGAGGTATTATTTAGTCATTTCACACTTCCTTAGTTGGTCATTCTGCAATCATATTCAGTCAAGTACGCATCATGTTCATGTATGGAATTATGTATTGGAATACATTAGGTCTTCAGATCTGTGCAGTCATAATTGTTCTGGTTTCAATGTGAAATGAAACTGTTGACACTTCTAGTTGCAGTTTATCCGTTTGTTAGATTCACCAAGTCAGTTGAATGAACGGCCAAGAAACAGTAATAACAGTAGAAGAATAGGAAGAAGTTTCCTCAGTTTCCTGAATGAAACCAAATAGTAAATCATTACAAAGACAAATCACTATCACACATTAGTTATACCAAACATGAATTATCAAAAGTATTTATAATTTATCTAATCTATGTACAATAACATTAATAATCCATTATATGTACATTAACAGTAATAGCTATTTTTGTACACTTTCTATTATCATGAATTGTATATAAGTTTTGGATAAATATAATTGACATATTATTCTCATAATGTAAATTCATAACTCACAATCAGTGAGCCATATTCCATTGACACCAGAAATAAGCAGAATATCAGATAATTGGCACCTCAAACCCAGCTAACAAATACTGGCAGCATTGAGATTACCTAGATAAATGATACATTGAATATGAACAAATTTTAACTGAGAAGTCATATTAAAAGCAACAATGTGCTAATAATATATAATTTAGAAGTTTAAATATTATGTTATAATGTTAAGAATGAGTAGCACTTACATTGTGGTTGGAATTTCCAGTTATAAAAACAGACAGCTGCGCTCTTCTACATGTCAGAGTAGAATGGAAAGAACTGAATTTTGTGGTTTGAGTCTTATATTTAACTCCAGATGGAGCTGCATGTACTCAGTCTTGGAAATTGCAATTGGTGGCAATCCCAATGCTCCCCCTAGTGGATTGCAATAAATTATAAGTGTTCGCTAACCACAATAATCAATAGCGCGTGTAAGTTGCAACCAAAGTAGCATCAATAGAGTCTTTTCACTGAACAGCCCTGAATTCAGCAAGACATAAGTCTTTCCTCTCCTCTTATTACTCATTTTGCTTTTCAAACACAGTAGGTAATAACTAACTGATTCCATAAATATAACTTTCTCAGAAAAATAACAAAAATCAACTAAATGATAAAGTGTCAAATATACATTAAAATGCACTAAAAATACTGCTGCTTGGATGCACTTTGCTTCAGCCAATCACAGTCAAGGGCGGGAACTTTTTCAGCCAATAGAATTGCAGTATTCTGTTTTAGCCACCTGGTGGAAATACAGAGAACCTTCCGTGAAAATCCACTATTTGTAGTGCAGTCCACGCTGTTGCCGTATTTTTGGACCCAATGCCGCCATTTTTGAATTAGGCGAGCGAGTGGACAAGACGACATTTGAACAATCGGTCTTTTATATTAGTTTGAAGTGTCAAATCATGACATCTAATTCAGTGTTGGAAAAGTAAGTCTTTTATAGTACTTAATTGTCCAAAACGTATAGGAGCTGCCAAAATATGCGCGGAAATATAAGAGAGAAAAAGCCCGTTCCTTCTCAGTTCACTAGTTCCTTCTCAGTTTCCTCATAGTAGAAATATAATGGGAAAGTGATAAACATAATCCTGTTAGGATTGCATATTTGTTGGTCTCACTCTATAAATTTATTCAATTGGAATATTCAATTGAAATTTATTAGTGACTTACACAATAATTGCTGAAGCGAGTCGTTATGAGTCGTTATTGAGCATCAATCCCTGGGTTCTAACCCAGCTTTCTGCACATTTTTATTTATCCCACCCTATTATTTGTGCCTCATATCATGGGACATAGTTATTTATCACTCATACAGATAGATAAATTGTCACGAGCTGTTTCCTCTAATATTAGCAGGATAGGAGCTGTGTGAAGTAAAATTAGCATTGCACTGGTCCATTATGACATAAATCATACAGAACAGAAGTTATGCACCGGGTATTGTTTGTAGAAACCCCAAGGGTCCTATAGAGTAAGTTCATCAGGTGCGTTGAAAGAAAGGCAATCTGTTGCCCTAGTAGACTGACCAATGGCTATTGCTTGACCCCAGCTGCTCTGGCCAGCCACAATTGTCCCTGCACTTCTCAAACAAGAGTTGGTTGACCACTCTGCATGCTAAACTGACCTGTGTCCGGCGCCTCTTGAAGGCTACTATTCCACTGCATTTGTGGTCTGAGTGAAAGTCCACGGTTCCCAGGCTGATCAGAAGTCAGGCCACTTTTCTCATCTGCAGATTAGTTCAACCTCTCTTAGAAATGGAGGCCAGGGCCAGATGAAGGGTCGAATAAACTGCCAGATTGGAGATTGAAGTCTGAGGGAAGAAGAAAAATAAAGCGAAAGGGCAGTTGGGTGCAGAATAATACACAAATATTCAGGCAGAAACGTACATGGTCTGAAATATTATTTCACTTATAATTAGTCCCAAGTAACTTTATACATCACGGGATGTCTTATTGAAAACTGTTATATAATACAATAAGTACAACTGAATTATTCCATATTTCATCCTTAAATTAAGGTATCTTAAATTAATGTAATTATATATTCCTATTAGAACTGGCTTTCATGTACAACCATCGCTTTCTTCCCTCAGTGGTGGAGGGCGGAGGCCTATACTTTATTATTATTTTATTATTTCTTAGTTATAGTCTAGAATCACCCCTCAAGCAGTTTCAACAGACTTTACAATAAGACCCTTGGCAGGCCAATCTAGAGTCTTTCTCAACTCCCTGAGGATTATTCAGCCTTGAACACGGGGTTAACCGCAGGGGCTTAAGAGCTCACACCAGTGCAATCACTGTGGGTGCCTAATGCCAAGTACCCATTACACCTGGGTTGGGTGAGGCAATGGTTGGTGAGAATCTGCCCAACTCCTCGATGCCATGGTGGGGGTTCGAAACCCACAACCTTGCGGATGGCAGGCGAACACCTTACCATTAGACCACGGCATCCCATACTAGCTGTTTCTTATTGCCATGGTCCCTGCATGTCCTAATTAGCCCATCAGGTGTACAAATACAGGACGTAAAACCCTAATGCGCCCACCCACCACTCTCTATGGTGGTCACCAGGCAACCCGGCCTCCTTTGGTGTGGTCTCCACGCAACAGGTGATCATGATTGCTTGTCTTGTGTGAATAAACAATTTATTTTTTATTTTTAATAAGGGTTAGACTGGCTTGTTTCATATGGCAGATAATACTTTAATGTTGGGCCAACATTTGGCCGACATTGGGCTGGCATGACATTAGGCCAACAGTGGGCCAACAAACAGTGGGTCAACAGTGGGTCAATGAGATAGTAAGCCAACTATTTGGCTATGTATGTCCAAAGCCAAGTCGGCCCACTGTCTAGGTTGGTCATTGGGCCAAGTTGGCTTTGGACTGACATGACATTTGGCCAAAACAAATTGGGCTGACCTGACACGGGGTTACAGTGGGTCACCATCGGGCTTGGCCGAGGTTTGTGCTGAATGCCCTCAGCTTGTTACCTTAGCGTTTATAATCAGTAGGCATATATATGCGAAAGATTAACTAAGTAGCTATATATCTCAATTCCGAAATTAAAAATCTCTAGTTCGAGCTAGTGTGAGTAAACTAATGACTGTAATTCATATTGTGCAGTGTACACGTGTCACGTAACGGGCTATCGCCTGTAAGGTCCTGATGGTGTCATTAACAGCCTTGAGTTTGATTAATGTGGCAAATTACTGACCGGGCCAAGTTGAGTAAATGAGCAATACGAAATTGAATGATAAGGCAAAGGAATAGACCCAATGTGATATATATGAAGAAGGGCTGAGGAGATGAGTTGGAAAACATTCATTTAATTTAGAGAATGAAGAAGGTGTAAGACAGGGTGTCCATGCTTGGCCTGTGTATAGAATGCTTTCCATTTAATTAATGGGTTAGATCGTCTTGCCTGTGAACTTCCTTGAAGTAATAGAGCTGGTCAGTGTTGGTCAGTCTGGGGGCTTACTCACTAGATGACGGTTGGTCATTTGAATGGAACAGCTGCAGTTCATCTGGCCACTGGTCAAGCTAAGCTGCATTACTTATGAGCTTCTGCGAGGCTTGGCAATTTATGGCTTAAGGAAACTCAGGGAAGTGCATTTTCTCACACCACATGCTGGTCATTGCTACTGGTTATTGCTACTGGTCATTGGCTGTACGGGACACAACTGACCAAAGTGGGTGACTAACTGGAATCCTCATTTGATGCTGAGTTTGCTAATGCTTGGGAATTTGTTTTACTCATCCTCCTTAACAGTATGGTAATTCAATTCACTGACTTAATGGCATACGCTCAAGTTTTGGTAGAGGCTGCATAGGCTTTTTGGCTTGTGTGAAAACCACGAATAAGAATAAGTTAGTGTCATCTATCTACTTTTATGAGTGTTGCTAATGCTTGGGAATTTCTTTTACTCATCCTCTTTAACAGTATGGTAATTCAATTCCGTGACTTACAGCCGATTGCATCAAAGTGTAGTCAACAGGCCATCAGTCCAAATTGCAAGTGTGCCAGCCACGTCACAGTTTTGCACGCATGAGTGCCTAGACCGATTCATCAGTCCCTACATGTAGATGTAGGGACTGATTCCAAACCATAGGTTTTTTCAGCCCATAAGGCATTTTCAAAAAGTCCCTTTGTCAAAAATGGCGATTTTAAGAATAAAACAAATTTCCAGACACAATCTGCTCAGTCAAAGCTGCAGGCAATATATTTTTCTATGTCCGTGTGAATTATTGGCCACTAAGCTTGCTTAATAACCACATAATTCTACAAAGATCGCAATGAAATCACACTAAAAAAAGTTGTGATGGTCACGCCGTCCTCAAAAATACACACAGAATAATGAAACGGCGCCTATGACATCACAAGCCATTTCTCATGATTAGACAAGATTTTGCATCACAAAGCCACAGTAAACACATCCTGATGTGTTCTTACTTAAAAATGACATTTCCCAAACACATAACATACCTTAAAATACAATAATTATCCATTTTTAAGTTGCGAATCGGTAGCAGTCCATTTTATTTACTTGCTCATGACGCAACGTCGTGGTAGCGCTTGCGGAATTTTAGAGATTAAAAATATTTAAAATGACAGAAATCATGGATAGAGTTTATATGTACTTAGCAAAAATGTTCAAGTTTATTAAGACTAGGGTATACATTATATAACATGACGCACGGCAAATAATAATATTTTGCTGAAACGTTGGAGATTATATTTTCACAGATGGCGCTGCAGTGAAGTGACAGGTGCGCCACCACGCATTCATTTAATATATTTAAATATACCGAAAAATAACATTTTTAGCTCTCAAATGTGTTGAGTAGCACTAATGTGATATATTTATTCTATATAAACAATTTTAGATCAGAATAAAACGCAAACAAGGGTTCGTTTCTTCAAAAACAACAGCCGTCAATTTTGTTTTTATCTTAGACATATTGTGTGTGGACGATTTGTACGACGACAAAAAAATCAAGGCTTTTATGAGGCCTGAATTTGTACTATAATCAAACTTTTCTCGGCTTCTACTGATCAGATCTTCACCAAATTTGGTTTGTAAGTTTTGCGCTTTTGTATCACGGTTCTAATATTGTCCGAAAGGGCAAGTTAAAACAGTTTTGGCAGGATTTTCCTATGTTGTGAAACCGCGCTTATGAGTGCCTGCCTACACGTTGTACCTGATTAATCTGTTGGGGTGGATTCGGGATTTTGGCTTGGGGAGAAGGCATTTCCATGACCTATAATAATTTTTTTATATAATGAGACCTAATTTCGCCGATCCACAAGGCCTATATTTACATGTACCAAATTTTTAAATGTTAAAAAAAAAAAAAAAGGTAGGAAGATCTATCTATCTATCTATCTATATATGATTAGTATTGATAACCAGAGGCTTGATTCAATGTGCAGATGATTCACTTTTTTAAAACAGAGTGGCCTTAATTTATGCAGTGTTTACACTATTAACTGACTGACTAATTGAGACAAAAGAACTTAAGTCCATTCCTGTTTATGAGCTTGACTAGCGACCACTCAAGCATGGTAAATTGTGACATCAATAGAACACTTTTTCAAGTAACTGATCACACTTAAAGAGGCTGCACAGGCTTTTTGGCCTGTATGAAAACAACGAATAAGAATAAATTAGTGTTATTTATCAACTTTTATTATGTAACAAATTATGTGAGATAGTCAATTAATGACATATTTCTAAGTAGGTATATGCTATCTGTTGGTAAACTGATTTACTTGCTAATATTACTGAATGATTATTTATACTTAAACAAACACATGACGTCCACGTACATATTTCTATACTATAACAGTTTAGGTAATTGCAATTATACTAGATTTACACATAGTCCAGCAATTGCAATTAGGACTGTATAATGTAAGTAACACAACTACATAGTATGTAAACAATGATATCCATAGTACAATAAATAATTGCAGACCAAAGTATACAAATATACACAACATTGCTTCTTAACACCTTGTGAACCACATGTACATTAATGCATTTACCATATTTACAATTAAATTTTGAATTAAACAAATATATACTTCGTCATCTGCTATGAGAGATGTATCATGTAAGAAAAAAAAAAGGTCATAAATATAGCATCACAAACAACAATTTTTGAGGCGTCAACCAAAGTGAAGAAGAATTAGAGTCTATGTACAAGTAAGGAATCTTCAAAAGGAATAAAAAGGGTCTTATTTAAAGAAGGAAAATGTGATACACTAATGTGATACACAGAGTAAATACTGAAAAATATTTACAGACTTTAATGAACCACGACTGGCTCTCCAACTTTTCACTTTGGCTGGAGTCTAGCAGCCAAGTACAAGTCCAGATAATTGTAAAATAAGCCAAATGGTGTGGATATTACTTTCGTCGTTGAATTAATGTAGCAATTTGTGGCAGTGCAATACTGTCTTCTAGTCTACCTTACTTTAAAACAAAGTATTTGATTTAAGACATAAATGAGGTAGTACACAATTAGTGAAATAAGTATGGCATGATACCATTGATAAATATATTATGGTTCTCAAAACAACAATAAAATAAATCAATTATTTCTTAAGAATAAATTGTATATCCGTAATTTCATGCACCATGTTATTGAGACATATCTTCCATGCAACTTTCAGTTGTTCCTTTTCCATCATTCATACCAAATTTAACGACTTTTGCCTGCACTTGCTTTGGCAGTGAATACTTTAACTGTGATATATATACTGAAGTGCCAAAACTAAGAGGAAGAATTAAGCTTAATGACCAAATTAGTTTTTTCTTGTGTTTTGAAGAAGTTACATCAGAGTATAATACGGCAGAATGGTACTAAGGAAACAAATAAATCTATAAAGCATTTGTAAGATACATCCAGGCAAGAGCTTTGTACATGAATATAATAATAATTCCATCTTTCCTGTGGAGACACAATATAGGCCTACAGAGTCTACATAATACAAAATTTTGTCCGACGTTGTGGCAAAAAAAGGTTTAGGTTTGTCCATAATACACCCAACCGTGATAATATGTTTTGTTTTGTAGGGAAATTAATTTTTTCATCACAGATTGTTGCCCATCTAGGCAGGTGGTCGTCCACTGCAAAGGGTGCCTGTGAGGTCCCCTGGCGGCCATTTCAGTGATTGCAGCGCCCTCTTGTGTATTCAGGCCCTCTGCACGTGCTCAATGACGTCACAACTTCTTTTACAGAGCAGACATCTTGCTACAATTTACTATTTTTGTTCTTTTTAGCATTTTCCTTTCCTTTCTTGGCGCTGGAACTTCCGCAAGCGGTTCTGCCACTCGTCTTTCCAAGGAATGACAATGGGTCGTGTGCTCTTGTCCAAGATTATTCCGGGCTTGGTGGGGTCCGGAGAATCGCGTCCCAGCACCAAGTATCTTTTGTTGACGCGTACTTTGGGACATTTGCACATGAGGTCGGAGAGGGGCAGCCAGAGGGCATTTTCACCCCTGGCAACCTGTTCCTGGCCGCGCTTGTAGACCGTGAGGATGTTGACGGGGAATTTCACCCAGTCGCCCACAGTTTCCCTCTGTAGAATCTCCACCTGGATTGCTGAAAAAGCCAACAGAGACACATCAGTTAGCGAGATAACGAGCAGGGTTTAAATGGTTTAAATGGATCTATCCACAAGCCCAAACCAGTTCGAATACTCATCAATTGCCCATTGCCTAAGCACATTTTAATGAGGGTTGCAGAACTGCTTGCAAATTTAAAAGAGTATCTTAGAACGAGGAGTAGTTTCACAACAAAATAGAAATGGGACAAGTTCAGTGAGATGAAATTTACGGTATTTAGACAGCTTACATACATTACATTTTATTCATGCATTATGCTTTGATAATTGTGACAATAAAAGATCTAAAACATATGTTTCATAACATAATTTAGGAAAGCACAAAAGGGAGAGTGACATAGACAGTGAAGCTTAAAAAATCAACTAGTGACAGGGTGACAAGGTTAACAAAATATTTATACATATTTATATATACAAAACTGTGCCAAAATCTTAATTCATCCTCATGAACTTAGTGATTGGGAAACCACACAAGTTTATTTTGAACCCATTTCACACGTGGAACTGCTTGAGTTCCCTTTAGCAGGCTGTCATGGGAGTTAAATTAGGTCTTATTCATTCAGAGGCTATAAAAGGCTCACCAGAAATTTTATTTAAGGTACATTTTAGTTGCGGTAAGACTCGCAATACACTATTTTCAAAATCATGTTGATGTGTGTGAGCTGGTGCTGTTAAGAAATCTTAACTTTTTTTTTTTTCAATAAAATAAGTACTTTCAATAAGCGTCGACTCTAAATTTTAAAGACCAGGATGGTGTGCAAGGCTTTTTCTTTAATTATTTATTTATTTATTGTATTTTTGTAAATGGATCAATTGTTAATTTTTTTATGGTGTAACGCCAAAACCTGAGATCTTTGTTCGATCATCGCTTAAAACTATACATAATATCTTGAGCTGCTGCTGGACAGCAGAAATGTCTCCCAGTGCCCAGCTCATGTTATTGAAGAAGAATGAATGCAAGAGAATTAAAACAGGGTTAGAGGCAGCCACAAAAATGAAGAGGCTTGTTCCAAACAGACCAGGGATCTTCATGCAAGGGGGTAAGAAAACAAATACTAGTGAAAGGCATCGCGTCATCTAGACACAACAGAAAGGGATAGCCTGGTTGCCAGTCTGCTTGGCCCTAGCACATTTACCCAATCATTTCCTGGATAGATTTCTCTCCCGATTGCAAGACCCCTGACTGAGTTGCTAGCCTCTCATAATATATAAAACATCCACATTCGTGTTTACATTGGATTCGAAAATAAAGATCCAAGAAAAAGTTAATAAGAAAAAAGCAGGGTTTAACAGACTCCTGGATGACAAATAACACAAACCAATGGGGTTTCCTGTTGACATAAAGAGTTTATAATTCACTTAAATGTATTAAATATTTTATCACTCTGATTGACAGTGATTGCTGTAATTGTTTATTGTATTATATAACATTAATCAAACTCTAATATTAGATTTTTTTTTCTTCTATTTTATTACAGCCAATTTCATAGACTTGGAAATTAGACTTCATTGGGAGTCCTTGATCCACATGACGTCTTGTGGAGTTTAGTTTCCAAGTCTATGAAAGTGGCTGTAACAGACAGGACACTTTTATACAGTTTCACTCCTATTAAGACCACCTCACTATAAAAGCCAGTGGATGGAAAAATCATAAGATTTACTTTGATGATGCACCTAGAGACTTCTGTTAAATCTCTACCATATTACTACTTAATTGAAGATCATAAGAATTAAGATATTTTCTCCCCATCCAATGTTAAACTTAAAGAGAGGGGTTTGTGGAGCTAGGATGCTGAGTGCTGCGGAAACAGCAGGGTGGATGGAGGTTGCAGCCACATGGCAAAATAATCATCCTTTGTGTTTTTGACTGGCTGCTCTGACCACAGGCTCACTTGCCTGCCCATTAGAGAGCCTGCTTACCATACCAAGGTATTCCTACATAAATATACAGGCCAATACACCCACTGCCTTGGCTTTTAACTCTGTTCATGAGATGAGTGAACTCCTCCTCACTGTTCAAACGATTGAGTCCAGGATGTTGATATTTAGCAAACGTATTTAGCTGCTACAAAGAGTGATGTTTTAAGGCTGTTCTTATTAGCAAGTTTAAAGATTCATGATTTGTGTCTTTTAAACAAGGGGAACCCAAAAATACATAGCAATGTGGAGTTTTTCCATCAGCTTTGTCTACATCTTTTCTTTTATTTAGCCTTAGTTTAGTGTATTACTTCGTCTGGCTTTCGTTGGAAAATGATGGATCATGAGGTCCCTGGTAACATTTAACATTTTTAAGTTGGTTTTTGAGCCTGTTAATTCTCCCGGAACTTTCCAACTTTCTTCTCTCTTTCTTTGCACTCATCTACTGGCAGGACTTGGCTCTTCAAAGTGGATCCCAACTGGCTCTATGATGAGTGTATAGACGACAGGACCTCTGGGAGTCATTGGGAGCCACTGGGAACCATTGGGAGTCATTAGCACACATTGCCACTGACCAGCACTTAAGCGATGTCACGCTGGGCAGACCGGTGAGCATGGGAGATGGCGGTGGGTATTCTGACACCTTCATAAGTTTCCTGTTAATGTCAACATTGCCCTACTAGCATGACGTCTCCCCCACCCTCCTCTTACTTCCCAGCTGGATTGCAATTCTCAACAATAGCTGCGCAATTGCACTTTCACCTGACACAATGCCATATGTCGCTAGGTAGCAAGATAGATAGATAGATAGACAGATAGACAAACAGACAGATCAATAGACAGATAGAATGACAGATAGATAGATGGATAGATAGATAGACGGATAGATAGATAGATAGAATGACAGATAGATAGATGGATAGATAGACAGATAGATAGATAGATAGATATAACAACCAATTAATTCATTTGTACTTTCACCATAAGTGTACAGACTTAATAAAAAAAGGTTGAAAATTGATTGTATTTTCTTACCGTAATCTCTTCGGCAGTACTTTTTAACGTTGATTTTCCGTCGAGATGTTTTGCATTTGCCACATTCTGTTAAAAAAAAAATAATAATATGAATACACAAGAGTGATTTGGCGATGCTTTTGCAGTTATATCATTGTCATAATATTGATTGAATGCTTATATACTTCACTGCGCTATGCTTTCATGACAAAAGGGATGCAGCAGGGATACTCAGTGTGAATTAGGTATTAGCCTATGTAGCTCTGTATGCTATGATGTATGGGTGAAATTGCATGGGCAGACTTAAGATTCCCCTTAGGCCTAGATCAAAGGGATTCCCTCCTTCCGCTAACTCCCTTGTGTCGCACCCTTTTCATAGGTGCCTGTCAATCTAAGAGGCTGCTCGGCCAATTTGCCAGCTCTCTACCCATGTTTTGTCATTGGCTAATTCGCCCAGCACACAGAGCACATTCCAGTGTAATTACAGAGAGCAGAGGTGAGAAGTTGAGGCATGCAGTGTTGTGAGCCTCAACAGTTGCTGATCATTCATCTCCCCATCTGACAGTGATGGTGAACACCAGACCCATTCTGCTGCAGAGCATCCCCTCCCTGCATCCTCCCTTCATCGCCACACCTTCTGTAGCAATACACACCTAGCACTATACCCAGTACAATCTACATGCCGCGGTAGGTGAAAACTGATCCCAGTCAGAATTAAGAAAGGTGTCACTATAGAATATATTTTATAATAAATTGATACAGAAAGAGAGTCAGTTTTATTTCCATACATTTCAGCTGATGTAACTATTAATGTGTTTCAAGGGAAGTAAGTGTATTGGTGAAAATTGTGCACATAATATTATAAGTTGCATGTAGTCAACTTTATGCTAGTATATCCATTGAGAAAATGAGTATAGCTTTTTTATTTATATCTAGGTCGATTAATTGACGAAAACTGGAATCTTAAGCTATAAATGGATTCAAAATTCATGACTGGTTGAAAATGTGAATATAAGCAATCACTAAGGAGAATGAACTTTGTACCACAACAATTAACATACTTCCTTGTGGAGTCGGTCCAGCATTATTAGTCCGGTGCCATTCCGGTTGTGTGGGTTTTGGTATTTCTGAAAAAACAAAATAAATAAATAAAATAACCACATTATGCGTATAGAAAATCTCAAGAGGGGATTTTAAAAGATACAGATGTATACCTGCATCGCATATATATATATTGAATTAATTTACATAAAATGAGATTCGGGCATGCATGTATCTACCACCATGTGGAGAAAATAATTGAAAATAAATAGAACTAAATATTGAAGGATTTTATACAAAGTAAAAAAACACTATGTAAAGGTATTTAGTCAGCGGGAAGGTATTAGTAGGGGAAGGGGAACTTGCAAAGGTTTGGGGATCATCCAATTATTAAAAAAAATAAACATAAAAAATAATAAGGGGGTATATCTAAAACCTATGTAAATGATGCATTACTGAAGTATATGGAATAAATATGGTAAGTTCATTAATAACTCCGACATATTTCATGGTAAATAGTCTCATATTAATTCATAAGTTATAAGGCTGGCATCACGTGGGTCAGGGCACATGGAGGAGCAAGACAAAAGCCCTTAAATCAGCACGAGGTTCATATTTTCAGTGCAGACCACACCTAGCCAAGGTCGCCAGGTTTCTGTGATGTAAAGCAGTGGTGGTAGGATGGTAAGCCCTATCCTATTAATACTAGCTTGTATTTAACCACTATATTCAGTGGAGTATTGTTTAGTGCTGGTCTTATATTACACTTATAGCTAAACTCCACCACGTCACCTTTTCTATTTTTATCAGGAGGGATATAACCGACGAAAATGTTAGTTAACTCCCTCACGAGTGCAAACTGTACTTTAATTGCTAAATAACAGCAGTTAAACAAATCAAACAAATTTGCAAATATGTCAAATAAGTCAGTTATATCCCCCACAGTCGGGAGTAACTAACATTTTTGTTGGTTATATCCCTCCACTTTCCGACTCAGGTTATAACCAATAGAAAATGTTAGTTAACTCCCTCCTATTCGGGATATAAATATTACTTTTTCTGGCATTTAAATGGCCAAAATTCATGCAAATCACGTGAATTAATGTGAAAGATTTATATGTATTGACATTTATGTGAATTAGGTTTCTGTGTCAGTCATTGTGTTCATGATAATACATGTAAACACATTGTTTTGTTTTGTCTCATCGCTACTGGACTAGAGCTTAGAGTATATTTGCAAGCTGCAGGTAGACGGAATGATGAGATGACAAGGCTTTGAGTCCACACAATGTTACACGCAAATATCCAATGCAGTGTCATGGCATTCTTACGTCTGCCTCTAGTTGGTACCTGACAATGCGTTAATATATTATAAATATTATTTGTTGTATTTTATCTTCAGCACCAATTGAAAAACAGTTTTTACTGATATTGTATTGCTGATTAAATATATTCAATAAATAAATAAATGGCATTGAAAGTGCTGAAAGTATGTTTAAAATCTTAACAGTGTTGTATTATATATCTAATTATACTAGTATTCTGATTAATCATTTTAACATCTGCACTAAAGAATTACATAACCTCTACAAATTTGCATTGTAATATTTTTTTCTGTACAAATGTACTAAATTCCTTACATTGAAAAACAGGGTGCCGTTGCAAATTGGAAATCTGTGTCATGCAAAGTGAATTAAATTGTCACAATAGAGAAACTTATGTATGCATTCCGACGTATGAAACAGCACTGCAGTTTTTGGAGAATTTGTAGGTCTCCTAATTTTTCAATCAGTGGGATTTGCCGTCCGTCTATTGAAACTACATGACCTGCATTTTCGTAAAATTTGGCCATGCTCACACATAATTCTTTGTCACTTCCCTTTCATCGACTTGTCAATCTTGTGATTATGCAGAGCCATTTCCAGGGGAAAGTGGGACCACCGTGTTATTCCATGAACAAATATGACCTCTCCCAATATCACACTCCTATTCAAACATGTCAATCTAATTATCCTTATCCCTTCACATGGGATTTTATAGATAAAAGATTTGAACGTCTCATTCCCTTTTGTCTCCAGGAATGAAGTGTTATTTTCTTAGTGCAGGTGTCACATTTAGATGAGTTGGTAAAGGTCAATGTCAAGGTTACCAATCGAATATAAATGAGTCAAATTAGAATTTATGCTAATAAGACATAACACTTAATTGGAATTCTAAGACTGAAAGCTAAAGCCTCCGCAATTGAGCCAAACTGAATTTATTTCACGGTGGTGGTGGTGAGAAATTATGGGTCAGCTGTAGAGCTTGACTCTTTAAAATATATAAAAGATATTAATTGTATTAAAACTAATTCAATGGCCATTAAATGACCAAAAAATATTCTTGCCATGTCAGTTCGCCAATCACATTAAGTCCAAAAAAAAGAAGAAGAAGAAATCTTGGTTGACCGCTTATTGACAATTAAATTAATAAAAAAAACTAAAACTAATGGCTAGCATTTTAATGTAGTCAATATGACTACCTGTTAATAATTTGGGTAAGTGACTACACTCTATAGTCATTTTGACAAGCTTTTTTCAGAGTGATATGTTTAGAGCTTTGCCAATAGCAAAGAGTGTACTAGTTTTTTCACAGTCAGGGACTTAATAATTGCTTATCATAAGTTTAATGATTTGCCAACTATAGAAAACACAATGCATGTCGGTTTGTACTTAAAAAGACAACAATAAACTATGAAAATGTCAACTGTTGTAAATGAACAAAACTGCACTGATGTTAAAATTAATGAGTACTGGGACACAATCTTTGACTAAATATGCCTGATTCATAAATTTCATTACTTGTTCATAAATGCTTGTAAGATTATGCGCATACTTTGTCCGGTGTCTGTCGTTTAAATTGTATGAAATTTTCAGATATCTGCCTACTTCTTTAAAATAATAGATTTTCACATCTTTATATTAAGATTTGCAAGTGCAGAAAAATGTTTCAGACTGAGAAAAATTATTTCATGAGCAAACTCACTTGAACAAAGTCTCTAGTGATGAAAGATCAGCAAAAATCTGAATTTTCGCATGTGATTGGGTATTTTTGGCCTCCGCTGTAGTAAAGCAATCTGATGCAACTTTTTCAGTTTCAGGTATGAATACACAACACCTACTCTGTGTAAGTCAGTGTTGCGAGCAGCATATAATTGATTACAAGGAGGGGATGGCATTAGGTAGGTATAGGTGCCATCAAGTGCTGGGAGCTGCCAGGGGGCCATGACAAATGACTTGAGCAGCTATTTAGGGAGGGAAGAAACTTGTTGACTGCTCACTTGGTCGCCTTGTTAACGACGCCATTTCGTAGTTATTGAACCTAAGCCAGCCATCTCAGCAGTGGAAATTGAAAGGAGCAGAAAAAGCTGGATAGAAGATTAAATTAGGTGAATTAATTGGGGCCGGCTTGAAAGGCTCCTCCTGAAACGAGCACAATTAGGAAACAAGGCGAGGGGCGAACATTGCTTGTTACACCCGGAAATGCTATTTCGACCAAGAAAGGACTGAGCGATAAAGGAAGGGCCTTTGATAGGCGGATGCAAATGAGTTGAAGCCGCTTCAGAAAAGTGGTCATTCGAATGCGTCAGCGGTGGCCAATGAGGCCCATGTCCTTTGCAAGTCAAAGCACCAGCTGCTGTACCCATGGTAGTCCTAAGGCAGACCAATATCCCAATCACCTCCTGTCTCACTCTCCTAGTCATCCCCAGCCACTGCCAGCCAGCCCCATAAACACTCACTTTAATCATGGCAACTCAAAGTTTCTCTAAGCCTCTCCAACAACTAAGCCGGCAACAGGCGGTGCTGCCATATTAAGCCCTTCTCAATTTATCAGTCTTCTCATAAACTCCATCACTTAGGCTGATCACTCACAAAGCACAGCTGACCTCCCAAAAGACTGTTTACCAGCCAGCTGCTGTTCATTAAAATGCCTTATACTTAGTACAATGTATAAACATGGCTTCATACGGAACCTTGTGCGTCTCCTTTTCCAGATGGTGAAGATTACTGCGCATGGGCTTATTTCCAAGTAAAATTGTAAGAAAATTAGTTGAATTATATTAATTTTGCCTAACCACCATGTGGAAAGGTTGATCTATGAGTATGTAATAATGCAAAGAATTGATCTGCCACAGAACAATGTATAATATGTTATGATTCTTGTCTCAATGCTTAGCTGTTTAACTAACTTTCACAGGACAAGGACCAATGTTCAGGAGACAAAGTTATAAGAGAGCCGACGTGCATAGTCATAAGCACAGTATAGCTTCAATTTCCACTATGCATTTCCAATTTTCACACCTTTTGTACACACAGTTTGAATATGCTTTAAGTAGTCCACAATCGGTATTATATATGGTAGACTCATTTACAATAAACAATGCTCCCCAAACAAGTTGATTGGTACAGAGAGGGGTTTTATGGTTTAGAAAGTTGGGTTCTGGCTTGTTAGTAAAATTTCTGTCAAGTTTGAGCTGCCCAATACTTTTGTATAATAGCATATGACAGAAAAACAAATGGACATTTATTATGGATCCTACTACAAATCGAACACTGCATAGAATGAAGATCGAATCTACAACTCTAAAACATTGTCTGTAATGACACATGCTTGAGTAACAGCCATCAACTGAAGATAGTAAGAAGCCAAGTCCAAGCATTCCATTACAAGCTGATCAAGCTCCATCCCAGCATCGGTGTTACAGGGTAACAACCGCTTCAATTTCGCTTGTTTGCAGCAATGCAACCAAGCCGTTGGGTGGAAGCTGGGTGCTTGGTCAAGGCAAATAGACAGCAATCGTGTCCTCTAAGTGTAGTCATCGGCTAGACATGATTGATCGATCGGTTACTCGATTTGATCAATGGCTATTTGAAGAGATCGATAAGATAAACAAGCTGAGGTGTTGCCAACTATTGTCCTCCCTAGGAGACATTTGTCTCAGGACACGAACTGCCTAATCAGTTCTCCCTACTTGCCACGACAGAACCCCCCCCCCCCCTCCCCAGCTAAACTTCATCCCATCATGTTTGACTTCACTACTTTTTTTGTACTCTTCTTTTAATTACTCTGGAATTACTCATGATATGGACACCGTGTTGTTTTGCATCATTTTCTTGGGCTACATTTATATGACTATGATAAATGGAATAGTGGATTAATAATACATTCATTTCTTCAGAGATACGATTGATCAGCCTCCGTGTTTCTAAGTGTTCTTAATCTTATTACTTTACATACGACATCTAAAGAAATATTTATCTAATTTTGGCCCTAAGAAATGTGGAGCATGCCACTTTTAGTTCCAGTTATGTAACGTTCATGTTTGTGGTCTTAAAAACTAATTTAATTTATATAATACTCAATGCCTGTGACATCTGAGCTAACAAAACAAATATGTTAGGCCTACCAAGACTATTTGTGAATATCTTAACATAAAAATACAAATAAAGAAACTTAATAGTTTCCAAAAATATTGTGTAACACACAAAATTATTACGCTGGTGGAAATGAAAAACAAAATATGTAATATGGATGCTTAAAAAGGAAAATAAACTCTAAATCATGCAAACTGTAACATAAACACAGGGCATGCATAAAACGTAAACAAAACATAACTGACTTGATACATGAAATACGTTTGCAGAAGTTTCGTTGGCTTGAACAGTTCCTGTAACAAGACGACACAAAGAAGTTGAACGTATAAACCCAGAGATGGCGCCACTAATGCTGACAAAAATTCAAATGACAAGACAGGGCTTACGGATTCACCACATTCAGTATAAATGCATGCAGAAGTAAAAAAAATCATGCCCACATTGAGCAGTCATGCTGCAGGTAAAATTATCAAGCCATACTAGAATAAGGTTTTGTAATGGCCAAGAAATATTATTATCCAAAAAAAATTAAAATGTTTACAGAACTTGCAACATCTCAGTCTACTGGTTTTACTAAACTACAGTCTGCTCCTACATGTACTAAAAACGTCACTGTTTCTCAAAAATATGTTCTCAATACCATGCAATGACATAATGTCATAAGCTTGACAAGTCCTTACTTATTTTTCTTCAAACGCATTATTCTCTATCAACTAGCAACAACTAATCGAAAGCTATTTAATGCCCAGTGTTAGTAAAGTTACAGAACATCCATGTAAGATGTTAGTGTTCAGCTGGAGTTAAAATGTCCATACATATATGAAGTTCGAAACAACCAAAATAAGATAGTATTTCACACAAGAACAGCCCATCACATTGCTCAAAATTCAAAGGATAGTGGCCAGAATCTGTCCTGGTTGTCTGAACAATACAAGCAAGGTTCCTAGGTTACGATGGTGAATTGATCCATTGGTGAAGTGATAAATCAATTTGAATAGGCCCTGTGATACTGTCGAATGTGTGAAATACCATTAAGAACCATCCTTAGTGAAATGCTCAGTCCAGAAATGTAAAAAAGTGAGAGGAAAACTACATTGGGTGACCTTGACTTTAGATTTAATGGCATTGAATTTGTAATAACTCTAGAAGATAACCTCCTAAATTAGATTTAAATTCAAGGTGATCAAAAGTTTTGTGTATAAGGCAAAGGGTGGTTCTTCTGTTAAGAAGTACAAAATGTTTCTGAGTTGAAGACTGCCTAAATGTGTTGAACCAATACCAAATTACTTTAATAATAATTGCAAAAATATGTTGACAAAAAAAAAAGAAGAAGTTATCACATACTATATAATGATGTACCCATGAAACAATTCAGTTTTCAAAATTTAAATATAAGCAATTCCATAAGAGTTCTTGATAACCCAGAAAACACCACATCTAGACAGTCCTCATGCGATTGAGTCAAGTATAATACTACAATGTATTACCATGCAATAAAATCAACGTATGCATATTATTCATGAGCACCAGGATCATACTCACTTATACAAGGGGCAATAGGAGACCTGCTCTGTTGATAGCCCTTGGAACATCTATTACAGGTGACCCCTGTGACACCGTCCTTGCAAGGGCACTGCCCTGTTGTCTGGTTGCACGTCTTGCCTAGGGCCCCCACAGGGTGGCAATCGCAGGCTGCAAAGACGATATAAAGTATTAGAATATGTTAGATATACGACATTAGGCTAATTAGATATTATACACACAAATGACAAATTAAAGAGAACATTATACCATCATCTTTAGTGTAATAATCAATTAATATTATCTAAAATAGTATAATAACAATTAATAAGATCTAATAAACAAAGCAGTGAATATAATGTCAGTGAAATAAAAAGCACATTTAAAATTAAAGATATTTCATTATCATATTTCATGTATATGTATTGTAAAATTCACATTACAACAGTACAAGTACTTAAGAAAATCTTATGATACAAGTAGCAAACCACAAATAATTATTGCGTACTTGCTCTAATACAAAACAACTTTTTAAAACTTGTTACAAGGCATGAATAATCAACAACAATGACAACTGCCATTGATTTTCTCGTAAAATAACGTTATACATTTTATAAAATAAACAACAAAAATATATTTATCAGCATTTATGGAATAACTGTCATAAATTAAAACGAAACATTTTTGAATTGTTTTAGATCATTTTTACTATAAACCCACTTACTTTTTCATGCACACATTAATATTGTCATTCGTCACACTGTGACATGACATAACAAAGTCTTAATATTTGATATATTGCAATAATACACGGAGTAAGACAACACACATATTATCATTGTTTAATACTGCACATTTAGTTACATTGAACAGCATTATTTGTCATCCTGCCAGACCACTGTGTACAAAAAAAGGGATTGGTAAATTATGAATCACAGCAAAAATAATGTGTATTATTTTAGCATAAGTAGCTAACATCTCAATATCATATCAACAAGTTCATAGTCATACATATGATATTGTTACATTTTCCCCTGACATATACCTTACCATTTTATGATATTATCATTGTTTAATACTGCACATGAAGACAACGTTGTAATTATGTGGATTGTGTTATTAAATACATTTAATTACACAAACATTAAATTGTTGACTCCCTGAAATTCAATAATTTATGTAGATTGTATCATTCTAACCTAAAGGATAAACTTTGTTCATAAGCTTTCCAAATGACAAAATTGAAGCAAATTCCCAATGGATGCTGAGAGTTTTATCGAACATGAAGAGGGTGATTGATGGGTGGCCCCTGATCATTGACTGAATTGTCATAAAACATCTAATTACAGATTGGGCAAAGATGAAACCTGCAATAAACGTGAGTTTGTATCAAACAAAACCACTGATGCACCAGTCGTAAAAGGATAATGGGTTTTCCAAATTTCAATATTATTGCACCTATGGTCTTTGTCGAAGAGCATAATTTACAGCCATTTTCAAATATTTGGAAACAATAGCACATACTTGGAAGCTGAACTGCAGAGGATGTCATGTGAACCCAGGACTCTCATTGGCTGCGGTATTGCTTTAACAAATTGGGAGTCCTGGATTCACATGACGTCCTCTGGAGATCCAAGTCTATAGGTGTAATTGACTGTAAGATGGAATGCTAACAAATAATTATTTTTAAAGAAAAATCTGATATTTATTGAGAAAAATGACTGAAATACAGTTAACTGCCATAAGAGTAATTTTATAATTAAAATTTAGGATCGTGGAAAGTCCCTTAGAGTAGTTTTGATTACTAAACTTTGCTTGTGGAAATTCCACAGGAATAAGACCTTTCAGTACATTATTGGCATTTGCCTTATGTTTTCTGGTGGATTGCTCATCCAACTCATCTGCATCATTTTCCTCTTTTGAAGTGTGTCTTTTTCATTTATTGACCTTTATCTAACTTGTCGTCCATATTATCTGCTGCTTACAGAGATGCTGGGGGTTTCCCATGCCTCTTAGCTGTATTTTTTGTCTCTTTTGCTCAAATTACCCCGTCTGCATTTTGTGCCCTTTCTGAAGCCCCCCTCCTATTACTCTTTTGTGAATCAAGCCATGTGTGCTTCAAATGGATGCATAGGAATTGGGATGACTGCTGGTTGCTATGAATCAACACAGGGGCAAATGCCTGCACACAGCACCCCCTGAATCATCTGCTGTGATCAACTTTTCTGCAGGCATCAAGCAGGGCGATCTACAGGGAATGCAGATGACAGGACAAGAGCAGCAGCAGCAGCTTTATTCATAACCCCCCCCCCCCCCCACCAATGATTCATCAAACACAATGCAATCACGTGACGTAGCCATTGTCACCAGCGCCCTCTTGTGTTGTGACCATGGTGACAGCCATTCTTGACCAACTGGACAGACAGACATTAGGTGTTAGGTTGCATTGAAGGCAATGGGTGGTATGAAAGGCTCCATGAATGTGGTGACTTGCAATGGTTGATCTTGCACAATGTTTACATAGCCACAGAGTACTTCGTCATCTTTCGTGAAACTCCTAAGGCCTGTCCCTACCAAGCACAGTTGGTGGACACCCCTTGGTGATTTGTAATATTAAAGCTGCGCATTTGGTCATTTCCACTCAGCTTTAGTAGGTTGACATTATAGTGTCTTCCGTCTTTCAAGGTGCTTCTGCCACGTCACATTGGTTGTGATTGTTAGTCGGTTCAAGCAGTGAAAGACCATTGAATATCACCAGCCAACCTTGACGGTCTATAAAACACCGTAATCAACATTTTAGGATAATCCTCCTGTTGGTCAAAATTCTCCACTGGTTGAGCAAATTGAAAAGCTATTGGACAGTTGTTTCACAAAACAAATTTTTAAGCTAAGCAATGATCTACGTCACATGAGCACTTTATTCAGTTTTTCAGTGCGTGCCCAACTCACTGTGTAACCACTAATATGCTAGGCACTCTAATGCTGTGTTAACCACCATCATTCATGTCAGGAGTGCTGAGAGGACAGGATGTTTAGAAAATAACCTGTAAGGCACAAGTCAGGTAATTAACTTTAGCAGCAATGCAGCAAATATCAAGACATGTAAAGAACATTAAAAATTAGATCTTGAGCAGAATATTGATAGCCTTTAGAAAATTTAAAATAGCCTTCATGGAGTCATTCGTTTTTGCTCTTGGTTCTGAGTTGGTACAAGGAAAAGCCATTTGATCTCAGGGAGGTTTAGGAGCAAAGAAATGGGCAATGGATGATACGTGAAACAAAGAATTGATGGTTATTGCAATGAGACATAAATAACAACAAGTTCATATACTTGGGAACCAATCTCATAGCTTGAAAGCTCTGGATGACGTCATGTGAATCCAGGACTATTGGTTGAGAGACTACCTTAACCAAAGAGAGACCTTAATTACACGGCCATCAAAGTTAGACTGGCATAGCTTCTGGCTGAGGCGCATTACAATATTTGCAAAAACAAGGTGTGCATTCATTGACAGAGCATGGAAGTATTACTTTCAGAATGAAATTACAGTCCTCTCAGTTGGATAAAACAGATGCACCTGGCTAATTTACAAAGGCTAATCCAAAACAAAAAATTAGCACATATAATCATCACTCCAGATTTTGAATTATCTCAAAAGATGGTAATACTAAGTGTATGATTAACTCGCCTCCATGTCGATGTCATGTCAACCACAGATAGTGAAGCCTTTACCCAGAAAGTTGACAAGTATCTTAACCTATGTCACCCAAGTGTCGAAGTATTGTGAACAAAAGTTTCAAAACCTGAGGATGGTGGGTCGGTGAGACGGGCTTTACGTCCCATATTTGTGCACCAGATAGGGCTGATCAGGACAGGCAGGTGCCAAGGTGACGAGGCGACTGATGAAGCTACCTTCTAACATGGGCTGGATTTGAACCCAAGACCCAGTGGTTGGCAGCCCAGTGCACTACCACTGAGCTAGGCCCCTGCTCTCAAAATCTGAGGAAGAAAGGTAATTGATGGACTATGGAATGAATGAAGTTGTCACTCACACCTGTAGAATCAAGATACACACCCAGCCTTGCACCTCAGTTTGAGCGATCACAAACTGCAAGAGACATGCGAGGAACATAATTAGCGTTTCAGTAAGTAGTGTCCAAACTGACCAGGGCCCTGGGGTCAGAGGGCATTAAAGAGGTGTTATCTGAGGGGATGAACAGAGTTGAATGGAATGGGTGACTCACGTCTCGTCCAATCACAGCTAATTGGCTTGTCACGTGCCATCTTAGCTGCTGGCCATTCTTTCAGTGAGCAGCCTCCCTTTGTTCTAGCCTCCCTCATTTTGCTCCTGGCTGCTCCCTTTACCTCATCAGGGAGCAGCAGGGTGAGGGGGGGGGATGTCCAACAACATGGTGCTCGAGATGCAGACAACCATGCACAGACATCTAACCCCCAATGATTCCCCAGTGCCTGTCATGTCTAGCAAGCTGCAGCATGGGATTTGATCACCGCCCTTGAGTGCAAGTGTATTCAGGGAGTTGTGCACTTGCAATTGTTCATTCGAAACATCCACTATTGTCTTGAGTCTAAGCTATTGTTTGATGTCTTTTATGAACTTTATTCACCTATTAGTGTATACAATTATTGTACATTGTATGAACATGGAGACAAGAGTCTACTCTTGTCTCCATGGTATGAATAAAGATGGTATTTATATTGCCAAGCGTTTAATACCAACCATGACACATTTGCATGAAGATTTTAAAAGGTCATATCAAAAGGTTGGCTATTTCTAAAACCAGGTAGAAAAACTACAGAATTACGATGTTTTATGGAAAAAACAGAAAAGCAATTTTTGTGTCACCAACACGTCCATCCCTGAAGCGGACATCTGAGACATGGCAAGGTAAAGGTTCCATTGAGACTTTTCAACGATATATGAAGTGTATTTATAAATCAAATTTTGCACACAAACACTGAGAAATGATAGAGCCAAGTCGACGCCCTAATATGGCAGTGACGCTTTATGTCTTGTTAGCGAATGGGCTGAGGATATTTTTCCTGCATAAAAGTTTGAGCTGAATAGGTTATAAGTCAGGTCAAAGCCATCACTGACATGAAATACAGGGGAGGCGTGTCATCAAGCAATTTTATGGAGGTCATAAAAATCAGATTATGTGAATGTTTCAATAATTGATGGTTGTTAAGGCTGACATTTTAAGGCGACCTCTTGAGATGTGAACCGGGGGATCCAGGTTCTTAAGATCTTGGAGTGTTTTGACATCGATTCAATGCAACTTAGCAACTGAATGAAACTTAGGCCATGCAAATGCAAGCACTTGTAGACAGGCCTTTTTGCTAGTACTCATTGCTTTGTGCTTAGGTTTACTGCCGTTAAGTACAACGTTAATTCAGGTGCGAATGTAATTCATCAGCAAATTGACAGAAGGGCCAGGGAGCCTTTCAAAGGACACATTGTGCCCGTCTCAGTCCTTTCTGAGGGGCACGCTCATTTAGTGTGCCATGGGACTGCACACAAATTAAAATGTCTTTAGGGTGGGACCTGGTTGGACCCGCTGGGCCCACTGCCATTCTTGTGGTTGGCCCCCTGTTGCCCAGGCAACCATGGTTGGTTAGCAACCAACAAAGCAGACTAAAAGGCAGCACTAACAATACAAAAACAAAAAACACCTCCCCGGAAAACCCTCTAGGTCAAGCTGGTCAATCTGCTTTTGGCCACCTGATGTAACTGCTGCTGATGCTAAACTACACCTTGCTGGATGCATTAACACTCGACCAAACCACACAACTCTGCCACAATTCTTTTTCTTTTTCAATTCCAAGGAATTCCCAATTTCCTTTTTGCTTTTAACGCCTCGTTAATATACTGCAGTGAGTGAGTCAGGTCTAGGAAATGGAACACGGATTACTTATTTCCTTCACTTTAATGTTTAATAAACACAAGTCATGTTCGCTGGCCACAACTTGATAGAAATGCACACATCCTCCAGGAACCGAGACCTATCCTCCCACAACCTTCTCTATTCAATCCACACAATCGTTAATCTATTTGACACAAAGAAAACATTCTTCCATTTGAAAAGTCTATCTTTTCACCAATTCTAAGAATTTTGTAAGTTTTATGAGCGCCACAAATTGAAGTAAGGCTCTATTATTATTCCATTCTCCTGTGTATTGGCCTTACATCATTAATCCAATTAAGCAACATTAATCCCATCAATCATATCTATATTATATCTTTCACATTACAATATCTCATTAAAGCTGTATTTACAACTGTCCCCTTTATTCCATCTCGTAATTCTACGTTTCTGGATATCCAGTTCTCTGGATTTAAACCTGCAATGATGAAGACAGGGCAATTTCCCTAGGAGAACAATAGAAGCGGAGGAAAATCTTCTGTCTGTAAAACTAGGATTACATCTGTAAACGAGCAGCAACGACTGAAAGAGGGTGAGAAAAAATGAAAAGCTGCGAGGAGGGGAAGGGACTTAATTTGTCAGTCTTTATATCTGAAGGCCCAGGAAGGGGATTATGGCCAGCGATAGTGATCAATGGTGATTTTATGGAACTGATTGGATAAACACATTTGGTAAGATTTACAGCAGGGGGTGACTGAGTCACTTGTCTCCATGGAAGATCATTGATGGGCAAAAGGGTTTGGCCGTCACCCCTATGGCTTCATATGCACATGGACAACTTAATCCCCCCGGGAGCAAGCACCCTAGCAAGGGCGTGAAATGGGGGGCAACGAGGCCGATAACTAATGAATAAGCTATAGAATCACAATGCTAGCCAAGTCAATAGCATTGTCATAGTGTCACTATACCACAAGTTGACATCTACATTTCCGAATAAGTCAATTATAATACACCGTCAACACTTTGGTTTAAATTCTAAAATTTAAATCAATGCTAGTGCAACACACAATAATAGCATGCCAAGATTGTATGACTTATAATCGATGTCAAACTAACCATTAATTTAGCATGATACACATTTTGTTATAAGGTAGTTCGAATACAGTTAGTTTCATAAAAAACGGTTGACTTTAGATGGCTGTGATCTAAACATAGTAAAGCCAGCTGCTTCTGCCCACTTCTATAGCTAATAGTCGGCTAACACTTATCACCAGAAACGTTTTAAACATTGCAAACGTAAGAAGTTAATGTAATATATCATAAATATGTACTTTTATATCCGGTTTGAGTAGCCAGCAATGACAGCTTTGCCTAGGCTCAATTGGATGGGCCGTTTTTTTAATGAAACTAACTGTAGGTACAAACTTACTCCTGTCAGCTGGGTTCACAGCCTTGCCTTGCTGCCTCCTGCTTTTATTGACACTAATTAAAATGTGGATGTCCAAATTTGACCCAAATACAGCCACTTAGTCCTCTATGAGCATAGTCTCTGTCTAATCTGTAACCCTACAGCTCATGAGCTAGTGAACTAAATCGAGGGCAGAAGCAGCAAATTACCATTGGCTTGAGGGTATGGGACCTGAAACTAGCATCAGAACTAAGGCAGCCTGATTAATTACTGAGTGGAAGTGATGTGGAAAACTGCTTCTCTGCCCTTCTAATGCCTCTGTCAGACTTGCCTCACATCTGAAGAGAGTTCTCATGCATCACATACACAATGTGTAAAGCAGCAGCACACTCATGCAAATGCATTCCCCACACTCCTCTCACTCATTTCTTAATATTTAAAAGACCTCAATTTATAGAACAGCAACATTGACAAGGATTGTAGGTCATTATGAGTATACAGCTAACATTGCATTTAAGGGATTCTCCAAGTAACGGAGTATACCAGAATATGTAATGTATGTAAAAAAACATAAACAAAGTCTACAGAGTCCAAATACTATAATCTTAAATGATCACTAACCATGGCGTTTGAATCGGCAACATGACCTGAAATGACCTTTTATAGCCTTTAATCATTTTTCATGAACAAGGTTGAACAAAAGCAAATGAGATCTAAAATGTAAAAAAAAATAAGACCTCATATTTTTTTATAATACTGCTTAGAAATTTCATCCATGAAAAATTTAAGGTCAATTGAATGAACTTCTCTCTTTATCAACTGGCGGTAGTTTGCCTTTTATAAATAAAACCTTATGAATTTAAATTAAACGTGAATATTTTTATGATTTATGTCCTATAACAGAAAGAAAGACTGGCATAATTTTCCATTTATAAAAAATACTATTTTAATAACATTTCTGCCTGGTTTAACATGTTAAATTGCAGGAAGGTGTGATTTACGAGCATTTTAAGCTTAAATGAACTCAGTTGAATAAAATGGAAAAGCAATACAGAAGCATGACAAGTTCAGCAAAAATCTTAATGACCAAAAAAACCTTAATAAGTGGTTTGAGTGATTGAATTGAATGCTTAATAATGAAGACTGATGTTTTCCTTTATGACATCCCTTCATAACACACCGAAAACCTGTGTGGCCAACAATTTCATTAAAAATAGAAAAACATCAATTTCAAGGAATAATTAACTTTTTACGCAGCTTAACAAGAAAAGTTGGCACTTTTCTTACATCGGCATATTATCTCCTATTGTGAGGGAATATAGTGAGGATTTGCACGGAGTTCATTTGATTTCAAATGCACACAACAGGTTTAGAGAGCAGCTATCATTCACCACTTTTTCCACCCTCATTTTCTTGTTTTTATATACTCCATTTAATCCCTTTTCACGTGTAAACACCGAGGGCAAATGATTTAAGACTACTGCTCCACATGCTATTATCAGTCCGACGACTTGCGTCATTTTCAGGAGACCAGAAAAAGTGAGAAGTTGAAACTGCAGGACGAAAGATACAGAACAGCGGGTGATGAGGGAGGGATGCTGAGTCCTGTGGCTGCTGATGATGCCCAAGTGATGCGGCAGTGGCCACCTGCAGACTGCAGGATGCCTGCAATAGCAGGAGACAAGCAATCATAACCCCCTTCCCCTACAACCCCCTTCCTCTGGCTCATTTGGGGTGAGGGGGCAGAGGGGGCACCGGGGTACAATGCCTACTAGGGGTGCAAGCCAGTCTGACAGACAAACACTAATTCTCCACTTCAGTAATTCACAATTGCCATTTCTCCAGCAGGCCATGTATATGATTGTTAACATATGTTTTGAGCAGCAATTGTGGCGTTCATGCAGAGAGCACTGGCCCAGCGAAGGCCGACCGCGAGATCCTATACACATAATACGAATACTCATGGTAGGGTTTAGATTTACTTAGGTAAAGAATGCACTCATGACTGTGTAAATCTCCTAGATCCTGTGTATCTTGTTGATCCCCATAATCCTCAGACAAGCAAGAGATCTAGCGCTCTGTCTGCCCTTCATTTGTCACCTTTGTCATTTGCTGCCACCTACAATGCTGAAAAACTCCAAGGAATTGAAGCTGTGTCTGAGCACACACCTCACCCACCTACACAATGGAATAGTTTGCCCCGAGCAAATGTACAATTCACATCACACAAACCTTATTTCACTTAGGCTGATTGAGCCTCTCACCCTCAAATTGCAAACCTCCATGCCAGCAATCCATTTGCAAAAAGCACAAATTTAATAATCGTTTAAAAGGGTTACTATAAAAACGTTTCTTTTCGTCCTATCCAAACCATTCAACCTCTTTCTGGGTCCTTCAAAAATACTTCAGTGTAATTGCTCTGATTGTGTCTGAAAATAAAATGCAAACCTCCCAGCTGTCCCATGCTACCCAAGACCACACTGACTGTGTGTGTCCTCACTTGGCAGGTTCATTTACAATGAAATCGAATCAACATTTCCTTCACCCCAGCTGTACAGCTCCTGTCCATCAGTTACAAAAATAAGCACAACCTCATTCTATCATCCACTTAAAGCACCCTTTAACTGTCAGAGACTTCACGACCTGAAGGTCCACACATTGAAGATGTGGTATTAAATTTAGAACCAATAAACGAAGTATTGTTAACTGTAAAATGAAGACAAAATACGTAGCAACAGACCGTACTGTGCAGTATTCATTTTGACATTACATCTTGCACTGAAAATTTCAAATGGCAGACTCAGGGTGAGGCTATTAGATAATCTTAAATACAGGAAACTACTATAATAATTTATCTGCAACACCGTGAAGGATAAAGTGAGGAGTACATCAAAATTAAATGGTACATGATGCTAGTGGTAAGATGCTCGCCTGCTCCTCTGAGGGACTCTAGTTCAGAGCAACATCCAAGCTGGATGTCGGATAAGATGTTAAATTAACGGTCCCTTGTACTCAGTGTCTATGCTGAGGCAAGTTATAAGATCCCACTCATGGGGTAAATGTGTAACATGGGTGGACTCCTCCTCTCCCTCACCTCATCAATCAACCCTCGATAGCGTCAAGAACTTGCCTTAGAGGGCTGCACTTCCCATATGTATCTGCCATTCATTGCAAAACTCAGTAAATATATTTCGATATCATCTATCATCTGAGGATCTTCTGGATAACACAACTATAGGCACACATGCCATTTTGCATTATTCAGTGTTGCCCATGCAGAGAACAATATTGGGGATGACATGGCAAGCCTCTGTACTTCAACACAGGCAGTCTCCCAATTCATAATTCAAACTTCCATGAAAGTTCAAGCAAGCGTAAATCGGGCATAGGGCTTAAGGAAGAGATCTTGTCATATCTCAGTGTTATTGGACAGTTGGCTTTGACAACTGGGAGCCTAATAAGCAATGGATGAAAGAGAATAAGTCAGGGGTAAGAATGCTGTTAAGAATTTGTGACGAAGTGTCAAATTAAGCCTTGGCCCTGAGGCGTTATTGCACCAGTCGACTGGCACTCGTCGAGCCATGCTTAGTGGTCTGCAAAATTCCCGCCAGGGGGCCTCCCAGTTGACTTTACCTTGCCCCTAGTTGTTGTTTCTGTCAAGTCCACTGAGTCCCAGGTGCTCCAGCCTTGCTTCTCTAACTCGATTTGCATCACAGCCCAAGGTTCCTCTGCAGCTTCCCTGCATCCCTAGCCCGCATCATCTCCCAGCTTCATTTGGCAGACACAGACTCTCCTTGTCTCTTTCACAGAAATACCCAGACTCATCAATGTAAGAGGTCCCCTTACAGCAGTAGATGGGATTGGATCAAGAACTTTCGGAACAGAGCAGAAGGGTCACACCCAAAGACTTGGGTTGCTATCACACTTGTCATAAAAAAAAGTCCTGTAGACATGCAGCATTTGGGTCAAATTGCACCATAAGCATGATAAGTAACACAAAGAAGACCATGATATAATCTACCAGACTACCAGTCAGCCCACCAACCAGCAACCAATAATGAAACAACCAAAAGCCAACCAACCTTTGAGAGTAGCATGCTTCATTGATCAGCTGTTGGGCCACAATTACAGGGCTATGATGGCACATGACGGAGTCAATATCTCGAGGATTCTCGGAGCAACTCACGCGAGAACGTGATAACGCGTTGTTTTGATAACACTGCAACTCATCATTGGGGATTGCAGCTTTCTGATCATTGATCTTCCTCAATATTTCATGTTGTGTTGCAAATCTTCTGCTAATATTCACGTGTCACTCCCAAGCATTGATGTTTCCAATGTATTATCTTCTTAAATCCACATTAAACGCTTCAGTTCATTTGAAACGATTTCGCCTGTTAGAATTAGTTTGGGCATCCGCGGAATTCCTCTATCTTTCCTTCCTTCCTTTGTTGGTGTTCCTAATCCTAATTTTCCTTCCTTTTGTCTTTCACATTTCCATTTTCATTTAATGAGTAATCGACAACTATTAATGAGATCCTGGGGTTCATTGTGTCCCAGTTGCATCATCATTGTGTTCTCCCAGCAGGTAGGCACAGGTGTGCATTTGACTCTCATGAATGCTGCACTTTGTTAATTAATCCTAAAATTCCATAATGCTGTTGGGAAGATTTCAACTTTACACATGGGCGCAAATCCACCCCACTAAAAATCTAAATTTTCTTCATATTGTAAATTGTACGATTTTGTGGCTCTGAGAGGTTTCACCCCCCCCCCCCCCCCCCCCACCCTCTATAGAAAAAATATCGCCACTGCAACTTTGTTTATTACAAGGCATTCAGGCGGTGCACTTGAATCTTCATTTTCCATTCTAATTGGTGAGCAATCATGCTACTATAATGCTACATGGCCAATTGTGCCACGTTTGGATAAACGCATGGAAAACGCATGGTTTTTTCCTTATTATAATTAGCTAAAAACCATGCGTTTATCCTTCTCATGGAAAACGCACGGGGCACAATTGGCCATGTAGTAGTAATTAAATTGGTAATTTATCAAGACTTTCACCAGAATATACAATTACAAAAAACTATACATTGTACAATTCAAGCAAACCATCATGGTTAGTTGAATATCGAGACGAATAATCATCCAAATACTTGAAAGAGAGAGAAAAAAAAAAACCTTAAGTAGGCGTCCCACGCTTTGGCCAACCATTTCAAGTCAAAACTATACAAAAGCTGCCATGCATTACTTAATTACTTTGGCAACCATCTATGAAAGCAACCAACTATTAGCAATTTTTAGGAATCCTTGGCTTGTTAGCAAGACTATTAAGACAGATCAATCATAACGATTTGAATCTCTTTCGCAAAAAGTATACCTGAAAAACTTAGCAAACAACATTGTTGAAAACTACACATGCTTTACTTATTCATAAGCATATTGGTTTATCCACAGAGGCTCTTTAAAAAATCAGCCTAATGACAATTTGGTGTGACTTCTTGAGTCTAGCATCACATTTCGTGTGCATGTGGGAATCAATACACTTTGCCTGAATAGTGCCTCATTAAATTAGTATGATGCTTAAAAATATGAGCGAGCAAATACCTTTCCGTGGCATGTTATGTCATGAAATATTTAGAAAGACTGTTTTATCCACATTGGAATAGTTTAAAAGCATGTCCTATCGTGCATTAGTATTTTTGGTTGTTGGCTGTTCGGGATTTTTATTTCCAATAAACTTTGTGGAAATCCTAGACATGTAGACAGTATGCTTCTTAAGGTGAAATTTTAGCATTCGTGCCCACTTATTAAATATTTACTGCAGTGGTTGGCACCAAATATAGGTAACAAGTCAAGTCAGCAGAGTTTCTTTTCAATAACTAGCTGAATAGTTTCCTTTCTCCTTGACCTAGAACAAATTATTACATCAAACCATGACGATATCCATAATCTATGCAGATAAACATATACATATAGAATGTATTAAGAAACAGGCGTAGCAGAAGATACGCCAAACATAATAAGCTCGAGTTTACATAATGACAACAAAGACATAAAATCGAAGCAGAGCAGGTAAATATGATTGATTAATTGATTTGGCGATAGCTGTGGCCTGAAATTGGCTCATTCTCACAAGGAGGTGATTTGTGTTTTTGTGGCTTGAGCAGTGAGCACATAGCTTCGTGAGATATGTCATAGATGTCATTTAGTGGGTCACCATGCCTGCGGATGTTTACAGTTCATCCATGAAGAATATCCACACTAGGCCTAATATATGGCAAGCTTATATCAGTCATACTTTTAATTTCAATGATATTTATAACATCTTCGTTGAATCAATCATTGGCAAATACCCACCTATACAAACACTACTGTACACTTCAGTCAGAAGAGGGGAAGTAATACATGTAGGAATGAGCACTAGCAGTTAGACTCTGACTCAGACTTACATTTATTCGGCAAAACACTCATACATGGTAAAAAAAAGACTAGTGAAAACATTGGAAAAAATAAAAATAAAAAAATGCCGGGAAATCCCCTGATGACCATATCTGGCCGCTGGAGGGGGACCACCCATTTAAGGAATATCTACTTGATTCAACCAGCGTAGATGTTCTTAATAAAGTCCAACCAATCACCACCATTTGCACTTACAACCGTCAGCACTAACGGCTTGGGATTAAGGATGATTCAACCCAGAGTAGATGCCCTACTGCAGATCAATGTTGAAATAAACCTAAAGCACTATAGGCTTGGGGTAGAAGACGGGAGGGCTTGTAGGCAGGAGGGGACAGCTAGGGGTGAGCTGCTGCTGTAGCATTTGTAAACTACTGGCAAGAATGGCAGGGGTTGTAGTTTTCCTACCTTTGCATGCTTTGCGGTGGGTTATTGGTTTACTTTGATCTCTGTAAAATCCTTCTTGGCAGTAATGACAATGTCTGCCGGCTGTGTTGTGCCTACACTTCAGACACACTCCCCCACTACGGCGGCCGGACAGCAGGTATAGCTCTTTATTGAAGCGACACCGCCGAGCGTGCATGTTGCACTTACAGGCTGCAAGAGAGACAGAAAAATCAAGAGAAAATATAAAGAAGAATTGCTCCTACCTTTACACGCCTTACGGTGGGTGATGGGCTTAGCCTGGTCCCTATAAAAACCCTCTTTACAGTAATGGCAATTACGGCCGGCTGTATTGTGCTTACAGTTTAAGCATACCCCTCCACTCTTGTGCCCTGACAATTTGTATAGCTCCATATTGAACTGACATTGTCGAGCGTGGAGGTTACACTTACAGGCTGCAAGGAAAATAAGACGGAAGACGACGTTTAGAATTAAGCTGCAAGCTGTTAGCAATGTCCTTGACCTCCACACATCACTCATCAGGCTTCACGAACACCCATTATATACAGTAATTGTAAGAGGTCACTGAATTTGATGATCCGGTAAAAGTGGGTATTTATTTTTATTTTTTAGAGAAATCACTGAAACTGACCATAGACCATTTCTTCACTTGGGAATAATTTTGGGAAATTAATTTTAAAAATGAGCTTAATTTAATATCGCTTAGTGTCTCATCAAGGCCACCCTGATTTTCATATTTCTGATTTACCAAAATTCCAAGTTGAACACAGATCCAGGTTCACTGAATCTATTCGATCAAATTATGGCTTTGAGAGTGAACCTAATAATTCTAATTTCAAAAGATCGTGAGTGTTGGTCAATCACTCAGAATGCTATTGTGGACAGTGTTTCGTTATAGTCCATCATTTGGAATATTGTTCCTTTTATGGTCAAGGATTCTTGGATTTTGGTTGAGTCGATCCTCAATGGATATGATATATATAATTTCGAGTTATCTTCTGAAAATGGGGATATTTACATAATTTAAAGTGTAACTTTCTATGGCATTTTTGTAGCCCTTTAAGCACTAAAGGGTTCTTGTTTGCTCAGGTCTAACACTTGAACAAAGGACCAGAAGCCCTGTAGGTGAGTGTTTGTCTTAATTCCAGTGAACTACCCTCTGTGCCTTGTACTGTGATGTGTGGAGACCCAAGAACTGCTGCATGGGTAAATACGAACTTCTATCTAAAATCTACAAAAAATGCGCTACATACAACAAATTATCAACATATTATCAAGCTAGCTAATCAACATAGAACTAAGCCTTATTTTCACACAATGAACAACTTATCCAATTGGTTTTCTATCAACAAATCTATATGAATGACAAGGGATCGTTTTGACATTAACAAAATTCGGATGCAAAAAATTTCAAAAACATTATTGGTTTAGACAAATGACAAATACTACAGTATGCTACTGGGTTAATGTTGAGACAATCACAGATTTAGAGTTTGGTTGCTGCACACACTGTATTATGATCTGTAGTGTAAAGATAAACTAAAAAGAAGGGTGACAGGCTTCAACAGGACAAATGGTTTCTTATTTGCATTGTGGGTAATTACAAAAGGTTTTAGGTCACAGCAAAAACATCACCGGGGAGGAAAAAATCACAAAATGGAGCAATACAAAAGTTCTTTCAATTGTTCTCAAACCGAGGCCAAAAAGAGTTAGAATCAAACCCATCACTTCCGGTTTTTCACATCTTATTAATATTCATTTCCGGTCATTTATATCTCAGCAAAATAAACTAGTCTAAATCGAAATGACCGATATTTTGAATAAGGCAAAAATCATAAATATGGTGACGATTATTGTATTAGTTCGAGGGCTTAATAATCAGTCGTAACTCGTGTGGAAAATTATACATACAAAAATGACATGTTAATAAATACATAAGAATAAAAATAAGATGAGTAACTAATATCCTGATATCGTGGTGCACTATAATCGCGTGTACAATTGTCAATCATTTCATATAATAATTTTTAACTTTATAATTGGGGTTGGCTTCTGCACTAAAATACATTTGAAGATTAGTCAAAACGGCCATCTGTATGGTCATTTTGACTAAAATATAAAAACTAAGAATGAATGACTAACTCCTGTAATTTTTTATTTTTTTTTTTGGGTCACATAAAACAGATTATTCAGTTTTGTCTGACAAGTTAGTCATCATTAGTCATTGCCATGTATGTCTTTAGTCATAATGACTAGAATTTGTTTTGGTCAAAAATGTTGTCAGTCATGAAGGGTAAGGTTTTGGTCAGTCAAAATGTCAAAAGATCTGTCAGATTTTCAACGTATTATATTTGTCTGTTATGTCATATCTCACATTAAAATTTCTCTTTCTCATGAGATGCGACGTAATGTCTGCACTGTATGCTGGTGCCAGATTTCTAAATTGTTTTGCCTGTAATTTACGATAGCCTATAGGTGCAAGGAAAAGTCAAACGTTTGTTTTAGTGGCTTACAAAACCTTTGATCATCCATTATCAAAATCGTATATCCTCGTAAATCACGTTATCATTGATTTTATGTGAAAAGACAAATTTTAAACTACCTCGTTTTTCATCCTTATATGAGATTAAGGATAACCTTGAAAGAAATTTGTGATAGTGTCTGATTTCTTGAGAAATGTTCAAATTTATTTGAGTTTAAATATGCTTTTGCCCCTTTAGCATTATATCAAACCCTAGCAGCTTCCTAAATTATGAAAAAAAACCTTTGTAACAATTAACTAAAGAGTGTCTTAATTTCTTTTTCTATACATTTTTTGTCTTTTTTTTTTTGCCTTTGCACACTTAAGGTATATGGTAGTCACTAGCACTTGTGGCCACCAAACAACAAGTTTGTCTTATATAATTTTTTCGAATCCCACAAAATTTGATGAAACACCACCCATCATATTTCATATTTTCCACTAGTTGATATTGTTGTACAACATAAACTGCAGCCATCCAACATACACTGCAGCCATCCAACATTAACTCCAGATGACCTTGGATCATTCAAGAGCTGACCAACTCACACCCATGCTGGATGACAATGAAGCATTCTGGTGAGGAGTCCAACACACCGGTACAAAGTGATAGGACCAATGCACAATTGAACCAGTACAAATTCAACCTGCATGAGAGGTGAGAAAAAGCCAAATGGAATAGAGGGTGTCTTTGAGGGGTTCATGGGGCATAGGGCCAGCCCCACATGGACCCCCCTGGCAGCCTGGCCGCCCCCCACGGCATGTCGACTCTTGCTTGGGTTACGCATGTTTATTGTGCTTCGCGTTTTTCGGCTTATTTTCCTAGAGGCTGTTAGAGGGCTGGGGCTGTTGGTAACAGGTGCTGGTGGCTCCTTGGTTATTGTGGAATTCTCCAACTGACCAGGCACCTGGACCTTTTGCAAGTCACCTATACCTAGACTTAAGATAACTATCAGTTCATATAGTCTTTCTTTTTTCTTTGAAACAAATTGGCTTAGTAGATTAATAGTAAGACTGTCTTGATAGCATCTCCACATAGTGTGATTATTGTCATGCTGAAACCATGAAGTCTCATAAATACTATAAAAGTTGCCTTTCTATATCAAAGGTATGACATCTATGAACATGAATATTTTATTCCACTTTCTTAATGTCCCACAAGAGTAACAGGCAGCTGGGTGGTCCAGTGGTAGGACCTCGCCTACTCCTCTGACGGACCCAGGTTCAATCCTGGGCTCAGGCACCCTTTATGAGCAACATCTCAGCTGGATGTCACTCGGATAAGACATTAACAACTCGCAGCCCCTTGTAATTGGTGTCTATGCTGAGGCAAGTAAAAGACCCCACCCATGGAGGAAAAGGTGTAATGTGGGTGACCTTATCAATCAACCCTCGCGAGTGACAGGCAATTGCCTTAGAGGGCTGCACTTTCCATATCTATCTATCTATCTATCTATCAGCTGTCTATCTATCTATCCAGCCATCTATCTATCTATCCAGCTATCTATCTATCTATCTATCCATATCTATCTATCTATCTATCAGCTGTCTAGCTATCTATCCATATATCTATCTATCTATCTATCTATCCACCTATCTACCCATCTATCTATCTATCTATCTATCTATATTTATCTATCTATCTCTATCTATCCACCTATCTACCCATCTATCTATCTATCTATAAAATAAAAAGCCAGTTAAGACCTATCCTCATAGTAGTAAACAGCGTTTAGAGCATAAATTACATATTTTTAGCTAATCCAATTGATGTCATATGTTTACTCTGGCATGTTACAACCTAAACACATAGTACACTACAGCACACGAGGAAGTAATAGAACCCCACGAGAAGCTAATGAGAGAACAATAAACAAAGAGTGGCAGAGTTGCATGGAATTATGATTAAGAATGTGCAGCACACGGCAAATGAGCAGTGCTGATTAAGCAATAATTCTGGCCTTGGAGAATGACAAAACATGCTTCTTCATTCTTTCTACAATCCAACATGGGGTACATGTAGTTGTATACAGAATCTGTGTCAGCATCTAATATACATATACTCCTATAACTAGTTATTACTGTTGACCAACAAGTAAATTGAACTATCTGCAAATTCCAGGCTACCTGAGCATCATCTTTGAGCCTGGCCTAATAACAAGAAGATGCAAAAACATGGTGGAAGGGGAGATTCTCTAAACATGTGATAATTTTTTGTCAAAAGAGCAAATCTCGCTACCAGCTGTTATCAAGATAGCTCATGAAGGCTAGGTGTTGTTAATGACATGTAGGTGCAGCCTGCCTGTGTTTTTCCTTGCCCAGGCTGCATGTGTTCCCAGAAAACAGAACGAGTGCTAAAGTAAATCAATGGAGAGGTAATAGGCCCCTTTGCTTTGGCTGGCCCATGCACGGATCAGCTGCTCAGGCCTAGTCTGTCTCACCCAGCCAATGGGGTTACGAGAAGTGTTATGAAAAAGATAGATAGATATATAGATAGATAGATACAGAGATAGAGATACAATAGATAGAGAGATAGGTAGATAAACATTTTTAAGACAAACAGTGTCCTCCTACCTCTTGTAAGAGTCATAACTATATATATAAGTCCTATTTTGGTTACCCTATATTGCAGGTAACGTGTGAGCATAGAAACATTTGAATGGGAGTCAAAATCCAGTACGTTACGGACTTGAGAACGTGCCTTTTGAACTTTGAAACAGTTCTCTTTCGTCAATCTGGGAAACTTATATGTACCCAAAGTGTATAAATACAAACTTCTGCTCATGACTATGAATGCGGGTGATTTCGGTCACTCAGTTCATATTTTTGGTATCCCATGCAAGTTATAGTGTATCAGTCAGCACACAGGTCACCACAAAACTTTTTACACTTTACTTTTAGCCTATTATTGGTTCTTTCTCAAGGGCTAACAATAAAAAATGTATACATACACCTTCCAATTCAAATCACACAAATGATAGATAGATAGACAGACATATATATGGAAAGTGCAGCCCTATGAGGCAAGTTCTTACCACTATTGAGGGTTGATTGATGAGGTGAGGGAGAGGAATCCACCTATGTTACACATTTACCCCCTGGATGGGGTCTTTTACTTGCCTCAGCATAGACAAGTACAAGGGACCGCCAATTTAACGTCTCATCTGAACTGAGATGTTGCCCATGAAGGGTGCCTGGACCAGGATTGAACCTGAGTCCTTCAGAGGAGCAGGCGAGCGTCTAACCACTAGACCACCAAGCTGCTGGTGCGTCGTATATCATTGTATTATCTGCTAAAAAAATTGTATTATCTTCAAGTTAGTCACTGTTCTCGGTCGGTTGGTGAGACAATGGTGTGGTTGGTGAGCATATATTGAATCTTTAGTACTGCACATTTACCTCTTCAACTATTGACGAAGCAATATTAATGCTTAACTTCATCTGACAATCCGAGCCACGAGAAATAATAATACAACTAATTGGCTACAAAGTCAAATACCTCAATTATATTTCATGTATGTTCTTTGTATCTCTCTCAAAATAAAACAGTGAGAAATAATATATAAGGTTTTTAATACACGGCACTGTGGGTGTTGAGTATTTTAAGTTGCATAGTTGAACGAAAGTGAAGTCTTGAGAGGCTGAAGTGTGTTGTATCAGGGGTTCAAGTGAATGGGTGCAGACAGTGGGTGCTGCTTGGCTACTGATGCTTTGCTGCTGCTGCTGCTACTGATGATGCTGCTGCTGGGTAGAGAGAGAGCTTAACGGATGGAGGGAGTTAAATCAGGAATGGTTGGAAGGTGAGCAAAAGTGTATATATCATGAGAAACATGACAGGAGTCAAGCAGTTGCAGGCAGGGGGTGTGAAACGCCTTGGGGTGGTGTAGCCCTCTACCTCCCACCTCATAATCGCCTCTGACAGGCTCTGGACTCCCTGGCCATTTAAAAGCACTGCACCAGCAGAAGCAGCAAACAAAATGAACACAGATACAATGTACATGGCTTCCATGCCCCATATGCAATGATATGAGACAATGCTTATGCAAATGAGAGTCAGCAAAAAGTGACCATCGCATTAGGAAGAATGCCTCGCCGCTAAGACTACTGAATTTCAGCCCGTAGTGTATTGTGGTGTATTGTAGTGTGTTGTAGTGAATTGTAGTGTATTGTTTTGTATTGTATTGCCTCAATCCTACTGGTCTGAAGCTTAGTTAGCTTACGTGACCAGCTGCCTAAGGCAGACGTAATGATGATCAGGCTGGGAATCCACATCATGTTACACATTTTTTTACCAATGGAAGGGGCCTTTTACTTGACCCCGCTCAGACACCCAAGCACAAAGCACCAGGAATTAAAGCCTCGCCATTCTAATGCACCCTCTTATATTGTGTTCCGCTCCATTAGTTTAATGCCCTATGAGACAATGCTTAATAAAATGCCTTTAAAACTATTCCTCTAAATAGTACAATAGGTTGAGGTCTTTTTTGCAAAAGATGAATTAATAAAGCTTGAGAGTCATAAGATGCAGAAAACGCATTCAAATTACAAAATTACAATGAAACAAACGGCAATATCAATGAAGACCTATACATATGTATATATAGGGCGTACGGTAAATCCAGAAGGGAAGAACATAAGAGATTGTTCCATTTCTGGATCTTTCTTTTGGCTTTAAAGTCTCAAGTGGAATTACTGTTTCCGTATATTAACATATGTTCCAAAGTCAAGGGCATCATTAGTGTTCGTGGCTCCTTTTGAACTGATCTAAATTAAGGTTCCAATTAGCGCTACTGCAACACAATGTCAAGGCCATCGCCTGATTGCACCAATGACCTTGGGAGTGCACAATTATTTTATCAAATAGGACTTCATTGATGGACTTTTGTTTGAAAACGAAAAAAATATAACGATTTTCGCTGTTGGTTGGCTATTGTATAAAAAAAGATCAGAGTCCTACAATGCAACTATGCCGTTCAAACAATACCCATTTAATCCCAATATAAATAGTGCAATTGGACTGACCAGTCTGCACTATTCTCGGATTCCTTAATCTGTTCCACAATCGTTGGAGAAATATAGGCCCTAAGTCAAGTGCAACTCGCTCGGCTCTTCACCCTATGAGAATCCAGCTTCTGTTGCGGCATCCATAAAAGACAATGGCTTCAAACACAGACCTCAGACAATGGCTCTATAAAGCACACATTATAACATTTCCTGGGTCAGGAGCAGGGTAATTGGCTGGGCCCAATATTTAAAGCCCTTCTCAAAGACACTTTCATTGAATTGTCTTTGCATCAAGGCAATCGTCTAGACTTCTGCAGAAGATTAAGATTAATTTGCTCAAACTGCGGATTTAGGTTAATTAGAGTGCTATTGGCTGAGGGAATCTACCCATGGCTTATTACAGTGATCACAGTCAGTCTGAGCAAATCTGGATCTACAAGAAAAGTATGGAATGATGCAAGAATGATGCAGTAATGATGTAATGGCAACATCAACTTGATCTAATTTTGCATAAGGCAACAATTGATTTAAAAGATTCAGTTACTAAGTTATTTAACTGAATCATAACACTATATCTCCGAGCATGTACAAATATCACATTTAATCATACTCTTGATATACTAATACATTTATAATATAATAATCAGAAAGGGAAGATTAGTTGAGACTAATGTCCTCAATAATTGATTCATCTCCATTAGAAGTAAAGTCTAACTGCCAGTTACATGGAGATACAATAACTTGTTCTGTCAAAGTAGGCCATTTTTATTTCAAAATCTTTTCGTGATGGGAATCAAGCACCAACTGTTAATAACCCTTGTGCATCTTTAATTAATGTTTATTAAAACATCGACCCAAAAGTGTTGAAAGGTTGCCATGGATTCACAAAAGCCTACCGTAGGAACTCGCAGCTAAGTTGCATTGGCATCGCTTCAGATCTTTGGAGATGGGCACCATTAGCGCCAGGATCAGGCATCTCATTTGTCAGGGGCTGTCAAACTTAATGGGCTAAGTTTCGAACTCACAGTGACAAAGTATGCAAAGCCGCTAAACTGATTTGAGCATTAAATGGATCCGTGTGGAGATCAAAACATCAAACTCCCTGCTGTTCCTGAGCTGTTCTTGAGCTGCAGGGTGAGCATTGAGCTGCAGGGGCCCTTTTGTTACATACCCCGCAGTGATGCTAATGTAGGTAGATGTGCTCTACACGTGTTATGTCGTGTATCCTATGATTTATTGTTCTCAAGACAAGGTGTCAGAGATGTGGCCAACAAACTGGAGCCAAAAAATGCCAACCCTAAGTGGAGAACGATGTCTTAAGGGGAATTCCTCGAGGTCTTGAATCTAAAAGAACAAACAAATCCAGAGCACAAGTCCCCACCTCTTTCTCACTCTTTCTCACTCTTTCTCAGAGTCAGCACGTCCTAGGCAATGGATAGCCACCTCACTCACGAACAAATGTGGCTTCTTATCAGGAGAATTACGTGTTGTAACCCCTCCCATGCAAACCTGCAAGGCCCAGCCATTAGCTCTGATTAAGTGGCTCGTTCACAAATGTACACCATGTCTCACAGTTCACTTTCTCTAATTCACAGTGCCAACAACTAACTAAGCTGGAAAACTCACAACACGATCCTCTGGCCACACACCGGACTGGCCCGCTTCCAAACTGACAATATTTATGGCAGAATCTGTCATCATGACAAGACTTTTTAACCAAGCTCATAAAGATAACATCTCATTGGACTAGAGTCTCTGAAATGGGTGAAGAGTACAGTCGTCTCTTACTTTATCTGTAGTTTTACCTTGTCTGTAGTTTCACCTTGGATAAACCAGTGTTTCATCCAAGGTTGTACAGCCAATTTCATAGACATGGAAACAAAACTATAGAGGACGTCATGTGGAACCAGGACATTCATTGGTTGAGGGAATTCCTTAACCAATGGAAGTCCTAATTATCATGTGTGTAAAAAGTTAGTTGGGTGACCCCCCCCCCCCCCCCACATAAAAAAATAATAATAATCTGTTATTATTGGCAGCAAAATTATATTCAGTATAAACTTTATTACCAATTCAATTTCCAACCCTTGCAAGAGGTTTTATCATTAGAGCATTCCGTCACAGGCAAAGACTGAAGAAAAAACAGGGAAGTGCAGCACAACCCACTTCCCAATGTAAACAGCGTTAGCATTAATGCAGACCATTCATTTGAGGCAGATACACTAACAGCTTTAATGAAATTCCTTTCAACATGTCTTGTTTTGTACCAGAAGAAAGAAGACGTAATGTACTGGGTGACATAAACATCAGAGAGTGGGAAAGAGTAAAGACAGAGAGGTTGTGTGTATGAGACAGACAAGCAAACTGAACAGAAAATATCTGAGGTCCAAGTAAGGCATATGTGGGTAACTTCTCTTGGACAATTGTCTAATGTGGCCCACCCAGTTAGCGAAAATTTACTAAGGACTTAGGGGTAGTTATTCTGTCTAAAAGTTGTTAGTCAGACCTTTTTGGCTATTGGGGGAGGGAGAGGGGGGGGGGGGGTTAGAGATTATCGTTCTGGGAACAGTCAAAATGTTTACAGTAAATTTCATAGACTTGGGATATTAAACTCCAGAGCAAAGAGAGAGAGGTGCTCCAGATGATGTCATGTGAACCCAGCCTATCCAGGACTCCCAGAGTCCTGTACTCACATGACGTCCTCTTGAGTTTAGCTTCCAAGTCTATTGGAGATTAGTTTCCATGTCTATGATATTGGCTGTAAGAAAGTTAGCAATTATTACTCAATTACTATTCCGTAGTATTTTCAGTATGGCAAACAGACCTTTGCTCTTTGTAAATTAATGGTCAACTGCATATATGGAAATTCCCCTGCATGGGTGAAGCATTGTCAAGTGCATGACAATAGCAACTTATTTCTATGCATTCTGATCAATTCAGACAGGTCATAGGTCGCAGTCCAGCAAGAAACAGCACTCGGCCAAAAAGACTCTTTGAACATTTCTCGCGATTGTATTCACACAGCTTTTACCAGGTCAAAATGGGAGGTTAACAATTTCCCCTCCTGGAATGACAAACATGAAAGATGCAATAGGGACACTAAATCAACATTATTATGGTCGGAGTGGCATTTGTCAGACCACCTTCCAAATATTTCTCTCATATATTTGCACTTCATTCAGCTGGTTTGAGATTTTTTTTCTTAGTTTCCATTGCCTCAAAAAAATTAGAAAAAGTTTTCCATTTGACTGTATAATCTACGTGTAGCGCAGAAGATCTATATATTATTAAATCAAGTCTTTGAGAGTGTCAGTTTGTATAAAGCCGTGTTCATGCCTATATGTGTGTGTCATGAGGTTTGTTTAAACAAATTTTATCTGCATAATGTATAATGTTTCGTGAACTACCTGTCAGGGAGGCAAAGTGTTAGGTGCTTGTCTACTTGATTCATAACATAAGCTTCTGCCTATAGCCATTCAGTGAATCTGCCTTAGCTTTTTGACACTTGCAGTATGACTTAAATATAAGTATAGACTCAACTATTAAGACCTGCATTGCATGCTTAATCAAATTAAATTTAACAGTAATTTATATGCAGGAATATCAGTTTAGTAATATAGAAGTTAAGGGTGAAAGTTGGATGGAATGTTAGGTTTATTCTACACAGAAAATAAAGAGTGGAAGTAAATTTTATTTTTTTCCTCTCCCCTGTCTCCTCTTGATGGCACATAAGAGGCTGAGAGTTGAACCAACCACTTTGGTCTAATAAAAGCCAAGTGAAGGCACTTCAAAGAGGCATGCAAAGTGCAAGTATAAGTAACCAATGGTAAGCACATGCACTTGTAAGAAGCCCGGCAATAGTATGATCTTGAGCTGCTCAATGGCAGTATAGCAATGAGTATGTTGTTGATGGGGGATTGCTGCATGATAGGACAACACAACAATAATGCTCAGTGCTAGAAAAGTGCAACCCAGTGAGGACTCACTGAAGACTCACTGAGGAGAGCAGGGGAAAGAGGTCCTAAGGGAAAGATCAAAGTGAAAAGGACAATGGGGCATTTGACCCCAGGTCTCCCTACATTGTTAAACAATGCCATAGTAAGAACGCTACAGGGGGTTAAGTACTGCACTTATGGTCTCTGAAGGGCCCCATGGCCTCCATTGTAAAAGGCCTCCGCAAAAGGACCTCCATCTGCCACAGCAGCTCCGTGCAGTCAGTATGGCTTCATTCACTGAAGTAGTAATCTACAATCTACATCAGGGCAATATAAGAAATGGATTGGCAATTATGGGAGCCTATGTTTCCTCATAGCTGCAAGAGTAGCAAGGGTCTTACAGCTGAGGTGAAAACAGCCCAACCGACCTATTGTTTATTGGTTGCCTGTTAATCTGCGGTGATAAGGGGTTGCTTGAAAGGTTATCCGACATTCTAATTGACGTTGTGAGAATACAAGGCAAGGCATTTGTCAGCCTCCTGTGCCTGCCTATAAACAAGGTGCTGAAAGGAGGATCTTGCCTCTGTCAGGACTTCGAACACTCGCCATCCCTCTCCTCTCTCCGCATCTCAATGAGATGTACGACTGCAGCAGCAGCAGCAGCAGCAGCAACGGTAACAGTAGCAGCTGAGGCAGCATCTTGTAAACCAAGGATGGAAGCAACAGGGACACAGTTTAGTGGATAACATGGTATTATGTGGCCGATAACACAATCCATTTACTCCTTCGTATATTCAATTTCCACACTCCACTCCATGCATGCATGCAGGACTTACACCATGCATGGTTCTTGCACCATGGCTCAAAAAGTCTGCAAGATTATTAAATTACACATAGTATGTATGCTTGTTCCACAGATTGAAAACCTATCTGATCATTGTAAATGACTGGGAAAGCCTTCAGGTTTACGAAGGATGTTGTAACTTGTTGGATTTTCTATTTATTATTTTTTTTGTTTTTGTTTTTTTGGTCAAAAATTACCAGAGAATTAATATGTAAAAGACATCACTTCCTCTCGTCCATCAACGCACTCCCCGAACTACATCACAGGCGTTTCTTGCCCCCCTCAAACACACCTTTTTCCAATCTAGGAAATTACGAGCTGTTTGATGTTCTCAGCTCTAATCTACTTCAGTGGAAGCAAGCATAAGGGGGAGGGGGTGCTGGTTGATGCTGGGTCCACAGTTTGCAGCGGAGCAGCAGGCATTTTCTCTGTGTTCTTCTACAAACTACAATTTTAACAGGCGTTTGTGTGTCTTTCATTGGAGCAATACAATCAGGGAGTGTTGTTGGTCCCCTTTCTTCCCTCCAAAGGGCAGGGTGTTAAAGAGAAAGGGTAAAAAGGGCAAGAGGAGTCTCAGGGAGTGTGAGGGTAATGAATGAGCCCTGTGTCCGTGCTTCAAGATGCTTGCTCAAGAATTAAAAAAGAGAATCTTGACCCAGGGGAGCCTCTTACCCTTGATGGTCCCCACTGTTCACCTAAACATCCTCATTGAACATTTGGGACTAGGTCGAATTATGTGTGCAAATATAACTCATCATCTACTTGTCTAACATGGAGACAACAGTAGACTATTTATTTCGCATCTTTAGAACATGCTTTGCAGTTCCACTGGCAATCAATACAAGGGTTGAAATCAAAGAAATGTTATGTTAATGTTTAATTAAACACATGTAAACATTCCCTATTTCATCTTTTGTTAACTATACAAGGTGCTTTCCTTACCCCCCGCGGCTAAGCAGCACCACCTAAGGCCCCCGTGCAGTAATTCTAATTAGAAGTAACACTTCTACAAATTACCATGGCGATCATAAGCTATGCTACCTTTGCTACCGTGCATTTTAAGTTATTGGCATTACAGTCGTCTAATTCCTTCTTTGTTCTATTTAAATGACGATGACATGGGTATCCCTACCTTCAGTTATTCCTCCAAGCTTTTGTCTATAAGTGCAACAATATAGCATGATGCTAACACCTAGATAGCATTTAGTAACACTAACACTAACACCATCTACTTCTATTGATTTGTGTATAATAGCTAGTCCAAATGATGCTAGAAGCACTAGAATGGACTCAAATCTACCCTGATACCCTCTCCCCTCCCAGACGTGAAGACTTCCCACAGAGATCAACCTGAGGTGTGAAGGGTTCAGCTGGGGCCCCACCAGATTTTCGCACCAAGAGATTCCTCCTCTTCACACTTCTGATGTCTTCAAGATGATCGAGTGCCAACATCCCTAACATCCTCTTATCTCAAGAGATGCTTCAGCACATTCGCTCAATGGAATACATGAACATCACTGCTAATAACTGTCCATATACTGATGAAACTTGTACTTAATGAGTTCATCCGTGCAACATTGATTTGAGTACTTGTAGTTATATGCATGAACACATTAGTCATTCAAATCAGTTGAAATAGCAGACTACTAATAAAATCTCATCTTTATATATTGTTGGCATAGTGATCAACATCATCTATTCCAAACCATATAATACTATGGCAATTCCAAGATACATTGACCACAATATGTCTGATTGGATGCACCCTCTCCTAAAACAAAAAAAGCTTGGTGCTTTGGTCAAGATCTACTACTGTCAACAAATTCCCAGATAGTAGCACGTGTTTTTGGTATGCGAGCCCTAAATTGGACGTTTTTACAAGTCTGGTACTACCATGGCTAGAACACTTTTTTCTGCACTTTGCTTCTCTCTTATCTCTATTATGAGCTGGGTTATATCTCTGCTGCAGTATCTCCAAGATACACCACTGACCACATGTCAAAGCCTGGTGGATGCACATGGCGATCTCGTGATTGTGGCATATAATTTCAAGAATGCATACAAGCATGGAAGCAGGGGCAGTGACATCTAATTGGTGCCAGATTTCAGAGATCTAACAACTGCTAACACTTTGCATGGGGTATGATAGGACTATGATATGACGAGGTGCTGCCGCTGCTCCTGTTGAATCTATCCTGGGGGTTTTATCCTTTGGGTTTTATAGGTGTCTGCAGCAGCAGCAGCAGCAGCAGCAAAAGGGGTGAAGCTGAAACCTGGAAGTGACAGACATGCCCCACAGATGTTTCCACTAATTTTCATCTTCCTCAAACTACCAAGCCTCCAAAGAGATCAACTGATTTACACCCCACTCAACATCAAAAACACACGTTCAAGAAACGCTATCCTCTTTCCCATGATTTCAATTCACTTCTCACACCATACATGCTCACACTAAACACTTCAATATTACGTCAAAAGGGTCCTAGCAGAAAATTGTTTCTACGCACTACTACCAAAGCATTCGGTGCTACACGAACTACTTTTAACTTCATTCAACAAAGGAATGGTGCGATTATCAAGACATGCATACTAGAGATAAATCTACATTGTCTGTAGAATAGGGTTATTCTCTTGATATTGTTATTGTACTGGAAGTGAGAATTCAATACAGCACAAAAAAGATGTATTAGCCAATTAACCGACACCATGTACTTTGCATAGATTAAAAATATATATGCAAAGGTCATAATACCAGCAATGTAGAGAAATATCTATTTCACAAATTGCTATAGCACTTTCTCTTCATTGAATGAAAGTGGTACTTAACAGCTATTAAAACAATGCATTAATATGCACATATACTTTATGAGCAATTCTTGATGAAGTATAACTCATTAACTTGCAATATCGACACACACAAATGCATTCTGAAATATTATTATTCCCACATTCGTAATGAACTCTTTAATCTCTGAATACACAAAGGCAAGATTCTGGCGCATTATTCTTTGGGGTGCTGGTGTAGCGGAGAGGTGATGTGAATCATCAACTTTCTTAGAGACAAAAACAAACAAATTGAAACATATGTGTGGTCTAAATATCAGCAGGCAGCATGTGTAACAAGGTGCTGTAGGAATGTCCAACACATGAACAGTATGATAGACCTATGTATATATGCATTTGGCGGCAGTTTCACCATGGTTTCACCGACACACAAGTTCGGTTATTAAGATTCCCTGGCAATACTATTGCTTGGGGCACTATTGGCAGAGGGTGTACAGCATTGTCACAAAAGTGTATTTGATGATTGACATGAACAGTCGTGTATTTGATTGTCATTAGACACTAGTCAGTCGTCCCAATAACATGGAATTGATTGGGAGTTTGGCTTGTCAACTTGTTAATTTTCAGGTAGCTGTCATCTGTGATATATGTATGATCATTGTGTAAAATCAACTTGGATACAAAAGATCATGTCAAAGCATTAAATATCGGGGAAAAAAAAACTTATAGGTATAGTACTTTTTCCAGTATACATAAGGCTAATTTGTACCATTTTCCACATTCAATAGCACAGAGATTACAATCTAGCGTCTAATTAATCAGTCTCACACAAAATGTATTTTAGGTTGCCAACCCCCTTTTGTCAGCCCGTTGTATAGATAACTTAATTGGCGTGTTTAGCTCAATTAAACGCGATTAAAAGTGCACCACGACTCAGACTGTATATTACCCTACGTACGTTTGATATTATCATATGAATACTGATAATATTATCATAATTATATTCTTTTTTTACATGACCAGCCACACTAAACTATGCATTAGCCACAAAAACTTGTCGCGATACATTTGTGCAAAAAATGGGTCGGGGGGGGGGGGGGGGGTAGAAAATAAAGTAGCGTTTGAGCTACCAATAACGTCAGCTTAATGCCTTATGGCTACAGTGTCAAGCAAAAAACAAGGCCAGTGATTTTCCTTTGACTGAACTTATGCCAAATGAATGACTATGACAAGACTGCTAGCATTTCATTTGTTTTATACATTGTACTTCGAAATAAAGGTTGTTGTGTCCAAATTGACATCACAATTGGCACGAGCCCAGGGAAATTCCCCAAGGGAAATTTTAATTGCAAAGGGCATGGTGACTTAACAATTAAGGGGAAGCAATTGAGACAGATTGTTTAAGTCTGCTTTGCAAAGTACAGTGATTGTATACTAGTTTGTATAATGAATTTAGATTCTTGTATAATGAGTTGAATCTTGGAGAAAGTGTCACATTTCTCCACAGGTGTCAAGGAAATTGTGGTGTATTTGTATTAGGAATATAGCTAAACAATACCAGAAAATTAATTCCTGAATGATTATACATCTAATTTTTCTGGCATTTAGCATGTTTTATTAGGTAGGTGGTCATGTAAAATAGGGTTGATAAATGGATTAATCGATGACTAATAAAAAACATTTAATAGTTTTTTAAATCTTGACCTAAGATGTGAAAATTATTAGATAAAAAAGTTAGGATGAAAAGGACCTACCGACGCATTCGTTCGATTCCTTAGCAGAGGCTCGGGCCCAGGGCCTGTCGTAGTGGAAGGACTTGCATCTCTCGCAGTCCACACCAGCCGTGTTATGCTTACAATCGCACGTCATTTTGCCGCTGTCGTCGGCGACGCAGCGAGACGCGTGGCCATTGCACTTGCACCTTCCGCCGACGGCAAAGTCCGAGAGGGCGTAGTAGTAGGACTCCCGGGCCTGCTGGTCGTCCTCATCGCCGTAAGTGTTGAGTCGGTTGAAGACCACCTGAATATCCGTGGCCGTAACCCAGTCCTGCAGGACAGGAGAGTTATCGAAGTCGTAGGCAGACGGACGACCTTCTAGCGTCGAGAAAGCCACGCGGGCTCCGCTCAGGGGGTCGATGTTGGAATAGGCGTCCGTGCAAAGGGCTTCCTGTTCGTTGGCACGCGTGATAACAGCACGCGGTGACTTGCCGTACATTTTCTTGCACTGCGATGAATAAAACTGAAAGGGGATCCAAGTCTTGCCGAAATCTACGCTCTTGTAGATAGCCATAGAATCCGGGCGAGCGGAGCAGAACTGCAGACTCACATAGGTAAGTTCGTACTTCTTGTCCAAGCTCAAGGTCAGAGTGACGTTCTGGGGGAATTGTACAAAAGGCTCAGACATCCAGCAGGTCAGGTTATTGGGGTTGTTCAGGTCGGTCAAGAAGCCGACAGGGTGTCTTCTGCGGGGGTGGTTGGCGTCGCAAATGAAGCAGTTGCGGGCCATTTTGCCGTCCTTGTTGGCCATCGTCTGGCAGTAGCGCGAGGGAGGGTCCCCGCAAGTGCTGGAAGCTTTCACCTCTTTGCCGAAAGCACAGTTCTCGAAGCCGGGAATACAGGCCCTGGGCTTCTCCCCCTCCTCATAACAAGGATCGGGAGGGTTCTGCTGCACAAACATGTTCAGAAAAGACTTCGAACTTCTACAAGTGCCAAATAAAGCAACTATGAGAAATAGCCCGTAGGCCTTTGCTATAGCACCTTGCTGTCTCATTGTCATTTTTGTTTGTAAAGAAATCCAACTATCCGACTACACACCTTGGGGCAGGTCTCAAGTGTGCTCTTCCAGATGCAAAGTGCCTATTAAAAACGGTATAAAGTCCACAAAAAGTGTCCTAGGATATGAAGGCATGCGGGTCGTCCACCCACATGGCCAGCGACGATCTTCTCAGTCCTGTAAAATCCTGGAGAGAGTTCGATTTGGGGCAGGGTGCGCGACAAGTCAGCAGCGCTCCGTTCAGCAGCTCTGACGATTCCAGACTGACGTAGCTCCAGCCGCGGCGGCGCCCACCATCTATGGAAGGAGCCAGCCAGGAGGCAGCAGCGCCCTGCAAGCGCCCCCCTAACCCCCCCCCCCCCCTTCGCCACCCTTTCTTGCATTGCTCTTGTTATGGTAATCCGTTGACCACTCTTCATGCATACGGGTGGTCACCACTGCTCATAACACTGACACCTGCGCTTATAAATCAATCTAAACTACCTCTGGGACAGCACAATCCCCAAATCACTTTGCCAGTTCCCAATAGCCAATAATTTATCTGTAGTTAAAAGACAGGTTAGTCTGTGCTGGCATTTTAATACTATCTATCACTATTTCACATTTGTCACAAATTATATTATCTCTTATTACGTGTTCGAATCTTTGAAGGTGGCTGGATTTAAATATAACCCATAGTTACTGAAAGAACAGACAAAACATCCTTTAAAATAAAGGCAAGGCAACACACAATTAGTTAGAAAATAAAGATTGATACACGAAGTACATGTATAGGCCCAACAATATAATCTATCTATCTATCAATCTATCCATCTATCCATGTATCGGTCTATCTATCTATCTATCTGTCTATCTATCTATCTTGCTAATTATCTATCCATGTGTCTGTCTATCTATTTATCTATATATCTATTATATCTTGCTAATTATCTATCCATGTATCTGTCTATCTATTTATTTATCTATCTATCTTGCTAATTATCTATCTATCTATCTATCTATCTTGCTAATTATCTATCAATGTATCTGTCTATCTATCTATCTTTTCCATCTAATCTATTTTATACGACAAAAGACAACAAAGTCTTTGGATCTCTTCCAAATCTCTTCCGAAGTCACACTGGTCTTAAGGAAAACTCGCATACTTATTGTATATGTATACACGCAGATGGAGTGTTCAGACAATTAGTCCAGTCAAGCGGATGATTAGATTCGAAGAAAACTGATGGCAAGTCATACATGCTTTGTTCTGCCATAAACTTTCATAAGTTGCAGTATAACATTTTTAAATTAAACGCACGATGGGTATCGGATAGGTGAAGTTGTCGTTTTAATCTACAAGGTCATTAACGTCTGGACCATGTTGTTTGCTATACTAATTAATTGAAGTCATTGGACCTAGGAATATTTACACACCATCAATTAACCCTCATGAGCCGCAAGAACTTTGCTTATAGAGGAGTTGCAATCTATCTGTCTATCTATCTATCTATCTATCTATCTATCTATCTATCTATCTATCTATCTTATTGAATGTATAACATGTTATAGCATGTATATTTTCTTTTCATGTTGACACTTGTATCAAATTTATATTTATATTAGATGTCGATAAATGACATTACTACATATTGCACAGGTTCCATATTTAATTAAATCTTTCTTAATTAGACATGGAAGTTGTGGAAAATGATCCATTCAGGTAAAGAGAAATGCCTGACCTATGCATCAGTACTACCTTAATGTACCTTGATATCCATGTGAGATATATGTATGTATATATGTATATAGATGTATGATTTCTGTATGTGAAGTATGCTTTTTTTTATAACTGTATTTATGATGCTAAAAAATAAACTATCTATCTATCTATTATGCAATAAAGTCACCACCACAAGTCAGAAGCAAATGCACACGCTGACGAAGGAATTTCACACCATGCAGTTTACAGAGAAAAAAGAGAAGTAACAACTTTCAAGGTCAGTGTATGACCATAATTACCGAGATAGTGAAGTCTTCTTGTGTAAAATATGGATTTCTTAAGTGGAAATGCAGGATACATGTATTCTGGCCCAATTAATAACATACATCAATGACACAAATGTGAAGCCCCATTATCGAATATCATAGTTTACTGTAATTAAAGTTTACTAAGTGTATTATCATGCTGCATTCATGCAGACTACCACCCCAGGATAAATGAGAGCTTCTTAAAATTCCCGAGTGGTGGCGCGGTTGTTAGAGCGATACTGCCGCCGTCTGTGGGTGAATATTCATAAATTAACAACCAAAGTTATCTATTCCGTAGAAGATTCGATTTTTTAGCAACACTCCCTATGTGTCCATTGTCTTCAATTTAATATTGTGTGGTTTAATGGCAATCATGTCTTGCATTATATGCTGAATAACATCATGCCGGTCTTGGAAGAGTGAGAACCAAGTGACCCTGACCTCCGTTCGCTGCTGTGAGGCAATCAGAATTCTTCATTGTTATCCAGCATGGTTGTATGTTGTACAGCGGCAGAGTATATTGGTTAGCTGCTAAGTGTGTTGGACAGTGTATGTTGTACAGCTGGAGAAAATAAGCAATGGTGTATGGAGACATGAGGTGTGTCGTCCAACATAGTTTTGTGGGATTCAATATAATTTTTCCTCATCCCACAAAACTCAATGTTGGACTCCTTTCCACTATTGTTATAATAGAGTAGACTCTTCTTGGATCCATGGTTACACTGGGACTAAGCCCTCGAAGGTCCTGGGCCTCCACGCGGCGAGGGTGGAAACACTTGGGGTGAAGTCCTCTATCCCCAGTGGCTAAAACAGGACCGTGCGCATTGCACAAGCTGCTCCAGCTTTACAGGAGGGTGTGTCCCCTACCATACAGGGGAAACAAAAATGAATATGTCCGAATCGACAATTTCAGACCGGCTCGCACGTCCCCCGGGTGAACAAGGTGCGCGTCCCTCAGCGGTAAACCAGGCTGAGGTCGAAAAATTGGCTACTGGTTCCAGACAAAGTAAACGTTTCCGCTCATCTACAGATGATGCCAATCCAAGTACAACTTATGATGTTATATCTACGCCATGGCCTAAGTTTCTTGTTGTTACTGGCAGTGACGATGGGTTTTCCCGTCTCTCAGCCATAACAATTTGTCGAACGTTGAAAGAAAGTATTGGTTTCGTTGAAAATACGAGAAGGCTCAGGAGTTCATCCTTGCTGGTGCAGGTTGCCCACAAGGACCAATCGTTAAAATTGCTGGAGCTGAGGGCCTTTGCGGGTACCCCTGTAAAGGTGGAGCCCCATCGGTTCTTCAACTCTTGCAAGGGGGTTGTGACATCTCATGAGAGCAGTCTCTGCTCCGATGACGAACTGAGGGACTGGCTGAATGACTACAATGTCATCCACATTCACCGCCAGCCCCCCAGATATTCACGACAGCTACTGACTCTGACCTTTGATGGCACAGTGTTGCCTGATAGGGTCAGCATAGGGTTCGAGTGGTGTAGGGTACGTCCCTACATCCCGAACCCAAAACGATGTTATAATTGCCAGCGATTTGGCCATTTTAGCGGCTCCTGCCGCGCCAAAGCAACCTGCGCCAATTGTGGGTCACGGGAACACGTTCATTCCCGTGACTCACCATGTCAGAAACAGTCATATTGTGTTAATTGTGGAGGTGATGGGCCAGCCTATCACCGTGGCTGTCCCAAATGGCAGCTAGAGAAAGAGATCCTGAAGTTAAAGACCACCAAGGATATCTCCTTTCCCCAAGCACGCCGTATAGCTGAACAGGCTGCTGGGGCAAGTTATGCCTCAGTCCTGTCTCAGATGGCTGGACCTAGATCTCCTTCACCCAGATCATCGCCCAGGCGAAGGATTGACCTAGATCCTAATTATAATTATTCCAAGGCAGGGCAAAGCTTGCAGAAACATAAACCAGAATCTAAGACTTCACAGGCAGACGATCACCTCGCAAGAATAAAGCAGCATGCTATAGATGTCGGAAAAGGACATCTTGTAGCTCCATCGGTTAGTGCGTCACAACTTAGTGTACCCTCACAAGGTGCACCTTCTGGCGTTGAGTCGGAAGAGATACACCAGCCGATGGAAGAGGAGGCAGGGACTACCACCATCCCTAGGCCTTAACGGGAGGGGGCAATTGATAAAAGATCAATTGTTCCCAAAAGACCCCCCCTCATCAGAAAAACACTAGAAAAATCTAGTGCACTGAGCTTCATAACACCACCATCTAAGCATGGTGGGGCCCTCAAAAAGATCTTAACACCAAAAGAGGCAGCGACTTTGAAGAAAAAGTGAATATTCATACAAATTCATACCATGCACTACAGATTTTACTATGATAATATTAAACTCTTTTAACTAATTCATGGACAGTATCATTCAGTGGAACTGTCGAGGTTTCAGAGCCAACTTCGATGAAATAGGTTGCATGGTCCAAGACTTAAACCCTAGTGTTTTCTGTCTACAGGAAACATTTCTGAAACCTCCAAATAGTTTTAAACTGAGAAACTATCATATGTATAATACATATGGCAATATTGCCCACGATAGAGCCACTGGTGGCTCATCAATTTTAGTTAAAAATGGCATCATTCATACCCATATTGCTCTTAACACTAACCTTCAGGCTACAGCAGTTCGTCTGAACCTGAATAAAACATTCACCATATGTTCCTTATATATTCCTCCACCCTTTCACCTTACAGCCAGTGATTTGCATAACCTTTACAATCAACTGCCTGAACCGCGTCTTATCCTAGGAGATTTTAACAGCCATAACCAATTGTGGGGAAGCACTTCCCACAACAACAAAGGAAAAACCATTGAAGATTTTCTCAATGACCACACCCTTTGCTTGTTCAATGATGGTTCACCTACATATCTTCACCCAGGTCATGGAACATTTTCAGCGATAGACCTTAGTATATGTGATCCAGCGCTATTTCTGGAATTTGAATGGAGAGTATTAGAGGACACTCACGGCAGTGATCACTTTCCTATTGTCCTACAAAACGTAGAAGGTACAAGAGAAGTGGGTCAACTCCGATGGAAGTTGCATAAAGCGGATTGGACCTCCTTCGAAAAGCACTGCTTAGAAACGATTACTATGTCTCATTATAGGAATTGTAATAATCTCGTTGAAGATTTTACTGATGATATTACTGATATAGCCAATAAAACAATACCGATGACAAAAAATAATTCTAAACGTAGTGCAAGACCTTGGTTTGATGACGAAGTAAGAGAAGCTATTAAAAACCGTAAGAAAGCCCTCAGAATTTTTAAATCACAGCCGACCATCAACAATCTGAATAATTTTAAGTGCCTGAAAGCCAAAGCGCGTAGAATTGTCAGGCAAAAAAAACGTAGTTGCTGGAGAGACTATGTCTTCAGACTCACTGAAAGAACTCCTAGCAATAAAGTCTGGAAAATGATTAAGAAGATTGAAGGAAAGAACCTAGCTTCGCATGTAAGCATTCTAGAAGTGAATGGAGAACATCTCTCCTCACCAGAACAAATATCAAACGGGTTAGGAGAACAGTTTGCATACAACTCCTCATCGGAGAACTATACGAGAGAATTTCAATGTTATAAGGCTCAAGCTGAGAGATTAACCTTAAATATACAGTCTGATAACAGCGAAGATTATAACTCCTACATCACCTTAGAAGAACTTCAGAAGGTCATCTTAAAAGCGACTGACTCTGCAACAGGCCCTGATAATATACATTATCAAATCTTAAAACACCTACCTCAATCCTCTTTAAAAACATTACTGTATATCTTTAATCAAATTTGGGAGAAGGGATGTCTTCCATCCCTGTGGAAACAAGCCACGGTCATCCCAATTCCCAAGCCGGGGAAGGATCATAGTGATCCTATGAATTATCGACCAATAGCCTTAACCAGTTGTCTATGTAAGACAATGGAGCGAATTGTTACTGATAGACTGGTTTGGTTCCTGGAGTCGAACCAGCTTATTACAGAGTTCCAATCTGGATTTCGCCGTCACAGGAGCACATTAGATCATTTAGTCAGACTGGAAACTTATGTTAGAGATGCTTTCATTAACAGAGAACACGTAGTAGCCATATTCTTTGACCTAGAAAAAGCTTATGACACTACATGGAAATATGGAATAATGAAAGATCTCCACGACTTAGGGCTTCGAGGTCGCCTTCCAGTTTTCATCGGATCCTTCCTACAGGATCGCTTCTTTAAGGTCCGAGTGGGATCAACGATGTCAAGCCCCTACTCTCAGGAGAATGGAGTCCCTCAGGGTAGTATTCTCTCGCCCACCCTCTTTAACGTCAAAATCAACAGTATAGTAAATTCCATCTCAGAAAATCTCATGTCGTCCCTATATGTTGACGATTTCCTCATTGCATATCGTTCCAGATATATGCCAACCATAGAACGACAACTGCAATTAAATTTGAATAGGATTCACAAATGGTCACTCGAAAATGGCTTCAAGTTCTCTAAACAGAAGACAGTTTGTCTGCCTTTCTATTACTTACGATCAAACCATCCAGATCCATCACTAATAATTGACAACTGTCAAATAAAAGTGGTGAATGAAACAAAATTTTTGGGTGTACTCTTTGACTCCAAATTGTCTTTCATTCCGCATATCAAAGCACTGAAAGCAAAGTGCCTGAAATCAATGAACCTCCTTAAAGTAGTGAGCAAATATAATTGGGGTGGGGACACAACGGTCCTCCTTCGTCTCTATCGAGCAATTACTCGTTCTCGACTTGATTATGGTTCTGTGGTATATGGCTCCGCCAGACCATCTTATCTAAAATGCCTGAATTCTGTACATCATCAAGGGTTGCGACTAAGCTTAAGAGCTTTTCGTACATCTCCTGTAGAGAGCTTATATGTACTGGCAGGGGAACCTCCACTTTCCCTTCGTCGTATCAAGTTATCCATGCAATACATACTAAAAGTAGCTTCAACTCCAACAAATCCAACATATGATGTAATATTTCATCCAAAATACATGCATCATTATGAATCTCGTTCAAACGCCATTCGACCACTGGGATTACGCACGAAATTCTATCTTGAGGCTGCAAAAATTGATACTACAATCATTGCCGAGACGGAAGTACCACCCATTCCGCCATGGATTCTCCCAGTCCCGAAAGTTATACTGGATTTGGCAGAGCTTAAGAAAAGCGAAACCAATCCGGTAGACTATCAAAACCTATTTTATAGTTTAAGGTTTAAATACGAATCGTACAAATTTCTATACACAGATGGCTCAAAAATGGAAAGACGAGTAGGCTGTGCAGTCACTTCTTATAAAACCGTTATAGCTGAATGTCGTCTTCCAGACCACTGCTCAATATACACTGCAGAATTAACAGCTATTTACCTTGCCTTAAAGAACATCGAGGACTCAGAATCAGATCGTTATGTTATCTGTTCTGATTCAAAATCTGCTCTTCAAGCAATCCAAAATAAACAACTTGATAACCCTGGGATCTTAGATGTTCTGATTAAGTATTTCTATCTTCACGAATACAAAGACATAGTATTCTGCTGGATTCCTGGACACGCTGGCATTGAAGGGAATGAAAAAGCAGACCTGGCAGCAAAAAGGGCTCTTACAAAAGAGATAACTGATTTTACCATTCCATACACTGATTTTAAAATGACTATAAAATCTTTTATCATGTCTTGCTGGCAAAGACAATGGAATGAATGTAATAACAACAAGTTGCATTCAATCTTACCTTGCATTCAAAATAAAATACCGAGTAGGTTCAATACTCGCAAAGATCAAGGAATATATCACAGATGCCTCATAGGACATTCAAGACTTACACATTTACACCTTTTAGTCAATGAACCGGCACCGGTATGCCAGAGTTGTCGGTGCCCCCTAACAATCAAACATATTTTATTAGATTGCAGCCACTTACAACGCTTTAGAAGACCTTTGTTTCAAGCTAATACCTTACAACATCTCTTTACTAGATATCCAACCCAGACAATTATTGATTTTTTATATGCTTCTGGTTTCTACTACCAAATATAGATAATCAATCTTAACCTAGAGAGCCTCTACATAGCCCACTCAGGTGCTGATGAGGCGTTAAACAATAACTCACACACACACACACACTGGGACTAAACATTGAGCAGTAAAAATATATATTATAGCCAATTTCATGGAATTGGAAACCAATCTCGCAGACTTGAAAGCTGAACTCCAGATGACGTCATGTGAATCCAGGACTACCATTGGTATAATGCAGTCCCTCAACCAATAAGAGTCCTGGACTCACATGACGTCATCTGGCGTTTAGTTTCCAAGTGTTATGATCATTGTTGGTGTCCAAGTCTATGAAATTGGATGTAACCAAACAAGACACATCTGGCACTTGCTTTGTAAGAAACGATTGTCCAAAAAGTACCAATGGTTTGTCATCAAGCCTTGCACATTGTCATGATAAGCATGAGTATGTGATTAGTGTGTGACAAACCAGCACAGAAGCTGCACTCTATATTTGCCAGCTTTATGTTCTGTTGAACAGACACTAGTGTGAATCAGGTGATTACCAAGACCTTACAGACAAAGCAAGTTGTCACTTCTGTTTCTGGGTCCTCTCTTACCTTAAGTTAGTTAAGCCCTTTTTTTCTTAGATGGAATAGCTGCCAAGATCAGTAATCACCAGTTTAGCAACGCTCTGTTAATCTATATACAGCCTTGCCTTGAGCAATATGACAAAATAATTGGTAAATAATTTTTGTATTATCACTAGCCTCATTAATTTTTAACACTAGGTAGTAGAGAGCTAGGTGTATGGAGAGTTAGGTGTAGGGAGAACTAGGTGTATGGAGAGCTAGGTGTATCGAGAGCTATGTGTAGGGAGAACTAGGTGTATGGAGAGCTAGGTGTATAGAGAACTAGGTGTAGAGAAAACTAGGTTTAGGGAGAATTAGGTGTAGGGAGAACTTTTAGGTGTAGGGAGAGCTAGGTGTATGGATCACTGGGTGCAGGTAGAGCTATATAGAGGGATATGGTGGTGGGTGGGGTGGGATTAGGGCTCTACGTCCTGTATTTCTGCACCAGTTGGGCTAATTAGGACAGGCAGAGACCATGGCAATGAGACAAAGGATGAAACAGCCATCCAACTTAGGCTCGACCGGGAATCGAACCCAGGACCCAGCGGTTGGAAGCCCAGAGCGCTACCTCTGAGCTAGGCCCTCGCCCTATAGAGAGATAGGGAGCACTAGGTGTAGGAAACACTATAGGGTAGGGAGCATTAGTTGTATGGAGCACTACATGCAGGGAGAGCCACATGAAAAGTAGCACTTGGTGTAGGGAGCACTAGGAGTAGGAGGCTCTAGGTGTAAGGAGAGTAAAGCTAGAGAGACAAGAGTCTGCAGTTCAAAATCTTCACCCACAGAGTTACCACCCTTGCCACAAGGAGGGTAACACTGTGTGTGAAGTCCTTGAACCTCAAAGACACGTTGTAGCATAGAGCCAGCATCCCATTATTATGATGAATGGATGGATTAGGGCTTTATGACATTTACGTCCTGTATTTCTGCACCTGTTGGGCTAATTAGGACAGGCAGGGACCATGGCAATGAGATGAAGGATAAAACAGCCATCCATCATATAGGCTCAACCGGGAATTGAACCCGGGACCCAGTCAATTACTAATCAAGGTCAAGTCGAGGCATCTGCAAATTCCATATTGGCCAGCTCTGCTGAAGATCCCAGGTTCCATCCCTGGCCCCCGTTACTCTTCTTGAGCTACATTGCAGTTGGATTTTGTTGCATGAAACGTTAAATTGGAGTTGTCTTGTACTCAGTGCCTATGCTGAGGCAAGTACAAGACCCACCCATGGGGCAAATATGTAACATGGTGTGGACTCCAAGCTTTATCATCTCATCATTATATGTCTGCCTCTGGCAGCTGGTCATATAAGTTGACGAAGCTTCAGACCCAGTAGCACTGAGACATTGAACATTAATAAAGCAACTGATGCACGTAGTGAATGAAGTTTGAAACAATGTCTGTTGTAAAAAATTCCTACAAAGTTACAATGTAAGTCCAGTGGTTGGTCAGGTTGGCCAAGTGGTCAGAAGCAATAGCTGCAGGCAGTTGAAGGTCAGAAGTTAGCAACCTTAGGACCGCAGGAAGTGTCTGCATGATGGGTCCTGATGGTAAAAGTACAGCCTGACCACCAAACGACTGACATCTTAAGAGGCCAAGAAGCCGGGGGCTCAGCAGCCCCATCACAATGTCCATCCTCATCATGCCATTATGTGCCTTAACCAAGTTAGCTCTCGCCCAACACAAATTGCCAGCGACAAGACCAAACACCTCCCAGCGCCCCTAACAAGGTTCTTGCCAAAGGTCCTCCTGACACACCAAAAAGGTCAATATTATTCCAAGGGCCAAGACCATCTCCCCTTGGCACTTCCCATCTGCACATATCCTAACATGTAGAAGGATGACAAGAGATGACATCAATTTCACTAGTGGGGGTCAGCTGGTGAAACAGTTGTGAAGAGTTTGGTGGTTTAATTTGGTGGCTCCAGTGCACTCAAAGGCGGTTGCAGTACAGCACGTAAAACAATCACCACCTATACTTAACTTACAAGACTAAAATTTAATAAGTGACCCACTGCAACCTTTTACTGCTGTCCAGAAATACCTTGCCACTGGGTGCTTTGAGGCGACTCAATCATAATTGGCATGTTATGTTTGATCGTTACACCCATATATGCTCCCATTTTCCTCCTATTCCACATAAATTCACACAATACAGCTGTAATAAAATTTAACCGAACTTACGTTATCAAAATTTAAACAATTCTGAAGATGCAGTAGCAGCCCCCAGGCGGCACTGTCTGTATTCATAAAGGTAATATAACTGGTGACCCCTGGTGGACAGTACATTGGTGACTAATGCTGCAGTGAGATACAAAGACATTACTGCAACCAATAATTGGAGTTCAGTTATTATGGCTTTAGGGGAAGCTCACTGGCATTAATGAGAAGTTACTTGAATGAAAGACATCAATATGTATTTTTTAATGTGTACAAATATGAACAGCTACCAATAACTACAGGTGTTCCGCAGGGGTATGTTTTGACATCCCTGTTGTTTCTAATTTACATGAATGATATTGTTTATTCCACCAGTTGTTTCAATCCTATTATATATGCAGACCACACAACTTTAAATTATTTCAATAGTAATGGTATAATAGATTCAGACACACTAATTAGTCTGGAGTTAAGAGAATCTCCATGACTGGTTAAAAGTTAATGTTATCCCTTTATGCAGACAAAAAAAAAAAGGCAATTATATTCTTTAAACCACAATATAGAGTTTTAATTCCTAAATTAAAAATTGCTGACAATGAAGTTGAAACGAAATTAAATTTTCTTGGGTTCGTTATTGACCAAAGTATGAATTGGAATAAGCATCTTAACTCAATTTCTAAGAAAATTTCAAAAGTTATTGGTGTATTATGCTGCCTTAAGAATTAATTACCACAGAAAATACTTTTAACTACTTATAATTCACTGATTTTACATTTTAATTATGAGATATTGTTATGGGGGAAATAAATTGAACAGCTAGTTAAGTTGCAGAAAAAGGTGATGCAGATTATTACAGGAAGTCATCACAATTGTCACACAGAGCCATTATTCAAGCAATTAAGAGTGTTGAAAGCCACCCACCTATGTGCACTGCATGAACTCAAATTTTGCTAAAAACTTGAAAATGATCTTCTTTATCCTTATTTTAGTTCAATGTTTATTAAAAACAGGCACTCAAATAATTTTCAGCTTCCCAGGGTTAAAAATTTTTTTGCTAAAAACTGTCTTCGTTTTAGAATACCATTCTTGTTTAACAGTACATCTCCATCTATCATCCATAAGATTTAAGGTCACAGCAAAAGTGTTTTCTCTTTCTATGTTAAAAATCATTACCTTAGTACACCTGTACAGTAAGAAATGCTACTTCAGAGCAGCATTAGCATGTGGATTTTGCAAGGAAATCATTTGTTTTTAATTGTACGTCTTTAATTGTACATGTCTGGACTTAAAACATGTACAGGTGCTACTATTGTCACTGATATAGGTACTTATTCTTATACTATCATTACCATTTATAGTTTAGTGGTTTTTACTTATTTTAAATACATATAAATTTGTCCCAGTATCGCTTCCCTTTCACTTTTCACCAGATTTAAGTGGTTTATGATAAATTGGTTATTGTTGTTTTTGTACCTGAGAGGTTGACTCTTGAGAAGAGTCCCTCCTCACTTGTAATCTGAATCTGAATCTAACATTAGGACCAATGCGTCCCAATCACTGTGTGCAAAGGATTTTGTGAGACTTGCCTCTTACCATGAAAACGTCCAGCTCTGGAATGTCAGTTTGCTTCAGGTTCATCCAGAATTCTCAACTCCAACCACTGCATCCTGTGCATCACATGAGCCAACTGCGGGATCTTCAGTTCCACCCAAGACTGAAGCGAGATGCATGACAACAAAATCCCCGGCAATGGTGGTGGATTAGGGCTTTACGTCCTGTATTTCTGCACCAGTTGGGCTAATTAGGACAGGCAGAGACCATGGCAATGAGACGAAGAATGAAACAGCCATCCAACTTAGGCTCGACCGGGAATCGAACCCGGGACCCAGCGGTTTGAAGCTCAGAGCGCTACTTTTGAGCTAGGCCCCCACCAACAAGACAGGAAGTCATCCATACAACAATCAATGAATCGCCAAAGAGAAAAGCCAGTGACTGGGAGGAGACTAAGATCGAGAAGATGTGTAGGAAAGTTGGTATATCATATGAAGCAGCACCACCAGTCGAGTCAGCCAATGACAAGTTTCAGCGTCGTAGGAAAATGATGAATCAAATTAGGTCAAAAGAAAAGCAATTCAACATTCAATTGAAAGACCTACCCGATGAACCCCCCAAGAGCAATGATTCAAAATTTGATAAAGCCATGGATGCAATAAGACACTTCGAATTAGAACAAATGTCTTATGGTATTAATTTCTGCAATGTCTGTGCAGAAATAAACATTGATGACAAGAAAAATTCGGAAAATCTGTGTAAAAGATGCAAGAATGACAAAAATGATATCAAGATGTTTTCAGCTGAAAATAAAATGAATCCCGGTGAAGCACCTGAAGAAATGCAAGATTTAACAATGGTTGAAGAGCAGCTGATATGCAAGATATCGCCCTGTATAAGTGTTCACATGCTGAAGCATGGAGGTATCGGTACATCTGGTCATTGCGTTACCTTTCCACAGAGCGTAAATGAGCCAGCCAATATATTTCCAAGATTGCCATCAGAGATCAATATGGTAAAAGTAAGACGAGCTGGAAGAAATGATACATCAAGGGAATTCAATGTGAGGAGAAAGAAGGTGCAAAATGCTCTAGAATGGTTGAAGGTGAATCATCCAGTATACTCAGCTATAGAAATTAGTTCTGAGCGTTTGAATTTGCTTCCAGAAAATGATGAAATTGAGACCATCACTGCCAACGTCAATGAAAGAACTACAGATGATGGGCCTGCAGTGCAACAGGTAGATCCTGAAACAACTGATGATGAGCAGTCTTATTCTGGCGTTCTTTTAAATGACGTTCCCATTGATGTAAGGCAAGAAGTTGAGAAAATAGTGGCAGATGCAGTCGGACCAAATCATGGTCCAGTGACACAAAATAGATTAGGAAACATCAGTATACCCTGGCCAACCAGAGAAAACACTCCAGTGTCTGAGTATTGCACCAGGAATTTCTTTATTTTGGCTTTTCCGGCACTCTTCCCTCATGGAATTGCAGATTTTCACGTGAATTGACCACGCACATGTGTTTCCATGGCCAATTGGGCTCATCATCTATTATGGTTTCAAGATGGCAGATTTGCCAAACACCCATACTTTAAGTTTGTGGTGCATAATATTATTCAAAGAAGGAGAGCCCAAGAGAACAGCAATTTCATCATCAGCCAACAATTAGGAGGAGGTCATATTACTGCTGAAGAAATTAAACCGCAACTACAAGAAGGGAATAACAGCATAGTTAATAAAATTTTGTATTTTTCAGCATCTTTGAGAGGCAGTCAGCAATATTGGAATCAAAGATGCAAAGAGCTACGTGCTCTGATCCAGTACAAAATATACCAAGGTCATGGTTTGCCATCATTTTTCACCACAGGTAGTTGTGCTGAATTTTATATGAAGCCCCTCAAACAATTACTCAGTAAATATATCCAGCAGTCAACAGGTAAATGTGTCAATTTAGACGACAAATCAACTATGTTTAAAGCTGTGCAAGGAAACTCCCACATCGTAGCAAAATACTTTGAATTGAGAACGAAGTGCTATTTTAACCAAGTCATGGGGCCAGTGTTCAGAGTAGACAGTTATTGGTATAGACAAGAATTTGCTAAGAGTCACGGGATGATTCACTGGCATGGCCTGGTATGGCGCAAAGACAAAGAACCCCACAAATCACTTCATAACTGGACAACATCCGGTTTGAGTGATGACGAGTGCGCAGAACGGCTTGCGAAGTGGGCAACAAGTGAATTGCAATTGACTGCATCACATCCTGCAGGAAAAGATGAAGAAGGTCAATCAAGGAAGAATCTGTGGCCCCCACCAGAAGGAACAGCTCCACCACCTCTAGCGGAAAGAAATCCCTTGGTGAAACTCTTGTGGGATGTTAGTACTTCAAATAAATCCATTATGGAAGATTACTTACTGCTGACCAACAGGTTTAACATCCACAGGTGCTCCAACTACTGCCTCAGAAAATTTGGTAAGCAGTGAGCTTGCAGAATGGAGTTTGGCACAGAAACCTGGGAAACCACTGCGAGAGAAACCGGCTCTGGTCAAAGACAGGAATGGCTGTCTACGTTTGGAAATGACCAGAGATCATCCCCTATTAGTCCAACACTCCAGGTACCATACGCAGGGCTGGCGGGCCAATGGTGATCTGTCAGTAATTCTGTCAAAGAGTGGTGTAGAAAACCCCAGTGTTGATGACATCATGGCTACTGAGAAGTATATCACAGGTTACGCCTGCAAAGGCAATGAAGGTACTGGTGCTCTAGGAGATTTGTTTCAAGACATTGCAGAAAGTGCTGATGAGAACACAACTGGATCAACATTAGTGTCAAGGTTCTTGATGAACACCATCAAACGAGACATCTCAGCAGTTGAAGCGTCGTACGACTTGGCCTTCGGCTATAATGAATAGCTTCGCTTATTCCTGGCATTTACAGCTACATATATCACCACTGTGCTATCGATATATATGTCAATATTGCAAAAAGTGGCTTTCATTTTCCAATGGCTGCAAGTCATCAGCAATACAAGACATCAAATGCTGCAATATATCAAAATATTCCCCTTCCATAGGGGTATCATGTTAAAATTATGCACTCTTGTTTACAACATTTACGACATGTATGATTGTGGCAATAAAAACCAGGTCATGTTGCCACCATGGTTGAAGATGAAGATGCAATATTTGTGTCATCTGTCAGATCGAAATTAACTGATTTTCTACAGGTTATGGGCCCAGGAACGCTAGATATGGACGGCTAGGAAGTCCCGGAGCATACTGTGGATTCATTGTGTGTTATTGCTGCAGTCTGATAGCCGGAAAGTAACTTTTATGTGGATTTAAAAGTTGGATCATTTTTGGCGGAAATTGGCTGAATAATGACGGCAAGTACAGTGAAAACCTGGAGTTTGCAGTGTAGAATGGCTCTTATGAAGGATGGACTTTGGGGCATTGTTGATGGGTGGTGGTGGATTAGGGCTTTACGTCCTGTATTTCTGCACCTGATGGGCTAATTAGGACAGGTAGGGACCATGGCAATGAGACGAAGGATGAAACAGCCATCCAACATAGGCTTGAGCGGGAATTGAACCCGGGACCCAGTGGTTGGAAGCCCAGCGCGCTACCACTGAGCTAGGCCCCCACCCCGCATTGTTGATGGGATTGAGGCAAGACCTCCACCAGAAAATGCTGAACGAGTGGCTGTGTAAAAAGAAGTGGGACAAAGCATTGGTTATCATTGTCTTGTCAATTAAACCCTCTCTCTTGTATTTGGTGGAAAATCCTACTAGTCCAATAGAAGTGTGGGAATAACTGGCTGATCAATTCCAGAAAAAGACCTGGGCAAATAAGCTACACCTAAGGAAGAAGCTGTATTCATTGCGACTGAAGGAGGGAGGATCAATGCAGGAGCACATTAGGCCCATTACTGAAACTTTCAATGGATTATTGGTAATTGGTGATGTAGTGGGTGGGTGGGTAGGTAGGTAGGTAGTGTTATTGTTTAACGCCTCATCAGCACCTGAGTGGGCTATGTAGAGGCTCTCTAGGGTAAGATTGATCATCCATAGTTGGTAGTAGAAACCAGAAGCATGCAAAAAATCAATAAGTGTCTGCGTTGGATAGCTGGAGCAGCTTGTGCAATGCGCACTGTCCTGTTTTAGCCACTGGGGATAGAGGACTTCACCCCAAGTGTTTCCACCCTCGCCGCGTGGAGGCCCAGGACCTTCGAGTTTACCTGAGTCGTATAATGTGCTGGTAACTGCTTTGGAAGCTAATGCAGAGGTACCCAAGATGGAAGTTGTAACGAAGCGATTACTCCATGAGGAGCAGAAGAATTCTGGCAGTGATTTGTCGCAAGAAAGTGAGAAGGTGATGATGGTAAAGCGCCCAAAAGCTTAAGGACCAAAATGCTATCGGTGCCACCAATTTGGACATTTCAAGCGTGAATTGACCTACAATGAAAGAAGATAGGAAGCCTAATGATAAAGCTAAAGGAAAGGCCAAAGCGCACAATACCCAGAAAAAGGATGACAGTGACTCGGATGAGTGTTTCGGGACTGACAGTGGTTCATGCATTTTCTGTCCATGGTTCTGGAACAAATGATTGGATTATAGACTCTGGAGCTACTTGCCATATGTGCAGTGTCAAATCTATGTTTGATGATTATATTCCTTTGGAGAAACCCCAAAATGTAACATTGGGAGATGGACGGGCCTTGAATGCTTTAGGGCATGGAACTGTTACACTTGAAGTGGAGCTGTCACATGGTGCGGTGAGGAAATGTAAACTCAGTGATGTGTTGTATGTTCCAGATCTGACATACAATTTACTTAGTGTTGTAAAAACGACTGACACTATGAAGAAAGCTGTGTTCACTAGAGAAGGATGTGAATTCCTGAATGCTGAGGGAAAACTTGTTGCTACAAGGAGAAAGGTGGGAAAGTTGTACTACCTTAACCTTAACACAGGGAGGTGAGGTGTCAAGAGGAGCTATGGCACAAGAGATACGGACATTTGGGAGTTCAAAACATGAAGAGAATTGTACAGGAGATGGTGATAGGTCTGAACTATGACATGTCTAATAATTTTGACACTTGTGGTCCGTGTGCTGAGTGAAACTCCATCGTTCGAAGTTCCCAAATGGTGGTGGAAAACAAAGCAACTCTGTGTTGGGATTGGTACACACTGATGTTTGTGGAAAGACGAGTGCTAAATCAATGAGTAGTTGTGAATACTTCGTGACTTTCATCGATGATAAAACTCGTTATACTTGGGTATATAGTCTGAAAGAGAAGAGTCAGGTTTTCCAGTGTTTTCAGGAACGGAAAGCCATGGCAGAACTGTTAACTGGTCAGACACTCAGAGAAGTGATAATAGTGGCGAGTATACATCAAAGAAATTTGAGTTTGCTCAGGAAGAAAGGAATCCGACATGAACTCTCGGTGCCTAAGAACCCTGAGCAAAATGGGGTAGCCGAGAAGATGAATAGAACCATAGTGGAAACAGCTCGTTGCATGTTGGCAGAGGGGCAACTGCCACATAGATTCTGGGCGGAAGCAGTGTCGACAGCTGTCTATTTGAGAAATAGGAGTCCAACAGTGGCCAGGAAGGAGTCACACCATTTGAGGCTTTGCTCGGAGAAAAACCACGAGTTGACTCACTCAGAGTGTTTGGCGTATGCCCACATACCTAAAGATGAGAGGCACAAGTTCGCCTCGAAGGCTCGGAGATGCATTCTTCTTGGATATGGAGAGAACGCCAAGGGATACAGACTGTATGATATGGCACGTGGGAAGGTTATCAAAAGTCGTGTTGTTATATTTGACGAATCTAGACCAGGAATCGAGAAGGAATTGGGAATTGAGAAGGAGCCTGAAAGATCCGTAAGCTTACATTGACTCAGATGAAGAAGATGGGTCAGGTCAAGATCAAACACTGATGCAGGATCCAACACAGACCCCAAGACCGGTGCGTGAGCGGCGACCGCCAGACATGTACGGTGAATGGGTGAACTCGGCGTGTGATGAGCCAGAGCCTGTCACTGTACGTCAAGCGTTGAGTGGGCCAAATAAAGACGAATGGCAACACGCAATGAAAAGGGAAATGTGTCATCTGTCAGATCGAAATTAACTGATTTTCTACATATCATTGTGTTGAGTTTCATGCCTGTGTCTCATTTCTCATTTCTTTGAACTCAAGTGTGTGTGTGAGTTATTGTTTAACACCTCATCAGCACCTGAGTGGGCTATGTAGCTCTGAACTCAAAAGGCTGTCAATCACCAACAGATAAAGATATCAAATGCTCCAGTATCTCAAGATGTTCCATTTGTCCAGGTCTATCATTGTGCCAAGTTTCATGATTTCTTTCATAAATGCACGATTGGTTTGCTACGCCGCAGCACTATTATAAGTAAATTCAAATCATACCAGCAATGCAACTTGATGCAATGTAAACTTTTAAACTTCAGGTACTGCAGATCCGCGTTCTACAGGGAAGCCACACTGCAGAAAATTTAGCTGGAGAATTGGATAATGCTGTTTTAAATCTTGGAAGTTTCAATCAAAGGTCACTCCAGTTACAACAGATAATGTGGCAAACATGCTGAAGGCATGTGCTATCTCTGACACAATTGACATAAACATCCCCTGCTTTGCCCATGTCGTGAACTTAGCTGCTGAAAAAGGAAACAACACTATCATTCATGCAAGCAAGCATATTGATGCAATTATCAACTAGAATGCACATGGGATGTGCGGAGCTCTGCCGAGGGCACTTCCCTCCCTGAGGTGGTGGTGGATTAGGGCTTTACCTCCTGTATTTCTGCACCTGATGGGCTAATCAGGATAGGCAGAGACCATGGCAATGAGACGAAGGATGAAACAGCCATCATCCAACTTAGGCTCGACCGGGAATCGAACCTGGGACCTAGCGGTTGGAAGCCCAGAGCGCTACCTCTGAGCTAGGCCCCCGCCCTCCCCTCCCTGAGGGTTTGGTGGCAGTATGACGCACCTAGCCCACAATGCAGCCTGCTGGTGGCGTGATTGCAGTGCCCCTGGTGGGCATGGGAGGAATTAGGCGGGCAGGGGAAGACGGCAAAGAATGCACACTGGCAGCGGAAAAGAGGAATTGGGACTTGGAGGGAGGACAGCAACATTATGTGCGTACATAGTAAGGCATGGTAAGGGTCAAAGGGATACATGGTGTACTGGTGGCAACGGCGCTGAGCGTGGGCTTCCTCCAATGGGAATTCCGTTGATGACGTCATACGGCAGTCTCGGGCAATGGCGAGAATAGGTAGAAAGTGAAGGACGCAAACGGGTGTATGAAATGGCTGTGCGTAGAAAAACCAAACAACGAAAAAGGCCCAAAAGCAATAGCAGCCTGTACAAGGGGAATATGTAGCGTTAAACCACGGGATTTAGCGGAAGACAGCATGCAAGTTCTGTTATCACACGCTGAACGTTTTTGCCCGAAGGCGACGTCATCTCGCGAAATCGATGTACTAACAAAAGCTCTCCCCACTCCGTGGGGCAGAGCTAATTATTTCCGAAGAAGTAGCACAGTTGACCTACCAGTGCTTCAAGAAATGCAGGAGAGATTGGAACTGCCTAAACATAGCCTTGTCATGGAGGTCAAGACCAGATGGAATTTCGGTCTATTTATCAAAGGTACCATGTAACTGAATAATATATGATTTTCAAATTTTTTAGGACCATTTTAATTGAGATTTGCTTTGTAGGCCAAAAGCTAATTTTGAAAGTGCAAACTAATTGTGATTTTAATACAAAGTGTTAAATGTACATTTAAATGAATAAACATGTGAAGGTGGATTTAAATATGCTTGCAAACTTTAAAAATTATATTATACCTAAAAATGGAAGAAGGACTATTCTTAAATATGAAGCCAGTTGAACGATACAAAGATTTTTTACCATAAACTGCCCTGAATGTGGTCCATCTTAGAAAACAAAAATGAGGGGCAGGAGTAGCTGTCTACATGGTCAATTCATACCATGATTAGTGCTAGCTGTTTGTCCTCCCAAAAGATGCAATTTCATCTGATGAATAATTTTAACCCAATACAACTATCCATTGCTGTGTCATAGCTTTCCAAAAGTGGAAAAATGTCCAAGCACATGCATCTCCAAAATAGGAGCAAGATGCCCAATTTTTAAAAATTTATATATAAAAACTACTTGGAGATAGGTTCCAAATTTTGTATGTGATCAGCATCCAATACACAGGTACCTAGAAATAATATTCATAAAAATCGGATACGGTCAACTGGGAAAATCCGGAGAGATTTCAGGTGATTTAGCACAGAATGACCCTTGAGATTAAAAGCTGCTCTTGGTGCTTAGAGATGGTCAATGTTGTACGAGGCCCAATAAATGCAGTCAATTCTGCCCAACACATTTGTTCTGACACATTCTTCACTCTTTATTGAGCTAGGAAGAACTGGAGGTGGTTCCTAATCATAAGAAGTCTATCGCTTCCAGAATTTGTAGTAGAATTCGATGCCACTCACAGGCACACATAACAATGCCTTTTCCAAAACACATTTATTTTCTTCATATGCACTTCCAGCATCTCTAGCGAGAACAGTAGGGACACACTGAACACTGCATCTTAAACACATGAAAATATCCAAAACAGGTTGTCACAATTTTAATGAAAATCAAAGGCACATGTATGACAATGCCTTTTCAAACAATCATGGTACATATGAGATGTTTATGATAACCAAAGACTAATAATTTTGGGTGGTGTAATTTGTAATACTGCACATCAATATATTTTACCCTGCTCTATCAGCACTAACATAAACAGCATGAGAAAGCATTGCCAATTACCTTAACCTCAACTTGAATTTGCTTCAACAATCGCTGAAGATTTATTATTTCGTCACCAATACTTGGACAAAAAAGACACAAACAAAACAATGAAAATGTGTTACAAACCAACAGAACCAAGACATGTGCAACACGATCAAGACATAAATACATACATATACATCAATAATGACAGGAAAGTTCAACTTGATAAGACTAGCTCGTTTTAGGATCTAAATTTGATTACACATTATTTCCAGGGTTGGCCATCATAGGTGTAAGTGGAGGTGGCAACAAGTCACAGTCTGTATTTTCTGAATCTAGATCAACTTTGGTTTTGCGTGGCTTCATAATTAGAGGATTATCTCGCAAAACCTTTTGGGTTTCAGCAGTAAATGCTGTCTTGAAGTCCTGCATATCCTGGTGCAATAGTAAAGCTTGGGACATCACCTGATCATGACGCTCCTTCACATCTTTTAGCATTTCTAGATTTCTGTCCATTAGTTTCAATGCTTCACAGCTGTGCAACTTGCTTGGGTCATTTGGGACTGCTTCTCTTGACATGTACCGTTCAAATTCCTCCTCTGTGATGTTTAATGAATCTGCATTCATGCTCTCAATGAAAGCGACAGCACAACACTGCAAATTGAAAGAGCAAATGTTTATGGGTCTTCTTTTCATTACAGTGATTACACATATCACTGGCCTCATTCAAATGAATTATAATATATTATTATTATATATATATATATGTGTATATATTTCATGATATATGTTTACAAACTGCCAAAGAGATAAGAATAGTGATTTCTTAAGATATTAAACACACAACTTTAAATAATCTCATGTCCAAATAGCAAAGAATAAATTCATCCAATCGATTACATTTCCCATCATTTTACCTATAAGTGTAACTAGGGTGACAAATGACCTTTCCTCTATACTTACCAAGTGTGTAAAGTAATAGCCTGCCTCACCACTCATCAAATGGTTTGGATTTGCAAATCTGGTGATGAACTGAATATTAGATTGCAGAAGAGGCGGATTTGCCTTCAACACGATGTAAATCAGAGCAGGCAGGAAGTCATCAGCACTTGCTGGTTCATTATTAGAAGCATTCAGAGCTTCGAAAATTAGCTTGCTACACTGTACTACTGTATGGAGTTTGTCTAAAGGTGCTCTCCTCTGGTCCACTTCGATAATTGCTGCAAACGAAAACCGCATGTTATCGAAAGTAGTTGCAACAAATGAAGGCACATCGCAAGCATCCTAGCAATATTACCTCACTTGCCATTTTAATATGTTACATATTTATAACTTGGGGTACACAGGGTAGAACAACACATCCTCACTCCGTAAATTGAAGTAATTTAATATGCTGCAATTCTCAGGAACTACTGAAACTGCAGCATAATAGTACTAATTCCTACTACACATATTGTAACAACAATATATTCCACAGCACCACCACATTGCATGTATAGTATTGTATACCTGTAATTGCATTATCCACAATGTTTCTCACGCCATCTGTCAGTTCATTAATTCGAGCATCTAGAAGATGAGAAGTAACCCAGTGAAGACTGCGAATACGATCCTGTATTCTGAGATCCTTTTCCTCGTCATCTGTTGTGGGGGGACAAAACATTGCCCTGTATAATCTTGTCATGAGGTACTTCTCAATAAAGTCCATCAATTTATCTGCGGTTTCCCTGTGTAAATCTGAAACAGGTTCATACATAAGCAGAAAGTAACGACAGATCGGAAACAACAAGTATGCAGTAACTGGCTGTAAAATATAATTGTTTGAGTCTTGCATTACCTTTGTAGAGCAAATGACCATCAATCCTGTCACTTATGCCCTGGTAGAAATCTTGGACAAGCTCAGAATGATCATCCACTGGAACCTCTCCCATCATCTGGATTCTGTCTACAAAACTTCGGACCTGTAACAGTTTAAGTATCACCAATCAACAACAGACAATAAAAAACAGTGATACGTCATGCATTAACAAGTTCTATAAACAGTTAAGCAATAACAGACCTGTTTTGAAATGTCCAGCGCAGCAGGTTTTGGAATACTTTTCAGGAATTCCGCAAATTCAGCTCCAACTTTTTGGCTTTCGAGACTAGTGCGTCTGGTTTCACGTCTCACTGGTGGTGTTTGATTATCCGTAGATCTACGGTTGAAAATAGATTTCACAGTTTGCTTTCTCTTGTCTGACTGATGTTTCTTCTTTTCCTCAAATTTGGTGAATGCAGTTGGTGCTTTGTTTAAGCGGGAACTGAAACAATTAATTGATGTCAATGAAAGCAGTTTTGCTTTAATTATAACTTTAACAATCATATGGAATTACTCAATCTCACCTGGCTTGTCTGTCTGAGGAATGATCTTGTTTGGGCTTCTGGTACTCCCTCCAACACTTCGAGCAATAGCCTTGCCATGCAACATTACCATAGAAGCCACAGCCATTCTTGCAGAGCAAATCAGCCTCAGCCAATCTCATGGAGCTTTTGCTCATTGGTCCTTTGAATGCCATGGTGTAATTGGAATGGTTCACACTGGATCTAAATATCAAAATAAACTAAACTGTCGAGCTGTCTGTATTGACATAATAAACTCACTTCCTACAATAATCATATGATAATGTATCGTCCGTGTCATCAATTCACAGCGGCAACGAACATTCTATATTCAATAAAACGCACTAAAGTGTTTACCTGTTATTCATATACTGTTACAATCACGCTCAAACAGTCGATGAATTGGACAAATTCAGGATCGTCATTTACTTATCGATCTTCCTCCATCTTGACATCAGGCACCGCAAGATGGCGTGACCAACACTTCGCTGCAGCAGCGCCACCAAGGCTAGCCCCCAGACTGGCTGAACATTCCGACGGCTTTGATGTGCATTTTACGTATGTGCAAGTGAATATTACCATTATATGAAAATTTAACGATCACAACGACATATTTACAATTACACATACTTTTGATCTCCTTAAAATGAGTCCTTATACTTGACACTTCATGACACTACAGTTCCAATAGGGTATTTAATGCATAATAATTAAATAAATTAGCAAACATTTATGATATGAATATACCTCAGCTGACGCTGTTACATTGTAGCGATGATATATTTTTTCAAACATTTTATTTAATTGGTTATTTTTTTAATAATTTATTCATAACCAGTCCAGGTCATCTAACATATGCCTTGGGAAGAACCAATCTGTGTCTGTCCAAAAGTCTTTTGACAAATCCTGTGTAAGTTCTATGTTATCAATCAGTGAGATGGTGCAATTTTTCCCTGTGAGCCGTGTTGCGAGATTGCATCTATCAGTGTGTGCCAATGACTCGCATGAACTGTCTATGTCATAGATATTTCCTTGTTGAATGTGATATTGGTTATCTGCCACATGGTTAGGAACTTCCATACTGACTGCAAATTGTTAAAAAATATAATAATATAAAACAGAAATATCAGAATTCTACAGAAGCCCATTAATGCTACCCCTCCCAAAGTTTGGTTACGATGTTCATAATGATAATTTTTTTATTACTTTGGCCCAACAAAAATAAGAACAAATTGCTTCTTCTTCCATCTCATGTCTCTTCATAGTGAAGATTCATTCAGTAACGAAAAAGTTTCATTACTTCAAAATGTATTTCCAAAAAGTCGCATTAATTTCGATAGCTGTTAATTTCCAAAGTGCTTCTAACCAAAAAAAGTTGCTATTATAAAAAAAAAGTTTAGTTATACAGTCAAACCTGCTGTAGCGGCAACCTGTTGTATACGGCCACTTCCACATTCCCCGCACTGAAATATCCTTAACCAACCTGCTGTCTACACTCAGCGGGCATGCATTTGCATCCTAGACAGCCATATTTACGACCACAGCATCAATTTAATGGTCTTTAACACACTAAGAAAGCCTTACCTGAAATTGCATACGTGCTTCGACCATTTCCACGTGTTAAAAATTTTCTTTTAAGTATAATGACTTGTAAACAAATATGAAGGTGGTCGAAGCATGGAATCGTAAAACAATTAATTTAACAGGCGCTCAGCCAATCAGACGTGGCGATTCATCAAAAGACTCGCCTACTGAACATTGCAACCATTTTTTTTAGACCAGTAAGTTTTCTTAGTGACACAATCCCTTTAATCATTAAAAAAAGAATGAGTAACCTTTCTGGTTCAAACTTCAACTCCACGGACACACATCATGCAACAAATTTACTATATATACTAACTGAATTTTAAAAATATAAACATCTTACCATTTTGCTGTATTGATCGTGCACTTGTTACAGTTGCTGAGTTAACCTTAAATGTGGAGAGGGGAGTCCCTTTGTAAAGAACCTGAGAGAGCAAATGCATTAACATTCTACAAATCAATGCCTTCTGATGTCGAGTAAATTGAGAAATAATTGCAGTGAGAGAATCCCAACCAACTGATAATTAAAATTAGCAAACAACAACTTGATTGAAATTAAAATCTTGACGTAACTGACATTGAAACTTTACATATTGAATAAAAGGCAACCCACCAATTTATAAGCTACTTCCTTCTTCACAATGGGTCCCCTGATGCCTGGTAAAACATCTGGATTGGCCAAAGCAAATGCCTTGCACCAACTGACTGGTGTAGTGTGGATGGTTCCTTTCTGATCTTGAATTTTCCCATTACTTAGTAGGTTTCCATACTCAGATGTACCCTGCAATATTTAATTTATATTATTTCATACGCTGCAACAACTAACCCAGAATGAGGTGTGAATCCCAATAAAATTGGGACTATAAATGTGGCATCAGTTTGGGGGTTAAGCTTGCATGGTGCTAATATCAAAATTTGTCCTCAAGCCCAAGTCTAACCCTGATGGCATACCAAGAAGTCAAACTTTGGATACCTTGATATGTAATACTGTGAACCCAGTAGTGAGTTGCTTTGATGAAAGAAGCGTCTTCAATTCAGGATAATCTGCATTCACTTGATCAGGTGGTGTTAACTGTCTATGTCTATGTATAACCTGAAATTCAAGGATTCCATTTAGTCAAGGGTACACTCAACTACTACACTGTATAAGACAGAAGAAAATGTGCATCATTAATTAATTACCTGTTTTGACCCATTTAAAAGTGGTTTAGTAGCACCAAGTTTTAACCTCCCAGAAGGCACAGTAGATGGTTGGAGCAACTTAGGTGTTGTGGTCGCCTGTCGCAAAAATGAGGTCATTGGTGGTCTCGTTAATTGTCTAGTGTGGGTATTTACATGCCCTCCAGGACAAGGTCTGATGATCACCTGATTTGGTGCTGGTAAAGCAGGCATCCTTGGCAGGATCATTTGGGTTTGTTTTGAGGGTCCACTGGTGGAGGTCAATATGGAGGACCAACTAGTGTCAGGTTTATTTCCGGAGGCGATGGTCTGGCATTTTCCACTGTTGTCTTGCTGGATTCTTATATGACCAATTATGTTCCCTGAAACCTGTGGTTCATATCGTTGACCTTGAAAAATTCTTGGCTGAACATTGATGGTAGATTGCAGACTTTGCACTGCAACTGTTTTACTGTGAATCTGTGAAGGGGGAATAAATGTTTTACTCAATTGTTGATTGGGAAGTGTATTCATTTGAAAAGTGCCCAAAATTACTTTCCCAGGCTGATTTTGTGAAGCAACTGCTGACAAATGTTGCTGGTTTTGGTTAATCCTATCTGTCATCCTCGGATTAAGAGGATTAGTCTTCTGTTGGGTGTGATTCGCACTGTGTATTCGTTTTCCATGGATGGAAGTAGTGCTAGACTGATGTGCCATTACACTCGACAAGTTTTGCTGTTGTGGATGTTCCTCTGATGCTTTTCCCACATGCATGTCTTCAGGTAAAGCCATTTCTTGATTGTCAACAATAGCCATTTTGATGTTACAAGCCTCATTGCTTGATTCACCATCTGATGGAGATGGCATTGGACTGTCTTCAGGGCTGCCCACATGCGAGTCTTCTGCGGAAGACCGTATTTGATGAATCTCTGCTTCTCTCACTTCTTCTTGTTTCTTAAGTTTGCGTCTTAACAGTTGGTGCTGTTGAAGCAAAGTTAGCAGTTTCTTTTGTCTTTGTTGAAGCAATTTTACAGCATCAGCCAAAGTTTCTTTTATTTGCTTGCTAACAGTTTTCTTCATTTCATAGGTCAAATTATTTCTTTGCTGTCTTTGAGTCTGGGCAAGATGATTTAAGATTGGCTTTTGACCACCAAGCAGCATTCGTACTTCATCTGTTTAGAGCAAACACATAATCAATGAGGTAAAAATTTCAATGATTCAATGATTACAATCTGTTGAATGGAGTAGGCTATTTAACTGAAATATAAGTCAATTTTAAGAACATCTCAGCACAACCTATCTGACATGACCATCTTCCCACTGAGGCAACACAAGACTACATTACTTATTTGTAAAATAACTTTACTAGTACTTTCTGAACTGCAATGAGAAATATTTAAGCGAAGGCTGATTTACCTAAGTCAAGATTCTCATCTGTCAACTTTTCTCCAGCTGTGTGGTGACTGCGTTCAATTTTATTCATGGTTTCCATGAAGTCTACATGTTGCTGGCAAAAAAAAAAAAAAAGAAGCAATCATTATTACTGTATGCTTATGGAATGGAATCAGTTCTTCAACATGTTATGCAAAGGTCACCAATAAATATTAACAAAGATAAAAGAACCTCACCTTTTGGATTTCCATGTACTTTTCAGCTATATCTTTTAGATAGTGCAATCTGCACGATTTTCTCCTGGTTAACTTAGATTTTTGTGACTTTCTCCTGGTCTTCACACATTTGGGCAATGGCTGAAGCAGGCTTGGACTTCTGATATAACCTATCTCTTCTGTTTCCATTTCACTGTCAGTGTAATTTGTTGCAGTATCCCCATCAGGGAGGCAGGATGTGACTGGAGAGTGTGTGTCATTGATGGAATGAGAAGATGGTTGTGTTTCGGCAACAAGAGAAGCTTCATCAAGAAATCTGCCCTTGGTTTGTTTTGATCCAGGAGGAGATTGAGACCGTGTTTTGTTCAAACTTGCACGTAAAGTACTGTCCACTGAAGCTGGTGAACAAGGCATTGAAACCCTTGTATCATCAGCATCATCAGCATCATCATCATAGACATAGTTATCATGGTCATGCTTATCATTCTTTGCTACAGTGTCATGGTCTTCTTGATGACTTGTTGAGTTACTTTCATATTGTTCACTTCTATCAGGAAAGACAAACTGTGTTGGAGATCCTTCAAGTGTGGTCTGTTCTGTTGGGGCATTCTTGTGAATAGCACTGGATTCATAGGGTGGCACAGTTAGATTTGTCATTAAATTTGTCTGAGTTAAAGACTCTGGTATACTCGAGCAGGAAAACTGAGTCAAACAATCTAGTAATGCATTTACTTCTTGCGATTCTGTAGGCAGCGTTTCTGACAAGACCAGGTTATCCAAGTCAAGAAGTTCAGTTAGGCCACCAGCGGCAGGACAAATATCTACATCTGTGAAGGACATTTGAGAAAGTCTTGGACTAAAGTCTGGAAAAGATGAGTTCACTGTATCATCTGCACATCCATAAAGATTCAAAGGGTCTTCTGTTTCAAAATTAGCAGTCTCTTTATAAACACCTTGAAATGATAGGTCTTTAAGGTCTTTCATGAGAGTTTCATTTTCATTTTGACAATGTCTTGTTTCATTGTCTGTGCATTTCATATTTACATGATTACCACTTAACAATGATTTGTGGCTTAACTCCTTGGTTACAGAAATTCCATTGAGGTTAATTGTTTCTTCTGGATCAACTGTTTCGTCATTGTTGTCAAAACACATCTTTGCATCTGCATTGACACCTCTGTTTAGTCCATTAGAATCCAACATAATGGATTCTTCACAGTCACCAGTATCCATCATTTCTTCCGCATTAGGATCCACAGTTTCTCCAGTAACATCTGGATCCAAATCATCATCACTGTCATATTGAGTTGGGCAAGTGAAAAGAGACGGAGAAGGAGCTCTGTTTGTAACTGGAGTCGAACATACTGGTTCAGCTGATTTTGAGATTGCCGTGTGTTCTTTGCCAATGTTCAACTGATCTCCAAGAGAAAGAAGAATTTCAGAAGCTTCCGATTCTGACATTGCCATAGCTTGACCCTCAGTCCCATACTGCAAATCAATAAAAAAAAAGAAGAAAAAAAAAACGGATTGCTGAAATCTAATAAAAATATTATTAAAATATAAATAATAGAATAAATCTATTACATGGGTTTTTCACACAGCTACAATTTTGAAGCAATCAGGATTAAAAAAATATATTAATCTCACATTTTCATCATGACGATTTTTTCCAAAATCTGCTAACTGCCTTGCCTGATAAACTGGAACAATTGGGGAGAGATCTGCAAGAAATCATTTACTTCCAATATTATAGAAAAACCATTGCTGATAAAGGCTATCAATTTCAAATGCAATTTACAGAGAGCCACTGCCTTATATTGGCTTACAAGGTCAAAAGCATAAAAGATTTAGGAGCAAAATTATTGGTACCATATTGATATTGAAAGAACTTAATTAACTCAATAATACAAATTATAAACACCAACTCATAACATCAGGAAAATACTCTGACAGTACAACGTTGAACGTACATACATATAATCATGATAATAAAATATATTTGGTGGGCTGACGCCATGTGGCATATTTCCCATTCATTACATTGAGTGCAGCTATGTATGTTGCAAACAGTAACACATCAATGTTTTAAATATTATTTTGCATTATTATTCGGTACAGGGGAAACGGGCGGGGGCCCTATGGGATATTTTTGCAATTTGAATGAATATCTCACAGAAGAAACAAACATACAGTACTTAAAGCTCCACTGTCTGTCAAAATTACTATTTTCTAAAATTGCATCAAATGATTGAAAATCACCATATTTGATCAAGAACACTAAATACGTGTAAGCTAATGAATCTACCAGACATTAACTACAAAAAATAAATGATACATTGAAAGAAATCAAGACCAAAACATTGGATTAACAATGGAAATGGCATCATCACCCATTTTTGAAGCATGTGACGTCATCACTTGGTTTGTTCACATATCGGATTTTTGATGGCATGAAAAATTAAATACTGGGTGAAGTTTATTTATTTTTTAGAGAGATAGTGAACCAAGCAAGGCTCTGGATGGTAGGTAATCAGTATTAAGAAGACAATGAAGTGAATGCAATATATTTTGGCAACTGTCATATTGAGTGACAATCCAGCTTTAAGCAAGTTTGCGACATTTGTTAAGTAACAGCAAAACATGGATCCATATCAAAATTCATCGTAGGCCTACAGCAAGGAATTGTCCCTATATATTGGCCCCAGGTATGGGGGTACATTGAAAACAACAGTACTTTACCTTTAATTTGCATTGTACTGTCTCAATTCATAAGTTATCATTCACACTAAGAAAATAATGAGATGAGTGATCTCCAGTGGCGGTAGTCTGACATTTATGCGTACCATTTGAACTTTTTTTACACTATGAACGATAAAACATAATCTTTAAAAAAACTAAACAATATTAAACAAAAAAAATTCTGATAATCAAAACAAAATTAAATATCTACTAATTGTGGTACAATTTCTCAAAAACATAGAAATTGAACGAAAAATGATAATTTTAAACTGCTAGGTTAACACCAAAAGTGCCAGTCGCAAATTGAAATTTGCAAAAGAACTGTTGAATCCTAAGCCAGTTTGATGTCTAACATTGGCCCAATGTCCGCTCGACCTGCTTTTGACCAACGGAAGGTCGGCCCACTAACAGTTAGAGAAGCACACTGATGGCAAATGACATTTCGGCATTGTCGGCCAAGTTAATTACTGACAGATACTGTTGAGATCAGCCCAATGTCAGCCTAACATTGGCCTATAGTTCGGCCCATGGCCACTTTTGGCCAAGGTCAGCCCACTGTTGGATAGATCATACTGACCCACCAATGGCCAAATGACATACATGTCGGCATTGTCGGCAAAGTTACTGTTGAGTTCATGACCAATTAAGCTATCCAAGTTAGCCCACTCTCCGGTGCTCAAAGTTAAGCCATATAATATTATATAGGCCTAGACGCAACCAATATTGAATAACAAAATCTACTTTTGACAATTTTGTATAATTACCTGAGCAAGAGTTGCCAGGACTTCTAGCCAGGTTATTTCTTCCAATAAACCTAAAATATAAAATTAATAATAAAAGAACACATGCCATGGTGGCATGGACATCAGACTGCAGACATGCCCAAGTCTCACTATTTCAGAGTGAGTCTCACTCATTTGGTTGCTGACTTGCTGTCTCACTCCTCAAGACTTCATATTTCAGAATTTGGCATCTCTGCAGACTGATATGAAATTGAAAATGATCTAGATAATGATAAAACTGATATATTCTATGTGATGGATCAACATCTAAAATTTAGTCTTTTGAAGATTATTGAGATTCAATAAAGACAGTACACCAACTTGTTCAAACCTCCCACAAGACAAGGTGACAACACTCCAGTAGACTCAGTCTCAGAGTCAGGTACATAATCTATCATCACGTCTTTCACTGAACAGGTTTTCATCTTTGACCAAACCTTCTGCCAGAGCCAATAAATACGGTAACCTAGTCTATCGTCTTCTGTCGTCTGCAAGGCCTTGGTCGTCTGCTCAAAATTTCACGAAGTTGATCTAACAGGCACCAGGTGGCGTTTAGCACAGTGCTGCCACCTGCATGTTAGCATGATTATATTGTTATGCTGCCTCGTTTTCTTCCGTAAGGCGGCGCTACGATCCACTGAACAAGCGTTCTAACGAAATAAATGGGACTGAACAACCGTTGTAACGGCGTTGCGACGCTTATTCAACGATCAATTTTTTACTTTATCCCTTGATGCTTCGCCTGAGTTATGAGAAAGACCGGTGCTATTTCGGCAGAAATTGTATGCTGCTTGTGGCTGGCAGTGGCGACCCTGGACAGAGAAGTGAATGCAATGACAGAGAACCCTGAGGGTTTCCCTGTCAATATTTATTTTACTTCAGCGGTCTCCACAATACATTTTCCTTTGTTAAACCCCCCCACCCCTTGAAAATGTTCTGAATCTGCCCCTGGATAATTAGTATCATGTCAGTTTTGCAGGCAAGATCTTGTCGATCTGTGGTCATGAAAAGAATTCACTAAAAATATATTATACACTGTCCTGGTTTCCACAAACCAGCTTTGTGTATTTTATTTTTTTATAATCTATAGTCCTAATCGGTCAAATAAACTGAAAACAAAGTTCCAATGTCGACTTTATGCGGTTTTAATTATTTTCAGATTATCATTACAGCTCTTGATCAAATGGTTGTTCCAATTACCTGGACTGATGCTGTCATTATAGGTAACAAACTCTCGGAAACCTGAGTTTTAATTAACAGAATAATAATTACATCTAGAATCAAGACTTATAATAATTGATACCTTCATGTTTTTTTACATAGATCAGTTATTTAATTATTTATATGACAATGAGATCAAACAGGCAGTACATGTAAAAAAAAAATTCATGCAAATCTGTTAATTCATAACTCTCAAAAAATTCATTTAGACAATTAATTTTAAATGACATGATTTCCAATTCACTTTTTATACAATTCACTTTCTTACATTAAAAATATTAAGCACACATAAAAAACATCACAATTCAGAAATTTTTCCCAAAAAAGAAAAAGCTATAAAAAGCTATAAATTAAGTGCTGCCATGAACAGAGAAATGCAACCCTGGAAATAGAGGCAAGTCACCCCTGTACGTGGTCTAGTGAGCACGACATCTTATTGCAGCAGCTTTCGAGGAAGCATCGCTGACTGGTTCATCAGAACACCATTTAAAGGCAGTTAAAAAGTTAGATTAGAAGGAGTGAAACCGCAAGTCCAACATGTGTGAGGTCAATAACCCAAATGTATACAATGTGGTCATTTGGCCCTGTTAAGTGTAGGGGAATATGAAAATAGCATATGTCCATTTGGGGTTGTGAGAAAAACATGTGTCCAGTAGGGTTAAACTGGGGGTCCTAACATAAACATTGCCTTATCTACTTTTTGATCGGTCTCCAAATGTTGTTCTGAAGGTTCAGTCAGCGATGCCCCCTCGACAACTGCTGTGCCAACTGGTTATATCTTTTTCTATGGATTATCTGAAAGGCATTCCCATTCCATATTCAGAACTTCAACAACTAAGCAAATCAACGGTATTTAACATTATACAAGTGGTGTTTGGATAGCTAAACTTCAAACATCAGTTCGCGTGAGACAAAGCTATCAGAATAAATCACAACTAAGCTAGAATAATTTTATGTAATAACACTAAGTTTCTGCAATTTAACTATGTATAGTTAAAATAGAATGTCAGCTAATTAATGTAATAATATTCTGCAATGTACACATAAAGCCAGTGAACATGTTAACAGATATGCAATCAATTACCTTTTTTTATTCAGACCAGAACCTTCAATAATAGTTTCGTTATCTGTTATACACCCCAAGTGCAAGCGACATTTAGGAGGTTGAGCAAAACTATGACAGCAATTCAAACCTGGAACACCATATAATACGCAGATTACACAATTTGCCAGTCAAACTGACAATGTTAACAAAATATTTACTAACATTCATATTTATTCGATTTGAAGTAATTTCATATTATCGTATAAACCTATACTTTTCTTTAAGTTAGTTATTTTATGAGAAACATGCTTGAGACCAACATGCTCACCTGCAAATGAGTGATTTTGTTAACCTTGACTAGCAAATGGTGTCAATTAAAAAAATCTGCGTAGGCCTAATAACTTGGCACACCCGATTTTTTTTTTCATCTATTAGTGTTTTGAGAAAAATATATGGTGCTCCAGGTTTGAATTGTCATATTTATTTTCTTAACCTCCCAAAGGATTCATCCACACCAAATATCTTCACCAACAAACATTTAGTACTTGAAATACGCCTGAAATGTGTATGTATGTGTGTGTGATTGGGGCTTTACGTCCTGTATTTCTGCACCATTTGAGCTAATTAGGACAGGCAGAGACCATGGCAATGAGACGAAGGAGGAAACAGCCATCCAACTTAGGCTCGATCGGGAATAAATACGCCTGAAATATCAGTTGCCTAATAACTTGGTACTCAGTGTAAATATTTGTATATGATTTCAATAAAAATTCCTCAGCTCATACAACATGATACAATATTGTAACTAACAGATTTAACAACAAATACATTTGTTAAAGATTATGGTCCCACAATTTTCCGTGATTAAAACCGCAGTACCAAGTGAGCTTCCTCATCCTCATCTTCTTCATAATCTGCTGAATCAGAACTGTCCATATCTGGCAGGTCTGAAATATCCTCAGTAGTTTCGCTGATCGTGTCAGTCAAGAATTCTTCATCAGGGTCATCTGAGTCATCCCCAGAGTCCTGGAAGTTGCGCACATGTTCTTCCTCAATCTGTTCCAGTTCTGTAATTTTGATGAAGTCTTGAACAGTTTCAGGAAGACACAAGTGGCCCACCTTACTTTCAATGTCAAGTCCCAAAAGGTTGCGTATAGTTGTGCGACATTCAACAGCTAATAAGCGAGGCTGAGTTGTTATCATCTTAAGAAATGACAAAACCTGAGCTCTGTTATTTTCTGTAACCAGCAAGTCACTTTCACTGAAATTGTACCAAGGCAAGCTGCCTTCGGACCAATTGACAGCATTGCCCAGTTTGGCTCCTGCTACCCAAAGCATTTCTACGATTCCTGCGGCACCCATGCGAATAGCCATTTCCATGGGTAGCTCCAGGCTCTGAGGAGTCACATTATGTCCAGAGTTATCGCATATGACACGGCGATCAAATCGTCCTTTAAAGTTAACATCACAACCATATTGTAAGAGCATCCTCACAACTTTAAGGGGAAGCGTTCGATAAAAAGAAATAGTGCGTATCGTACATGTGAGAGGAGTGCGACCATGTTGATCCCTCACGTTTGGGTCAGCACCTTTGCGAAGGAGTGCATGAACATTTTCTGCACATGCATGTTCAGCTGCTAGAGTCAGTGGAGTCTTTCCTCTCTCATCTAAACTATTCACATCATACTTGTCACCATGATTGTCAAGCAGATACTCAAGACTTTTGTGGCTGTTACTCATGCAGGCCATGTGGACAGCCGAACCTCCATCCGAGTATCTCTGCATGATATCCGCATCCTTTTCAATCAGTTTTTTAACAAGACTAACATCATCGCGTTTCACAGCCATGAGGAAAGGTGACATCCCGGTAATACTTTGAAGGTTCACATTAGCCCCTGATGACAACAAGAAGTCAACCACTGCATGGTGTTGGAAACCAACTGCCAGGAATAATGGTGTGCGTCCTGTGTTATCACTGTGGTTGATATCAGCGCCATTATCAATTAGCAACTTCACCGCCTCCACTTTTCCACTCTCTGTGGCTCGGGTCAGCGGATGGTACCCTGAGTAATCACAACAATTCACCTCGGCACCAGCCTTAATCAATGCATCCATGCAATCCACTCTGCCTTTGCCAGCAGCCATCGAGAGAGCCGTGTACCAGAAGAAGTTCCTTTTATTGACATCTGCTCCAGCCTTAACTAGTGCTACTAATGTATCCACATGGCCCTTATCTGCAGCTATCATAAGAGCAGTGTCCCTGTCAAAAGAAGAAGGCCTGTTCAGATCAACACCAGCCTTAATCATCTCCTCAACTGAGCTTGTGTAACCTCTCTCTGAAGCATAGTACAGTGGCGTTAGTCCTTTTCTATCCTTTGCATTCAGGAAGCAGGTTAGAGATGACTTGCTCTTGTTGACAAGAGCCAAACGCACAATCTCTACATTGCCGCCCCCGTATCGCAAAACCAAGTGCAGAGAATTCCTGTCGTAAGCTGCGTCTTTGGATGAAGCAGATGCTCCTGCCTTAAGAAGAGTGCTGTAGCAGTCTGCATGGCCACTCCTGGCCGAAGCTTGAAGCGCTTGGTTTACATCTTTACGCAACCAAACTCGAGCTTGAAGCAGATGATTCAGCAATTCCAAATCACCTTCCTCTGCTGCAGCTTCCAGTCTGAAACAAGAGCAAGCATCAATGTCATCTCAAATATATTTATACATTAACAGAGAATACATTCCCCGAGTTGATTTCCATTGGCAGAGCTAAAAAGGCAAGACGTACCTGCTGGAATCAATCACTTTGCCTTCCGAGTCTTCTACCTTGGCCATGATGACAACCTCTTTCACGCTCCCATCATGTGGTCAGACTCCCCTGAAAATATAAGGACGATGAACTCAATTTTCAGTTTTATGTCCCTTACTTAATATAATCAGACTTAAATATATTTAAACTCGCAAATGCAAATAACTTTATTTTACATATATACAGACTACTCTTAATCCATGGCTGCATTGGCAGCAGAAAAATTTTGGTTATTGACACTGCAGATGCAGCACCATGGGTGTTGCAGCTAAAAAGGGCACCCTTAGATGAAGGGGTAATCATTCGACCGGTTATCCTCCCGGCCACTTGTCCTCAGCACATGAAGACTAGCCTCTTCACTGAGAAGTTTGGCCCAAGGCAGGAATTAAGGATGCCAGCTAGGTAGATAGACCCAGGAAAGCTGCACCCGGGGCCAGTCTTAGCATGTGTCGGACCCAACGCAGGGCCTACTCTTCTGTTAGTTATCCCCAATTTTAATCAGCGGGGCCTGGCCTAGTCAGGCACAGGGCCTTAGGACCGGCCCTGCATGCCTGCACCAAGAAAGAGAAGACACCAGCGACTGAATGATGCCTCCATCACTAAAGAGTGTCCATGGCATTTGAATCACGCACATTTCACTATTAGTTTAATTGTATCATAAAATGGTAAAAATCCCTCACACCTGTATTATGTATCGCTTGGTGTGCAGACGAAACGTCCAAATGCGAAAACATCAACACCCAACGGCTACTTGACTATAACATTGCCGAAAGGTCAACAGGTTTATTGAGCTTTAATAGAGATGTGAGGGGTGGGAATAATCCCTGGAATTTTTCGAAATTTATCCTACTTTGAGGAATTTTAGCGAAATATTGGGAATTCCCTTTTTTCAAAATTTATGAAAAAATATCACACAGTTCAATTTTCATTTAATGAAGATCTAGTTTGTTCAAAGTTTTAAAATTAAGAATCTGAAGAAGACACTGAAGATGATGGCAGAGAGTAGACAATTTCTGATGGTGACTCTGATATCCAGAAACTGATTAACCTTTTATAATGCTCAGTATTCAGAGGTTCTAAATTTTATTAACTTTCAGCGAATATGAAAATCCAGAAGCTCAATTTCAACTTTATGAGTTATTCATTGTTTGACTGGACTTGTGAGTTATCATTCACTTGTATTGATGGTATTTGAATAAGTTGATCACTGTATGACCAAGGATGGATAAATATGAATTTAAGCATTCTCAGTGTCTTTTTTCAACATTTATTACACCCAAAGTGAACTGTTTTGCCATTTAAATGATAATAACTTTGTGTGTCATAACTTGCAAGTTTCCTGTATAAAGGGATAATTAATTACATAATGCTGGATGTTTCAGATATACTAGCTGTATCTTGCAAATTTAATGAATATTTCCCAAAATTTTCGAAAATTACCAGGTTAAATTTCCTCTCATGAAAGTTTCCAGAATTTAACATCTCTAAGCTTTAACCAAAACGTCTACATACTTTTTCAGTAATTAACGATAACGTCAACAGTGCCTTTTTCCCCATCAACGATCCCAAAACGGCTAGAGCAGCCCAATTACCAAAACATCTAAAGCCCAGTGTAATTCTCCCCCCAGTATTGCTTTAATTAGACACAACCAATACAATGGGATGATTGAAAAATCCGGTCAAGTGTCACGTTGAACTACTCCGAGGAGAGTAGTGAAATGTCAAGCATTACTCCTGATGGGTATTTCAAAACATCAATGCAATTCCTTAATTTAGTTGCCATCGATCGTCTCTAATATAATGAGCAATGATGAAAGAAAACAGTAATCAGCATTGATATGTGATGAGACAAAATTGTTGCCATAGGCTTTATGGAAAGTGTAGCGGTTTTTGTTTAACCGTTTTGGAATTTATGACTGTAGCCGTTCAGGACATGGCTTGTAGCCTTTTTGGTCTTGGCTTGTAGACGTTTTGCTCATCAGACAATTGTAGCCGTTCTGACTGTAGTGTAGCCGTTCTGGGAATCCCTTAAAAAATTGTGGCCGTTTTGACTGGCATTCCGCATCGCTCAAACTCACTCCAATCTGAAAACTCGATTTATGACAAAATGCGCAAATTGACAACAACTAAATGGAGTTTCAGATATGCAACATCCTGACATCGTAGTAGATCTATGCTACTGATAAACATCAAGAAGGCTCCATCCCGATCCCGCCCATAATTTGGCATAAACATGATAAACAGACCATTCACACTCTATCCGGTTTTTACTCTATGATACAATTAAATCTCGCTTTTTTCGGTCGCATAGGATGTGCATATCAAAAAGAAAATGTCTTTACACTAGAGATCGGTCTTTACATTCACGCTAGTGAAATAAATCGTCTAAAAAGTAGTAAAAGTAAAAACCTTCACCGCTAGTAAACAACTTCACAATCACGCACCCAGTCCCGGATGCAGCCCACCGATGCGCCACAGCTGGACAGTAGCAGAACTAGTCTACATGTACCAAATGAACTTTGCCAAAGAAGCTCAAAGAATAAGGCACATTTAACAACATGTTCAATTATTATCAGTCCGCCAGGACGAAAGCTTTTGCCATATCCCCCATAGCCATGCACAATTATACAACTGGATTGCTAGCTTTAATTACACTTACAGCACAACATCTTCATGATCTTGATATTGCTTAGTACTATATATATATATATATATATATATATATATATATATATATATATATAGGGAAATAAGCTGGGCAGTGGCAGTAACCCCATCTCCTAGCACTTGGCTAGGAGCTGCTAGGACAGTGCTAGGAGCATTGTTAGACCATGGAGGTATTATAATACCTCCATGGTTAGACCAAGGTTATACTGAATTAGACATGGACATGGGACTCCAGGCGCTGACTTTATTGCAAATTTCTAGTTAGTGTTGGTTTGTGGGTGGCCCCTCGGCAGTGATGACATGATCATCTTAATATTTTATCAAATGAAAAATCTCTGTATTTTAACATGTTCTTGTAATATAATAGTGGGCAAAATAACTTAATCTGAATATTTGTAAAGAACAGCTTTTACTACCCCTATGCAACGGTCTTCAAGGATGGGGCCAGTTTTAAAAATATTATGCAACACCTCAAAAATGGCAATATTTATGGGTATTTACCTTTTTTTTCTGGGAATTCCTTGCCTGTTCACTGGGAATCTCTAGTGGCAGCTAATTATATTTCACCATCTACAGTTCTACACACATGATGGTGCTACTTGATTGACCAATACATATATCTCCCAACCACTGTGTGCTGTCTGTAGTCCCCTCCCCCATCTCATATGCCACTGAAGACTTGCTTGATTATTATATGCGCCCTCTATGCATTTAATTATTACATAGTACCTATCTTATACTACAAGACTAAAATGAAGGCAACTTTTTCTTCCAATGTTTAATGCAAATATTTTTTTACATATATATATACACATGAGAATTATAAAATAAGAATGTTTATATACATGATGGCACTCAAAAGAAAGCAAACATGAAAACAAGTGCTTTGCACTTATTGTAACATAAGTAAAACTTCTATGCATGCATCAATTATTGATACAAAGACATAATAAAATATGTTACAAAATGCATATTTCACACATATAGGCCAATTTTTTTAATAGGCTTACTGGGTAATAACATTTGCTAGTACACAATGCTAAAGCATTGGATTACAAAAATTCATGACATACAACATGCATAGCACATGTACTGAAAATACAGCTCTAGTATGTTTACATGCGGAAAATGTTTCTATCTATCCCGTAAACTACAATGATTCTTGACACACTGGTAATAGAATTATGTATATATGTAAATCTGTCATTTTGATTTGGTAATTATCAGTCATTATGCATTAATGTTATAATTTGCAAGCATAGTGCATTATAAATGATGACAATACTGATTGAATGGAGTTATGTTCACTCCTGTTTAAAATCTCCTCGCATCAACACTTGACGGACTTGATTCAACAAATACTGCTTATCTTTCCCAGCCTGTAAATACAAAATATATAATCAGATGCAAAAAGAAACAATAAAATTATTCAATTTAGTTTTTCAATCAGCTATTAAAAAGTGTCCCACCAAAGCAAGCTGGTCTTGTAGTAGTTTAACTTTACGTCTTTCACCAGCAGACAGCGACAAGTAATAATAGATCAGCAAGCTGAAAGAGAAAATAATAGCATGAGGCACTAGCCGAGTTTAAACATTAACGTTATATAACCTGACTTTTTACATAAGACTTGACAGCAATGCACCGGACATGTGGTTCTTTGTAAAATTATGCTTGGAAATTCAAACTACATGCCATATTTGTTTTATTATTTGAACACAATTTTTTTTGTTTTAGTACAAATGGCTGTTTCATCCTTCATCTCATTGCTGTGGTCACTGCCTGTCCTAATTAGCCCATCAGGTGCAGAAATGCAGGACGTAAAGCCCTAATCCACCACCACCAGTACAAATAATTTGAGTCACAGAAGCAAGTATTTACTGTCAAAAGAGTATCACTATTCTTCTCTATAATGAAATTTTAATTTTATCAGTGAGATACAATAGCAGCAGTTTGGACTGGTAATGTTTAGTACATAATTCATATTTTACAAAGTCAAGGAATTCATGTGACCAAAGAGAGTGGTCAAAACACAGTGGACAAATAACATTATATATGAATAATAATAAAATTCCTAGCATAAAATATATTAATAAAAACTGGGTTTAGTGCAGTATAGCGGACCCAAATTAATGCCCTAATTTGGCGTCCATTAAAACATTAAATTTTATAAAATAATTCACAAGTTTGAAGTTCTAGCACAATTAAAATAAACATTTGGTGTAGAATAGCAGGGGTTTGGGGGCGGAAGCCCCCATGAAAAAGCAAAAAATTAACTTCTGTGATTATGAAAACCGCCGTCATAACTACTTAGTTTGTGACGTCATAAATTGATTTCAAGCATTTTTATGTCAAAGGCCTGGCCATGAGGCTCATTAAATATGGTCATAAATCTCTGGGTCCGCTATACTGCACTTTTTCCTAAGAACTTACCACAAAATAACTGTTACTGGTAAGTAGAACGTCCATGAAGTGATAAACCTAAAGGTCTGTTGAATTATATGGGGCCATGTGCTTATGGTGTCACTCATTGTTGAAAACATGACATAGCTCTTCTTGCTATAGACACGGTATGGACCACATCCTTGGGATGGCGGTACTCTGAAATTGTGTAAAGAAAGTTAGAAGACAGCTTGGTACTACTTTTGTGCAACATTTCCGAATTTCAGAGACAAAGTTCTCTAAATAAATACAAAATATCTCACCGGAATATTGAATACATTGCAGGTATGAGACAGAGAACGAACGACAGAAGCAACATAGTCATGAAATAGGAATTGGATCTGGCAGATCTGTATGGCCTGGATGACGGTGCAAAGTTCTTCAGAAGGCTCAGCTGCAACAACAGAAGAGTATATTTTAAAGACTGATAAGAGCCTTCATGAATAAAAAAAGTCATTAACAATAACCTGATGGCATTGATGGGCTTACCTTCTTGATGTAAAAGTACAAAAATAATTTGATCACAGAGAGAGCAGGAATGAGAGGGCTAAAAGCAGCACCAAGCCTACAAAAAAGAAACACACATGTATTACCACATAAAGGCATATACAAATGATATAATAATAGGAATTTACAAAATCCACTGCTACGGTAATCCTAGACCAATTGGGGTACTTGCCTCAACAGTAATATTAAATTGCAGTGAAATTGCAGTGCAATCACAGCAACCACGCTCAAAGCCATTCCATTTAAAAGTGTGGGGAAAATAAAAAACCTCTTTCTTCAAAAGAAGGCAGTTGATTGGCTAGTATTTTCTTCAGATGGATATTTTTCAAATAAGCAGTGGAAGGGCCATCTTTGAAAGAAAAATAACAGGGGGCAGAGGGGATCTGAAATTCCACATTTTTAAATGGAACAGCTCTTAAACAGCTTGAAGTCAATATTGATAAATAGTGTAATTTTTACTCACCAACATAATGTTTGGCCATAAACCAGATCTAAAACATTTTTGGGAATTTCAAACTCTTGCTGCCCAAAAAATGCTATGATTTTGTAGTCAGGAAATTTCTTCCAGAGCAATCTGAAAAAAAAAATAAAAATTATTATTGAGGAAAGCCTTTCAAGTACTTGATAAACTTCAGTTGCACATTATCATATATATAACTAAAATTTCAGTCTTTTCTTTCCGTGGACAAACTTACTTTCTTGGAAATTCCACGAAGAATGTGACAAACAAAGTGACTACAAAATCAAGAATGACTAGTTTGTAAAATTGCTGCCCAACATAGGTCTCCCAGCACTGTAAGAGAAAGAGACAATCCAAAATTAACGATGGCTTATACTGGGCAGTGCTACAGAAGAAAAGCAAACTTTCAACGCAATAAGATAAAATATGTACAGGTATTTTGGTGGTTGCATAAAACCTACCCAGGAAACGTTGCAGCTTCCACATCTCTTCTCACTATCATCACAATTTAGTATTTGATCTTGCAACGTAAATATCAGCACAGCGATGGATGACAAGCGAAGCAAAACCGTTCTGAAACATTGCAAGAACTCACAATAAAATTGAATGCAAATATTTCTGACTGACATATTCGGTAGATGAACGCCAGGAGTCTAGTTTTAGGACCACAGGCATCAGTCTGTGAATTTATACAATGAACACTATAGAATAGAAATATAAAACTTTGAGAAGGTCATGCACTCCATTAAAAACTGGCAAACTCTCTGCTACCCAGAATGACATGACCCCGATTTGCATAATAGTAAAGTGTCTTCTCTAACGTCAGCGAGTGTCCTAACGTTTAAGTCTGTGACCTTTGTTGTTAATCAGAGGTCGTCTTCTGGGTAGCCGAGAGTTCCCAATCTGTGGAGTACGCAACTTTCTTATAATTAGTATATTTTGTATATCAATGGTTTATTTTGCTGGCTAATGCCTATACACAGACTCTACCCACAAAATTCGTGAATCTAAATACAAATGTTCCATCTATAATTTACATTTGATAAATATGGAATCAAACATAAGAAAGACAACAGAATTTGCACAATTTTTCAGGCTGAGGCATGTCTTTCATTTCTGACCAGCATCACACTCAACCCTTCAGCTGGGTGGTCTAGTGGTAAGATGCTCCCTTGCTCCTCTGAAGGACCCGGGTTCAATCCCAGGCCCGAGCAAAATCCCAGCTGGATTTCGTTCGGATGAAACGTTAAATTGGCGGTTACTTATACTTAGTGTCTATGCTGAGGCAAGTCAAAGATCGCACCCACGGGGTAAATGTGTAACGTGGGTATACTCCTCCTCTCTCTCACCTCATCAATCAACCCTCGATAGCAGCAAGAACTTGCCTTAGAGGACTGCACTTTCCACATCTATCTACATCTTCACTCAATTTATTGTACAGGGATCAAACTTTGGCAGGTTAATAACACGTATATTGTATTATATTAAACTTACCTTGTAATAGTTATCTTCACTTCATTTTCAAAAGTGTAATCCTCTAGTGAGACAATGATGCGGAATATCTGGGGCACAATAATATTAAGAGCGGTGATAGTGATTGAAGGTAAATACTGGATGAGAAGTTGGAGGGCCTTACTAGTCTTCTGATTCACTTCCCTGGACAACTGCAACGAAACACAATTACAAAAGTTAACTCAAATTTGTGGCAAAAACACAACCACACACTTTATTGTAAATGCACCTTTTTCAATCACATGAGAGTCTCGGTCGGGGCACACTAAGTTCAGATCATTAAATCAATGAAACAGTTTGGTCAGGCCCTAGACCAAGTCATCAGTCCTTACATCACAGATAGGCCCCAGAATACAAAAAAACATTTTATTACAATAGGAAATGGTTTCCAAAAAATAATTTATCCACTTTAGTTCAAAAGTGGAGGAGATAGAGCAGAACTGTCTTCACTCTTCTGTTCAGGTGCCAACTTAACCCCATCTGGATTCATTAAATTAGTAAAAATGATAATACCTTAGCCGTTTGATTAGACGTGAAGATGATGAGGTAAGCACAAGCAGCCAGAACAGCAAGCACAAATGTATGGACAAGAAATCGAAGGATGTAAATCCTGGTCTTCTCAATGCAATTCATTCCTTGGAGCCTTTCTATTCTTCTCTGTTCCGTCAAATCATTCTAGAATGAAAAACGGGAATGGCATATAGTATGTACCATCATACCATATCATCCATTATGGAAGAAAATAATACACTTTTCCCTTACTGAATATTCCCTGTGTAAATTACGGTGTTTGAACGTGGCAGCCTTTTCCTTAGTGAGATTGTAGTCCCATCCTGCAAATATTTTGTTGCTGTAATTGAAGTAACCTTTGCTCCGGGGCAAAAGACGGCTCCGAGCTCCTGCAGCGGTGCTGAAACAATTGTGAGTTTCAAAAACATATTGCTGCAAATGGAAGAAAGTGCATGGACCCAACAGTGGATTTTCACAAAAGGTTTTCAATATCTCCACCAGGTGGCTATGACAGAATACTGCAATTCTATTAGCTGAAAAATTTCCTGCCCTTGACTGTGATTGGCTGAAGCAAAGTGCATCATAACAGAAGTATTTCTAGCGCATTTTAATATATATTAGACATCTTATCATTCAGTTGATTTCTGTTGTTTCCCTGAGAAAATTATATTTATGGAATCAGTTATTTATGATCTACTATGTCTGGAAAGCAAAATGAGTTATAAGAGGAGAAGAAAGACTAATGTCTTGATGAATTCAGGGCTGCTCAGTGAAAAGACTCTATTTACACACATGCACATAACATTTAGATAAGCTGAATCGGAAAAAAACCTTTTTTTTTCGTCGGTCTAAACGATGTCAATATCCATTCTCTCTAAAGATTCTTATTATTATATTATTTTAAGACTCATTGCCTATTTTCAATTAAAGGAATTACAGAATGAAAAGTTCATATCATACAACGTTAATGTGTAAACTCGACTTGGAAATGACGCGACTTTAGGTTTCAGGTTAAACACACACATTTCAGCATTCCATTAAAATGAAGTAAGTCCAACAGATACTCACTATCGTACCATAACAAAGAGGCTTGTAAAAAAGTAAGCCAAAACAGCCAGTAGATGAGCAAGTGGCATATTGTAATTCCTATGGGTAATGTTGAACGGCATGTATTCCATAGTTTTGTTGAAGTAGTAGCCATAAAATAACACTGTCCTTTCCATCCAACCCTTTAAAAATAGACCAAAATATATTAATTTTATGGCTAAATATCACTGATACTCATTTAAATGTCTTAGAAATATCAATATATGAGTAAATATATATACCGTATTTACTTGAATAAACGCCCCCCTCAAATAGAGGCCCACCTCGAATAGACACCCAGCATAGCTGCCTTCCCAAAAAAATTATAAAAACCTCCCTCAAATAGAAGCCCTTCTCCCTGCATCATGCAGGTAAAATTGAAGAAATTTAGGTCTTTAATAGTTATTTTCATAATGTATTTGCATTTCTTGGTGTCCTTCATTGCCCCTAAAATAATAGCCCATTTCCTGCTGGGAGTAATATGTAAAAAAGTAGAAGGGAGGGTTTTTATTCGAGTAAATACGGTTTTTGTTTTTTTAACATTCCCTATGCGACACCATCTCATAACTGTTATGATACAGAATCAGAGGTTTACAGATTGTGTATTCCAGACAAAGTATGTTATTTAAATAAATAAAAATAAAAATATAAATATAGCTATACATTATTATGGGGCTTCACAGATACGAAAATGACACTCAGCTAGATCATCACAACAGCCAATAAAATTTAAAAAGTTGTCATTAAACCAAACAATGATACTGTCAGATTACCATGTCACTGTCTGTGGTACAACATATAATAACATGCACATGTGGTTTTATTAAATTAATTTTCTCATTCACAATCCCAACTGCATGACCAGGACTGGTGGCAGCAGCCAGGTATTTTCAAAAAATATTAAACACTCGTAAAACTCACTGTTCCTTGAACGAATTCAATAATTTTGTCATCAACTCCTGACTTCAACGTGTCATTCTCCAATCTTGAAGCGTATTCATAACTGCAGAATAGAGCTTGTTCCTCATATATAGACAAGTCGCCATTGACTGAGACAAAAAAAAAAAAAAATTACTCAAAAGCTAATCAACAGAAATCGGCTATGAATATGTATGTAATATACGTTAGCCATTTCCCAGCATATTGTTGAACATGGCTGACACATACAATTATGGCTTACCACACCCATTCCGCAATATTACGTTGTATATTCGTGTCCAGAGTTAATAAATTTGGACATAATGTATTGACAAACAAATGCAAATCAAAAGGATATACTGCAAGATGCATGATTACAAAGCCATCACCAGTTATAGGAGATAACTTTACAGCATTGTACCAGCATAGGATCTCACATGGATGGCCTAAGAAACTCAATGTTTATCAGATATGTCAAATGCTGGGCCAACCAGGGAACTGACCCTGATTGTGCTTTTGCTCATAAGACATTACACTGAATCATACTTAGTCACTTGTTCAGATCTTGACTGTGGATGATGAGCAATTCTTAGATATTAACACATCTAAATAAGATTGCTAATAGCCCAAGAAAGGGCTGTCATCACAATGGTATTATGATAATCACACTGTAATCACTTAAGCAGTGTTAAGAGAAAAAGCTCAGATAATGAAGGACTCAACCTTTTCACACAGCAGTCATGTTGACATTTTTGCCTCATTGACCTCATTTTGATCACGTCATATATTATGACATCATTACTTCTCCTCTCCATTGTTCTTGCACTCCGTGACCTCACCATGGCCATTGTCTACTGATGACGTCACAATATTATATCTAAGTGCAAAGAGAGGCCAATGAGGCAAAAATTCTAACATGGCTGCTGTGTAAAAAGGGTGTATTACTGCAGAGGAGGTTAGACTCTTCATTAAGTTTTGTTTAAATTACTTATTTATATTGCATACAAAATACATATCTATCAAGTTTTCCAAAAGACTAATTGGCAGTAATTGCACACACATTGTTCGAATAAAATAATAATACCAACTCACCATTTAATGTCTCATTGAACCTTGATGGCTTCAGGAACTGCTGAGGGAAGACCACGACACAAAGAAGGAGCAGGGCGATGAACAAATTGAGGAAGAAAAGGAACTTCAGGAAAACAAAGTACGACAGGGCGGCAGTCCCAAAATGTCCTGTAAATTCAAAACAACATTCAATTAATATACATGCTCTCTGTGTATAGTCAAAACTTACAAATTAAAATTTGTAGTTTGATAACATCATAAGGTTGAATAGTGGATTTTCACTGAAGTTTATCGACATTTCCACCAGGTGGCTTCAACAGAATACTGAATTATATTGGATAAAAACATTCCCGCCTTAACTGTGATTGGCTGAAGCAAAGTGCATCCCAGCAGGAGTATTTTTAGTGCACTTTAATGTATATTTAAAATCTTATCATTCAATTGATATCTGTTATTTCCCTGAGAAAGTTGTATTTATTCAATAGGTTAGTTATGATCTTGCTGAATTCAGGGCCGCTCAGTGAAAAGACTCTATTGTGTTTTACCTTTTCAGTTAAACATTAAATTTATGATCATTTCATTGTGAAAGGAATTAATAAAAATCTATTTCACTAACGAGACCTAACTGAAAATTTTATAAACGAGTGTCATAGACAACTCACGTGTATGTCTATTTTGATCAGTATTTACAGCTTCTGACAACTTACCTTCTATTGTCTTGAAAGAACTTCGCCATACTTCAAAATGCGACCTGAACTCTCTCCATGATTTTTGTGCTTTTAAACATCCCTGGAAAAACATCATACAACATTGTCAGAATACGGGGGTATCCTTAAATGAACAGTTTTACTTCATGGTTATTATGTATGGTGACATCACTTACGTATCGTTTAATAAAAAAAATTGAAACTTGTCTATTTTCAGAATTATCATATATGTTAAGATGTACCATTGAAAATAAATTAATTCTAACCATTAAATATTTGTCAAAATATATTACCTTGTTTCGATCATGTTTCCACTTCTTGAATCCGGTCAATTTTTCTGCAGATTTGTCAACGATTTCTGACCTGAAAATATAAATAAAAAATATTGCACTCTCACATTATAAGTTATTTACATTTATAACGTTACATCTAAGTTCAATTTATGAGTATTACAGCTCATATTAACATCAGATTGTTATCTTAAAATTAAACTTAATCAAGTTATTAGATCAATTAATGCACAAATTTTGACTTAACTTTCAAACGCACAAAGTTTAAGCAAAAAAGGATGTGTAGCAATGTATTCACAGCCAACTTATATATATGTATGCATCGCATAGCCACACACTTCTAATAGTGATATAGGTGATCACAATAACTGAGGTGACCCACAAGTAAAGGATTCACCTTTTCACACTAACACAAACAACAATATTCTTGATAATCATTACATTAACTGATAGTTATAATTGATGAATATGTCATAAAACAAAGCAAGAAAAAGACAAAAATGTCACAAAAACCTGATTTTGAAACTATCAAAAAGGTTCAATGCCAAAGATTAAGAAACTATTTAGAAAATACATCAAATACAATAATATGAACGCTTACATAATAAAATACTAAATCACTACCAGCACTACCAGCATTTCTAGGTCAAAAGGTTAGATTCATGACAGGAAAATCATTCACAGGATTAAGTATAAGAACCGGATACTAGATAAACATATAAGTTACATGTCTAAATGCTGGAAATCTTTTCCCCAAAACTCCCGTCTTTTTCTGCGATGAAGAAAGCCAGCATTTTCATAAAGTGGCTCTGCATATAGCTCGGCTTGTATGCAAGCATCTATGGCATCCTCAAAGGCTGGGCTGATGTCTTCATACAAGGAAGTCTTGGAGTCATAAACTTGACCATCGACGCTGACCTTACTACGTCTCTTGATAATCGATCTGCGTTTGGTGCTTTTTCTGCGACTCTGTATCCTTCTCACTTTGCCACCAGTGAGTTTCTTCAACTGATTGAAGTCGACTTCTGCATAATTATGATCATAAATTGGTAACGTTTTCCCTTGATCATCCTCAGATGATGAGAATTCGACATTTTCATAAACTGACGACCTTGGAGGAGGTTGTCTGGCTGAAGAGAAGTAGTTCTCATGTAGACTGATAGGGGCATCGCTTGGGGCTACACTCGGCACGGGTTCAAATCTCACATGAGGAATATTTTCAGGATCAATCGGAATCTCAAAGTTGGCATAGGGTGAATGTCTGCTTGCGGGAAATTGTCGATGTTCAGGAGTAGGTGTAACATTCTCGTAATGTCCTTCAGAGTCTGAATCATCATAAGCATCCATAATGAGATGAAACCAGGTTTTACTTTAAATTCTGAGTCCAAAAAGTTCTACTACAACTAACAATCAAAATTATCCAGCTGTCCAATGTTTGCAGGAATTCAACAGCTCAGTAAAATTGAAGTAACTGTTCGATAGATTTATTGCTTCACAGCTGCTTATTCCTTTTCTGTGTTATTATAAATTGATACAATATCATACAACTGTCACAGAAGTCTACCTGATGCACAATCTTTTAAATATATCCCTTTCCTGGCTATCTCTAAAACACATCCATCACACAGAGCACAGAGCATCCTTAATGCTGCAGAGGCATGAACATACTGCAGATACTTAGACAAGGGGTAGTTTGACACCCTATCCCTGTGTTTATGTTAAGCACCATCCTCATCTACCCCCTTCTACACATGTTAGTATGCAAAGAACAATATGGCTGAAGGTAAACAATATATGCAAATCCGCAGTTCTAAGCCTCAGAAAAATCTGCAAGGATCGCGACACTGGAGTGTTACATCAGATTAAAGGGCATTACTAACCCTAACTCATGACATGATATGAATTTCTCACCAATTCAGTCTGTTGAAAAGTTACAAATCTGAAGTATATTAATATTTTAATGACCCATTTCGACAGTTCGGCATTTTATTATTGCCATCTGTGAGTGAGAAGATTGCCAGTTATTGAGGCAGTTTATCAAAATCATTCTTCTAAGTTTCTAGTCTCTCACTATACATTGCAGAATTTCCAGCACTTGTACTGAGACCAGTGATGGCAATATAATATATATTATCACTAAGTCTCTAACAGATCTATTTCAAAATCATTTATAATACTGTGACTGAATCATTGAGACAATAATACAACATCACCTACTTGACAAAGGAATAGAATAGATTATTCATAATTGCACACAAACAGAAAAAGATGAAACTCTTCAGTACATTTTTATGTAATGATCACATAACCACCTTGATTTTATGAAAACCTTGCTGGGTTCGAATGAGAGTTCAGAAAAAAATAAATAAATAAAGTTCAGCATCAAAAGCCTATTTATGAACACTTATAATCGATATCATAGAGTGGTTTTATCTGTTAACTCCCACTGAATCTTTAATCAGGAGTAATGTGAGTACTCCAACGTAGCATTTAGTTCGCATTTTTCCTTCCAGTCTACAGTATTCAGTATAAGCAGATAATTAAACACACGAAACGACTAAGAAAAAACAGGTAGGAGATCACCAAAGAGCACAAACTGCCACAGGCAGAGGGAGCCATTAGAGATGGACCAGTACCTGGAATGATAAGCGTTGTCAAAGCCAGACTGAGTCCACCATCTGCACTTCTTTGTCTTCCTCAGGGTGAATGGATTACGAAGAATTGCATCATAAATGTTCCTCTGATCGCCACTAATTCCTGCTCCATCAAAAGGCAATCCAAATCCATTATAACCTGAATCGAGGCCCTGGGTTTGGTATGACAAATTGCCAACTTGAATAATCTTATCAGACAGAATTTTCTTTGACATACATTGTGCCACTTCATCTTCGCAAGCGTAGCCGTTATAGACTTCATCTTCATAATATTCTGGAGAGCTGTATTCACGATAAACTGCATTTTCATATTCATACTCAGAAAGCTGGACCTCAGAACGTCCAATTATTGATCTTTCATAATCAGAATATCCAAGACCAAGAGTGTAATCTTCCTCCAATTCTGGAGTAGAGCTGTATTCCTTTGAGCGATCGGTTGACCTTGACTGAACATCTTGGAGATAATCCCTGAAATGCCTCCTTGAATTCCTACCCAGCTCAACTTCGGTGTACGTGGTGTAGTCACTTGAATAATCTGGAGTGTGCGGTGTCTCTCTCCTTGATGCAGGTGTTTTTGGTCTCTGATTTTGTCTAGCGTGGTGAGAATTTGAATCTGACTGTCTGCGATGCACTGAAATTCTGAGATTATTCCTCGCCTTCCGCTTGTTGTTTACCATATTGGATTCTTTAAGACAGTGCATAAAGTAAGGCAAAACGGAGTTCTCTGCTAAGCGATACTAAGCTGGACATCCAAAAGTGATCCTGATCCATGTTATCAGTCACAGCTGTCGTACTGGAGAAAATTTGGTGACACCTGTGGTGAGCCACAGTTCTGACACTAATACTATCCACATACTAATAATCAACAGGTCAATGCAGAATGATTAACACATGAAGATTCATAAAGAGATTACAGCAAATCCTCAGGTTACAGCAAATCCTCAAGAGCAGACAGACTGAGTAGTTCTTAACACAAGTTTCAATCCTTCAAATGTACAATAGTCACTTTAAAACATAATATCACTACAGCTCACTGTATTAGAGATGTATACACATGTATATCAGCTGCAGATTCATCACTGGATTTTAGACCAGAGCAGTAATAAACCAGATGTCATTGCCTGAGGCAGGGAAACCATTACATTAACATGATTAAATGCTCAATGCAACTTAACAATATTGTGCCAGAACACCATACAGTAAAAACCATGCAAAAGTTACAGACCATCAGCAGACAAGGTAGAGGAATATCATAAGAATACATTCATGCACTTATCACCATTCACTGATGCCTTATGAAATCAAAAACAGGTAACATAACCATAACAATTACCCCTGGTAATGTTAGGACAAACTTCTCCAGGCAAGTGACAATGTAAATGGGAGAATGGACAATGTAAATGCATGGAAGTTACTGTGTAATGATGTTTTAAAATTTTCCTGTAATCATGGTTACCTAGTGGTAATCAGGTTTTGTCACCTGAATGTTATGCTATAACATTACAGTTTTAATAGTCTCAGATGCCGATTCCTTGCGCAGATGTTAATCCTCACATTACCATGACACTCGTAATATACACATAACCTTCTTTTTAACTATATACTAAGTGATGTACATTGTTCTTGGACTAAAGCAATGCACTTTGGACACATTATGTAGCACCTTGCCATTCAGCCACCAGCTACAGAACGATAGAAATGAAGCGGAGTTAGAATTAGGGACCCTGTTCCTAGAATGAGCATGATGAGTGTGTGTTACATTGGCCCACCACCAAATGCCAGGATGCACTGTATACTTTATGCTCAAGGTGAGTGACAGTAACTTTCCGCAAGGTCGTGGCCGGATGTAGTGCACACACAACTTGATACACAAGCAAGGTGTAATAAGGACAGTTTTAAGTAAACAGTATTTACACTATGAAACCAAAGGCTACATGAGGTTTACATGTGTATGGTCACTGTGCACAGCTAGGTTTATTTTTTGGTGAAACATACTCCTGAACTGAAGCGATTTGCATCAAGTGCATTATTTTGATCTATGAAAGCTTAAGTTGAGTTAGATCAGTAGGAGGATCCAGACCTAAAGTTGAGTGCATTATGATTTACTTATTCATAACAATGGGTTACAAATTAATAACTTGTTTTTGCAACAAATACTGAACACAAAATCAGTTTACGATTTAAGGAGATGTATAGGCTACTGTGTCCCATGATATATACTGTGGTTCAATTCATATGATATTATGGGTTATCAGATTCATCCTTGGTTGGGATAAGCATGGAGTCATAAACACTTATGACTCCATGGGATAAGCCAAATGAAAACTTAAACAGAGCCAATAAAACAGCACTTATACATATAATCACTTAAAAATACAAGGGTATGGCTGCAACAAGGGATCTAACAAAAGACAGTGATATATATAAACAGTTCACAGGTTTCACTAAACATTGCTAAATTATAGTAATTAGGTTTCAAAGGAGTCTTAAATTAAAAAATATGCAGTCTGTGCATTCGTGTGTGTTGTGTAAGGTTCGTGTGCACCACATTTGTAAATTGTAATCTAACCCAGAAAGGATCATTCATACAGTCTATATATCTTAAACTTCATACAACATTCAATATAAAGCTTTGAAATTGGACCGACTTACTGATGTAGACGTCCACCTCTGCAAAAAGGAAAACAAAATCTTTCTTCATGCATTGCATTTGTCAGAGTGCACTCAGTTAATATTGAAAAAGCAGCTAATATCAAACATAGACGGAAACTTCAATGACATTCTTCAATTTCTCAGTGACAAAGTTCATAAGATAAAATTTTCTATTGAAACCTGATTCTGCATTCATCATTCCATCCAATCACAACTTAGGTCATTTTGTCTGTGTAAGCTTTAAACACTAATGTGTGAAAAATAAAAAGAGGACATTTTTAACTTTTATGTATCCCAATAACATAATTTCTACAAAGCTGACATTAAGATGCATTTCTAATTAGGCAATGTATTTTGCCCACCTATGTCAAAAGAATGGTAAAATGATGGACCTTTTTAATTTGAAAAAATCCATACAAATGTGAACACATGCATTAAATTGTAAATAACTGATATTTATCAGAACATGGTGTCGAGCAACATCAGGTTTTCTAATTTCAAAACACAGTTCTGTCCTGAGAAGTATTGAAAAGGCTGATTGGTGAGTCACACATCTGGAGAAAATCCACACACAGATTGTTTGTCTGGCATACCACACACAAGCAATTGCATGCCTTGCACACACCTGGGGACTCTTTAAAAGTACAGCCCCCGATGTTGAATTCATGTTTTGAAAATCCAACCATGCAAAGTGGAAAAACACACAAATATGACAATTTACCCAATACAGTAATTACTTACTTGGCTTTGCGTTTTGATTTCAGCGAAGTAGTCATATAACGGACATCAAGAAGTTGCAGACTCTCGGCTTCTTCAGGATTAACCTGACCATCCAGTTGATCCTCGGCTGCATTATCTACGCTCCTGTTTCTAGGAATTGTACGAAGCCTTGCCTGATTTCGGCCAACCGTTGGGTACTTTGTGGCTATTTGCTTGCTGGGCAAACAGTTGATCAGATCAGCCTCCGACTTCAATGTATTTTGATCTACAAACAGTAAAAATATCATCTGAGGTGTTAAATTAGTTTCTGAATACAGCACAATACATAACGAAATCCATGGATCTCGGCAGACGTTTAAAATCATTAGCCACTGTGGCTAATCGTGTCATTAGACAGCCACATTTCTAACTTAAGAGCTAAAGTTATCAGACCTCTTCGTTTCTCAAAATTCTTGCTCGTTTGTTTTTGACAGCAAATTGATAAACATTCCTTTACATAAAATGGAAATTGTTTATAACACAAGTACATGTAAGACATCTAATATTATTTGGAGAAAATATTGATAGCTAAGGATAGACATCGAACATTTTTTGAAATGCCTAATATTGCAATGCAATGAAAATGCATTTAGAAAACTTACAATAATGGTTTATGCTTTTGGTGAAATAACTGAATTTATATCAAATATATTCAATTTATTAATTCATGTTATAGAAGACATATTTTTTTTTATTTCAAGCTCATTTTTTTTTATTAAGGCTTTAAACAAGGATAAATGCCTTTGTCTCAATTGCCAATCAATGGTTCTTGTTCACTTTGGAATATGTGATGCAGAATTGCAATTAATATTTGACACTCAGTGACTTACAGACTATCACCAATCAGGCCATTTGACTTTTGTTCAATAATAGAGAATAGAAGAAAATTTAACCACTGCGGCTACTTCAATGTTAATGCCTTTATCCACATTACTCTTAATTTAAGAGTTCAGTAGCCCAACCTGCAGCCATTAAAGCGCACTTTAGGGTCGATGCACTCTACAATTACCAATTACATTTTAGTAATTAAAATTATACTTTAGAACTTTAGAAGTTCATCCTGGCACTGTCAATACCCCCCAAAATTTTGATCTTGATGGGTCACCATTTACACTATTTTCGATAATTTGTTTTTAAATAACCTAATTTTACACCAGAAAGTCATTAACACTTTTGAGGGTCAGGTACAAATTTGTTGACAAACCAACTCGTGTAAATTCGTGAGTGACAAAGTCGTTGACAAACTTAAAACCCCTGTAACCAACTCGTTGACAGATCATGACCAACTCGTTGGCAATTTAATGCAATTTGTAGACAGCCAATTTGGCCATATACCATTTCGTCGACAAGTCGTAAACTCCAGAGGGAGTGACTGGTAGTGCAGAACGGGGATTGTGGAGAGCGATGGGCAGGAAGAAAGCAACGGTTTATTTTTTCAAACTTGCAATTGATCCCCTCAATGATATATATTATAAAAATAAACTGACTGGTTTTATGTTATTTGTTTCGACTTCAAAATAGTTAAACATGCAGTATGAAAGTAATTTAAGGTGGCAGCACTGGTACGAGTATACTGTTGCAACATCTGGCGAATTTGCGTGAACTAAATAACCAAACAGTGCTAAATAAAAACGTTGTCAACGAGTTGGTATAGCCATGTTTTTCTGTCAACGAGATGGTTGTTCGAGGTAATAATTTGTTAACGAGTTTGTCCACCTCCTGTCGACGGGTTGGTTGTCAACGAATTGGTCGTCGAAGATTTTGCGAGTCGACGATTTTGCGTGTCTACGAAGTGACTCGATACCCAGAAAGTATGTTGACCATCATCAGTGATTCATCACGAAAAAAAATTAATTTAATAATGGCATCTCTGCCTATCAGACATCTTGAATTTTCAAAACATGTACACATGAAACATCAGATAGGAGCATATATCATGTACTATTCATTTAACCTTATTACATTTTAATAACATTATGCAGGCATTGTCTTGGTGTCTTACAGCAACAGCTATTTACCACACTCTGGTTGACATTTTACAGACATAAAGTCATAATACATTAAATTATCAGTCATTTGAATTCTAATTGTAAGATTTAGAATGCATGAATTCCTATCATGATTGATGACAATGATATTTTTGTGATATATCTACTTGACATCATCATCATGTACCAAATAATGGTAGTTCCACGGACTCTTGGGCTTTCACAGGTGATTCGGATCGTGCAGTGGATCTTCTCGCACCTGCCTCAACATCTCCTACACTTGCCATTGTCTCTTTCTGAATAAAGATTTAAATTTTAGAGAATTTAAACACTTTTGAATCCACAATCAAGCCATCCCGGAAGTAACTCCAGATTATATGCCAGGTGGCGCTCATGAAACTCTGAAGGCAGCGACATCTTGCGTTTAATAGCCTAAGCAGCAAGGTCCACTCAAAAAGGCCTCACACAAAAATGGCCTAGAAAAACGGCTGACTCTTTCCCGTTTCTTTCACTCAGGGAACCAGAGATTAAAGGCAGCTGCCTGACTTCATTTTTCTTGTACATGATATATGCCTAACCATGACTGTCATACACAGAATTATGTTAAAGTACACGTCCTCTGAATGTGACCGGGTTTCTCCACCGATATATGGTTTATATAACAATGCATACACATAGCCTACTCAAAAACATTTGCCAAAGGTATAGTATCTTTGGTCAAAAGCAGAGATTATTGGAACAATAATCTCTGGTCAAAAGTGTCGGCGGGCATCTCACTTTTGCTTCCAGAGCAGACTCCAATGCATGGACGTCTCACTGACATGTCTCAGCTACTCAGCTATGTAAATTTGATTTTTCCGGGGTATAATTCTGGTACTGCTGATCTGGCAAATTAAAAGATAATGTCGAAACTAAATTCGATATATATGGTTGAAGTCGACGGGCATTTGAAATTTGCTCGTTGTGTGAATGCAGACATTCATACGGCTGGAGGGCACGCAATGCAGGCTTGAAGCAGCCGCTATGCAGCCGAATGGCAGGAGAGTTGAATTCACGTCACCAAGATGGCGGTGGCGACCTTGAACCACCAAAAAAGTATCTTAGAGCAAACTCTTTGGTAGGATTTGATGAACTGGACGCAGATTTTGATGAGCTGGAGTGCCTGGATGATCATGATTATGCTAGCTAGCCATTCGGATGGTGACCTGGACTCAGTGTCAGCTGGAGAGCCGATATTATGGCGATAATGATTTGACCTTGTCTCGGATGGCAGTGGGCAGTGGAAATCAGTGAGGCGACCCATCAATGTTCGATCCCCTCTCAGAAGGCAGCAGCGCTGGAAACGCTAACTGCGGAGCAGATAGAGCTGGCAAGTACTTTACAGACCCTCCGTTCATGCCCCAATATTTTGAAGAAGATGCGTGAGGAGTGGCCAGCACCCAGTGTCATGGTAAATGCATTGCGGCACCCATTAGACCCTTAACTGTTAGACATGTTGGGGCCCAAACTGACTGCAGATACTAAGCAGCTGCTAAGGGCCAAGATGAGAGGAATGTTGCATCGCAGCCCATTGCAAACCCCGGATGCAAGCACAGAGACCAGCTACAGAGCTAGTAAGCAGTCGACCCAACAAATGTGCGACTAGTGGAGGCCATGGGACCATGTGTGAACTGTGTATGGGTGGGTGATTAGGGCTTTACGTCCTGTATTTCTGCACCAGTTGGGCTAATTAGGACAGGCAGAGACCATGGCAATGAGACGAAGGATGAAACAGCCATCCAACTTAGGCTCGACTGGGAATCGAACCCGGGACCTAGCGGTTGGAACCCCCGCCCTTTGTGAACTGTGTATAGGGAATAGAGTGGTTAATTGAAGTTAATGACATTTTAACCTATTAAGTCAATAGCTTCTGACTATGGTATGGTTAAGAAGTATGGCTAGCTTGTGTACAAGAGAATACTAGGCATGGAAAGAGAATGGTGGGCATGGGCGCATGATGGTGAGGCACAACAACAGCGCATGGATGCAGACTAAGTGTGCCACTTGGAAGAAACTATTGTGACTTCAGGCCAAGCTCACAGTGCCATTCTGTTTAATAGGAAGAATCTCCTTACCGAGTTTGTGAGCAGTAACAAAAAGATGGGGTTGTTGGTCAGTCAGAATCCTCAAGTATTCCAGAAAGAGTCAGCTGTGCTCTTTGGAGAGAACTTCCACAGCTCCAAGTGTGCTAAAGGCACCCAACACTTGCGGGAAGCCCACCGTGAATTTGGCCCCAATTCAGCAGTCTTATGGTGTTCAACTAACCTAGGTAACAGAGTTCTTAGGGTTTCAGATCAATGCACCCAAGATGTTTATTTTTTTTCCACCAGAGAATGTTGAACAGATTTGAATAGAGTGTCAGAAAGTGGTCACACCTCGAGAAGCTATGGTACGACAATTAGCGGCATTGAAAGGACAGATAGATTGCGGCGGAAAGCCGAGGTAGTACTGAACAAAGAATGCAGAAAAAATTAGTTTGGTGGATGGACGATCTGGACAACTGGAATGGTCGCAGCCTCAAACGCCAGACCCTAAACATAAAAGTTTTCGAATTAATGGCAGTCATTTTACCCGATCCAAAGACCTTTTGCATGTGACCAAAGATCTGTGGAAGTTGTGTATGTCCAAGCAGATCACAACCCTGTTGAATCATTATTCCTCAACACCAAGATAATCTTTTGACGCAAATGATCACTGAGTCTACACGAGCAAACAATATACTGGACCTGGGGTTTGTAAGCAACACTGAAAATGTAGAGAACTGTGAAGTTATTTCTTCAAAAGTGATCACTGTGGAACATTAATTGAATTTAAGACTTCGGTGTTGTGGTGCTCGAACACGCAGCAGAAAGTCTACCTCTACCGCAAGGGGGACTAAGAACTGTTCAATAGGGATGTCCAAAACCAAGACTGGGAAGGTCTCTTTGGCAAAAAGAAGTTGGCTCAGACACGGGGACTTTCCAAGAAAAATTACCGAAGGCTGCTGGAAAAGTATGTTCCACACAAACTACTGAGACCAAAAGAGAAAACAATTCTGCCCTGGTGTAGATTTGTCTCTGTCAAACATGCCAGCACAAAGGAATATCTAGGACCACTTTAAGAAAGACAAAATTGGACAAGGAAGGAAAACTGGCAAAAGAAGTTGATGTAAACCCCAAGGCTTATTACACTCTACATTTCCTCCGGTCCTCATCTACAGTAGAGAGCCTCGTACACAACAATATGAAAGTAAATGATGATAAGAAGAAGTCTAGTATCCTCAATGAATACTTCAGTAATGACAGATGAACCTGACCCAATTGGCCACTTACCTATAAAATACAATGAGTGTATCTCCATCTCCAGAATTGAAGTCTCGGCTCAAAAAGTTAGAAAAAAACTGGTCAAACTAAAAATGAACGAAAGTGCAGGTCCAGATCTGATACACGTAAATGTCCTCAAGATCGAGGGTATCTAACTTCAGTTGTCTGCTAGCCACTTGTTTCAGCAATCACTACGTGAAGCTTACCTACCGCAGGATTGGCGCGATGCCAATGTGACACCAATATACAAGAGTGGCAAAAGATGTTAAAACTTGACAAAATTCTTCACTGTGAACAGGAAGGATTCCAGGATGGAGCGTCATGTGTCACCAACCTCATTCAGTCTATGCATGATTGGGTCTCAATGTATGACAAGAAAGATAGTTTTGATATCATTTATCTTGACTTTCGCAAAGCCTTTGATAGCATGACATACAAAAGGCTGCTCTCTAAGCTACAATGGGTGACAAATTTCCGGGGCGATAGACGTCACTGACGTCACGTCAGAGAGTCATCTTACGCAATGGGGTATCAGATTGGTGCAGAGAGCGGAGTTCCACAGGAGTCCATCTTAGGACCAACCTTGTTTCTGTTTTTCATTAATGATTTGCCTCAAGAGATTGACAGTCAAGCAAAGCTGTTCGTGGATGACAAAAAGATTTACGAGCAAGCCAACTCCGTGAAGGATTGCCAATCCAGAGAGATCTCAACAAACTTTCTGCTTGGTCCAAGACATGGCTTATAAGATACAACAGCAAAAAATGCATCGTTCTGAGACTCTGTGAAGCTGTCAACTACCAATATAGTATAGAGTGATTAGAACTGCTACTAGTGCCCAATCAACGAGATCTTGGTCACCATCTGATCTAAAATGCATGACTATAACATCGTAAAGTCAGCAAACAGCATGATTAGGGGGTGCTTCTCAAACAGAACATCCACTGTCATAGTTCCATTGTATAAATCCATTGTGAGGCCCGTCAGTAAAGACGTGAGCTAACGTTTCACTAACAGTGACCTCACTCAAAGCTCACAGGATGAGATCACAGGATGACATGACAGTTAGCTCACCATGAACTCACCTCGTGATCTAACGCTGGGTGGTGTGGTATACACTCTTAGAAAATCTATAAATAGGAGATTATCTCTCTCCACCATTGATTAAAGGCCAGCTAATAACAGAAACTATAAATGGAACTGTTGCTTTATCGTGTCGGTAACCTGACTTCGATTCTCACTCTTTTTACTCTTAAAAAAAAAAGAAGGAATTTTTAAATATCTGACAACATAATAATGGTTTCACTGTCCCAGCTTATTTACTTAGTTTAATTATACCTAGATGAGGCTACCTAGTTTCTAAGTGACTGGCTGGTGTAGTGGTTAGGGTTCAAACCCACCATGGGTCAATCATGAATGAAGGCTGTGTTGGGAGATTTTGTTGTTCATCATTAGTTGTAACAGAGTTAACAGCTTAATTGCTCAGAGCTACCATGGGATGGACATGATCAGCTTACAGTTTGCTCACAGAAGACTAGCACTGTGACCTCAACTGTGTTAGTTCACTGTGATACCACTGTGTGGTTACACTTTTAACTCACAGAGATCTCACAGTATGACCGCTCCGTGAGTTTCCTATGAGCTAACTGTGAGCTCAAATTCTTCACTGGGATATGCATCTCCAGTGTGGTCACCATGGTTGAAGAAAGACAAGGAGCTACTAGAAAAAACACAGGAAAGATGTCTCAAGCTGAGCATGGACCCAATACGTCTACCATCTCTAGAGAGCCGAAGAAATACAACTGACCTCATCAAGACTTAGAAATATGTCAAGAATTAGTACACATCTCCAGGGTCCAGAGAGAGGGACTGAGAGGCCATCGACACAAGATATTCAAAGAGCAAGTTACTTCTGAAATTGCCAAGGACTTCATGTCTCACAGAGTTGTTACTAATAAGTGGAATCAGCTTCCGAACGATCTAGTGGAACAAGATGACACAGAAAAATCGAAAAATTGGCAGTTAAATCCCTTTTCAAGCAGATAAACAAGATTTTGGGTCCCATAGAAATGGATCTGTTTGCAAACCTGTTGAATTGACAGACAAACCAGTACATCAGCTGGAAGCCTGATGATGCATTTTCGATCCAACAGAAGGGTCTTCAGACCTATGCATTTCCACAATTCTGCCTGAGTCTGCAAAGATTCAGAAGTAGAAGGCGAAGGTATTCATGATCGATAACACCTGTATGGAGCACTCAGCCATGGTATGGCTAAGGTGATCCAAGTGAATTTCTTATCTACCTTTCAAATGACTTGGAATATTCAAAATTAAAATGGCTATCGAGCATCTCTATCTGCATATTATCCTGAGAAGAACAAATGAAGAAGGGTACAAAATAGGTCAACACCCAATGATGGGAGTGTTCAATGAGAGACCACTACAGCAGAGATACGCGGATACATCCAAAATATGAATAACAATGGCTCCTTGACTCATAAGGAGTTTAGCATGAAAACAGTAACTCTTCTACCATTGGCAGTAGTTGGCAGAGCCCAGTAAATTAGTTACCAGGATTGACAAACTAATGAAAAGTGAAAGACCAGCCAAAGCTCACTCGACTTTTACCATACATCAGTTTGAGAACAGTTGTTCTTAGCACTAGTAAAACCTCATAAACTAGTGTCAGCCCATACCATTAGTCGGTGGATGAAAGATCGGTGAGAATCAGCAGTATTTAAACTGATATAAAGCTCACTCAGTAAGGAGTGCAAGTGTCAGAAGAAGCAAGTCTTACAGTGGAATACATTTTAGAAAGAGCCAATTGTCCAAAGCCTCGACTTTTCAAAGATATTATTGTAGATTGATTAGTGGTAAAGATGAAGTTCAGAAAACTATTTTGCAGATTTAACTTATATCTATTTCACCAACGATATAAAATTGGTAATTTTATTAATGAATGTAATGAACGACATCAAATTATAATTTCATGATAATTACCCCCAAGGCAACCATGACAGTGATAAAACATGGCGGTAGCACACTAGAGTGTACAAACCAAATTGGTTAAGATCTGATCACCCAAGTACAAGTTATCACATTTTACCCCCATAATGGTTTTAGAATAAGATGGGTATCACCCTGATTAAACAAACCAAACAGCCTCCTGTATTTGGCCCTAAATTGGGGTAAAATTATTGGGGCCATGCTGGTTGTATGCAGCCATTGGCTCATTGAGGATATGTACTTCTTAGGAATGTAAATGTAATTGAGTGTTGTGTCTGCTGTCCTCAACGAACTCCGCCAACATTACAATTTACACCCTTGGGCAGGCCAGTTCTAGCTTGAGCCTTTCCCAACTCCCTGGGGAGTATACATCTGGTGTTGCACAGCAGCGCTCCTTTAGTCAATCACTCTACAATTGCCATTACTGCCTATGGCCAAATACCCATTTACACCTAGGTGGAGTGAAGCAGTGGTTCTACGACGATCTGCTTAGTTCCTCCAAGTCTAGGCTGGGTTTGAACCTATGACCATGCATGTACGAGTCCAACGCCTTATCCACAGGACCGCAGCACCCCCATTGACTTTTGCATTGGTCCACGTTACAATTGGCTAAACAGACTGGACCTATGTTGGCAGACCCCATTGGCTTTGCTAATAGGAATAATGTTGGCTCAACCAAAATATAATTTAATTTTGCCCAATGATATTGCACCGCAGGTAGTACGGGTTCGCACTCAACTTATGGCTTTGCAAAATTAATAATGTCACACCCAACTCTCCTAATTAAAGAAATCAACCGTCATCACAATACACCGTTTACAAAACACATATATTTATTAAATTGTTGTACATTTGACAAAGTATATGGTCCAAGATTAGTCAATTACAAATGCACAAATGACTAAAGCAAAGATGAAGATAATGCATGGACAAGCAAACTGACTGAAAGTGATAACAATTAACAAACATTCTGAAATATTTTCTCAGGTATCCATTTTTTTCACATTCCTAATATGCCTCATGGGCTTCAGTTGCTCCATTTTAAGATCTTTATGAGGTGAGTGATAATGCTATGATATGATCCATGAGTAGTGCATGATGAATACTGTATATATACATATATGGGGATGACAAGATGAAAATGCAACACGGGGAATGTCAAATTGAAGGTTACAAGAGTTATGGTGAACCTTATTAATAGCTGCATTGCTATTTTTATGTGTAATACATTAATTAAATGATTAACAACATAGATAATCATGCTATTAATTTCCTAGAACAGTTATACAAGGGACAAATATTCATGAATTGTGTTAAGAATAAGTACTTATTAAAGTAAATCATTAAAATCTAAACATGAAGATATTTTTACAACTCACAGCTAACATTTTGCAAGGAAAATCCCATGAACGACTCACAACTAGTACAATACTTATGTACAATTGGCTCATAGAACTCTTGGCTCAGTTTTTTGACACATTCAATAAATTAACAAAGCTCGGTAATAATATTCAATAATATTTTATAATAATAATATTTTTATGTTTCAATATGCAAGATCATATAAATGAGGTAACACCAGCTCTGCTGACGCAATGTGGATTCACTTACACGTAATGGACTCGTCGAGTCGTCAGTGTCATTTTTATCAGGATTATTATGTGTAAAAAGTTGTTTAAATAAATTGCCAGACACCGAAGTTACCAATGAGTATAAAAACAGGAAGAGGCAGAAAAAGTTAAAACATCTAGTATTCAGAATGTGTTACAAAAAAAATAGCGAGACCTTCTAATTAGAGTTTTTGCACCATTTTACACTGAAATTTCCACCCTTAACGAGGAATGACTTTGGGTGAATTCACTGTGATTTTGATGAATATTTGATCATCCCTTATGTACGTGCCATTGAGAAGGGTTTCATGGGAGATAAATTTTGGATAACCGAAACCCATCCCATCAACATCTCCAGAGGGCTTCTGGAAGTGTTTCCAACTGGGGTTCGGAACAAAACTTTCCGTAATAGTGTCTCTCTTTTCAGGGTCCGAACACTGATCCAGCAGCTGGAATGATATGGGCAATCGAAAAGGCCAGTCCAATAAATTGTCATAGTCTCCCGGCATCACTCGGATGTAAAGCGAAAGATGTGACCCCTCTCCAGATCCATTGCCGTTGACAAACACGCTTGCTCCTAACTTGTAGCCATACTGACTGGTCATAAAGGCATCGCTTTTAAGCTCAGCATTCAGCTTAGTCTGAAAATGGAGGAACACAAAAAGGTCAAAATACAGATATGATGTGCACAGACAATTTTGTGAGGTTTTGATTCTTTAAGTCATTTTCTTAAGAAATGTTGCAAAATAAAAAATATAAAGGCACTGAATCTATCATTACAATAATAGTTTTTACCTTAGCCTCCATGAGTTTCTCCTTGATACCAGTTATCCTCCAAACCAAAGTGCCATCTCTATTGATGCTTAGACGAGCAATCTGTTCACTTAATTCTCTGATGCATCTCTGCTGCTCCTGGGACACTAGACACATCATCGTCAAATGTTGCTTTGCTCCATCTTCTAAATGTTTCTCCAGACTAAATCGGGCACCCTGCAATATAACCATTTCTTATGAAACACTATTCCCACTAAACTTAGTATTCAACAGAATAAGACTATTGCTTGTTTATTTAACTGAATAATTGGAGATCAATACCAAGGATACATTTTACACAGGTTAACTGCCCATATATGTGTAATTATGATATGCCTCCTTGAGAACTTCACACATAAGTCAAGCACAAAATTCAGTCATGCTGCATATATATTGCCAAAATAACTGTCACTTTTTAGTCTCTACTTGCTCCAGGCTTAGGAAAACTCAGCATGGACACCATTACAGTATCCTTTTGTTACCTTTTGTTATGAAAATGAATTCTGCTTTAGTTGTGCAAGCAAGCAGAAAATTTGTGGCTAGCTGGGAGGAAAAGGTAGGTTTGAATATATATGGAGGAGAGATTGTGAGAGCCTGGGGGCTTGGCTGCTGTGGTATGCTGTCATAATGGCAGCTAAAATTTCCAGTCATTAAAGATGAAAGGAAAGTGGGCACCTGATGCATACATCCTCAATGCAGGACTTTCCTTGTGGTTTTCGCGACTCCCACACAACACATTACTATTGTTGTAAGTCACAACAACACTTAAATGTCCTACAGTCATCTTTAAACCAGACCTATTTCTTGTATAAATATATATATCTATTCTTGAACAAATCCTGTTTTGGGAACACTCGATTTTCCCACAACTACAAACATGTGCGAAACATACACCCCTAAGCAGTATAGATGCAATTGACTTAATGACACTTAATATTCTTGTTAAAAGTCTTCAAGTTAATCCTAATTTGGTAAACAACATCAGGAATGACAATAGAGTAGGTAATTGTCCTGGGCTATTTATAATATAATCACCCCCTTAAGAATCTTATTTACACAACTATCATTGAAGTGCTTAACCTGCTACTTTGAGAACAATAACCCTCTAATTACACTTAGTAGAAATAATAGTCTCAATGCTGGGTTTGATCTAAACATTAATGTATTCAGTGGTCACCTTCAACCCTGGGCATTCAGAAACCCCAGCTGACCCAGGGTCACATACGGTCACTGACTACCTACACCCCCATGATGCTTCTGCATTTTTGTGGTTTTTCTGTTTTGCATGAATTTGCATGCCTCCAATGGCAACGGGGTCACTTTTCACTCAGGTGTGTTTGTTGTAATGCCCAACAAGAACAACAGATAAAATCCTCTACCTTTGTTGTTCCTTCTTCTTTTAATATCATATAAATGTGTCTTTTGTTTTCCATTTAGTCTAGGTTTCAAATATTCCATTGTTGGGCAAATCAATGCTTCTTAAGGTCCATTGTCACTGAACAGTCTCAGATGACACAATCCTCACACAATAAACACCAACTTAATTCAATAGCCACTTGAAATCTAGAAATTCATTATGAGAAGGAGTCTTAAAGAACAAATGATGACTTCAGTGACTATATGCGATCAAGTAGAACATCCTGGTTCACAACTGCCGAAACCATGTTTTTACCTCAGCAGGTTAAAGGTAAAGTTATAGAAGAGGAAAAAAGCATTGAGGCGAATCATGCATCAGCATCGAGTCAACAACAAAACATTGATGCCTCATCCATCATGATCAAATGACTTGAGATCATCACTAGAGAATGCAGAGACCACTCACCACATATTTGCATCCAACATCTTTGAACTGACATGGCGCGGAGGCTGAGGGGCACTCATCTTTGAGATGCGTCTCCAGTTCGTCTCGAGGGATTTTGTTGGGGTCACAGCGATTTGGGCATGTCAAGGGAAACCGTGGACATTGGTAATAGTGGTCCTGCAATTAAATTAAACATTTTTGAAATAACAATACATTATGTTACATGGGAATTAGTGCTGCACGGTTACTACCTAGAGCAAAGTCAATGATGGCAAGGGGGTTTTCTTAAATGAATTAAATTTAATTTCATATTATCCTCAGATGAACAACAACTATCATCATCATCATACAGTGTTAATATTACAAATTTGGCATGACAATTCAATATCACTTTAGCCAAGACCTTCAGATTTTAACTGCTGAGGATCAGCCATTGGAGGCTGCATATGAGTCTCACGGAACAGAACTTCATTCAAAATATGTTAGACATGACAGCATCAATTGAGCAGAATTTATGTAATAACTAACCTGCAAGGTTTCATACACAAATTGCTTTTTACAGTATCGACATGATGATGTTCTTTTGTGACATTCACTCGCCATGTGATTATTGAGGAACTTCCTGTGTAGACGCGCTCCGCACTTGTTTTCACACCATACAGTTTCTGACGGACAGTTCCCTTGGTGATTCTGTTTAAAAAAGAAATACAAGCGTAAGAAAGATAATCAATTTGTAGACTTGAATGAAAAAGAACTTGCACAGTACAATTATCATACTTTAATACCACTTCTAAGTAATATAGTTACACTGTATATACTTATATACAGATAAGGACAATACTGAAACAGTCATTTAGTTACCTCCATAGCATCCCCAGTGAACTCTACTTGGCAGAATTCACATGTGATTCTGCGTCGCGGACATGTGTACAGCTTGTGGTCTTCAAGGCAGATCTTGGACAGTTTGGCTGCACACTGGTTGGGGCAGGCCACTGTGTCATATCTGCAGGTGTCCAAGTGTGCCTGCAAGAAATGTGCAACAATACAATTTATGGGCACAAATTACATCATCAAACTGCACATACAATGTCATACATGTGGTATAATATAACTCCTCACTGTTTTTTGCTTTCAAACTCCCCCGGCCTTCCCCTTCAATCCTTTAATTGCTTAATATAGTGTAATTCAGTTGAAGCTAACAACTTAGGCAAGATTTCATTTAGAATTAAAAGTTTTAATTTTCTTAATGCAGAGATGTGAACCTAAGTCTCTCCATTACAGCCACACCTAACGGCCTATTTTATGGCAGTGATGTCAGAGAGGCCTAAATGAGGTGTCATTGTGACAGCTACTATGAGTGGCAAACACACAGAGAATGGTCGAATTGTGTGACTGGCACTGACTGCCATATAGTTCAAGGTTGTCTTATAAAGAGATGGTAGAGGTGAAACTTTCTAGTACATGCAAGTCTATCGTATACCAAAAGGTAGATGATTAAGGCAAGTTACCTGAAGAGCTGACAATCTGTCTACCCAGCGACAGCCGTCTCGGTGATGGACACAACGGATCATGCTGGATGTTATGTCAGTGTGAATCTCCGGATCAGCATAGATCTGAAAATTAAAAGCAAGAATGAGTATAACATACAATTTGTTCTGCTATAAAATAAGTTACTTCATGTTCGTATCTACTTAAGGCAACCTAACTTCCAGCAAGAAAACAGTTTGCATTGATGTTCAATTTATATTGCTCTACAATTTCACTGACAGTGTAATAAAGTGAAAACCTCCAATAGCCTCTCGGCACCCATAGAAGTTTCTGTGTGTGAATAAACTGATTTTGACCAAACATTTAATTGTACTAGTTACCAATCATTAAACTTTTCCATTTCCTATAATCAGCTAATGAAGCCAAGTCACTTCCTTTTAGTTGTAATCATGGCACTTACCCGGTAATAGCCAATATTTGACTCAAAATAATAACAGCCCATCATGTGTAAATACAATCCACTGACTGAATGTCATTATTGGAAATTTTACGTATCTGGGGCACAGGTAGCATTAAGTTTTGCCTGGGCAATGGCTAATGTAATTGTTTGGACTCCCACTGGGTATGCAGTGGTATTATAGGGAAAATGCTGCATTAATTGCTATTAACAGCCCAACCCAAGCAGTCAAAATACTTTAGCATTTATACACAACGCCTGCCATGAATGACTAAATTAATCCATTTCATTAAATCCTGTTAAACTGGTGATCCATGCAGCAGGCTTGTGTAGGGTAAGACACAGTGCCTAAATCTACAGGGCCAAACTTAACTTACAAAAGTTTAGTTGAAAACGGAGCATACAGGTAATTGCCAACATTGCCATTGCCCAGCAAGAATACCTACAGTTTTATTACATACTAATTACATGTACTTCATTGCTATACACTGTTTATGTGATAACTTATAATTGTAGCTAAGTAAAAACTTGGCTAAGCAACATGTACACTCTACAGTTGCAATCTCCAGTTGTAAATATTATTTACTTCTATTGCATGCATGTATGCTGATGTGCTCAGCTAGATTCAATAAAAACAGATGTTTCCGATTATATCTACCTACACTGCGATATAGCAATAATTGAAAATGTGCTTTTTTTTTTTACCAAATAGATAAAATCAAGAATGAATTAGGTTAGCTGTTTACAAAAATATCAATGAACAGCTCAACAACATAGGTACATTTATTGCTCTATGCATTTTCCATGCTCCTCTCATAAAATACCTAGGGTGGATGTAGAGCAATAATTACCCAATTAGCTACTGGGTCAGCCTTTGCTTTAAGTACAATTTAATTAAAGAGATCTCATTAAATCTATTTAAGGCAATTGCATACACCGTTCAATAATAGAAAGCTGTCATTTTTACTTCATTAGGGTATTTTATATAATTACAGCCAATAGACCTGTTGTCCAATAGACCAATAGAAGTGCCAGATGCTGTGGGTAACAATTAATCCCCCTCCTAAATGCCCCGCCCACCTCACCCCTTTTGCTCTTAAATTAGCCTTAACTGAGCAGATGCACTGGCGCCACCTATCTATCACTCCATCACAATGTTGACAAGTCATGAAGCGTGCCACCTGCAAGAAACACACAGAAGCTAACGCAGGCAATGGCTGCCAATCAAAGGCGAACTCACACCACTGGCCCAACTTCCCAAGTCATCAAAGTTTAATGAAAATCGTGATTAGGGGCTAAGAAAGTGAGCTGCTGTTTCAAGGCATTTGCTGGCTTGTGAAATGTCTTGTAAAGTTGCCAAAAGGGTGATGCACGTTTCCAGACGAATGACATATAGTGTACAGGTAGTGAGACCTGCCCTAAACCTGCACAGAACAACTACCTGCTGTAACGACCTCTACATTGTAACTCCCGAATAAAACTTTCATTGTTTTCCCCAGCGCTCACAAAAGTTTTAATTATCACCAGTTTGACTACACATCACACCAGTTTTACTGCACAACTGGATGCTGCTACAGGACCAGTGAGCCATATGATTTATCGCATCTGAGGCTTACTTCAATTGCGTGTTCTGACACTGTTCTCCGTCGTTTGCCACATCTAATTACGTAAATTATGTAAAACAAAAGTCTCTCTTCAAGAGTTGGGTAACTTTGCTAATTGATTTCATCAAACAAATTGCCAGAAGATCTTAAAGTTGCCAAAGATATCTCCTGAACAATAATACCTATATATCTAGTTGCTGTACATCTCTTTCCGTCTGTCCCAGACAAATTTACCATTGACTATGGACAGTCAGACACATCAATAATCCAATACTAGTGTAAACACTGGCTGCCTGTACGACTAATGTACTTTTTATGCCCCATCAGACAACCACGAGTTTGCCGCTGGTTGTCTGGTTTCCATGGCGACTAAGAGCATTGAGCGGTCTGTAGCTAACTGCTGAGGGCATCAGTTCTTCCGGTTCTCCAGTCATGGAGGAAATGAAGCAACGATCGAGGGCCACTCAATCAATTCCATCGATTTCTGACTTTGTATTCTAACCAGACGTAAAGTTTGTTTGGAAAGTTTCACTCGGGACTCACCTTGGCATAATCCAGCACCATGGCATCTTCGGGACATTTGAAGACCCCAGTACTGCAATTAAGAAAGAAAGAACATGGTTAGATCATCTCAGCAATTCAAGAGTTGGGTAACATCTGATTTACACCAGCGAATGAAAAATGGTCCTGGCCTATTAGTATTCATGGTGTTATTCAGCAGGAACACCTACAATGGAGGGTGAAAGCCTTCACAGGTAAAATTCACAATGGATATGGCAAAATTAATATTAATAAACAAGTTCATCAATTCGGTGTGTCTTCTAAAACAAAATGACTCCATAATTGGGAAAATAATCCGACACTAAAATGTAACAATATTACATTCATTTCTGCATGTCTATATTTATGTAAACATCGAACTTCACAAGATAACTTTATTTTAATTTTCATCAGCTGGTCCTACTGAAATAAGAGATGAAATTCCGTTGCTCAGAATGGAGCACTGACAACTTTAGACAAGCAAACTGTAGACATGTATAATTAGCCCATACGCTGAAGGGTATTTCCTTTCCTTTTTAATTAAACCTCCGAAGGTTTAGAGTTTATGAGCTCCAAACGGTGCATTACTATGTCAGCAAACACAAATATGTGATGAGTGTATTTCTTTCAGCAACCAAGGCTTTTTCACAATACAACAAATGACATGGTATAATGAAGGTAGTGTTTATGAAATAGAGTAAAAATATAGAAAAAAAAGAAGAAGGAAATAGTTGAACCTATCATGGACACCCTTGAGTCACGCCCAATGTCGACCTTATGACGAGGTGGTCGTACAAGTGAGGTTCTTTACTTGAAAATAAAGATTTGGCTATGTTGTGTGTTCCTATAGGCTATAGTTTGTCAACCGATAAAATTTCCACACATTCACCAGTTAACTGTGGGAGATTCTACTACCTTTACCATGTATGTACTGTCAGCATTTTGACAGCACACACCTGTAGGGTTTTCAATACATACTAATGTAATTCAGGTGGAAGTATCAATGAGGTGACCAACAGTGGGGTTTTGACGTAAAGATGTACTTCAAAAATAAAATAGGGCTGAAGATTAATGGATTAAAGTAAATACAATTTAATGCTAAAAAATAAGGATGCAATATCATACAATATCAGAGACATTATAATCACTGAAAACTTTTCACTGCCTGTGTCACTATTCATTTGATACATTTAATGGCTTAATGTTGCTCAGAGGGAGTCTCCTTGCTCCACTCCAATATTAAATTATTAATTTTTGTAATATGAAATTACTGTAATATGTCTTCTATGGAGCAAATAAAAACTGTGTCATTGTCATCATCATTGTCATTGCTTACAGATAAAATGAAACAGTCTCAATGGTAAATGTACGGCTGATGAATTATGCATCACATTAATAACCACAAAGCTCGTACAATTGTGTCCAAATGTACTAAATAGCAATTTATCAAGCTGGTACAATAACATGACCATTACATGGCAATGACAAACTCTATCCTAAATTATCACACTGCAAAACCTTCGACACCTGCTTCAACCATAGATCACCCTTAATGTCAAATAATAACCCATAAAAGCAACATGAAAGCTTCATGCTATTAGCCTTCAAAAGCTGCAAGCTATTGATTATCCAGTGAAACTGTATGTAGGAGTATTATTATTATGAGCATATTATGAATGGTTTGGCATGGTCCATTGCCACCAGCTGTGGTCCATTAAATCTTCATTTTTACATAAATTATTAACGTTTCTGACTAGCAATGACATGTCCAATCGTATCCATTAGCCCTCATGACTGTTTGCCTTAATTAATTGATTCGTGTACTAATGACTAGTGTCGCCAATAACCATTGACGCGAATAGGTCTTGTTAATTAATTAACCATTGATAGTCGCCACTGGCCAGTGCCAATATGGGGTCAGACTACATTGCTTGTGGCGGATCATTAATTAAACACTATCAACACAATGATATATCACTCTTTACATCATACACCATGGGCAGAAAAAGGACAGAAAATAGACCTTCCATGCAAAAATTGTATTGGCTTAACTGGTAAATTTTTCACATGGAATAATATATATTCATATTTATTTATTTACTATAAAACATATTTATACAGGGTAAAACATTTCAAGCGAAAGCGCTTTTTCAAAATGACCGTTAGTCAAATCAGTTTTTGGATCATTCTAAATGCATTGTAGATCCATAAAACCATTGTATGCTTTTACTTTGCTTCATTGGTTTTTATGGTCGACTCAACTGGCCACAAGGCAGATTGTTATCTGTATAACAAAGTTAATGTACACTGCAATGGATACTTTTACCACTTCCTGCTGAGAGGCTCTTTAAATGTTTCTTGGATTTACTTTAAGACTCCTTAATATTCCAAATTTACACCAAACTCAGTACTTAATCACAACAAAATGGGCTCTGTGTGAGTTTATTCATTTCCAATGCATAGAAAATGATGTTTCCAGTTAAAAGGTGTTCCGTGTCAGGCCATTTCAGTGAATACAAAATTGGCTACAGTCACATTCCCAATATTTGGATGAATAAATGTGGTTTCGGGTGCCTGACAGAATGCATTGATTAGAATGATAGGGAAACAACATGAAATCTTATCTGAAATCGATTTGAAGCTTGGACAAGAAACGAAGCCTTTTACCTGCCATGTTAGTTACATGTACAGTAAAGTCACAATTATAAGACTGCCCACAAATTGTGCCAATGTAAACACAAATTTATATGACTCTGCAAACCCTGTAATTAATAGTAGACGCCAACGCCTTTTATGATATAATAATAATTGCAAATGATGAAAAAGCTATGATGTGATTCTGAGTTTTTCTGGTTTTTTTTTCTCTTGTTAGATTACTGAAGCATATATTAGATAGCCTGACTTCAATCCCAATGCAATCAAATTGGGACTTTCATTGATTTCGAAATCACGCTCGTTCTGAAACATCGAGCCACCACTATGGAATAAAGAAACAGAATGCCTTTGTAACTTACATCACAATTGATACTACCTCACTATAATAACATTCAATTTAGAAGTTAGAAGGATGCCATTCCATAATAGAGAGGCCTACTGTACATTGTAAAGCTGCTCAAATTCCAACACAATGATAAGTTCACAAGTATGACAAACCCGAATTGAAACTTGACTTAGATCTTGAGCATACACAGATAAACATTGTATTGTGGGACGTTTTCAATGTTTGTGCACCTCTGACATCAGCTGTGTTCCCATTTCTAATCTTTAACAAATACAGATAGGTCAGCGAGAGATCTCAAAATGTTAAGATTTTTAAAGTGCCCTTATGTCGAGTATTTGCCCAAGATCGGAATAACATTGAAGGCTGCATACCATGCAGTGAGGACTGCTGAACTCTCATTTCCAAATCATCTAAACATTCCTTTCCCAACAAGCCATTAAACTTATCTACAGAGTAGGTAATTATCTATTTGATCACTAAAACTTTCAAAGGCGGTTGAAGATAATATTAGATAATATAAAAACATAACACATTAATTACATGATTTGTGATATGGATAACAACGTGGTATTGTCACTCGCAAGAGAACATCACAGAATAAAAAAGGTACCATGAAATATAAATTCTATGAATAAAATGTACCATAAAATATAAATTATATGACTATATCTTCTATTTGGATCATAAAGAGCCACATATTTATGGGCAATTTCAATATTATATATATTCTTCTTCTTTTTTCCTTCACTAACAACTGAAGGACTAATTACGGGAAGGAAGGATTGGGCACCATGCCACTGTCAAAGTTCACAGACATGCACTGTGTTGCAGTTGTCTGCATATTTTGTTCTCAGAATCCATAAAGGCGGAATTTCCATAAAACGACCACACCTGAATGGTAGATTATACGATATCAGCAATTCTGCATCTCCCATTAGCTTTATACACTGCAGAGACAACACCCATCCCAGACCATATTTTTTAGAAATTCCATATTCGTAACGGCAATATTAGATAGATAGACAGATAGACAGATAGACAGATAGACAGATAGACAGATAGATAGATAGACAGATAGATAGATGATCTCCATGTGATTGATTGATTGATTGTGTGACTGATTGATTGATTGTGTAATTGATTTGTCCACAACTGTGTGATCCTATTTTGAGTGAGTCTTAAAAGTGATGCGGTCTTATAACAGGGTTTCATTCTCATTCAAAATCTTATTAGGTCAGTTTGCTTTACTTAATGGATTTGTTTATAATTGAACCACAAATGCAATAGCTGTGATGCAATGACGAATATGTGCGAGCTGAAACAGGTGCACATCAATAAGTTACACATATCCCAAAATATCCCTAAGCAAATGATCAACAGATTAATCATGCTGTCTACGGTTGTACCTGAATACCTGATCCATCTAGGTTTGAGGTAAGAGCAAGATCCAACATATATCATCAATTGCAAACTACAGAAGCTACACTTTATCTCACCCTAAAATAAACAGGATGATTAGATTTAAATTCTGTTGCAAATAAGTTACATTTGTGACATTAAGTCAATTTGTAGCTGTGAGCACTATTTAAGTGTATTACTTTTTCCTATATCAATAATTGTTGAGTGAAAGACAAATCAGTTATCCTGAATCATCCTTTTAGAGCCATGTAAATTCAATACTCATGTATGTGTTGTGTAAATGTAAACACTGGCAAATCCTGGCTGGTTGTACTTTGGGGAATTCCCTGAATAACCAAAGACTGAAATACCTGACCGGCGGGTGAAACTAATCTTTCCCTTTATGGCAAAATCACACCCGTATGCAACATAACAAGCCTGACAGTTTAATTGGCTGGAAAGAGACGTCGCAAGACTGCACAGTGATTAGGATAATTAGAACTTATGGAAAAATGAGAGGGCAAAAAATGCACAAGCTGTTTTGTATGCGCATAGTGATAACACCTATGATATATGAGAGCGACGACTGCAGAAAAGGCAGCGAAATTAGCAATGAAATTTACGAGGTTGCACTCTCAAATTGGACAAGACGAAGGTGTCCTCGAATTACCCCAGTGAACATCGATTGCTTTGGTATATATAACAAGCAAATCAGGGCTGATCATCTGCAAGATAAACAGACAGGTAAATCATAGCAGGGCCAGTCATTCGCCTAGAGCGATTGTCATGAGCCAATAAAAATTGATTTTCAACTCAGCAAAGTGCCATCCCCTACCAAACTACATACCAACAGTAGATACCACAACCCATATGGGAGCTAAATTTGTCTCCATGCCACAACTAAGCATAATCGTGGGATTAACATGTGGTTGATTTTGTATAATTGTGGAACTTTCAAAGTTTTGCTTAAGTTTTGGAATCAATCAATCAATCGATTATCTATAATCTATCTATCTATCTATCTATCTATCTATCTTTCTATCTATCTTTCTTTCTTTCTTTCTTTCTACATCAATAAGCCAAGAACCTTAGGACCAAGCTACCGAACACCTGCAGGGTTTTCAATACATACAAATACCAAAGTACAGCTGTATCACGTATATGCTACAATTCCATGGGAACACGCCGTACAAATAAATTCCAATGATACACTTATATATCCTATGAATGAGACAAAGAGACCATGGACTGTGAATAAACTGGAAAATCCCATTCTATTTGCTTCGAGACGTCTGCAGTTGTTGGGCAAATGAAAGGCCCAAATTTCACTGGGTATGGTTTCCTTCATATACGTTCATTTCTTTATAATGACTACAAACCGACAATTTTCTGCAGCCCTAAGCAACATGGCCTCTGCTGACCCCATTTAAAATCTTTTATGAATTTTGCAAAGCTCTTAGGCGCCCAGAGAACTTTCACTCTGGCATTTTGCCGCGAGCTTTTACATTGCCACTCGACCACAAAGCGTTACTGCATATGCTTATAAGATATGCTGAAGTTGAACATTTTGCCAAATTACTCAGCTGCTACAGGCGCTAAATGCTGCACAGACACGGTCTGTGAGCCAATGTCAACAAACGGCTGACTGCATTGTTTCACTGTGTAAAAGAGTCTACAAAAACAAACTACATTCACCTGGAAATGACGTCACAATCTTGTGGTTAATTTTAAGGTCTATATAATTATATTTAAGGATCTTGACTTAAGTGCTAATATACTAACGTCAGTTGTGTATAATAAATATAACTTAATTGCAAATTAAAAGTTGGCTTCTTCAATTAAAGCAAGATGAAGGCATGTAGCATTGCAGCCAAATTCATAGAGTTGGAAACAAACTCATAGGCTTGGATGCTCAACTCCAGATGATATCATGTGAATACAGGACTCTCATTGGTTAAAGCAATCCCTCAGCCAATATGATTCCTGGACTCGCATGACGTCCTCTGGCGTTAAGCTTCCAATGCTATGAGGTGTGTTTCCAAGTCTATGAAATTAGCTGTAATCAAATTCCAACGCCCTCATGAATCTGAAAATTTCTCACAGAATAACATTTTGTGTGTGTATAAAGCAGAGAAGTAAGGTTATTAACTACTCATGACAAACTTTCATGTTACTCGTTTTACTTTTTACAATCATTAGTTCTATACTTTTCTACTTTTTGCAGATACAAGAGGCACTCAAGTAATGCACTGCTGCGTTTAGTATAAACGGCAATAGTGTATTCAGTGCAACCCACCCACTTGATAAAAGACACAAGGATCTTCCTGTGTGGCCATAGTTTCAGAATACACTTGGCCCATGAGGAAAAAAAACCATGCATTATATGTATGCTAAAGTTACATAGTTCCTTTCAAGTTTTGAGTGGTTGTGAGTCACTTAGCATCGTATCACTTTCAATGGCAGAACCCTGTTTAAAATACTAACATGTGCCATTCTATTAAGAGAAAGTCAAAATATAAACACCAAGAAAAAAGAAAAAGAAGCAGAAAATTAACGTCAATAACTCATGACAAACTAGTATTAAGAGCTACAAAATAAATTACCAACAAAATCCATCAATCACATAAAATATTATACATACATTTTACCTGCGCCAGAGAGATGCATTAGGGTATGTTGTCTTTATTTCCTAAACAAAACAATCAGATAACCAATCTTTCCACTTTGAAATACATTATTTCCATCTGAAACCCCTTCTGCAATTACTTTGTCGCCAGGTATATCAGACAACTAGGAGAATTCATCTTGAAAGCCAGCTCAAGTTCAGTTCCATAAACCCATTATAGTAATAACAGCCCACGATGGAGTGAGCTGAAGGGCAAATTAGGGGCCCTGTGAGGAGAATACTAAGGCTGGGGATTCCCTGGGAATGCTTCATACCTGTTCAGGTAGAAAGAGTCTGCTCGGCTAACAATTAGGCCTGCCTTAGTCCGAACACTTCTGCCACTCTGCTGATTCATAATGCCTTAGATCGAAGACTCTGACCATTCACTACAGGTAGATCACAGATCTTTAGATCGTATAGTTGGTGTAGTTTGGTTGGATGGTCAAAAAGACTCGAGTAGCTTAATCACAAATCGAAGGTTAAAGTTCCGTGAAACATGCTTAAAACAACCGCAATAATAGCCCAGAAACGGCCAGTAAAAACTAGCAGATACTCAACGGTGAATTTCCCTCTTGATAACTAATCTTCCAAAACTTCAAAAGGTTTAAAGAGACGGACAATCACTGACATGTGTTGCTAGAGAGAATTACACAACATGCTCGAATGCCTCATTAGAATCCATAAGTGTCACCAAAACGACAAGTGCTTCTTCAATCAGACCATTGACTCCAAGAGGAGATTATTTCACACAACAGCCACTTAAAGGAGGATTTCACACATGTCACTGCCATTACCCAGCACGACGACAGTTTCAGCCATAAATCTGACTAGAATCTCGCTATACATGGGCCTGGAATATATCTGCAACAGCCAACAAGCATGAAAAACATGAAAGAGAAGATATATATCACATTGGGAGGTATAACATAATCAATACAATGATGTATACGCTTGCCACTTATTCTCATTCACACTCTGTTAAATGTACTAAATGTATGCATGGACCTTGTTTTTAAGTGTGTAGGTACATAATACTTCATATGCATAGAAATAACTTTGAATAACACGAGCCTTTCATGGTGTGAACTTCAAAAGAGAAACAGACATTGAATAGGCAAAATTTATGAAGAGACTCAAAGAGACTTGCAAAAGTCCTAATCACAGGGGTACACAAGCAGAGCTGCCTAAACATGCATTTGGGGCCCTTCAGAGGAAGCCCTGCAAACTTGTGCTTTGACAGCATGGGATGGCTCCTGTTACTGCTTGACCTCTCTCTATCACAATGCTATTAGCTCATATGCCCATCGTCTTGGGGATTTTCCTGGCTGTCAATTGAGGCCTCTACTGACCTAGAAGGACAACTGCATGGGCACAGACAACAGGGTCCTTTTTCAAGGTCATACGCGGGCCTCAAGGTCATAACAAGTGACACCCTATGGTTGTGGTGTATGTGGTGCTATCTGAGGTTACTGTCTGGGTTTTTAAGAGCAAGTCGACTATCAAAATTATCCACTCAATAACACAAGGAAGGGGCGAAATAGGACACCCTCTGCCCCACTTAACTTTTTTTCATGCCCCTATTAAAAAGTTGTCATGGGTTCAGAGACACTTGTCTCTCTGCATAAAAAGAAGTTAAATCTTCCAGTCTAGAACACCACCTATTCACACAATCAGCCCGCAAATTCCCACGTCTTGTTAAAACATGATCTCCGTTTTCACGGTCTCCAGTTTTTCACAAACACACTGCAGTCTGTTCAACTCTCAGCAAAATCCAACTTCTTTAATCTTTAGTCCAACTCTGAATTCTTCCCTCCAAAACACAAAAGCCCACTGGTCTAAACAGCTGTCACCACACTTTCTTTTTCAGTAATTTCTTTAACCCTGAAGGAATTTCAAGCATACTACAACGTCTGTTTACATTTTATTTTTTCAAAAACACAAGATACCAATCAGGATCTTATTGCAGAAAGATAACCTTCCTACATCACTAAATTTGTTCAATGGAACATTCGATTAATTCGGTCATAGGATAGTATCAATACATTCCAATTGAGATCTAATCGATAAGTGGAATGACAGCCTGTCAAGCAGGATGACAGCATCATTCAAAGTTGAAACTTCATTGTCTGCGTTATTCAGTCCTATCGTCCCATGAGACTTAAGAGAACTACAAGGCCTCCTGATTCTCCTCGATGTGTGAATAGAGAAGGGGGGTCGTCACTGATGGCTCTTACATAACTGTTAAGCTCCAGTTACTACACCATATGCTAGACAGAAAGACAGCACTTACCGTACTTTAGTAACAGAATCTTTAGAAGAAAGTGGCCTCTGAGCATCAGGGAATCCTTTTGCGCTTTCTGTGTTACATATCTTGCTGTGACTACTCTAATTACTCAACTTATTTGTCTGTCTGTCGCCTGTCTGTCTTTCCGTCAGCCTCTCTTTATATATATTAGGCAGCACACCCCCCTGTTGTTGTCAATGCCTTTTGTGTAAGTATGAAAAGAGAAAAGCTTCAGTTTATGCCTGATCTGCTGAGGTGGCGTGCAGGGTGAGTTATATTGGCTTTTAGGTGAATAACAGCCTAGGTGCCAGGAGGGATGACCCCTGATTACTTTCACTCACCTGAGTCTCCAGTTTCTCCTTTTAGAGAATGATGAACCAATGGATTGGACCCACGAAGTGCCTTATTATTGGGCACTCGTGTGTCTGACACTCAGTAGCGTCCTTTGTCACCCTACAGGTGTATATGGGTCCACCTGGAGGGCCAGAGACTCTTTTCCTAACACATGCAAACACTGCAGACACTTCATGAAGATTTATATCAACAATCCCTCAGCTGCTTCTCTATTATGTTATTGCAAAGGTAAGACCCTTATCAAAAGGTGCCCAAATTCATGCTAATGATTGATTAAACAGTAACTATCAAAGAGGGGGGAAAATGAAATGACAAAATGAAAGGGCTTGGGGTTTGCAAAATGATACCCCCTGGCAATCAGCCCATCATTTTCCCCTCCTTTCATTTAGCCTTTTTCATCTGAAATCCAATGAGTGTCCTCAGCAGGGTCAAAAAGACCCACACAATTTCCCTTACTATCCGCATGTAGCCATTAATACCAGTGCACGCAGTTTTCATGGAACTCATTAGTTGCCAGATTAAAGGGTTGAACCTTTCATAGGAGCAACTAGATTCTAAACCATTCTGGAAACACTGAAGCACAACAAAACAATTGGGAAATAGAAGTCCATGTTATAAAAACATAACGTATACCAAACAACACTTACTTCTGGTACAATGAAATACAAAGGAATAGCAACTTCGACATTTTTTACTGTTTACTACTAGACTGCTAACGTGTCATGCTTTTTAGTGTCTCGCGATGTGATGCTATTGTTTTGTCTGACAATATATTCGAGTATTTGCAGAAACCTCCCTCGCAGTTTAACAATGTTTAAGTTTACTTCCCACCAGACAAAGACAGGACCTTTCCTTTTTACGAAAAACAGCTACCAGTTTCAAATGACCACTCTTTAAATATTAGCTGAGCATGCCACCATGAGGTCTTTGACAAATCCTTTCTGACATGCATGCAGTGCCCCAACTGATGACTGAAGCAGCTGTTGGATGCAAGCACAGGGGACAGGGATGCTTCTCTTGGTGCAACTAAAAGTCACCCAACCATGAAACAAGTGCACTCCATCATTGTGACGTTGCATACCATTTGACATCCACATCCTACCATGACATCTTACACAAGGTGTATGATTCTCCACATTCCTTGTCCAGTAGCCAAGTATGCAAGTGATAGCAATATCCCACATGGGAATTAGGGTGTCATTACAGACAGTGAAGAGACTCCTGTCATTGACACTCCAATTGACACGTTGGAAAGCCACTAAGTACACAGTTGTTTGGAAAGCAGACACTGCCAACCCCAGTCCAACAGTTCTTAGCTAACACCTGGGTATAAAAATATGTGAGACGACCCAGAAGTTATATATAGATTAAACTGGCCAATCTAATAATGTTTAATATTTCAAGACCACTCTTAATATGTCAGTATGTGATATATTTTCTTAAACAACATTGAGCTTGAGAAGAGAAAAACAAGACCATTGGCCCTGTGATTTTACCCTCGTCAAGTGCAATACTGTAATATTTCATTCGTCAAACTTGACTAACACTATGGGAAAAAGTATATCATTATGATATGAGAAATATGGTTCCCATCAAGAATCTAAGACTCAATACATGCACAAGTTCTAGCATGTCTTTGTGTGAGCATATTAGTTTTTGTTTTGTTATTTTTTCCCTGGATTCAATGTAATGTTATTAGCCATTAAATAGAAGGCAGTCACCTGCTTTGTGTACCATGGACAAGTGATGAATGTCCTTCCTCATATCTCACGCCCCACCACCTGGTCCTTGGCTTAATAAAAACCCCTGAATACCTTAACATACACATTTCACCCTTTCTTGGGTGAAAAAATGGCAAGAAAAAAAGTCTGACAGGTGGCAGGAAGCAACGCAAGATTAAAGCAGTAAAAACGTCTCCATGTTGTGTTCACTTCAAAGCCTAAGTTGTCAATCATATGCATTGTAACAAAAGATGTCCCTTTGGACCTTAGACAAATTGCGAGTTATCTGTTTACAAGTAATGAAACTGGAGCCGTTCAAATGCACAGGTAGCTGCTGTGTCCAATATTGATCATCGAGAAATGGGAAAAAATGATTTTTGGGTGACATAATATAGACTTTGTTCGGGTGTAGTTCTGTTAAACAGGGTGAGGGAAAGGTCTTCTGTAACTTGTGTGAATGTAAATATACAAGGCTCATGAATATTTCCACAAAAAGTCTCAAGAAATACGACTTCACAGGAAACTTTGATGGCACAGACTTCATTGCTGTATGCCAAGTTGTCTGTATGCATAATATAAGATATATCTATGCAGGGCATTTGTTCTTCAATCTGACACCACCCTAATTACCAAAACACAAGATAAGAGAGGACTATACTTACAGCTTGTAATCGTTGATGTTCATGTAGATAACCTCCGATTCGGCCATGACTGTGCAACGCGAATGCTTTGCCATCAATGGTATGCGTGAAATGTATGTACATATAAATGTTGTCTTATGTTGACTTCGTGTCTGGTTTCCTATGTCCTGTTATACCCCTGCGTGTTTGGCAACAGTGAATATGGAAATAAGAGTATATATACTAAAGAGGGACCTTTGGGTCACGATTGCAATGCTTTCTCTTGGTGATTTCAATGTCAGGAATGCTCCACCAACTCACAAACTGCCGTGGAAACTCATTGAGCCAGACAAACTAATGAGTAATGATGGCAGCAACTTGGAAGTTCACAGTTGGGTTGTAATAATCCCCAGGTGGTTCCTATTCTTTTGATTGTCCTAGACTATGTCCCATCAATTTGCAATTGTCTTTACAGCAGACAGTTTGCATCAACAAAGCACCGAGCAGTTAATTCTAATGTCCATGCTCATTGACTCAACCAAAGAGTCTGATAGGGTGTTGATTGCAAGCTCATTGATTGTTCTTGTTGAATTAACTGCAATTGAACTGTCAGATATACAATAAGTAATTGGCTGTCAATGGTCTACTGTAACCCTCCGTTCTTCAAATAGTTGTCAATATTCGATAAATCCTTTTCATTGGCATCCAACAGTCTATAGGAGCAATGTGCTGATCAGTCTAAAAAAGTCCATTCAATGTTTACTTGGTCACTGCTGTTCATGTCCACACCCATTGACTGTGAGGAATCATCTGACATCATCAACCATGTTGTCTGATGCTGTGTGCATCACTTATATATGTGGGAGGCCAGCAATATGGAGGGGGGGGGTGAGGATATTTTCAGTGGACCATGACCAAACGACACCTGGTCCACGTGCCACCTGCGTCGCTGATGCTGCTGATGCTGCTCCAGCCATGACCGTCACGCATGACTGATAACGCCATGGACGCATCATCTTGCTGGATACATAGAAAGCATTGGAAGCCGTGTAATCAGGGTTGTTACCCATCATGTAATGTCACTCTTAACGCCATTCTTTGTCACATGGCTGCACCACAAATGTGTCTACCTCATGCAATTTCACACTGACTCACCTATTTAAAAATTCACATCAACTTCCTTTTGGTTTCATCTGATTTTTTTCCCCATTAAGTTCCCACCACTTCCATGTTAATAGAACGGTTGAATAATTAATCAGCAGTCTAGTTTCGTAGTTGTTCTATATTCTACATAGTTTGGAAGTGTTCTATTACATGGCGTTTCGCTCTGGCGTTTTAGTTTAGAATTACCGAGTTCTGCTATGCACGGAAGCTTCCCAGATTCCCATAACCAGAGACTTGCATGTACAGGCTTTCCTATATAACTGTCATCGCACAATTGGTAACAAAACTTTATGTATATTTGTACACCCAAACGCACATTTCCACCATTTTAAGCTCATTCGATTGATTTTCCAAATATTCCCACCGAAACCACATAACATATCCAACACGTAATAACACAAACTTTATCATGTTAGCATGCTACGCATAATGATGCAATATTTATGTGGTGTTCTTTGGCTTGTTGGCCCAGCTTAACATCAACAATACCCTATCAAGTACTTATCATGGTTACCAATACCCTAATCATGCACTTATCAAGCTTACCAGCACCCTAATCATGCATTTAACCCCTCGATACATCACATGTAACATGCAATTTCATAGTCATCTACCCCAAGCTATCGCTGCTACCAACATACGGCATTACGCAAGGAAGATATTATCGGTCATCCTCTCATAAATCTTCATTTATATAATAAGACCCGTTAAAAGCCAATTATGCAGCATTTATACCTGCAGTGTGTGTCTATCAATTCTAAGTGCATTGACCAAAAGGCCAAATGCACAAATCGCTGGATCAATACTGCTTGGTGGTGACTTCAACAGTTTAGAGTATGACTCAGCACTTGATATTTCTGCCTCAACTGATTTCAAATGTAAGAGGATCTGTGTCAACAAAGATCCATGGATCGATGAGGACTTTAAATAATAAATAATTTGGCAGTCCATTGAGTCCAGGTGCGATTTTATGACATCACTTCTTCAGGCATACCTGACCTTCACAGACTGCAGTCACCTTCTAACAGGTGCAGTTTTCTGAGCTGGCCAGGATCCTCAAGATAATCCACAACAATCAACTATAATCTGCAGAGATAAATCAAGTTGATAGCCTGATACACTCGCAAATCTGCCTTGTGATGAGTTATGACCTAATACCAACTCAGCTGATCTCTTCATAAACCTGCAGAATAGGATCAACTTCTATCAGATCTGTTCATCTTAGTCCTCCACAAGTCAGAAAGCCGACTAATTGCTCGAGTAGCTCACTGAATGCTTTAAGAAATTCCTAACAAAAGTTGAAATTATCTATTGCGTCTACATTTATTATGAGTGCTTACATTTTATTAAGTGAAAGTTTGATAACAGCAGCCCAAAACATGAGTTTAATGAATCAAATGTTTTTACACCAGTGAAGTCATTAACATTTGACCTTGGGTATGAGGGAATTTCACCCTTGCCACCAAGAGACACAGGACTGCCAATGACTCAAACACAGACCAATTAAAACCTCCACTAATTTCATAATTTCTCATAAATGATACTGGTTGTCTCCATCATATTTTTACTGCATTTCTCTTGAGGCAAAATTGGTTAATAAAAAAAACTATTAACTAAATAATCAAACAGTCCAAAGGTTTGCCCGCATATAAAAATAAAAAGACAAGAGACAGTTGGCAAAGTTTGCTCTGCCATAACATTAAATCACCGAGTGCAATGTGCAGTCGCTGTGCTTATCTTTCCCAAGCTTTGTGGGGGTAACTGGGGCATGTAGCAGCAGCTGTGAGTGGACACCACCCACGATATCCCATTTTTGGTGAGAGCCTATGTTTGGCTTTTCGGTGACATCTTGTACAAGCTGCAGGGCTAACACAAGGCTAGCAGATAAAACATGCCCGTAAAAACATGCATGCTGCAAGATGTTGCATTTCATGTATTATGTGCATCTAGATGAGCATGTTAGACACGGTCGAGTGAATTTCACAGCGTCTGTCCCCCAGCAGCTGCTGAGCGTCTTCATGACATTCTTGTGTCTTGGGGGAAAAACAGATGCCAGAAGCAGCCACAAGGCATCCAGGTCACACATGGCTGCCTGGCAGTGCCTGCCTGCACAATTCCTATGCATGCTTGACCTATTACAATGTCATCATGAAATTATTAAATTATGAAATGAAACAGTGGTGTTGACGGTTGAGCCACGAAGCTTGCGAGTCAAGGGTGCTGCTCATCAGCTTTGGTCATACATGATTATATGCCATTCTGCATATATACATTGATAGCACTTTATTTTTCTTAGTAAAAACATAGTATAAAGTAGATTTTCGTTACACACAGATCACATCTGCAACAGACATGTAACTCAGACATTATATGAGTATATGGCACAGAAAAAAATACACTGATTGGCTGGCACAAGACATATAAATGCAGTTACACTGCTCATTTACAAACACATTCATCATCATAGTTATTCATAGTTATTTTCCCATTAAGAATTAAGATGCCCTGTAGTCTATGATCCGCTGATCAAAGTCAAGTATTAACTACTATTAAGTTATTAAGTTGTTTAGCTCCTTAAAAGTTCTTTACCTACGTCGGCTACGATAACAAGTCGTCAATTTATATTCCATAAATTTGATAAACTTTATCACAAATCTAGTAAATTGTGGATAATTGATGTCAGATCAAAGGGGTGGCAGAGGAGTTCAGAGGGCAACGGGTTGCTGGTAAATGACTGGGGTAGTTTCAATTCCTGCAGGGCATTGTATGGCAATGGCCATTAGACGGGGTCTAAAAGACAAACAAAGTATTTGGTGGCATATATACCCACACTGGGAATTCCCTCAATTATGGAGGCAGTTGCTGAAGTTACTTTGACCAATGACCAGTAAATTGACCTCTATTCATGAAGGTCACATGTAAATCAACTAAGCAACTAGAGCCACGTCACCCTGTATTTACCTTCCATAAAAATACAGCATATACCAATAAAACCTCAAGTCACTATGACTTTCCTATGTCTCACATAAAATACCTCAACAACAAAGGACACATTGTTTCTGCATAATATTATATTTGGTTTTTTTGTCACTGGAAAATCCAGAAGTACATCAGGGTTCCATTATATTTAACAGTGACGGTCATTCCTTGATTACATAAAAGTAATTCAATATCAGACTGGCATCACGTATTATGGAGTTAAGCCTGGTAGTGCTTAGTCACTGCTTACCCAGTTCAAATCCTTCGCGAGTGGATTGTAACCTGCATCACATTTGACATTTAACTGCAATAAGTAAACTTGTACACTCTATAAAATTGTTAACTTATGCTGGAAAGTGTTATATAATAATATATCTGTCGTGGTTGCAAACTTCAGTGCATTATTCTGAGACACATACATACATTCCATTTAGGATGACACTGGAAAAGAGGCTTATAGTGCCATTACGGATGATAGCGATTGACTTGTAGTTCCATTACGGATGGTAGTACTTGACAAAAGGGGATTACAATATATTTATATGGTGTATTTTGGTGTATAAGACAAACCAAAATGAATACAGTAGGCCTACATTAGTTTTGCCCCATTCAAAGTAGAATGGCAATTATGCTGCAATCTGTTACAGAGTTGGAACTTCACCAAGAGATTGCTCATTTTGGTACTCGATCTGGGGTTGTCAGTGGTGTCAGCAATCTGCCTCCGGGTAGAACCTTAATTTTATGGTTCCAAGGGTATAATATAATCTTAACTGAATTGTAAACGTATGCCAGTGTCGTATACAAAACTATGAGTGCTGTGATGTCCACCAGTGTTTTCCAATTTTAAAAGTAAATTGAATAAATTCAGTTTTTGCTCCTTAGACATGATACTTAATCACAAGTTAACAAAGTTCAGATCTTCATTGTGGGTGATGAGACAACATTTACACTTCATGTTATTGTGCAGTTTGTATTTTTAAAGAGAAAAACATTACTGAAATTGCAGTAAGCGCAATGATATAATAGGCCTTGAAACATTTTTGTGACATTGCATCAAACAGGATCACCTTATCACTCAATTTCACCTGAGCACCCAGAATGGTGGCAATGGTGGCCCCAATCTGCTTAATAGTGAAATTCGACATAATGAAAATAATTAATTTTGGTTAAATTGGGTTTTTTTTCGATGTGGCCAAAAAGTCACACGTTTCCACAGCCAGAAATTATTTTCCTTCTAAGTCACATTTTCTTGAAACAAATATTAATCCTAAAATGAGCTATAGACAAGGAAAATATTTAAATTCTTCGACTAGGTAGGTTTCAGAGAGGACCAAAAATTGGGTAATTTGGTTGGTAATAGGAAAATATTACTCATTCCAAGTAAATAAAATACTAGAACAAGAGATGGTTGGTCAATACCCGGGAAGTACCGCTTAATTAAAAAAAATCACTAGCTTCAGATCTAAGTACGAAAATTTTCATTCCCAAGAAAACATTTTTTAAGAAAATAATTTTTGTCACAGTGTGCTGTCAGGATTCCCCATTCCATTTGTAGGCCCACAGGTATACGAGTCTCTCTTAAGTGCCCTTTTAAGTAATGTTGATGATATAAGTCAAGTCCGCTCTCGGTCGAAAGGTCAGCGACTGACCAGTGACCACACTACCCCAATTGTACTTGAACATAACTAATGAACCGACACACGCCAGCTGAATACTACACAAACACTTGGATCACTGTGTAAACAGTAACCTTTATCATACGACACAGATAAAAATATAAGTAGCCTGATAGGACGAACAACATTCGAGGCATGATAAGAGGGCCACTCAACGCACGCCAAGTATTATCATTGATTCATTTTATTCTGATCGAAAGAATAGCTGATACTTCAACAATTAAAATAACCATTTAGGATTCTCTTGAAAGGAGTTTTTCATAGCACTTCATGGTACTTGCTAACCATTGCTTGGTAAACCTCACCTTTTTTAATGAGATAATTTTACAAATTACAGCATGCAGTCTACCTTCCTGACCTTGCTACATTGTATTATGAGTAAGCAACTGAATGATAGCGAATATTTGTCACTGCCCTTCAAATTTTTTTTTTTTCAAACCTCAAGACTCAGCAAGACGCAGCCAAAAAGAGTAAATTGATTAATCTGAATTATTCACAGATATATAGCTATAAAGAGATAGAGGCAATGGTTTCTACATTACTGACAGCTGATGCAGTTTATTTACATACTGAATTGAGCAGTCAATAGGTGCTCACTCCTCACGCTGTATATATATATATATATATGATCCTGCTGTACTAAAAATAGCACGTCTGTGGCTCTTGCTCCAGGCATAAACACAAGGAATCTCCATTTCGTGTGTTCATGTGTCACAACGCATTGTATTTGTTGATTCCACCATAAAAATAAATTGTAATGATTTACATAAATTTTATAATTAAGTTCACCCACCTGAGGAACTCCTGCAGACAACTGTCACAAAAGCGATGGCCACATGAGCTTATCCTCACGGGCTCCCTCATCGGCAACGTGCAAAGAAGACATAAGTTCTTCTTTTTCACCTTCTCCACAAAAGTGTATTTATATCCCGGCATTTTTCAGTCTACATTTCACTGACTTCGTCTGATCCTCACAGGTAAACTCCCGGGGCACCTGCATTACAGGTGGCCAATGAATCCAATGTTGACATCACATGCGTCTGGCAGGTGTGATGTCAGACAGGGTTCGGCAGGAAATCTAAACATTGTCGTTTAGTGGCGTGAAAAGTCTAATTATGATAACCTCTTCATCAAAATGCAACTTGAATTGCCTGGGATTAATAGTTAAGATGTTTCAACATCAGTGACACATATCATTTACTGCACTGATGCTCTGGTTATCGAAGGAGATTACCTCTTCAATTTGGGTACGAACTCCCATTATCCTACAGATCGATCCAGGTAAGCACAGGTAAGTTTAACACAGGGGGCAGCACCATCCACAAAGCATTGCTTTGGATCAGCCTAGTGACAGCGAATGTACTCACTCTCTCAAAAGATATTTTATACATATTAATTTTATCATAGTTATTTTTATTTAGAAATTATCTTTTCATTTTTAACGACAAGCATTTTCCCAACCTCAAAAATATTCTCTCAAGCTGGAAAAATATTAGGGGCCACTTGCACGTGTGTTGTTTGTGAGTTTTCCTACATCTATTTTGTGCACTTTTTACGGCTATTAATTTAATGTTACCACAATGTTCAAAGAGGGCTATTGTTATCACGAGTGCCCGTCCGATGGGCGGGCTGGCGGGTGTAAGTATCAGTCTGAAAAATGGGCTGGGATGAGCAAGAGTAAAAATATTTTTTTCATCCATGGTCATACATAGGTCTTAGACGTGACAGTGTGAATGCCCCTTCACCCTAACGAAATTTCATACAGGGACTCTATATGGCCTAGTTGTGCCTTTTGATAGCATATCTCACATAATCGAGGAAAAAAAAATTTGAATATATATGAAAGACATAAGTATCTATAAAAAGACCCAATGTTTAAAACCATGGTAACCTGTCAGATAACAGGAAAACTAAATGTATAGAATAGTGACAACAGATTTAATAGACGTCTGCCATAATTATTAGAGCTTCTGCAATGCATACTTTCTTTAGTGCCAAAAGGGCTGTGCGAAACACCATCTGGATATGCCTTATGAGCTTCCTGTTGATTTGGAATTCTTTCAGAATTATTACATTATAATTCCTTTTGATAGACAATATAAATGGTCTACACAGTGATGCCTGTGTGCTAAAGCCCCCCCCCCCCCCCCAAATCAGGTAAAAATGTTGATGGCAAAAAATGAATGTCGACTGTTATGGTCCACTTCAACTCACTTACATCTGAACATTAGTGATAGTTTTAGGTTGATTGGTTAAAGTGGCTTTTTGGTGTCTCCATGCCAAAATTCCAGTGTCCTCTGAAATTGACTTTCACTTGAATAAATGTATTGTTTCGAATCTGTTACCACTGTCATTAGTAGATCAGCCTGCATTCAAGGAATTTGTGGCTGCACTAATGCTAAAACCCTCCAAGCTAGGATAAAGCTTGCATACGACAACCTTGCGAAGAAAATTAAGAATGGAATAGCTGAGGTCCCTGTGTAACAGAGGTCAGCACCTCACTGTTAGTTTTGAGATTCTCACCTCAGTGTTTTATCACAAGGTGGCTCCTATTACCACCAGGTGGCTCTATATTGCCTCCCTGCCATTCGTATTTGGTGCATTTAACACATTGGCACCAAGGGCTAAGGTTGCCTTTAAATGTGCACTATTTCATTGGTTTGATGTACCATAATTATTAAGGTGAGCCAAGTTACTTATTATGCCAGAGTTGTACCTCTGTTTCATTATTGAACCTAATGCTTCAAACACCCCTTTGAGGTATGTTGTGTGCACAGAATGAATTATACTTTGTATTTGCGTCCTACCACATGTATGTGAATCATGACGTTTCTAAGTCTGGTTATTTTATTTATTTATAGGGTGTTGTTTTGGAATGTCAATTCCTAAATAAAGAAATTGATCACTACACAAGAATCCTGAGCTTGTGGTCTTTCTATTCGGTTACACCTGCAGTTGCTATTACGCATGATTCCTGGACAAGCATTGCCAACGAGAATTATGAGACAGTTACAAGTCACTTCATCACAAAGAGCTGGACTATGAAGACTTACGTGCTTTGCACCAGTAAAATTGAAGGGTCTCATGATGCTGCAAATATTGCCAAATTTTTAAATAAGACCAAAGCAGGCTGGGGGCTTCCAGAGCCAACTGACCTTTTTGCTATCACTGACAATGCAAGTATAGAAGTCAATACATTCAAGGACCTCGGTTGTGCTGGACATGCCATAAATCTAATTGTCAGGGATGCCTTGTAACATAAAACTCTGAACAAAATTGTAGCAAAGGGACGAAATCTTGTGAGATATTTCCATCGAATTCCACAAGCTACCGGGTACCTCCAAGAAAATAAAGGAAAATGACCCAGCAAGAAAGTACAAGTTGGTAAATGATGTGTCAACCAGATGGAACAGCACACTGGATATGATGGAAAGGCTAGTCTTGCTAACAGCTCCAATACATGCTCTTGCCCAAGATTCCCTAAAAAACAAAATATTTGAGACCATTGCTTTTCAGTTTCTATGAACAAGCTGTAGTGAAAGTAATGATTGAATCCTTGTTCCCTTCAAAAATGCCACCACACTGCTGTCTGCTGAATCGACACCAACCATTTCTATGGTTCTCCCTGCCATACACATGTGCTCAGGTCAGCTTTGGGTACAAATGAAGCCAGTACTGTATCTGATGCCGTCGAAAACCAAGCAAACGCAGATGAGAGTTAGAAGAATGACATCGAGCGCGCAAAGGCAGTGATTTTGTCTATGAAGAATACCGTGAGGGCAGAGATTGAGAGGCGGTTCTTCAACAGTGAGCTTGCCGAACAAACATATGAAATATCATCGATCTTTGACCTTCGAAGCAAAAATTATGATGAGCAGTGATAAAGGCAAGATATACATGGTAGAAAAGCTGGAAGCTGTGGCTACATCGGTCCCAACAACTCCCAATCGCCAAGATGGTGATGTTGCCGGTGTGTCCATCTCAGCTAGGAATGAACTTGAGCAAAAGAACCTGTTAGCAGGACAAAAAATTAAAACTTGATAATATGCTGGATGACATACTAAATGGGAAAACTGCTGACAGTGCTGAGCAAACAGCAACTGATGAAATCAGGAAGTTAAACTGTATGTATCATGTCCATATGACAAAGCCACGGATGGTGACAGTTTGGCCTTCATGAAAAACTCTTTCCAAAGTTGAGCAAAGCTGCAAAAAAAATATTTGGCTATTCCAGCTTCCAGGGTCCCATCTGAGCATATATTTTCACTTGCTGGCAACATTGTTTCAAAGAAACGCTCTTGTCTGACACCAGAAAACGTGAACATATAGATTTTTTTTAAAGAAAAATTCTAAATTTGAATGAAACTTGAAACACATGCGATAACTTGAGATTTATCAGTAATAAAATTGTTGATTAATTTTCGCGCAAGTTTTCAATAAATAATCGATTTTTAAACAATAATCGATCAGCAGCAGTTCCAATTAATCGATTGCAAAATTAGCCCTGGTATCTACATGTCCCGTTGGATCCCGTGTACCAGCACTTCATCCAGGTTGCCATCAAGGGCTGGTTTTGGCAATTCCAGGATATGCCGTTCATTCTTAATATTGCACCTTGGTCCTTTACCACTCTACTGGCTCCAGTGGCGGCATATTGAATAATGTGGCACACTACATCTAATTGAGTCGCCTGTTCCTTCGGTTAATCAAGTTTTATCTCTTCTCACCCAGTGGACCTATGCCGGGACCGGGATCTGGACGTGTTCATTGTCCTCCACCCCTGCTTCCGCCTGGACCTTTTGCATGGCGTTCGGACGGGACGTTAACTTGGCGATCCCTTGTACTCAGTGTCTATGCCAAGTAAAAGATCCCACCCATGGGGCAAATGTGTAACAGTTCTGAACTTATCAGGAGATGAATCATACTAAATCAGCAATAATACTTTTGTCTTTTTTTTTTGGGGTCCATGGCTAGAGATTTATCTTGATGAAATTCACATGCTTTCATGATGCAACATTTTCTAATCAACAATTACCAGATATCATGAGTGAAAACATCGAAAGCTGGAGTTTAATTTGAGGAAATTTATGTGCTTTAACATTTGTTCTCAAGTTCAATATTTAAAACATTTCGATGAAATTCACATGCTTTCTGATTTCATGAATTCTAAAACTTTGGAGGCTGGAGTTTTCATTTTGATGAAATTCACAAGCTTCATGTTGTAACATTTTCTGATTAAAAATTCATGATTTCAACGCTGTGGATTAGAGATTTATTTTGATAAAATTCACATGCTTTCGTGGCACATTTTCTGACAAATTCCTGATTTTAAAACATTCTAGGCTAGTGTTATTTTGATGAAATTCACAATGCTTTCATGATATAACATTTTCCAATTAAAAATTCCAGATTTCAAAATATTGAAGGCTGTATTTCGATGAAATTCACACGTTTTCCATGATAAACTTTTTCTGATGGAAAGAAAATCACCTATTTCACGATTTTATATCATTGCAGAATAGAGTATTATTTTGATGAAATCACATGTTTTCATGGCGTAACATTTTCTGATTACCAAATGCCTGATTTCATGATTTAAAAAAATTGTAAGTTTTGATGAAATTCACATGCTTTTATGGCGTAACATTTTCTGACTAACAAATTCCAGATTTCATGATTTTATATCATATAAAAACAAAATCCATGCACATGTTTTCAATAGCATATTTTAATTATTAAACAGCAGTAGTTGAGTTATATAACTTACATTAATGGCTCATTTAAGCACCATCACAGGCAAACATTGCAGCGCAAAATAGTGACTGACCAATGTACACAATATACAAGCTATGTACAAATATACAAAATTACAAGTATTATAATGCTGTAGGTGATTACATGAAATATTGAATGAGATTACAAATAAATATATTAAATCAAAATTAATAACGATAAACTCTCTCCCAGTACATTTAGGTAAATTCTGTAGTAGAGTCTGGCAGTCTGCACATTTTTACAATTTACACTGTATAATTCACACAATTGTCACATGAAATATTGAATGAGATTACAAATAAATATTATATTAAATCAAAATTAATGACAATAAATTCTCTCCCAGTACATTTCGGTAAATTCTGTAGTAGAGTCTGGCAGTCTGCACATTTTTACAATTTAATGAATAATTCACACAATTGTCGCATGCTACAGAAGTAGAATCTGCTATTGGATTTGAACGCAGAACTAAATTATTACGATTCAATATATAAGATAAACTTGGCAATATATCACATTCACAGTATCAATAATCATCAGTATTTACATAACATCGACATCTGACCAACCGCTTTCAAGATCACTTCCTTCCAAGTCAGGCTGAAAAATAGATAAACTTTTCGTTAAAAATTAATAAAACTAATAGAAAATACTCCAGCAATGTCTATTTGAAAATCAAAATATGATATCAACTAATAAAATACACCAACCATGATTATGGTTTAAACAAAACAAGAGATTTAATACATTCTAAGTATTAACCCAACCAAGACAAGAAATGATCGAATGAGAACATATGTAAGTAAATATACCGCAAAGTCAATGCCACCACAGAGAAACATCTATACATTGGAGGAAGTAAGAGAAATATCGCATTTAGTGTATATCAACGCAACTAAAAATGTATATGTGTATTATCAAATCAACTGATGGGTGAAATATTATGAATAAATCATAATTTTTAATTATTTTCCCAGTACATCAAAATAATGTAAAATATGCTAATTTAATTTATCATTGCATCGGAGGTCAACTGTTTAATTCCAAAAGATTCTTTTCATGGTTTCGTAATCATTTTGTGAAGTATTATAAAGCGTAAAGTATCCATATTGAAATCGTCAATGTGAATTCCGTAACTCATTCCATTTTCATAGAAACAATTCTACGAAATATAATTATCATGTAGATATCTGTGTTTGATGCATAAATTTACCTCATTGTCACTGCCTTCCATTTCTTCATTGTCTACATCGTAAGTGGCATCTAGTCGCAAAAGGTTAATATGTTTCTCTACTCTTTCAATTCCTTCTTTGACTCGCTCATTGTTAGGGTCCATACTGAAACATAAATTATGAAAATACATTATCATACACTGACTGTATTAAAGTAGAATATGCCAATCTGTGTATTTCAAGGGATGCTATTACAGCTCAGCAGTAAAATTATTGTGCATAATGACTGCGAGTCTGTGACTATACATGTAATGAGTGTGACTTACCACAGAGCAATGTGGTACTGTTTCAAGGCTTCCTGGTGGTCATGAACGTGACTGAGGAAATCTCCGAGAATCTGGTGTACTTTGCAAGTGCTGTGGATCTTTACTTGTCTTTTTAAACTACAAAATAAAAAGTAAGTAAATTAGAATAAATATTGTTAAACTCTCCTTCATTAGACTCCATCTATAATCAGTTTGTGACATTTTCATTTATGCACACTGGCATAGTATTACGATCTGCAGTTGACTATATCCTATAAATACTGTGACTAAGAATTACGTAAGAACACATTTCACATATTAAGATGGGGTAGAATGGTCATGAATGATTCTTCATATATATGATCTTTCATACAAGTACCAAAAAAATTCACAATGCAAATAACACATTCATACAAAACTAGAATGGCCACTCACAGTTCAATGGCTTTTTCATGTTGTTGCTGCTGGGCAAGAATTCCTGCCATGGCATACACAGCTTCCATGTATGTATTGTCCAGTTTCATTGCTTTCTCAAGGAATGACTTGGCCTGTCAAATGAATAAAAATAATAGTCAAATGTTTTCTACATATCACAGGGATGTGATTGATCAGTGATAAAAAAACCCTGAAAATGTCAGGATGCACAAGTCCGGCGATACTCGTTGTCACCCTCCCCCCCCCCCCTCCCCCAAAAAAAAAATATTTGAATTTGCACGTATCACGAGGGTCAATTTTACATGCCAAAAAATCGGATTTCCGGAAAAAAACAGAAAAATCACATCCCTGATATCAGTAATGTCACACATGTTTGAGTTTTACATACATCATACAGTCACGTAGTGCCAAAATTAGCAAACACTTAACAGTTGTAATGCCAGATCCTATCTTATTGCAGCTTGTTCATACCTACAATTAATCTTATTGGCTTTTACAATTTGACCTAATTTAATTCCTCATACTTGATCATGAATAACCACAAATGAGCTGTGAGTTTTTGAATCAACAGTGACAATATGCTTAGGTATGCATACTTAGAGCATATAAAAATATATCCTTTACCTTTTCTTGTGAGAGTGGCTCTTTTGCTAAAACACTGGCATAAAGCTAAAAAAAAAAAACACAAAATATATTTCACTTTAAATATATATATATATATATATATATATATATATATATATATATATATATATATATATATATATATATATATCAAACAATCAAAATGACAAGTCCATCCAATGTTTAAATTTTCAAATGGATATTAAACCACAAAAATCTGACATTCCTGATACCTGGGTAACACTTACAGTAAGAGATCTGGCATTAGTCCCCAGCTGTTTATAGGCATGACCAGCAACAGGCAAGACGTTTCTCGTTCTATCACAGGCCAGGTATGCATCAATCAGCCCTTTGTGTACCTCATAGCGATGTGGAGCTAGTCTTAATGCTTCTCTGAAGTGCAGTATGGCATCTTGGTACTTCTTGAGTTCAGAGAGACCGATTCCTTTCACCAAAAGAGCCTCAACACTTCTGTTATCCAACAGGTATGCCTGAAAGAAACATACACTCAAGCGTTAAGTTTGTAAGATAAAACCACAATTAAGCAACACCTATGTATTTTTTAGCTTCTCATATTTGCTGACATGATGAGAAATTTGCTGACAGAAAAGTAAAATAACATGTCATAATGGTATTTAATATGAAATTTTATCTTATTTTTGCTTTTTTGATGACTAACCCATAAAACTTGCTCTGTGAGGATTCAAAAAGCTAAAGATCAAATGCCTAAGCACTATTAAATACTATTGCACCATGTTGCTGTCCTGTAAATTAACACAAAATTTGAATCACAATTACCTTTTGAGCGAAGTAAACACCCTTTGCAGCCTTCTTTGTTGCAACGCACATGTACGACATACACACCCATGGCTCTGGGGATAATTCTGTGACTGACATTAGCTGGCCTGATAAACTAAAAAATGGAAAATAATGGAAAATTTTGAAATGAACAACAGTCACTTCAATGATAAAAATAGAGAAATAATTAGGGCTGTTCCATTTAAAAGTGTGGGGCGAGTGTGGACCTGAAGGTTCTGAGACACCCCCATCCCCTTTTTTAAAAATTAAGATATTAAGAAAATACTGGAAAAATCATCCCCCCCCCCTCCTTTTTTATCTTTTGGAGGAACACCCCTTCCCCGCTTTTTACAAAATCATCCTGTCCGCCCCCACCACACACTTCCAAATGAAACAGCCCCTAGTAACACGACCGTTATAGCATATATTAATGAACTCACCTTTCCAGTTCTTTGACTTTCTTCTCCTTATAATAAAGGTAGGCTAAAAGGTCCATGTTTTTCGTAATCAGTGGATTTAGTGAATATGCCTGCAAAATGAATGAAATTAAACACTTTTTTTTACGTCTTATAACAAAATAATCACTTTGACAGCACTTCACGTTGTAGAATTTACATACCCTGTACAATGTCTTCATTGCAGTAGAATAATTGCCATTGAGAAATTGAGCTTCTCCAAGATAACAGAGAAGTTCTGTGTTATTCCGCAACAAGGGCTGAAAATTGTAAAATCAATTCTTAGACAACAATTACTTGCAATTAGACATGTATATTGTGAACTAATGACTCACATCATCAAATTAATCAAATATGCTAACAAAACATTTGTAATCTATCTAAATGTTAACAATCGCAATATATTGCATTGTACTGTACTGCACTGTATTGTATTGTACTGTATGATCAGCTGCCGGAGGCAGAAATAATGATGACATGATTGATAAGACTTGGAGTCCACACCAATTAAATTATAAAAGTACCAGATTCTATCTTACCCGAGCATCAAGCATAGAGAACGTAGATATGGCATTGGTGTAATCTCTAGAAGCAAGAAATGCTTGAGCCTTTACCCATGATGATAACCTACAAATAACAGAGTAATACTGTCAGTTCATCGTCATTTATGGTAAATGTAACGTAACAATGTACTTAAAAATTACCAATTGCAGCAATTTTATCAGAAATATCCTGTAAATTATAAGCATACCAATCATTGTTCATCATATTGCTGTGACCACTCATCATCCGGGCGGCCACTTCTGCCCCCTTGACACCTTGGGTCAGCAATCCCTGGACAGCTTCAAGGGACAGCGGACATTCTCTGCAATGAAATGAACACAATTAAACTTTACAACTCATTTCTTAGGAGTCCTTACAAATGCAATATTGCTAATTGATAATTTTGTTTTTACTTAAGACTCCGATTCACTAAAAACACAAGGTAATTTGTTTATACCTTTTACTTTTTGTCTTTTATTATTCTAGTAAAAGCATAACTTAAGAGATTTGGATATTACTCTATACAATATAAATCACTATTAACATAATTTATTTTATCTATTACAAACAACACATACACATGATCGTTTTTAATTTTTTCTAATTACAAGTAAATATTTTTACACATTTGTTAATATATACAACAACACACCTTAATACTTCTTTATAGCATGTGATGGCTGACCGATCCTGACCTATCTGCTGATACAGCTTAGCAAGACACATATTAACTCTGGCAGACCTCTGTTTGGCACTGATGCACTCAAGCTAGAAGTTGAAAAATAATTCTCTTGATGAAATTAAGACATGACCAGTTCCTACTTTTGTAATGTGATGCCTAAAGCTGTCCGTTTGTCTCGCCCTCTAGACATTGGTCCATATAAAATAGCTATCTTAGATTCAGATTAATTTATTTTGCATAATTGCACATTAAATTTACTCATTAATGATTTACTCTTTACAAAAAGTTAAGCAAGGACACCTCACTTAGACAACATATGTCATTGCTATCAAACCATTAAGGCACAACAATTTTTGCATGTATACAATCTCTTACTACTTGTCCAGCTTCAGTCCACATTTTCATATGGCAGTAGCAGTCATGTAACTTCAGTCTGACGTCAACCTCACTGGGTATTTCCTGTAATGAAAGAAAACCACAGATCTCCACCATATTCAGCCTTTTAAAGAAATTTAGTTTTTAGCCATTAAAATCACCACTACGTGCAACAGCACAACACAACTGAACATACCCCAGGTGTTACTTTTGCCTTTGTTTTATTCAAGAGCTTCTTCATTTGAAGCGCATCACAGTATATGGCCTGGAAAAGAAAATTTTAATGATGAAAGAAAAACTTTAAGCTTCACTTGATGAAATGCCATGTAAATCCAGAACAACCCTAATATTTACCTCAGCTCTCTTGAATTCTTGAGTGTAAAAACATGCATCTCCTTGATAAACCGTGGCTTGATAGCGAACAGTCATGTTGATCAGTTCTGGGCAGTTATCTCCCAGCGTTAGTAATATGTTCGCCTGCAAAGAATTCACAAAGACAACACGGTCACATCACAAAAGAATATAGAAAGAGACACAAACTACTAACGTTTTTGGTACCCTATGGATTTGTTGGTGGAATATTTCAGTCTGTTTCATTGTGAAAAATCCCATATGACAGGCTTAATAATTAAATACTAATGACACTGCAGACGCAGTGCCCATAGACTGTTTGGCCATTCACTGTTGCCAAGTGTTAGGGTAATGGCCAAATAAGTTATCTATTTGTGTTACCCCCCTCCCCTACCTAGGAAGGGCAGCAAGTTGTCATCCCAATAGAAACTGATGAAATAAAATTGGAAATAATAGTCCATAGACGTCTACATGTACTATGGTCAGTATTGAATTTAAACAAATGTAACCCCCCCCCCCCCCCCCCACCCTTATACAAATGATAATTCTGCACCTCAACTCAAGCTGTGATCAGATTCATCAACCATGTCAACATGGATAAATTGCTACAATAGGTGGCAACTTAATTGTTGTCTTGAAATCTTGATTATTTGTTGATGAAGTCTATATAATCCACATTGTAGAGTTTAACTATCAATGACAATGTAGCTATCTATCATTCATTCATTGCTAGCTAACAATACTGACAACAGTCAAATGTTTGAAACTCAGCTCAGCTTGTGTTTTCTTTTTTTTGTGTGTGAGCAATGTGACCACATTTCATTTATCAGGGGTTCTTACCACGACTTTAACATCTCCGTAAAGTTGATTGTTGTAGAGCACTTTGAGTTGTTCGATCATGTTGTTTCTATGGTCCATCATCAGCTATCATCCACAAAACTCATCAACCCTCTTTCAGCCAAGTGAAGTCAAACAGACCGCGACGTTTCGGCTCCCACTTCGGTATAGTCAAAACGTCCAATCAACAAATCGACCGCGGGAAGATGGAGGTTGGCAGGGAAGCGCTACTGGGTTTCGCGGTTGGTTTGGGTTGTGGGCTTTGTCTCAGCCTTTTACTGAAAAGACGACTCAGTCCTCAGTCCATAGCTGCTGGAATTGGACAATCAGAAGATTTGTCTGTAAGTCATGAGGCTAAATCAAGGTTGACATTCTGATCTACGGGCGATAATTGGGAAGCCGGGCCATGTGAGGCAGGCTCAGCTCAGAGAACTGATAATTATATTTGTCATATTTATATAATATTGACACATGTATCAACTCATGATATTGAGTTAAAATTATATAGTAATATAATATTTATAATAAAAAATATATATAAAAACTGAAAGAAAATAGGCCTACACTTACGCATGCATAAATCTGATTAAATCAATCATATATCTTAAAAGGTGATGTGCACAATGATGCACTGATGCAATAGAAACAGATATTGAATGCATGAAATGTAGCTAAGTATATATATTCTTGCTAAACAGTTTTTAAATGGTGTTTTTTTTCCAGGCCAGTGCTGTTGGTGATGGAGGTGACTGTAAACTGGTGCTTGTCGTCAGGACTGATCTAAAGATGGGAAAAGGCAAAGTTGCAGCACAGGTAAAGACCAACAATAAAAAAAAAAATACATTTATCACATTTCTGTTATTTCAGTAATTCAGTATGTATAATTCAACACATTTAAAACAAATTGAAATTATTTTGAAGAAATGTTTTTTTTTTTTTTTATATATTGTGCCAGTCATTTTAGGCCCAGCTAGGCTGTCCTATGAGCAGAAAAGCGACTGTCTCTGCCTATGCTCAGTGGATGATAACATATAAGTAGAAATGCTCTCGCATGTATATAAATAGCTAGATTCAGAACCAGTTCCCATAACCTTCGTATAGAAACAGGTAGACATGAAAGACCATTAATACCTGTAGAAGAGAGACTATGTATGAAATGTAACTTAAATGAAGTTGAGGATGAGATACACTCATTAATAATATGTCCAAATAACACATCACTGCGCCTACGACTGTTTGATCTAGCTAGAGTTTACATATATGATTTTGACATAATGAATGAAACCAATAAATTTATATCTATCATGTGCTCAAAGGAATCTGAGCTACTGAGGTGCCTGGGAAAATTCTTAATTGATATTGATATGTGAGTTATATGTTCTCCATCTTCTGACACTGTACAGTATATATACATAGATGTTACTATAAACATTATTAAAAAAAAAAGAAAAATTATAAAAAAATTAAGTTTGGGGGCTGGAACCGCGTTGCTAGTATAGCATATCTAGTTTACAAATTTTATTTGAACATTTCTGTATTTTCTGTTTTTCTGTATTTTCTGTTCTTTATTTTATTTATGACATATATATCATGGATGATATTTTACTGTCAATAAAAATTATATATATATCTCTATGTCGCTTAAGCCCACAGACCTATTGTCACACTACAATGGAGTGTGACAATGATTAGCAGTGCTATTCCTCTCCCAATAGCTGTGAACGGCTGAGTTAAACAATTCAAAAAGGTGTTTCCCGCCACTGTGACCATGTGACCAACGCTACAGTCATGCACCATAGTGCACTAGATCCTCATTCCTCTCTCAGCCGGCCAAGCAGCCACATGCTTGGTCGGCTTTTTAGTTGTTTTGGTTGAGTTTCACGTCATCTCCTGAAGATTTCAGGCTTTTGTTTAAAGATGTTTCTTTCAGATATTCATTCTTTCTTCACAAAGGTAAGTATGATCCTTTTTAGCCTGTATTTCCTGAGATTGGACACGATTCAGTTATGAACGTGGCAGCTTAATGAGTGTTGTCGTTCGCTTGTAAGCAACTTGTCACTCGCTGTCCAAGATTCTATTAAGCTTAGATCTTGGAATACGCTTAGTCAATCGTGAGCTTTGGGGAATCTGCACTGTCATTCGCTTGTGGATTTCTCGCTCTCGATTGACGTCTTTCTACTGCTGCATCATCTGACAAGCAATCTAAGATTTCTGCCACTCTTCGGGCCGGGGAGGCTGTACGACAACGCACTACACCGGCATTACGTTCGTCTTCCCCGAATATCACCCACCTGCCATTGATTAGGAAATCTCCTTTTCAATTGGTTCCAGAACGACAGGATTCAGCAATCCAGCTATATATAACGAAGTGGCACCTGGAGTTTGTCATTCGCTTGATAGCCAAGTCGTGACTCTCCAGCTGATATCACTTGCGATTTGACGTCTTACTACTGCTACGTCATGTCTGATAAGCAATCTAAGATTTCTGCCACTCTTCGGGCCGGGGAGGCTGTACGACAACGCACTACACCGGCATTACATTCGTCTTCCCCGAATATCGCCCACCTGCCATTGATTAGGAAATCTCCTTTTCAATTGGTTCCAGAATAACGAAGTGGTGCCTGGAGTTTGTCATTGATAGCCAAGTCCTGACTCTCCAGCTGATATCGCTTTCGATTTGACGTCTTACTACTGCTACATCATATCTGATAAGCAAACTAATTTTCTGCCACGCTTCGGGCCGGGGAAGTTCTACGACAATGCATTACATCGTCGTTACATTCGTCTGCCCCGAATATCGCCCATCCGCCATTGATTAGGACATCTCCTTTTCAATGGACTCCAGCTCCTGGAGGCAACATTCCGGCCATGGGAACTGATAGGACCACAATGTTGGGGAAATCTCCCTGTCCCAGATCGTCTACAGTCGTCCCTGTCATCGCTCACCTTCCAGAAACATAGACCACCATGCGGCATCACCTCAGTTTCAAGTGCATGCCATCCCACAGTCGGATATTGACAGGGAACTTCTGGATTCCCCAGTTAGTTAGCGTCCGGGATTCCGTGACCTCACTCAATGTATCGCAGAGTTAGAGGAACGGCTGAGACCGGCTAGATCTAGGTCTCCTTTTAGGTCAGTAGCTACAAACGCTCGTCGCAGGTCGCCCTCACCTTACAGAAGGCGCCACTGCAGCAGAGGGAGGTATCAGAACGACCCACGCCGGTCCCGTTCTGTTTCTCCTAGGCACAGAAGAGACTTGCCTGTCAATCAACGGGAACAGTCACCCTGAGGATCTGCGTTTGACCGTCTGGGCGCTAGTTCCAATGCCTCTTCTCTGTTGCCTGACAGAAAACTAGCAGAAATGGACGCCGAGCCAGACCTGGCTGAGACGAGATGGTCCACCCTGGTAGTTCTGGGCATGCTATTTGCGGGGTCGCAACCACCCCAGCAAATACAGCCCACCGCTTCTTCAGAAGGTCTCTTAGCCTCATCAGAGCCGAAGAGAGATCTTCCTTCACCTTCCCACCGTCAAAAGGAGTAGTGGATTCCCTAAACAGGGCGTTCCAGCACTCCTGGATATCCAAACCTTCAACCCAGAGGAACTCCTTAGCGAAGCTTCTACAGGCAACTGCATTTCCAAGTTTGCTAGAGGTTTCAGTGCAAGATTCCATAGTGGTGACAACTCAGTGCAGTCCGCTAAACCTTCAGCTGAGGAGTTGTCCTATCTGAGGTCATCGGCCGAGCCATCGGTGCCTGTGTCAAAACTGGCCGACACCCAGACCATCCAAACCTGGGCAGCACTGAGATCATCGTTTTCTGCTGGCAGTCTACTGCGTAGGCTGTCAAAGGAGGAAAGAGAGCATGCAGTCTTGTCTTCTCTTTCGCACAGCCACCACAGAAAGAACCAGAGCCAGACCAGCCAACGGCCGACCGCACAACAGCAGCCAAACTACACTTCTCAACCTCGAAAGTCTAGTTTCAGGCAGCAGCAGCCCAGACAACAGCCGGAGGGGCCAACCAGGCAGAACTTCCTTAAGTCCAGCAAGTCTCAGTCTTTCCAGCAATCTTCACAGTGTAGACAGAGGTTTGGTCGTTCTTCCCACTCCCACTGAATCCACACCAGTGGGAGGACGGCTACTTTACTACTTGCAAGAATGGGCTATCCTGGACCTAACCACAGACCTCATGGCTCTCAACAGACACATTCGCTGTCCACACTTTCATATGGAGACAGACCGTTCCATCAGGTCTCAAATTCAACAAGGAGAATGGACGACAAGCATAGACTTTCCAGATGCATACCTTCACGTACCAGTGGCACCAGAATTTCGAAAATATCTAAGGCTCCACATTTTAGGCAAGACGTACCAGTTCAAGGCCATGGGGCTTGGCCTGAATATCACCCAAGAGTGTTCACGAAACTACTGGTTCCAGTAGCTTCGTTCCTCAGGTGCAGGGGCATCCACCTGCACTAATATCTCGACTACTGGCTGATACGAGGACCACCACCCAGATCGTCGAATCACATACCCAAGAGGCTCTGCATTTATTCAGCAGACTGGGTTTACTAGCGAATCTACAGAAGTCCGACCTGATTCCCCGGAAACGCTTCACTTTTCTGGGGATGGACATAGACTCATAGAGTCATGAAGTCGTCCCACAGAATCAGAAATTACAAAGATTCGGGCCATAGTCAAATTGTTACTGAAATCTCAGTCAACAAAAGTCTTGACATCTTCTCTCGCTGATAGGTCTCCTGAACCATGCCTCGCATCAGACCGTTACAGCTATATGTGAGAGCTTGGACACCCAATCTCAAGGAATTGATAGACATCTCGATTCCTCTGCAACCAGTTTTCCATCAAGCCATACTCTGGTGGGAAAACGAATCTTGCCTCGCAGCAGGAGTCCCGCCACACTCTGCTCAACCGGACATAACCATATCCACCGAGGCTAGCCTCCAAGGCTGGGGAGCATTCCTTGAAGGTCACCAATGTTCAGGAAAATGGACGTACCAAGAATCTCTACTACCCTTTACCGTATTAGAGCTTCGAGCTGTCCTCCGAAGCTTGATAGCACTCCAACAGTTAGTCCAAGGCATAACATTACATCTCCTGTGCGACAACACAACGGGGGTTGCTTACATCAGGAACGAAGGAGGAACTCGTTCTGTACTCAGTTTTTTCCAAGATCCATCAAGAGTTTCCAAGTCTGGAAACAGATCTATTCGCAACTCAGTGCAACAATCAGTTGCCACAATATGTCAGCCCATGCCCAGAACCAGTGGCATGGAGGATAGACGCCCTGTGGGAACCAGGGACAGCTTATGCCTACCCACCTACCAAGCTACTACCAGAAGTGTTGAGGAAACTCCGACAATCTCCTACAAGATGCTACTACCAGAAGTGTTGAGGAAACTCCGACAATCTCCTACAAGATTAGTCCTCTGGCATGTCTTTTCTTCCTGGTGTGAAGAGAGAGATCATGATACCACTGTTCAGCATATCGCTGACTTCTTAGTCGACCTCTTTGAAATCAGAAATCTTGCCCCTAAGACCATCACTAACTACAGGGATTCTATTGCCTCAACCTTTGGTTCCATTGACGGCGTACCAGTATCACTTCATCCGTGCCTATCGAAACTCGTCTAGGCCTTTTATACTTCCTGCACAGTAGAACGCCCAGGGTCCCGGAATGGGACCTTTCCAAAGTGCTAAGGACACTCAGATCTGAAGACTTCGAACCCCCTAGTTGGGATTCCTCAACTAGTAGAATGAGGTGCACTTGGAAAAAACAGTCTTCCTTTTGGCCTCAGCTTCTTCAAGCAGGCGTAGTGAGATTCAGGCATTCTCCAGAGACCCTCGAGACCTCATCTTCTCGAACTAGGGTATGTTTCTGAGAACAGTACCAGGATTCTTAGCTAAAACCTCAATCCCTGGAATGAACCCAGCACCATTTTTCATCCCTGCCTTAGAACCCTTTTCAGGCAGAGACACAGAGGACAGACTGTTCTGCCCTGTAAGAATGGTGAGAAAGTATTTAGACCACAGGGGGTCTATCTCCCAAACAACATCTCTTTCAGAAAGTTAGAAGTGAAGGTCCTCCATCCTCGCAGACGATCGCTGCCTGGATTAAGGCGTGTGTACATTTCACTCATCAACACAGGCCAGGACTACATGTGACAGCACATCAAGTCCATAGGATGAGCATTTCGTGGGCCTTCCATGGCGGTTCTCATTCAGTAGAGGAAATCATTCAGTCTGGCACCTGGACAAATCACTCTACATTTGCTTCCTTTTACCTGGCAGACGTCTAACTACAACCAGACGGTCAGCGACTGATGCACCAAGTAGTGACCAAGAAACAGCTCTCCAACTTCTAGGGCAACCTGGTCATGGTTTCAATTCTCCAGTTTTTATCCAGGATTTCTATCCAACCGGAGAGGCCAGTGGCAAATTCTTGCCATCTATGGCCACTTATTTTGCCTAGATCTTAACTTGGATAACCATCTAACGTGAAGATCATCAGTAATCAATTTTCACTGTCTCTCAATCCCTTCACAGGAGATTCCTCAACAAAAAGGGGCAAAGAGGACAGCTGAGTGAGTAGTTGGAACCTTCTCCCTGATTCCAGGCACCAAAGGTCCAATACCACTCTTCTATCTCGCCCTTGACCACTATACGCTTTTATTATTTCTGTGGGGGCACAGCCTGAGGCTCTCCCTCCTCCACTTTGGGAATCTGCACTGCTAATCATTGTCACACTCCATTGTAGTGTGACAATAGGTCTGTGGGCTTAAGCGACATAGAGTTAAGGTCCTCCCCCATGGGGGATAGGACCTATCTCTGTGAGCTTATAGCCCACAGACCTATTACCAGATTTTCCCACCCTCCACCCCTCAGAGCCTAGAAATTAGTCCGTCTGAGAGAGGAATGAGGATCTAGTGCACTATGGTGCATGACTGTAGCGTTGGTCACATGGTCACAGTGGCAGGAAACACCTTTTTGAATTGTTAAACTCAGCCGTTCACAGCTATTGGGAGAGGAATAGCACTGCTAATCATTGTCACACTCCATTGTAGTGTGACAATAGGTCTGTGGGCTATAAGCTCACAGAGATAGGTCCTATCCCCCATGGGGGAGGACCTTAAATTTTACCTTTGCATTTCACGGAATAATAATTTTGTTTCAGTGTTCGCATGCAGCTGTTGGTGCCTACAAAGGGCTTGGCAGAAAAAATCCAGAAATGTTAAAAGAATGGGAATACAATGGTCAACCTAAGGTTGTCTTGAAAACAGACACAGAGGAATCTTTGTAAGTGACTAAACTTTGCCAATAAGTATCAGTCCAGTGTCTTCATGAAATTACGAAATTACTCAGCAATTTTAGTGAAAATAATAATTCCACCTTTAAAATTTCAGAATTCAACTTGCAAATCAAGCTAGGGCTGTAGGATTGCATGTGAGTGTAGTGCAAGATGCGGGGAGAACCCAAATAGCTCCAGGGTCTAAAACTGTACTTGGAGTAGGACCTGGTAAGTTGGGATTTCTATTGTGCCAAACATTCCTTGTCCTTCAGAAGTAATCAAGTATCGGTGTACAAAAAATTAGCAAAAGTATATCCGTGCAAATGTTACTCTGAGGTCACTCACAATTATGTATAGTTACAATATGTTTTACATGTCTGACATCAAAAGTCAGCTATAATTATATAATAGTCCATAAAATATATTTTTCATTTATACAATAAATATATATTATAAGGATATTTATTTTTTTATGGATACTTTTTGGTAAGCACGCATGCATGTACTTCTACAACAAGAGCTATGTAGTTTTTATGACAATAAAGTACATCTTATCAGTTACAAAATGATATTTAAAAACAAGATATGCAATTATAATCTGCTGTATTTAAATGCATCATCTTTTTTCTTTGCAGGTCCTATAGATTTGATAGACAAAGTTACTGGTCATCTAAAGTTGTTCTAATATGAACTGGTGGAATTATAGGTTATTTATGAATCACATGTTTTTTAAATGTATGTCTGTGTACACTGCTCAGAACAGAAGACTGTTTTGATGTAAGTTCGCTAAATTATCAGTTCTGCTTGTATGCATTGTAAGTTATTGAATGAATGATTTGTTGCAATTTACATAAATCTGTACACTATCAATACTGGGCTATAACCATAGTATACAAAGGAATTACATTAAACAAAAATTATTGGATATGCCATGTGAGGCTATGTCTGATGTACAAATGTTTTTTTGTGCAGTTTAATGTGTTTGGAACTGAATATGAAATATGAAACTATATGCATACTGTTGCAAATTAATATATTGATGGCATGGGGATTTTAAGATGTTGAGTATAGAAATTGTGTACAACATATTGATGAATGTACTTGCACATAACTTTCATGAATAATTTTAAAACTTTTACAGACTAATATGTTCCAATTGCAAATCTTAATGTTCACAAAGAATACAAGCATTCTGCATTGTTTTGTTTTTTTGTGAAATAAACTATTTTCAAAGGAAGATGTGATATGTGTGTCGACCATTGTTAGATATACTAACCACTTCTAGTTTACTGAGGCCAGTTGTGCTTATCCTGGAATTTGTTGTGAAAGATGGAAGTTCTTATTTGATACACTACTTGTAAAACCCAGTGTAAGGAAGGCAGGGCATCCTGATATTGACTGTTTGGAGTCTCTCTACTTTTTCATTACATTTTAAAAACTCCATTGAGGGATAACATCAATTATTGGCTGTACACAGGTTGAGGGTCATTTATCAATTGTAAATAGGCTGGGAAATGTAAGTTCACTGTTTTGCGAGCTGAGTACATTTCTGATAGTTGGCTGGGAATTAATTAAGAACTGAAATCGAGCAGGTGGGGTCGCTGTTCTCTTTTTGAAAGTTGGGACTGTTAAGATCTAGATTGACCCTACAGTGAGCTTCTGACTAGGTTACCATGATGGGCAATTGGATAATGCACTAGCTAAAGTTTAAGTGTCATGGATGTATGCATTAATGTTTGCTGTCATCATTCAGCTGATTGGAGCCTGCCAGGTATACATTGATGTCTCAATGCTACTGGGTCTACTGGGTCTGCCTTCTTGGAAGCGGCCAACCTTTCTACCATGTTCCAAAACTCCAAACTTCTTGGTGAAGGGACCACCAGCCTGCCTGTTTTGTGGCTAAAAATCCAAGGCGCCAGCCATATGATTGCCCCTTCAGCGAAGGCTGTCCCATGCCCCCTTCTTTCAAAGCACCCATGTCTATGAGGACGTAGAACTAAAGTATAAGTGTTCGTAACATCAAACAGTCTGTCATGGTTGATTAACCATGTCACACTTCTGTGATTTTGAGAAGGGGAATTTTGCTAAAATTATGCTCTGCAGTTGCTGCAATCATAAGGTTGTTTGGCATACTCTTATATATATTTCAAACCTGTACAGGTGTTCTGCTGAATCAGTATAGTTAAACCATTTAAGGTCTGGGAAAACCGCAGGGTCACCACTCGAACAAAGACCCTCGGATTGTGTTGCAGCATCTGCATGACAACTTCTATGTAACAGAAACTGCAACTTAAGCCAAAGGTGGCCATCATAATGATTCATCATATCAGTATTTTGACAATGAGAAGGCATCTCATGTCATGGGCACCTCACTGCCATTTCCTGATGCCCAACTTCGAATTAAGGCCTAACAATGCCATCAGTTTTCCCACTAAGATGTGTGTCACTCTATCTGGCCCCTAGAATTTTCTCAGGCAAATCTGATATGGTCAGGTTGGAAATTTAAAAATAATAATAAATAGGTCTCCCTATGAAAAACTGTTTTTTTTTTAAGTCTCACTTAAAGTATCTTAATACGGGTACATATGCAAGATTGATCTTAGCATCTCAAGAATAAAACATTATGACCATTATTGCAGTTTATACCCCATTAAATATGGGCTTCCCAAACAGCATCGTTTCAACATTGGCAGACCAATTTAAAAAAAAATAAAAGAATATTTTTCCATATTATATCCTGTATAAGCTCCATCTACAATGAAATGCATTAGTTCTTCCGTATATCTTTTGGTATGGCCAATACTGTTTGCAAAAGCAGGCAATACACTCCCGTTTACAGTAGTTCACAAGTGAAAACTTGCTATTTCTTTTAGGCGTTCTCAGTAGAATCTGAATTTACCCTGTCCTTTGGTCATTTTAGTTTTGTGTTCCCTGTCCCCATGTCCCATCCCATTAATTCTGCCTGGCTCAAATAAGGTTGATGAAGCCATCACAATCCTAATAGGCCATGAGCCAGGACCTTAAATTTTGACTGTCGGTACCATCTGGGGGGCCAAAACCCCAGTATGATGTTTTCAAAGACTAATGTACCAGGTGTCAAAAAATGTATGATAGCATTGCCAAACTCTTTGCCTTCCCTGTGATATCAATGAATATATTCAACCACTTTTAATGCTTACGAACGCTATTGAAAAATGGACTTATCTACAGGTTCATATGAAGTAAAAGTTGGCTGATAATATACCAAATTGAAGCTGATACTATAAGCTTTTAATTGGTACTATCATTTATTTTGATACAGGTATTGTACAATAATCAGACACATTGATTCTTGTCAAACTTGTGGACGAGCAAATTTACATTTGACATCATCATAATAAGAATAATTGCTATTTAAAGCTAATCATCAATTTCCCGAAATTTTAACAGTATATGCATAATCTTTTGATTTTAGGCACCAACTGATTGCATTGTGACATGTTGCCTTGTCATTACAAAACAGGGCTTTGATGCCATGTAAAGGGCACTGTATGCTGACCTCATAGCCCTGTTAAGGGCATGTAGATTAAGATCACTGGACTTTATGATAATGCGTGGAGTCAAGAATCATTGCTGTAGGTTTTATCACTGGAGTCCAGTGAGGCTACAGTGTATAATAGACCTGTAAGAGTAAATTGATGAGATTAATTTGGAAGCAGTTCGTTAAACATGTGTCAGATCACCAGGCTCTCCTGGAGGCAGTGTAAGCTGAAGTTAGGACCACAATCAATCTAAAACCAATATAACAAGAATGCCACAGATTTCCTTAAACTGAGGCTCAAGATGGCAGTATTTCTTGATTTTCTAAGGAACTCCAATGGGGACTTGTGGAAATTTTGCATGCGTCACTATGGTAGGGGACATTTTACTGGTCTTCTTTGTGCATCCCGTAAAGGAGATTGGGATCTGCACTTGCATGCCATCAGAGCACTGATTGCATGGTCATTTGCATATAACAGGGCCAATTATGCCAGGTATGTGCCTTTTTAATATTCTGATGTCTGCTTTTCAGCATAAAGGCATTCTCCGCTACCCCAAATATTTTATTGATTTTACATATCACCAACCTATTTACAATGATCTGAACTAAGAGGCTTTAAACCTGTGTTCAGCAGACTATATTACATTACATTACAATCAAGGAACTCATCTTGATATGCAAAATTCATTTTAGAAAGGCAACTTTTCTGTCACTAATCTTTTTGGATGTTTTCCAATAGATCAGCTCTCTTGGGGCAACTTCGTAATTTTGTTCAAGCATTAAGTTGAACAAGCTTAAAACATTCACACATTTCTCTTTCAAACAAGTGAAGCTGCAAAATGGAAGGGCAGTTATTTTGATAGCAAACCACTCAATACACAATGTATTTGGAAAATAATTGTGTGTAGAGTCAGATTCTTCACATATCACAAGAACGGGCATTAGCTACACCTGACGGCTTTGTGAGGAAAACTAACTAAGAGTACACTGCCAAGGCATGTCGCCCTGTTAAATATGTTGCAAGCCACTGAGATCAATGATTCCTGATCACCAAAGACAAAAATGGAGAGTGATCTCTACAGAACACAGGAAAGCGCAATCTGTACTTCCTTTTTCATGCAGCACATGCAGCCATAGCAGGATATCAGTGGCTGTCATTTCAGGATACAGATGTCTTTGTCGTGGGCCAAGCAATTTAAAATGGAGTTGGTGGTCAGATCCTACTCAAGTCCGGGCAATTGATATCAAGAAGGTGGCAGCTTTTCTTGGTGTTGAATCTTGTAAAAGCCTGGTCAGTTTACACACTGTAACAGGAAAATGACAAAGTCAGTGCATTGAAGCTACTGGCCACAATCAAGGATGACCTTGAAGCCTTTGTGGATGGAACTTGATCAGCAAGCCTTTGTGGATGGAACTTGATCAGCAATAGAATGGGACATCAGAATTGGCAGGAAATTTGGAGGCAGTTACATTTCAAGTCTCAAGTCTATGCATATAAGACTACAGTTGTGCATGTCACTGATCTCAGATATAACCTCTGATATGCAAGAAAGGGTGAGGTGGAGAATCACCAATTGCCACCTGGCAAAAATACATTTTGAAAAAGCCTATCCAGAGGGTAAATTATCAAGTTGCCATCTGGCAAATACCTGGAACCCAGGCCAGAGATATCAAGCCCTGTGTAACTTATGATGGACAAGATCAACTGATGGCCCACAATGATCCACATTGTCACAGGAGCTTGATTTTCAGTCTTGTAGTCTACACAAGTCAGCATATTTCAATCCATTTGTCCTGGCAGAATATAACTTGGTTGGCCATCCATCCATTTCAACATGAATTAGACTATCTCACTGGTGATTTGTAAGCTACTGAGTTATGTATCCTAATATGCCTGCCCATAATGCATTTTTGAAAATGCATCCTACTTTTGATGACATAAGACAGACTGACCCTAAGTTACATCTCTGATGCAGGGACTGGTAAATCGATCTTTGGATGTGACTCCATCAAGTTCCATTTCTACCATTAACTTCTTCTTGATTCTAGATTGGGGTCTATCATTCTTGAAGTGATATACCTCTGTTAATACCTTGGAAATTGATCAGTGAAATAGCTAAGTTTGACACAAGTTTGTTTAGATAGAAATACGAATTGTATGGGTAACCTTACCCTGAGTGCTTATGAGTAAGTTCATTCATTGTATGCACCTATTCTTGGTTGATCCTGGCAGTGATACTCTTGTTTGCGATCAGTTTTAATCACATAAATAATATGTTGTACAAATTTGCTTCTAAGTCTGCTAATGTAGAAACTTCTAGGCTGTTCTAAATTTCGATTATTTGGTCAACAACTATCATATCAAACAGAATTTGGCAGGTCACACTAGTGTCACAGCGCGGCATTCCTTGATGCAGGGCAATCATCACGCTTGTTTCAGCCTGCTTTATCCAAACAAAAAAGGTTGACGATTTTATTATAAATTCTTTTTAAATACCAACATCAGTATCAAAAAGTTTCACATTTTTTCCCCCACTCTCTTGCGCTTGTATTGATCAAAATAAATTAATGAAACACACTATATCTACTGAACTTACATAAGCAGTTTTGTTTGTCATTATTGTATGTTTCATACTACACCACTGGCAATATAGTATGTATCTTAGCAAAGCTCACATTCTTAGCTTTCATTTGGTGTATTATAAGCTTGGTTTAATGAAATATTTGTTATATTTGGAAAGAAAAACCTCGTAAGTTTGATCTTTTTTCGTGTTTTGAAAAGTCGTCACGAGATCTGGGACATTAGTCTTTTAAAAAATATCACTGAACCCCCTGGCTCATGGCTTATAACAACTTTGTCTATTGAAAACTTCTGGAGGTCATTAATATCCTGGTAATGCTTATGAGGAATAGAAGTTAAGTTTGCTCTCAGTTGGCAACTCGCATCATGCATTAGAGGGTATATGATTGGACAGTCTCAACATTTCTGATGTAAAGAACTGAACATGACAATAACAGATTTTGACCAATCATGTGATTTTTCAAGTGGTTTTTCAGGTTGTTTTATTGTTATCTGTTTAATTGTTCATAGCTATTCGATATCCTTTTGAGATTAATTTTTATCTTATATAAATTGTTTACCAAGTTTCTCATGAAACTTGAAATCTGGACATGACAGCAAAATAGGGATTATAATGGGATTTAGCCATGCCCCACCCCCCGTACCAGCCTTAATGTCTATAAAATGCCTATAAAAAGACTGACAAGGACATCTAACAGTCATGCTTTTGGTATACTACAGCCTGTATTATGAAATTGCAATTATTTCTTTTCATACTGAATAGATATATAGCATTAGTGGGTGAGCATTCACAGTGATGTATCTCTTCTTATCGTGTCTTGTAGTCAGTCATACCCATCATTAGGTCCACTTATACAATAAACTCAGGCTTAGCTATTAGCTACAAGTACCCTGTCCACAGGACAGGGTTACAACGTCATACATAAAAATATATGGAATTTCGACTTGTGTGGGAACTAGCCTTTTAATAAACGTTTGCCACATGAAATACACCTGCTCTAGGTTAAGACATACCTTTTTTCTATTGTCTCGTGCTCAGATATGTTGATCATCCATCATAGCCATGGCCGCCTAGTTCCACCAAAACTCACTAGAGGGCTCCGTCGACATCACAGCGCAAACACAGATTATATAGATGTAATGGTGCGGATAAATATCGAATACTTTAAGCTTCATAAGACCCATAGAACACTAGGTCTGTGATATTTTCAATAACTTCTTCCAGAACATTGGGTCTGATATTGGTTGCCCTGAAAACAATGATAAACCTTTGGATGACATCATCAAAGACTATGCAGGTCATGCTAGTGTACAGCTCATAAAAAATAAAATTTGCAAGGATAATGACATGTCTTTTTTCTTTAGATTTGTAACAGAGCATGAAATTGCCAAATTGATAAAGTCATTGTCATCAAAAAAAGCAGCAGGTTATGACAAGCTGCCGGCTCAGTTTGTTAAAAATGCAAGTACAGCACTAGTGAAACCACTGACACAGCTTGTCAACAGATGTATATTAGAAAATTTGTTTCCCAATCAAATGAAAAGGGCGAATGTAACACCTTTATTTAAAAAGAAAGATAAACTAGATAAACACAATTACAGATCTGTAAATCTGTTACCAATACTCTCAAAAATTTTAGAACGTGTTATGTATAATCAAATTTACGAACACATGACCAATTTGTTTTATACCTATATGTCAGGGTTCAGGAAAGGTTTCAGTTGCCAGGACATATTAATTAGAATGACTGAAGATTGGCGTAAATCGCTTGATAAAGAATTAACTGTAGGAGTAATTGCTTTTGACTGTATGCCACATGGGCTTCTTTTAGGTAAACTGTTTATGGGTTTGACAGTGGATCCTGTGAAATGATGCAGTCATACATAATGCATAGAAAACAGAGAGTAAAAATTGGGGATACATTTTCCGAATGGGTCAGCAACATCAAAGGAGTGCCACAGGGCTCCATACTGGGCCCCTTACTGTTTAACATCTTCATAAATGATTTCCTATACTCAGAATTCAAAAGCAAAATCTATAATTATGCAGATGACAACACTCTATGCTGTACAGACACTGACTTACATGCACATTAAAACAATTTAGAGTCAGACTGTAAACAAGCATCAGAGTGGTTTAGAATCAATCACATGAAGGCAAATGCGAGTAAATTTCAGTTAATGTATTTAACAAGGGGAAATATTACCGAAGAAAACGATATCATGTTAGGGGAAGCAAAGATTAAAGCTTCAAAGACAATTAATATATTAGGTGTTGAACTAGATGACAAATTGAAATTAAACTATCAAATTGATGAAGTATGTAGCCAGGCAGGCAAACAAATTAATGCTCTTAAACGGATTAAGCAGTACTTAGAGAAAGATTGCAAAATGACTATATACAGTAGCTATATTAATAGTTGTTTCAACTACTGTTCAGCAGTATGGATGCATACTAATAAGACCAATTTAGAAAAACTAGAAAAGACAAACAAAAGAGCACTTAGATTTGTTACTAATAAGGGACATATGAGTTATGAAGAAATGTGTAACACAGAAAAACTAATTACTATTTACAAAAAATGTGTAAAAGCTACAGCTATCTTGATGTTTAAGGTGAATAGGGGTCTTTCACCAAGTTATGTAACTGAACTATTCACTAAGCACACTACACAGTATGAGATGAGAGATAATGAAAGATTCTCTCTTCCTAACTACAACACAGTAAATTATGGCAAAAATAGTTTTAGGTATTATGGAGCTAAACTTTGGAATAATATCCCGGTGAATATTAAGAAAAGTGTCTCACTCAACACCTTCAAATCAGCAGTAAGCACATGGTTGCTAACTTGTGATGAAAACACCCTAATGTGAACAAAAGCTACACCAACTCATTTTATTTGCAGGCACTTTCTGGATGGATATCATGAATAAGCAAGACAAACGGAAAGGACTATACTAATTTTAAAAAGGACTTTAAAAGATGGGACTGAATTACAGAACTTAAAAAGACTCTTTACTGGATTTAACCGATTTCATTATCATTCTATAATATTTTCTTTTTCTTTTCTCTGTTCACTCATTTTGTGTTATCTTGTCGTACAGAAACAAATGCTTTGTAACTGACACGACGTTAAATAAAATTATACATACATAGAATCGAAATAAGGTAACAACGAAAGGTATGCTAAAGTGTTTATTGAGAAAAATTCGTAAATGTCAACTTCCAAGAATTCCTATGCAAGTCGTCCGACCCTACATTGCATCTAATGCATTGTAGGTCAGTTCTGGCTAGATTAACTATATATTGTTATTTACATTTGCATAACATCAGTCACTGTGTTGCAATACTATTATGATGTTGCAAATTTGTTATAAAATACAAAACTACCTCTGATCAACATGAAGGTTTTGAGGGAAAAGGTACTTTTGTTCCCCCCTCTAGTGGTAGATCTACAAACAAATAAAGACGAATAGCTTTACTTTGAATATTTTCAAGCTGGTTAAATGTAACCCTATACTGAATATATGTAAATCCTATACTCAGGAAGTTTTACAGTTTTCAAACAGCTTTTTCATTAATTCAGTGTTCGCATTATAGTATCCAGCACTACTATTGGGACAGGGCAGTGATGCTCTTTAGTCTGTGGAATTGCAGTAAGAGTTCAGTGGCCTGGTATCTGAAACTCCCATCACTTCATAAGCTTCAAGAAGCCTTCTATATTATGAAAGCAACATATAATTTCAAACATAACGCTCTGAACACATCTCAAAAGCAATTAAGGATTGATGCAATGGTGTCCCCTGGACGAACATGTACATACGTACATATGTATGTATGTATGTTGTGATATATGTAATACAATGCATAGCATGCATGCAATTGAAATAAACAAACAAACAAGCAAACAGTAACAAACGATAGAATAGATAGATTTAACTAAATATTCTGCTTTTTTGTTTGGTGCAGAAATTTTGTGTCCACTTCAGAATCTTCGGTTTCACAGTTGTTGGTCAAAGCGGTGGTTGTGGTGGCTTAGGGCTTTACGTCCTGTACTTCTGCACCTGATGGGCTAATTAGGACAGGTAGGGACCATGGCAATGAGACGAAGGATGAAACAGCCATCCAACATAGGCTCGACCGGGAATTACCACTGAGCTAGGCCCCAACCCCTTTGGTCAAAGAGGACAGAGTCACACTTGAACGGGTTGTATATACCGAAAAACAATAAAATGTATGAATTACATCAATCATTAGCTGAATGATTTATGTAACCACAATAATAATAGCAAAATATTATTAGTAAGCAGCTGCTTCTGTTATGCTGTTGCAAGACAAATTGAATGTTCCAAAAGTTTTTAAAACATTTTAACGCATTTTAGTTTATTATTGTCTAAAAATCACTTCAAGTTGTCTAAAAGATTGATCATATGCAAATTCTAAATAACAAATTTCCAATTGAAATCTCTCTGTCTCTCTATTGTTTCAGTTTACTATGACAACAACACATTTTACTAATCAATAACATATTTGGCAAAGACCAGACAACTATTGCAAACCGAGTTATAGGCCTCATGAAATGTTGACTCTCTGATCAATATTTCAATGCCCCCCCCCCCCCTCCATTTAACACCCCCCCCCCCCCTACCATCAGAACTGTCACCAACTGCGCGCACATCAGTCTGCAACTTGACAGCAGTTGCATTTGCGTCTTCATCCTCATCACTAAAATGGAGCCATAACGAGTGAAGTCTTTTGCAACGACTCCATAAAACTTTTAACCATGAGGACGTCAATATTGTCGTCCACACTCCTGGTCTTGTTTTTGAGTGTAAGTAAATTTCTCTATTTATCAAAAAACAAAAAAAAAATTCCTTGTAAAATTAATGTAGAATCTAATTTTGAAGAAAACTTCATACAAAGCATGCTAAATATGTGGGTATTTTATTTTTTCGTATAAATAAATTCTTTCATATCTTTTTATGTTAACTGAGAAGAGTATTGCATGTAAAACTCACTATATACTTGTAAATTCAATACATATACTTGTAAATGTTCGAATCTCATTTTGAAGAAAACATCATTCATGCGTTGCTTCTTATAATGGTCATTCCACACAAACGGTGCACCCCTCAACTTTCAAATGTGATCATAACATACAAAATGGGTTTATGTGGTATGAGGATGGACAGCCTAATGTTACGAATTTTTGCGTGAGTCTGTCATAACTGATATTTTTGGTCTTTTTGCTATAAAAGATAGCAAAAAGGGCATGTCCCACACCTCATTTTTATATACATCTTTACCCTGCTCCATGAATGTAAGTTAAAAATCATTTATGATATTCACATAGATATAATCAGGAGAAGTTGAGTATTCAACTGGCAAAGAAAATAACGAAATATTTGCAGTTCCAGTAACATTAGCCATATATATGTTAAAGTTCGTCCCACAGAATCAAAGTCACTCCTGTTAAATTATGGTATCAAAATGCCGCCAGATGAAAAACACAAATTGTTAGGTCAGTTTTCAAGAGATGAAAGCACTGATATGGGGGACTTCAGGATCTCTGCTTATCTTACACATTTCGAATATTTTTTAATATTTAAAGAAAAGTATAAGGGAGCTATTTATCACAGAAAATTCTTAAAGCACTCCATCATTACAAAATGGAATGGAAACTTCGGTAAAATTTCCCTTTCAGATATTGCATAAATTTTCCCTAAATGTCAACCCTGTTACGGTCCTTCCTGTTACCCTACTAGCTGACATAACAGGTCACGTGACCAATAAATTCAAATATAAAAGATGAAAAATGTTTTGTTGTCTTGTTACAACACTGAAATGTATGACAATTCATAATTTTCAAGCCCTGATAGTTTTTTTGAAAGATCAAAAAACATTGTTTCTGGAATGACCCATAAATCACCTAAATTGAAAACCTTTCTTTCATATCTCTTTAAGTAAAAAAAAAAATTGAACTTGCAATGCTCAACTAATGAAATTCAAATTTGATGGAAGGCTATTTCCTTCTCCTTCTTTTTTTTTTTAGCTGCTTAATATATATCCAATACTTTTCATTTACCTAAAGAATATTCCAATTAATAGATTTTTTTAGGTGATGTTCCAACAAATAGAACTACATAGGAAATTTATCTTACGCTATTTCATTTATAAATATTGTTCTTTTTCATTTACAGATCTTCTCAGACGTGCATGGTAAGTTCAGTTACAAACAACCAGTATATTATTATAATGGAGGTATTGCAGTGACTGAGCAAATACATTTTTCTAATTACAGCACGTAATTGTTATAACATTGAAATCGGGACAATATTCTTTAGTCTTGAAATTTAGTTTAGTGAGAATCTGAAGAACAAAGATGGAAAATTAATGACTACAGACTAGAGTATGACTGTTCAGCTTCAGACTGCAGCACGAAACTATATCCAAAATGGTTAAGAAATGATATTCAAACTTATTTAAACAATTTAAATGGTCAAAGGTGACTTATTTGTAACTGAAAGGTAACTTATTTGTGAAATATCTAGAAGTGGTTAAATGACACTTCCACCATAGAGTTAAGATGACTTGAAAAACCCACTCAGTAAAATCTAAGTATAAGTTTGATAAGAAGTTTATTGTGAAAAACAATTTTTGTAACAGTTCCAGTTTTCTTTAATAAGCAATGAGACTGTGAGTCTGTGATAATCTTTAGCTTTCAAGGAGAACTATTCACTTTAAAACAGAAGGTATTCTGGTTGTTGTGTGTCAAATTAATATAACGTATTTCTAAATTTTCCTTTTCAAATTAGTAATGTGACCAACAACTCTACAGTCTGGTAATTCTTAAAAAGGATGTAACTAAAATTTGGCTGAAATATTCATCACCAGTTACTTGAAAAATAATTAATAATTCAGTGCATTGACACGGGGCCTCTTTTTCCTGAGGCCTCTATTGTCTCGTACATATTCACAAGATATGTTCTGTGGAGGCAAAATCAATAGTTTTATGCAGTAGTCAATATGTGCAGCTAGCAACAGGTTGGCAGCGGTCATGGTCCAGCGAGCACACAGAGACAGCCAAATGGATAAATCATTGGTTCGAATGACGTCAGTCCATTGATTAAAATATATCTTTTGTGCATACATAAAGTGTGACAATGCAAATCAGGACCAAGATAGAAACAGAGCTGTGGAAAATTGATGTTTGTTAAGATGAAAGCAGGGTCCATGGTAACTAACATATAAGATATATCACCGGAGCCCTGGGCATATCCGTTGCAACACTACTGATCAATAACTGAACGTCACGAAGGCCAAAGACTTAGCAACATACGTCATTTTCCCCGTTCTTGGAATCATATAAATTAACTATTCACAGTGCCCATTTCTCTATCATCTAATAAATTATTGATGCGGCGTTTAATCGAGGCTGTTATTGGGATGAACTTTCAATTGTCTGTCTTTCCTTGGCTATTGACAAAAATCGTTGTCAAGGTCAAAGTCATTCAGAATCAAAATTGTTGTTAAATACCAAATAACTAGAATCTGTCAACAAACGTTTCTTCATAACTTCCACTAATTCTAGATAGTTAAAATCAGAGAATCTTTGTTGCTTTTTCATAACGTATAAGATAACACTTCTTCATAGTTCAATACAGTTACAATTACATTAAAACCTGTGAATGGAAATATGTGAAGACATATTTAGTAAAAATAAGTGACGCGAAAGTGGCATAACATAAGAAAATTAACATGGACTAAGGGGAACAAATATAATATCTGAGTTGATGCATAAGTATTTGATTCTATGGATACAGTATCACTGTGTGCAGATTTTAGTTAACTTTCAATAATTATTATTTACAACAAAATATGCCATTTTTTACCATTAATGTTAATATGATATATTAATATATATGACATAAAATACATTATCTCTCGCAGTTGAAGCATGTGCGACACCAGTGTGTTACGAGGATATTCCCAGGCATTTTGCATTCAACCCAGGCGACTACCTTCCTACTGCAATGACCCCAGACTTGTGCAAACAGAAGTGCAGTCTCTACAGGATGCCCTATGCGGCTTTGGCTGGGGGAAGCTACTGTTTTTGTGGGAACACCCTTCCTCTAGCCAGTAAAATTAGTGCTGGAAACTGCAACACCGCTTGTTCAGGGAACACCGGTCTCACAGAATGTGGAGGATTGAGACATGTCAATGTGTATTGCGTCACTCCTCCACCTGAAGATGTTCAGGTCAGTAGAGTCTACAATTTAACTAATGGCAAAAGATATTTTATCTTTTAAAACATGAGTTTGAATTTGGAAAAGTATCCCAACACCTCAGCCATTATTGCTATGTCGTGCCATTTATTTTAAGGATGAATATTTTGGCAGAAAAAGTTTTAATGAACCATGTGATATTTAATTCATTTATCTTTTTAACTACTCTTGTGTGTGTGTGTCAGTTCCCTCTATAATTCAAATGACGAAGAGAATATAAGTTTACAATCTCTCTCCATATCACTTCGCACATAACATATTTGACACAAATACGCCGTATGCCTTGTTTCGGCCACCGCAGGCACTATACGCCTACGGTGAACGAATCATTAACGGTCATTAGTTCAATGAGAACTATCTTCCATTGTTTCTTATGAATTTTTAATTAGTAAATTCACCTATAGAGTTTCTGAACTCGACTTAGCAAACGAACAATCTGGATATAAATATTTCATACATCATACATAAAAATCGCATAAATAAATAATATATCGAGATTGAGTGCTGCCTTTCTTTAATTGAAATTTACGCAATTCAGAAAGCTATAGCATAAAGTATATCCTCGTTTACATTCCTATCTAAACCCTGTTTTTGCTTAATGTATAAGTAAGATGATTTTAACAGGTGAACATGCCACAAGTCGTTGAGGTGCTGCAGGAGAACACCATTAACATCACCACCCTGAAAGAGAGCACAGGGTACACGTACCAACTGGATACAGGGGAGGGCAATGGGCTAGAAATTGTGGCTTCTAATGTAGTGGAGAAAGCATTCTCTGTCAGTGGGGAGCACATTGTGACAGCAACTGTCCTTGACAGCAGTGGTCTGGCGCCGGTAAGTTGTAACTTATGAATTGAAATATGTTTGTTTATTCATGAAAAAACAACAAACAAGCTTCAATGCAACTATAGTTTGAATATCGTAATTCCGGATGCAAACATTTGTAAAAGATGTGTTGCATAATTTTCCAAGTATGCAAACATACTTAAAAACCAACAAAACAACAAATAATTCGATTGAATTGAATTAACACGCTACAGTGCTACTATAGTCTGAATTTAGTAATTCTAGATGCAAACATTTGTAAAAGATTTGTTGCATAATTTTTCAAGTCTAATGCTTAGTCAAGAATTATTCTAACTCAAGAGTTTCATAGAACACAAGAACTAAATATCAAAGAAATGAAAAATTAATCTGACAAAGAATAAGCCATGACATATTTGACTATAACTTTAACATGTTCATAATAGAAAATTGTAAGTTTAATGTTATTTCATATCATCAATGAATGCCAATAATTCGGTTCTCAATTATTGATTGCCTACGTGTAGTTGAATTATTCAAAACTATTTTTTGAATTAAAATGATCATTCTACAGTGCTGAATGATTAACTATGTCAAGTTTATTTTGCCAGCCTATGCTGAGTGCCTTCATAGCCTATTTAGACAGGTCGTTGATGTGGTGGTGAAGATACAATTGATCTAAAAAAATTAAAATAAAACATTTCATTTGCAGTAGAATACATAAAAAGTATATGTTTTATTGATGTCACCGCTGCATGACGAATATAGTTTTACTTTGGTACCTCACATCTTAAACCAATATAGGAATGAACAAACAATATTTGAATTCGGTATTTTTATTCAATTTCAGAACAGCTCAGGTTCGGCTTCAATCTACGCCCAGGTGCCAGTGGAGAAGGTAGACTTAAAATGCCCGGAAGTTTGGGTGGCAACTGAAGAAATGACCTGCAATGCTACTGTACTTTCTGGGACCTTAATGACTGTTGATGTGGATTATAAAGACAGCCAGCCTCGTGACAACTTCCCAATTGCTGGTAGAATACACTCTCTTACCTTTTTCGTGGTGCTTGCATTAGTCAAACCTGCCCCAATGGCCACCTGTCCAAAACAGTCAGTCACCCGCTGTCAACGGCCACTCCCATTCCTTAACCTCTCAATCAAATAATTTTCTAAATTCCTATTGGTTAAAATTCTTACCATTTCATCAGTAGTCTCTCACCATTTTTCTGGGCTATTGTAACTGTTGTCCGAATAATAGGCCCATTCCGTGCACAACAGTGTTTATATAACTTCAGACCTAATTAAGCGATAACCAGTAAATAGAGGCAACCATATATTAGTAATATTTACAAAACTTTTGAAAATATACGCGTGGGCATTAAAGTCATCTTTAGTGCATACTTAAAAGTCTATTGCTGCATAGTGATTGCCATCTATACACTCCACAGTGTTTAATTAAAAGTCTATTGTTAATTAGTAATTACGCACACAGAGTAAGTAATTAAAAATCAGTGCATATTTACCATGTAATTTGTAGATGCGACCTGGTTTGCTGCTGGGACAGGGGTGATGACTGCAGCTGCAGCAGCTGCAGATGTTAACAAAGTCTATGTCAGGCATCACTCTGACTTCATGGGGAGTGGAACCCTGGTTGCCTTCGAGTACTATGCCCAAGCAACTGGCACAGTCAACTTTTTGGTAACTATCTAGGACTACCTTCTAAGTGCTGTGGTATTTAACAAAGACTGTAAACTTTTAAATATGTTTCTATAGTCTCTATAATTCTTTTTGGAAAGGGCCATCTGCAACTTTGTTTTATTACTTTTTATGTTTTATTTAATTATGATGTGGAACTTACATTAACTATCTCTCTTAATGTGCAAAAATGCAAATGAGCAGTTGGGAAATTAGAAATAGGTTTTCTTAAAATTGGTAATCTGTTTTCCCCTCATTTTGTATATTTTATGTTAAACCTTTTCAATTGTACAATAAACGAATTTTAATAAAAATTAAACAATTAAAACTGCTTCAACAGTGTGAGACCTCCATCCAGAAATCATTATATATTCATATAAAATTGGTTTCATAACTAATAAATTAACTGTGCTGATGATGAAGAGCCATCGATGTTCCATTTTTAATGAAGTGCAGCTAATGAACAAGCAGAACTGTAAGCTTTGTTGCTATGGATGAGATAGTAGTAGGAGTAGTAGGAGTAGGAGTAGGAGTAGTAGTAGTAATTTAATTTATGGCAATAAAATTACAGGGAATTACTTTACAATCACTCGTTGTTTTTGTTGTTTTGATTTGTTTTTTGTTTTGTTTTTCTCACTCGAAGTCAAAGCGTTTCATAAAGTACATGTATAAGTAGGCCTACAACAATTTTTAACACATATTTTGATTTGTTTTATTAATTAATATTTTTTGCCTGCAACAGATCCTTCGTCCATCGTGTGCAAACGGCAACGTCTACTGCCACGGCACAAATGACTGTCCAGCAACCTGCACAAGCACCAGCCAGGCAACATGCTCTGCAGGAGATGTATTTTGTGGCTTCAGTGCCAAGTGCACAGTCAACACTCTCCCAGCATCCTCATGTGGAGGTCCTGTGGTCCGACACTCAGCCACCCCAGCAGCTAACCTGCAGTACACAGTGACCAAGCTCATCTCACACACTATCACAGCCACAGGCTATGGGTCACTGAAGATTGACCCTGACATTACCCTTGTGGAGGTCAGTGAAGCACAATGTTATTTCCATTGTTGTACGCTGTAAACATCACACATTGGGACAAACAAATAATAGTGATATCCCGAATAGGAGGAAGTCAAACAATTTTGTTGCTTAGAATAATAGGAAAACTATCTAGGTGGAATATGAGTAATAGTTATATCCCGAATAGGAGGGAGTTAACTAACATCCCTCTCAGAATAATAGGAAAACAGTCTTATAGTGGAGTATAACAATGTATATTTATCTGTCCTCTCGCTGAATTGGTTCTTTAAAAGACTTCACATAATTGTTGATATGATGAGTAATACGATAGAACTCCAAGGTAATCAACTAAACATAGACATTTTTTATTAGCACAAAAACGTCTTAAAGACGAGTTCTAAAAATGCACAGTACAGAAATTTTAGATGTCATATATAATCATTGAAGCTAGGTCAGTTAAGAATCAATTAAATGGCAAATAAATAATAGCAATTTCACCTTGGTTTCAGACTTAGACGTCTTTATTTCTTTGCTCCAAAAAAAAAAAAAAACAATAATTTCAACACCATTAAAAAAGAAAAGAAAATCATTACAAATTAGTATAAGGAGCCAAGGGGACTCCTCAAAGGCAATGGATAAACATAAAATATAGTGATAAATCAAATATCTTGACTTGTAGGTACAGTGGATAACATCAATCATTCAATAAATATTAAACTGAAAATGAATATGAGATATTTACATGGTTTTGAGATGAACTGTTTGAGATTGTCTAAATGAACATTAATTTTAACTGTTACACATATAGGTTCTACCAGGTGATGTTGTGGGCTACTTTTCCGGAGCTGCTGTCCTTGGAAAGTCAACTGACGGGCCAAATGATTTCACGGTCAATGCTATAACGTCCACTGCTGAGGCCAATGTAGTCAGTGCTTTCACTGATGCTGGCCACAGAGTCATGTTGAGAGCAATTGCTACAAAACCATCAACGGTAAAACTAACTGCCAGTTGTGTGTAATCCAATTGTTGATATGTTATTCGAAAAAAATATAAATAATAAAAATTTGGTAATTTTTAATGGCTTTATTTCACCGAGTACCAAAAGCTCCAGACTATCAATATGATTGCTAATAACATTTGCAACATACTGTAACAGGATCAATACTAGTATTAAGGGTCATAAAATATATTATACAGATTAATAAACCACATCTCCATTCCAGGTGATGTTTTATCACACCTACGACCAGCCAGGACAATATGACATTGCTCTCAATGTCACCAATGACCTTTTGGCAGGAAAGTTTGTAACAGTCTTCAAGACTGTGTATATTGAAGAGGGAATTAACTCCACAGTCATCAGCAATCCAGAATATGGCGTCACTAATGAGGTCTCCCAATTTGAGGTGCTTCCTCATACAGGTAGAATCAGAATCTTTAAAATTCATAAAATTTGTTCGCTATCATTGTTATTAAGATATATATATATATATACAGTTTTAATTTCAAAGGGGGAGACCCTCCAATGATAGGTTGAACCGTTGAAAATTTGAGACCAAAATATGATTGTTTTTAACTAAATAGCAACGATAATAACACGAACATAACATTGTAGGTTCTAACCTGACTTATGAGTGGAATTTCGGAGAAGGACCATACCTAAATGTGACACAGGCAGGACGATATTTCAATTACACGTACAGAACGAGAGGTCAATACAATGTCACAGTGAGGGTTTATAACAGACTCCTATCCAGGAATAACGATTCATCCATCATCATTGAGGACAGAATAACAAACATGGGTCTTTTCGGAACTCATGCTGCGACCGGGAAACCGTACTCCATCACTTTCAATATGACTTCCGGGTCAGACTACACATGCACATGGTCATGGGGTGATGGTAAGTAGTCATTATTGAATTTTGAAAAATCAGAAGCTGTCAGAATGACAAACAGTTGTTGTACAATTAATGTGCTATCTATATCTAGCAAGAAGTCGTTGGACTCACAATCCAGGAATACCGTACCATACCCAGATAGCATTCCAAATCGGGCCAGCTTCGTTTCTATGTCGACTGCCGTCTGTACAACATCGTTTCAACATCACCGACATCTTGCTGATGTTGAAACAATTTGGAATGCTATCTGGGTATTGGTCAACTAATTTTGATGTTTTAATCTTTTAAGACTGTCCTAAGACCTAGTATTTTGCACACCATAATTTAAAATACAATCAATACTCACTCGGATACATAACAAGTGCCAACTGTAACATGATGTGTTGCATCACGAACATGATTCTTTTCCAGGGACAACATTCCAAACTAACTGGACTGCACTGCCCCCTACTGGGTCGGTTCAAACTCACAACTTCCCAGCTGAGAGGTGGTACACGGTTTCAGTGACATGCCGGAACAACGTCAGCTCCGGAACGATTTCTAAGGATGTCATGTCACTCGATCCACCAATCAATATCACTCTCATTAAGACTGGTGCAATCAAAGCAACCACATTCAAAATTCAATGGAAGATTGATAAAGGAACTAACACTACGTGGAATCTAACTCTTGACAACACAAGTTACCCCATCATTTGGAATGAGGCGACAAAAATGGGAGAAACGAGAGATTTCCTGAATGGTTTGCCGGTCGGCCGCTACCTTCTGAAACTGCACGGAGAAAATCTTGTTGATTTTGAGCAGCTGATTAAGAATTTCACTGTTGATAACCCCATACAAGGTCTTACATATAACCCTAAAACCCTCCAGGAAGTGCTTGTTGGCCAACCAGTCATATTCACCACAGACATGACAGGAGGTTCCAGTGTGATTCTGAGCATTGATTATAAGGTACTCTGCATTGAATAAAGAATAGAATTCTAATGAAAAATTTAAATCTAATTTAAACCTAATATTAACCATAGATGAAAACAATACATAACTTCACAGAAACTAAGAAAACAAAATCCAATGAAAATTTTAAGTCTAATACTAATCATCAATAAATGAAAATACATAACACACAGAAACGCAATTTAGGATAACACTTATATATATTTGAAAAATGGTTATTATGCTCATGAAATAACAGAGATATTTATGTAAGCAACGTCTAATATTTTATAAGCATTTGTTATGGGAGCTTGATGTAAGAATGGCTTTCTCAAACAGGATGGTCTGGGAATTGATCTTTTCGACACAACCAATGGAGGAAACGTTCTAATCGACTGGCCAGGCACGAAAAGTTTTACTCACCACTTCAACAGGCCAGGATCATTCAACGTGACAGCGATTGTCAGAAATAACTTCAACTTCAGTCAGTTCCACACCATGGTAGATGTGTACAACAAAGTCGAAAACTTGACACTACAACCTAAATCTCCCATTCCTTACCTAAACAATAGGGCGCACGTGCAGTTCTGGTATGAAACACCAACATTCCCTCCAACCAAAGCAATAATTGAATGGTCGTGGGGAAATGGAGATGCAAACCTTAAGGATGACCCTTTCCAGGTAAGCATAGTCACTGTCATGCTCTGCATTCTAAGAAATCTAGCATTTTACAGGCTCCTGATGATGGGGAGAAAAAGTAACAGAGCTTACAGGGGGCACTATGACCGTAGTACATAAAAAGGCAATAAGATGACGTCTCTACACCATTGTTGCATGGATGACGTCACAATATAGATGATATAAACATCATCAAACAATACTTATCTGCTAGTGGTACTTTTTCTCCCCATTACCTTCATGTTCTGTTTTCAGCCACTTGGAACAAAGAAAACCAAATACTATTTACAAACAGGGAACTACTTCATCAGCACTAATGTGTCGAACAAAATCAGTTGGGCCATTTTCAACACTTCCATCCATGTGAGTGCACCAACTGTTCTATTTTGCCCTCTATTAGCTTGAATCTGCAAGATGATATAAATGTTTTCAACGGCAACCTAATAATAAGTTATTAATAACCATAAAAGGACATTAATCACAACCCATAGCTCAATATGGCTGTTTCTGGTCTAAAGACACAGAAAAGTCTTAAAATTCAGATTACTAATAGATAACTAACTATAGTAATTAAAATTTGCTGGTACAGCCCTAAAATCAACTGATTCAATTGTAGTTTAAAGCCCCGTTCACACTGTCACGGGGCGTCTGTGAGGCACTTGTAGATCGTTTGGTGAGTGGTTCGTGAGTGAATGAGGAAAGGGCTACAGATGGGCTCGTTGCCAGTGCAGACGGTCGATGGGAGAACAACGGGCGGGCCACGGAGGTCCACCAAGCGTCTCCCGAGCATTCTACGAGCTGTAAAAGAAGGGTACACACAAATGGACAGCCTCTCCTGCATACCCGACGTGAGTGAACACGAGTGACTGCGAATGGCTACGAATGGCCATGAATGGCCACGGACGTACATAGATCACTCGCCAAACACTCACAAACCACTTGCTAAGCAACTCCCTAGTGATTCCCATAAAAAGGTGAATAATTCACTCGTTAAACATCCGCCAAATTCTTAAACATGCTTTAAAATTTTTGCCCTTTCCACGGATATTCACAAGTGATCTGGAGGACCTCAGAGCATTCTACGGATTAGCAGGATTATCCATACATTGCTCGCCAATTGAATTAAATAAACAAGGATAAGCAGTAGTAAAAAATGTTTGTCTTTTGTGCTCACTCGCCATCCCAACTCGTGACAGTGAGAACGGCCCTTAATAAACTTGTGAGGAATTCAGGTCTTACAGTGTATTGAACATTTTCTCCTCTAATTGTAATTTTATTTGTACATAGCTCTGTGTGAGCAACGAAATATCTTTCATGTTCCCCTTGATGTAAATAACATTACTTATCTTTCTTCCTGCAAGATTCTAAGACCAGTCGTGAGCATGGAACTGAAAGTAGAACCCCCTCATGCCGTGGTGAACACCCCAGTCACTCTAATGGTTGCCATGGAATCTGGTGATGACGTCACAATATATTACGACACAGGAGTAACTGGTGCTGCGATCGCGCAGAACCCAAGAACAAGTATTATCAAAATTCTTTCCCATGGGTGGTACTTAAAAAGGGTCATTTATTAAAATTTATTAAAATTATCTATGTAGGTTATGAAATAACAAATTTTGCTCAGGTAAAATGGAGAGAAGCACATATCTGACTGGACAGTGCAGCTGCAGTTTGGATATATAATGATATTACAAGACAAAAAAGAAACGAACCAAAATAAAGAAAAGAAAGAAAGACGGTTGAAACTGAGCCTATTAAAAAGAAAGAAAGAGAGAAAAAAAGAAAGACGGTTGAAAATGAACCTATTATAAGCAAATAACACAAAACAAATGCTTTTAGACTAGGCTAATATGTTTTGTTAACCAATTTCAGAAACCTCACCGTACCAGTGGGACACATTAACGACCACATACACTACACCTGGAAAGTACACGATTAAGGTGACAGCCGCTAATGCCCTTGGAAATACAACAAAGATGTATGAGATTTATGTTCAAGATCCAGTGAAGCCAACGTTTGTCCTGACCTCAAATTTTCCAGTGGAATTTATTGCAGGAAGTGAGTTTATGTCTTATATCTAGTTTAGCATCCAACTCAGACTCAGAAATACATTAATTCTGCTGTTTATCCATACACTTGTCATTCTCTATGTAACAAAAACAAAAACAAACAGCATTGGAGAGCTGACAAGGCCAATAAGGCCGCTGCAGGAAGGCTACCCTGATATATAATTTATAATACAATAATATTGAGAAAAATATAATACTTTGGATAATTTTGGAAAGATAAACCCCCAAAAGAAAAAAAAACCAACAAGCCAGGTTACAGGAAAGTCTAAAAGCAAGATTGAAATTTAGAAACTTGTTGAATCATATCATGACAGGGTAGAAATGCCGACGACTCAATATCACCATTATCGAAATTCTTACAAAATTCTCTGCATGATATAAAAACTCCCTGATCATTCATGCAGTTGAACAACATTTTTATAATAACTCTTTTCCACAGTGGCTACGGTTACTTACACATTGACCTATCCTGCGAGCGACACTCTTCCGAGTAATCCCTCCATCATTTTGGATCATGGTGATAATAAAGACACTTACCCCCCAGCACAAACCCTTACAATCCCGGGAACAAGGATCATGACTTTCACCCATACTTACACCACACCTGGCGACTACACCACTAACTTCACCATCTTCAATCTGGCCTCTAAGCAAACATTCACTGTTCAGGTAGGTAACTCATTCATTATAAACAGGTAAGTTATATTTGCAGACTGTATGATATAATTCATATGAACAATAAAGTGCAGGCCTACATTGATACGGTCATGAATTTATAAGAATTTATTATAGAATTTGATGATTTTAATGAAATGTACTTATTATAGAATTTAATGTAAGTTAAGAGAAATGTACACACTGAGGTATAATAATATGGCCTAGGTGAAATTCCCAAGCCAGAACCTAGGGAATAGCCAAAGTAAGCCAAGCTGAACAGGAACTGTGACCGTCTATCTGTCATTGGTCAATTAAAGTTAGGGTAATCCTATTGGGTAGAGAGTATCATGAGAGTAGGGTGCATTGTATACCATCCGTTCTTGATGCTGAAGCTCTTTGCTTGCACTGAATCTCAATACAAAGTATTCCCTTGTGATTTTAACAATGCAACTGTATCGCTTTGGGCAACTTTTGACACTAAATAAAAACATGTAAAAACTTTGAGGTGAATAGGCCTACTGCAGAAGGGCATTTGAGCTCTGTCACCTTAATTGAACACTGTCATTTTAGGATGTAAACAGCCATTTAGCAGAATTAATATAGAAGTACCTATATGGCGTATTATAAGAAAAAATACTTTGTAACTAATATTGCTCATTACCTTTTTTTATTTTTCAGAGTGGGGTTTATGAGAGGATTTCAGGCGTTTCCTGTTCAGCCCTTCAACAACAGTTAATTCCTCATGGTAGCCCAGATGTGCCTGGATATGGCACCAATAAACTTACCTTCCCTCTTCACAACCCACTAAAACTTCACTTCACTGTCACTAAAGGTAGGGAATACCTTATGAATTAGATTTAGGTTTATCTGACAGTGAGATATCAGCATAACTGAAATGAAAAATTATTTTCAACAAAACACCCATGGATATTTAACTAGACTAAAACAAACAAATAATCTTAAACTACTCATTGTGAGACATGAATTTGCCAAACATTGCATATCAAACAAATACCAACTTATTCTCAATAACATGCCTAAGAATATCAAAGAAAAAATCTACACACATAGTGTCAATGGATACAAATCCTATATCCAGGTGACGACATTGCAGACATACATAGATGAATGTAATCTACCAAATTGCTATTCATGTTCGGTTTCATGTTAACATTTACAATTTTCCAAAATTACGCTGACTTTCTGCATCTACTATATTTCTACTTGATTTCTTCCGTACATTTTGTTCTGTAATCTCCCTCATCCCTACAGCGGCATAAATTATGCCTTTGGGATGAGTTAAGTAAACAGACTTGCCTGAATATCTTCCAGTCTGATTAGGTCTAGATAACATTTCTTCTAAACAATTCTTCTCTTTGCTCTGGGGAGAAAAAAAAAGTTTTAAAAGTCTCATAAACATCTGAGGATATTCAATCAAACCAATTTTAACCGGTTAACGTAACAGTTGAAGAAATCTAAGTTTTGATCAATTGCTACAACTGGCTTGACAGGCATCAGTTGCTTGGAATCTACTGCCAGAGAGCTTACAAAACTGGAGCAAAATTGTTTTAGACTTGATTTTACGTTTTTGTTAATTTTAATACTTGTTTTTAATGGGCCACTTAAAATATTTTCGGGGGGGAAAAAAAAAACCGACAAAAAGTGGACTGTGTCTCCCTGTACCTTAATCTGATGGCTCTCGAGTTGTTGGCCAATAAATTAATACCCCCCAGCGGGACAAATTAAAGAGTTGGCCTCAATATATATCACTTGTAAAGAAATATAATTCAAATTCCATGTTATGGTGCAGTATTATATTAGTTGGATAAAACCCAGATCCAAAATATTCAGACGTGCATCATCATGGAAACTTCAAGTCTACCTGAGGTACTCACATAATAATACACACTGTCATTTTCCAGTTTTCATATCAATTGAAGATTTATGTATGTTGTTTACTCGGTCCATGAAGCTGGGGAGGATATGACGCGAATGACATTTACGTGATTTTTAGGCACCATCAGCAAATATAAAGTGAACACCCAGATTACTGCTCCTGGAACGGATCATGAATCTCCCAACCAACCAGTTGCTGTGACCCTCACTCAGGTGCCGTACATATTTTACATTATAGTACATAGCCGATTGTGCCATGTGCGTTTTTCACTTGGGAAAATGCATGGTATTTGCCTCATTATAATTAGCTAAAAACCATACGTTTTCCATGCGTTTATCCTTCTCATGGAAAACGCACATGGCACATTTGGCCATGTAGGCTGTCCACCTGCTCACATTTTTCGATATCAACCACAGAGCAGCACAAAATGGACAAAAACTTTAGCAATAACTCAAAACTCACATTCTAACTGATATCGATACCTCTCTATGACAATAAATTCTCTGTTTGCTAAATTGTACCATTTGAAATTCTGCTGTTTTTCTGTAGCCATAACAAATGGCCATAATTATTAAGAGAAGGCAAAAAAATTACATTGGTAAGAAATTAAATTTAAAGTAATTGGTTACAGAGGTGTTACGAGTTAATGAGTTGGTGTTGACTTAGTATGTAGTTTCTTTGTCCAAATTGTTCAAATATGGAAATTTAAATTCCAATTCAAGAAACTGTTTTTCCAAATTGCTTGCAGGCTGGTGACTACACAGTGACCTGTCAGGCATGGAACCCAATCAACTCAGAATCTGTCACTCTGAATGTCAAGATGGCAGCTGGTATCCAAGGCATCACAGTCACAAACCGCCAGGTGATCAGACCAGAGGTCGAGACAACGTTCGCGGTAGGTGTTTCAAGCATTGGAACCGACTCGTGCATGATTGTGGATTTCGGCGAAAAAGATGGGACAAAGGTCTACTATGGGACAGCGACTGGGTGCACAGGCAGACTACCCTCTGGATCAACGATATCAGGACAAATACTGTCCAGTATGCAGCTCAAGTACACATACAAAACAACTGAAACCTACGAAGTGACACTCAATGGATACACTGACAGTATCCAAGTGACCAACTCCAGCAAGCTCACCGTGACTGTCACAAAACAGAACTGCCTGTCACCGTTAATAACTTTGATGCCCAACAGTCCTCGTTTTTACGAACCTCATACATTTGAAAGAAATTCCTATATCAAGTTGGAAGCTAAGAACACCATTGAATGCCAAGAAACTATGGGGAACACCAAACTTTGGAGGGTTTTTTCCGTCAGTTCAACAACTGGTAATGATATAAAGGAAATAGATATTTCCTCTGTAACCACAAAGGCAACAGCAAATCTGGTCCTTAACCCAAGATTTCTGCAATATGGAGTGTACCGTCTAAACTTCAAAATGGCAATGAAAACCTCTAATCAAGAGTTTCCAGCAGAAGAAAACACCTACATTAAGGTACGATGCGCTTTGCCAATTGACGCCAACTAAAACACATGCAGTTTATTAAAGCCCAACTTACCAATCATTGGAATTGTCAAAACTACATTACACTACTAAAGACAAGCAATTATGTCAACCAATAATTACCTAACAGGAGCACATAAAACAATGAAATTTACCACAAATATCTGCTAATGAAATGCGACAAACTAATTTAAGCTGCAAATGAATTGACATTTGCATGCTCAGCCAAAAGTCTTTTTTAGTTAGTTTCTAAGCTTATCACATTTTGGTTTTTAGGTTGTTCCACCCGCCCTTGTCGTAGCCTTGACAGATGGAGGGATGTCCATCATTAAACGAGGGTGGAACAGGACCATCACTCTGTCGCCTAAGAAATTCTCATTTGACCCTGGCGTTGAACCGACTGCAGCACAGGCAAGTATAATTATTATTACTATAAAGATGGTATCCATTATACCGAAATTCCATACTAAACCTGGATAATATGGCATTCAAAAAACCATGACGAAAAATGGGCAAATGAGACACTTCTGATGATTGAACCTTTAACAAATAAAATCAATGAAATCGTAAATTTATTAGAGGCTTATTATATTGTCGTATTGCAACAACAGGGACTATCCTTCGAGTGCTTCTGTCGTCGTCTGGATGAAACCTTCACGAAATACCGAAACGGAACACTCATTAGCATGGGTGCGAGTGCATTCATGACTTCTGCCCAGCTAGATGCGGACACTTCCCCGGACAAAGGCGGATGCGCAAGGAGAGGACCAGGTGTATTAAACTTAACTGACCATGGGGAGTTCAGCTTCAATTCAAGTAACATGAGGGTCAACGAGTCGTATGAGTTCCAATGTCGAGTATGGAAAGACACCAGGGAAACTCTGGCAAAACTGGTCATATATGTTGTTGAGGGAGATCCACCTGCAATTGTACAAAGGTAAGGAGATCATTGCTACACTATCTGAATAAGTTGTACAGGATTTGACACTATAGTTTTACTTAGGACAAAAACAACTGATATTTCATTGTATAATGTTTCTCACATGTACTGGATGGGTATCATTACATGTAAAAGATAAGCCCAAAAAAAAAGAAGTTTAGAAAATGATTTCATTCTTACCAGAGTTTCATTATAAGCTTGCTAGTTATAGATTAATATTGATGGGTCCGATTTTATCTACATGAACCAATGCCAAAGTTGAAATGAGTAGAAATACCTGGTATCAATCTTGAACTAAAGCCCCTGTCACACGGGCCGGTTGTGCCGTAGTGAACCCGTAGTATTACGTAATAGTTATGTAACAGCTCTTTCCGCCGGTTTGGCGGCAGCAAAAAGGGGCGGGGCAGCACCCGGCGGGTAACCCGCCGGGTTCTACGGGTAAACCCGCCGTGTTCTACGGGTTACCCGCCGGGTTACCCGCCGGCTTTCACGGGTTACTGCCGGGTACGGCAAATTAGTTGACGGCTTCCAGGGGTAGCCCGGCGGCTTCCACGGGTTGCCCGGCGGCTTCCACGGGTCACCCGCCGGCTTCCACGGGTTAACCCGGCGGCTGGCTATCTCGTGGAATTTGCCAAAAATGTATAAATAGGGGCTGCATCTGTTGTTCTCCATCATTCTGTCTCCGGCTGCTGAAGAGGAAAGACCATGTACATGCATCAACCCCAACGAAATAGAGCCTTGCTACTACTAGCTGCTCAGGCCAATTATACACTTATTTTACAACTTGCTTGTATGGAAGCACTAGCTGAGGAGGAGGAGGAGGAGAGGAAGAGAGAAGAAGAAAGAGAACTGGCAGCCAGGAGGAGGAGGAGGAGGAGGTTTTGGGTGAAGCCTTGGCTGTTGAGAAGACCGCAGATGGGATATTATGATCGTCTACTGAGAGAACTGTTCCACGAAGACACCCCAAGTTATACCAACTTTATGAGAATGGAACCAGCCATTTTCCGAGAGATCGTTGGCAAAATTGGTCATAGGATTAGAAAACAAAACAGCTGTATGAGGGAAGCTTTGGACCCAGGACACAGACTTGCCATCACCCTGCGCTATTTGGCAACTGGAAACAGCTACAAGTCCCTCATGTATGGCTTTAGAGTGGCCCACAACACCATCAGCTTGATAATTCGAGAAGTCTGTGAAGCCATAATTGCAGAGTATTCTGATGAACTCCTGACCTGCCCCTCAACTCCAGAAGAGTGGAGAAAAGTCGCTGAACTATTCTTTTCGAGATGGAACTTTCCTCATTGTGTTGGAGCCATTGATGGAAAGCATGTGGCCATCAGATGTCCTCCCAAAGGTGGTTCCGTGTACTACAACTACAAGGGATACCACTCCATTGTACTCATGGCTCTTGTGGATGCTGACTACAAGTTCCTTAATGTAGACTGTGGAGCTAACGGAGCTGGATCGGACGGAGGAGTATTTAGCACGACAGTCCTGAGGGAAGCACTTGAAGAAGGGACCCTTGGGTTACCGCCACCTGAACCAATCGTTCCTGGTGAAAGACCTCTTCCCTACTTCATTGTCGGAGATGATGCCTTTCCTTTGAAAACCTGGCTGATGAAGCCACTGCCCCTAAGAAACATGACCAAGGAGCAGAGGATATACAATTACCGACTCTCCCGGGCAAGAAGAATTGTGGAAAATGCATTTGGGATCCTTGCAGCAAGGTTCAGGTGTCTCCTGACTACAATGCCACAGAGGACCAAGACAGTGGAATCCATAGTCCTTGCATGCTGCTGCCTCCACAATCTGATGAGAGTAAGGTATCCAACTGCCCAGAACAACATGGTGGACCAGGAAGATCCAGTCACACATCTAATCACCCCAGGAATTTGGAGGGCAGCTGGAGAAATTGATGAAATGCCACCACCCACTAGAGGCCATTCAATGACTGGTGCAGCCAAGAGTCAACGGCAGTACCTGGTAGACTATGTTAATTCAGAGGAAGGAAGTGTGCCATGGCAAGATGACATGGTATAATAAAGAAACCACAAAACAACCCCGGCCTTTTTCAAGGCCACCAAATCCTCCCAAAAGAGCAGACCATGTACACTTCTTGTGTAATAAAAAAAAAGTTCCTGTCTGACCCACACAAAATATTTTTTTGGTTCAGAAGTGCCGTAGTTGTTTCTTGTTCAGAAGTGCCGTACTTTTTTTTTTGTTCAGAAGTGCCGTACTTTCATTATTTTCATTGCAGTATAATAGAAAAAACTACGGCAGTTCTGAAGCAAAAAAAATAATACGGCACTTCTGAACAAGACACAACTACGGCACTTCTGAACAAAAAAAAAGTACGGCACTTCTGAACAAGAAACAACTACGGCAGTTCTGAACCAAAAAAATGGTGTCTTCTTTGCTCAAAATTATTAAGTTAGTAACAAATTTGTTTGCTAAAGAAATATGAAAACAGTAAAGTGTGATAATATGCAATCTACTGAAAGATAGTTCAAGTGTATAATAAAGAAATATTGTGATCTAATCCAAAGGAAATATGAACAAGTTTATTTTGTACTAAAATATTATTATTTTTTGGACAAAGATAGAGGAAAGTTTGGAGGGTTTTGGGAACTTTTTTTTTTGATTGCTTGTTAACACAAATATGTGTACAAGGCGTGCTCTTTTGGGAGGATTTGGTGGCCTTGAAAAAGGCCGGGGTTGTTTGGCCTCGAAAAAGGCCGTGGTTGTTTGGCCTTGAAAAAGGCCGGGGTTGTTTGGCCTTGAAAAAGGCCGGGGTTGTCTACAAGTTGGTTGTCTACAAGTTGAGATACTGGCTCATATTGAGTGGTGTTGAGCTACTAGGTGGCATTTCAGAAATCATCGACGGAGGGCCAGAAGGAGGCAGTGAAGATGGTCCAGCTGCAGTTGCAGGTGGCCAATTCTTTTGTGGACTCAGGATGGTCGTGTACTGAAGCCCAGGAGGAGGAGGAGGAGGAGGAGCGAAGAACTGCTGCTGGTGCTGCTGCTGGTGGTGCTGCTGCTGGTGCTGCTGCTGGTGCTGCTGGTGCTGGGGTTGCTGTGGCTGCCTTCTGTTCCTCATAAGGTTTCCTTTTAATTGGAAAATCATAGGCATCAGCTGCGTATGAAAGTCATCGAATGTGTCCGTGTCCATCATCAGGCACTCCGCAACGATGTAGTCTCCCATCGCCCGGATTCTCCTTTCGTGGAGATCTACTGGATGACGAGGAGGAGGAGGAGGAGCAGCAGCAGCCATTTGGTGAAAAGATGCCTGCAGGGCACCTGTTGAGCTCCTGGCCAATTCCATGAGCTCGTCCATTCTTCTTTGCTGATGGGGTTCCTCCTGGGGTTGCTGTCTACGTTTCTTGTAGGGGCCGCCCTTGGAACGCTTGGCAGGAGCTGGGGGGATATCCATGGAAATATCCGGGTCATCCGAAATCTCCAGGGGCCCGAATTCTTCTGCAGCACTGCTGCTGTTATCTTTTGCAAGTCTTTTTGAAAGAACATTGCTTCGTTGTCGACTGGGAATTCTAGTGATATGGTCAACTAGAAATCCGAAGTTGGCACATATCCACTGTTCTTTCTCCGTGGGATTTCTCTTGGCAGTTCCGGATGGCTCCTGCCTCATAAGTTTTCCGGCACTAGTCCTGATGGATTCAAGCCAAGTCCTGAGTTGCAAACCGGTGCAGGGAACACTCAACTTGGCAGCCATTGCATTAAGGAGGGCCGTCTTCTTCCCGGTGTCCTTGTAATCCGATAGGGTCCGGTCATAAAATATCGGGTGGTCCCTGTACCAATCCGCAACTTCCTGTTCATCCTGGTGTGGCAGGAAGAGCTTATCCTGCTTCTTCCGAGGCTCATTTCCTCTACCTGAGAAAACAGGTGATGCAGGACCTGCAGAGCGAGCAGGTGAAGTGTCAGGAGAAGTTGCAGGTGCAGGAGCAGGCGCAGGTGCAGGAGCAGGCGCAGGAGCAGGAGCAGGCGCAGGTGCAGGAGCAGGCACAGGAGCAGGCGCAGGAGCAGGCGCAGGAGCAGACTTCTCGGACTCATCCGTGCTGGCAGCATCTGAGGATGACCTCGTGGCAATTTTTCGTCTCTTGGCAGGTACAGTACGCTTGGCAGGTACAGTCCGCTTGGCAGGTGCAGACTTCTTCACCATCTTCTCCTTCACAGGAAGAGCACTCTTCTTCTTTGATGAAGCAGAAGATACTTCATCATCGCTGGCTTGAAGTGAAGAGAGCGATTTCTCTGTGTCCTCAGCAGGAACTGCAGTTGTCCTGGTCCTAGGTGCAGTAATTTTCTTCATCGGCATGATAAAAAATATTTTCTGGAGCAGTGTATTCTTTGTCTTCTCAATTTGGTAGCAAGATGCTGAATGATCTGATAGCCACTGGTCAATCTTTATATACTGCCTGGATAACGTACCCCGCTGTGATTACATAATAAACCCAGCTCATTGCGTCATTGCGTCGCATTGGATCCACACAGGATGACACTGGGCAAACACGATTGCTTGCTATGCAAGCCGGCGGGTTAACCGTGGAAGCCGCCGGGCTAACCGTCAAAGCCGTCGGGTTAACCGTCAAAGCCGGCGGGTTAACCGTAGAACCCCTCAACAAGCCGCCGGCTTTACTAAAGGGTGAATTTAGGGACGGTTAATTGGCGGGTTCTACGGGTCGCCCGCCGGCTTCTACGGGTCACCCGCCGGCTTTTACGGGTCACCCGCCGGCTTCTACGGGTCACCCGCCGGCTTCCACGGTTTTTTTTTTTTTTTTTTTCACCCGTGAGATTTCTACGGTTGTGCCATGCAAGCATGGCACAACCGGCTACCGGGGCCGGGTTTCGCGGCTTGGCCAAGGGTCCCACGGGTGCTTGACGGGTATCCACGGGTATCCACGGGTGGCCGTATTGGGGCCGCCGGCTTCGAGCCGGGTAGCGATTTCCGCAACTATTACGTAATACTACGGGTTCACTACGGCACAACCGGCCCGTGTGACAGGGGCTTAATAGAAACTGTCAAACCTATAACATCGAACATACATTTTTACAGGTGTGTTGGAGAAAACCAGGCATTATGTCGTCCATTCCCTGGAGGTCACATGATCAACCCTAACAACAGAATGGCACTGAAAGCTTACTGTATTATGAATTGTGGCGATGGAGCTCCCCTCAAATACCAGTGGTCCGTTGAAAGAAGAAGAATAAATGGAGATTGGGTGGAAACCAATGTCACAGCCTATGCCCAAGGTTAGACTTTCCTCTAAGCAAATGTTTAGCAATAGGTATAAATATTAATATTGTTTAAGTTTTCTGAAATATCCTGCAAAAATTATCATGAATACTCGAAACTATATAGGAACAAAATATAAACAATATTCTTGCACATGAGGGGTTTTTAATAAACTTCAGGATACATTATATATATATATATATATATATATATATATATATATATATATATATATATATATATATATATATATATATATATATATATATATATATATATATATATATATATATATATATATTTTAAATTGAACAACGAATGAATTTGTATTAGACTTTAGAATTTTATCATCGCAGGGTATATTGCATGCCTACCTTTGAAAAGCTATGAAATTTACACTCTCAAATGAATGAATGTGATTGTTTCCTATTTATATAATCTTCAATGAATCAACAATTTAAAATATCTTCAATGAATCTACAAATGCCCTGTAAATCTGTTGTCTTCAATGAATCTACCAAATCCTAAAATGTGTTTTCTCCAATGAATCAACAAATCCCCCCATCTTACTCTTATTTGCGCTCATCAGGTCTCAATGGTAAGAGAAAACCGAATTAATTCTAGGCACCACAGACTTAGCATAAGTCTCTTGTGAGCTTGTTATATTTGTGTGTCATTAAATGTGTGTCAATTTCAGGAACTAACTTAAACGCGTCAGCAATCAACCAGTTTGTGATGTGACATGATAGTGACCAAAATGATACAACCAATTTAATGGCTAAACTTTGCAGGAAACCAACAATATGACTATTGCTTTGAATTAACCAAGAAATTTGTAACTTTACAAAGAAAATTGTGACTTTCTTGCAGGGACGACCTCTTCGCAGATTGCGTTCCCAACAATTCTCTTCATGTCAGACTACGCGATGTATGGTGAATACATGGACTACAGGGTGAAAGTTCTAGTCAGTGTTCCTGGAAACAAAGTCCTCGGAGAGTCGTTGGTTGTTCTCGACATGAATAAACCTCCTCAGCCAGGAACTTGCACTTTGGATAAGACGGCCTACAACGTCGGTGAGAAGGCGACATTCACATGTGCTGGCTGGACAGACAGCGAGGGAGTTGATGGAGCAGTTGTTCACGGTAAGTTTTTTTTTAAGCATCTGAATATCATATCATATCATAAGGTCTATATATGCCCTTTGATTAAATTGTTGATGCTAGGCTTTAAAATAAATTTCTTCGAGTTCAAGAATCCTTGTGGCCTCAATTGTATGGTTTCATGTCATGTAACAATTTTGCATAACATTCTTAGCATTTGTGTATTTATTTTTTCGGTTATTAAGTGGGTGAATGTCAGCCTGCCACATATATTATTTCAATTATCAAGTTTGGCATAAGATTATAGCTCTACACATTGCCTATAATTTATATGTGACAAAAAAGAGAAGAATTTGGACCTTTGGTCTCATGAATCCCTTCATACAGATAATGGTTCATTGATTAATTAATAAAATATATTCATTCAGAAAAGCAAATTCAGATAATCACACTAAAATCAAATACATACAAAAGTAGGTGATATACAATTATCATGAAAGGAACATAAATGCATATCAAAAATGGTAAAAACTAGTAACATGGTTATGATATCATATTTCATGCATTATGAATAAATCTATGAATGTGGTTGAAGCATGAGTAGCTAGATGGTTTCTTTGGAAGTGCATACAGTTTCTTCCAAAATGCTGAGACATTTTGTCTCAGACATTTGCAAGTGAAATCTCGTGATCTATATGAATGATATATTCCATTATGCAAATGTCATAATAGATATTAACATCAGAATCAGTACATGACAACAGGTATCGTCACAGTTTGTATATATCACATTCAACTGGAGTTCTTTTATCATATAGGACGAGCTGGCCACCTATATCAACTTAACATAGAAATCAGAAACAGTTAATTCAAACATAGCAAATAAATATATTTATTTATTTATTCAAATATATTTAAAAACAGGATAACAAAATTCAGACAAAGCGGTTTTTCAAGTTGGTCCTGTTACAAAAAACATAAAACAATGATCATAAAGATATTTAAATATATTTAAATATGTACATAAAAGACGTATAAAAATAAGAGCAAGTTATAAAGTCATAAAGCACTATTAGTATAAAGTTTTTAAGTTTGAATTTGAATATTTAAAATTACCATCACATTTTAAATCTGCAGGCAAAACATTCCTTAATCTACCAGCTGTGGATACAAAGATTTTAGATTGCGACATATTTTCAAATAGTATAAATACATTCATACTGTCAAAGGACCTCGTATTACGTGAAGCAATTTCACATTCCATTGTAATATTATTACAAAGGTATTGAGGAGCAAGTTTATGTATACATTTAAAAATGAGAAGTATGTTAAAATACTGAAATCTTTGTTTAACATCCATCCACCTTAACGTCTTTATTATTATTAGTATTATGTTAATTCGTACCTACATAGTACAAAGTTATGGGAAAATTATATCGAACAGTTTATGGAAGTATCAATATAAAGAAAATCAACAAAAAATAAAAAAATAAATAAAATTAAGTTGAACATAAAAAATTTAGAAATTGTAAATCATCTTGTCTGTCACTAATTGAAAACAACTGTCCTTGTGAGACAAGAACTAAGTCTCTAATAGCTGTTCCTGTGACAGTATCTTCTTGTGTGTAGCAATTGGCTTCACAGTCTCTGTTCACTATATGAGATAATTCTGCTACATCTTTACTATATCTATACCACGAACATTGACATAAATACATAGGAACATATGTACCGATGGGAGTAGCCCTCCAAGGCAAAACAATTCTACTGCTATCAAGGGCCACTCCCCAAATAATAAAAGAAAGTTAATAAATTTCCAATTATTTAAACTAAAATATGATAACATATCAATAACATTGGAATAGTAACAGCATGTGGAGGGGGATGGTAACGGATGGCACAGTTCATGAGAGTAGCATGTCACAATCAAATACTTCCACTTCCTTACATGTTTTTGCATGTTTATGTAATTTCATTTTCTTCAGCTGGCATAGCAGGCAAGATTAGTGCACTGACATTCCTTGACGATGGTAAAATGCATGTGACCTTGCCTTTTGGTAATGGAAATAATGTGTTGGTGAAGTGTCTTGTCAAGGACAAATATGGAGCAGTCACAACCTTCAATATGACTCATGTATCTGTAAGTAGTGTTTTTTTTTTGGGGTCTTCTATGCATACATAGGCTATATTTACATTACAGAGTAAACTTTATGGTCGCCCATAGGAATTTCGAAAGTACTTTAAAAGATATATAAGCACATTTCCAAAGGTCCTTTGAGGTCTGCATGGTCCAATTTTGACCATTTAGTAATTAATAGCCTTTATTGGTTATTTTAAAAAGTTTAGGTAAAATTTTTATTCTACTATTAATATCTGAGAATGGCCACAATGTTGGTGCATGTATTGTTCTCTGTTTGATATCTTATGTCAAATACATATTGGATTCACATCAATCTGATGATCAAAAAATGTTAAAATACTCGACTCCAATCTTTTATTGCAAATGTAAAGATTTCTGCAATACAAGACACCATTTTCCTTTGGTCAGGTCACTATGGATGCTGCGACAGAAAGTGCAATCATCGCTAATCTTCAAAAAATAGCAACTAACATGGACTTGCTTTTGAAAAAGGCAGCTGAGGAAGGCGATACCGCAAGTATCTTGGCTCAGGTTGAACAGATCTTAACCCAGGCCAACGCAGTATCGGACACAAAATTAGCAAGTTAGTTTTATTATTTTACAGCATTGGACTCACATTATGTCCTGGAATTTTTTTTTATTAAAGTCTATTAAATTGGCTGTAAGCCATTTAGTTATGCTGAGTTTAACAAAAAGTAGGACAACGTGACATGTATCGAAGTTATCAAAATTTCCTGGTAATATTATTAAATTTTTTTCAGGTCTGAAAAGTATTTTAGATGCAGAGAATGCCAAATTGGAAGCAGGGCTGAAAGATCCAAATCTAACTGAGGCCCAGAAGGTAAGAAATAAATACCGGGTTACACAAAACAAATGACGCCACTTACAGAGGCCATGTTAAAAAACGAACATTACTCATTCCACCAGGTTAGAAAGAACAGCAAATACTTTCAGACTAAGTCCATAGCTTTTGCTGAAAACTTATATTATAAATGAAGTTCGAGTCCATATCTGGTTGTGATTCTTCACTTCAAAAATAATAAACCTAGTAAAATCATATACCATTCAATGAAGAAACCAATCCAATACATGTTCAAGGTGAAACAATTTAATTATTCTCCAACTCAAGGGCAACATCTATAGCAGGTTTTTCTATAGTATATTTACGGTTAATATGACCAATAATATCAGCAATATAATTACTCTATTTTTGTTCATTTGACAGAATGCCCTCATTCAAGCGAGAGATGAAGCGGCCAAGCAATACCAAGCATTAAGAGACACCATCAGTCAGGTATATATTATTATTTTATTACATATTTATAGTGCATTAGTAGATATAAAAATATAAAGTTATAAAAAATTATAAAATAACGAGGTCTTTAAAATCAGAAATTTTAAAATTGTAGAGTGTAAAGTCTATAAAATCCAAAAGCTATAAATTAAAGTTAAAATCACAGTCAATAAATCACACGGTCCGAGTTCAGATGTCAAATGCTGCCTTGAATAAATGAGTCTTTAGGCTCTATGGCTCTAGTGAAGTAATTTGTCTCATGGGCGGGGGCAGGTCGTTCAGAGCTTTGGTGCAATTATGACTAATTTTGCTATACAGGGTTCTTCTGGATTTCTAAATACAACTTCTGGTAACCTGGATATGAATCATATGATTAATTGACAAGTGGCCTGCCTTTGAAAATTGTGTTCAAAAGGTTTAACCTGTAATTGAATAAAAAAACATTGATACTAAGCTACCATTTGTGAGGAAACCTGTAATAACAGTGTGTTTGTCCTTGTGTTGTGTGACAGTGCAAGGAAAAGTGTTTATTGGCAATCGCAAGTTTGGAAACGGACACACCCGAAGGGCTCCTAGCCATTGCAAATGTAATGGACAGTATGGATGATCCGGGTCAAATGACACTTGTCAGTCAGGTAAGAGACGGGAATCTTTCACTTTGATATCACTACAGCATCTGAAAATGCATTAAAAATGGTTTTGCATGGTTATCAGCTGTCTCAGATTTGTAACACTGCAAGTTACTTGTTCTTAAAAATTTAAACAAGGGAATAATTTTTTTTTTTTACCAAACTGTTGCAGTTTTACAGTATCTAGAATCCATTTTAATAACAAGTTTGTCAGGTTTATTTAACCTTAGTCTTAGGCAAGGTCAAGTGGTGTGACATGTTTTGACAGAAGTTAATAAACATCACTCAAAACGAATACATCGACTAAAGCTGAATACTTTGTAAGATAATCCGACTAACTGGTCAAAACAGCTGTGGGGGCTCAGTCAAAGACACAGTCATAATGTCTAAAGTTGGTAAAAATGTCTAAAATCGTAATCAAAATGTCTAAAATGCAATAATCAGTAACTGACGTCGTGGCTCTAGCATATATGGTTGGTGGCTCTAGCATATATAAATTCTCTAGCATATATCATGATCATATTGTTACAGTACAATTTACTGACAAACAAAACCAGTTTTGCTAAAAAGTTTCACACAACTTACAGAAGACGATGCTCAAGAAGGGTATGGACCTAGCCAGTGGATTGCAAAAGAATGCAGACAATCTACCAAGGGAAGATGTGGAAAGTATTGGTGCAGCAGCTCTTCAAGGAATACTCACGGGTCTTCATTCAACACAAAGTATCATGTCGAATCCTACAAACACTGAATATACACTATCAAAACTATCCTATAATTACATTTTTGACGCTGACTGGGAATCTCTTCAAGAAGGTAAAAATTGCTTTCTTATCACCAAGTTAAATGGTGCACTTATTTATTATAATCACTAACATTCTAGAACTATACCCTCTAAAAAAAAAGAATTCCTGTCAGTTAATTTCCTGTCGTTATAGTCCAATAAAATTACTGTATTCAGTGAATCTGTCCCAAAATATAAATATAAAATATGACGTTTTCAATTCATACCAAGACTTGTAGAAGTGTGAATAACTTGCACAGGTGCCTGTCTAAAATCACCACCAAGACTGCCCAAATGTCAGTCAGCACGAAATATATCAGCCACATGACGAGTTTGTGTGTCACCAAACGAGGACGAATGCAATTATCACCAAGATAATGAAGATAAACAGTTTCATTACTTTGCGAGTTGCAATTCCAGATTTTGCTCCGGATGACTTTAAAGGACTTCAAAAAGCCACAATTAAAATAGACGCTTCGCTACAGGTATATCCACCATTTTAATTACCACAATCAAAACAAAAACACAACTGTTGTGCAGCTGCTAACAATATGACACTGAACATCTTTGATTTTAAGGCAAAAGCAACAATGGCACCAGCTATCCAGAGCTTGCAAACAGTTTCCCTTGCTTGTCTTAGAACTTTGGTGAATGGAGAAAGCCCTATCAACATTAAAGTTTGTGAAGGACCTGCACTATCCCAATTTATTGCAAAGAAAGAGTCATTTAGCAAGTTAACAAAGCCAGTTACCCAGCAGGTTAGTTCATACAAATCATTACTACATTGACAAGATACAGATCATTGAGTTTAAGATAACAAATTTCATCTAATTATTCAATGGACTATTTACAGGGTGTGACCTACCTATTACCAGCAAACCTGATAAGGCCAAAAATCCTCCCAGACAATTCTACGGAAGATCCAGTTCTTGGCGTTGGAGTGAGTGGAATCTGTTTAACTTCAGTAATAAATTGTAACCATGAATCCTGACATACTCGTATATATCAAAATTATTTTGTTCTTTCTCGCAGTCCATGACAATGCTGCGTAACCCTATACCAACCGTGAGTCAGGGAGAAAGGGTAACCTGCACAACCCTGGACCTGACAGTGACGGACGAGAATGGAACACTACAGGAATTCAACAACCTGGCCCCTCCACTGGACATCTTCTTCCCAATAGATGCAAGCAAATCAACTGTATATGTACAAACCCCAAAACTCCCTGTTTACAAGAAGAATGGACCACGTCGATTCTTTTGGTATCATTCCGTTGATTGCCTACAATATGAGGGTGTCAGAGTAAGTTACATTTTAAGTTTCCAACATGTGTACTTAATACTACTTACATATCAAGACTACTATTATTATTATTATGTTTATTCGTACCTACATAGTACAAAATTATGGAAAAATTTTATCGAACAGTCTATGGAAGCATCCAAATAAAGAAAATCAAGAAAAAATCAACTTGTACATAAAAATTTAGAAATTGTATAGCATCTTGTCTGTCCATAATTGAAAACAACTGTCCTTGTGAGACAAGAACTAAGTCTCTATATATAATAGCTGTTCCTGTGACAGTATCTTCTTGTGTGTAGCAATTGGCTTCACAGTCTCTGTTCACTATATGAGATAATTCTGCTACATCCAAATTCACCAGATAAGCAGTGTTGAGACCACATAAGTTACCAGCATAATGAAGGTTACGAGTATATTTTGTTTCAATTTGTATTTCATTACCCAGGGGACTGATAACATAATCAAAAAGACATTAGGAATATTAATTTTTTATAATTTACACCTCACATAGAATACATGTTGTAGAAATTATTAGTCAAACTGCATTGATTTATCAAAGATCTGTTTGTGATAACTTTATAATAATGCTGGCTCAAAAGGTGCTGAACCTAACAATGCAGTGCTACATAAGTGTGCAATATCAATTATATATTTTTTAGTCGTATTAGATTCGTTTTTTGTATTCTTATTAGTTTGTCGTACAGCAACTTGATTCGTATATTTTGTCGTGAATAAAAAATATATGTGATTCCGTGAATTGAACTGACTAAATAATATTTTACTACTACTAATACGACAATTTGATTAATTGTTGTTTGTGAGTCAATATCTAAGCCCAACCTGAACAGTAACAAAGCTTCTTTCTCCAGTATTTAAAAAAAAAAAAATTTAATACACAATACCATGTGTCAATAACGCTGACATATGTTTCAGGTGAGAATACAACCGAATGTGACCGGAACCCGTTATCTTGTGGTGGTAGACAAGAATAAGTTCCCCAACTGCACTCTTGATGCCAACTGCAATACCATTGACTGGTTGGTGCTTCCTCGCACAAACGGCAGTAAGTGCCAGTAGCAGATTTAGGGGAGCGGGGAGGGGGGGGGGGGGTTAGAGGGTTTAACCCCCCCCCCCTCTTGCTCTTGGCCAAGAACATTTTAATTTTATTAGTTAAAATTATTAAGAAGTTCTGCGGTCCCCGCAATACATTTTAATTTGTTCAACCCCCAGTGAAACATTTTCTGGATCCACCCCTGAGTCCTGGGAAATATAGTCCTAATATAATAGCCTTGTGCAGTAGGTTTTGGGGCAGTTCCTACAGTCTTACAAAACATTAAAAATATTGACTGAATCATTACCATTGCATTGTAGTTCAGTCGAAGGTTTTCTGCTCAGGGAGAATGGCAGTCTGAGGTTTAACAAGCTTTATGAACCTGCAGGGTGTTTGCCTAGAAAATTATTTTCTCAAAAATTTCCATAAAAAAGAAATACTTATGTAACAACTTCTAATATATCCTTTTCATTACCAAATTCTGTTTACACTTAATGAGTGTCATAATTATGTTTTTAGAAAAATTATAATTCTCATAAAACCAAGAGTATTGAATTGCATAATGATTATTTATTTTTGTTACTAGCACCAGGATCAGACCCATACATGGCTCTCTTCAACAATAACCAGATGGGAAATGGTAAATACAAAGCAATCGTTGGAGTCCGACAGCTAGATGGTGATGAACTTGCTGCTTACCTCAGCAACACATCAAGAATTCCCCAGTTTACCACCCCCCAACATGAAGTTTTTACGACAACTTACCTTTCTGAGTTCACCTGTATGGGTGTATTCTATTTTAATCCGAAGACTGTTGAGGCTGGTTGGAATGGTGAGGGTTTGACGGTGAGCACTGCGATACAACATACATTTCAAAATAATTCAATAATAAACAATAAAGCCATCAGCAAGACATGTCCGTTCTATGGCATTTAACAATTTCTTAAAAAATTAATCAGCAAAATATTATAAACAGTTACAATTTGAGTATTTGATTTGTGTTGTCCAGGTGGGCCCCAAGACTGTACCTACGTTAATACATCTCCAGTCCAAACATTTGTCTCTCTTTGGTGCTGGATTTGCAGTTCAGCCAAACAAAATTGACTGGGCCTTTGTGTTCTCAAACATGGACTTCTTCAAAAACCCAACCTTGTACATTGTGGAGATCCTCACATGTATAATCTTCATCCTAGCCCTTATATGGGCTCGTTACAAAGACAAGAAGGACAAGTTGAAGGTACTGCAACTATTATGACACTATGTCATCATGACATTATAAACAAGAATATTCTTTTTCAAAAAAAAAAATAGATAGCTGGTGTTGTGTGTAGATTGCCAGCAGCACTAGGCCTACAATGTAAACACTTTAATACAGTATGATGGCTACTGCCTCATTGAGACCAGTGTTTGTGCCTTGTATACTCCATTCTTTACTCAGAAATGTATTTATCAATTGTATAAATATAAATTCTACAAATTGTTTTTAACAATTCAGTCTTTATTTGACGAAAATCGGACCAATATTAGAAGAGCAGCAGTCTTTTAAAGTATATGAATACCTATGCCATAGCGTAGGCATCCCCCTCCCTGCCTAAGCTGCCTACGCTGCTGCTGTGTTGACCCATATATTGTCAAAACCCAGAGCGTTGGTTCGCTTAAATATACCTGGTCTGTCATGGAACATAGTATGATAGTTCTATACTTGATAAAGGCCTAGGCCCAGGTATAAAAAGGGCTTGGAGCATCAACAATAATTGTCACAGAAATACTATGTGATGCTCGTTTGTGATATATACAATTTGAGTACTGAGTGATGATCTTTACAAAGTCAACTTTTAGCGACAAGAGCTTAGAAGACCACAGCACAGATACAATTAAATTAAATTATAATTCCATTTTTTTTTTTTGCAGCTTGGAGTTAGTCCCCTACCAGACAATGAAGCAGATGACAAGTACCTCTACGAAATTTTGGTCTACACAGGCATGAGAACAAATGCTGGCACAGAGTCCAAGGTACAGTCGAAAAATTAATTAAAAATTATAAGCACATTATTATGTTTTACATGCTATCCCAATGCCAAACAAAAATATTTTTGTTTCAGGTGAACTTCATTATTTCTGGTGAATATGATGAAACTGATGTGCGCACATTTGAAGATCCAGAAAGGAAGATATTCAAGCGTGGTGCAGTGGATTCATTCTTGATGGCTACAGCTCAGTAAGTTGCGTTGATGTACAACCAGGTGTTGTCCATTAAATCTTTGGTAAAACCAAGCAATTAGAATTCAACAAATCAGACGTTTTTTTAAGATGAATTTGTATGGTGAAATTTCCTTGCAGTCCACTTGGAGCATTGAATTACATCAGGGTGTGGCATGACAACAAAGGAAAAGGAAAATATGGCAGCTGGTATCTCAAGTATGTCATTGTCACAGACTTGCAAACCTTGGAAAAATATTTCTTCATCTGTAACCGCTGGCTCGCAGCAGAAGAGGATGATGGTCTGGTCAGTGGAAAGACTTACATGAAATTGATTTGTTTATAGGAAAATAATTACAATTAACAGCGATATGATGGTCACGCAAAATACATAAAACAAATAATATAGGTTACCAGAGTTTGTTATCACCTTGTATGTAGTTCGCACAACATTAATGAAAGAGATTTACATAAGGTTTTTGTTATCTTTTTCAATTTTAAAATTAAGGTCCTAATAACGTAGACTATTCTTCCTGTGAACAAAAAAACAACAAATCTTATATTTTTTCCTTGACAGGTTGACAGACTCCTTGCTGTAGCAGGAAAGGAGCAGATGACTGACTTCTCACACCTGTTCTCCCATTCCACTAAGAAGAAACTGGATGATGACCATTTGTGGTTCTCAGTCGTGGCTAGACCACCGCAAAGTCGCTTCACCAGGGTCCAGCGAGTGTGTTGTTGTCTGTTGCTTCTCTACACTACAATGCTGGCTGATGCTGTGTTTTACGAAACAGCAGCCTCAAACTCGGGCAAGAAAGTCTTCTCAGTCGGACCGTTTGCTCTCACCCCTCAACAGGTATTTCTTTGTAGAGTATTCCGGCATGGTATTCAGTAATATATAATTAGATAGAACGCTTAGTAGCACCATTACTGAGGATTATCTTTTGCCCCTCACTACTAGTGAAAGGGGGAGAACACCTTCGCTCTGTAGGATAATTTCAAGTGATCAACAGTTGTAACATAAACAAGAAGCATTTACTGAGAAAATTACATTGTCTTTTCCATTGTTCCAGTTCTACGTTGGAATAATAGCCAACTTGATTGTGTTCCCGATCAATTTCCTGGTCGTATTCCTGTTTCGTAAGTCACGTCCAAAGAACAAGAGGCCTTCTAGAATTGCAGAGGCACTTAAACGCATGAAGGAGCAAAAGGCACAGCAAGTCAGCAATTCTGACCTCAAAGCACAAACGCAGTTTGATGATGACCATGGGAAAGATGTAAGTGATGATCTTATGGCACATTCTTGTGTATCACATCAATAATGTCATTTGATGTAAGATAAATGAAATTACTTACATCACACTCTTTTATTTCAAAGTTTACACGCAAGGTAAAACACTTTCATTATTTATTTCTCATCTATTTTTCAGCCTGATGACCATCCGATTTCTGCAATATCGCGCCCATCATTTAGCCAGAGCTACCGATCACGCTCATCAATTCCTTTTGACCCAGAGCAACCACCTGAGCCGTCACAGAGCGAGGAAGCCCCAAAAGAAGAGGTCAAGAAGAAATTTTCTCTGCCTTGGTGGTGTGTCATCATTGCTTGGGCCTTACTGATAGTTTCAGTCATGATCAGTGTAGCCTTTGTTACTTTCTTTGGAATTATGTTTGGAGATACCAAGTCAAAGAAATGGCTGACTTCTATGCTGGTAGCTTTCTTCACTTCTGTCTTCTTCACACAACCTATCCAGGTAAGATATTTAAATATATTCAAAGGTCCATTGCAACATGGCCATGACCTTTGAAATTGCTATATAAGGCTTGAGTTTGAATCTTCAGCAATACTGGAAACTCTTTGCAGGTTCTAGTCGTAGCTGCCTTGTTGTCACTGATCTTCAAGGATCCTAGCTTGGCAGATGACGATGGGGAGGAGGATGAGGAGGAGATTGAACTTGGCAACGATGAGGAATACCTGCACCAACTGCCACAGGAAGGTGAGTCTTATGAATTATGATGTTAAAAGGCTATATGGGCTGACCATCATTATAGGTCATAGCAACTAAATTGAAATGTTCCTGGGAAGGTTCATGAGAATATTGACTTAGAGTGTTTTTTTGCTGCAGATGAATGTTTTGTTTACAATCTCTATTGAGCAAATGAGCATCTGATATTATAGTGGTATAAAGTTTAGAAGTTTCCACATAATTTTAATAATTACGCCAATGTGGCATGATTAGGCTAACCAGTCCAACGAGTGGTCACTTAACAAAGGCATCACTTAACCTGACATATTTTTTAAATGTTACCATAATAAATCTCTTATTATATCTTCACCTTGCACAGGATACGCCCGACCAAGAAAGATTGCCTACAAGCCGCCAGATCCACAAGTTCTGGAAAAAGCCCGGCAACAACGGTTGAGTGAAAAAGAAATGTATGCCGTGATGAGGGAGATAATCTTTTACTTCATCTTCCTCTGGATGCTCCTGGTTATCTCCTACAGTTTCAGAGATCCCAATGCTTTCCTCATCAAGCAGTCATTTGTCAAGAACTTTATTCTTCGCGATAATGGTGATCCAGCAGTCAATTTTAAATCGGTAATCCATGAATCTTTCATTGTTTTTTGTCCTAATGCTCCTGGTCTGAAGCTTAGTCTGCACATATGAACAACCACAAGAAGCAGAAGTAATAATGAAATTATAGGCTTGAAGTCAATCCATGTTACACATTAACCCATTGGTGTGGTCTTTTACTTACCCCAGCAGAGACAATCAGCACAAAGCACCCACCAGTTTAACATCTCTTGTGTGTCTGACAAACTCAGAGATATAGATCATAAAGCCTGGGTCGTAAAGAGCTAGTCTAGGCCTAAAAGTCGGGCTGTTTTTGTATCTTCAGTGCTGTAATGCTCATAAATAGAGTCATAATCTGATCATTCATAATCATCTCCTAAAGCATCTTCAAAACTGAATTGGTGCATTTTAAATTATAATCGCTTAACAATTTAACATCTGTCAAGTACGGTCTGCAGGGATTTGCATCAATATGCCCACTGGCAATCCAATAGTGGACCTTGTACTCTTGGAATATTTCCCTTTGTGTAATAGTGGATTTTCACAGAAGGTTCTCTGTATTTCCACAAGGTGGCTACGACAAAATACTGTAATTCTATTGGCTGAAAAAGTTACTGCCCTTGACTTTGATTGGCTGAAGCAAAGTGCATCCTAGCAGCAGTATTTTAGTGCATTTTAATGTATATTTGACATCTTATTACTAAGTTGATTTCTGTTATTTCCCAGAGAAAATTATATTTATGGAATCAGTTAGTTTTGACCTACTATGTCTGAAAAGCAAAGTGAGTAATAAGAGGAGAGGAAAGACTGATGTCTTGCTGAATTCAGGGCTGCTCAGTGAAAAGACTCTATTACGTACATAATGATACAGAGGCAATAGGATACGATCTTAGTCTACTAGGTCAATATTTAAAACTTTCAGATGAAAACCACGAAACAATTCTTTGACTGGGCAGAAAATACTTTGGTCCCTCAACTGCGCGCTGACAAATGGTATAATGGACAATGGCTACCAGGACAACGAGGTTTCATACATGACAGGAATAATCGTATCATGGGATATGCAACAATAAGACAACTTAGAGTCAAGCCCGGTAAGCTAAGCTTGAATGTCTGCTGATATTATCTCTTTACTGTTTGATATTTCTACTGTTTATATTGATACATTACAATTTATTTCAGCCAAATGCAATTTGGTGAAGCCGATGGATAAAGTGCTGAGGGAGTGCAATGTTCCATATGCATTCTACAATGAAGACAGGGACACTAAAGGTGTTGGTTGGACAATGCTTGAATCCAACAGTACATGGAACAATTCTGCTGAGGAGTATGTTCATCGGTCAGCCTCAGACCTGGAAAGTTTCCCTTACTGGGCAGTTCACCATGTGTATGGCGGTGGTGGTTACGTCAGGGAGTTACGCGGAAGTGTGCGCAAACTTACAGAACACATAAAGGCACTTCATGATGGAGGCTGGTTTGACCATTACACCCGAGCAGTCTTCATTGAATTCACAGTGTATAATGCCCAGGTGAACATATTCACAATATGCACGCTTTCTGTGGAGTTCCTTCCAACAGGGTCTATCTTCCCAAGCTATAGGTTTGAACCGGTCAACCTGTTGGGCTACAGTATGGATACTGCTGGATTTGAAATTATATGCCAGATAATATACATGATCTACATCCTTTTCTTTATAATAAGTGAAGCAAGAGAACTCTACAAAAAGCGCTCAGCCTACTTCACAAGTTGGTGGAACTGGGTAGAGATGATGATTATCTTCCTGTCTTTGTCAGGGGCAGTGATCTTCTTCTATCGCTTGACCATGGCAAACAAACTGACTAATAAGTTCAAAGAATCCGGTGGCAATGCTTACATGAAATTCCAATATTTGGGTTACTGGAATGAACTCCTTATGTACATGATTGGCTGGTTGGTATTCTTGGCTACAGTAAAATTCTTGCGACTGCTGAGATTCAACAGGAGGATGTCTATGCTGGCATCTACACTGCGCAACTGTGCTAAGTCTCTGGTCAACTTTGCCCTTGTGTTCCTGATTGTCTTCTTTGCATATGTACAATTCTTCTACCTCGTCTTCTTCATCACTATCAACGAGTTCTCAACTTTCCTGGTTGCAAGTGAAACATGTCTGCAGATGATTCTGGGTCGTTTCAACTTCTTCGAAATGAAAGGAGCCAGTCCAACCCTTGGACCACTGTTCTTCTTGGCGTACGTCATCTCCGTCGCTCTCATTCTTATTAACATGTTTGTAACAATTCTGAATGAAGGCTTCGCTGATGTCCGTGATGACCTGACCAAGCAGATGAATGACTACGAGATCGTGGACTTCTTTGTCAAGAGACTCAAGTCATGGACTGGTGTGGGCGCTGTTGTGCACGCGAACAAGAGCCAGGCAGAACAAGACGAGTACGCCATACAAATGGCTACTCTTGATGCGATGGCCAAAGCAACGGAAGACAACAGCTATGACTTCAACCCCAACTACAAGAACAAGGCTGAAGAAATGGAGAACTTCCCTGATAAGGTTGACCGCTTAGTCCGTTACATAGGCAACATGTACTTCCCCAACAAAGAATGGCTGGAAGCGATTGCCATCAAGAAAATGGAGGAGAAACGAAAATCTCATGACAGGGGTCCAGATTACGGCAGATTCTAACCAAGGACTTTGATGACTTACAAACAATGATGACTTTGGGACATTGCATAAAAAAATAACTATTCAAAATATTTGGGATTTTGTCCAAAATTGTGATCCAGTATCTGTGATATTGTAAGATTTTGTGTTCAATTAGTATGCAGAATGCACTTTATTCATATTCTTATGCAAAAGATATCCAGTTATTAAGCATATGTAAATGTAATCGTTGCACAATAGTAACCTGTAAATTTGTTCAACAAAATTATTAAGTAAGATGTTAATAATTTTGCAATTTATTTTATCAGGTCAATGTTGTGGAAAAAAAAACAGAATCTCATCAATAAATTTGACAATGAATAAAATTCAGCAATCCAAAAAGACTGCAATATTGTGAATATTAAAGTTTAATGAGTTTATAAGATTCTTCACAAAGCCTAATGAATGTCTGAGAGAAACAACTATATATTGACACAACCATGGAGTTTGAAATAAATATATATATAATAATACAATAATTTAAGTATGAAGCTCTGTGCAGCTGGTGGTTGTGTTAGAAAGATACCGGCAGTCAGAAAATACCTTGGGAAGCTTGCAGGAAGTTTCAAATTAATCACCAACATCATGAAACTCCCGGGGCGACCCCACAACACTGGTCTTTAACCTACAATGCGGTATAAGAATCAAGTAAACTTACCTGTTAATGTATCATGGTAACTGCATATCCATGGTAACCAACTAGAACCGACATACTACTAAAGGAGGTGGCGGGAAATGGGGATTCCACACAATGACGTCACACCCATATTGTCTAGAGCCACACTGCCCAGCTTGCCATTCTACTATATGGACTATTTTCAAAAGGAGGTCGGGTCATGGGTCAGGTCACCGAAATAGTTCCAATTATCAGATTTACATTTTGCGTATTAATCCTGGCCTAGTAATGTGCCAGTCTGGCGTAGTATTACCCGAATATACCAATTTGGTATAACGTAAACAGGTCCATGTCAGAGAGGTAAGCTTAGAGGCAATGATGCAAGAGCTGCTCGAGCATAGAATCCCTTCTAAAAAGAACTTATTGCACAGTTAGACAGATTTTAACGAAAATTCGATTTTCAACAAGGTATCAAACTCGCAGGACCATTTTACAAAATCCCAAATTTATCTATTGAAATCCACCAATGTAAACAATGCTTATATATAATGAGCTCTATGAAGTATTACAAAGAAAGGGAGATGTTAATGAATAGACTGGAGGGACACTATTTATGATTAGATCTACTGTGAACTCAATGATGAAATGAAATTCCAAATTATTCTTAGCTGTAATCTACGTTTGTCCTTGTTAGTGTTATTGTTGTGTGTGGATACTGTTGATACATATTTTCTACTTCATTGCCTTTTTCTTGTTATTTTCGAAGGAACACATTTTTATTATCGGCTGACTTAAAAAAGTGAGTCACTGTTTACGCGTTTCATCCTTATTTGGAAATAGCAATGTCTTGAGCTTCCTTATTAGGGCATTAGGCTATATGAACTTCATTCCGTCTGGTATGAAATGCAGACCACCCCGCTATTTCACATGATAATTCTGCAATTACAGAATAAAGATTAAAGACTCCCAGCCCCATCATCTCACCAGCAAGCCAACACTCAGATATATCCAGATCTGGTCGAAATTATTTCAACAGGACATTTTTTGGCGATGTCCAACCAATGCAGCAAGTTATCTGGGTGACAAGTCGACTGCCCATGGGCCATGCTATCTATACAGATTCTCATTTAGAGCTCACCAAATGTATCGCACAACTAACCACTTTTGACCTATAGGTCTCAATTCAAACTTGCTCAATATTGTAAAAGAAATACAAAACCATCGAAATTAGGATATCATCTCTTTGCTGTGCAATCTGGAGTGGCGAACATAGAACTAATTTGTTCAGTCAGCAGCAATATGTTGTCAATGCGTAGCGATCTTGTAAAAGTAGGTCACTTCAGTTTCCAGGGACCCTGAAGATTTAAGGGTCCGGAGAAGACAGGTGGTAGTAAGACCATTGCTGATAATATGGTGGATCCGATGCCGTTTAGAACCCGCCACAAGCCGCCAAGCTGAGCCAAAAAACCTCTGGCCACCATTTGCTAGGTAAACCACTAGGTGGCACCATCGCCGTATCTCGTGATTTCTTAGTCCAATAACACAGTGATTTCTGTTTGGTGGCGCTCCGCTCTAGCAAATCTGCCACCTGGTGGAATTTGTATTTTTCACACCCAGGATGTCTGCAAAGCTGTGAAAAGCTGTCTGCTGATAACCAGTATTCACAAAATGTCTTCAGGTAAATGCAGTTTAATTGTCAACTTTTCATTCAAAATTCCAGCTTGGAGGCATTACCTTATTTCCATGACTTGCATTTAAGGCCATTCTTACAGATTCATTGTACACGTATCTAGGCCTACACCATTCTCAAATCCCCCAAAGCAACCTGCCCAATTACAATTCCTTGTCACACACAAAGAACAGGTCAAAAGGATAAGCCTTATACTTCAAACTCTTTATCTGTAATGCCTGCCTGGTCTTGGATTGTTCACTTAAAATTAAATGCTTGCATCGTTTTCTGGTGTATCAGGTGGCCAGGCTATAATATAAGCTAATGCTGCCCAATACTAGTAATAGTATTAGAATTCTTTTTATTGACTTGTTTTGTAAAGGTTGTCTGTGAATTGGATCCCTTTGGATCCCATTAGATCCCAAGTTGTCATACATGTATCTGTCTAGAAGTTCACTGTCCAGCCCAAATGAATTACAATTTGAGCAGCTGACCATGTGACATATAATATATTTATAGCTAAAGTTGCCCTGACACATAATAATACATATATATGTTTATAATACTGAGATGTCTTATTATTTATGCAGAAAATAACAAATTAAATCTACGTGGGACCAGGAAGACGATCAGTGTGTCCAAAACAACGAACAATCTGATATCTCTGAATTTGATCTGGTTACGGCATCATCGAGGAACAAAACGCCAATCATCCAAGTACTAGGAATACATAGAGGAAACTGCCAAAAAAATAGAGGGTTCTGACATCCAAAATTTCCAAACAAGACTTGACAAAAATAACTTTATTACAAAGTTTGCTTTCACGAAGAGCTTAAAAAGGATAGAGGATTTCTGACGAATGTCTACTTTTTGTCAGAGACCACAAGCAGTGGCAATTTCTTTGCACATGCAGCTTCTGTGCACCCTTCATTGCTAAAAACTAAATCACAGTCACAGAAGAACAAATAGCTTCACCAGCAACAACCCCACACATGGTGAATAGAGACCTCGTCCTGTGGCTTGTTGACAAACCTGGCTTTATTAGCTTTAATGAGAAAAACACCCAGCTACCACTACCGAATAGTCGCATTTTGTCGACAACTGCACTGGTTGATGTATATATGTCTCTAGAGGAATGTGTCATGAAAAAGTTAGAAAAAGTCATTAGCGCCACCGTTCTGATGGACGGGTGTTGACAGACGCCCATCACAGGTTGCCTTATATTGCTGTGCGAATTAACACTGTATGCAAGTGATCCTTTCAAGTATTTACATTGGCAGTTAAGCCGGTTGAGAGCCTCACCTTAGAGAGTTTGAATAGCTTCGTGAGAGAAATTATCAATGCGTTCTTGCCGCATGACCATGAAGTTCTTCTTTTTGACACAACTGATGGTGCTTCAAACATGATAAAACTTTCAAGACTCTTAGGCCATGTAAGAACAACTTGTGTTGCTAACTGCCTTCACAATTTACTTGTAACAGACAGTCTCAACAAGGTCCAGTTAATCCAAGCAGTCATACGCCAAAGCAAAGAAATAGTGCAGGCTTTGCACTTTAAATCTCACCTTTTGAGCACTGAGTGTGACAGAATTGTTGCAATCGAGGAAGAATTGTCTGCTGATGAAGAATGCCCGATATCAAGGAACTGGTAGATCCTGATAATGCTGATACTTCAAGTTACAACAAAAAAGACAGGGACACATACCACACTAAAGTCCGCCATTCCAACCAGTTGGAACAGTGTCCTTACCATGGTTGCCAGCATTCTGGATCTTCATGCAGGTGTTAATGAAACACTGAAGCGCCTCGGAATACATATGTCTTATGGATGAAGACATTGAACTGTTGCATGAACTGTGAAATTTTCTAAAACCATTTGAAGAATTCACTTTAATCATTAGTGAAGTTGCCCCTAACCTAGCTGTTTTTCCTCTGATCCATGGGAGAATAAAGAAGCTTAGTGAACACAGAGGCAATGGGTCTGACGCTGTGAAGCGCCTGAAACAACTTGTTCTGATGAATCTTTATCGTCGCCTGCCCATAACAGAGCTGGTGAAAGCTTCAGCTCCTTTTGATCCATCTGTAAGAGATGTTCTCGAGCCTAGCGAATGCAGAGAGGTGCTTACAGAATTATACCAAAAGCTAAAGAACATCAGGTAAGGGTTTATGGTATTGTGTATAAATATATATAACCTTTTTTTTTTTAATCTGTAAATTCATATTCAATAACTGTGTTATATAAATGTTCTATCTACAGATTCGGTGACAATATCTTCGCCAGAGCCAGATTGGACCATGAGGATCAGGAATCTCCGGTAACTGCTGACTCCGACACTCAACCGTGACTGAGCCAGTCATTGCTTGCTGATGTAAGAGACACTAGAGATGACCCTGGCGCAATCTCTGGTGAGGAAGACCTTTTCTTCCATGAAGTGCACCAATATCTTCTCATGAAGGACAGAAATAGTGCAATTGATTTTTGGCAAAAAAATTCAAAGACTTTTTCTTTTTTATCCTGTTTGGCAGAGGTTTACCTGGGCAATTAAGCCAGTAGTGTCCCTGTTAAATGTCTATTCAGCACAATGGGAATACTGCTAAATAACAAAAGATCCTCAATCTCCCCAAACCGGGCCAATATGATCAATTTCATTCACGGTAATTACAAACATATAAGCCCATAAGTCTGACTTGAACATTCCTATTGTGCTAAATGTTATGTTGTCTCTATATCTATATAGAAACTCTAAACATGTCTCGTCATCAGAATGGGTATTATTAATTTGAAGACCAAAGTATTTTACCCTTTTTACTTGGGATGATTATATGGTCAATTAAAGATATGACAAAGTCTTGTATGTTTCTTTGTTTGCTTTTTGAGGATAAGAATAGGACTTCGATTTTGCCCATGTGCATTGAAAGTTTGTCATTGGTAAGCCAGTGTGGGGACTGAAAAGTTTGTTTAGGTCTAGCTTAACGTAATAAAATAATTTGAAGATTTCAAAATAAACTTGGCAATTCATAACATTATATATATATGTATATATATAATAAATGACTTATTGCTGTTCTGTGTCATTCAATGAAATTCAGCAAATATTTGTTCGGAAGCAGCCAAAATAGCCATTTGATCACGACTTGAGCCAGCTAGGAGCCATTTACTGTGGTGAGCCAGCCATTTTTGGCCAAAGTTTTGGCTTCGGGTCCAGCCAGGCACAGGGAGCACCAGGCATAGTTGCAAGGAGAGCTAGTTATAATACAAAGTCAATTCAGCAGCACTTGTCTTAAAAGTAAAGAAAACAATTGATTTCAAAATTTCTTTTTCTTTTTTTACCATCAACATTTCCTTCTTACATAATTCTACAATCCACAAACAGAACAATAACAAAAGAAAGTCTAACAAAAATCGTAAATCATCATAATATTTTACATGTATATATTTATCAAGTAAAGCTTAAACAATAACTAGTGGCAACCATTTAATTTTCTTTGAAAGCATTGCATTTTCATCCATGGTACACATTTTGCAAGCACAGAGTACGTGTATCAACATTCAAATTCTGCAGAATGTGCAAGTGTAAAATTATACAAACGGGCTGAATTGAGCCTAACTATACACATAAATGCATAAGCGTATCACAGATAGTCCAACATGAATTGAATTAAACACTGTTAATTTATGTTGAAGTGAAGAGCAAATGTTCTCAACTTTCACTTGCTCGTGGTCCTGCTTCTTTCTCGTTGCAAAGGTTCCAAACGAACAGGGAATTTTTTATCAGGTTGAGACACTTGCTGACTAGAAAAGAGCTTCTGGCTGGGAGATGTGGGTCTCATGGACCATGGTGAGATCGCACCAGACCTTTCATTTGGTAAATCCAATTCTGAACTTTTACGCCGCTTGTTATCCTGGACTGCGGGTGGTAAAATGTTGACATCCACATTTCCACCACTGAAAGTGTATCTTCTTGCATGCTTTTGTGGTTCTTCAAGATTTCCTCCAGATGGCGCCAGACGTTCACCAGCACCCTCTAACGGAAGAGCACCTATATCAATCCTTCTGTGTGGGTTTGCAGCATGAGCTGGGGCTAATGGTCTTGATGGCTCTTTTTTCTGCAATCTTGGTGATGATACTTCCTTAAATTTTGTCTTTTCTGTGGCACTTTCTGTATCTTGCACTTGGATGGATGGGAATGAAGCATCCTTTGCATGGCTGAGGCCAGTCTCTGGGTTGCTCAATCTCCTCTGTTGATAGTCTTCAGGTCTCAGACTCAGATTCTGAAATTCCTCAAATGGTGGAGAATCAGGACCAGTATGATGACCAGAGTGGCCAACGGGTGTGAATTCCTTCCTTTTCCTTAACGAAAGCTGATTTAATTCTTGATGTCCCTTTTCTCTTGGTGATATCTTTGTTCCTGTATCACTGTTCGTTCTTGATCTCTGATGGCGATCGGAGACAACCATTCCTTCAGCTTCGTTCTCGTCAAAGGTAACTTTGCGCTGTCGCTGAGACTGGTTATCATTCTTCGTACTTCCATGGGTAGCATGTCCATTATTGCTTTGGATTGGTTGTAACTTCCTCTTTGAGTTCATCATGTCCAGCCTACAGCCTTTTCATAACTCAACGGTTAGCTTATAATTATACTCTGTCCAAGAGGTTTACACTTCTACAGTTAGCATGTTATCACTCAATGCCTCGCCTGTCTATTGTTCCCAGTTCAGTCCAAATCCAAGATACATTATTGATTGATTTGGAAATAAACTTGTCTGCCACTGACTAAGCTGAAGCCAGTGAGTTTATGTCAATAGCATTCCTGTTAAACCAAGGCAAACACAAACATTTTTGCCACATATTATTCTTTTAAAGTGTTGGATGGTTGGATTTTGAAAATTAAAAGAGTCTTCAATGAAAATCAGACGGAGGATGGGCAGCCCTTTTCATGTAAAATATCAATTGGCCAAACGTGTGTAAGAATGTCTTCCCGGTAGTTTGTGTTGTACAACAGGAATGGACTAAAAGATTACGCCTGCACAATAGTCATTACATCAGAAGCTTCAATAGCAGTGGAGATTCTCTTGCTAGGAAATTAATTACTGCTAGCTCTGCATGGCATATGGCGGATTGTGTGCTGTTCCAGCGGGCAGAAGTTTTCTTAATTCCGTGTATCACGCCAGAGGATCTAGCAAGAGGTTCAGTTGCATCCATGGCGACCATCAGCAAACACTACCCCCACGGCACAGATTCTGAAATGATCAACAACCCAACATTCATTAATTGTATTGGCAAATAGAGTTAGCCAGCTTAAGATAGATTCAAATAGTTCCATGCTATGTATGAACTACAATCTAAACAAACCAGCATTATTTTAGGGTTATCCGGTACTAACAATTTGCCCAAAAAATTGCTCCCAGTATTAAGATACTTAAAGAACTGAATCAATACCAAACTTGAAATAAGGTAAAAATAGATTCCGTGCTATGCGTGAACCAAAACCTTAGCAAACCAGCATTAATTTACAGAAATGGATCAATATTAAACTTTGAAATAAATTTAGGTAAAAATAGATTCCATTCTAGGCTTGAACTACAAACCATATGCAAACTAGTGAAATCACCATTACATTTAAATGTTGTTTTGTACTAACAATTGACTAAAATAAACCTACTAATATTAGGATTACATTTACAATATCATTATTAAACTGCGAAATAACGGAGGACTAGCAATATTTTGTCCTTATTTCCACATTGAATAAACGGGTGGCCCAGTTGTCAATACTATCTGGTCCTTTTCACAGCCCAGGATTCAAACAGCATCTACGTATTGTTATTAATGTGCAATACCCACGGAACATCACCATTAGAACAAGAAATATATTCTAGTCAATAACAAGAAAATAATACTTAATTAGAAAATTTCTTGCTTTTAGTTAAAACTAATATTTCTTGCATTTCATGATATTTGTTTGGTTTCACTTTGTCACGTAGAAAGATTTTTGGCAGCGTATGTATTTTCCTTGTCTCCTTACTGAAGAAGAACAATATTGACCCAGTTATTTTGGCAAAGTAGCTCGTAAATTTAGGCATGAATTATGATCATATTTAATGAAGTTCTTTGTTGCTCAATTGCTATGGATTTTACTGAATACTTGTTTTGTTTAATACTTGATAATGAGGCCAGTTTCTATTTTCCCCACATGTTAGTAATAAGAATCAAATTGACAGGCTTTGGAGGTTTTTACTGACAATGCATAAACATAATAGTAATTTACAGGACACGAGAACATCTTAAGACAAGGAAATTGCATTGTAGCCAAACTGTTTACTTGGGTTACTAATGATCTGGCCTGTACAGACCACTGTAAAATATGCAGCGCTATATCCTTTATTATCTTCTTTTTTTTCACCATCGATCTTGTGACTTTTTTAAAATTCAAAAGAATATGAATGCAACTTTATATTCAACCATTTTCCTTAACTTTAAAATGTCTATTCACACATAGGAAACTGCAGTCTCTAGACACAGATCCTTTGATATAGGTACAACTAAGTTCTTTGCAGATCAATTTCCCATGCAAAAATTATGAGTGTAAATCTGTTGATAGGCCTATGTATAGTACTGCATCAAATAATGTATGTAAGTTATATTTGAAAAAAGTAAGTTGGAAGTAACACTTACCCAAATTGCTTACCATGTGCCATGGCTTCCAAATTGTTGTGATTTATCAAAATGTGGATTAGCAGGCAAGATTAGTACAAGATGTCTAACATGATATGATAGTGCACCTGGCACACCTGTTCCAGGCAATGATGGATGCAGCCAGCCATGACGACCAGTTGCAGCACAGCGCCCTCTCGTAGTAGGCGGCCAATATCGACCGTGCGTTGCACGTGGATGCCTTTCGTTCAGAATTCTTCTCATAGAATTGTTTGCGCTTCATGACTCTTAATTCTATCGGACAACAGAAAAGAATGATTACATGGCTGCGAAATCTGTTCAGATCATCTGTAATCAATTGGCGATAGCAAAGGCCTAGATATTTCTCAATCAGAAATGACCTGTAGGCCTATTGGTCTAGATGATTTCAAAACCTTTTTTAAATTTACAAAATGAACTTATATACACTCCCACATTGGGGGTTTTTCACTTGTTTACCAACACTGCTCACAGCGGATACCTCAGCTATCCCGATTAAGGCCCATTATTATCCATGTGCAACGAAGCGTGACTTGTACAGGTATCAAGGTCAGATGACTGCATTGATCGTACGTTTCGCCCACAGCAACGGTGTGATAAGTTAGGATGCTAATTTGTTTGTCACATCCCGCTGACGTGCTGGGAATCTGCATTGGAACCCCCTAGCACCAGTAATGTAAAACTTCCAATCGAAACAACATACATTTCCAGATTAAATTTTCATTACAAGTTTTTTTGACAGTTCTTTCACTTGGCCCAGCATAGAACAAGCTATGGCAGTTTAACTATTCCATCTTAAATTTGAATTACATAATAATACTTTTTGGTGAAATATACGATTAATCACAATTGAATACATTACTTATAACTTCCTCTGAACAACTAGATCATTTTGGTTAAGCGACCGTTTAGGGTATAATGGTCCAGCTAAGTGAAGCTTGTAAAAACTTAACAAAAATAAATTAGTTGTACTGTATGTAAAACTGATAATTTCCTTTACAGATAGATCTTGTGACTTTCAGAGAATACCTTATACAGGATCTCAAATGCTTGATTTTGGGTTTTTACCAGAGCTAAATACCAAATTTACTGTTACAGGAACAATGAATCACCAATGTGCTCAATATTTTGTTTTTCAGAACCTTTAGCGAGCTGTTGCTAAATGAAAATTACTAAGCATTCTTACATTTTTGTACCTGTTCCTAAAACATTTTTGGCTAGTGTGTAAGGTGGCAAATTCACAACTCTTTAGCTCCCCCAATAACTTAGCTTTTTATTTATACATATACATATATATTAATTTTTTGGGCATTTTACACTGGAATATTAATTTTTTAAAAGTAGCCATAGAAAAATGATGCCCTTGGTCCTGCAACTGAAGTGTCCCTGGGCAGATAAATTTGGCTATTGACACTTTGGATGAAAAGGCACCCTCTGGTAAAGTGGCCATCGTTTGGTGAAGGGAGTACCAGCCTCCCTCAACCTGGGACTATCTTCCTGGGCCAATAATTCTGGTTAAGGGGTCCATCTTCCTTACTTGGGCTTACAATCCAGGTGAATGGGCCAGCCACTGCTGTGCTGGAGCGTCCTGGTGAGGGCCAGCCTACATAGCTGAGGACCTAGCCTTCTAGCGGTTGGGACCATATGTCCAGGTTAATGGCCAGCTAACCTATGGCCCTATCACCAATGATGGTCCTTTGCTGGGGGCAGCTGTGGTACTATCAAAATTTCCAGACTCGGCCGATGAGTGCAATAAATATATATATAGATAGATTAATTTGTACACTATCAGAGGTACACATCCATATAAAATTTAAAATTGAAGTGAATTGAAAATTAGTCAATTATTACATAAATACAATATGAAAGATTCAGTCTAGTGAAAAACGGTATAAAGTCATTTCTCAGTTAGTTTATCCCCCTGTACAATACAAAGATCACTGTCACTCAAATTGTCAAGTGTCAGTTTTACTGTGGAACAAGGTGTTCACACACATGTTCGTTACCCGACTGATTTATCTCATGTTCCTGCCAATGATGTTATCCGCCTGCTGGACACCATGATTCACCATGAAATTGCAGATTTTATTGTCGCATTAGCTCATCTTCTGCATGCACTTCAGAAACATTGACTTATTAGTCTTATCAGAGGAACGCTTCATTCCAGTAAGATGAGACAGAAAACGTGTGTGCGTATGCCATGGTAGTCGCATAGTCGCAGCAATCGACGGGCACATCTGTTCCACATTGTGTGAAACAGTTTCACACTCTTATCTACAAAGTTCCAAGTTTGTGATAAAAATTACTACACTGACTGGCCATACTTATCATATATGTATTACATGTATTACATGTACAGTTAGTTTCATTAAAAACGGCCTGTCAAACTGAACCTAGACAAATCTAGACAACTTCTGCTCTACCACGCTACCTGCCACTAAACAGAACTGTCTAGCTACAGCTGGCTACTCAAAGCTGGATCTAAAAGTGCATGCAGCACCATCTGGTGTATAAGTTGAGAGTTACGCATACTTGTCAGTTTTTGTTGAAAAGATGCATGTTTACTGTACATACATATTTATGATATATTAGATACATTTCTGATGGTGGTAAGCGTAAGCGGACTATAAGCTAGGAGTAGACAGAAGCAGCTGGCTTTAGCCAGTTATAGCTACAGCCAGGAACAGGTTGCTATAGCTGTCTTATTTTATAAAAACCAACTGTATTGTGATATTTCCACTAAGATGAGCCTGTATGTCCAGGCCACAGGGTTAAGAGTTCCACCAACCTATATTACAAGCAGTACATATTTTAAATAATCTAATGCCTTGACAGGATATGTGCATTAAAACTGTTGACTTGAACTTAAAATTATGTTTGTGCAATAGGAACTGATACACAAATAATGTGGAAATGGTGTCCTTTTTGAAAATCTGTCCAACAATTATTCTGAAAGGCAAAGAGAAATTGGAAACGAAGGACATAAACATTCTGTAATTTGGAGAGCATCAACGTTATAAACTCCATTGCATCACTACAGATGCATTTGTAGCAGACAGCAATGTGGAATGCTGTTGGGGGGAAGCATTTGTACAAGTGCATTTGCACATGCACTGAGCAGAGGCGCAACAGGCCTTTATCAAAAATGCCAGTCGATACCAGAGGATCAGGTCGTATGCAGCATATCGAAACAACCTATGCATAATAATTACAGACTATTTGCAACGGCGCCGAGCCAGGCTGTCCCTTCGATTGATCGCGATCCACAGCCCATCTGCTGGTCATCCTGTTGACCAAGAGTGACCAGTAGTGACCAGGGACCTCTTCTGTGTCTGGCTGACCACTACAGATAGGCTAGAAGATGACCACGTGAATGGTTGTGCACGCGTGTCACTCAACTCATTAACTTCTGAATCTATAATGTGCATTAAAGGTGTACCCCAAGGACACGCTTTGGAACAATATTTCTAAAGCATGTCAATTAAATAGTGAAAATGTCAACCAGGATACAGAATAAATGTAACCTAATTCACTCTATGCAGGTCATTGACCGCTAAATTCAGAGTTCCATCCGTGGCACGAAGGTTACAATTTACTTGCATGAATTTGTAGGATGAGCTATGATGCGAGATGACTCATGAAAAATTACAGCTACAGAAATCAGCCATACTAAAGTTTATAAGTAACTTGGTCATTCAAACAAATTCTTTTTTATGGTAAGCGCTATGAGACTATAAGCTCTTTGACATAAATAATATATAAAACCACTTCACTGCAAAATACAACTGACGAAGATATTGATAAAGTTCATTTAGAAGAATTTAGAACTATATAGCTTAAGTCATAACCAATCACTTGCCTATGTTGATGTTCGTGGTGGAGATATAGTAAATGAGATGGATGAATGTTAAACAAATATTTCAACATACTTCTAATTTTTAAATGTATACATGGACTTGCTCTTCCATATCATTGCAATAATATGTATATAGTTTTATTGACAAACTGGATATTAGGAATTGATACATGTGTCATATAACATTACAAAACAAACATACAAAACATACAACATTACAAAACCAAGTCTAGTGTCTACATCTACTCTAGTGTATACAATCTATAGTCTACTAGTTTTTCCAAAGATTTACTTAATAAACGCAAGTCAGTTCCAGTTTTCCTTACATATATATATACATGAATATAAGACTGAGTTAATACTGTAGGTCAATACTGCAAGTGGTCACAAAACAAACTAGAATAAAAAGTCAATTGCAAATGAAAGAGGGTGTCCATGGGTTGGGACAGTGGGTGGGGGCTTCAGAGCAACATTACGCTGACCTCTGAAATGGCGAAAGGGGGTGTCCATGGGCTGGGTCAATGGGGATCTTCAGAGCAACATTGCGCTGACTTCTGAGATTGCGAAATGGGGTGTTGGATTTGAAAGGTTAATAATATATAACCATCATACAAGGTCCTTCGATAGCATGAATGCATTAACTCCGTTTGGTAGTATCCTCCTGGTAGACTAAATGGAATGTAATGCCAGAAAATTTGAAATAGGTTACTAATTTTAATGTGTTTACATTCAAGCTTAAAAAATGACACCCAAGTGGTGCTTTATGCTTTATGATTTTGCCAGGAGATTTTGCTTTTACATATTTTAATACATTTATATGATCATCGTTTTGTGCTTCCTGTAATGTTAACAGTACCAATATGAAAAACAGTTTTGTTTGAATACTGTAATCCTGTTTTTAAATATACTCACCTAGGAACTACAGGTGTACAGTACTGTATATATATATATATATATATTACGACCTTAATTTCAACACTTCAGTTATTATATATATTATATATTCCTATACTGACATAGGAAGGTATAGAGGTATACCGATAGATGAAAGATTATGTATGTTTTGTACTAATAATGAAATTGAAGACGAGGTTCACTTGATAATGATATGTGCTTCTTATGTTGTTTTTAGAAATGAGCTGTTTCAGAAAATTGGAAATATTGATAGACATTTTAATGGTATGGATAATTTTGATAAATTTTTATGTATTTGTAAGCACTTTCAGAAGTTTCTTGGACAGTTCTTGGTGAAAGCCAATTCTTGGCTTATGCATAATATTGTTAGCTCTTTAAGAATAGGTGACATATAGGCCCGGGTGGCCGGGTAGTTGTGCTTTTGTTTATTGCTTGTTTACCGTACAAATGTATGTAATTTACCACATGTCGCTAAAATAAAGATTTTCCTTCCTTCCTATTACGAACAGCAGTGAACAAAATGAAGAAATCAAATACCCATCAGACCACATTTTACCAACTAAAAATGTATACACTGCGCATACGATATGCAGTTCGTGTAGTCATCCTGGGATAGGATTACCTCAAGGTCACTGAATGCCACCTTCGCATAGAGCTTGTAGCTAAAACCGTGGAACTGATACAATGGCATGTCACCAATACAACTGGATAAATATTCTGAAGTAAGAATGCTGAGGTAGTCTTGATTGTAAGTTGATATTACTGCCGAAGTGCAGCCAAACCGAGAAGCAGATAGTCTTGTGACATCACGATTTATACCTTGCTTGAGTGATATTTAAAGTCAATTTAAGGACAAGAAAACAACTATGATAGGATCCATAATATGTATCTATATACATCTGCAATGTCATCACTAAAAAGTCTTAAAATTATCATGGTTTGAATTTTTGAAATTTTGTTCATTTTGTTTATGGCCTTGATAGTGGCAGAATTTCTGCCTTAGAGGGCCACTCCCAAATGTATATATTTTTATATGTGATATTTCCAATAAATTGTTCTGAGTTCTGATTGTTTTTCTGTCATATTTAATCATGAAAAGCTTGGCGCAGCACAAAATGGACAGAGATGTTACCAAAAAGTCAGACCCCACAACTTTCTAACCATAAAAACTCCTCTCTTTACCAATAAATTCAAGTTTCCTATCTTTGTTATGATATTTTTTGCCCTATTGTCATAATTATTGCAATTTTTTATGGACACGAAGAAGCAGCAAAAATTTCAATTGTACAATGGTGGATATAGCAAACTAAAGTTTTTACTTTCCAAGGAGTTTTATCTTATTTATTTCTTTATTTAAGCTAGAAAGTTGGGATTTAAATTAAGCTATTTGTGGTCAAATATGACCAAAAAACAGGTAGTCATCTTGTTTTAATCCTTCTACAAATTTTTTTTTGCAAACGGCCATAACAGACCAACGCTTGGCTATAAGTGGCTATAATATTTATACCTCGAAGCTATACTCGGTCTGAATCTCAGTCAGACGTAATGATAAGATGATAAGGTTTGGAGTCCACACCATGTTACACATTTACCCCATGGTGGAGTCTTTTACTTGCTCTCAGCATAGACAATGAATACAAGGCGCCACCAATATATCGTCTCATGGGGTTGACAACCAGCTGGGATGTGGCTCATGAAGAGGGCCTGGTAGAGTTCAGAGAAAGTTAGTTATTTTAGACCACCAGTTTGCTTAGAATTTAACTGTCAAATCACATGCGTCAGCAGGCAAATTTAATCATTCAACAACACAGGAAACGGATTGGCTTGAAACGGTCGAGGACCTGATAGGCGACAGGCGCGGACTTAAAATTGTTCATGTAATAATATAGCGCTGATGCAATGCCTAAAACTGGTTATTTTGAGGAGAAAAAAAACCTGATATGTAAATGTCATTAATTCTAATTACAACGAATTTGTTAACATGTATAGCAGTGTATAGTAGGCCTAATTAGATGAATAGCTCCATACTTTTAACTGTTCACCAGAAGATGACTCATTGCTTAACAATTGGAGCCCTGAGGTATCCCAGTAAGCATTCCAAATCCCCTGACTAGTCAAAGCTGCATGCATGGGAGTATGTCCAAATCGTATCAACGTCGGCGCGATTTCGGCGACGTCAAAACGATGTAGAAACGACGCTGGCCCGATTTGGAATTCTATCTGGGATATCAGTCCTATCATCAACACTCAGATTGTATCTAAAATGCAAAATAATAAATAAATATATATTATCGTCTAAATACATATACATTTGTGATATATCATACATTGGCTTTAATATAACGCTAAATATTTATGAATTTGATGAATCTTTTTATTTTGCTCAATTTGGTTAATCAGATAAGATGAGCAGGTTAACCCTTACAAAGCTCACTGTACAGGTCCCACTGGAGTTGGTTCAATTAAGCCGTTTTCATTGTTTTTATGCGTGCAACACGAGGAATGGAATCATCAAAATACCATTAATTCTTGGCTTATGTTCCGGAGTCACAAATATTATTTAGCAGTTTACATTCTCTATAACATATACGTATCCCTTCCAGGCAAGTATATAGTGTCCCAATGGTTGTATGGCTGTGGATTGGATATAAAACATGCCCTTCCATTCACTTCTTTGACATAAGGCTCATGCAGTCCTCTGGGCAGGTTCTTGCCGATCACCAGGATTGAATAACCATATTTAGAAGATCTATTAACTTTTGAATGATAATAATATCCCATAGCATCTGACATCGTTTTGACGTCGGCCCTATGTGGGCGACGTCGGGCCGACATTGGGCCGACGTCGCATGTTATCAGGGATATGTACAAAATTGCAGGTAACTGAAACAAAAAGTCTATGTTTCATAATACCATGAATTTATTAAGAATATAATGTACATTTAGCACTAAATGGAAGTATAACAAAATGAATCTCATCAATGTGACACATACCTCATTTATACTTTAGATATAGGACACACAGACCTAGATTTTACCAAAACAAAGGTTCAGATCACTTGGGCGGGTGATTAATGATTAAAATCATATCAATCTAAGTTTGATCCGGTTTAGAGGCATTTGATTTTGTATGAGGCCATTCAATTCATATTGCGTCTGATCCCTTATGCAGTGCAGCACATGGCACAACTGTTGCGCATGCACTGTGCGCATGCTGCAAATCAACACACGCCATTGGTCAGTGGGTTTGCCGCGCATAATGAGTGGTCTGCAGAGACGCACGTCCCGACAATACATCTCCACATGACGTCGAGTTACAGCTGCAAGAGAATTCCACTTAAAAGGGTGATCCAGTTATCACAGCAGCTAAGGGTAATCACCAAGTTTACGTGAACTCACAAGGGTGACTGCAACCCTCTTGCCTGACTGAGCACAACTTTCAACTAAACTCAGCACTCCTTCTATGCTGCTACACTTCACTACAGTCCAGTTAATACTAGCAAATCTGAGATTATACGATTGTAGCCACCAAAAGAGGCTATGTATGGATGAGGTGAAAGTTAGCAGGATGACATTATATGACATTTTAACCTAGTGTCTGATTTGACGGACACTCCAGCAGAATGGCTCCGGGGACACAGGTGACGGTGTCCGCGGATGGCCAGGCCAAGATGGACCTGGAAAAGCCCCCTGTGGGGGAGGAAGGAGAGACCGGGGAAGGCAGAGAGACTTGGGGGAAAAAGTTAGACTTTCTTCTCTCTGTGATAGGTTTTGCAGTCGACCTGGGAAACGTTTGGCGCTTCCCGTATGTCTGCTACAGAAACGGAGGAGGTAAGTCGATTTAACTCATTTTCACTGCTATAAATTACTCATTATTTTGACAGTTCCTGTCCATTTCTTAAACCGAAACTAACACTCCAGAACATGATGTACAGAAATACGTGCTTAACCTTTCAGAGAAGGAATCAGAAACCTAGTTTCAAAAGTGTACATTTCCATTCATTCCTCTATTGCGTGTACATTTATTCCTTTATTGCAGCCACGAATACAGTTATTTCTGAGTTGTACACACTTTCATTCCACCAAATGAGATCAAATGTCACTTATTAAGACCATACTCATGTCTTGCTAATGTCAAATTAATTAGGTGTGGAGGATTGTTACTTTTCCTAATCATATATATATTATGCATAAGATTATAATTCATGTAACATTGTATAAGAACAGCACATGCAATTGTCCATTCACTAAACTGAGATTACGACATACATATTTACTATCTATAGTACAGCTGTATACAATTACTTGTATGTTAAATCATCAAAATTACTTAACAAAGGGTCATTACGCATAGCCCTCTTTTCGTCAAGAATTGAAGTTTATTGCACGAGTAAGAGTCATTAATTAATTCCTTGAAGTAGGTATAATAATATTCTTTGTACTAAAATTATATTTTCATTACAAACCATTTATTTAAATTCTTTTTGACTGATGACTTGCTATATTTGACGGTGTCTAAAGTGACTGATTCCCCGTTTTATAACTATCAAGAAAATTTGTGACTAAATGTCAGTAAATATGACTAGTTACATACATGAATTTGAGCTGTGGTTGACTAACTAGCTAAGCTGACCATTTTAGTCCGAAATTTGGGTTAGTTAATCCAGACAGTCAGAATGTCTAAAAGTAATTCAAAATGTCTTAATATATCAGTCAAAAGTTTTGTTGATTTGACATTTTCATTGTTTGAAGTCTTCAGTTATTTTTGCCGCTATAAAATATGCCCCCAAAATGCATGTAAAGAAATTAATTTTCCTCTACCTAGGACTGGGTAAAATTTCTGAACAAGTCAAATTTGTAGACAAATTGCATTCAGTACCGCATTTACTGGAATAAAGGCCATCCCAACTATTTTCTTAAAGGCCACCCCAGCAGGGCCTTTATTTAGGGTGGGCCTCTATTCGAGGTGGGCTTCTATTATTTTAGGGGCAATGAAGGACACCAAAAAATGCAAATACATTGCGAAAATCACGCCGAAAGACCTCAATTTCTTGAATTTTACCTGCTTGATGCAGGAAGAGGGGCTTCCATTTCACAGGGTTTCTTACACCTAATTTCTCTCTCTCTTTCTCTCTCTCTCTATATATATATATTATATATAAGAACACAACAAAAATGCGTAAGAAGCCCTGTGTTCTATTTGAGGGAGGCCTTTATTTTTTTGAGGGAAAACAGCTACCCTGGGCTTGTATTCGAGGTGGCGTTCATTCGAGTAAATACGGTATATAGCATATGTCATGTATCTGTGTAATAACTGATAAACAAGCTTGTAACCTCACTTCTCACTTGCAACTTTTCCATATCGTTGAAAGTTAAAGCCATAAACCAAGAGGAAGTTGAACCAGTTAATCTGAGATTAAATTCCAATCCATCAAACTCCATCAGCGGACCAAACGGGTTAGTGAAACAAAACGAAAGAAACCCCCAGTCACCAATGGCCTTATCAGGCTCAGATTGACATGTTAAGTAAAACCAAAGAATTCTTAAAAACGTGTCTTTAGGTCAGATAAGGAGCAGAAGAGAAAGTATCCAAATGTCTGGGTGAGAAAAATCAAAATACCCCAAAGGTCTTTTTACCCACCCCCAGCCCCAGCCCCAGCCCCAGGCAGTTGATGTTTATTGATAAACTGGAAAGGAACTCCATTTTGTTTATGATATCTGTATCTAATCGCCCCTTTTGACATCTGCTCGATAATTCCCTATTGTAATCCTAGATTACGCTGAAATTTGCTGCAGGCAAAAGAGACCGTATTAGTAACAATCTTTCAAAGTAAACATTGTATTTCATTAAATTCTTGTTACAAGAATGCATGTATCATCTGCAGTTCAAGTTTTTGATATGGAAGCAGGGTAATTGGTTGCTGATACCTGATCATGATCAAATCATGGTGACATGTTTTTTAGAAGTGGATCATTATGACTAATGACATGCATATAACACTGTATGTAACTTGTACTCGGTGTCTATGCTGAGGCAAGTAAAAGATCCCACTCATGGGGTAAATGTGTCACATGGTGTGGAACATGACTCCATGGCATGGGTGGACTCCTCTCTCTCTCTCTCACCTCATCAATCAACCCTCGCTAGTGGCAAGAACTTTGCCTATTTATGCATAGTCTACTTTTTTTAGATATAAAGCTGACCAAACTAAGTGAAAGTAGCTATTTTTTTTTGGGGGGGGGGGGGAGAGGAGTTATGTCAATCTAGTCTTTAAAAAAAGTAGTAATACATCAAAAATATGAGCTAATTTACTAATTAGCATCTATTTGGTGTATTTGAAACATTATTTTCAGTAGTGGTAAGGTTTACCATGGTATTATTTACAGTACATTTTTTTTGACATAGTAATTCACAACAAAAAATAATAATATTCGAAGGTCACCTAGGATCCTTAACTAATGCTTTTACATCGATACCTTTGTTACAATTATTGATAAAACATTGTAAAATACAATGTTGTGTACAATACAATATATGTATGCGCATTTTTCTCCAAACAGTTCAGTAAACTGTTTGTAACAAACTGGCAATTGCAAAAAATTTCGGAAGTGATTGTTACATTTAGTCAAAATATAAAAAGAAAACAATTTGTTTTTGTAAACTATGTTAATAAACTACTACTATTTGAAATAATAACTGACTGAAAAGTATTCAACTTGTAAAAAAAAAGAAAAGTTACTATGCACAATTAACATCTCGAGTATGATTTTCATCTACAAATTCAATAGTAGGGGGCACTAACATGATTTCTATTTGCACTCCAACATTATGATTATTAAACTACATAGTTTTACTAGTGTAGATATGGCACAAAAGTTGCTTCTAATCATGCAGAATGTATCTGGATTAGAAGTGAAAAGAAGCTGATGTGTTGACCCTTGAGATCTCTTACGTCATAGTGTCAAGAAATTGCAGTTTTATAAAAAAAATCCTGGACATTTTTTTTTAAACAAGCGATAAATAGGGGTACCCCATTTTCTACATTTTTAGCTAATCTTCTCAAATTTCCTAACATTGAAGATCGTATTTAGATAATGAGAACAGGGTATGGATACATAGTTAGTTTCATAGGTACGGTCGACTCTAGACAGCTATAACTGGATAAAACTATCTGCTTCTGTCTAATCATAGCTTATAGTTGGCTTACTGACTTCACAGTGCACCTAAACCATCCTACATCAAACAAAATAAACCTTATTTATGTGTTAAACCTATCTTATATATATTAAATATGTATGTGCAATAGACATGCTTTTTTCAACAAGGAATTACAATATATGAGTAACTCTCAACTTATCAACTTGCCAGACTCTCTAGGGTTTGCTATGATATCATACTATTCATAGTTTATGCAATTTATTTTGTAGCTAAATTAGCATAATCCAAGATGGCCACCATTAACAAGAATTTTTTATCTTCTACCTGTGCAACTTTACGTCATTATAGAGTGGCTTAGAGCATGGGCGATAGCACACAGGGTCTTCAGGGCTAGTTAAACTACAACAATCTTTTCCAGTTCTCGGGGTTCATATAATTTGGTAAGATGACAATGTCACTGTACATTCCCTTAAATCCATAGAACAATCGTGTGCTTGGGTGTTGTATTTCAAGCCTGTAAATCATAGGGCATCGTAATCTACAGGAGAGATATCACTACTTGGGCTACAACCAAGTGGCAAGTGATGACAACCAATAAGACTGAATGTAAACAAACTGCCTGAAACGACAAGAAAGGACTTTTGCAGTGTAGCACATTGGACCTAGCCAAGCAAGCATGTTCCTCATTTGGGAAGGCGTTAGCAGAACACTGGACCCCGTCGAAAAGTCAGGTTTTTTGGTACTGCACATTTCAAATGTTGGTGCTGTTGCCCAGCTGGCAAACACCTCAAGTATATGACAAATTTCATGAAATTTGCAGAAAAGTCAGTATTTGGAAAAAATGCATACATCTGATCACCACAAAAGATTCAAATAAAAACTGCACTAAATTTAATGCTATATGTGGTAAAATATAGCCCTAATCTTCAGGATGGCCACCAAAACCTGCTCACAGCTCATTGGATGAAACACAGTAACCGCAAATACGCATCAGAAGAACTTTATCATACTTATCAAACGTTCAGTGGGTTGTGACTCAAAATCTCTTTTAAAAAGGTAATTTGTAAAATAACGCAATGACATTTCTTAGTGCTGTGGTTGTCCCCGATACACAAGCTGGGGCTTTCTCACATGCTCTGTATATGCCGTCTAATGCATTTGTAGTAGGTATATTTTCATTTGTAAAACTTAGTCATGATTTGGATATATCCAGATCTCCAATGACCTATTTGTCAAACATTATAAACTCTATGAGGGGTTTTAGAGCACCCATGGGTGCTGTGAACTAACCCTCAGGTTCTTCATGCATGTTGAGGTTTTTTGTCTCAGCCAAGCTCTGAAGAATTGCCTCAGAGGTATTTTAGTTTGGAAATGTGTTAAGCTCAGCTTTAGTCTAGAAAACTTGAGGAGTGATAATCGAACTCTGATTGCTCACAAAGAGAGCAGCCATGCTAACCATTACATCACAGATGCCATTGCTCCTGCAGGGTGGTAGTTCAAGGATCAGAATAGAGCAGCATTTCTATTTATAGTTTCTGTTAGCTGGCCTATAATTAATGGGCTTAGATTCCAATCTAAGCAAATCAGCACATTGGGTGACACACTGGCTTTTGAATACCATTAGCATAACTTGCATGAGTTAAATCCATGTCTATCTGTCACGCTGTCTGTCTGTCTGCAGTCTTGGGGATTCCTGTTCCTGTCTATAGGCCAAAAAACAATTTCTGAGACACCTAGTAAGTGCTGGTACCCTGATTAAATGATGACGACTGTCTGTTTTTTGTAGCTCTTTACATGGCAGGTTTTCCTCTTTACTGGCCATTCTAACTTCGGAAAAAGTGAAGTATAGCGGACCCAGATTTATGACCATATTTAACAAGCCTCATTGCCAGGCCTATGACGTAAAATGTAATTATGACGTCACAAAAATTAATGTAGTTATGACGGCGGTTTCATCTTCACGGTAAAGACAGCGTTTATTTTCGCTTATCTACACCAAATGTTATTTTAATTGTGCTAGAACTTAAAAATTGTGAAATATTTGATAAAATTTAACTTTTAATGGCTGCCAAATATGGGCATAAATTTGGGTCCGCTATACTACACTAAACCCCTAATCCCACCCAAAATGCCAAGCGTATTCTTTCAAAGAAGTCTTTTGAGTTCAATCCCTTAATCTGTTGCACTTTTGGAGCAATCAAGCGTGACATGTCGAGCAAACCGTGACACAATAGTTTAACAGTAGGTTGGAAAATAAATGAAAAACACTGACACAATTTCCACTGCTATTTTTATAAAGTAATACATTTTATGTAGTGGTAAGTTGCTTTTACAGCAGATTTCATAGACTTGGACCCTAAACTCAAGAGTACTTCATGAGAATACAGGACTCCCATTGGCTAAGATATAGTGCCCCAGCCAATGGGAGAGGGATTCTAACGAACTTCCGTGTCCATACAGTGTATTGCATTATGCTATTTGTAGCCCTTTCAGTTTGGTTACAATACAGGTAAATGAAGTCACTGTATGACAGTTTTAATTACGCAAGACTTTTAAATTGCTTTGTGGACAGTTGAAAAATTCTATTGAAGTCAGGGGCAAATCCAGAAAATGTTTCACGTGACAAATAAAAATGTATTGCGGGGATCGCTGAATTTTTTTATATTTTAAATGTACTAGGAAAAGGGGGGGGGGAGCGCTTAAAACCCCCTTATCCCCCCCCCCCCCATAAATGCGCTACTGGTTGCTTATCGCTTTCTGGATTTCAATATCATATCAAGTCTTGCTTAACACCGCCAAATTATCTGTAAAGTTGACTTAATTTTTTACTGAAATAAGTCGTCAGTGTGATCTGGCTATGGAATATATTTTCTTTGTCATGCTTGAAGGTAACGCACAGTCATTCAAATGACAATGCCCTAAGTCCGTAATGGTAATTCCTGCCTTGTCAGAACAGTTAAAGTATCCTAATTAACAATTACATGGCAACGCTAAGCAATGACCGGCTATTTTCTCTGATCACCAGTCAATGTTGAGGGTCAGCCTAATTAGGTGCTATTAGGTTCCAATGGCACATATCATTTACAACTCCCAAACATGGAAAGACGTTTTCTCAATGACCACTTACTGCCAGGTCACTTGCATCTAATTCTCTGTGGACCATGTCTGTGGATCATGTCTGTGTGTCATGTCCGAGGACCATGTCTGTGGATCATGTCTGTGGACCATGTCTGTGGATCATGTCAGGTTCATCCTTCATGCATGGACATGCTTCATGCACAGGCAGAGCAAATTGTGTGAATCAACCTATATATTTTCTTCATATTTTTCTGTTATAGGTCTCTTGCCCAAAAAAAGTATAAAACATCTTGTTGCCTGAATAATTATTGACTCTCCTTTTTTGTACTTTATTACAGCCAATTTTATTGACTTGAAAACCAATCTCATAGACTTTGAATGCATTAGAAACTAAACGCCAGATGACGTCATGTGTGTCCAGGACTCTTATTGGTTGAGGGACTGCCTTAGTCAATGGAACTTGTCGATTCACATGAGGTCCTTTGCAGTTGAGTTTCCCAGTCTATGAGAATAGTTTTCAAGTCAATGAAATTGGCTGTAAAAGATCGAACCACTTCCTTGACGTTTCTTTTCATATCTTTAGTTGTCTTTACACTAAATGATAATTAATGATTTCACTGACTAGTAAGACATTTTGACTTTTTGTAGACTGAAGACATTTTGACAGTCTAAAATGACTGACAAGCATTAGCCATTTCGACTAGGCTAGTCAGCTGATCTGACAGTATAGTCAACACTAGAGCTTCATATAAGGATCAATGTCGTGGGACAGCGTAATGGTAAACTACCTAAAATCATTGCTTGTTCAGATTGCATAGGTTGATTAGGATAACAGGATAATGTCTGTCTCAATGCTACTGGGTCTGAAGTTTAGTCAGCTTATACATGACCACCTGTCAGAGGCAGACGTAATGACGAAATGGCAAGGCTTGGAGTCCACACCATATTACACAATTACCCCATGGGTAGGGTCTTTACTTGCCTTAGCATAGACACTGAGTACAAGACACCTCCAATTTAATGTCTCATTCGATCGCTATCCAGCTGGAATGAAGAGTGCCCGAGGCCGGGGATCAAACGACTTTCAGCCTTAACCATTAGGCCATTCAGCTGCTAAGTTAATTATATTCGTAAATTAATAAATATATGATAGTTTAACTACAATTCATTGTTGTTTGCGGGATTGTCTAATAGTTAATCAAAACAAGGATATGTAATCATGTTTTCCGTCAAGAGCAGACACGTGGACTTAAGAACACGCATACAATTTCAGAAAATTCCAATATAACCACCATTTGAGAATAAAGATGGCTTACAGCAGGACTAGTTACCTCTTAGGGCAGAAGGTTAGCATCATTGTGAATTACCTGGATGCAATAGGTACACTCTTTAGAAAGATTGTCTGTTTCAGACAAATGATTGTTTCACTGGGGTCCATCCAATATTTTGTCTAAAATCAGGCAAGGTATTGTTCGTGCTTGACTATTGAACCTACCAGGTAACCAACATCATTGTTTGATACATACAATCATTGTATAATGACAAACAATATCTTGGCTGTTTTCAGAGACATTTTTGATTTCATTTCAGGGGCTTTTCTCATCCCTTACCTGACAATGTTGATCTTCGGTGGCCTTCCTCTTTTCTACATGGAACTTGCTTTGGGTCAGTACCAGCGGATAGGATGCATCTCAGTATGGAAACGCATATGTCCCATGTTCAAAGGTAAGATAAGATAAGATAAGATAAGATAAGATAAGATAAGATAAGATAAGATAAGATAAGATAAGATAAGATAATAAAATAAGATAAGATACCCAGATAGCATTCCAAATCGTATCGACATCGGCACGATGTCGGCGATGTCGAAACGATGTTGCACCGACGGCGGCCGATATAGAAACGACACTGGCCCGATTTGAAATGCTATCTGGTTAAAATAAGATAAGACAAATCTTTATTCAAAGTCGGTTATCAATGAGCAAATAAAATAGGCATGAATGCTTGTCTCCGACTAAAATGACAATGCGACGATATGCAGATGAAAAATGGTGATATACAATGACATAAAATTGATGTTATATTAGGTTATTGGATAATAATTTACATGTATTAATTAAAACATAGAACATACAAATGTAATCCTTACATTAAATTAGATCTTTTCTACCATCTTGTGCAATATTTCAACAATCTGCAGCAACATCTGGCCTAATTTAGAACTCTCTCTTATGACACTAAACATTTACATAATACACGTATATACAAATGTATGACAGAAAACATGGCTTCTGATTGCTGTGCAACAATTAAAGTGTATAATTGCAATATTTCGTTCGGCATACAGCGGAAAATTCCAATTGTTGTAATGGATATTTACTTACCACAACATAAGGTTTTACATGACATGTACTTGTTTGTTATGACAAGTACTTCATACTTAATACTTAAATGTTTATTCTACATTTACACATTATATATTTATTCAAATATATTTAACATGGGTTGCATCATCAGCACAGCTGTTTTGCAGATGTCCCATTATATCAAATAGCACAATATAGTTTACAAAAAAAATTAAAACAAAAAGGATACATAAAAACAAAAATATATAAAATTAAGATTTGTAAAATAAGTAATATTATATTATTCCTGAAGTATGGCAGTGCATTGCAGTATTACTATATATAAGCAACAAACTATATACAGACTTTTTGAATCCTCCTAATGTTTCTATAATTAATGTTCAGGTATTGGGTTCGGAATCTGTATCATCGCTAGTTATGTGGCCATGTACTACAACACCATCATATCCTGGTCTCTGTACTTCCTGATATCCTCGTTCCGGAAGGAAGTTCCCTGGGCACGCTGCAATAACCCTTGGAACACTGCGAACTGCACCAGTGTCGACCTCACTGAAACCAACATCACCACCGTTAGGCAAAATTGGACCACCACCCCTGCCGAGGAATTCTTCCAGTAAGGTTTCTTACTCCACCATTCACAAGCAGTTCTTCTATGCAATGAGACATTAAAGAAATGGCAAAACATTATTAAATAGGCAGAATGTTCTCTGTTGATACTTTTTTTTTCCAAATTAAATTGATTACACCAATTTCTAATTATTTTTTTCTGAAAAGCTTTGTTTTCATTCAAACCACTTCTATTTTTATTACCAATTTCATTTGATTTTTATATTTATGGAAGTATGCAAGCATATTATATATTGCAAAGTCTTAAATAATACCAGCTAGATAAGCTTTTGCTTATATCTGGCAATAAAATTACAAACATACTAGAAATAAAATATCAGGAATTTAGGGTTGGTGTTTTGCAATGCTCTGAATGGTTCATCAATTGTTTTCAGTCTTGCAGTATTAGAAATCGACAAATCCACTGGTCTGGGGGACTTGGGCAACGTCAAATGGACCATAGTTCTGTGTTTGGCTGCAGTTTTCGTCATGGTCTATTTCTCTCTATGGAAAGGAATTAAAAGTTCTGGTAAAGTAAGTGCGTGTACTTGTTGTGAGTTGATTTTCACACCTCGCCAAAAGAACGCCTGAAGAACACTTCGTAAACTATCCAGTGGAGCCAAATATGATTGCACCCCTATACTGGTGCCCAAATATATCATTGTTAAATTTGTGGAAATATTCGCTGTTAAGTTTGACAGAAATATACACAATCATAGAGGTTGCTTCGTCCTATAGAACATCGTCAGTACTAAGAGACAATTTGGCTCAAATATTTTGGAAGATAGATAGATATGTTTATTTGACAGAAATTGCAATCTAAAGTGTTAAGATAATTAGAAACAACAACGTGGACTACGTTTTAAAACTTTTGTCTTTTGCTGTATATAGATAGATAAGCAAGATTAGACAGCCTGAATTTTAGTGGTGGCCTCAATAGCGAAGTTATCAGTGATGGCAAACTTATTATCTTGAAATCAGGTGGCCTCAATTGAGAGGTGACCTTTTGTTGGATTTAACTCACTGTATAATTGAACTTTTAACCTTGACCTTGAACAGGCAGTATGGGTGACAGCGACATTGCCCTACATCGTGCTCTTCATCCTGCTCATCCGAGGGGTCACTCTGCCAGGTTCCTTGACCGGTATCAAGTTTTACCTCAAGCCAGACTGGGACAAACTCTGGGATGCTAGGGTAAGTCAACCTTTATTTGACCTCTGTAGACATCATCTAAAGGCACATTGTGATTTGTCATTAAGATACTGAGGCAAATAGAGGCAACTACTGGGGTAAATAGGTTGTGTATCATGGTGTGTATTGCAAGGTTAATCATCTCATCATTACCTTTGCTTTGTCAGCTGGACTAAAACTTGGAACCCTGAAGAGTAAACACTGTAGTATTATGGCTGTGCAAAATAATGTTTGAGGAACTATTTAGCACAATAGTTAATTTTTTGGTGTTGTGGGGTGACGATGGCAACACATTAGGTATACCAGACCAAAATATAATACAAACTGAAATCACTTGCGCACATAACATTTCCTTAGCTTTTTCAGATTATTATTTCAAGCCCATTATTCTGATTATGACTCTATTTTCACTTTCGTGATTACTATACTTAAAACGTAGTCTCAAAATGCCAGCCAAAAAAAAAAATATATATCTATACAAAAAAGGCACCCAAAAGTGAGCGACCTTTCCAGCTTCAGGCAGCAGCAACAGGCATCCTGTAGAGCAACTAGTGATGCGGTCCCATGTTGCTGATGCTGGTGCTACTGCTGCTGAGGATGGTGATGGGGCAGGCCATTGACATCTGGCAGGACTGAAGGGGAGCAGTAGCAAGCGACAGATGAAAATCGAGGGGGAATCACACAGCGATGCATTTAAATTCTGCTTAATGTCGTAGATCGGGGCTGACTCAGTGCCGCTAGCTCCAATCTTCTGGCTGTATTGAAGGACGAATCGATGTGACTGGCCCTGCCAGCACCCCTTCCCCAATACCTGTCCTGCCTAATTCCTGATTATGGGCGATTTCCAGCACCCTGTCAATACAGGGAAACCCCAAGCCATTAGAATTGCCCCCACCAATCACAAAACGTTAATGTCCACCAGAATACTGCAAGAATCAACAGCAAATGTACCCTGAAAGTATCCACTCGAATAAACGAATTGCTGACTTAATTATATGAACCTTATTGTATACGTTGCTTTACCATAGTATAGTTTGTGTGGTATCAAAATATACTTCAATTAACCCTGAAATTCTTTAACCCACACTAGATTTCTGTTTTACAGTGCATCTGGACAATGCCATGGGAAACTGTATAGTTACATCTTGGATGAACTAGAGTTCATCCAAGGTTACATATATTGAAAAGTTTACAAAGTAATAGAAGTGACGTTTTAATTATAAAGTGACTAAACTGTACCTTGAGATTGCTATTTTCAAGTATTACAATGCAATCAATCAAGTAACCTAAACAAGAAAACAAAAAAGAAGAAGTTGAAAATATTATGTCTCAGCTGAGTTACTTACTAACCCTCTAGTGATTGATAAGTCAGGGTACTACTATACATTTTAGGACAACAAAATTGGAGTCTTATTAATGGTCTCCACAAAAACACTATGAGTCGTAGAAAACCTCCTATTTTAAGACCAAGATTTGTGCGATGCCAAACATTGGCGATCACAGTTTCTAGGCTAGGGTTTACTGTATTCTGATAGCTCCATATTTGCAACCGAAGTGGATGAATAATTACAATTTAAATACAATAAGCAAAGTTTTAAGAATTTAAGTTAGCCATAATAAATTCGAATTAACATAGACAGTCAAACCTAAGGATAACAATGACACACAAACAGTGCAGTTATCAAAAACACATTGTTGTTAAATAGCGTCACTTAAAACCAAATTTAAATGTTTTATAAAATGTACAATATTTAATTTAACAATTGGTAATTACAGTTACAAAATAGTAATGGCGGCCTGATGCCATGACAAATATGGCCTTTATATCAATAAATAACATAAGTTATATGCAATTACAAGAATACAACTGGGTTTCAAACATTGGTAGAAGTTAATATGCTTGCCACATCATTTAAGTTAACATGACCGGAATATTTTAATAACATTCAGATTACTACAACGTTGTAAAACATATTGTCACAAGGTAGGAGTGTAGATTCCGAAGTACCATTTTAAAATGCAGCAATAATTCACATAAGATTCTCCAAAAAAGATATTACCATAATATAATGGCTTCACATATTCAAATTATCAGTTGCTAAAATTGTCAATGTTGCAAAATATATTTTCACAAAGTGAAGTATCTTAAAATCGAGTTAGTTTTATTAAAAACGGGCTTTCTAATTGAACCTAGACAACTTCTGCTATACGGTGCTACCTGCTACCAAACGGAACTATCTGGCTACAGCTGTCTACTCAAAGCTGGTTCTAAAAGTAAATAATATACGATATAAGATACATTTCTCACATTTACCAACTTCTAAATTTTTTTCAGTTGTGGTAGGTGTAAGCCGACTATAAGCTAGGGGTAGACAGAAGTGTCTGGCTTTAGCCAGTTATAGCTACAGTGAGGCATAGGTTGCTACAGTGTCTAGAATGGACTATTTTATGAAACTAACTGTAGCTTTACAACATGCGTGAAAATATTTCATGTTTGCAGAGAACTTACTCTTCTGAATTTTTCGTTAAAACATGGCCCTGATGAGCAAGCATCGAAGGCAGTCTGGCCTCACTTATATGCTAATACACTCCATGGACTTAGTGGGCATTAATGGATCAATTAATACGTCATCCGGGGCTTTAAGAGTTAAGTGGGTCATGATGCAGATGACCTTTGTGATTAATCAGTCATTAGCATATGTAAATGAAAGGAAGATGACAGCGGAAGTTGCCAATAAGCAAGCATGCTTGTCAAGTCATAATTAATGCCATTCTTATGTGGCTGATATAACACTCTATATACTCGCATTTTCTAAACTTTGCAAAGCATCATTCTTAGTTGGCTGAAAAAAACAAAAAAACAAGGACGGTGCTAGTGGTGGCATTTCCCCTACTTGTTCTACATTATAATCAATTCATGAATTCACCAAAATGATAAGTTTTGATGGGATGGGTCAGAGGATGGTGAGTTCCAATCTAAGGTATTGCACGAGCGAGTCATAATCATTGCAGTGTAATTTTAGCTTGTATGGCGATGGTATCAGTATTACAATGAAGTGGCGGCCTTCCCATAATCTGTCAAAAGTCATCTATCAAATTAGTGACCAAAAATGATGCCACGAACTCAATTAAGATATTACTAAAATATAAAATAGTTTCTGTAAACCTGAAGATGACAGGACAGATGCAATACACTGTCAGCTATCTACAAGAGGAGACCTCGTTAAACTGCAGACGATACAGATGTAAAAATGAGTGGAGGGGGGAGGGGCATGGTCACTCAATCAGAATGGCGGGCGCTGAACTGACAAGGCAGTGATCATGGAGGGAGATAGGCCAATGACAAGTCAAAGCAAAGCCAATGACAGTCGGGCGCGTCCGCCACTGCTCGGCTCATCCCGGATTACGAGCAATTCGGCCAGGCGGCCAGGAGAGCGGCATTCCCAAAGCCCCAGCTCAGTCGTGCCGGGGCTATCGCGATCCACGCATTGATCAAAATTAACTCATCGATTTCCGGCCCCCAACCTTATTACTAGTAAATGTGAAATTAATCCAGGTAATATGTGAGCACAGCCACTGCCAAGACTATCTGGCGGGCCTGGGACGATGTCCTCGTAACAGAAAGCTCTCTCTGCACCAGTTGACAGCCATGCCCCCCCCCCCCCCTATACACACCTCCAAAAAAGAAAAAAGTTGTGCAGTGCTGTGACGCTATTGCGCCATTAAAGAAGCCTATCCTCATTATCCTGGGTGCAGAATTGCAATGGTTGTCATAGCATGGGTATTAGGATACTGAGAAGCAGTTCCCTGTTTTCAAGTGACCATGGATACTTACTATACTTAATATATTGCGTATTTGTCTTATTTTTTTTTATCCCCCACTTTTTTAGAACTCCGTGTAAAACAACCTACATCTTCATTTTAGTAATTAGTAATATAGTATACCCCAGGTTTACCCCCAGATTTACTTTCTTCCATTGCATCCTCACTTTCATTGCACCAAACTTTATTTTCATAAAGCCTGCTTTTCAACTATTCCACTAAATATTCTGCAAGTAATGTAAGTAGGTAAGGTCAGCAGCCAGATGCAGATGTAATGATGAGATGATAAGGCTTTGATATTTTTACCATGTTTTACTGTATGGGTGCCCATTTACTTGCTTACGCATAGGGAACGTCCTATAGAATATTTCCAGCTGGAATTAAACCATGGCTTATCATTTGGGGATTTCCAGACAGGGAATCGAACCCACAACCACCAGGGGAGCTGACATACACCTTAGTAATTAGAAAGGTCACTCATATACTCTCAGTTGTAATTGCAGGAAACCATGGGGAAATAGGAACAACTACCAAGTTCAATGATGTCATATATTTTTCTCAAAGAGATACATTATCTTTTTGCACTGGCATCTCTCAATAGTGTTTTGTGTGTAAAAACAAGACTACTCGATCTGCATGCCTGTAAAATAGTACCAATACCATGAAATAACGGTGCTTCCCTTTCTTATTATAGGTATGGATAGATGCTGCAGCTCAGATATTCTTCTCTTTAGGACCTGGTTTTGGAGTTTTGTTGGCTTTATCAAGTTACAATAAATTCAACAATAATTGCTACCAGTAAGTGCCAATCATAAACTATTATTTTGAAAGTTTCAGCATACCGTACATCGTATATTTAGTGGTCTCTAATATTGGTCCAAACTGGACAGATATAATCACAATTAAGCACTTACTTTTGGAATGATAACACATTTTTGCAACATTCTGATTTCATCATGATACCAGGAAAAATGTGTAAGAAATTACCACTGTAAAGATAGCAAACATTGAGTTAAATACGGTTTGGATATGTTTTTGAATGCTAATAATAATACGGGTGCAGGGTGCATGGGGAAGGGAATGAGCTTACCATGTAGCTGTCCAAATATAATGTATAAATGTATTCATACCTTAAAAAATTTGGTATATTTTGCATGTCCTTTGCAGAGATGCCCTGGTAACAGCTGCCATCAATTGCTGCACCAGTTTCTTGGCAGGCTTTGTCGTCTTCTCCGTCCTAGGATACATGGCTGTGAAACAAGGCACCAGTGTTGACAGTGTGGCAGAGAGTGGTAAGTCTCAGCTGCTGCACCGAAAGTCGTTTAGACTGAGATATTAGATACAATGTATTTGACGGTTTCCAGAATGACTGGCTTCCCTCACTTGATTCCGTCAGTTGCTCTTTAACAATAAATTAATCAGCTTCATCTACCAGCCAGCTTGAAATGATGAGGGACTACGATCCGCTACGAATTTGCTACGAACGATAAGCTGCGTTATGTGACATCATATATATTCGTAGTAGTACTGAGATAAATGTAGGCCGAACGTAGCAGTTCTTAGATGCATCGTGTTTCGTTTTATTAGCTTTTCCTAGCATTCTAAATCAACAGGAAGCACACTGGTGGTGTTCCTAGTTTGTAAGATGTGTTTGAGCAGCTTTACTGATTATTAAAGTTAGAATACCGTCACGTGATGCAATCTTCAGTTACATCTTTGATGAAGACACCAGATGTATTGTCTGGGTAATTTTAATCAGATGTACCAATTAATAGAGCCAGTTAGCATGCAGGATTACAGTAAAACAAGGTCCCAAAACTGAAGGATGCAGGAATTTTAGAAATTATTATTAAAAAAGCTATTTGCATGTATTTTCTTGTACACATTGGTCTACAACAGTCTGGCCAACAGTTGCCATACAGTTTTAGATTTGGAAACTAAACGGTAGATGACGTCATGTTAGTCCAGGACTCTCACTGATTGTGGGACTGCCTTAACCAATGGGAGTCCTGGATTCACATGACTTCCTCTGGAGTTTAGTCTGCGAGATTGGTTTCCAAGTCTATGAAATTGCATGTGAACTCAGTTTGAGCCATACAAATCACATTCTTCCATAATATAATCATATTTTGCATTGTTTCCTTTGTTTAGGTCCAGGTCTGGTGTTTGTAGTATACCCAGAGGCCATAGCCACCTTGGATGGTTCTGTTTTTTGGGCCATCATATTTTTCCTTATGCTTATAACGCTCGGTCTCGATTCCACGGTAAGTTAAATTTTCTGCTCTCTGATCATAATTTATTCTCTATGGGAAAATGGTCACTGTGCAACGTAATTGTACAATCAAATTATTTCCAGTTTGGAGGACTAGAAGCACTCATAACTGGCATCTGTGATGAGTGGCCTCGACAGATAGGGAGACGAAGGGAGCTTTTTGTAGCCTGTCTCATTGGGTACTGCTTTATTGGAGCACTTGCTACCACAACCTATGTAAGTAAACACTAATATAATATCATACCTATTGCAAATTGCCATTTCTTTCTGGTCAACAAAATCTATCGATATTGATAGAGTAACAGCATAAAAACTGATAATCAGTAAAATGATCTGCATGTTTGTTTGGTGCACATAATTATGTTAAATTAATTCAATTTAATTTAAATCATTTTCAGGGTGGAAATTATGTGGTGCAATTACTGGACTCCCATGGAGCACCAATATCTATCTTGTTAATATGTTTCTTGGAGGCTGTGGCTGTTAATTGGTGCTATGGTAAGCAATTGTGCTAACATTACTGTGTTGAGTGTTTTTATCTTAAAAGTCACTATTAACACTATTAACAGCAATACATATTTCTTAATTTTCCAGGGGTCAATCGATTTGCCGACGACTTACACAGGATGCTTGGCTTCCATCCAGGAATTTTTTGGAAAATATGCTGGGCAGGCATAAGTCCTATCTTTCTAATTGTAAGTATTTTTTCAGTCATTTTTAATATAGTATTTTGTATGTGTGAACATTTTGTCTCTTACACTTTTGGACATATGTTAAAATGACAACTAAAACGCACTCAATGTCTGGAAGAGGAACTACTATGAATCCCCCCCCCCCCCAACTTTAAACTACAGTGCCAAAGGCAATCAATTTACTCAGAAGTAGTTTGGCACTATAAGTGGACTTCTTTTCACACTATACAGGGCCTGAGACATATATTTAGGCACACCTTGCCTTATACGTACCTACCTGGCAGTCAGTCTAAAGGGGCATTCACATTGTCACATATAAGACCTACGTATAACCATGTACATCAAAAATTGGCTATAAGTAGCCATCCGTCAGGCATCCGTCAGGCATTCGTCAGGCACTCGTAGGCCGCTTGTAGATCGCTCGCAGATCACTTGTAGATCGCTCGCACGGAAGATGATAGGTGGGTGACGGCCGTCCATCAAGCGTTTTATGATCATTCTACGAGTGGATGGCGAGTATATACGGTTGGACAGTGGCTACGTATGTCTACATATGGCTATGAATGGCTATTTATGGCTACGGACATACGTAAAACGTATGTACAACGTGCGTAGAACGCTCGCTGAGTGAATCGCGAGCAGGTTACGTAATTAATGTAAACAATTCACTCGTAGAACGTCTGCGAAAGTTTTAAACATGTTTTAAAATAAATTTTCCTCTCTTCACGTGTGTCTGTGAGTGGTCAAGCCTGACCAGGAGCGTCCCACGAATTAGAATTAAAGTAAACAAGGGTATTTACAACTTCACCAAATATAGTGATGACTTCACCAGTTTGCAAATGGACATGTTGACAAGTTGATGGTAAAACCCTTAATCAACACCACTATAAGCTTTCTGACTGTCCATATAGTTAGGCCAAAGCTATCATCCAGACCCAAGCCCTACAATACTACATATATAAGCCTTGGGGCCTTCCGTACACACCCGGCAGTCAGTCTTTGTGTAGAATTCAACAAGCCGCCTTTAGAGTTAGAAACTCTCACTGTAGTGTGCCTTTAAACCAAAACATTCACATGTCAGCCCAACAATGTGTCAGCATACAACTGGATATTCCATCCAGCGAATCCAGCTCTGTATGATAATCCAAACTGAATATTTCCACTCCCATTTTGCATTCGCAACTACACGAGATATCATTTGGGTGAACTAGAAGTTGACCAGGAGAGCATATTTCTGAGGAAAACCATGACAGTCCCCCATCAGGATGTACAATATGTACAAATCACCCGCTAAGTCTGATTATATAAGCCAATGAGAAAAATAACCTGGTAAACAAACATTTATTAAAACAGCATCTTGAGCAGATGCCATACGTTCTCACTGTGTGTCATCACCCATAAGCAAAGCTTTGCTAGTTTACCTAGTTAAACAAAATGATTGGTTAAACTATGTAGCTGATACGCTGAATATCGACTTATGAAATATTCTCTTGAAAATACAAGAGAAATGGATTTATATTTTTTGAGTTTAAGCTATTTTTTTGAACTGCCTGCTTGTCAGAACAAGAATTGTGTAAACTCAGCGCAAACTAACCTAATTAATCTGTAATTTCATTGTTAGACCTTTAATACCATAAGCCAACCTATAGACAATAAGAGAAATTGATTAATTTACTTTAGATGAGTAAACAAGCAAAACATGTACATAATTAGGTCACTGGGCAGTAAGGTGACGCACATAGTATGAATTTTAACTTCTACCAATGTTTGCCTTGCCATACCTTCCAGCACTAGCAGGTTCAAACTTTAAGAATCTCCATATTGTAAAGTCATTAGGTAATATACACATTTAAATCATGACATTATATCCTCCTAATATCATAACAGACTATTGTCAAAGTTCCTTATGTTTCAAAGGGAGGAAAGAGCCCAAAGAAAATGGGTGGCCCAAGCATTATGCCCAACTGACAATGTTCTAAAAGTCTGCCTCAGCCAAGAAACTAAACATTCATTTCAGAAATTATAAAATTACATGAAATTAGTATGATTCACTGATCGATAGGAGATTCAGTATACACACAAGAAAAGAGTAGAAACCTAACTTTTAGAAAACAATATTTTTTATATAGTAGAACATTATAACAAACAATGGTATTATATGGTAGAACGATAGTATTATATAGAACACACAGATTTGTTCTCTAAACAAATATCTAATGTAGGAATGTTGATTTATTTGTTATGTTTACATAATTATATTTCTGGTTTCTCAAGCCTTGAGCAAAAACCTAATGTATGTCTTTACTTGCAATTATTTTTTAAATTCTTGTTGAATATTTAAAACAAATGTAAATTTAGTATACATATATTATAATCAAGGGCATGTATACCAATGGTATCAGCCGGATTTATTTGTATTCGCATACATTATTAATATATAAATAAGACGAGGGTGACTGAAAGTGAAGTATGAAAGTTGAATGAATATATGGTTATGGTGTGAATGTTTGATTGTGAAGGTGAATGTATGAAAATTGTATGTGATGTCGAATAAATTAATCAATAAATTTAAATGAATTGAGCCACTCATGTACTCAGGTCATAAGCCTTAAGGTGTAATGAAGTAAAAGTTAGTTATGTCCCTCATAGTCGGGAATTAACTAACATTTTTGTTGGTTATAACCAAAAAACCAACAACAATTTTAGTTAACTCCCTCCTATTCACGATAAAACTATTACATATAATGCCTGTCTGATTGTAAACTAGGAAACAGGTTAGTTATTATAGAGATTAGATGAAATAATTAGCTACAAAGCTGGGCAATGAATTATGAATTGTTATCGGATTCTGGTCATTTCATACTACTCCATGTTGGAAAGGCAAAGGTTACATTCTTTGTTGCTGAAATAATAGTGATTCACAGTTGGAGGAAGCACTGTTGACCTTAAACATTTGCTTCTTATTTGACAGGCGTTGTTCATCCTGTCAATCATAGCATACGAGCCCATAAAACTGGAAGGCTACACCTACCCACCATGGGCGTCATCAGTAGGGTGGATGATCACTTGTAGTTCCCTTATACCAATTCCCATCTACATGATCTACCGCTTCCTTGTGGTGGCCAAAGGAGATCTCAAACAGGTGAGAATACATATACTATATACACCCAGTCTGAGAAGAGCGTGAAAAGATTATTCATCAGTTCAAACAAATGTGAAATAATATTGATTAGCGTTAGTTATAAATTTACAGAAACTACCTCAGTCTGAAACATCTTATTCATAAATAGTGAATTATTTGTACATTTTTCATTTCAGCGTATACGGTGTATGATAGATCCAGAAGAAGACCCAAAACATGTTAATGAAATAACACCATTACAACCGGTTTATCTCTAAGGGAAATGAGTTAGGTTATAAATGTCTTGTTTTAGTTGCACTTAATTTAAAAAAGTTCCTACCACACAGTTCGATAATGAGCGGGTCCAGTTCTTCTCGATCATGGATCGAAGATCTCACTTGTCCTCTATCTCCTGCATAGTTTAGACTTCGCTTTCGAGAGGACGCTATCAGCAATGGAAATGACTCAAAGAACTGTGAGGAAATGACACTGAGAGAAGGACAGCATCATTCACTTTGCCATCAAACAAGAGTGTCAGAATTGAAAATGAGTGTGATAGAATTAGTTTCAAATTGATTGAGCAACTGAAAGAACAATTTGGTGATCACCCATTTAGCAGGGTATTTGTATAAAACAAATTTACCTTATTAAAAGGCATAATTGGAGGTGCCACTATTCATACAGTTTCCATCTATATTGAAATGATGCTTTTCTTTTGATGAACTATGAGTGGTTCGAGTATGACCTCTCTTACTTAGAAATTTCTTCAAGTATTTATTTTGTAAGGTGCTTCAACTGAATTATTGCAGATATGTAATTATAATTTGTGCTTTTCTTAGTCTGTTATTGTCTAGTCGTGTTGTATGATAAACTATTGCCCAATTCGACTTCAGATATTCATCAAAGTGGTCTGGGTGATATCTGTTTTCTTGTAAACCAGTGGGTGGGAAGAGACAGGCAGAAGCTCAACAGCTTTCAAGTTATGTATAAATGTATAGTATTGTAGTTAGAAAGTCTGTCAGATGTAGACTTAACAGATTTTTTAAAAGTTTACATGAGTGTAGATTGTACAAGTTATCTTACTCTGTACTCAAAATTTTTACGTTTTAGCCACTTTTTACCGTAGTTGTGTATTAGTGCTGCTTTTCGCACAATTGAGTGTATATAACAGTAAAATGTTTGTACATACGTTACTGACTGTACCGCATGTAGATTGTGTTCAGTACATATAACAGTAGGTGGATGATAAATTTGCATATGACTATATTACTGTAAATTACCTTTAGATGTATGATATTTTGCTGTCTAAACATGTATATTGTCTGGTGTCAGGAATGTGGCATGTTGAAACGAGATGAATGCACTTCATGAAAAAACCGGTCTTCACAATTTGAGTAGATGTTTATGGCATGACATGGTACTGGCATTTCTGATCGACTAACTCAATGAATTTTTTTTGGAACAATCTTGAAGAGTTAGTGCCAATTTTACCACAGTGTCTACACAGTACTGGCTGGAGGTAAGTGCAACATCTTCGTAGTTCAACATGACACATTTTATTGCACCAGAATCTAAGGCATTAAATACGTGTGAATAGGCAATGTAGATGTTCACCTCAGTTCAGATGTTCAAGAAGTAGGTAGACAGTGCAACTAACAATGTTATGACCAAGCATCAGTTGATATTTGAGAGACCCTATTTGTCAATTCAGACAATGTTATCGATTTATATTTACTCGCAAAGAAATGTACAGTAACATTCACCTGAACTTAGCTACCATGTAGAGTATTGCACAGACCAGTTCCAAAAAGGAAACATCTGTGTCTACCTTGCAAATCATTTCAAGAACTTGTTAATTTGACAAAATAAAATATCCTCAAATTTTGTGAAAAGCAACTAAACATCCACGATGTGGAAAGTGCAGCCCTCTAAGGCAAGTTCCTGCCGCCATCAAGGATTGATTGATGAGGTTAGAGAAAAAGAGTCAACCCATGAAAAACCGGTCTTCACAATCTGAGTAGATGTTTATGGCATGACCTGGTACTTGCATTTCTGATCGACAAACTCAATGAATATTTTTAATTTTTGGAACAATCTTGAAGAGTTAGTGCCAATTTGTGGGATGTGATCATAATTATAAATATCACCATTAAAATAAAAATGGACTGCTCACAACTGTCATTAACACACTCGTAATAAATCTGGTCTTGGTCATAACATTGCGAGTTCACAGCGCTTTCCAAATACATGTCACATGATCTTTAGACTTATTAGAAAGCATGTTGAAAGAATTTGCTGTGTCAAATAGACATCGCTCAGTCATGTAGAGTCCTCATTGTTACCTGCGGTACCCTGGATACTCGATAACTGTAAATTTAGTCCTTGAGAGTCTCAGCAAAAGCAATGTCAGTGACTGCACAATTACCAAGATAAACAAGTAACCTTCCAAATATTTTGAATGATACGAAATTTCATAAATTTGCTACGAGTTGATTAAAGTATTTATTTATAATGTGGACAATCTAAGTCCAGGCATGAACAATTTCAGTGCGCATGTTGTATACTATCAAGTTTCACTCAATGACAGCAGTGTTCATGAAGCTCAACTGTTCAAATAGTATGGCTGTGACATTCTTTACTTTCTGTGCCTTGAAATTTTCTCATTAAGGTTACATAACAGATGCAAAAAACAATTCTGAGAGATGAAAACGCAGTCATTGATACAGCAGGTTATGCTACTTACTTTTGTGTAGTAGTCTTTGGTGTTCAGAACTGCGAAAATACTTCAGGTAGCACTTTGTCAACAATAAGGCATAAATTATTATAGTATTTGCAGGGCTGGCAAATTATAGTTTGCAGTACATACATCAAACTACATCAGCTGAGTGTATGCAATCATGTGTTAGGCAAATCATTAGAGGCAATTATGTTGGATATATCTATTCTTTCTGTAAGACAAAAACAAATACTAGTTATTGAGGCCTTTGGTCAACCAATCTCCTTCACATGAAAGCAAGTTACCTGACATTCCAGCCCAAGACTCTCCAAGTAGCCACTAGTCATAATGCACACCATGGCAAATTTATCCAGAGCTTTATTAATTGAAGTATATTGTGTTCTGCTTAACCGGTGTATTTAGAATACTCTATATCAACTTATAATCTAGACAACAGAGCAAACATTAGTTAGTGTCAAAAAAATGACAGAGTCTAGGTAGTGACTTGTGTGCCAATGTCCAAACTGGTCTGCCAGTTGTGGGGTACCCAAATGTGTAACAGTAGCAGAACGTAGTTGGGAATTTTATAAGTATGCTTAGTTTAGTGGATGTGGTTTCATGAAGCTTGTACACGAAACACTGTTTCCACCAATGGAGTGTGCTTATAAATTATACAACAATGATGCACAATCGCATGAAGTGTAAATCTGTTGCTATTGACAAGGTAAATGTTCAGTGGTCCTCACTTGGTTAGCTTGGAAACTATGAGGTAGTATTCTCAGATTTTAGATTAGTTACCCTTATTACCTACCCCATTAGAGAGTAGTCTGATCTAGCTCTGCTATGAATGAAGGACTAGCTTAGTAAACCAAGTGATGGTGGCAGCTGGTGATGGGGTATCTGGATTTCCTATTTTGGAGAGCTAGATTACTCTTGATTGGGAGTCCTATGACCTTAAAAGGAGGACACCTATTCTGCCAAGAAAGTGTTCCACCAATGGCAAACACATTGTAGAACACACCTATGGTAGTTTAGCTAATATTAGTAAATGTATAGCAGAGTTATTGGGTATATATAAAGAAATTGCGCAAGGAATATCCATTCCATACATGTACATTCTGTTCAGTTTTGTCAAATGTGTATTAATTAATATATTTACACATAAACAACTGCATATATGTCAGTATTAAGTGTACCTGTGAATACAACTATATTAACCATGTATGTGTACATAGAAGTTGCTAGCCTGTTCTGTTAAGAAAGTTAAAACTGTGTTTACGTGTTAAAATATTGCTGGGAAATATGACAGGATATAAGAACATATCTTTGAATGAAATTTACCAGCAACTTTGTTGTAAGCGGGTGACGTGATATTATTCCATTGTTAAGTTTCATGATTTGTTAGTTTGATGTCTGTTACTGTCAACAAGAGTGCCTTGTGATTTAGCGTTCATGTTTAGGTAACTTTTCATAGGACAAAAATTTTACTGAGTGATGCGAAGTAAAAACTTTCCCTACAAATGTTTGACCCATGAAGCCCAAGCACCTAATCATAACCTACTAATGTCCATAAATATTGTCCACTGGATTTTTGGTCTTATTATTATTTTTTAAACCTCAGAAAAGTGCAAAATTGACACTAATCATATAAATAAACCTAACACCTATTTTATATGGATATTGACATCTGTCATTAAAGATTAAAATACAGTTTGCTATATTTCCAATATTAATTTCAAGCAGCATGTCACCTCTCAAGCCTCATTACCTTTGCCAAAGAGACAAAGAACAGCCAACTTGCCTTTAAATATGCATGGCTATATGGCAACTTATTAATCGGTCAACAGGTAGAAAAACAAGTGGCTCAGCAGTGCCCTCTACCGTTGTGATCATGTGACGATAACAAGCAGCCATGATGACAAGGCAAAAGGGGCAGATAATTACATTGGAAAGATAGAAAACCGTATTGTACTTCTTTCTTGAGTCATTTATTTAATGTCAAAAATTGGGATTTTGGCTACTGAAGTAAGAAATCTTAGTTTGGGATTAACGAAAGGTCTTCATGAAAAAATATGACCAAAAATGGAGTGGATATTATGAATACGAATACAAACTTGAGTAGTAAAGTAAATAACAACAAAACTCATAAAGTATCATTTAATTTGCATGAGAAATTAGCTTTGCAGAGTGACATTTTCTATGATGAAGTTTTTACTGCAGTCAGTAGATTCTGATTGAATAGGAAATTCATGAAGTGAATAACAGTTTCTCATGTTTCCAATATCAGTGTACCTTCTGACGCTATGCACAGAATTACACTTTTTGTCATAGGAATATTTATAGGAATATTTATAGTTTATGTTTGATGACACGTGTATGTTGATGTGATGTATCCAAACTCTGTACAGTAGATGACAATGTTTCCAATGCATAATAAACTATTGTTAAACAAACATGGTGTATGCTGATTAATTCAACTATAACCTCCCACTTACATACACTACTCACAAAAAGTAAAGGATATTTGACTTGTGGGCAGATTTTGAAAAAAATATAATAAAATTGAAGAAATAGGTAGACCTTGAAAGTAATTCATTTTAGAAAAATCTACCAACAGTATTTGCAGATTAACTTTATCAATACTAAATTTAACAATAATAATGGCTACCCCACTCGTACGAAAATATCATTATCTCAGGAACATGTCATGTGTCCCAAAGCATTAAACGAATCTTCACAATGATGTCTTTGTTCACCGAACTATTTACAGTCTGAGACTGGTTTGGTGTTCGAGTGCACTCTACCTGTCAGTGACAGGTTATTCAAAGGTCATTTTGGTCACAGGTGCAGAGCGATGACCTTCAACATTACATCCCAGCTGATCCAATAGATCGTTTATATAGAATTAAAGTCAGTGAAGAGTGTAGGCCACTCAATTTAAGGTATTCCTGCCTCCTACAGACATGAAGCGAGGATGCAAACTTGATGACCTGGTGAATTTTTATCCATTGGAGATGAAGTTGTCCTTGTGCTTCTCTAATGAAGGTTTGATGACTAGATCAATGCTGTTGTTGAGGTTGTATGAGCTTTTTGCAGTACCAATAACAAGACTTGGTTAAGTTTGACACTAATCTGACACACCTGCCCATATGACATCACAACTATCCCCAAATGACAGTAGTAACATGAGCATAGTGTTCCCCTACAAGACTCCAATTTCTGCTAGTTGGTTCATTTTAAGACAGTGACATTTAATAATAATAATTTATTTTCCCTTATGTGTAAGAGCACAACAATAGTAAAGAATGATTTTAAAAATAATTTTGAAAAACATAAAAAGAATTAAGTAAGCATAGATGAAAAAGAACATATAAGACATACTGGCTATATCATAGTATCACAGCGTTGAGTATAACTCGAAATCAGGCATCAGTAACAGTTTTAACAGATCTTTGTTTTGAGGCATAAAGTCACTCAACAACATTTTGCAACTATAACCAAGCCGTTGACAGAGGGTGCTTTTCTATCTTTCATACATTTGTTATAATTGTTAAAATAGGATTCATCTTTAGAGCCAGGAGGAATGGACACACAAGTGACTAATGACCTTCTTATCTCCATTTAGAGATAAATTTGTATATCTCGATGATTGGTATTATTTTCACTATATAAGATACCAAAGCCATATTGTGATTTACTCCCATCTATTTATTACACATAATAATTAAATTGTGATTTTAATAGTATCTCACAACTCCTTTAGAGTGGCTTTACTGTGTAAATTCTTAGCGTCATTAAAGGTAAAGCCAGGCTTTATTTCAAAGTTAACTGACATTCTAAGACCTGACTTCATAGAGATGAGATGTACAGTACTGATCTTATAGAGATTTTAATGACACTTTACAAGGATACATGTTACAAGGTTTGTGGCCTTCGGCAAACCACTCAGACCTTACTGCCACTGTCCACCCAGCAGATGAGTGGGTGCCTGAATCGAGAAGACTATGATGGATCAAGAAAGATGGATGGATCCAGAAAGATGTAGATGAAGAATGATGGACCAAGAAAGATGGAACTGCAACCCAGCACCTGAGCTTACTGTGTGTAACTGCTGCATACTCCCCAGGGAACTGAGATGGCGAGCCAGGGGAGCCACCACATACAACTATATATCTTTAAAAATATCGTCAATTTCAGTTACACTTCATTGTAAAGTGCCATTGAATGTGCAGACTGCATACATGTGAGTGCTTAATAAATGTCACAAAAATAATAATATAATAATAACAAGGTTTAATCATAGTTTAATCATCAGTTGACACAAGGATAAATTTGGAGACAATTTATGTTACATGGTTTAATCATCAGTTGACAAAAGGTTAGTTTACTCCAATTGTATTTACTTATTCTTATTGTATGATATTATACACTTTAATATGTCACATTAGTTTATTATGCAAACACCATGATTTAAATGTCAAGTTATTATTGTATATGTATGCTAATATAGTTTTAAGCAATACTATAGCTAGTTAGTAAAATTATATTGATCAACAAAATTTGGGTTTGCACACCAGTTGTTACTAGTAGTTAACCTTTGTATGCAGTGGAGGGTTAGGGATATTCTTTGTGTCCCAACAGGTTTTTGTGAGTTTTCATATCGCATACCTTTTGCCATTTAATTTTATATATTTGATGTCATTTATTGGTAATTGCTCTGTAATGCAAAAGATTTATATGTGGTTTGTTTTTTGGTATTTAAGATTCACCAATCACATGGTCAGCCTTAAATAGCCTGCAGCGTGAATAAATGTGGTTCAAAACTCTTCCGAGTGACCGTCCCTGCATGCAACAGACCCGGAGCCGGAAATCTGGACATCCCCTGACCAATGAGCTTGTACATGTATTTGTCCAGCCCTAAAGTCTGGAGGACATCAAGATAAATCATCATCTTAAAAGATTACTATTGAATCCAAAGTGGACAATTAAAACTTAAGCAATTATTAGTTGAACAACATGAAGTCTTTCCCTGCAGAAAAAGTTTTATTTCTTACATTTTTGCGTCAATTAAAACCCAATATTGTATTGGATAACCACCAAATAATTGTTTGAAATTGATTTGTTAACGTTTCAGTTGAGCTACTTTTTGGGTACACACACTACCAATTAATCCGTTTTTGAAGTGTTGGGCAAGTCGTGACATGCATTTGTGGTGCATTGGGATTCTACAAGACTAGTACAGGGTGTGGCCTAAAAACTTGCACTGGCATCTCCTCTTTCGGGATAGCTGTAGGTCATATGTTGATGAGGTCTTTTAACGTTTTGCCACATTTAGTCAGAGGTATAAGCAATTGGTCATTTGTGATATTTTTTATCTTATGATGTCAGAAAATATCAGTGTCTGAATTATTGAGAGGGTGCATGCTGCATGACTGAGTGATACATATCACAGGAGTCAGATTTTATTTTGCTTGCGCATGGTGTCCCTAGTTGCAGAAACGTTTACCAATAAGAGATTTCCTAATTACACTTCTGAAGCCACAGAAAATATAATATTTGCACAAAGTCCTCCTTCAGTGTTTTTTATACGTGCATATATATATACTAGCTTAATTAAGCTTCCTATCGGGAGCCTAAATAAGCTTTGATCAGGCCTCTGTGTCGAGCATATAGATTAAAGAGCCTCATGAAATACAACATTCCTTGTGTGCCTATTTTGACAAAGAACAGCCAACTTTTTGGCAGACCCTACTCTTGAAAGACCCACATACAGTTGTCCATGAGTAAATGGTGGGGTGCTGAGGTCAAGACCAACTTTCTCAAAGGTCTGGCCCTGACTTTTGTTTATAGTCATTGAAAAAGATACAGCAACAGGAAACTGCAGTCGCTTGAACTGGAATGGTAATGTATTGGACTCATTGGAGATTATTGGTATTCGAGGTATCATCATCAACTCATTCTTGTATGGTCCCGTGGAGATCTCTGCCTCAACGATATTTGGCTTAAGTCTCTTGATAATACATCGGGTTTTTTTTTTATTCAAGGTGGATCCAGGCTTCTGAGAATCATGTTCGGGGTTCCTTCTTTCAGTTCTAGGGTGTGGTGTGGCATGCCAGGCACTCACAGAGTGTTCAGGTACTCCACTGGTAAATGCACCTGTTGATAAAAATACACATACTAATGTATTATTTGATTTAACCAGCGTTATATAAATAAATTGGGATTTTAAGAGAATAAGAGAAAAAGTACCTGTTGAATGTCATCCATGGCTGAATCTACTGACTTGTAGACGTGCACATCTCCAGAAAGAGAATTTAGAAGGCTCTAATTGATGTTGTCAACATTACAGTTAAGAGGAGCTAAGATGCATCGTTCTGCCAGCCAGGAATGGTCTTTTGCATTGTCTTCAATGTTGGGGTACACAGAAGTCTTAAGCTCATCCAAAGTGGTGCACATTGTATTCACAACAGTATTGTCTTAAGCAACTGACTGTTCATCATCTATGTCAGGATATTGGCCATTACCAACATTTCGTAGTGTGGTTATAGAAGTGTTCAGCATCTTGATCACCATGCATGAGAGCTCTCATATTGGTGTGAAGATGTACCACTTGTACTTGATACCAGAGAGATGTCGTGATGGATGCATTGACAATGTTGGATCTTGTGCCTCCAGGGATCACTGGTAAGATCTGTCTGAAATCACCACACATAAGAACAGGTATTCCTTCCATAGGTGCATCTTTGTCTCGGTTTCTTGGGCTCTCTGTAATCGCTTCTTTTTTGGCACTCCTTGAGAAAGACCGTTTCCTTTTTGGTGGCATTTGATCATCTGAAAAATGATTTGGATTGTTTTATTTAAGTGAATTATTCGTATTTTCACAGAATTTTGTATTTGTGTACATCACATACTGTATCACAAAACTATTGGGAAGGGCCCCCCCCCCTTCTCAGAATAATAGTAATTTTACAAATTAAAATGATTTGGATTGTTTTATTTTTTTTAAGTGAATTATTCGGACAATTTTGTAATTGTGTACATCACATACTGTATCAAAATTATCGGGAAGTGCCCCGCCCTTCTCAGAATAATAGTAATTTTAAAATTAAAATGATTTGGATTGTTTTATTTAAGTGAATTATTCGTATTTGCGGACAATTTTGTAATTGTGTACATCACATACTGTATCACAAAATTATTCAGCCCCTCCCCTTTTACATGTAACTCAAATTTTGGATCTGCATATTCAACAGTAAAATAGCAATCCGGAGCTTAAATGGCTCTGTATCAATAAATTGGAAGAACAGTTGAGTAATTTCTACCAAACTAAATTGATTTGGATTGAGATTTGTAGATTATTCGGTATACTTACTTCAAAATAATAGCAGACGAAATACTTGCAGACGAAACTTTAGCAGACGACAAAATTTGTCCTAAAATGATAGATGGCAGCAGTGATCGTGTTGTAGGTAGGTAGTGTTATTGCTTAACGCCTCATCAGCACCTGAGTGGGCTATGTAGAGGCTCTTTAGGGCAAGATTGACCATCTATAGTTGGTAGTAGAAACAGAAGCATGTAAAAAATCAATAATTGTCTGCGATGGATAGCTGGAGCAGCTTGTGCAATGCGCACTGTCCTGTTTTAGCCACTGGGGATAGAGGACTTCACCCCAAGTGTTTCCACCCTCGCCGCGTGGAGGCCCAGGACCTTCGAGGGCTGTGATCGTGTTGTCAATCAACAGAGGGCGCCCATGCGGGGCACAACTGGATCAAGTGCCATATAAACAAAACATTGTGGTGGTGGTGGATTAGGGCTTTATGTCCTGTATTTCTGCACCTGATGGGCTAATTAGGACAGGTAGGGACCATGGCAATGAGACGACGGATGAAACAGCCATCCAATATAAACAAAACATGCTGACTTAAAAAGTATGAAAAAGTTGTCAAAAACTATTAAAAAAAGTGATTAGGACAGAATTCAGGCGGGCAGGACAGAGTGAAGTGAATACTCGAAGGTACTGTGAAGAAAAAATAGGATATTCTGGGGTGTTTGTTCGTTTAAATTGCCGAGTGGGTGGGTGATTAGGGCTTTACGTCCTGTATTTCTGCACCAGTTGGGCTAAGTAGGACAGGCAGAGACCATGGCAATGAGATGAAGGATGAAACAGCCATCCAACTTAGGCTCGACCAGGAATCGAACCCGGGACCCAGCGGTTGGAAGCCCAGAGCGCTACCTCTGAGCTAGGCCCTTGCCCCCAAGTTTAAATTGCCGAAAACATGGACAAACAGACGCAACGATATATATATATATATATATATATATTATGGTATTAAATTATTAGTAGGTTGGTTCAAGCTTTGATCCAGCAAGGTCATAAAATTCAAACTGAGAAATATAATGGCATTTCAGAGGGACTATTTGAATCTCTAATTAATCGGGAAATAATCACTTGATTTCCAGGAGGATGGACCAGTTAATTAGACCCTGAGGTGAAAATTACCCTAAGGTGTGATAAGTGTGCATGTGCTATATTTAGATCCATATTATCTATCATTCTTGAGGAATATATTCATAAAGATAATGTAGGACTATTATTACTTTCATGTGTATGATTGCATGCAATCACTGTCAATTGAAGTAATAACAAAAGAGGTAGCAGTACCGTACCTGCTAGTGCAAGTTTTTATGCTGCACCCTGTAGTAGCTCTAGTGATTTGAGATTGATGATGTGTTAACCACCAAGGGGTCATTTATGTCAGGATTAGTAAGAGGAGAGCATAGTTCGAGAATAACCATATAGGGCACAAGTCAGGCAATTACCTGTAGGAGCATATAACAAGACGGGTAAAGAACATGGAAGGTAGACTCAGAAGGTAGACAGCAACAGGGTCTACCTTTGGAAAAAGGTCATTATTGAGTCAGCCATATGAAATCTAGATCTGACGGTGGCAAGGAGCCTTGACTGTGGAACACATTTTTGTGAAATGTGCTCGCCTTGCCAATGTCAGATTTAGATTTCATATGGCTGACTCCATGAATGACCTTTTTCTAAGAGATCTTCTGTTAGAAAACTAATTAAGTACAGAACTGAAGGGAAAGAAAAACCTTGCCGAGAGAAGTTCAGCCGGTGTACGGCTCGATGTAGTGCTGTTCTAATGGAGTCGTTGTACTTTTTCATCCCTGACTTTCACTGTGAATGGCGTCGCTTGGTAGACGGATGGATGCCGTCGTCCAACCACATGATGACTGGTTGTGCAGTGACAGCGTCGGTTTGGCGTGCAAAACCTTTGTGTGTGTGAAACGAGATGCACTTCTCTGGAACACACAACTGCCTCATGTGAGTGTTGTATGGATTCATTTGGGAATTGTATTCTTCAATCGAGCAAGTGATGTTCTTGGTGCGATGTAGAATTGATGTTATGACCACCATTGATCTTCGCAGCAGTCTCAACTTCGACGTGGCTGTGTCCACGGGCTAAATCATTAGTTCTGCGCTCGACAATGACTATTTCAAATCGTGAAGCTTGGAAAAGTAAGTCTTCTTCATGGAGTTGTGCGCTATTGAGTCCCAAAACTCCCAACAAATCCTGTTACAAACGTGGTATGCTAATGACGGCGCCATGTTGTCGTGGCTGCCGATCCAATGTGCGTAACATTTGATATAAGAATGTCCAACTACAATCGCTGTAGCTTCATCCATCTTTGGGAAATAGACAGGTGAGCAAACTTGTGCAATCTGAGCGATGGTACAATGCTGACAAACTATTTGTGATATTATTGTGAATACACCGAACATATTTAAACGAGCAAAACCAACCAAACTACCAGAAAAAATAGCTGGGGAACATACTCATCGCATTGTAGATTGGGTGATTCACACCATGCAGCCATTTTCAGCAGTATATCATCCAAAATCGATGTAGGTACTTTTGTTATTCTTTTTTTTTTTTAGATAATAAAATCTTAATTTAACTTTTTTTTTTCAGAGGTTTAATTTACGGATTTGAACCGAGATATTAACCTCCATCGCGCCAAATACTTTCAGAACAATTGAACAATGAGCAAGAAAGATTGATGGATGAATTAAAGACAGTTGCATATGTTGGGATGACAGCTGATGGATGGACAAGCAGAGCAACAGAGCCATACTTGACTCTTACCATTCATTACATTAGTAACTGGAAGCTCCTTACCAAGGTTATCGAGACACCAAAAATCTATGGACACCATGAACTGGACACATATTGTAAATTTTGGGGTCTCCAACAGAAAGTTGTTGCCATCACTGTCGACAATGCAGCTAATATGACCAAAGCAGTCATTATGTCAGCCATACCACTGAAGATTCCATGTTATGCACACAATAGCCCTGGCTTCGCATAAAGCTGATGATTTTGCACATCGCGCTTAAGCTAAGATACGGCCAACAATAGCTTTCTTTCACCGCAGCCATGTAGGCGCCCAAGTTATAAACGAAAAACAAATTGCACTCAATTTTCCACAGCATGCCTTAATCCAAGATGTGAAGACAAGATGGAATTCTACTTTCATCATGGTGGACAGGTACCTGGAACACAGGGTGTCAATACTGGCTGCTCTTGCTGGTGATTGAATTGGAAAGGAATCAAAGAGTTTATCAGCGGATCGGACTGATGCAGATGCTCTGGTGTTAGAAACCTGCATTGGAAGTAATGAGGCCCATGTACCAAGTCACTGTAGTCGTGTCTAGTGAAAAAATTCCAACACTGGATCTTGTTCTGCCCTTACTTGAACAGCTGAAAACAAAAACTTCAGGAGACCCCCTCAGACAGTGCTTTTGGTAGAGGATCAAAGCAAGCAGTTCTGTCAAACATAAAGATCAGGTACATGTTTTGAAATATGCTGTCAAATTAATAGGCCGCAGGAGCGGCCCCGTAGGGGCCGCCCGTAGGGCTTTTATGACTACAGATTGGCCAAAAACAAAATCTACTGTCATGCTATTCTCAGATGACCGGATCGGAACTATGTTGTCCTAGATATTCTGCGCGGCCATGATGCGCACAAAATAATAATGACCTACTTAGCTCAACTTACACAAAAATCGTTCTTTACTTAGGATTTTCCTGACAAACTTGAAGAAACTCACGTTAGAACTCCATTAATGACCATTTCTGGACAAGCAGTAGAACTATGGTTTTGAATGTTTCATGGGACTGGATGGGAGCCATGTCCATTGCCATGAGGCTTGTCAACTAAATGAACGTTCGACCAATCAGAGTAGAGCTTATTTCTTTGCAAGGCCATTTTGCAAGGCAACAAGCTCTAACAGACTCTGTGATTGGCTGTGGTGCTTAGGCCTTAGAAATTAATGCATAAGGCCTCATTGTTCATCAGTAAGACTACGCAAGCAACGAGCAGAAGGGAATGAAATAAAGTTTAATTGCAGAAGGAAATATGAACTAACAGTAATGCAAACAACACCAACCTGCAGTCCATTGATAAGATATCAGTTAAGAAAGAGGAGGCCGTTATTTTCGGGAAAAGCCCTAAAATAGCACCAGCCTATAAATAGATGTGGGCGTGGCCTAATGCAAGCACGTTCTTTTGTTTACAAACCAATCTGTGTGTTGACAACTCGGTTTTGACAGCTTGCTGATAACCCGATTTTGACAGCTGATTTGAGGGGAAAAAAACTGTATCTACAGTCAAATAGAAAGAGTTAGGTGCAGTCGATTTCTCCTGATAGTGTGACATGATAGTTGCTTGTTCAATTTGATATTTAAGCAAAAACTAACTCAGAGCATCTGACACATCTGTGTCACTGAGTAGACTATGTACAGTGCATTACTGCCATTGGTTTTTTGTAATACTATAACAATACTAATAGTGTTATGTCATAGTAGTTTTTTCACGTTTTAAATCACATTCTGAACTGTTTAGAAAATTTGGAAAATGCTCCGTTTCCATAGCATGTAAATCTCATACAATTTCACTAATCAGTTCAGTTGGATAAGGGTTGTGATTCCTTAGAAATTTGAAAATGCTGTTTCATAACAATTTAGAGTATGACGAAACCTTACACAATTTTATATTGAGAATTGTTCAGGAAAATTTTGTCGAGCAACAACATTTTGCTGCACAAGTTATCATAATCCATGACAAAACTTTACTCCAATCCAGCATTACAACAACCATTTCATTCAGTTTGGTATTAACATTAAACTGTTTCATTATGACTTCTCAGGGGGTCTAGTCAAGTGGTCCGCCCGACAACTGGTCCTCTGACCAACTCGCCCGCCTGTACAGCTGGTCCGCCGGTCAGGTCAACTGGCCCGCCAGAAAGTCAACTGGCCCGCCAGAAAAGTCATCTGGTCCGCCACAAAAATTTGGAAAAAAAGAGGATTTTTTTCGGAAATTACTAGGAACTTTAAATTTTGAAAATCGGATTATAAATGACCAAGTTATGCTTGATTAATGACGCAGAAGGTTACTCCCTTCATATTGGCTGGGGAGGCCGTTTCGGTGACGTGTTAATGGCGGACCGCTTGCCCTGCTAGAGGGGACGGGGCGTGCGACGGCCGTACTTGCACCCCCGCGAAGCCACTCGCGCCGACGGGCTGCTTCTCGGCGGACGGATTGACTTTTGAGTTGGTTGGGCGGCGGACGGGCCGTCGGACAACGAAAATGTCGGCGGGCGAGTAGGTTTCGACGGCGGGCCAGTAAGTTTCGACCGGCGGACCAGTCGTCCTCGGCATCAGGCCAGTCGGTCTCACGGCGGGCCAGTCGGTTGCGGACCAGTTGTCGGGCGGACCACTTGACTATACTCCCTTCTTAGTACCAGTACCTGTTATTGGTTTGGTATTGTAAATCACTACAAAAGTGGGTTTTTTTCTACTTGCATTTAATTGGTAAAACTGATGTCAGTCATCTCCCTATTTGTTCCTTAACACTTATTACCTAAAGGCTTCATTGAATTATCAGTGGTCCTTACCAAATATTGACTACTGTACAATGTTAACAGTGAATTTGATTTGCTCTCACATACTATGCTGCTATGGCAGGTTAACTTTGTGAACTATTACTCATTCTAGATACCACTGTTTTACATGGATCATAACAGACTCCCATGGCCGTGGGTTGGCAGAATATGTTGACCAAAAAATTTAGTTGATGTTTGTATAGCAATCCAATGTAGAGCAAAATTGGAAGATTTGTTTTAAGTGATATGTAATGAAATAGTCACAATTCAAACAAAATCTAAAATTGATATTATCATTGCATTTGGTATAAAATAATTCAATTTAATTTGCCACCATTCTGTCATCCTCACTCAGAAAATTTTACCAACAGAAACAGCTTTTTAATCTAGTGGATAACATCAATGACTTCAATACAACATTCAACACCAGTACGACTGAATCAAAATTTCAAAGAATTAGGAGGGGCCAAAAACTATTAAATTGGCAAAAGATTCTTACAATCATTTGGTTGATGGGTGTTGCTTAAATATGTTTGGCTTTTTAAATGTCAAATTTCAAAATTTGAATAAATCACTTCAGTGAAATTGACCGCGACAGTGATGCTAATGAAACATCATGGGATTTTAAACATACAACAGATTATCTTACTAAGTCATTCTTTGTCAATGGTAAATATGCATTTTTCTGGATTTTGTTTAGACACTGAAATTTAATGTCACAAATTTTCATGCTATTTCCAATAAATGGCATGTGTTATGACAGTCGCTAACCATGTAGACCAAAATTGCTACTTAGGACATAGTTAGGTATTTTCTGAAAACTGTTTGGTACAATAAATTTAAATACGTCTGAATTTCAGTCTTAAATACTTTTCTGGTGTGACATGACAGTCGCTATCCAAACTAGTACCACAAATTAATTAATCAACCTTGCAAACATTATTTATTTATGTGGACTATATAACTATAACATTCACTTAAAGATAATATATGATAAACCTGAATATATTATCTTTAATATAAATATATTGTCTTTAGGTATATTTGATATCTATCTATATAAATACACAATTCATTGCATCAACAAAATGCAATTTAATTTAATTTTGTTATATAGAAGAACCCTTAAGTCAGGGGCAGATCCAAAATTGTTTGCAGTGTTCCCTCTAATTTCTTATGAACAGTGATGTATTAGGCCAAGAAGGGGAGGGGGGCTAAGAACCCCCTAATTCAGTTACTGGACTAAGAATCCCCACTAAACCCCCCCCCCCCCCACCCCACCTTTGAATCTGCTACAGCTCTTAAGGGTATAAAAATATATGCCATGGTACATGTACATGACACAGGACTATCCCTGCGGCCCCTCATGCACATTGCATTATCATATTAACATATTTGTTGTGTGATTTATATCTCCTCCATTATTATCCAGTGTTGTCTTTTGTGGTCTTCAGATACAACAATGAAGAACTGCTTGAATTTTTGGAGATTGCAACTCTCCTTGATGCCAAAACCAAAACCAACTCTGTATCATCCCGAGACCCGTAGGGTATTTATCCCATGAATTCTTTTTTAAAGCTACAAATTGAAAATCATTGGAAACATTTTACCAATAATAACATAGATTTTACACAATTTCCTTCATTTCAACATGCTACTATGGCTTAAGTAAATTATCTTTTGCTTAATGCTTTATATGATGATAACACATTACTTGAAATAACTTTCCCCTACAATTTGGTAAATATTGATGAACCGAACTCAGGTAATAACTGTCAAGAGCAGCCTACAAATTCAGATTTACAACTGTAGCTGAGGCTATATTTAGCACAGCAGGCCTATGACATCACTGATGACGTCACAAAAACGTCTGGAAAGAATTCCTTTCGCCATGCAACACATTTCATTGTTCAGTTAACTGCATAGGGCAGAACATTATGAGAACTTAATACGTCACAATTCTAGTTTACTAAAAGCAACTGTCGGAGCCAGAATGACACTTTTATGCACTTAATGACTTCCTACTGATCAGAGGTGCAGGAAATCTTATTTGTAAGATTCACAAGATATTACACTTGAGAGTGGTGATTTTGATGTGGATCAACATATGGCAGCCTTGAAATCACTTCAACAACAAATCACAAGGTATTTGCACACCAAGTAATGTTATTTAGTTATAAATTACTGAAAGAAAATTTATTTGTGTAAGTTTAGGACACTGAAAATTCATAAGAATTCCATTTGTGCACAAAATACTGTTTGAGCTGGTGACGTTCATGACACTGCTGAAGATCCAAATTTGTCAATGTTTTGAAATTAAAACAATGCAGAATGCTTTGATTTCATTGGTCACTTCAATTTGGAGGTGTGTCCCAGATATTGTTGCTGATTGGTTGAAATTGATATCATCCCTGTTTCTTGCTCATTGGTTAAACATTTAAAAAGCTGTATCATCCCTGCAGTTCTTGTCTATGATTGGCTGAATCTTGTATCGTCCCTCGAAAAGCCTTATCTTCCCTCCATGACTTTGATATCATCCCTCTGAGATCAATATCACCCAGGGAAAAACACCAGTATCAGGTAAAAAACATGCTCAGTCATGGGATAAAATACTGTATGAGTATAGGGTACTATCGAGGATCCTTTAAATTATTTGATTTTAATAAATATTCAGGAGCTGGAGGGCAATGAGGTCATCAATGTTGAACAGGACCAGCCATCACAAGAAAACAAAAAAAAAAGGTGATAGTAAATGTCCAAGCCGGACATTAAAAATTTTGACAGGTCTTGGCATTTACTATTTTGAAGTACACTTTGAATCAACAGTGATTAAATGTATATATGTGCCTTTTGATTCCAGAAATGTTTTCTTGAGGAACTGCTCGGAGAAACTGGACAGTCTGGCAGTGATGCAACTTGTGAAGATGATAGACCTGAAGTTGCAGTTATGTCCGATATCAAAACATAGAGAGCCATGAAATTCCCTGTGGATGGTGAACCATTTGTTTTCTGGATGAAACAACAAAGCAACTTGCCAGTTAAGCATGTAAAGCCCCTGTCACACATAGCCGGTTTTCCCGTAGTGAATCCGTAGTATTACATAACGGTGACGTAACGCGCTTCCCGGCTCCAACCCGTGGATACCCGGCGATACCCATCGAGTCACTCCTGGGAGCATTGCGTCACTGTGTGTGTGTGTGTGATTAGGGCTTTACGTCCTGTATTTCTGCACCTGGTGGGCTAATTAGGACAGGCAGGGACCATGGCAGTGAGATGAAGGATGAAACAGCCATCCAACTTAGACTCGACCGGGAATCGAACCCGGGATCCAGCGGTTGGAAGCCCAGAGCGCTACCTCTGAGCTAGGCCCCCACCCCGCATTGCGTCACTACCAATTAGTTTAAGCGTATTGGATCAACACCGATGAGTCTCAATTTAGAGCCGTCGACTTAACCCTGGCACTGGGCCAACTCAACGGATTCCTTATGGGAGCCGTTGAGTCACCCGTCCTACTCGTCGACTTACCCCTAGTACCCCTCAACAAGCCGTTGGGTTAACTACGGGTAAAATTAGGCACGGATAACTCGCTTCCACGGGTAATCCGCCGACTTCCACGGGTAATCCGCCGACTTCCACGGGTAATCTGCCGACTTTTTGGACACCCAGGAGTTTGCATACATGGCAGGAGTGACTCGACAGGTATCGCCGGGTATCCACGGGTAGCTGTCGGGTTGGAGCCGGGAAGCGCGTTGCGTAACCGTTACGCATACTACGGGTTCATCACGGCAAAACTTGCTATGTGAGATTGGGGCTTAAGCGCTTCGCCATTTGAACTAGCGCCGCTGCTCCAAAACAACAGTCGGAGTCATATTTTGACCATCATTCAACAGATAAAATTGTCAGATCTCTGAGAAACTTCGAATTTTTTTGATTAGACCAGTATTAACGATTGCAGATAAAAAAAAACGCCACGTGAAGTCAGTTGTCTGTTCAGTCCGCAGATACAATCTGTTGTCTAAGGGTAACGTCAATAAAGCAACGTCGTCACTTCGGTAAAACAACTGGCCAAAACCAAATAATAAATCATTTTCTATCCAAGTCTAATATAAAAATTAATTATGACAAGAAATATTTAACAACTGGTTTGTAAATCTCCTTCGTAAGATCTATTAATCTTAAAATGACAGGGAAAGTTTTGAAGTGAAGACGTTGTATTGCAGTTTTGTGACGTCATGCAGTGATCTGATTGGTTGATAGATGATAATTAATATTCAAGAGTATTTTTATGCCTCATGCCATGGAGCAATGTTCAGCAAAATAGACACAAGATAAAGAAATTGTGGGATATAAATAAAACCCAAGTGGATATGTAGTATATTTTATATTCCCTCACTTGTGGACAGACTGTCTTCAGAATTCCTGGCCAATCTATCCACTCGTGGGGAATATAAAAATATACCACATAACCATTGGGTCTTATTATACAACTGTGCAATATACAAACTTTTATGTTATAAACAATTCATACATCCTAAGTTTGCTGGTATGGTCTATATATTTTCATAATCTTTGGAGCAGCTCTCTCTGCTCTGGAGTTAAGTTTCCAAGTCTACGAAATTGGCTGTAATAGTCCTTGAACAGGAGCAGTCCTGGTGTAGAGCAAAGCTACACAGAATCTAGTTAACACTTGGTAAAGACTTGTCAGGAGGAAATACTATATAATATACAAAATATATTCAGAATGCTGCCATTTTTATGGTGCATTATTTTATGGGACTTTTCAGAGCGTTAAGTCCGATTTTTTTCCACTGCATACATCAACTGTCCCAGAAGATATATTGCACTTCCAATGAACTGATTCTAATCAGAAAATTGAGTATGGCAAAGGTTTCTAAAATTTTAGTGGACAATGTTTTATAGAACAATAGGTGCCTCTGGCTCTTCAGGGGTAATCATTAGCTTCCACAATTATGGGAGGCAAGTTGAGAAAGCTCACCGAGAGATGCAACATTGGTATCACGGACATTCTGAAAGCAGAAAGACTGACCAGTGCCTCCATCCGTTACCGATAACTGCATTTAACTGCAGTGCAAGAGCTCAGAAATAATGACTTCCAACTTTTTCACCCAAGTAGAGAAAGGGATTCTAATTTACTTTTTTCCAACAAATAATGTTGATTATCGATTTGCCTTGGTGTATTTTTTGTAACATTTTATATTTCAATTCTTTTTAACATATGCCAAACAAATGTGCATATTCTATTACATGGCTATATATCAAGTGATTCTGAAGCATGATATTTTGTTGAATTGTTAACAACTCTAATTAAAATTCAGCTATATAAGGATAATATACCAACGTCCATGATGGCCATAAATAGCAATCATTACATAGAAATATAACATTTGATGAAATTCACATGCTATTTTTGGATAGCATTTTAATGATCTCAATAGTCAAGAGATAGTCAGATCCATGCAAGGCATAACAGGCGCTTGCCAAACGGCTGCCCATCTCACGCGTTGTGCACTTTACTTTGTAAAATTACTGGTCTTTTCAATTCTCATCTCAAGTAGCAGCAGTGGCCTATTAATTGCATTGCGAAGCAATACACATGAACATGCGAGAAAGCTGTAGTACCAATGATAGGGTCAGCCAAATGACGGCTGCCATAAGAGCCGATATACAGGCTAGCCAATTGTTCACATCATCAAGTGTCTGTGAACCTTTATACTGGCCTTTTAAGGCAACAATTAATATCATCCATAAACAATTAACAACCAGACTAATAAGACACCTGAATGTTTTAATCAGCCATACAATTACTGCTTTCTATTATTTAAGAAAAAAAGATTAGTAATTCTAACTGGCAAAGTTAAAACTCTTACAAACTTCAACAAAGCATGCCAACAGTCAATGAGGCAAATAATTAGAATAAGACCAATTTATAATACAACGAGAGAGATCTTACAATTGAAAATAAGTTTTTTTTAAATTCCAAGGCTTGTCCTGCATTATTCATTATATATACATTAACATGAATAAAATTTCACTAGTCATGGTCAGTGTTGTGTACAAAATTAAATAAAGACAAAAAGTTACATATATACACAATATAACAACTACTAAAAACATTATACAATGTATATATCTTGTAAAACATGCTATCCACAACCTTTGGGAGACTCCAATGACAAAACAAACAATGGGTACAAATATCATAACATCACAATTGGCTGCATAACAAAAAGTGCTGAGCCATCACTGATCAACTACCCTGCAGCTAATGGTGTGCCCTATTATCTGACATGAACATAAAAAGATCAAGTCATCAATCGTTTGACACTTTAACTAAGTACTATAGCATCATACAAGCACAATAACATGCTTGGTAAGTCAAGTCTTTGTTTGCAAAAAGCACAAATTTAAAGCTGAGACAAATCATTCAAAGTAGTTTGTTTCATGATTTGAGTCCCTTGCAAATTTTGACCTAAAGACGAAGTGTAAAAAGATTGATTATTTGCATTGGAAATGTCCTCAGGCACAGTGTACTCTGTTGATTTGGGATCAGACCGGTTTTGAGCAGACACGAAGGCAGAGCATTCACTGCCCTCTGGCCTCCTGATAGTCAAGCTCTGTCCATCTTGACTGACTTGAAGTACAACCGAAACCGGATGATCAGAGTCTTGCCCTTCAATCATAGGCATCTGTTGGGGAAATGACTGCTGCAGTTGTACTGAACTAAACTCAGAGGGGAGAACATTTGACACAATATCAACAGCTTGAGCCTGTTCGTCGCTTTGCGGAGCCATCATCTCTGCTGTCCGATAATTTCTGCTGATGTATGCCGCAGAAGTAGACTGCTCAAGCATTTCATCTGCTGCATCCTGCACCATTAATTCTTTGTGTGTTAGTTTCAATAAAGATGGATTGTTGTGGGTCTTCATATGAGTGCGCAAGTTATCGGCTCTGGAACATGTTTTGCTACACACGGGACAAGCAAATTTCTTCACAGCAGAGTGTACAGTTTTACGATGTTTTGTAAGTCCCCCTTTGTCAGGAAAACAATGCCCACAAAGATCACACTGGTAGGGCCTATCTCCACTATGTCTCTTCTCATGTGCCAGAAGTCGATCATTGCTTTTGAAAGATTTTGAGCAGTGTATACACCTGAATGGTGCATCAACTCTATGAACTAGATAATGAGAATGCAACGTTGCTGGTGTTTTGAATGATTTTTCACACAAATTACATTTATATTTGCGCTCTTCTCTATGCACAGCATAGTGTACATCAAGATTACTTTTGTACATAAATGTATGGCCACATATATCACAAACAAACCGTGAGCCAGCACTAGTATGACGCCGACAGTGAGCTTTCAGCAACAGCTCTGACCTGTACTTTTTGTGACACACATCACATTCAAAGCTCTTTGTTAGTTCAACATGCGTCTGTTCATGATTCCTGAGCGCTGCCCTTGATGTGAAACCTTTGCCGCAGTTAGGGCAAAGATAAGGTTTTTCTTCATTGTGCAGGCGCACATGGGACCTCAAGCTGTTTTCGTACGGAAAACTTTTCTGGCACACAGGGCACTGATATGGACGCACGTCCCCATGGATGGCTATCTCGTGACTCTTCAAGTGATTACTGGTCAGGTAAGATTTGTTACACATGCTGCATTTGTATGGTCTCTTACCCTCATGCTTTAGAATGTGAAGTTTCAAACTGTTATGGAAGCTGAAGCTCTTCTCACAAATATGACAACTGTATGGTTTAGTTGACTCATGCAAGCCTCTTTTGTGATGGTATAATGTCGACAGCGAAGTGAAAGTCTTGTTGCAAATGTTACAAGTGAAGTTACTGCTATCTTTACAGGCACAATTATGATTCCTCATCGCTTTCCTGTTGCGATAACTTTTTCCACAACCATTGCACTTCACACCCCTTGCTAGAAGGTCTCTCAGTCTAGATTTCCTTTTGTAACCATCTCCCTGTTCACTTTTTTGATCCTCTTCATCTAAACCTTCCTTTTCAGGTTTAACTTGTTCAAGACTTAAGTAATGTTCTGAAAAGACCAAATAAAGAGGATACATAAAACTTGGTCCACAGGATAACATGACACTCATTTCTGAAATATCGCAAACCTATGTCTAGTTTGACATAAAACATTATCGCAAACCTATGTCTAGTTTGACATAAAACATTTTTGTCAGACCAACATGAATCAATTCAACTTTCTTAACACACATGTATTTCAAATCTGCTGGACATATTACCAACAGACATATTTAGACATGGCATGAATTGTAGAGCAAAATGACTTACATAGCCTTTTAATCTTTAATCTTTTTTACAGAATGTTACAATGAGGACTTTTTACAGCTGTCTACTTAAATGCTAAATTAAACTGTTGTTAGTTTTCACCTTGAATTTCGCCAGCTTCTCCTATAGGCGTTCCCCGATCCTGTGACTGCGGTACAAAAGCACCACTCACTTCTGAAAATAATACCATCATTAACAAGGCCTTTAAATTTTTTAATCACTGTTACAGTCTTACAGAGCCAACTCTTACATAATCTGACATTAACTGATTAATGTAGCCTTCAAATGTAGCATTCAGTCATATTTCTTTCTCAAATGGTTCTCATATTCTTGGAAATTCCAGACTCAGTGTCAATCCAAATGAAACACCGGGAATTTAAAGTGGGTTCACCTATGTTTGCACTGATTTTTGAAGTGCACAGGAACAAATTTTACTAAGTCACTTATTGGAACTTTTCCAACCAGATGAAATTTAGAGTGACCACTGAGGACGTTTATTTTACATCTTAGCCTCATTACATTACATCTCTAATTTCTGGACAGTTTGAGTAAGACAGCAGCAAAAAAGGAATTAAATACCACTCCTTGCCCCAACTCTGCAAACATTACAATGATTACAATACAGTTCTGGTCAGTAATGATTACAATACAGTTCTGGTCAGTAAGACCATCATAGCATGTTATTGCCCCAACAAAGAAAAAAAAAGAGAGAAGATCTCAAAAAAGGAAAATACTGGAAAATTGCAAGAAGTATTGAGATACTAGTGTTTTTTGTACATTTGCTTCAGGCCAGTACAGGCACCATTCACTTACCAGTAAGTTCAGCTGCACTGACAGTTTCAAAACCCTCAGGATTTTCACCCGGTGATGCTGACAAAACCACCACTTCACTGATCTTGATAGCAATGAACTGAAATTTAGATTTTAACATTATTTAATTTTTACCGTTGTATAATTAAGAGAGACATCTAGTTATATTCCAGATAACAACCCGACTACTACCAACTGTGTATCATCATGACCATTCAGAAAGATAATAATTATTTTTAACACCTACAGATACAAGATCAAGATTAAATTTAAGACAAAAAAAAACATAGACAAGATTAATTTCTAAAACATGAGATGGTTATGGTTGGCTGATGCCATTTAATTTTGTATATATATACGATAACAATAATATGAGGGCATGTCAAGCAAAAAAAGAACAATACACGAAAGGTTGCTGCATTTTGCATGGTACTTTGACACTTAACAATTAATAAATAACTCATTAACTAACACTGCTTATAAATATATGGTGAGAGCTGTCTAATCTAGCCCTAGCAGCCCATTATGCATGTCAAGTTACTTGTTCAAAACACATCTCAAAATTGATAAAAACAACAAACATTAAAATCATGTTAGACATTAGATAAGATATATATAACTTACCTGGCCATCATCAATTTGAAACTCCAGCTGCCCCGAAACTCTGACACAATTCCAGAAAGAAATGTTTTTGTTACAAAGGGTGCCTATAAACTCAGCAAATTTGGCATTAAGGTCTGCGGACAAAACTTCGGCAGTGTGGTTGAGAGAGTCAGGTGGTTCCTTGCTGTGGCTCTGTTGGTCCATAGTTAACTGTCGAGCATTTCTCTGAAGTCATCCATTCGCTAACCATGCAAGTACCTAAATAAAATATTTGAAGGCCTGAAAAATTTTGAAGAGTGTATTACGCGATGCATGAAACCCATATAAATGCTGTTGTATTTAACATGATATATTATATATATAAAAATATATTCTTAAAAATTAAGGCCGACAGTCAACACCTATATATGATATTATTTTCAATGTAACTGAATTTCATTGTAATTTGTCATTAGTATACCTCCAATTATTGTTGATTATCAGTTATAAAGAATGCCTAATAATACACAATGATAGCCAACCCCAAACAAATGAGAAGGGCTTATATATGAAAGAAAATACAACAAAACTAAAAGAAACCAATAATAAGGTCAACAGTACCATTTATATTCTAACTAATGTGTAGCTCGATTTCACCGGTCTGAGCATCCTAGAAACCTAGGAATACAGAGAGAGAGAGTTGCCCCACACTCGACCCAGACAATCGGACAAGCATTAATTACTATTGGATTATCATGTTTATACAAACAAATTCATAACCCCCTGGGCTCCTACTACTACTACTATATTACTTAAAATGTTTACACAGATATGTATAGCCACTTATTAGCCAGAGTTCAATAAACCACTGGCACATGCAAATATCTGTTTTTATTTCTTATTATTATGATTTTTGTACAAGAATCATTTAAAAATTTGTATACGGCACCCAGATGTGTCTGAGAAGTGTCACCTGTCTAACGTAACTTCTGACAAGCTTGTACAAGCTTGGAACTCTAGTCCAATGCAGTTCTGGCACAACCAGGTCAATTTCGCCATAACAACCAGGACCGATTTTCTGACAAATTATATACATACATTCATGTAGTAACATGTAGTACATATGTAAAAGACTTTTGGATTAACCTTATGAGCATTTTAATTTTATACAGTCATGATCTTTAATTATCGTTGAGATAATCATTCTCACCTCAAGTGGTGAAATCTGTGCAGTGTCTCAGGGAGGTGCCTGGGATCAACCCGGGTCCTGTGCACAAAATGTGAGCATATGACCATTAGACCAAAGAGTAACTCTTTCATCCCAGGGCCAACACTGCTACACTAAAGCTGCATGGAGGCCGGGGCTGTGCAGTGAGAGCGCAGCACACGCGGGCGTGTTTGGTGTCTAAGGAGTGGAGAGTGTAAAGGTGTTAGCAGGGTGTTACCCTCTCATCAACGAGTGACTCTTTGGTGTAATGGCAATCGCTCTCGCATAGTTCCCAAGTTTTAGACATTGGTTTGCTGGTCACCCGAGTGAGGCCCAATACAGGAGTCTGAAGACTGTAGGAGGCCCCCTAGAAGTTTTAGCATCTGAGGTGCACAATAGATAAATTTAATCCCTTTAACTACCAATTAGAACCATAGTGCCAAATGAGGGTTTTTTGCTGATGCATGCTGGTCAGAGGGTTTTGGCATTAAATGCTGGTCAGACCCGCAAAATGAGGGTCACTTAGGAGCTATGCTCTCGCTTCCCAGGCGTGAGGTTCTAGATTCGATTTCAGGTCTGGGCACACTCCTCTTAGAAACATTACATCTGTGTGTATTGCAAGCAAATGTTTTTAAAATTTTTATGTATGTTTAAGGACAAATTTATCAATGATACAATTTAGTCAGGAGTCATATATATTAATGGCACTGTTGTCAGTTTTGACGTGTTGTACAGAGCTGATCATCGAACAGACTAAGCTGCAAGCGTACATTGTACTGCAGTGTATTATGACTCTATAGCTGCACAGAGGTCTGATCATTGCCTTGTCATGTTGAAATTGTTGTCAATGTTGATTCATATGATTGAATGTGATTTCATGTTTCAATTGTCTCTGTCTGATTCTTGGCATAACATTACATAGTACGTTCTGTATGTTTTAAGTTGAGAGTTCATAATCAAAGGAAGTTTGATTTGATCACTGGCAACAAATTTGACAGTGAATGAGTGACACACCTCTTTTTCCAACCCAAGCACAATTAATGGCAAATCGACCATTCTCTCCTGAACAATAATTATGGAGATCTTAGATCTATTACAAGATTTACAGCTGACGTTACTGCTTCTAATCGTAAACGTACATGCCAGATTACCTGTAAAGTGTTATTATTCACAATATTCAGTGGAATCCCTATCTGAGGTGACTGAGAACAACTTTCATGGAAGAAATCACCAATGTGTCCTATAACGAAACGGCATATTCTAAACGAACTGAAAAAAGAATCGCCCACATTGTAAAACATGATCGGGCCATTTTGTTATTTTGTGTACTTCTTACTCAGACCTAAAGACCATTTGCGCTTGCAAAATACAATGATCTTACACCAAAGTGTTAAGAATATAAGAGTCCAAAAATATATATGCCAGTGACGTTTCTACCGCAGCCGAAACGTCAGAGGCCATTTTTGACATCTAACCGGCGTCCCTTGGCAGTGTGGAGGTGCCGCTGAACTGCAGTCATGGATTTCACCGATTTCATCAGGACTATGGCACTTATTGTGTCATTTATATTGCTGGTTGTGTTCGATCGCAAAATTTGGTTGAGTGCAGATCTCATTGCTACGACGGGATTCGGCTTGGCATTCGCAATTTTGCCACGCTCCATGCTCGTGTTTCAGGTAAACACTGCTGTTTGTAGAAGTAGACTATAGTCTATACACTGTCACGGATTATAAAATGTACTCTAGTCTCTATAGCTAGATATACTGCAACTGGCATTGCTTTAATCATACTATAGGTCCAGTCATCGGTGGCCTAATAAACAGCATTATCCTCTTTGCACTTACATATGTAGCAGCGAGTGACTGCAATGGCCAAAACTGTCAAAAGAAAAGAAAAATAACTGACCATATTTACAATTATACTGTCTTAATGCAATGGTAGTGGAAATATCTATGGTGTATACTCACTCGCTGCTACATATGTAAGTGCAAATTTATCTATCTATAGTATAATGTCCAAATCAAGGTTACTAGCAGAGCAAAGTTTATATCTAGGCCTTTACATCCTTTAATTAATCCTATACAATGTATATTGGCCTACACATGTGTACTGAATTCTTTGCTAACTATTCATTAATTGCCCGGGCTGTGAAACAATTTAAAGGAAAGGAATGTGTTATTGTCTAAAACAGCCATGAATTAGGCAAACTTAATATGTAGTGACTCAATGATTCAGTATTATAGAGCAGGTGTACCTATATAGTTACATGATGGGCCTAATAAGTGATTGCCCTTCACCCTAATAAACAACTGGTCTCCAAGGCACATAACTCAAAAAACAAGTATTTTGATGTGTAGTTATGCAGTGACTGCAAAAAATTAAACTCAAGCAACTGTCAATTAAGGTTGCAAGTTTTCTCGGAATGAGGGCCTCACGGAATTAGGTACACTAACTCGATTTTCTCCAGCTGTTTCCTTTTTAAGGAGAAAAAAAAAGTTGGTGGGACAACAGGCCTCATAGCGTGTATCACCAATGGCAATGTGTTGACAGTTCAAAAAAAAAACACCAAAAAACTGATATTGTAAATCTTTTAAAATACTATGTTTTCTCCTTATCTGTTCAAAGCCGTTTTCTTGTTCCATTGCAGATTGACGGAGAACTAAATACAATGCATGACCAGCTGACTACACTGTTTGGTTTGAGTATTGCGTCTTGTGCAATATTTTTGTACTTCACAAAGGACACCAGGGATGGAACTGTACCTCTCAGCATTATGCTTTCCAGGGTGTTTGTAAGTGATAGACCAAATACATATGTCTGTTAAAGCATTATATTTTCATATATTGTTTTAAAGATTTGTACGTGATTACCAGAATGACCTCAAATATGGATGCATTTATCTGTCCCACAAAGGAAAAATTTATGCAGCTGATATGGGGTACTGGGTCAGAAGAATATAGGGAATCTAGAAACATTTATTACAAAAAACTAGAAAGATGAATTTTATTGGGACGGAATTGCCTTCAGGAAACGATGAGACTAAAATTAAACTTATGAGAACCTGGTTAACCTAAGAAGCTGATTAATGATGCATCACATAATTTGGACAAAAATAATGTTAAATTTTTTTCATCTGCTTATCAATGCATTCGCCTATTGTATTTTTGCAGTTGTGCACCACATTACTCCTTTGCCAAGTGTACACTCAGTGGGGAGCCACTCAGGGAAAAAGGGACCTCACTTGGGATGAGCAGGTACTAGTAAACAGGAAAACTTATTTTATTATGTACTATAAGGTTTTTTTAAAATTATTTGTAGTGGCAATATAAACGTTGTACATGTTCAGCAAAACTTAGCCAAAGTTGAATGCACCTAGTCAAAAAAAGGTTAACTGAACATTAAAGTAAAATTGCATAGTTATTCTGTATAAATATCGTATATATGTATGTTGCATATATGTATGTAGCATAGGCATAACCAGGACTGATTTTCTGACAAATTAATACTTAGACCATAATACATATATATGTAGCAACATGTAGTACATATGTACAAGACTTTTCAATTTATTATTCTCATCTTGGTAAAAACTGTTTTGTATATGGTTTTCACTTTTTTATGTTTTATGACAAATGTATCAATGATGATATTATTCAGTCAATAAATAATATATATGACATAATACTGTATTTGCATTCGAATAAACTAAATCTAGTGCTCCATTTAAATTTGACGTAGGCACAGTTTAGTTTTCCTTAAATACATCTAAGTGTATGAAGTCAATAACATTTTAATGAACTTACATTATATTTTGTTACTCTGTATTTGCAGCACATATCATTTGGAATGGTTGGATGTGGTCTTTGGCTTTTGGGACATGTGATTCACCTCGTGCGCAGTAACGACTTCTCATCGTATCCTCAACATCATGTTCACATCAACCATCACTTGAATGTCGATGCTCTTCTTGTGTTTGTTGTCTCATTGGGCATCATTGCTTTCCCTGACTACTGCATTCACTATCTGGTAGGTGGCATTATTTGTAAATTCAACTATACATGCAGAGTCTGTGGAGCAGAATGCAGTTCACTCAAATGAATAATCACTGATTCTTAACATGACAGTAACAATTCAAACCATTTTCCTTCACTGCTATCAGGCCGACTGAAAAAAAAAATTATGTTTCTGATTATTTTGGGTCAGTAGGTCAGGAATTTTTTTTTAAATTTATTTATTTATTTTTCTTATGAATCAAGGTTAAAAAGCAGTTGAGTGTCAAATGTCTCATTTTTTGTCAGATGCGGTAAAAAAAAATTTAGTTGGGCCTTGTGAAGTCGGTCGGAAAACGGAAACAACAAATTTTTTTCAGTTAGCCTCAAAGGTTTCAGCTACCTTTTTTATTCACTTGGATGATTTTTACACAATATATGTTAACTTTTGGACCATGATTGTCATTACAATAACATCACTAATCACTCAGGAAAAATTTTGTTTTGTACCAGATGTTGGAATTAATTCAAAACAGTTCTAAAAGGAGTGATTGTAGTTTTGGTGCACTAACTGACGATGACCTTTTCCTCTCTGTAGTACTGTAAAAACCCTCTGTAGTAAATGTTAGTCCTTCACGACTCCTTGTTGAAATTAGAAGGGTATTTCAGTGCAACATTCATAATGGGAACATATTCAGGATGTTGGAAGGGGACATCATTTCTACATTGTTGCATTTTCCAGTTTGAGGTGGCCAAGAAGGATGCAGTCCACACTCACATGATGCGATGTATTGGAGCAGCAGGAATAGGATCTGCGATAGTTTCTCTCCAGGCCCCTGGATTTTTGCATGAACATGACAAACGATTCCAGTTCTTAGCAAGGATTCTGGTTAGTTAAATTAAAAGTTGAATAGTTTAATTGGAATTTGAATCACAGCTGAACGGTTTGCATGACTACATTAACAATGTTTAACATGAAACTTTAGTTACTCATTGAGTTGAAGATCTTTGAAGATCTCAGCCGTGCAAAAAGATGCACAAGATGTAGATTTCAGTCTCATTGTAATACAAATGGTTTGCATAAAATAATATGAGCTTAATCATTCTATGGACTGGGTGGTGGGCAAATATATCAATGACTTGCCATAGTAATTTTATGGTCACAATATTGAAGTTTTGCACAATTTCAGCTAATTTCCTTTGCCTTTTTGAGTCAGTTCAGCAAAACTGAAGACTCAACTGTAGCACCCCTTATGAGATATTCGAAACAATTATTTTCCTGGTATATCCAGAAAGAGATACACAAAGGAATACAACATTAGGGCTGTTCCATTTAAAAGTGTGTTGGAGGGGGGGGGGGGCAGGACCTGAAGATTTTCAGACACCCCTCTCCCCCTACCCAACTATTTGTTTTTTTAATCCCCCCCCCTTTTTATTTAAATTAAATATTTAAGAAAATGTTGGTCCCCCTCTTTTTCTCTTTTGAGAACTTCCCATTTTCCGCTTTTTCAAAAACCTTCCTGTCTGCCCCCACCCCACACTTTTAAATGAAACAGCCCTTAGTCAAGTTAACATGGTTTAAAACACCTCAAATTCTCTTTGTCATTTTGTCATGGCACTTGTTAAAATTATTGACTGAAATGTCTTTATTTTTTTCTTCAGACTCTGTTGGGAATGATAACAGCACTATTTGGCCTCCATTTCTACTATCAAGAAATTGTCCTGAAGAAGCTGCGAGGAGTGGTCCTTGTGTGCTTGCCATTGTTACTGAATGCTTTGTTTGGTTATTTCATTGCTGGTGGAACTGCATTTTATCGATTAAGAGCAGCTGCCAAACAGAAAACTAATTAATGAATATAAACTGTGGCCTCATGTAGGGTATTGTATACATAAGTTAGTTCTCATTTAGTATTATATCATGACTGCTCGAGTATTTGCTGTAAATGTTTTTACTGCTATTGTTGGTATTCATTATGCTTCATGTAGGCATTAGTTGAGCACATTTTGCTATTATTTATCTATTTAATTAGTCGTATTTTCTAGTTTTTAGTTTCGCTGTTGTTGTATCGCTGTTTTATCTCAATGAATTCTGCTGTGCAGTATCCAATTGAATTTATTCTTCAGGGATATATTACTGAGTCCCACCACCTTGATAAACTAATGAATGCATTTGGGCACACATGATCAAGATGATTTTCAAACTTTTAAAAGCATTTTATTGTTTTATTTATAAGATATTATTATGTTTTCATGTAATTTTAAAAGCTAACATTGTAGTCTTTAAGTGTTTGCATTCTAAACACTTAAAAAAACCTTACCTGAAATCGCATCCTTGCTTTGACCATTTTTTTTTTTTTTTATATAATGACTTGTAAACAACAATGAAAGTGGTTGAAGCATGGAATCAAAAAACAATTAATTTAACAGTCGCTCAGTGAATTAGACTTGGCGATTCATCAAAAGACTCGCCTGCTGAACAGCGCAAAGGTGTTGCAACCTCTTTTTTTTCGACCAGCAAGTTTTCTCAGTGCTTAAGTGACAGAATTGTGAACTGATCATGAAATATACTTCAATGATATCAGGGAAAGTTACAGCATAAATCAAAATGTTCTGCGATTGATGACACATACCCACTGGGCTTTAACTACTTGAATGAGTTTATAAATGATAGGACTGCTTATAGTATTGTAAATTGCACACATGGCGCATGAATAGCCAACTTGTCACTTTTCATTGAGTTACTTCTATACTTCACTTGCAGACAGGCCTTGATGTGTTCAGTTATCTTATGTACGAGTCTCGACTAACTGGTTGGGGGCTGATAAGATATATCTTTACAAGGCAGAAGAAGTTCTTCTTTGGTACACAATGGGGGCATTTATATAAATTGAATGTCCTTTTTCCTGTCATGATTTCATATCTTAGGATATTGTCACATGTCTGAAAATGATATTAATGAGACCCATATTTGTAAATGTAAAATAATTTTATTGTCTGAACAATATCGAAAGTGTTACATTTTAAAAGCAGGTATTTTGAAATTTCCAAAGGTTTATTATAGGTGCCTGTAAACAATTTTTGTCTGAAACATGAAAGATTTACTGAGTTACAATTTTCTCAGGTCTTTAATTATGGGATTGATTTTTATTATCTATTTGAACAAGAAAATACAGTTTTGCATATAGTTACGCTTTAATCTTTTATCGTTGCTCTGTTTTTCTTTTGTTTCTTTACTTTTGGTACTAATGCTTTGTTTTACTTCACTTTGTATATTATGGTTTTTATATTGTTTTACCAATTTGTAAGATCACCAAAAAATTTATGCTCAGTTTAACAATGTATATAATAAGAATATACTTAATTGTGGTCTCTGCTAGCGAGTTTAATGCCAAATCAATGAAGTACAACATATTTTGTATTAATGATGCTAGGATATCTATTTGAGTGAGTATGATTACAGTAATTATCATTTTATTAAACTTCAGTGTGAAATGGAGAATCGTGGTACATCTATACGCATTGTAGCTCATTGTGTAAAATTTTCATCAGTGAGGACGGATGATTTCAGTTGTTTGGTATTATATGATATTAGTTATGTGTGAAATGAATTAAGTGAAGAGCAAGCTCATCATCATTTGTATACATAGAGTTAAGTATTGTTTGAGTATAAGCTTGTGTGTAAAATTATGATTGAATTGATTAGTTGGGAGCGTTTTGAATGTCATATTCGAATGACCAACCCAATGTCAAACCATATATTGATATCATAATTATCATGTGAAGTAAATGAAATATTATACTTACCTAAATCTGTACAGCGTTATTATTCATTGTTGGTCTCATATCAGTCTGAACATCGGACGCTCATTATGTGGCAGTGCTTTTAGCACGAAAGTCTGACCAATTTGAAATATACATGTGGCATTTGACTGAAAGTGCATCAGTCATCAGTCACTGCACCATTTCGTTTTTGAAACTCTCTTTCCCAGCACTTGGCTGTCATGAGTGGACCGTTTTGATGAGTTTGAAGTGCAGCCACTGTTTGGGGAAGCAATGGGATGTATCCAGAATAGTTAAAGAAATGAGCCACTACAGGTATGCAGATTGCTGCAAATGTCATGAGAGCCAGACGGGCGGGCAGACGTAACACTTTCATTTCCGGAGCAGAACTCTAACACTAATGCACTTACCCGAACAAAATTTTGCAAAGTAATACTCTATATAGCCTGTGGTGGTGGTGGATTAGGGCTTTACATCCTGTATTTCTGCACCTGATGGGCTAATTAGCACAGGTAGAGACCATGGCAATGAAACGAAGGATGAAATAGCCATCCAACATAGGCTCGATTGGGAATTGAACCCGGGACCAAGTGGTTGGAGGCCCAGCGTGCTACCACTGAGCTAGGCCCAAACCCCTACTCTATATAGCCTAGTGGTGCCTTTTAATAGTCACATTGATATATGTTGGCTATGTTTACAAAATTAGGAAAAAATAGAAATAAATAGTTTTTTTGTTTCTGGAGCAGAACTCTGACACTACTGCACCTACATGCTTAAAACAATGCCATAATTTGTCTAAAATAGTGTAGTGGTGCCTTTTTGAGGGTCTCATGGCTGTAAATACTATAGAATTTTCAAAATTAGGGCAAAATAGGGAAAATTCCTACTTTTTTAAACCTCCATACAAAAGACACTATTTAACTGACATGAATGAAATTGAATGAATAACATACCTAAATTATAGTATTTTCACTTTTCAATTTCATTTTGATATTCATTTCATGCTAATTACATAATAATGGAAATCAGTAAATGCTAAAAATTGTGTTAAATTGTGTTTCCGGAGCAGAACATTTTATATGTTATTACTCAATAGCTTAGCTGTGCATTTTGATAGTCACATTGACATAATTATATCAGCTGTGTTTTAAAGTATTTAGAGAAAAAAAAACTTAAAAATTCCATTTCCAGAACAGGACTCGCACACTACTGCACCTACATGATACAAAACTTAATAAGAATATGTCTAAAATTGTGTAGATACCTTTTTGGGGTTTCATGACCATTAATGACACATAATTTAAATAATAAGGAAAATATGAAAATTTGGTACTCTTTCTAACCCTTTATATTAATGACTCTATGGTCCTTACATCGGTAACCATTTTGCCAATGATATCTAGATTACAGTAACTTCACTTTTTATGCTAAAAATTGTGTTGCTTCCTTCATATTCCTTAGCATCCTATACTTAGCAATGACAGCCGTAAATGTTGTACAATTCATGTGCATATACACAAAATTATCAAATATTTGATCATAGTATTGCCATGCTCAACCCATTCAACAGTTTTTGTTTATAATTATAAATTTCATAATAATTAGTTGCATAATGATCTATATTACTTTCACTTGACTCTAATACTTATTATTGTTTTCTTCATATACACCTGTAAAGTGTTCGATTATAAATACTAATTCAAATGTCATAGATTTAATGCAAATCAGCAACCCAATAATTCAGTAACCAGTAACTGTTGAAGGGAATATGGCAATTGATAATACATAGTTCCTTCAATTGCCAGCTAAATGTAAACAGCGAGCAAAACATTTTTTGCATTAAAAATGGGTGTGTTGAGTATCATTCCATATAAAATAAAACTTTAAGATTTGTATTTATACTTTATTTATTTAAATACAATTAAATACAAACCTTAAAGGTTCATTTTGTAGGAAATTATACCCAACATCTTTATGTGGCATAAAATTGTTGTTGAATTTCATATAAATTCCTTAGGATCATTACCATAGTGTCATGTATTTATAAGTATCAAATCAAATTGTATTGAAATATATAAAGGAAACTTAACTGTAATGTTAAGGGTTGAGACTATTGTCCACCCCAGAGCACAAGAAATTCCCATTGGACTAGAATTGATTATTCAGTTTATCAGCTGTAGCTGAGCCATACACTTGCATTATATGATATACATACCATTGGATTAAGCCACCCTCTCTCTGCCAAGCTACACACTGTGTTGTCTCATCATTATATCTCAACTATATCACATGGTGGATTGTGACTCATCCATTAACTTTTTCTAGCAACTTGGATACTCTGCACTGGAATTAATGTGCATTATTACATCAAACTCACCTAGTCAACAAAATACTACAGGTACAGTGACTATTTTCTATGTTGAATATCAGTGCTAGAATTTGTGTATGTTGAATGGTTCATATCTGTTCTTAAATCTCTGATAAACTCATTTCTTTTCTTATACATTTCTTAAAGTCAAATCTACTCAGACTAACTTGCAGTATGGCCCAAAATGAAGGCTGCTGTAACGCTAACAAATATTACCCAGGTCATTTTGAGGCAAAGCCTAATAAAAAAGCCATGGTTTACTGGCTATTGTTCAGAGATTACACAAAAGCTCAAAATATTACTGACGAAAATGCCATCAAAGAATTCATTTTTACATTGGGTGATGACCCACGTATTTGGTATGATGACAATCAAGCTCTCTTTACCGATCTTGCAGCTCTCAAGAAACATTTTAAATAGACTTTTGGTAGAGCCACCACCCGAGAAGAGCACTTAAATGCCTTCGCGGAACTTGCTTATGTCCCAGGGGAACCTTTAAACTCTTATCGTAATAGGGTTCACTCCACGGCAGCAAGGGCGAGAATTACGGACCAGCGTGATGCAGATGACTCGACCGGAAATAGTTCAGTGTCATTTCAAAACAATAGGCCCAAATCACCCGGCCCACAGAGCTGTCAGTTCTGCCACAAGCCTGGTCATGACCTAGGAGCGTGTTTTAAGCTACAAAGAGCGCTTAGAGAAGGTCACATCAGTGAAGACCTGCCTTTTCATTAGGGGCCCAGGCAGCAGACACCAGACTCCCTGGACAACCCAATACCAATAATGAACCTGATCCTATCACACCTTTACCTACTTCTGCTCATTCTTACAATCATGCGCCAACTCATGTTCATTCACCCACTTCACTTTAACCTCGCCAATCAATCATTCACTTCATGTCGTCTACCCCCCTGACATTCAGGAATCAGACACAGAAAAGGTACTTTTCTCTGAACCCTGCAAATTGCAACTCAGCAAACACAATATGATAAAAGGGACACTGCCAAGTAAAGAATCCATTATCATTCTTGTGGATTCTGGAGCATCCTCATCCTTGATATGTGCCAAGACTGTCCAAGCCTCGCAATTTCTTTCGCAATTACCAAAGCGAGAAGCACCTGCACTGAAGTTCACAGTGGGCAATGGGGAACAAATTCTCACTAAGTATGCCATTAACATTCCTCTGTCCATCGCAGGTGAAGCATTTAACATTGACGTCAGAACTGTTGACACCTTAGGAGGCGTAGGCCTCATCTTACTGATTCTGGCACTGATTCATTGACCCAACTGGATGCAAAACTGGACTTCAAAAGTCACCAGTTGCACTTTAAATCTAACTCTGTAAATGTCAATGTTTGCCACGATGTCTCTATAAAACCTGGTGAGACAAAAGTCATTCAAATTAAAGGCAAACTTCCGAATTTTATGAAGAACAATGTAGCATTGATCAAGACTTGTAAATTTGCTACATATTTTGCATTTCCTCGTATGCTAGTACAATTTCACAAATGTAAAGCCAATGTTCTAGTATACAATTCTACTCAAATAATTTTAACTCTATACAAACACAAGCCATTTGCAACATTGTCTTTCAATGACCTGACAAATGTTTACACCCCAGTGGACAGCAATAAGCTATTGAGCTTATGCACGCCAGCACCACCTCCAGTGGCACGCATGGCTAACAATGTATGACCATGAGATACTTGACTGCGATATTTCAGTTGAACATTGTGTATCTCAGCACCACAGTTGAAGAAATTGCTTAATACCTATGCAAAAGCCTTCAGTCTGCATTCTGAAGCAGGCAACACAGGTATGACTAGATTTTGATCTAAATGACACGACACCATTTTACATACTCCCATTTACAGTGGCACAAGCGGAGAAACCTTTAATCGATAAATATCCCACACTTGGCTGTGTTCCTCATAGAAAACCTATTAGGAACAACCCATGTGGTATTTTTTGTGATCCACCATCCCTAATTATAATAAATTGTGTTCCACTATCCCTGATTTACATATTGAACGGACTACTTTAGGTTGATCAGTTTCACTTTCATTTTCACTTTCACACTAAAATCACAGCTTCGCCTAGACTACTATTCATGAACACAAACTAGGTTCGAAGTAAATTTGCTAACTAAAAGTTGTTCGTAGCGGTCATTGGTCATGTCTGGACGAGACTGCAGTTCAAAGCACTTTCACTTTCAGTTTGCCCATTAAATCTGGAAAAAAAAATTCCTATTGGAATCGCCACTTCGCCACTCGTGAGTTCCTCCGCCAGACATCTCACTCATGGGTTTCATTGAGCTGATCCACCACTGTGGTTGGGTTTTATTATAAGAACTCTTGAAATTGGTTAAAATAGGAATATTGGCTCATGGCCATTCACAATACTTGAGTCCTGTTATGTTGATTAGAAAGAAGGACACTGACGACAAGCGTGTAGTGACCGATTTCCGCTTCCTCAATCAGAGGATCATAAAGCGAAATTTGCCTTTTCCTTTTTTGGACATATAAATGATAATCTTAGTTGTAGATTATTTAAGGGAACATGCTATCGTGTTGATAATTCTAGGAAACTGAATACTCCTTATTGTGCATAAAATCTTTGAAACAGAACAATTAAATGGCAGGAAAAGGATAGACAATACTTTTTATGCTCACTTGGCTTTACTCTGAACAGAATGGATTGCTGTTAATACAGGGTTCCTGCAGGTTTATCTTCATAAGAGGTAAGATAATTTGTAAGACATAATATCATGCAAACATGAAAAATAAGACCACTTATATAGCAATATACACCAATATTCGTAAAAAAAACAAAAACAATCAGGGTATTGCCTATTAAGCAATAAAATTAACGCAGAATTTGTGTATTTAAAGAAAGTTGATAATTTCTATTCATTCATATTTACTTAATGGTCTAAATATTACAATGTGAATGTTAATATCCAAGTATATTTGCATCAAAATAAGACTATATAAGATTTAGTGGACAAAAGTAACACTTAATACAGGCCTTACTTTTAACAAAAATAAAGTAAGACTTTATCAAACTTTGCAATGACCAATGGGAACACTATTATTTCACACTCAGAATATAATGAACAAATGAAGAAATTCAAGAGTTAAAAAAATAGGACGTCTTGGACTAATTAGCATTGCATAACAGGCTATGTAGGCCAAATGGTGATTGTTTCGGTTCATCGCACACACTATATAAACACTCAAGAAATATTATTTTTCAATATTTTGTAAAACAAAGCTGAGATATGTCAGTGTGGCTATCACAAGACACCACTAGGCCATACAGAGTGTCACTGTATGAATTTTTTTATGAGGGTAAGTGCATTAGTGTTAGAGTTTAGCTCTAGAAACGAATGTGTGTGTTTGAGTTCTACTCTAGAAATGAAAGTGTAACACCCACCCTCCTGCCTGTTGGACGAACACTTAACAATTTTAATGATGCCTGTGTGCGATGTGGGATTCTCTGAGGGTTTAGCTGCGGCACAGCCTATGTTTTTCTTTGCCTTGTTAGGGAAATTACTTGCCTGTTGGTTTAACAAATTAAATTACACTTGTAAACTTCTACATGGCAAGAGCGATAATAAAAAGCTAAACTATTATTACTCTCAAAATCAAAAGAGTTTCATTGTACTTAACATGACTTGCATGAAAACTTAAAAAAATTGTTTAGAATTCAAATATTATTGGACTAATATTGGCTTAAGTTTTGTGGCCAAATCTGCAATGTAATTTTATGCTTAATGATGCACAACAGCTGTGAAAGATTGAGAATATAATCAATGATACAGTTTTGCAGTAGTTTATGATGACTTTGCTGAGACTTCTCTACCATCTTCACTAAGCTTTTGAATTAATAGGTTCTCTTTCATTGAACAATTAAAATAAGGCTTTTTATTATCACTCTCGCCATGTAGTAGTTTGCAAGTGTAATGACTTTACTTTAATGGAGGGTATTATCGACAAGGCGGGTTTTATTGACACTTAAATTAGATTGTTAAATTTAAAAAAGTGTTAAATATTTTTACTCTTAAAATCAAAAGAGTTTCATAGTATTAACATGACTAAACATGAGTGTAATGATCATTATTTTTTTGTTATTATAACATTATTGTCATGTAACTGGCCAAGTCAGCAATCATCATTATTAGAGTCTTCAAAAGGCTACAATTATCATATATATGCTTTTATTGACAAAGTAATATCATACATGATACATTTCTCAAAAATAACAGATAAAAACTACTTCTACTCACTATTTCCATATTCAAAAAATATATATATACATGGTATGAAAGTTGAAGGTATACATTATCAATAGATTATCTACACATCCATGGTCCCAGTTGCTGAACAATAGCACGGTAATATATGCATTAAGTTTTGTTTACATACATTTGTCAACTATATATATCGTTAGCAGTGTTAAAGGAGTAATTAACCCCGATTTTATAGCAATTAACGGAACTCAGAATAATTTATTCAAATATCACAGATTAAACTACGTACATTCGGGAGTGGCCCTCTAAGGCAGAAATTCTGCCGCTATCAAGGGCCACACCCTAGTTAATAAACAAATGAACAACTGTCAAAAATTCAAACCAAGATAATTTTAAAACTTTTAAGAAATGAAATTGCAGATGTATATAGATACAGTCACTAATATAATGTCAGTTTTAATTAAAATGATGAGTTGGGAGAGGGATGGTGATATGGATGCTGAGATATAGGCAACACCAAAACTTTGTCCACTTAAATGAAATTCACATGCGGTCAGAGCTAAGCATTTTCTAGATTTAAGGTACAGAGCCTCAGTGATCCCCACACCCCAGAATTGAAGGATGGAGGTATATTTATTCAGGAATTTTGTTTAATGACAAAGAATAAAATTAATTCCACGTACCAGAGAAATTACAGTTTTGTATATTGGCAAGTTGTGTCATAGGAATTGATGAAAGACCTCTTTATATATTTCTTAAAGCCATATATATATATGGGCTATGGGTATGAATTTTACTAGTTATAATCGAAGGTGTATTATTATAAGTGTTTGGAATTATATAATGAAGACCAGTTTTAATAGAAGCATGTTTAATACGTGGCAACTGAAATCTATTAGAATGTCATGTGTTATGTCTGTGAATATGGGAGAATATTTTTAACATGTGGTACTGAAATAATAAGGTAACAATCCATGCTCCAGTACATAACAGAATTTCAGTTCACGCAATGCACAGATGTGGGTGGCTTTAAGTAGGGAAAGTTTCTTCAATGAAGGTTCAGAATGTGCATTGTATTTGCTTATAAGGCATATATCACTGGACAGAAACAACTGGTCGCATGTGTAATGTCATTTATGTTGTAGCCCAAGAAGTATAAGGACACGGCTCTTAGATTCAAAATCTTTATTCATAAGATCTAAGGTTGGAATGAACCCTGAAAACAGTAAAATAACCAATTAAGTATATAACCCAATAAATTGTACTACAGTATACAACCTTTGACTTGTTAGTTTATACAATACCATTATGATAATATTCATTCAATATTGTCATTATATTCATATCACGTTATAAGTCTTTGCATCAATTGAACTATTATATACAACATTACACCATATATAAATGTACAATACCACAGAAATATCCTAACTGGATATTCCAGAACTAATTATCCATTTAACAGTAAACCATTAACATAGGCTGAACATAACCAACTTATAGATAAATATACTACAGAAATAATAGCATTACCCAAACCGGGGTTCTCCCAAATGTATTGAAGAATACACTTAACTGCTATTCCGATGAATAGCCAGAATTGAAGGACTATAATGAATTTTATTTTAATAAATGTTTATTTAACCAATTTATTCATACTGAAATGTCATATTCAAATATCATTCATTCATATCATTTAAGTACATAAGTATCACTCACCAGTTGTTGCTGCCAATATCCAATATCTGCCGAGATTGCATATTGGGCTGGATAGTGTGTCCTTTGGGCCGATAAGCAGGTCTTTGGGCGACGAGCTAGCCTTTGGGCTGGCTCACCGAAATCCCCTGACTTATTCAAAAGAATATAAAGTCTTTGGGCTTACCGGCGAATACTTCTAATATCGCTCCCTGGCTTTTTCCTTAGTACGTTCCGTAAATTGCGGACCATGCAGCCGTCCGGACCAACAATTTAATAAATTGAATCATTGCAAATATGTTCTTAATTTAATTACAAAATGTATTTATTGATGAGAAATTCTGCTGTTGACTTTTTTCATTATTATTTTAATAAATAGATGTAGGCATACATGGGTACAAACAATCCATTTATAGTTACAAATAATTATTTTCTTAATATGTATTTTATGAATACCCAGTAAGCATATTAACATCAAATTCGAAATAATTAAAGATTTGCAAATAATGATGAACATAATAATAATAAACTTTATTGCATCAGATCAGATATATTCATCACATGACATTTATCTAGTTCATTCACTGGCTGGTACAGCAATTCTCAGAACACGAGTGAATTCACGTACGGACTGCAATTCTTACTGACAAAATTTCAGCTGATCCCCCTCCCCCCAAGTGCAATTGTTTGTCATTGTTTTCCCACCATATATGTGTATAATTTCTATTGTGTATTTGTAAGCTCCTTTGTGTTGCAATCAGCACAAGTCAAAAATAAAACATTCAATCATTAATTTAATAAATTGCAAAATGAATACTAATACAACCCTATTCATTGAGTGAACAGGACTCGACATATATATTTCAAAGAAATAAAAAAAGAAAAAAAAGAATATTATACTGCAATGTTATCTACTATTCTAGTAGCTTTAGCTTTAGTTGTTCTGACAGTAAGTGGTTCCAGATCCATTTACTTTGGCACAATTTGCGACTGAGTGAAATGTGGTGTATTTACAATTATTTACATTATACATTGGAGTTTGCCTCCATATTAATTGTGATGCTGCTCTGCAAGTATCAGTCCTGTTATAAGTTACATTACCAATTTAACCCTGCTAATGCTGCCCTTGTACATTTTTGCACCCTAGAACTTTTCTAATGCTCTTAAAGGCATTTAGTCATCAGTGCCCATCACCACTCTTTCAGTAATTTATTCCACTCTCCTCTTTGGCCGACCTTATGATGAAGAAATTCCTGGAGTAATTTTATTTTGTGGTGATCTATGTGTGAATAAAGTTATATATATATATATATATATATATATATATATATATATATATATATATATATATATATATATATGGAAATAAGAAATAATCTAGGTTTCATAGTGAATTCACCTCTATAGGGTGTTGATGGGGTGAAGAACACTGATTCTTTGCTCTCCCAAAGTATTGAAAAATAATAAAATGTTCCAAATCCAGTTATTATGTAACTACATGGATCAATGAGCAAAATATGTCAATATTGGTATCGTATCCAGCAGTTTAGAATTATTAGAATATAATCTATATACTAAATATAAGAATATTATTACAATTTATTCTCCATCATGTCTAATGCTTTTGCTGTTATTGAAGTTATTACACGCATAAACCACACTTTGTCTTCTTAATTCTTTATTCTTTAAACTATTGAAAATCATACATATCACTATCTGGGGGGGGGGGGGGGGGCTGGTAACATGCTGTTTAAAGCCAGTATTGCGGCGACCTCACACGGGACAGAGAAGAACTAAAAATAGCTGGCGAGTCAATTTTGGATGAACTTTTGGATAATTAACAGGTTCTATTTCTTCATTTTTCGCTCAGACACTTATTTTGGGGATATTTTGACTAATTGAATATTGGCATGCAGTCTCTCGGCAGTAGCACCAGTTGTAAGTGTTGGGATCTTTCCTCATTGAAATCCTGATATCAAATGCACTGGGATGATCAGGACCAATGAGACACCTGGTGGTCAAAACTGGGTACTAAGCCCAAGATACCCCTGGTGATTGACATATAACACAGGCAAATAAGACTTTGCATAAACCCATTTATTGACTGGGACATTTATATGGATAAAAAACAACAAAGGGCCAAGAAACGATCCCTGAGGAACACCTGTAGCAATCAACAAACAATAGGAATCAACAGCATTACATCTGACAATTTGTATACAGTTTTCCAGGTGACTTCTCATTAAATTTAGTTAAACAGAACTAAAGCCATATAAATTTAATTTAGAGAGTAAAATTTTGTGATCTAAACAGTCAAAAGCTTTGGAAAGGTCAATCTATATGTTCATAGGAATTTCTTATTCATTTGGAAAAGGGTTTGGTCTATTACTTAGAGTGCAGCGAGTTCCGTGGAATGGCCTGGCCTAAAACCATATTAACTATTGAAATATAAATTAGAATCAATGAAATATTTTTCAATTTGGGAATGTAATACTTTTTCAAAAATTTTGAGATGCTGTGTAGAATAGATATAAGACGATAGTTGTCAAAAACGAAATTTTCATTTTTCTTGACGTGAAGTAATAGATTTATTACCACATGAAGATTGCAATGAATGAAAGTTGCCATCTGAACAAATTATGAATTTAATATTAATTTATAAATCATTTGAAAAAAATAAATATATAATTGGTTCTCAAAAAGAAAATAATATATAAATTTTAAATTTACTTTGGTTTGCTTTCACACAATTACAAGATCCATTTACTAAGGTAATGCCATATATTCCCTGACTTGATGAATATGGGCTAAGTTTGAAACATGAAGATTACGTAAGGATATAATGAACATTTAATTGTTCAGATATAGCACTCATTCAAACTCACTCAAAACTTATGTGACAGCATAGATAGATCTTTAAGATAGACAGGCCTAGATAGATAGAGAGATAGATAGATGGATAGATAAGACTCCACTTGGCATGCATCCACAACCAGGAAAACACCAGGGGTTGCCGTGGTCGTTAGTCTAAATTCGGTAATCCAAATCCCGAGTTATTCCGAATGAATGGATAGGGAACACATGTTCAGATTAACGAGGGCCGACTGTACTATATTTTTTTGTTTTTTATTACAGAAGGAAAATTTATGATGAGAAAACATTGTGGAAAACTTAATTCCTTCGGAAAGACTATGGCCATTCTTTTAATGATTAGCTTCTTTGTCCGGATGCCTAATTATCAATTTGTTCCGGATTTTGTGCAAAGATGTTTTAAGTCGCAACATGAGTTTTCGATCAATGTTTCAAGGAATGCATCAACGTCAGTGAGAACGTTTGGTAAAGCTCAATTTTGTCCAGGAAACCCCTGGAAAGGCACTACTTATATAAAGCCAAAATTTTCTGTTGAACCTCTGGAAGAAAAATGTTCAAGATCAAGAGTTGTGATTTATGTGTATTCAAGTCTTTTCAATGTTGAACAGAGATTAAAGTTAAGAAATCTCGCAAAAGAAATCTTCAACAAATTTTCCAGTATGTCAATATTTGTGATTGGGGCCCCTTCTTCTGAACACCTGAAAGATATTACTCCGTTAAAGAAGCTTGAGGAAGAAATACTAACACATGAAGATATATTGCAGATAGCCGTTAATGACACCTACTTCAATTTAGGCTATAAAGGCCTGTTTGCATTAGATTGGATTACGAAGCACTGCAAAGATGTGGAAATTATTTTGAAATTTGATGACGATAAATTGAAAATTCTTCACGCCATTTCTAGCAAATTAAATCAACTTTTTATGAACAAGACCAACCTTACCAACAGTATTGCATGTGGTAAAGCAAACACTAAAGTCCCTGTCTTGCATTCACAGGCATCTAAGAAACACTGGCTGGTATCAAAAGACTTGTATAATGCATCTTTTTACCCTTCGTACTGCAGAGGTGACTATGGTACATTTTTTTCGCCACAGGTTGCAGAAAAGCTATTAATTGTTGCCAAAGACCATGACATATTTAAGATTGATGATGCTTATATATCTGGGATGTTACGCCAAAGGGCTTGTGTGGATATTTTATGAGAATGGAATGTTGGTATAACAATTATTCTTTTAACATTTACAGCTGATTATATTATAATTGTAAGATTACAGAGTAGGTTTATGAAATGCTAAGATCACCTCAGCATTAAGATCATAGACTTAAACAGACCTTAACATTGTATAGTACTTGTACAGGGTGTGGCCAAAAAACTTGCACCAGCAGCTACTGCTACCTCTTTTGTTATAATCTCAGTTGACAGTCATCACATGCAGCTGCAATCATACACAAGTAATAAATGTCCTAAATTATCTTTATGAATATATTTTCTTGTTTCTTCAAGAATATTATATAATATGGATCTAAATATAGTACACGCACACTTATCACACCTTCGAGTCATTTTCACCTCGGCCTTTGCAATACAAGCATTTGATTATGTCACTAATCATACATTTGTGTTATAGACAACTGTCTTGACCTTTGCCCCCACCAATAGGGCACATAGATTCATGTTTAATAAGAAGGGAGAGCATTAACACCTTTGATGCGGAGAGTGCCATTTTGGGTTCAGGTCACTTTCTGTCTTTCCTATTGAATTAACTGGCCCATCTTCCTTAATGTCAAGCTATAATTAGCAAATAAGTTGGGAGATTGAAATAGTCCCTCTGGAATGCCATTATATTTCTGTTTCAATTTTATTACCTTGCTGGATCAAAACTGGAACCAACTTTCCTGTCATCTAAAAACATAATATATATATGTGATGCACCGTGTGAAAAGGGGGCAAATGGGTGGATTTTTCAAAAATTAGTATTTGATGGCAATCAAATTGTCTAACATGTGTAGTTTATGGAAATAAAAATTCCAGATACCTCAATATTTAGTGGTCATATTGTAAAAAGCAGAGGCTCTTTAATCCAGTTGAGATGATGACCCAAAATATGATTAATGTATAAATTAGCATAAAGTAAGTTTAGGTATATGTCAGACATGATGGGTATGTCTGAAGATGTCAAGATTAATGCAATGATTATATGTGTGTCAAAATGTGTTATCAATTATGAATATAGTAAAGCACAGTTGTGCAATGTACAGGTAGACTATAAGCAAATAGGAAATGTCAGTTAAGAGTGTGTTTGTATATATGTATAATGTGTTGGTCTGCTGGAGGAATTCCTTTGTAGCTCTTGTTGGGGACAATGGGGCAGTTGGACAAAGGACTTAAGGAGCATAGTCCTGACAAAGGAGGAGGGACTGTAGGGGTCAGCCAGAGGTCTTGACTGTATTGGACAATGGTCTCTTGGCAGCTGGAGCCAAAATGCTACCTCAGGTATATGGCTTTGACACCCCTTGGGGAGCAGGTACAAAGACCTGGCTCAACAGACTGGGATTGTTAATGGTGGGAATGCAGGACCACTGACCATTGTCTAGCACCAATGCATTGTAGGCATCTGAGTTGCCATGGTTTAATGGGCATCCTGATGCAGGTGTGGGGCAAAACACACTAGGGAAGGTCTGGAAATATTCTGGCAAAGACCAACTAGGGGAGATGAAGAAAGTAGGAATTGTATTTAAATGTGAGTGTTATTATTGGATGTGGGCCTCCAGCCAATTGTGGCAGGGCCTGGATTCTGGGAGGGGCCATGAAGCCCTGACTGGTATAAATGAATAAACATGTAGGAAGAGAGGCATCTTTGATTTTAGCCAATCTGACTAGTCTGACCCAAAACTCATGACTTTGTTATTATTGTGTTGAACCAAGGAATTGGATTTATGCTGCTGAGCTACAGCAATACTTTACATGGAATCTAACAGCCTAGGACACTGGATACTTTACAACTGGTGACCCCGACGTGATTCTATCTGGAATGAAGACACCCCAATTCAGTATGGGATATGTGCAAAGTAATGCATCCACCAAACTGCAACAGTGGAATCAAGGTGAGAAGGAAGGTCTCTCAGTGCCTGAGGCAGTACTACAATTGGTGTGCTTGACACAAGCCCATTGTTGAAAGTGCTTGATGAGCTAGCAGTGATTGTGACCGGTTCGAGTTGCTAGAATAGACAAAGGAAGGAGGACCCAGGTGCAAGGTTGCTGTCAATTGGGAAAAACGTGAAAATGAATGCGGAACAGTTTCAGCATTATTCCAAGATCCAGAGGGATGGGATCACCACCACGGCGGATCTATTGAAGTATCAGACCAGTCAGGCGAAAGAAAATTCAGAGCGCGTCAAGGCAGATGCACAGGCCATGAGGGTAGCCAAGTGTGATGGCTCCTCTACAAGGAGATTGCGGCAATGGTTTTTGGATGTGGAGCTCACGGAGCCGTACACCAGCTTCACGGTCTATGTGGCCTCACAGACAGCGGAGGGACCCCTGAGGGCAGAACTGGAGAGACACCTGACCTCCTTGAACGATCGAAATCTAGCGGTCTGGGCCGACCTCAGAAAGCACCTCTCCGACACATTTCTGTCAAAACATGAGGAAGACAGGCTCCGTGACGAGGTGGAGAAACTCCAACAAGACTCCTATGAGACGTCCGCCGCCTATGGGAGAAGGTTCAGGGAAGCAGCCGATCTAGGGTATCCAAAGGCCCAGCGAAATGCCGATCAACAACGCATCCTCCTGGGGGCTTATTTGCGAGGACTGAGGGACAAACAGCTGGTAGAGAGAGTGGTGAGGATGAGCGATCCAGCCGACTACGTAGACGCGATGGAACAGGTGGGCAAACATGAGGGTAGTGACTATAGACTACACCGGGCTATACATGGCTGTGCTCCGGAGGAAATTCAAGAGGAGCCCATGGAGATCGGTGCTCTGGGACCACCAAGAGAAGTCAGGATGGAAGCTCCGAAGAAGGATCGGATCGATGAACTGACTAGGCGGGTGGATGGCATGTCCAGGGAATTTACAAAATTTATGGCAGCCATGAAGAAATCTCCTGGCCTAATATCGGACAAGTCAGAAGGACAGGGAGCTGGTTATGACAGGGGAGGAGCAAGGAGGGGGCCAAGGAACATGGGTGAGCGACCCCCACTCAAGTTCACTGAGGATGGGAGGCCTAATAATAGAGGAGGCAACATGGGCAGCCATCAGCACGCCCAGGGGGGCCGCTAAGCGCCGCAGCGGACTGCAGGGTCTTTGTGGAGCTTATGCTTCATGGTCACCACATAAGGGCCCTAGTAGACACTGGAGCAGCGCGCACAGTGCTGCGGCGCCAGGAATTCAAAAATATATGTTTGGGAATGAGGAGGCAGCCCATAGTGAGGGCAACCCAAGGATTGCAAGGGATTACCGGTCATGAACTGCAGGTACGTGGGAGGACCCAGATGCTAGAGGACCGAGTCGGAGTGATCCAAGTGGTGGTAGTGGAAGGGATTCCACACCCAGCAATCTTGGGAAGAGACATCATGAGAATGGAGGGGGCCTCGGTGGATTACCCAGATGGGCAGCTGATATGGAGAGGGAGGACCTTTCCACTGGTCCCTTCTCCAAGTCAATGTTAGCAGGAAGGTGAAATGCTGCTGGTGAACCCGGCGCCACAAACCCAGGAGGAGATTCAAGCCGCCCAGGAAGTAGCGGAATGTATGATAAGAAACATGGATGTGTTTGCGGCGTCAGGACAACAATTGGGGCGTCATCCAGCCATTGCCATGAGAATAGAGACCACTGGACCTCCCATTAAGCAAAGGGCGTATCGAGTGACCTATATGAAAAGAGAGGCTCTTGGCAAGAAGGTGGAAGAACTTTTGGCACAAGGAATCATTGTGCCCTCTCGCTCTCCTTGGGCGTCCCCAGTGGTTCTTGTGGAGAAAAAGGATCCAACAGATGGCCCTCGTTTCTGCATCAATTTCACCAAGGTGAACAATGTCACAAAGAAGGACAGTTATCCAGTTCCTCTAATCCAAGATGTGTTCGACCAGCTGCATGGATCCTCGGTTTACACCACCTTAGATCTCAAGTCTAGTTTCTATCAACTGCCCTTGGAGCAGTCCAGCATGGAGAAGACAGCCTTTGTGTGTTACAAAGGTCTCTACGAGTTCACCACGATGCCGATGGGATTATCGAACGCGACGGCCCAATTCCAGAGGGCCATGGATGAGGTCCTGCACGGATTAATAGGTGTCAGCTGTATGATCTATGTGGACGACATAGTCGTCTACAGTCCTGACATTTTGTCCCATCGACAGCACTTAAGGGAGGTAATAGAGCGATTCAGACAATTCAATCTCACTCTAAATCCCAAGAAATGTGTCTTTGGGCAAAGGGAAGTGAAACTGCTGGGCTTTGTGGTCAGTGGCCATGGATTGAGGGCAGATCCCGATAAAGTCACAGCTATCTCCAACATGAGCTCTCCCAGAACTGTGAAGGAAGTCCGCACGTTCCTAGGCAACACAGGCTACTACCGGACCTGCATGCCGAATTACGCTGCTGAGTCAGAACCCTTGGTGGCACTGACTCGCAAACATGCCAGATTCCAATGGGGCAGAGCAGAACAGGCCAGCTTCGATTGCCTGAAGGGCCTATTGATCAGTGACCACGTCATGGCGCATCCTCGAACTCATGACCCCTATCTACTTTACACCGATGCATCAGACGTAGCCATTGGAGCTATATTGTGTCAGAGGGATATGGAGACTGGGATCGAACGCCCGATTAGCTACCTGTCTCGTCTATTGTCTACCACCCAGCGACGCTGGGCGGCGATAGAAAGAGAGGCATATGCAGTCATAACAGCTCTGAAAGTGTTCAGGCCATATTTGTGGGGAGCCAGGTTCGAAACGTTTACGGATCATAAGCCACTGACATCTCTCTTTACAAACGAGATGCAAAATACTAAAATACAAAGATGGGCGGTGTTGTTGGCTGAATACGGGTGCAAGGTCCAATACCGCAAAGGAAAGCTAAACGTGAGGGCTGACATGCTGTCCAGGATCAGACCAGAGGGCATTGATACGTATGACATCGATGAATGGAGGATGGGAGACACCCTGCCGGAGGACTTGCCCCAGGATGAGCCACTTCCTATATTGGATGATGGGTTGGATCCAATACAAGTGCAAAAGGAGCAGCAAGGCAGGAGCCAATGGGGAGAGAGCAATGACCCTGACAGTCAGTATGAGATAATCAAGGGACTCCTATACTCGATCCAGAAGCCTTATTCATATGCCCTGGAGTATCATAGATTGGTGCTGCCTGAGTCCTTTCGTCCAGCAGTGATCGAACAAGCGCACAAGGAGGTGGGCCACATGGCCCATGTCAAAACCATGCGCAAAATACAGGAGGCGTATGTATGGCCTGGAATGAGGAGAGAGGTCCGAGAAAGGGTGCTGCGCTGTCCCACCTGTCAGGTGCATAGCAAGAAGAAGGTGCATTCGGCCATGGGAGAGATGCCCAAAGCGGAAAGTGTAGGCCAGTTGGTTTCTCTGGATTTAGTGGGGCCCTTGGTGGCGTCCCCCCAGGGGAACAGCTACATATTGACCATCATTGACCATGCCTCAGGTTATGCGGAGTGCCACCCCATCCCAAGGAAGACCAATGACTGTGTGGGGGGTAAATTACATCAGGAATATTTTCCCAGGCATGGATATGTGGAGAAAATATTGTCCGACTTAGGACGTGAATTTAATGCCTTGGCTTTTGAGGATTACCTGAGATCTGTGGGAGTGAAACACAGGCGGACCACACCCTATCACCCCCAGTCGAATGGGAGGATTGAACGTTTTAACCGCACACTCAAGGAAATTATGGCTAAGCTGATAAACAATGACAAATCTCAATGGCAAGAGCAATTGGGACCAGCAGTAATGTGTTACAATTGCTCAGTGTCAGATGTGACCCAGCATAGTCCCTTCTTTTTGCAATATGGCAGGCGTCCCCGCCTGCCTCTGTACAGGGCCTTCACAGGAGGGGAAATGCTTCATGGACGCCTGCATGAGCTGTATGAGGCCCTTAGGACTGCCAAAGTACTGACTGAGGACTCTCGCAAATACAACCGGGAGAGATTAGCGAAGAGGGCGAATGCAGGCGAGGTCAAAGTAGGAGATGCAGCAGTGATAAAGGCCGAAGAGCCTCTGACCTTGACGAGTAGGTGGGACCCGCAATGGCTGGTAACCCAAATCAGAGGGAAAGTTCTCTGGCTGACGCACCAGCACACAGGCAAATGTAAGGTGTTAAACAGAGAAAAAGTGAGAATTGTGGATCCAGAAATGTCTTGGGACAAGGTCAGAGATAGACCAAGACGCAAAGTACGCCCCCCAGCGGCCAGACCTTGGCCAGCCGTTAGGGGCGCCCCTATGGCTATGTATCCGCCCACTGCTCTGGAGGCGCCAAAAGAGGGGGCCAACAAACCTCTAGATACGCAAATGGAAGGGCCAGTCGAGGGAGGAGCCATAGGCGACGATGATCAGTGGAGCGCATCGGATGAAGAGCCTCTGCGTCCCGCTAGGAGGCGTGGCGGTGTGCGGCGTCCACGCTCCACCGAGTCCAGTGACCAAGACCTGGGAGCCCCAGAGGTCCAGCATCACTGCGGCAAGCGACACCGACCATACCTGCCACGAGGAGCCAAGCTGAGAAGGAGAAGGAAGAGACGTGAACTCACAAGTGACTCAGAAACTCCAGAGGAAAGACTTAGGAACAACAAGGACTTGCATAAGGACTTTGACCTCATCAAGCGTCCTCACCCATCCAGCGACAGTGACGCGGCCCACAAACTACCTCGCCAGGAAGATGCACTCACAGGTGTTGAAAATGGCGAGACGAGTGGCCAGTAGACTAACAATAGTCTTGGTAATGTTGGCTCTAGCGGGAGCCACAATGAGCAAGAGCCAACAGGAAACAGCGGTGACCCCACCACAACAACACTCGGAAGGACCAACAGCCCCATACGCCTTGCAAGACGGGGTACTGGTGAGAGGAGGGACTTCCTCGAGGACTTTGGAAGCATCATGGGTGGTATTGGTCACTCTGGAAACTCCGACCTATCCACCTCAATTGGCCAGACTCATTGAAATGATTCGAGACAGCAGGAAGAACATACAGGTACATGGGTACATACAGAGGTCCTGGGAGTGGTGCCTGAGGAGACTGCAGCCCCTAGATGGCAGCTACGCTGAACACAGCCGCCGGAGTAATCAGCCCCTGTTGAGTCGACGCAAGAGGGGTCTCTTTGATTTCATAGGGACAGGACTGCACGTGCTCTTTGGAGTAGCCACCAATACGCAAGTACGCCAATACATGGCAGCGACCCGGGATATCCAAGCAAAGATGCAGGATATGTCTCATGTGACCAACCAAATGATGTCAGTTATCAACCAAAATCGGCTCTACATAAAGAACATTTCCATTGAATTAAGCCAAATGGGGGATCATGTGAAACAGTTGGAACTATACGTGAACCAAGTTGTCAAAGGACTGCATGGCATAGGGAGAAGACTTTCAACCTTGGAAATACGCCTGGAAATACAGCGTGCCATAGAGGAATGCGAGTATTTGTACGAGGTCTATCGAGAACAGATGCGCCTGTATCAGCAACAGAGGAGTGCGTTGGAGAAAGGGGATCTGACATAGGACATAGTCCATCCCAGCATGCTCGCCAACATCCTAAATGCCATAGTGCAAGCGGGCTACCGCACGATAAATGAAGTCACGTGGTATTACAAGCATCTGAGGATAGAGGCCATCATGATAGACCAGAGCCAACTAATATTCCGCTTCAATGTGCCCACGGTGAACAAGGCGAGTTATCTATTATACTCCATACAGAGCTTCCCAGTACCAGTCATGCATTCCAACATCACTGTCCAAATCAAGGTAGGAAACAGTTATGGCGTGGACACCTCCACAGGACAAATCTTCAAACCAGAGGCCTGCCTAGGAGAGGACCCATTGGTCTGTAGAGCTGGTCCACTATTCGATTCTCGGCATCAACCCTGTGCACGAGGGCTCATATTCAACCAGACGGAGTTGATAAAAGCATGCCGTTTCGATATCTCTAAATTGTCTAACATCACTTCTGTAGATAGAGTATCTTTGCGCACCATTGTAATTGTCACTTGGGGAGAAATGATCTCAACTCGATGCCCCGGCAAGGTGTATCCGCCGGTCAAATTATCTCCAGGCACCTACATGATGCACTGCCCGGCTCCATGCAACATTGCAGGCAAAGGATGGAGGGTGCATTGCATACCGGAGATACATATGTCACAGAAAGTAGCTCTGCCTCACATTCAGGTCGAAGGGCAATTCAACTTCACCCATAACCTCAACCATCAGGCAATCATAGAGTCGTTCCCACAGTTAAAGGGGGCCACTGCAGTGCATGTTAAAGATGTGAGTGAAGAGATGTTGTTAAATGCTATCAAATTAAGCGAGAGGCCCTGGGTCAGGTTGAAGAGACATGCTCCTGGAACCTCTTTGGCAATTTCCCTATTCGTGGTGTTAGTTGTACTGGCTTTGTTGGCATTTTGGTGGGAATGCAGGACCACTGACCATTGTCTAGCACCAATGCATTGTAGGCATCTGAGTTGCCATGGTTTAATGGGCATCCTGATGCAGGTGTGGGGCAAAACACACTAGGGAAGGTCTGGAAATATTCTGGCAAAGACCAACTAGGGGAGATGAAGAAAGTAGGAATTGTATTTAAATGTGAGTGTTATTATTGGATGTGGGCCTCCAGCCAATTGTGGCAGGGCTGGATTCTGGGAGGGGCCATGAAGCCCTGACTGGTATAAATGAATAAACATGTGGGAAGAGAGGCATCTTTGATTTTAGCCAATCTGACTAGTCTGACCCAAAACTCATGACTTTGTTATTATTGTGTTGAACCAAGGAATTGGATTTATGCTGCTGAGCTACAGCAATACTTTACATGGAATCTTACAACCTAGGACACTGGATACTTTACAATATGGGGTATTTAAAAATTTCATGTTTTCGCGCATATAACCACTGCAGATGTAATGAGGAGCAACACAAGCGCTTGTAAAACTATGCATTACATTTCATGGGGGCGGGTGCCTCGCTCAGAGGTAGCGCTCTGGGCTTCCAACCGCTGGGTCCCGGGTTCGATTCCCGGTCAAGCCTAAGTTGGATGGCTGTTTCATCCTTAGTCTCATTGCCATGGTCTCTGCCGGTCCTAATTAGCCCAACTGGTGCAGAAATACAGGACGTAAAGCCCTAATCACACACACACATTACATTTCATGACATATCTTCGTTAACCGTAGTTCAAAACTTACGAGATTTGGATATGTGGTCATGAGGTAACTGTTCTATACTCAACTAAAATTGTGAGCTGCTACAATAATTACTTTTTTGTAAAATTCAACATTAAATTTGGCGTGTTAAAAAGCCGGTTTCCGACGTTAAAACAACCTCTGTATTTGGTTTTTTATCTCGGTTGCTCATTCACCAACAATAACCAAAATCTGGCATTGTGTTTTTCATGACATGTTCTAAACTTTTCTGAAATTTCATAATTATAAATAAAAATAAAGTGGCTAAAAACGCCAAAAAATAAAAGAAGTTGCATGTGACACTAAAAGGCTTTCGTACATGAGAGTAAGAACATAGAACTAAAAAGTGACAGCACTAATTCAGATCTAATGCTAAAATTATGCCAAATATACCAAATGATAGCCCAAAGGCTCTACTTTAAGTATATGGGTTTGCTGGTCAATATCTTTTATGAGCAAATGATGCCTGAATTAAAACAGTAACATTTAATAATGAATAAAACCTGTATCAAAACCAGTAATATTTAATGGCAAATAGTATCTGAATTAAAACAGTAACATTTAATGACAAATAGTATCTGAATTAAAACAGTAACATTTAATGGCTAATAGTACCTGTATCAAAACCAGTAACATTTAATGACAAATAGTACCTGAATTAAAACAGTAACATTTAATGACAAATAGTACTGAATTAAAACAGTAACATTTAATGACAAATAGTGCCTGAATTAAAACAGTAACATTTAATGACAAATAGTACCTGAATTAAAACAGTAACATTTAATGACAAATAGTACCTGAATTAAAACAGTAACATTTAATGGCAAATAGTATCTGAATTAAAACAGTAACATTTAATGGCAAATAGTATCTGAATTAAAACAGTAACATTTAATGACAAATAGTACCTGAATTAAAACAGTAACATTTAATGACAAATAGTGCCTGAATTAAAACAGTAACATTTAATAATGAATAAAACCTGTATCAAAACCAGTAACATTTAATGGCAAATAGTATCTGAATTAAAACAGGAACAGTTAATGACAAATAGTATCTGAATTAAAACAGTAACATTTAATGACAAATAGTACCTGAATTAAAACAGTAACATTTAATGGCGAAGAGTAAGTGTATCAAAACCAGTTACATTTAGTGGAAAATAAAACCAGATACATTTAATGGTGAAGTCAGGCAGTCATTGAAGTACAATGTATGCAAGTGGTTCAATGGGTTCGATAAAACTGACAAAAATGGAATCTCTCATGCTCATAGTATGGACAATAGCAACCAAAAATGTCTTCTTCAAACAGGTACATGTGCAATCAAAAGTATTCCCTATTTCAAGCTTTCTATATCCATTGTAGATAATTGACTATGAAGATAAACAGTTGCTAACACCCAGATCTGACTTTTCTGGAAGCATCCAGTGAAGATCATAGACTGCTAAATTTGTCTGAAACTGTTGGTCAGGGTGATTTAATTGAAATACATTGTTATTTTGTACTGGAATGTACTCATTTTTGAGAGCTAATGTAAGGAGGAAACTGCTATGTCATCAAATAAATACTTGTGGTAATGTGTTATGAAATAAATGTGTCACAAAATATGACAGTGTCGTTATTGGTTATTTTTTCCCATTTGAAATATTCACCCAGTTTGTTCGTGATATTGGTGGTTGTATTGGTGCTTTTTTCCCAGTTCTTAGATTTCAGAGGTAATAAGTATATGTAGTCTAACCTGGGTAAAACAGCTTTGAAAAGTTTACCCTCTTTTTTTCCTTTTTCTTTTTTCACTTGGCCTCATTACGCCATCTCAATGATCTCATATCCACCAGGGGACCCTGCTGGAGTTCTGTAGTATCTTAAATACCTAATCCATTCTAAAGACCCTGAATTGTAGATGTTTGATACTATAATAAAACTCAACCACAGTGGTGGATCAGCTCAATGAAACCCATGAGTGAGACATACAAATGGTTTCAATGAGCTGATCCACCACTGTGGTTTGGTTTTATTTATATCCCACACTTTTACAGATATTTTCAGCATTTTTAGCTGAGAAAACTAAGAAATTAAGAAATGTTTTGACCAAATTCTTTTACTTTTCATATTGATATTCCTACACAAACAGTGAGAATCACAAATCTAATTGCTATTTGCATTTTGAATGATACAAAGAATGGGGTAAATCATGCTTTTTCATCATTGATCACAAGCATTTATTGAAATTCTGAATTTCAACTGATTCCTGTTTATTATGCATTTTAAAGAGGGAGATTGTCTATAATTTGTTTTGATCATGGATGGAACATGCAATATCAATTTTAATTCCAGTTGGATTATTTTCAGAAACAACAACAACAACGAAATATTAATAATTTATATAAAATTAAATATCTAAAATGATTACTCTAACTAGAGTATATCTATCTATAGATAGTTTTTATAATTGTTTTATTTTCATTTTTTATTGATTACGATTCAATGAATTATTGATAGTAATGTATTATTAGGTGAAGATCTTATAACTATCTGTCTATCTACATATCTACATATCTATACTCTATGAGGTATTACTAATTTTAATAACAAGAATATTCTTGTTTGTGCCTAGTATACTCCATTAATTTTCCCCGGCTTACTTCTAGTGACCCGTAGAACCCTCCGAGTGACCCGTAGAACCCGCTGAGTCACCCATAGAACCCACTGAGTCACCCGCCGAGTCATCCGTAGAACCCGCCGAGTCACCCGTAAAACCCTTTTTGCCGCCAGAATCCGTCGCCAACCCGGCAAAAAAAGCTGGTGTATAACCGTTATGTAATACTACGGGTTCACTACAGCAAAACCATCTATGTGAGAGGCTTTTATTGATTCTCCCATTGATAGATTTTAATGATACGTATTGTATCGGTATCACCTTATCATGATACATACTGTATCATTTTAAAGATAAATGTGTACAGCCCTAATAATATATATATATATATATATAATGTTTTTAAATGATAGGAAAGTTGGTTCCAGTTTTGATCAAGCAAGGTAATAAAATTGAAACAGAAATATAATGGCATTCCAGAGGAACTATTTCAATCTCCCAACTTATTTGCTAATTATAGCTTGACATTCAGGAAGATGGGCTAGTTAATTCAATAGAAAATGACCTAAACCCAAAATGGCACTCTCCGCCTCAAAGGTGTCAATGCTCTCCCTTCTTACTAAACATGAATCTATGTGCCCTATTAGTGGGGGCAAAGGTCAAGACAGGTGTCTGTAACACAAATGTATGATTAGTGACATAATCAAATGCTTGTATTGCAAAGGCCGAGGTAAAAATCACCCGAAGGTGTGATAAGTGTGCGTGTACTATATTTAGATCCATATTATATAATATTCTTGAAAAAACAAGAAAATATATTCATAAAGATAATTTAGGACATTTATTACTCGTGTATGATTGCAGCTGCATGTGATGACTGTCAACTGAGATTATAACAAAAGAGGTAGCAGTAGCTGCTGGTGCAATTTTTTTGGCCACACCCTGTACAAGTACTATACAATGTTAAGGTCTGTTTAAGTATATGATCTTAATGCTGAGGTGATCTTAGCATTACATAAACCTACTCTGTAATCTTACAATTATAATATAATCAGCTGTAAATGTTAAAAGAATAATTGTTATACCAACATTCCATTCTCATAAAATATCCACACAAGCCCTTTGGCGTAACATCCCAGATATATAAGCATCATCAATCTTAAATATGTCATGGTCTTTGGCAACAATTAATAGCTTTTTTGCAACCTGTGGCGAAAAAAATGTACCATAGTCACCTCTGCAGTACGAAGGGTAAAAAGATGCATTATACAAGTCTTTTGATACCAGCCAGTGTTTCTTAGATGCCTGTGAATGCAAGACACAGACTTTAGTGTTTGCTTTACCACATGCACAACTGTTGGTAAGGTTGGTCTTGTTCATAAAAAGTTGATTTAATTTGCTAGAAATGGCGTGAAGAATTTTCAAATTATCGTCATCAATTTTCATAATAATTTCCACATCTTTGCAGTGCTTCGTAATCCAATCTAATGCAAACAGGCCTTTATAGCCTAAATTGAAGTAGGTGTCATTAACGGCTATCTGCAATAAATCTTCATGTGTTAGTATTTCTTCCTCAATCTTCTTTAACTGAGAAATATCCTTCAGGTGTTCAGAAGAAGGGGCCCCAATCACAAATATTGACATACTGGAATATTTATTGAAGATTTCTTTTGCGAGATTTCTTAACTTTAATCTCTGTTCAACATTGAAAAGACTTGAATACACATAAATCACAACTCTTGATCTTGAACATTTTTCTTCCGGAGGTTCAACAGAAAATTTTGGCTTTATATAAGTAGTGCCTTTCCAGGGGTTTCCTGGACAAAATTGAGCCTTACCAAACGTTCTCACTGACGTTGATGCATTCCTTGAAACATTGATCGAAAACTCATGTTGCGACTTAAAACATCTTTGCACAAAATCCGGAACAAATTGATAATTAAGCATCCGGACAAAGAAGCTAATCATTAAAAGAATGCCCATAGTCTTTCCGAAGGACTTAAGTTTTCCAAAATGTTTTCCCATCATAACTTTTCCTTCTGTAATAAAAAACAAAAAAATAAAGTACAGTCGGTCCTCGTTAATCTGAACAGCTGTGTTCCCTATCCATTCTTTCAGAATAACTCGGGATTTGGATTACTGAATTTAGACTAACGACCACAGCGACCCCTGGTGTTTTCCTGATTGTGGATGCATACCACGTGGAGTCTTATCTATCCATCTATCTATCTATCTATCTATGTAGGCCTGTCTATCTTAAAGATCTATCTATGCTGTCACATAAGTTTTGAGTTTGAATGAGTGTTATATCTGAACAATTAAATGTTCATTATATCCTTACTTAATCTTCATGTTTCAAACTTAGCCCATATTCATCAAGTCAAGGAATATATGGCATTACCTTAGGAAATGGATCTTGTGATTGTGTGAAAGCAAAACCAAATAAATTTAAAATTTATATATTATTTTCTTTTTGAGAACCAATTATATATATTTTTTTTCAAATGATTTATAAATTAATATTAACTAAACATTAGGCCTAATGAATTTATCATTTGTTCAGACCGCAACTTTCATTCATTGCAATCTTCATGTGGTAATATATCTGTTACTTCACATCAAGAAAAATTAAAATTTCCTTTTTGACAACTATCGTCTTATATCTATTCAGTCTACACAGCATCTCAAAATGTTTGAAAAAGTATTACATTCCCAAATTCAAAAATATTTCATTGATTCTAATTTATATTTCAATAGTTAATATGGTTTTAGGCCAGGCCATTCCACGGAACTCGCTGCACTCGAAGTAATAGACCAAATCCTTTTCCAAATGAATAAGAATTTCCTATGAACATATAGATTGACCTTTCCAAAGCTTTTGACTGTTTAGATCACAAAATTTTACTCTCTAAATTAAATTTCTATGGCTTTAGTCCTGTTTCACTAAATTAATGAGAAGTTACCTGGAAAATTGTAGACAAATTGTCAGATTTAATGCTGTTGATTCCGATTATTTGTTGATTGCTACAGGTGTTCCTCAGGGATCGTTTCTTGGCCCTTTGTTGTTTTTTATTTATATAAATGTTCCAGTCAATAAATTGGTTTATGCAAAGTCACATTTGCCTGTGTTATATGTCAATCACCAGGGGTCTCTTGGGCTTAGTACCCAGTTTTGACCACCAGGTGTCTCATTGGTCCTGATCATCCCAGTGGATTTGATATCAGGATTTCAATGAGGAAAGATCCCAACACTTACAACTGGTGAGTGATACTTATATACTTAAATGATATGAATGAATGATATTTGAATATGACATTTTAGAATGAATGAAGCATTGGTTTTAAACATTTATTAACATGGATTATTAATTCATTATAGGCAATTTAGTCCTTCAATTCTGGCTATTCATTGGAATAGCAGTTAAGTGTATTCTTCAATACATTTGGGAGTTTGGGTAATGCTATTATTTCTATAATATATTTATCTATAAGTTGGTTATATTCAGCCTATGTTAATGGTTTACTGTTAAATGGAGAATTAGTTCTGGAATATCCAGTTAGAATATTTCTGTGGTATTGTACATTTTTTATATGGTGTAATGTTGTATATAATAGTTCAATTGATGCAGAGACTTACAATGTGATATGAATATAATGACAATATTGGATGAATATTATCATAATGGTATTGTATAAATACTTGGGACTAAAGCCACTGTCACACGGGCCGGTTGTGCCGTAGTGAACCCGTAGTATTACGTAATAGTTGCGGAAATCGCTACCCGGCTCGAAGCCAGCGGCCCCAATACGGCCACCCGTGGATACCCGTGGATACCCGTCAAGCACCCGTGGGACCCTTGGCCAAGCCGCGAAACCCGGCCCCGGTAGCCGGTTGTGCCACGCTTGCATGGCACAACCGTAGAAATCTCACGGGTGTAAAAAAAAAAAAAAAAAAACCTGTGGAAGCCGGCGGGTGGCCCGAGGAACCCGGCGGGTGGCCCGTAGAACCCGGCGGGTGGCCCGTAGAACCCGGCGAATTATTCGTCCCTAATTTCACCCCGGCGGCTTGTTGAGGGGTTCTACGGGTAACCCGCCGGCTTTCACGATTTAAAAAAACCCGAATATTAAGCGAGATATTTGTCTGAGAAGGCAGTTGTCTTGCGGCGGCTGCTGCTCCATTTATATTAATCCGATGTACGTCAAATCAGGACTGAATTGTAGTATAAATCATACTGATTCCATACGTGTTTTCGGATTGAAAATAGACCAAATATTAAGCGAGATATTCGTCTGAGAAGGTAGCTAGGTTGGCGGAGGCAAACAGTGGTGCTCTCGCAGACGTCCGTGCCCTGACTCTATCAATGCAGGAAGGGCTGAGCCCTTCTTTAAAAGGCTGCTTCCCCCCCTAATATTAGTCCGATTTTCGTCAAATTAAAACTGTATTGTAGCATAGTTCATACTGATTCCATCATGTTTTCGGATTGAAAATAGACCAAATATTAAGCGAGATATTCATCTGAAATGCAGTTCTCTGGCGGCGGCCAGGTGCTCTGTGTATGGTCATGACTTGAATGGTGTGGTCAATATTTTTGACCATGATATATATACATTGTTTGGATGAGCTTTATTGCAATTCATTTCTACTCATTCTGCCAACTGCCATGACCGTTATGTCAATTGCTAATAGCATTTTGAATGATATAAAGAATGGGTGTAGAGAATACAGCAAATGCTCAATACATGTGTCAATTGCCTAATTGCCTAAATTGGGGTTCTTTGACCTGTCATTTCATAGTTTGTTCAAAGATGACACAGTAATATGACATTGTCTTGATTGTCATTCACAATTACAAAAAGATGTAATTGCTTTCATTAATTAAAAACAATATATTGTATTGTAATTACCAGGCAATGATTATATTTGTATATTGGTATTTTTTTTATACATGTGAACATTCTTATCTTTTTGTGTATATTTTTGTAAAATTTAAATGTAATATTGATATTGTAATTAGTATTTGTGATTTGATCTGTGATTTTATATGCTATTTTTTATGTACTTATATGGACCAAATATTAAGCTAGATATTCTATATTATATAATAAGCATATAAATCTATCTGTCTATCTAAACTATCTGTCTATCACATATTCGATTTTCGTCAAATAAAGACTGAATTATTTAGGGAAATGTGTAGACGAAAATAAAACAATGTTTGTTTGCTTGTTGCCAATAAAATTCCGACTTGATAAAGATGTCTATGGAGCTATAACAACTATCTATAGATAGATATACTCTAGTTTATATAAATTATCAATATTTCGTTGTTGTTTCTGAAAATAATCCAACTGAAATTAATATTGATATTGCATGTTCCATCCATGATCAAAACAATCTCCCTCTTTAATATGCATATTAAACAGGAATCAGTTGAAATTCAGAACTTCAATTAATGCTTGTGATCAATGATGAAAAAGCATGACTTACCCCATTCTTTGTATTATTCAAAATGTTAATAGCAATTGACATAACGGTCAATTCAGAATTTCAATTCATGCTTGTGATCAATGATTTCAATTCATGCTTGTGATCAATGATGAAAAAGCATGACTTACCCCATTCTTTGTATTATTCAAAATGCTAATAGCAATTGACATAACGGTCAAGGCAGATTGCTATTACATATATAGGTTAATTGACTTTACAAAACCAAAGGAAAAGTCCTTCCCATTGGCCAGTTGGCAGAATGAGTAGAAATTAATTGCAATAAAGCTCATCCAGACAATGTATATATAATGGTAAAAAATATTGACCACACCATTCAAGTCATGAACATACACAGAACCTTGCTGCCTTCTCAGACGAATATCTCGCTTAATATTTGGTCTATTTTCAATCCGAAAACACCTATGGAGTCAATATGAATTATACTACAATCCAGTCTTTATTTGACGAAAATCGGACTAATATTAGGCGAGCAGCAGCATTGATACAGTCCCGGCGCGGACGTCTGCGAGAGCACCACTGTTTGCCTCCGCGAACCTAGCTACCTTCTCAGACGAATAACTCGCTTAATATTTGGTATATTTTCGATCCGAAAACAGGTATGGAATCAGTATAAACTATACTACAATTTTAGTTCTTATTTAACGAAAATCGGACTTATATTAGGGGAGCAGCAGCCTTTTAAAGTATACTCCTGGAAGCTGCGAGTTACTCCTACTACTCGCCTGCTTACTCCTACAACTCGGCGAGTAACCCGTAGAACCCGCCGAGTAACCCGTAGAACCCGCCGAGTAACCCGTAGAACCTGCCGAGTTACCCGTAGAACCCGCCGAGTTACCCGTAGAACCCGCCGAGGCACCCGTAGAACCCGCCGAGGCACCCGTAGAACCCGCCGAGGCACCCGTGGAAGCCGGCGGGTATCCCGGCGGGTTACCCGTAGCACCCGGCGGGTAACCCGGCGGGTGCTGCCCCGCCCCTTTTTGCTGCCAGAACCGGTCGCCAAACCGGCGGAAAGAGCTGTTACATAACTATTACGTAATACTACGGGTTCACTACGGCAAAACCGGCCCGTGTGACAGTGGCTTAACAAGTCAAAGGTTGTATACTGTAGTACAATTTATTGGGTTATATACTGAATTGGTTATTTTACTATTTTCAGGGTTCATTCCAACCTTAGATCTTATTTGTGACACTCACATTAAAATGTTAAATTTTTTTTTTTTTTTGTTTTTTGTTTTTATTGTTTTTTTTTTTTTTTTTTTATTGTTGAACAATCCAATTTAATGGTCGAAAATACCCACCCTGTCGATAATACCCTCCTTTACGGTAAAAGTAAGTAACAATCTAATTTAAGTGTCAAAAAAACCCGCCTTGTTGATAATACCCTCCATTACGGTAAATGTAAGTAAGGTCATTACACTTGCAAACTACTACATGGCAAGAGTGATAATAAAAAGCCTTATTTTAATTGTTCAATGAAAGAGAACCTATTAATTCAAAAGCTTAGTGAAGATGGTAGAGAAGTCTCAGCAAGGTCATCATAAACTACTGCAAAACTGTATCATTGATTATATACTCAATCTTTCACAGCTGTTGTGCATCATTAAGCAGAACATTACATTGCAGATTCGGCCACAACACCTATTAAATTGATTGCAATCATCTTAATTGAGTAATTATTCTGCCCTATATTAGTTCCATAAAATTTGAATTTGAATCAATTTTTTTAAGGTTTAATGCAAGTTAAAGTCATGTTAAGTGCAATGAAACTCTTTTTGATTTTGAGAGTAATAATAGTTTAGCTTTTTTATTATTGCTTTTGCCATGTAGAAGTTTACAAGTGTAATTTAATTTGTTAAACCAACAGGCAAGTAATTTCCCTAACAAGGCAAAAAGTAACATAGGCTGTGCTGCAGCTAAACCCTCAGCGAATCCCACATAGCACACACGCATCATTAAAATTGTTAAGTGTTTGTCCGACAGGCAGGAGGGCGGGTGTTACACTTTCACTTCTACAGATCAGCACTTAGAACTTTGTGGAATTCTGCATTTCTGCATTGAGTGCATGAAGTTTGTTGAAGCTGTTGGCCAAGCAATATCAAGCAACAGTCAAGTCTATGGTCAAACAACAGTCAAGTCAACAGTTAAACAACAGTCAAACAAGTCAAACAACAGTCAAGTCAACAGTCAAACAGTCAAAAACAGTCAAGTTAACAGCCAAGTCAACAGTCATGTCAAGTCCTGTCAGCCAGTGACTCAGTCGTCATACACATTTAGTGTAGAATTTTGTTGTACAAGTGGACTTTGGTGTCCTTGGTAGCATTGAGATGCAATAATTATAATGCAGTTGATGTAAATTTTACTTGAGATCATAGAGTTAACTTATAGCCAATTGTAAAACCAGTTCCATTGTGGCACTTAAACTGACCATTATTTATCGCAGGTCTCCACACTGGACCAGGATTGGTTATCCGAGAGGATCCAATGACTACCTGAACAACTCAACCTGTTGGTAATGACATTTGCATAAAAGTGACTTGCGATACATTGTGTGACTTGCATTTTCTTGTTGTGTTTGCATACAGTACTTTGATAAATTGGGGTAGCACTGGTGGAGTCATTGCTTTATACTTCCACTACTTAGTCCATAGCCCACATTGTTGTTCTACTAGTTGTGAAATTTTTGTTGTTGAGATTATACAATTGATGTAGCGGCCATATTGAAAGTAGGAGCCGAGTGCGGTCTTGATGGCAAGCTTTTAGCTGACTTTCTTCGAGATGAGCATGCAGCCTATAGAGAGGTAGATAGAGAGGCTAAGGCAGCTGAAGATAGAGACCAGCAGGCAAAGGTAGAACTAGAGAAACTGCATATATCCAATCAGGAACTTGATAAACAGAGGGCACATGAGTTAAAAATTATAAGGTTAAGAAAGGAAGCAGGTGTAACTGATCGAGGTGCTGATGGAGGCTTCCCTACAATTAAGAGCATCAAGCCAAAGATACCACCTTTTGAAGATTCCAAAGAAGAGATAGATGCTTATATGCAGATTTGAGAGATATGCTACGGCTCAGAATTCAGCTAAAAACAGGGACCAAAAATGGGGTGCTGCTGACCTACTGACGTCAGGTATGGGACATTTTACCCACCATCCTGATGTCAGAAATACTTAATTTTGTGAACATTACTGACCGTCAGAATGACCCATGAAGTATAGTCTTCCTGACGGTAGTATAGCATCTTATTAACAGTTTTACTGACCGTCAGTATGGGAACATTTTACAGGCCCAACTGACCGTCAGGATGACCGGTCTGTATAATATTCCCTGACGTCAGTATCACATCCAGACAAGCCATCATCCTGACAATGATAGCTACAGCAAAGCAATAGCTGAGGCTAGGAATTTACTGGGATACTGACGTCAGTCTGACCATATTTTTCATGAGGTACTGACTGTCAGCACAGTGCTCAAAATACTGCTTCACTGACAATATTAGACAACATCAGCTAATGTCTAGATCACATTCTTTAATAGCACAACAGACTATCAGAATGGATACAAATCATCATACTTTCTGACAATTTAAGTGGTTTCTCAAAGCTGCAATAACTCAGTGACACACAAACAACACTTGACTACTCATTTTATTTCAATACTGCAGTCACATAAATTACACATATTTTACACTATTTGTTTTCCTATTAGTTTTACGCAAAGCCAGGCAGGGACTCTCCACGATATTCTCCTCAATGCCCTTTTTCTTTCTCTTCTGGGTTGCGACCTGTAACATGATGATGAAAATTAAGCAATTCACATGGCCAGCCAATAATAGTCTACCATATTCTATCAAATGACTGCAGCTGTGCAAGCCTTAGAAAGATTTCCAATGTGCTTATGTAATTCTGATACTTACGTACTCAAATTAACTGAGTATAAATGTGTGTGTAATGTTATATATATACATATATATGATTTTATTGACAGCTAAATATAACTCATTTATAAGGTAAATAAATTAATTCTGAGTTGGAATATTAACATCTGAGTATGAGGATAAATTGGTAATATCCTTGATCTTACCTGGTCACTCTGTACTGGTTTGGCCTTCATCTTTGCCAAAAGCTCCCACCTTTTTTGTCTTCTGTCAAGTGACTGCTTTCTTCCAGAGGTCTGAATTTATAGTAATGACAAACATTTTATATGAGTTATACATCTGTCACTGGTGTTGACACATACATAAAATGAGTGGAGATAAGGTCATCTAGATATATGTTGAAACAAAGGCCTTTGGTTGAAATAATAGCTGAACAATACTTACTTGGGGAACATATCTAGGTGTTAATGAAACGGGGCTCGGAGGATGAACTCTTAAGATTGGGACAGGGTCATCCAGGGGAGCAGATTCTGGGGCATCATTTTTTTCTTCGCAAATCTGAAAATGCAACATTACTTTGGTGGGTATAAATCTTTATATGGTTTGCGGTTTGCGAAGAAACATTTGGCATAATGACATAATTTACATTAATTTAGGTAAAGATTAGTAACATTAAAATAGGTGTGGGCACCTAGTAGTCATAAATAACTTGTTTATAATACAACTTTTTAAGATCAGATATCAGTATGTTGGTCATTGTAGCACTTACAGAGATTATAATTCGCCGAGGAGGGCTTGGTGATCGATGCTCAACTGACACTACAGGCCTCGGGGACACCTCACTTCTAGCATGGCCAAGTTGATTTTCCTCCAAAGACTGTAAATGAAAATGTCATCATTCAGTTTGTAATGTGTTATGTATCCAATAGGCTAGTGACATGGCAAAAAGAAACAATTTTGACAAAATGCACCTGAGGGGCATTTACAGAGAAAATCGACCCAAGAGTGGCATTTGACCATTTTTTCAAAAGTTTGTGGAATTAATGTACTTAGTGGAATAACATTACTCATATAATTCTAGAGTTCAAAAAGTATTTATAATTGGTCGATTTATTTCTGCATTATCTATCACTAATCATATGTCATTTACCTACAATGAGTGATAGGATCATGATGGGCTGCAAGAAACATTTCCTGGAGCCAGTTGAGTTGGAAGAACCACATGATCCCACTCCAATCAGAGGCTTGGCACATGCCCAGAGATGCCCTTTGACTGCCAAAACAAGAAAACTTTTGGCTGCATACATTGGTTTAGTGGATGGCACTTTGATCAAAAGTGCTCTGGAAATATCTCAGGCAGATTACAAAGAACTGCTGAAAAGAACAAAACTGGAAAGCAATCCAGTTCATCTTTGGTTGCAGAAGATGAGAACTTCGTGTGAGATGAATTGTAGAAAGCTGTTGGCCCCTTTCTGTTCATCCTCTCCTTTGTGGGGGAGTTTTCAGCTGTTTCGATATGATGAGGCACAAGAGGTACTTGTCGATGTTCTCAGCGGGAAAGTGGACATTAGGGACTCAACTGCAGCACATCATTTTTCTGTTATCAAACAGTCAGTTCCAATATTAGCTGATGCCATTGTAGAGAATATGAACAATTTTGCATCAGATGTGATTGAATACATCATTACACATGTTATTGTACTTTTATCATCATGTGAACTGCCACTGACAGAAAGATATATTCCTAAGACTGAGAATTCTTATGAATATTTTCCGTGTTTTCCTGTCCAAATTGGCAAATCTTACTTTGCAATTGATCAGCAATCAAAGCATGAAGACACCCACTGCAGAAAATTAAGCAACACTCATCCTGTCCTTAGTCCTGGCATTTTCAATATGTTTTGCCGTCACAGAATATGTCTGGGTTTTTCTCTTATTTTGGCAGCTGAAAGTCCTCGAACCCCTTTTGAGATTCTCTTATGAAGGTTCACGAAGCATCTACCTTGGCTCAGAATTGTATATGACAATTGCTGTAACTTACACCAATTTGCATTGAACCGAGAGCCAGCGAGGTTTGCTGAGACTCTTTTCTTGATTGATCGGTTACACTTTCAAGATCACTCTGCCTGCACACTCGGTTATAGTACCAGTTCATACAACTTCGATCCAGCCATCAAATCACTGAACACTCAAGCGAATGAACAGGCCAATGGCGACCTGCGTAATTTGAGCAAGCAGATAGCATATATGAAACCTGACAATGTAATGCTGCACTTGAAAATTTTCCTGGTAGAAAGAAATAGGCGAATGAAACAAAAATAATGAGTATTGTCAAATTAGTTGTGCTTCAGTATGTGATGTGTCTGTTGTTTGGTTTTATAAAGTTGCGTAATAATTTTGGATATTCGAAATGTAGAGAAAACGTCAGTTGTGTGCTTGTTTGAAAATGTTTTACTTGTAAATTGTATAATGTTTATGACTGTTCAATGCTGTAAATGTTTTAAAAAATATATTTGTTCAATATATTGGAAAAAAGGAAGCCATGGTCATTAAATATATTTTCAAAATTTCTGTGTAGCTATTGTTTTTGTTTTTTATGATACCTTGTATCATTCATATGTAAGGGTTTATGGTTTATGGTTTATGTGACCATGAATCTGTAATAATGACCTGATCTTCAATGTCATTATGGATGCAATTTTGCTCCCATCCAAACATCTTGAACATACATTGCTGAGTTGTGTGGCATTCTCAGAACAAGAATCAGACTTCAAAATCTCAGCCACCTGATAGAAAAGACATAAGGTAACAAGACAGACCAATCGAAGCCTGGAACCAAACCTGACATCAAGGGATCTGTACATGAGGACAAGCTGAAAAGAACTTGTTTCATATGCCATAAGCCAGGACACTATATCAGAGATTGCAGATTTAGAAAGAAAAGAGACCAGTCAGATCATGTGACAGCCATGCAGGCTGTGGTGACCGAACCTGACATGGTAACCTTAGAGAATGGATGGAGGGTGCCTGTGTCAATTAAGGATGGAGTCAAGTATGTCAAGACAAGAGAAGGCAGCATCAAGTGTGCAGTTAGTTTAGACCAGCAAGTGCATGTACCTCAGGTGATTGGTAAGTTGGTAGGTTATGGTTTGGCAACTGGTTCGTTAAGAAAGATTTATGTCCAGCTGATAGTTTCACTGGAACTAGTGGGTCATGTACAATGGTTGATGGTACTATTAAAGGTAGCACCAATAGTTGTGGTTCAACTCCCTTTTTCAAGGGCAAGGTCAGAGCTATGGCCATGAACAGTCCTATATTTGATGTTGTTGTTGGCAATATTCCAGGTGCCCATCAGATCCGGATTTCTTTTGGAAGCAGGAGGACGACAATGAGGTTCATGGTGTAGTGTGTTCACCGTCAGGTGAAGTAAAGTCAGCTGAGAATGAAAACCAACTTGGCAAGATGTTGAATACATCTGAGGCTTGGATGATTTGTGTGAGAAGTAAAGATGACAAGATGTCATTGGTGCACACAGATTCCCATCCTAGTGATGGTGAGTTACATCAGCTGAGTAGCAATATTGTACCTATTGATAGTGTATAGTCAGGATGATGAAAAGACTTCTAATGAGGTCCAATCTGACACTGTTGTTTCGCTAGTGTAGTTACTAGGTTTCAGTCTAAAGCTAGAGGTTTAAAACCATTAATTGTAGCACAGCCAGAACTAGTGAAAGTAGATAGGAGTTGATCGATCTGCAAAGGCAGGATCACTCCCTCAATAAGGTATGGACCTTAGTTGATAATCCTGTTGAACAGAACAGGAGTTGGCAGGAACGTTATTTCATTGATGATGATGTGTTATACAGGGAACACACTTCGTCGGAGAAAACTGGTCGTCGTGTGACGAATCAGCTTGTTTTACCAAAGATTCTGAGGGAAAGAGTCGCTGAAGTTGCTCACGATTCTATTCTTGGAGGACATCTTGGAACTCAGAAGACCGTGGACAGGGTATTGTCAAATTTCTATTGGCCAGGTATTAACGGAGATGTTAAAAGATTTTGTGCATCTTGTGATAAGTGCCAGAGAACAACCCCAAGGGGCAGGACCAGTAGAGTTCCTCTTGGAGGTACTCCTATGATTGATGTACCTTTTCCAAGAGTTGCAGTTGATTTGGTTGGACCATTGCCAGTGTCCAACAGTGGGTTTAGGTACATATTCACTTTGGTTGACTATGCGACTCGATATCCAGAAGCCGTTGCATTGAAGAGGATAGAGACCACAGTTAGGGAACACTGCAGGTTTAATGGAGGAAATTGCAAGACTACTCTCTATCAAGAAGTTAAGAACAACGCCTTACCATCCAATGGCAAATGGGCTTGTTGAGAAGTTTAATGGCACTTTAAAGACCATGTTGAAGCGTATGTGTGAAGAGCGACCAAAAGATTGGGATCGCTACCTTCCAGCTTTGTTGTTTGCTTATCGTGAAGTGCCTCAAGACAGCTGTTAATTGTAAGATGTTAATTGTAAGCCACTTGTATTCCACACTAATATGTTGAAACTTTATGTTTGCCGAGAGGACATCGGTGATGAAATTGTTGCCACACAAGCTGTGATCACCATACAGGATATGGAGGAGGAGCAGTGTTCCAGTAGGGACATCATGTTTTGCCCCATCAACAGTACAGAGACCTGGAGAGATGTGCAGGTGAACAGAGATTGGGATCAAAACAAGAGCAAGGAGGTATGGGACTTGATTGGGGAATACCGTTCAGTATTTACAGGTTGTCCAGGAAAGACGGACTTGGTTGAGTGTCATATTGATGTTTTTGAAGATACGCCAGTGCGGCAAAAGCCATATCCAGTACCATTTGCTATCAGAGAAACCATGAAGGCAGAAGTTGAGAAAATGGAAAAGCTGGGAGTGATAGAAGAATCCCAGTCAGACTACTGTAGCCCAAGTGTTATAGTTCGTAAGCCAGATGGGTCAAATCGCTACTGTATTGATTTCAGGCGGGTCAACGCCCTCTCTGTGTTTGACTCGGAGCCTATTCCAAATCAGGAAGCTATTATAGCTAAGCTGGGAAAGTGTCAATTCTTCACAAAAAAAAAGATAGACTTGAGCAAAGGATTCTGGCAAATTCCGATAGCTACGACGACAGACACAGAACTGCATTTGCCACTGAAAGAGGTCTACGACAATTTGTGACAATGCCTTTCGGGTTGGTTAACGCCAGCTCTGTATTTTGTCGTATGATGCGTAAGTTGCTTGATGGCTTGGATAATGCTGAAAGCCATATAGATGACCTGATCATCTACACAAATAGTTGGGAGGAACATCTCATCACTCTGAGGAAAGTTTTAGATAGACTGCAATTGCACCACTTAACTGCTAGACCCACCAAATGTTTTGTTGGTTTTCAGGAGATTGATTTCCTTGGTCAGAAGGTTGGACAAGGTGTTGTGAAGCCTCAAGAGAGCAAGATTAGCAACATTTTCAACATTCAAAGACCACAGACCAAAAAGGAGTTAAGATCCTATATTGGCATGATTTCTTATCACCGTAAATTTGTACCTTCATTTGCAGACAAAGCAAAGCCTCAGACTGATTTGCTTGGCAAGGGTCAGCCAATTAAGATGAAGTGGTCAGATGAAGCTGACGATTCTTTTCAGTTCTTCAAACAAGTGTTGTCAAGTCCTCCAGTTTTGTGTTTGCCAGACTTAGACAAGACAATGACTTTAGCTGTCGATTCCTCTGGAACAGGAATAGGTGGTGTACTCATGCAAGAGCATGATGGTTGGTATTGTCCATTGATGTATGTCAGCAGGAAACTCAAACCTGCTGAGACGCGTTACTCCGCTATTGAGAGAGAATGTTTAGCTCTTGTATGGGCTATATAAACTCTGCATCAATTTTTGTATGGCAGAGAATTCATTCTCTTGTCAGATCATCAACCATTAAACTTAACTCTTCAAAGATGAACAACAGAAGGGTGATGAGATGGGCTCTTGACTTACAGGTTTATCGATTTACAGTCAAAGTCATCAAAGGTAGCGATAATTATGTGGCTGATTTCTTAAGCCGTTGTGGTAAGGAGTAAGTTGGTGTTGGTAACACATTACTGTTAGATTTGTTGTGCTCACACATAAGATTTTGCAAGTCATGATTTTCAGGTGTGAAAACTCTTAAGGGGGGTTTGTAATAAAATCTAATGACCAAATTCCTATAGTCCTTAAGAGTGCAAGTGCACTGTACCAATTCCCAAATCCCTGAGATGTTCTGGTTCAGTGGCTCACGCTTGGCTGCACATTCCTGACCCAGATGGAGACCTTAATCCTAGTCTGTGGTCAAAGCCACAGCAGCCTAGGAGCTGAGAGGAGCAACTGTAACTGTAAGTAACTTTGTACACTTCTTTGTTGCCTTAGGCCATGACTATTTTGCAGCCAAAGTATTCAATTAATTAATACTCACAGCATAAACATTGTGTAGCAATTTTGATAGTGCTGTGAAGCAATTTTCATGTGAATAGCTGTTTAATTAACTTGACAAGTGCCAAGGTAAATTTCACATGAGCACATGGTTTTGTGGATTGCCATGTGGCAACATATTTCGTACTGTGTATTTAGAATATACACTGTAATGGTGTAAATTATTCATTATTGTGCGTAAAATGCTGCTTATGCTATTGATACAGTTATGTTAAAATGTTTGCGCACACATGGCCATTGTGTTGCTGAGGCAGTGGCCCACAGAGAGAGAAACCAGTCTACCAGCAGTCCAGCCGCTGAAGTTCAGCAATTGGTGGTGCCAACTCTACAGTTCAGCACTTAGAACTTAGTGGAATGAAGTTTGTTGAAGCTGTTGGCCAAGCAATATCAGGCAACAGTCAAGTCTATGGTCAAACAACAGTCAAGTCAACAGTCAAGTCAACAGTCAAGTCAACAGTCAAGTCAACAGTCAAGTCAACAGCCAAGTCAACAGTCAAGTCAACAGCCAAGTCAACAGTCATGTCAAGTCCTGTCAGCCAGTGACTCAGTCGTCATACACATTTAGTGTGGACTTTCGTTGTACAAGTGGACTTTGGTTTCCTTGTTAGCATTGAGATGCAATAATTATAATGCAGTTATTAAATTGTTAAGTTTATCTTTGTGTTGATCTCACTTTATTTCGTATAATATATAAAAACAAATCCAAAGAACCACTTTACAGGTCTTATTATAGATGAATGTTTAAAATGGACTTATTATGTAGAGCTAATTTCTACGAAAATTTCTGAAACCCTAGGAATTATGTCAAAAATCAAAAAAGAATTGCCGGTAAATGCACTATTAAATATATATAATACATTGATACTTCCACGCCTGAATTTGGACTGATGGTATGGGGCTGGAAGTCCAACAGATTAATAATGCTGCAAAAAAAGAGCAGTACGTATCATGACCAAGAGCCATTTTAGAGCTCACACCACAAATCTGTTCCAAAAAGTAAATGTGCTAAAATCACTGATCTGTGTGCACTGCAGGATTATAAGTTTCTGTTTCAAATTTGAACATTCAATGCTACCACATTACTTCATAACTAAAATGAAAAATTATTTTCAACAAACAAATAATCTTAAACTACCCATTGTGAGACATGAATTTGCCAAACATTGCTTATCAAACAAATAGCCAATTATCTTCAATAACATGCCTAAGAATATTAAAGAAAAAGTCTACACACATAGTGTCAATGGATACAAATCCTATGTCAAGGTGACAACATTGCAGACATACATAGATGAATGTGATCTACCAAATTGCTGTTCATGTTCGGTTTCATGTTAACATCTAAAATTTTTCAAAATTACGCTGACTTTCTGCATCTATATTTCTACTTGATTTATTCCGTACATTTTGTTCTGTAATCACCCTCATCCCTACAGCGGCATAAATTATGCCTTTGGGATGAGTTATCAACTCTATGATAACGTAATAATGGAAAATCAGAATAAATGCTAAAAATTGTGTTAAATTATGTTTCCGGAGCATAACTCTAGCATTAATGCACTTAACCTAACAACATTTTATATGTTATTACTCTATAGCTTAGCTGTGCATTTTGATAGTCACAATGACATATCTCAGCTGTGTTTAAAATATTTAGAGAAAAAAACAAACATTTTCATTTCCAGAGCAGGACTTACACACTTGTACATACCTTTTTGGGGTTTCATGACCAATAATGACAGATAATTTTATATAATAAGGAAAATATGAAAATTTGGTACTCTTTCAAACAATGACTCTATGGTCCTCAGTAACATTTTGCCAATGATATATCTAGATTACAGTAATTTCACTTTTTATGCTAAAAATTTTGTTGCTTTCTTCATATTCACTATATTGTAATTAATGTAATTAATACTTCAAACCAGATTAGAATGTTATCAAAATATGTTGTTTCAATATTAATGCAATTTTTAAATCAAAACCAACTAGATTTGAAAGTAATCAAACCTTATATAATGTTGTATTTACGTTAATCTCATGTTAATATCAAAATCATTTTTTAACCAATTTTTTTTTAACAAAATTTGAATGTAATCAAACATCATTTTAACATTAATCTTTAAGTCTTTAATGACATTAAAACATTAAAGTTAATCTCATGTTAATATCAAAACCATTTTTTAACCAATTTTTTTTACCAAATTTGAATGTAATCAAATGTCATTTTAACGTTACTCTTTAAGTCTTTAATGACATTAAAACATTAACGTTGAATTGTGGTTTTTTTTTTGGTTTGGTAACGTTATTAGTGTATCTGGTGTAATATCAACGTTGATTTAAGGTTTGTGTGCTTGCTGCGATATTTCATGATCAGTGCACAATTCTGTCACTTTAGCATTAAGAAACTTGGGGTATAGTGCAGTATAGCAGACCCAAATGTATGCCCATATTTGGCATCCATGAAATATTAAAGAAATCTCTCATTTTAGCAAAAATCTGTCTAGCACAGAAGAGGAATAATATTCGCGTAGTACAGCGGGGGTTTGTGGGCAGCAGCCCCAGATAAAAGAAAAAATTTACAATTAACAATGAAAAGAGCGGTCGTTTTTTGTGACGTCATTCATTGAATTCAGGGATATGACGTCATAGGCATGACAAAAAGGCTCGTTGAATAAGGTCATAAATTTGGGTCCGCTATACTGTACTTTTTCCGAAACTTGCTGTGGTTGCAACACCTTTGCACTGTTCAGCAGGCCAGTCTTTTGATGATCGCCAAGTCTAATTCGCTGAGCGGCTGTTAAATTAATTGTTTTTTGATTCCATGCTTCAACCACTTTCATAGTTGTTTACAAGTCATTATATAAAAAAAAAGAAGAAAATGGTCAAAGCACGGATGCGATTTTCAGGTAAGGTTTTTTTAGTGTCCAGAATACAAACACCTAAAGACTAAAATTTTAGCTTTTAAAATAACATATGAACACATAATAATATCTTATAAAATAAAACAATAAAAAGTTTGTAAAATTTTGAAAATCATCTAGATCATGGTGGGACTCAGTAATATATCCCTGAAGAATAACTTCAATTGGATACTGCACAGCAGAATTTATTGAGATAAAACAGCGATACAACAACAGCGAAACTAAAAACTAGAAAATACGACTAATTAAATAGATAAATAATAGCAAAATATGCTAAATTAATGCCTACATAAAGCATAATGAATACCAACAATAGCAGTAAAAACATTTACATCAAATACTCAAGCAGTCATGATATAATACCAGATGAGAACCAACTTATGTATACAGTACCCTACATGAGGCCACAGTTTATATTCATTAATTAGTTTTCTGTTTGGCAGCTGCTCTTAATCGATAAAATGCAGTTCCCCCAGCAATGAAATAACCAAACAAAGCATTCAGTAATAACGGCAAGCATACAAGGACCAATCCTCGCAGCTTCTTCAGGACAATTTCTTGATAGTAGAAATGGAGGCCAAATAGTGCTGTTATCATTCCCAACAGAGTCTGAAGAAAAAAATAAAGACATTTCAGTCAATAATTTTAAAAAGTGCCATGACAAAATGACAAAGAGAATTTAATGTGTTTTAAACCATGTTAACTTGACTAAGGGCTATTCCATTTAAAAGAGTGGGGTGGAGGCGGACAGGAAGGTTTTTGAAAAAGTGGAAGAGGGGGAGTTCTCAAAAGAGAAAAAGACCAATATTTTCATAAATATTTTAATTTTAAAAGGGGGGGGGGGTTTAAAAAACAAATAGTTGGGGTTGGGGGGGGGGGGGGTGTGTCTGAAAATCTTCAAGTCCCCCCCCCCCTCCAACACACTTTTAAATGGAACAGCCCTAATGTTGTATTCCTTTGTGTATCTCTTTCTGGATAGACCAGGAAAATAATTATTTTGAACATTTCATAAAGTGTGCTACAGTTGAGTCTTCAGTTTTGCTGAACTGACTCCAAACGGCAAAGGAAATTATCTGAAATTGTGCAAAACTTCAATATTGTGACCAGAAAATTACTATGGCAAGTCATTGATATATTTGCCCACCATCCAGTCCATAGAATGTTTAAGTTCAAATTATTTTATGCAAAACATTTTTGACCAAATGGTCAAATGCAACTGTTGCTCTATGAGTTGCCACTTTTTTTGATACTTAAATCAGCCAACAGTGACAATGTTTGGGTTTGATACGACAAAACAAAGCGTAAGGCGGTGATCAGAAATAAAGTAGTCCTGTAGAATGGATGATTGTATTATACAGGCAAATGTACTCAACAAATATATATTTCACAGGTTAACATATATACAATCACAACAAACAAGCCTTTATTGAATTATGACAAACAGCTGATACAAATTTTTTTAATTAAAATCATTTAGAAAGGCATTGTTAGCGTGACATCTATCTATCCATCCATCCATCCATCCATCCATCTATCTATCCAGCTATCTATGTCCATGGCAAACCTGTGCTTTTATAGTTGTATATGTATTCAAAACATTTCAGCTAATTGCTCCACAAGTTGCCAATAATGCATGTATTTCAAAATATTTTCTAAAAATTTATATTACACTAAGAGCAGTGGTGAAGCGTCTGAGCCAGCAAATAAAAGTAAATTGCTACGCACTGCATTGGACACTCCAATGATTCTAAAACAATAACATTGCCATGGTTGAACAAGCAACTGTCAATCAAAGTGACAACTGAATGAGTTGCCAGTTGCACTTGACCATTTGGTCAGAAATGTTTGAACACCATTATGAATGTTGCACTGAAATACCCTTCTAACTTCAACAAGGAGTCGTAAAAGACTAACATTTACTACAGATGGTTTATACAGTACTACAGAGAGGAAAAGGTCATCACCAGTTATTGCACCAAAACTACAATCACTCCTTTGTAGAACTGCTTTGAATTAATTCCAACATCTGGTACAAAACAAAATTTTAAAAGGTTAACATTTATTGTGTTAAAATCAATCAAATGAAAAGAAAGCTAGCTGAAACCTATGAGGCTGACTGAAAAACATTTTTTTGATTCTGATCTCCGACCGACTTCACAAGGCCCTACCTAAAAATTTTTTTACAGAATCTGACAAAAAATAAATAAAACTCCCTGACCTACCGAACCAATTTTTTAAAACAAAATAATCGAAAACACACTTTTTTTTTTCAGTCGGCCTGATAGCAGTAAAGGAAAATGGTTAAAATTGTTACTGGCATGTTAAGAATCAGTGATTATTCATTTGAGAGAAATTCTGAGAAAAAAATGTGGGTACGAAAGTGAACTGCATTCTGCTCCACAGACTCTGCATGTATAGTTGAATTTACAAATAATGCCTCCTACCAGATAGTGAATGCAATAGTCGTGGAAAGCAAGGATGCCTAATGAGACAACAAACACAAGAAGAGCATCGACATTCAAGTGATGGTTGATGTGAACATGATGTTGAGGATACGATGAGAAGTCATTACTGCGCACGAGGTGAATCACATGTCCCAAAAGCCAAAGACCACATCCAACCATTCCAAATGATATGTGCTGCAAATACAGAGTAACAAAATATAACGTTCATTAATTTTATTGACTTCATACACTTAGATGTATTTAAGGAACACTAAACTGTGCCTATGTCAATTCAAATGGAGCACTAGAGTTAGGCAAAGTTTATTCGAATGCAAATACTGTATTATGTCATATATATTATTTATTGACTGAATAATATCATCATTGATACATTTGTCATAAAACATAAAAAAGTGAAAACCATATACAAAACAGTTTTTACCAAGATGAGAATAATAAATTATGCAACATACATATATATCATATTTATACAGAAAAACTATGCAATTTTACTTTAATGTTTAGTTACCTTTGTTTTGACTAGGTGCATTCAACTTTGGCTAAGTTTTGATGAGCGTATTATATTGCCACTACAAATAATTTAAAAAAAACCTTATAGTACATAATAAAATAAGTTTTCCTTTTCACTAGTACCTGCTCATCCCAAGTGAGGTCCCTTTTTCCCTGAGTGGCTCCCCACTGAGTGTACACAAGAAGAAGTCTATATGAAACAACCTAAGGGTTTTGAGGCGAAAGGAAAAGAGCACCTAGTATGCAGGCTCAATAAAAGTATCTATGGCCTGAAGCAGTCATCCTAATGCTGGAACGAGGCACTACATGACCATCTCACGGGCATGGGATTCAAGCTATCGACTAGTGACCCTTGTATTTATACTGCTAAGGAGGGATATACTATATTAGCAGTTTATGTGGATGACATTATTATTGCAGCTCAAAATGAGCAGCATATGAAGGAAGTTAAACAGACAATTGCTGCAGAATTTGCAGTGAAAGACATGGGCAAGCTACGATATTTCTTGGGAGTGGCCATCGATCAAGAAACCGACCCAGGAACAAGTCTGGCTTGGACAATCCAGCTACTCAGAAAGGGTACTGGCGAAATTTAACATGCAAGACGCAAAGGCAGTATCAACACCTGTTGATGTTAGCATGAAACTCACGAAGGCGCCTGACGACTGTGAAACGGTCGATCAAGAAATGTACCAATCTGCTGTGGGAAGTTTACTGTACTTGTCTATGTGGACCAGACCTGACATCACCTACGCATTTGCCAATGTGGTAAAGTTCTGTTCGAAACCAACAAAAGATCATTGGATGCCTGTTAAGCGCATAATGCGTTATTTAAAAGGATCCATAAACTTATGTTATGGACAAAGAGACCAGGACGAATGTGTTGGATATTCTGATTCCGATTGGGCAGGCGACATTAATGATCGCAAATCAATGTCTGGATATTTATTCCAGATTGGTGGTGCCCCAGTTAGTTGGAGAAGCAAGAAGCAGTCCTGTGTAGCATTGTCGACTGACGAAGCAGATTACATGGCCTTGGCAAACGCTGCACAAGAAGCGATGTGGATGCGACAACTCATTGGTGATCTAAACAAGCCAATGAAATCAATTATGATTTATGAGGATAATCAATCAGCAATTCGCATGAGTAAGAACCCACAATTCCATGGTCGATCGAAACACATAGGGATTAAATAGGGATTAAATATCATTTTATTCGTGAATTGGTTGACCAAGGACCCTACTGAAGACATGATGCTGATATGCTAACCAAGGGACTAAGTAAAGATAGATTTTACAAGATCAGACAGATGGCTGGTGTGAGGAAACTTGGTGCTATTGACAATTAACACATGCTGTAGACTAACTAAATGGTGCTAATGACTATTGGTGCTATTGACACTAATTTTGGACTCATAATAATGTAGTTGCACTTTATGCGTCAAGATCTAAAATGCTTATATAGAATGTACTTTGATCTGTAATTCATTTACATTTTACATGTTATTGCATTATGTATTGTTTATTTTATATGATGTACTGGTATGTTTTTCTTATGGTACATAGCTTGTTCATTTGATTATAAATGCCAGGTTTCATTTTCTTAGTGTTTTATGATACATAGGTTTAATGCATATACGAGTTTTTTTTAAATTTAATAATGTATGGTAACCATGTTTAATCTAGATGGGTAGTAACCATATGTCATCTGTCGATTACTCCAACTTAGAGTGAGAAGGAGTGTTGAAATATGTCACTCTTGTTTACGTTTTACGACAATGTACGATTTACAGCATTAAAAACGGAGTCACGCACGTCATCTCTCCAAAAGGAACACATGGTGTCATGTTGTTTGAACTAAAATGATGAATTCTAACAGTACAGTTCCATCCCTGGTGTCCTTTGTGAAATACAAAAATATTGCACAAGACGCAATACTCAAACCAAACAGTGTAGTCAGCTGGTCATGCATTGTATTTAGTTCTTGGTCAATCTGCAATGGAACAAGAAAACAGCTTTGAACAGATATGGAAAAAACAATATCAGTTTTTTTGTGTTTTTTTTTTAACTGTCAACACATTGCCATCAGTGGTACATGCTATGAGGCCTGTTGTCACATCTACCTTTTTTTTCTCCTTAAAAAGGAAACAGCTGGAGAAAATCGAGTTAGTGTACCTAATTTCGTGAGGCCCTCATTCCGAGAAAACTTAATTGACAGTTGATTCTAATTTTTTGCACATCAAAATACTCCTCGTCTTTTTATGTGCCTTGGAGACCAGTTGTTTATTAGGGTGAAGGGCAATCACTTATTAGACCCATCATGTAATTAGGTACACCTGCTCTATAATATTGAATCATTGATTCAAAGTCACTACATTTTAAGTTTGCCTAATTCATGGCTGTTTTAGACAATAACACATCTCTTTCCTTTAAATTGTTTCACAGCCCGGGCAATTAATGAATAGTTATAAAGAATTCAGTACACATGTGTAGGCCAATATACATTGTATAGGATTAATTAAAGGATGTATAGGCCTAGATATAAACTTTGCTCTGCTAGTAACCTTGTTTTGGACATTATACTGTATACATCATTGCATTTAGACAGTATAATTGTAAATGTGATCACATTTTCTTTTTTCTTTTGCCTGTTTTGGTCATTGCACTCACTCGTTGTTACATATATATATATGTAAGTGCAAAGAGAGGATGGGGTGGGTGGGTGATTAGGGCTTTACGTCCTGTATTTCTGCACCAGTTGGGCTAATTAGGACAGGCAGAGACTATGGCAATGAGACGAAGGATGAAACAGCCATCCAACTTAGGCTCGACCGGGAATCGAACCCGGGACCCAGTGGTTGGAAGCCCAGAGCGCTACCTCTGAGCTCGGCCTCCGCCCTACTGCAAAGAAGAGGATAATGATGTTTATTATGCAATGGTCCACCGAGGACTGGACCTATAGTGTTAAAGCAATAATATGCCAGTTGCAGTACATCTAGCTATAGAGACTAGAGTACATTTATAATCCGTCACAGTGGTATAAACTATAATCTGCAGTTTCTTTTATCATTGTGGCTTCTAGTTTTCTGCCAATGTCTGAAACAAGTAAATCTTCTCTCTGGAAAGTTTGACTCACTCACTGCAAATTTTCTAACACATCTAACATAAAATGAAGTGCTTGCAAAAAATCTGGCTTTTCAACTTTTTAAGATCCGCCTCTGGTGAATTTTGACCTGCAAGGTCTCCAAGGTGAGTGACAACCAGAGGAAGATTTTCTTTCATATCTTTGGAAAGCCCCCTTCACACATATTGGGACCTCTCCGTGTTGCACCGGGCACCGTGTTTCAACCGTATTCATCCGTGTAAGGACCATGTTGCTCCTTGTTGACACCGTATTGCCATCATGTACACACCACCAAACATTTCTTCTTTGCTGACATTTTCAGCTCTTGTTCCTGGACCACCCCGGAGTGAAAGAAATTTTACTCCGGGACACTCCGGCGTCTGAACGGCTATGTGTGAAGGGGGTTAAGCCCTCTTGCCATCTACCTTGTTCCTGTTGGTGCACTATCTTTATCTAGGACGTCAGAAATTGTAGCTATTATATATTGTGTATGCAATTTCTATGATGATATTGGATTGTCATATCTTCGTGAAATAGAAAGTCACTTTGATGTATTTTCAGAGTTATCAAATGTGGATAATACTTTATTTGCGCATTATAAATCTAAATGGTGGTCTGCTGTTAGTGAAGAAGATGCTGTCAGATGGACAAGCTCCATACCTACAGGGAACTAAAGAGCAACCAGCGTATTGTAACTGAGCCTTATATGTTTATACTTAGTAAAGAAACACAGGGTCAGCAATTGCCAAATTCAGATCAGGTGTTGCTCCACTTAGAATAGACACTGGGCGTTACACAAATGTAGATTTAAATAAAAGAGTTAGTTCCACTGCTTGAATGTTGTTGAAAGTGCAGAACATGTTATGATACATTGTCCTCTGTACCATGATCTTAGGCATGAACTTTTTCACAGCTAGCACTGTTAATCATGTTAATGGTGGATGTTATGATCTGTGTAGTCACGACCAATATATATTTTTTTTATGTAATGCAGTGAGGATGTTATTAAGTAAATTGCTAAAATGCTTCACTTGTTGCTAGAAAAAAGAGTGGTTTGTTTTTATTGTACATTATCATGTTTTTACAAAGCGAGATAAATAAAATATCTATCTATCTATAGTTGTAGATGATGCTTGGAAGAGTTATGATAGAATGAATAAACATAGGAACATGTGTCTTCCAAAAGTTCAATGCAAAACTGTATATGACCTGCCTTAAGCCCTCTTTAACTTCTTAATATTGTCTAGAAGGTTCTAATTGCCTGTTCACAATCTGGCCTAGCCTTCGGAGTGCTGGTTTTCAAAAACCTGAATTTTTATTTGCTGGGCCATGGTTCTATTACAGCCAAATTAATACTCCAGAGGTCATGTGAATCCATGCAGGACTCAGCCAATGAGAGTCCTGGATTCACATCTAGCAGACTGCAGCCAATAGCAAACAAGGAATTGCATTCCAATAAATCCTTGTTGAGTCTTGCCAAATGTAGTCTCGGGCAAGAGTAAACAAACAAAATGGTGGCGCTTGGTATAGCGATATTTTTTAATTTTTTAGCCACAGCCCGTATATGACTATTTTGGACATATAAATGATACTCTTAGTTGTAGATTAGTTAAGGGAACATGCTATTGTGTTGATAATTCTAGCAAACTGAATACTCCTTATTGTGCATAAAATCTTTGAAACAGAACAATTAAATGGCAGGGAAAGGATAGACAATCTTTTTTATGCTCACTTGGCTTTACTCTGAACAGAATGGATTGCTGTTATTACAGGGTTCCTGCAGGTTACCTTCATAAGAAGTAAGATATTTGTAAGACATTATAATATCATGGGTACATGAAAAATAAGACCACTAATATAGTAATATGCACCAATATTTTTGATTTCATTGTCCAAAAACCATCAGGGTTTTGGCTATTAAGCAAAATAAATGCAGTTTTTGTGTATTAAAGAAAGTTCATAATTTCTATTCATTCAATATATAATCTCAACATTACAATGTGGATTTAATATCCAAGTATATTTGCATCAAAATAAGACAATGTAGCACTTAGTGGACAAAAGTAAGACAAAAGTAAGACTTAATACGGGCCATACTTTTTACAAAAATAAAGTAAGACTTTTATCAGACTTTGTAATAACCCATGGGAACACTGTATTATTTCACAATTAACAGAATATAATAAACAAATGAAGAAATTCAAGAGTTAAAAAAATAGGACATCTTGGACTCCAATTAGCATTGCGTAATAGGCCATGTAGGCCAAGTGGCAATTGTTTTGGTTCATCCCACACACTATAAACACTCATGAAATAATATTTTCCAAAATTTGTAAAACATAGCCAAGATATGTCATCGTGGCTCTCATAACCACTAGGCCATATAGTACGTCACTGTATAAAATTTTATTAGGGTAAGTGCATTAGTGTTAGAGTTAAGCTCTAGAAACGAGAGTGTGTTAAGAGTTCTGGAAATGAAAGTCTAATGCCCACCCTCCTGCCTGTCGGATGAACACCTAACAATTTTTATGATGCCTGTGTGCTATGTGGGATTCGCTGAGGATTTAGCTGCAGCGCAGCCCATTATAAAGTCTCGGGGCTAGTTCATCTTCTTCTTAGCAGCCCCAAGCTCTATGTGCACTGGCTAGGCCAGTCTAGACCAGACTTGTCTTCTCAAGCAATCAATCGTCAATCGTCCAATCAATCCTGATTCAATCAGTCATCAATATTTCTCATCTCCAAGTGAAATCAAAACAATGAAGTCAGAAGTGCCTTGTTCCTTTCCCAAAAGCTGGTCAGGTAAAAACTAATCTTTATTTTCAACAAATCACTATATATATTAAAACTCAATCAGATATCTCTCAAGAGACACAAAGTTCAAGCACACAAGTTCCACAGTTCAAGTTTCAGGAACCCAAAGGTCAAGTCTTGACCGAGGGATGACCAGCCCTCTCTCAAAGAGCAATCCTATTTAACACAAGCTCATTACTCAACAATGCCTATCAACCAAGCACTCATATTTAACTGATACAACTCTAATCCATACCTATCACAAAGGGATATTAAATTAATATGTTAAGGCTTAAGTGCCTGACAAAGGGGAGCAATCTATATGGATCTAAAGCCTGCTCAGATAAGATTCAAAGTCAGGATCAAACATTCAAGGCATTAACATTTAGCTAATTATTCATCATAAATGAAAGAATACTCCTGGCATTAACATTTTAGCAAGTTAATCATCATGAACAAAGCAATACTCATCGTCATGAAGTAAAACAGCACTCATGGCATTAACATTCAGTAAAGATAATTAATTATGATCAAAGTGATATAAAACAATATATAATCAACATGCGTGCTCATTGAGAGGAGGTGGCCATAGTAAGGAGGAGCTGACATGCTTCTGGCTTCCTAAATAATCTAGTTGCATGCAATGCCTACATATAAATGATCTTATATTATTAGCTTGCACCAAATTGGGGTGTGAACTTTACATTCCTCCCCCCGTTTGTTTAGGCCAGTGATATATATTAGCACTGGCCGTACTGGTACAAGGAGTATCGCTAGAGTATAAAGTGCACCCATTTGTGGGAAGCGCTGAGGGGCATGCTGCTACGCGGCCTATGTTTCGGACCCTTGGGAGATGGACATCAGGCTGATACCCTGCGCCTGCCAGTAAAACAAACTGCTAAAAAAAAAATTGTTACATCAGTAGGCAAGGGCCAAGAAGCATGTCACTCCGGGAACAAGACAAAAGCATTTTCACATAAGTATAACTACAGTGGCGTGGGTGACCGCCTAATATAAAAAAACATATACAGTTGATGGGCAAGATGGCCTGATAGAGACTGTTAAGCGACGCGAAGGCTTACTACATCGTCCAGCCTGGCACTCTTTAAACCAACCCAACTGATGATTTTAGACACTAACACAGCCCAAGATCTACACATGCTACTCATGACTATAATCAGCATAGAGATTTTAAGGCACAATGCTAAAAAAAAAAAAAATTTTGTGGCCATAATAAATGGATCTGTCTGTACTTGACAGTCTCCTTGGGGCGACAGACAGTCCTAGGCATGGGCCATGATGCTTAGCACTCATGCTTAGGGTGTCGCACAATTCCCTGAGTGGGGTGGGAGAAATTTAAAGACCTCTCCCTAAAGTCTGAAGTAACCTAATGGTTAGTGGTGTGTACATGGTGACGTGGGGACGCTTTGCTCTCTCACCACTGCAATTGTTTGCATGTGGGGCCAGCCTTCTCCCAGCTACTTTACAATACAAAAATGCAATATATATATACAATACATGCTGACCAGGGGAGCTCGCACTTTTACCGCCACTGCATCTGTACAGTGGTGGGGCAAGCAGTCCCCAGAGTCATAAAAACATACTAACACAATTCTTACTACAAAAAAAAAATAAACGCTAATCATGCAACTCCTTTAAAGAGTAATTATTGATTACATTGCTTAGGCGTGAGCAGCTCTGAGTGGTATGAAAGTAAGGTTAGAAACTGGGGACACATGGGAGGACGACAGGGACACAGTGGGTAAACAGAGAGGAGAAAGCAAGGGACACAGTAGGTGGAGGGGGTGGCACTTCGTTTTTGGGTCTTATGGAGCAGTGTCTTGTGCAAACTGGGGGTCTTGTCTGGCACCCCCACAGGCGGCCAGGGAAGGCAAAACCGGCCAGATACTGAATCTGGGCGGCGCTGTGGGGTACTGGCCCTCTGCATGAGGTGGTGGGGCGAGTGGCAGGGCTTCAGGGTTTCCTTCCAGAGCTTCAGACTTAGCATTCATGGTTGCACCCAGGCGGGCCCTGAACCGTCGCCAACGCAAACATGCAAAACCCAACACTGCCCATACAAACATAACAAACCCAAAATTGATAAAGGTCATAATGGGAAAGGGGAAGGACCATTTCTTAGCCCATGTTGCAGCTATCGGAGACGGAGACAGCAGGGATCCGATGCCGATCTCCATCTCAGGTAGGGGCCTTCCCAAGTCCAAGTGTGGCATGGCATTCTTGATTGTGGTCACGCTCATGGAGGTGGAGAACTTAAAATGAGCCGTGACAGCAACCTGTGGCATTACATAATGTTTCGATAGGTATAATTTAGCTATGCAGGTGACGGACCATCCTTTGCCAGTGATGGTGCATGCCTTAAGACACGTGATGTTATAAGAACCTCTAGAAAGAGTCAGGTGGGCTTCCGCCTGGCCGGGGCATCTTACCACCAAGGTCTCTCCCTGTGAGGCCAAGGCATACTGATTAAGCGTGATAGCTGTAATGATGGGGTTGCCATCATGCGGGGATATTTTCGCCTTGCATAGCTTGATGAGATCTGATCGGTTGGTCAGCAACCCTCGGGCGCACTGCTTCAATTGGGGACCATATTCTGGACCGGTCTGACAAATTGTTGGTTGATGACCAAGACATTTACGTGGAACAAATAGATTGCCAGACACCGTGTCCAGAGCATATGCAGGCTCCAATTCAATTTTAATACTTAAGGACGAGTTGCTGATGGGCACTGGGAGGGATAGCACATTGTATAGTAAATAGGGTCGGTTAGCAATGAGGGGCAATTCAATTCTATATAGGAGACTAGTAGACGAAGGCCAGAGAGGAAATACAGAGATGTAGGAATAATACCACTCGAGGTTACTCACCACGCCATGCATCAGAGATGCCTCTTGTATGATGTCCCGTAATTGCTGTGTGTGCAGAAGGTCCCTGGTCAGTCTGCCTCCTTCTAGCTCGGCCCTTTGTCTATGAAACAGGTTCAGCTGTGTCTCATATTGACTGGCAGCAAGGTCCAGGACATCTAGAAAGTCATTGAGGTCGGAGATCAATTCTATCCGACCGATCCGCTGGGCATGTTCCTTGAATGTGCTCTCATACTGTCTGAGGGCGGTGTCCAGCTTGAGGATGTATGAGGACATTTTCTGCTGTTTGATGGCTAGCTGCTTCACGTACGTCCTAGTCTGATTCACTATGGTGGCGAGCGAGTTGTGTGCATGTGCTATAGCCGTCTGCTGGCCAATAACCTCTTGGACAGCCGCCTCAAATCGCTCTAGCTGAGCTGTCGTGGCCACCCCAAACAAGGTGTGGAGAATGGTGCCTCCTAGATCAAAGAGACCACGCTTCATTCGGCGTCCCCCGGAGCCCTTGTCCAAGGTAGCTAGTAAATGGTCTCGTCTCATTTGCTGAGCATTCAGGGAAATGTTAATACCCGAGCTTCTTAGGGCTTTGAGTGCGCTAAACGTAATGTTAAGAGCTGCAACCCGGTCTGCCAGTTCCACTGGGTATGCTGGTGGGTCAAGAGTCACATATATGTTCCACGTAGCAACCGTCTGGTGTAGGGTGTCCCCCCCAGTGATGCTTAGTCCATCTGGAAGTGGTGTCACTTTGATGGAGTCCTGGGCTAGGGTGGTGGCGACCCAGGCCAGGAAGGCAATGACATGACTCACATGCATCTCAGTATAGAGGCAACTGAGGCGATAAGCTCCAGCCGGGCTCTCTTCTGTTCCGCAGATGATGGGATGGAGGCGCTTGGCGGCAGAGGTCTCTTGGAGGCTCTTGGTAAGAAAGGTCGGTGACGCTTGCTTGCCTGTAGAGACTCAAATTCCGGTGTCCTCTTTACAGCAGGCAGACGTGGAGCGGCAGAAGGCTGGGCGATGGCAGCAGGCGTGGTGGACTCTGTGGTGTCAGTAGGCACAACTGGTTGGGTCTCAGTGTGTCGCTGCTTATGCTGGGTTCCTGTGTGCTCCTCATCCCTGCGCCTGCGCTTATTGGCTGTCCGTCCAGGCTGGTCAGTGGTCAGTTCTGTGGCAGGTGGGCGTCGCCCAGTGTTGGTCTTGGTGGGGGGGCGTTGATGGAGGCGTAGCCACCTGGGGCGTGATGGCTGCTGGGGGCGTCTGATTGGTCGTGGATTCATCTCGTCCCATACTATGTTTGGATCCACGAGTTTGACCTTGTTGATATTCACACTCTTTTGTCGTCCAGTTTGCTGATGCGTCACCCAGATGACTTTGCCTCTCACCCTGGTGACTGTCCACTGGGGATCCCACTTGCTTGTCAGCGTCATTGGCTCCGGAGCCCTCAAAACCACGCAATCTCCTACATTTATGTCACCTTGGTTGGCTTGACGAGCCAATCTCGCCCTGTTGTGTTTTCGGGACTGTTCTGTAGCCTGGGCCGCTGTTCTCAGGGCGTCTGCAAGGTGCTGAAGCCTGCCATCTAGCGGGGGCTCTTCTTGCAGCAGGGTGAGATAGGCAATCGAGGCCGTCGCCCATAATGCAAGAAAAAGGGAGTGTTTTGCGTAGTCTCTGAGACTGAGGTGTTGTAAGCCAATAGGGCAGGGCCAAGCTGATCCTCCCAGGCGTCTCTGGCATTATTGATTAATTTTCGCAGTATCTGCTTGAGTGTGCCGTTGAATCTTTCACACTTGCCATTCGCCTGAGGATTGTAGCCCGTCGTGCGCCTATGCTCCACTCCCACCTCGCGCAGATAATCCTTAACTGCCCTGGCATTAAACTCCAGCCCCTGGTCAGTAATGAGCACATCGGGATAGCCGTGTCTGGGAAAAAATTCCCTCGTCAATTTTGCCCACACATTCATGCTGGTTTTGGCAGCTATAGGGTAAGCCTCTGCCCATCCTGTGCAATGATCAATCAGTGTCAGGATGTATTGGTTTTCCTGTGGCGACTTTACCAGTGGGCCTATCAGATCCGCGCCGACATACTGCATTGGTGACCTGGCAATGGGCATCTCACCCATTTGGGCCCTGGGTCGACGCATGGAGTGGGCCAGGCATGTGGGACATTTCTGCAGGTGGGCTCGCACGTCACGCTTCATACCGGACCAGACAAAAGCCTCTTGGATCTTGCGCATTGTTTTCAAGTGTGACATGTGCCCGACTTCCTGGTGGGCCCTGCTGATGACCTGCTCTCTGAGCGTCTCAGGCACAATCAGCCGGGGGTGGTCTGGGGCGTATTGGTATGGTCGTTTTAGTGAGAACAACAAGCCATGCAATATCTCGATCTCACTATCGTCGTCTAGGTGCTCCGACCACTCCGGCATGTCCCTCTGCAGGCGTTCCAGCTCTTGCAGGTCGATGCCATACAACTCCCGATGTGGTTCATCTTCCACTTCGGGACCTTGTTGATCCCCCAGCCGCCAATAGTCGACGTCAAACGTGCTGATTTGCTCCACCTGCCTAATGCGTGACAGCATGTCGGCTCTGACGTTGAGCTTTCCCTTGTGGTATTCCACCTTGCAGCCGTACTCTGCGAGGAGGACTGCCCACCGCTGGATCTTGGTGTTGTTGAGATCCTTGGTGAACAGAGAGGTGAGAGGCTTATGATCGGTGAACGTCCTGTATTCTGCCCCCCATAGATAGGGTCGTAATTGCTTCAAGGCGTACACCACCGCATAAGCCTCCTTCTCTATAGTGGCCCACCGTCTCTGGGTCTCCGACAGCTGCTTGGAAAGATACACAATGGGTCTCTCGACTCCCTGGTCATCTCGCTGACACAAGATGCCGCCGATGGCATAGTCACAGGCATCTGTGTACAGTAGGTAGGGCTTTTCTGTCTGTGGGTGGGCCATGACGGTGTCGCTGGTCAGGGCTGCTTTCAAAACATCAAATGCCAATTGATGCTTGGGCTCCCACTGGAACCGGATGTTTTTCCGGGTTAATGCGACCAATGGCTCTGCTATTTTGGCATAATCCCTCATGCATTGTCTATAGTACCCCGTCATGCCCAGAAAACTCCTCACCTCTGCAACAGTGGCAGGGGAGGTCATGCGGTCTATAGCGGCCGCCTTGTCAGAGTCGGCTCTCAGTCCCTGTTCACTCACAATGTATCCCAGTAGTTTCACCTCTCGAAGGCCAAAGACGCATTTTGAAGGATTTAATCGCAGATTGTATGCTCTAAGTCTGTCGAACATCACCCTAAGGTGTTCCACATGCTGCTCTATCGATTCGCTGTAAATGACGATGTCGTCGATGTACAGCATGCAGATATTTCCGATCAGACCCTTCAGCACGACCTCCATTGCCCTCTGGAACATTTGGGATGCGTTACATAATCCCATCGGTAAACGCGTCCAGTGGAAAAGGCCGCGATGGCACACAAATGCTGTCTTCTCCTGGTCTTCGGGGTGAAGGGGAAGCTGGTGGAAGCCGGATTTCAGGTCGAGGGTGGAGAATATGGTGGCTCCCTGCAACTGATCGAATATATCCCTGATCAAAGGTATGGGATAGGCGTCCTTTTTGGTCACTTTATTCAGTTGCGTGAAGTCCACACAAAATCGAGGGCCCTCCGAGGGGTCCTTTTTCTCCACCAACACGACTGGTGAAGCCCATGGCGACGAGGATGGCAGGATGACTCCCTGCTGCAGCAACTCGTCCAGCTTCTTGTCGAGGGCATTGCGCCGACTGAGTGGCAGTCGATAAGGGCGTCGCTTAATTGGGCGTCCTTCTGTCTTGATGCGCACCTGGATGTCAGGATGGCACCCAAGGTTCTCGCCCTTTGCTGAGAAGAGGTCCTCGTTTGCCTCAACACATTGTTCTATCACCGAGCTCTCCATCAAGGGTGGTCTGTCTCCTAGTGAGGCCATGGGGAGGGCGGCTGACCTTGGCTGCAGGGGCAGGCGACGTCCTCGCCAGGACAGCATGCCAGTGACATAATCGAGCTTGGCACCTTCCTGTCTAAGCAAATCCCGTCCTAGAATCATGGGGTGGTGGATATCCTCCACCACTATGACGGGGATGCTCCCTAGCTCTTCCTCTCCAATTTCCGTCTCTCCCAGGACCTTAATGTCATGCCCCGTCACCCCACACAATTGTATTGTCTTTCTAAGAATTGGTACTCTACCAGTACGTCTACACATTAATTCGTACTCGTGGCGCCGCAGCACAGTGCGGGAAGCACCAGTGTCGAGGAGGGCGGCAATTGTCTCTCCGTAGAACTCTAGTCCCACGTATACCAACTCCTCAACCGCTGCGGCGCCTATTGGCCCCCCTGGGGGCTTTGGGTGTCCTCTCTGCGCTGCTGCTGGCGCCCTTGTCTCAGGCGGCAGAATCGCTGAATGTGCCCTTCCTTGTGACAAAAGTGACAAATGGGCGCTCCCTCCGGAGTGTAGGCAAACTCCGTGTTCCCCTCAGCGGGTGGTCTCCTGCCTCGACTGTCCCTCTGTTCCCTGCTCGGCTTCTGTGGCAGCTCCCCCTTTTGCAACGTGGCCATCAACTTGGTGAAGTGCTGCGTGAGTCCGCTCACCTGCCTTTTCACCTCCGCCAAGTCCTTCGCCCACGAACTGTCTGGGGCCGCTGCTGGCTACAGGGCACCTACCTCCATTGGTTCCTCTGCGCTCCCCGTGGTTCCCTCGTCCAGGGCCAATCGGAGCCGGTAGTCGTCTGCCTCGTAGGCAGTGACGAGGTTCATCGCCTGTGAATACGTGTCTGGGCGACCTTCCTTGATCAATCTTTCCACGACGTGTCGGTCCCGCAGTCCTCGCATGTATGCCCTCAACAGGAGTCGCTGTTGATCTTGATTTCGCACGCCCTCCAGCACTGGATAGGCCAGGTCAGCACTCTCGCGGAATCGCCTCCCATATGCTGCCGTATTCTCATAGGCCCCCTGCCTCATCTTCTCCACATCGTGTCGCAAACGCTCCTCCTCGTGTGGAGACAGGAAGGCCTTCTGGAGATGGCTTCTCAGGTCTTCCCAAGACACCCGATCTCGGCACCTTTGCTGCTCCAGATAGTGCTCCAGCTCGCGGCGGAGAGCGCCTTGGGCTGATTGTGTCGCCACATACACCGTCAGGTCTGAGTATGGGGTCGTCAAGTCGATCTCCCTCAGCCACTCTCGCACTGTTCCCGGGCTGCTCCCATCGCAGCTGGGCACCCTCTTCGCCAGTGCCTCAGCGCGCAGGCGTGCATGATGCGCATCCTGACGCTCGCTGGTTGACCTCTGCTGTCTCGCTCTCTCCTCCCTGTCCTGCTCCAGGGCGGCTCTCGTCATTGCTCGGTCCGTTCTCTCCTCACTGATAAATCGATTGAACTCCACCACTCTCAATGCATCGTTCATCAGTACATTTGCGTCCTCGGGGGCGGCGGCTTGATTCTCCATGTTTTTGTGGGGTCTGTAACGTTTTCTGTGAGCGAGATGCAAGCGCAGGGCCTCAGACGAAGTCACTTACATTCCTTCCAATCCTTCACATCTATCTTCTCACGTCCATCTAATCAATCTTCTTACGTCCATCTAGTCAATCATCAATCACGTCGGGGTCACCAGATATAAAGTCTCGGGGCTAGTTCATCTTCTTCTTAGCAGCCCCAAGCTCTATGTGCACTGGCTAGGCCAGTCTAGACCAGACTTGTCTTCTCAAGCAATCAATCGTCAATCGTCCAATCAATCCTGATTCAATCAGTCATCAATATTTCTCATCTCCAAGTGAAATCAAAACAATGAAGTCAGAAGTGCCTTGTTCCTTTCCCAAAAGCTGGTCAGGTAAAAACTAATCTTTATTTTCAACAAATCACTATATATATTAAAACTCAATCAGATATCTCTCAAGAGACACAAAGTTCAAGCACACAAGTTCCACAGTTCAAGTTTCAGGAACCCAAAGGTCAAGTCTTGACCGAGGGATGACCAGCCCTCTCTCAAAGAGCAATCCTATTTAACACAAGCTCATTACTCAACAATGCCTATCAACCAAGCACTCATATTTAACTGATACAACTCTAATCCATACCTATCACAAAGGGATATTAAATTAATATGTTAAGGCTTAAGTGCCTGACAAAGGGGAGCAATCTATATGGATCTAAAGCCTGCTCAGATAAGATTCAAAGTCAGGATCAAACATTCAAGGCATTAACATTTAGCTAATTATTCATCATAAATGAAAGAATACTCCTGGCATTAACATTTTAGCAAGTTAATCATCATGAACAAAGCAATACTCATCGTCATGAAGTAAAACAGCACTCATGGCATTAACATTCAGTAAAGATAATTAATTATGATCAAAGTGATATAAAACAATATATAATCAACATGCGTGCTCATTGAGAGGAGGTGGCCATAGTAAGGAGGAGCTGACATGCTTCTGGCTTCCTAAATAATCTAGTTGCATGCAATGCCTACATATAAATGATCTTATATTATTAGCTTGCACCAAATTGGGGTGTGAACTTTACACCATGTTTATATATACCTGTAGTGATTATGAAACGACCTTGCGCAGCAAATCACTGTGTTCTATATCATTTTGTGGTTTAGCTGACCTAAATATAACTTCAGAGGACCCAGGTGGGGTTTTCCCTGATGATTTTGCAAAGGTAATCTAGAGGGATTTACAGATATTATATTGTTTCCATTTATGAGTATTCCAAATGTGCATGTTTCATTATAAGTCCTCTTGCCGCCTTCCAAGCCAAGTTACAACTTGCATTCGATACCAGAAATAAATTCATGTAAATCCTGCGATAAACGCCAAATCATACATGTTGATTAGTAATTTTGACTAGCTTTAGTTGATATCACACTGATATGTTAGGTGCGTGAGAAAATCACCATCACCAGGAACAGCAGACATCGAAAAACAACATTACTATGTACACTATTGACAGGACTTCATTAAATGCCTGTCTTGACGAAAGACCCACGATCATACCTTTCCGCAGGTGAGGGTCTTCGAGAATTCGGAATAGCAAGGATCCCAGTGGGGGAGCAAGAAATTTGACAGTGTAGAAAGATTTATATTAATCATAAGATAACAAAAGGCCCAGTCCCTGTACCAAATAAGACGATGGAAAGTCGTATTGGGTGAATTTTAAAGACTATTTTCTTTGCCGCTTAGTTAAATTTAACGTGCATAGTGATTGACCTACTTCCACGGCCTATCTGGCAATGCTTCCACGGCCTATCTCGCAATGCTGATTAAATGCGTTGTTGTTGAGCCTTCATGGAGTCCATTGTAAGCGAGGTTACTACCTCGTCTGGTATGGCATCCCACAGTGGTACAGTCAACCTTGGCAGGAAAGCACACTTGAAGGCATCAATTCTGGCTTAGTACCTAGTCAGTGTGGTTGGTGTCTCTGGTGCCTCTACTGATGATGTCTGGCAGGTGCTGGATGTCACCGGTACAACCACCTGCCTATTTTGGTGTTGAAGCATTTCTGTAAAGATGACTGGTGCAGATCTTCGATAGGGTTTGTTCAACACAAAGAGCACTGCTCTTCTCTGTATAGCTTTAATTTAGCTTTTGAGATAAGTTTGATGTGGACTCCATATTGGAGTCCAATAATTGGACTGCACTATTCCAGTCTTGGTAGTAGGGTAGTGTAAGCTGCACTTTAGTTGACTCTTTGTGGTGCACTTTTTAAATTTCTTCTCAGGAGGACAAGTACCTTAATTGCCTTGTTAACAATGTTGTTAACATGCTTGGTCCACTTGAGGTCCTTTGATGATGTGGGTGGGTGGGTGATTAGAGCTTTACGTCCTGTATTTCTGCACCAGTTGGGCTAATAAGGACAGGCAGAGACCATGGCAATGAGATGAAGGATGAAACAGCCATCCAACTTAGGCTCGACCGGGAATCGAATTGACTGTCAGTAAACATGTTGGAATTCTGTCAGTAGTTGTGTTTATCCAGGTGATCCATCAAGTGGCGCACCATTGATGTGTTCAAGCTATTACTGTCATTGATTAATCATCCTCCTTCTTGGCAGGCAGGAACAATATTTGCTTTCTTCCATTGTCTGCGTACTTCTCCCGTCTGGTGATTGCTGATATATAAATGCAATGGGTGATATTTCTGATGTACATTCACGAAAAACACTAGTTAAGACCTTTAGCTTTGAGAGAAGCTTCTTCTCCATTGCATGTGGTCTTGATTTTTGCCATCTGCAATAATTTATGCCATGCTCCCTGACACATTTTTTAACAACATACAATACCAACCAGGCATAAAAAAGAGGCACCAGATAGGTTACATGAAAATAAATAAATAAATAATGCTTTATTACATGGTAATCACAATGATTAAATTGCTACAATATACTTGAAGAATACATAAAATTGACTTGAATATACAATCAAAATGATACAAATAAATAGCCTAAAACATTAAAATAATGATGATAAAATTGAAATTAAAAATGTTATTAATAAGTTACCATCTTAAAAACTGATTTATGAGAAAAGGGATAACACTGTCTTTGAATCTGTAAGTGCGACATAAAGGTTAAGTTGAACTTAAAATCCTTGGACACCCTGGTCATTCTGTATTCCTGTATGGCAACAATAAAGGAAAGAGTTTGTGATGTTCTTGTATTTGTTTGAAAAGTTTCATGCACATGTTGTATCTCCACCCTTGACAAACACTGCAGTCTACTGGTGTTTGAGAGATAACCATAGCTGGAATCCATGTTACTGTAAATAATCCGGGAACTTTCATGAGAGGAAATTTAACCCGGTAATTTTCGAAAATTTTGGGGAATATTCGGAAATATTGGGAATATTCATTAAATTTGCAAGATAAAGCTCTGAAACATCCAGCATTATGTAATTAATTATCCCTTTATACAGGAAGCTTGTAAGTACTGACACACATAGTTATTATCATTTAAATGGCATAACAGTTCACTTTGAGTGTAATAAATGTTTAAAAAAGAAACTGAGAATGCTGAAATTCTTTTTTATCCATCCTTGGTCATACAGTGATTAACTTATTTAAATACCATCAATACCATTGAATGATGATTCACAAGTCCAGTCAAACAATGAATAACTCATAAAGTTGAAAGTGAACTTCTGGATTTTGATATATACAATGAAAGTTAATAAAATTTAGAATCTCTGAATACTGAGCAATATAGAAGTTAATCAGTTTCTGGATATCAGAGTCACCATCAGAAATTGTCTACTCTCCGCCATCATCATCTTCAGTGTCTTTTTCAGATTCGTAATTTTTAAACTTTGAACAAACTTGATCTTCATTTAATGAAAATTAAACTGTGTGATATTTTTTCATAAATTTTGAACAAATGAAAATTCCCAATATTCCCTAAAATTCCTGGCTGTTCAAAGTTTCCGAAATTTACCCCAGTAAATTTTAACAAAATTCCTGGGAATATTCCAATCCCTAACACATCTCTAGATGCCACACTTGGCAGGAGAATTCCATAACAGGTCGAATCATTGAACTACGGTAGATAAGCATATCTTCAACAGTCACACCAGCTCTTTTCAACATGATGAGGGCATACAGACGTTTAGCAGCTTTCGAATAAATAGTGTGGACATGTTCTTCCCAGGATAGGTCATTGGAGATTGGGGGAATGTCAGTAGTTGATTTGCTAGACAATCGTTTGCAGCTATCTGGAGTTGGTTAATGCTCGTTGTTGCATCATAACTGATGATTTGGTACAAGGTGATATCATCCATATATTTCACTATAGGTAGGCCTGTGTCCAGGTCGTTCACTATGACCAGGAATAAGAAGGGTCAAAGTCGTGTACCTTGGGGTACGCCGCCACTGAATCCCGCCTATGTTGAAATCACATCACCAGCATTGTGATTTCGTCAATTTTGCGAATGCAATTCTGGGCATTAACATTTAGGAGTTAGGGTAAGAACCTTCTCTCGGAATGAATGGGTATCAGGTTACTATGACACCAGAGATCAGTTGCAAGAGCTGCCTATTTCACTAAAAACATTCACTAAAAAGTGTCAATAAAAGCTATATATATATATATACTATTGTTGTTATCGGGTATATCCTGAGCTGTGATACTTGCATTCATATCTTGAAATGTGCTGATCTCATCACATGAAGGGGCACCATATCCAGCACATTATATGCTGAGCAGTGTCTTGACTTGTGACTTTGTTGATTACAGTCGTACATGTTATGGTCCCCCACGCTTTCAGTTCTGGTGCAAGTGATTACTTTCACCGCAATACCAGCAGCATCTGTCCAGAGCCATGTCTCTGGACTGCGTGTGTTTCTGGCGTTGTTGAAAGGGTCTGGCACCTTGTTATATGTGTTCTTTGATTGTCTTTGGCATATTGAGGACTCTACTGCTTCCTTGGCTTGCAGGTATTTTCTGTGAAGCCTGGGGCGAGCTTCAGTCCTAAATTTTGCACCAGTCTTTGGGTACCATGGAATGACAAGTTTACACCTCTTATGAGGTTTTCATCTTTTGTAACTCTTGAGAAGCATGCATCATAATGGTTGCCATCACTCAGTACAAAATTTGCATCATTGTTTATGAAGGTGGTCTCATATTGCTTGCTGAGTTGGACCAGTTCACTGTTACGTAGTCTGATGTTATTGGCAGCTTTGTCACCTCTTGGCAACGCACGGGAAATGAAAACGATGGAACTTTGATAACTGCAGTGTCCAGCAAAGTTTTATCAGCTGTCTTTACACCTTCTTTGCCATTAGATGAGGCACAGTCGCTATAGTGCCTAAAACCAAGGTGACCGTTTCGAAAGAATTTGTTTGGTCAGCTCATCATGGACTTGCTAGACTGTAGCTCCTGGTAAACATATGACCTCTGTATTGAAAAACATAATACTTTGTAAGTACAATTTAAACAGCAACAATACACACATCAAGTTTTCACACAATTTCCGTCTCTCTAGTTCATTGAATTTTTGGCTTTGATGTATTCTTTTCTTTCCAATCATTCTGATGGTGTTCCAAGACAGATATGGAAGGTTGCGTCTACAAGTAAGTACATTGTAATGAGTTTCCGTAGTTTTCTTGCAATTTCACAGTAGTTTTACAGCAAAATACTGTAAATATGGCACGCCACTGTAAAATTCTACTGTAATGTAAAAATTGTATGGCAAGATACCGTAAATATATCCTATGGCATAATGCTACAAAATCTACAGCTGAGGTGTGTGTGTGTGTGTGAGTTATTGTTTAACGCCTCATCAGCACCTGAGTGGGCTATGTAGAGGCTCTCTAGGTTAAGATTAATTATCTATATTTGGTAGCAGAAACCAGAAGCATATAAAAAATCAATAATTGTCTGGGTTGGATATCTAGTAAAGAGATGTTGTAAGGTAGTAGCTTGAAACAGAGGTCTTCTAATGCGTTGTAAGTGGGTGCAATCTAATAAAATATGTTTGATTGTTAGGGGGCACCGACAACTCTGGCATACCGGTGCCGGTTCATTGACTAAAAGGTGTAAATGTGTAAGTCTTGAATGTCCTATGAGGCTCTACAGCCGAGGTAAAGAAAATGCAGTTTACTGTAATTTATTTAGTAGATTGCTGTAGAACAGACCAAAATCTACCATACAGCATTTTACCGTATATTCTAAGGAAAGATCCGTAAAACAACTCCACACCATGACAATATTTTATGGTAAAGTGCCGTTTTTAAGATTTCACGGTAAGCAATCAGCAGAACTTAATAGTTGCACAAAATTTTGCAGCAAGATACTGTGCAAAATTTTGCCAGCAAGATGTCATAAAAATTACAGGAATTTTTTTACAGTGTGGCTTTACAGGGACATCTTGTTCTGTGGTGTCCAGGATCATTTTGTGCATTTTCATAAAATTTTCTACTGATGAGTTTTTCCAGGGGGGTGCTTAACAAAGAATATAGTTTTTTTTTGCCTTTTTTGGAGATTGGGCTTTAAGTACTTTCATATTCAGCAAAATTCACCTTCCTAACTCCTGAAATTATGCAATTACAGTTTGTAACCTGAAAGTTTTTTGTGTAACTAATTGTGTACACCATTATCAATGTTGTTATACGTGAAAATCCTACAGAATAGTTAGCTTTGAAGCAGTTTTTGGGAGTGGCAAATTTCGCTGATTCTGCGTGTCGCATTTCACATGATGATCACATGTTCATGGTCACAAATCATGTTTTCATTACTATAGTACCATATGATGTGTGTGTGTGTGTGTGTGAGTTATTGTTTAACGCCTCATCAGCACCTGAGTGGGCTATGTAGAGGCTCTCTAGGTTAAGATTAATTATCTATATTTGGTGGTAGAAACCAGAAGCATGTAAAAAATCAATAATTGTCTGCGTTGGATATCTTGTAAAGAGATGTTGTAAGGTAGTAGCTTGAAACAAAGGTCTTCTAATGCGTTGTAATTGGATGCAATCTAATAAAACATGTTTGATTGTAAGGGGGCACCGACAACTCTGGCATACCGGTGCCGGTTCATTGACTAAAAGGTGTAAATGGATAAGTCTTGAATGTCCTATGAGGCATCTGTTAGTACCATATGATACTATAGTTCCAAAAAAATCAGGTGGTGGTGGATTAGGGCTTTACGTTTTGTATTTCTGCACCAGTTGGGCTAATAAGAACAGGCAGAGACCATGGCAATGAAACAAAGGATGAAACAGCCATTCAACTTAGGCTCATCCGGGAATCAAACCCGGGACCCAGCGGTTGGAAAAGTAGGACAGGTAGGGACCGTGGCAATGAGACGAAGGATGAAACGGCCATCCAACATGGGCTCGACAGGGAATTGAACCCGGGACCCCACCGTTGGAAGCCCAGCGTGCTACCACTGAGCTAGGCCCCCACCCCAAATAAATCAGATGATGGTGTTGTTGTAGTCTGACCAAGAATCATAAGTAGGTATATAGGTAGGTAGATCTCACTGTGCCAAAACTATTTAAGTTACTATAGCCGTGACCAAAAGTTTTCGAACACTTGCTATAGATTGTGCTTGTGGTGCTTTTTCAACCTTCAGTCAGTATGTCCCTCCCGATGCCTGTCCATCTATGGACATGTGATATCTCAATGTCTATTGATGCTAGGCTCATGGAACAAAAGGTAATGTACCACAAACCAGTGCAATTTAGCATTATTTATGCTGTCGTATAAATCCTCATGTACAACAGTTAGCTCGGGGCCTGAAGCAGCATCTTACATGTACGTTTTATTAATAACTTTGTCAGTTTTTATCCGATATCAATTCCCTAGTCGAATTGTAGATGGAGCGCTATTTTCCAATGAATCTTAATCAATGAAAAATTAAAAATAACACCCAGACAATAAAAATATTGGGGTTCTGTAGTACAAAACAATTACACAATGGTAGACTTGAGATATGTACACCCTTCAATATCGGCCTCGTTGTTGTGGTGGTGGTGGATAAGGGCTTTACGTCCTGTATTTCTGCACCTGATGGGCTAATTAGGACAGGTAGGGACCATGGCAATGAGACGAAGGATGAAACAGCCATCTAACATAGGCTCGACCAGGAATTGAACCCGGGACCCAGTTGTTGGAAGCCCAGCGCGCTACCACTGAGCTAGGCCCCCACCCTCCGGCCTCATTGTACATTGATACATTCTGGTGTGTGTGTGTGTGTGAGTTATTGTTTAACGCCTCATCAGCACCTGAGTGGGCTATGTAGAGGCTCTCTAGGTTAAGATTGATTATCTATATTTGGTAGTAGAAACCAGAAGCATATAAAAAATCAATAATTGTCTGGGTTGGATATCTGGCAAAGAGATGTTGTAAGGTATTAGCTTGAAACAAAGGTCTTCTAAAGCGTTGTAAGTGGCTGCAATCTAATAAAATATGTTTGATTGTTAGGGGGCACCGACAACTCTGGCATATCGGTGCCGGTTCATTGACTAAAAGGTGTAAATGTGTAAGTCTTGAATGTCCTATAAGGCATCTGTGATATATTCCTTGATCTTTGCGAGTATTGAACCTACTAGGTATTTTATTTTGAATGCAAGGTAAGATTGAATGCAACTTGTTGTTATTACATTCATTTCATTGTCTTTGCCAGCAAGACATGATAAAAGATTTTATAGTCATTTTAAAATCAGTGTATGGAATGGTAAAATCAGTTATCTCTTTTGTAAGAGCCCTTTTTGCTGCCAGGTCTGCTTTTTCATTCCCTTCAATGCCAGCGTGTCCAGGAATCCAGCAGAATACTATGTCTTTGTATTCGTGAAGATAGAAATACTTAATAAGAACATCTAAGATCCCAGGGTTATCAAGTTGTTTATTTTGGATTGCTTGAAGAGCAGATTTGGAATCAGAACAGATAACATAACGATCTGATTCTGAGTCCTCGATGTTCTTTAAGGCAAGGTAAATAGCTGTTAATTCTGCAGTGTATATTGAGCAGTGGTCTGGAAGACGACATTCAGCTATAATGGTTTTATAAGAAGTGACTGCACAGCCTACTCGTCTTTCCATTTTTGAGCCATCTGTGTATAGAAATTTGTACGAATCATATTTAAACCTTATACTATAAAATAGGTTCTGATAGTCTACCGGATTGGTTTCGCTTTTCTTAAGCTCTGCCAAATCTAGTATAACTTTCGTTACTGGGAGAATCCATGGCGGAATGGGTGGTGCTTCCGTCTCGGCAATGATTGTCGTATCAATTTTTGCAGCCTCAAGATAGAATTTCATGCGTAATCCCAGTGGTCGAATGGTGTTTGAACGAGATTCATAATGATGCATGTACTTTGGATGAAATATTACATCATATGTTGGATTTGTTGGAGTTGAAGCTACTTTTAGTATGTGTGTGTGAGTTATTGTTTAACGCCTCATGAGCACCTGAGTGGGCTATGTAGAGGCTCTCTAGGTTAAGATTGATTATCTATATTTGGTAGTAGAAACCAGAAGCATATAAAAAATCAATAATTGTCTGGGTTGGATATCTAGTAAAGAGATGTTGTAAGGTAGTAGCTTGAAACAGAGGTCTTCTAATGCGTTGTAAGTGGATGCAATCTAATAAAATATGTTTGATTGTTAGGGGGCACCGACAACTCTGGCATACCGTTGCTGGTTCATTGACTAAAAGGTGTAAATGTGTAAGTCTTGAATGTCCTATAAGGCATCTGTGATATATTCCTTGATCTTTGCGAGTATTGAACCTACTCGGTATTTTATTTTGAATGCAAGGTAAGATTGAATGCAACTTGTTGTTATTACATTCATTTCATTGTCTTTGCCAGCAAGACATGATAAAAGATTTTATAGTCATTTTAAAATCAGTGTATGGAATGGTAAAATCAGTTATCTCTTTTGTAAAAGCCCTTTTTGCTGCCAGGTCTGCTTTTTCATTCCCTTCAATGCCAGCGTGTCCAGGAATCCAGCAGAATACTATGTCTTTGTATTCATGAAGATAGAAATACTTAATAAGAACATCTAAGATCCCAGGGTTATCAAGTTGTTTATTTTGGATTGCTTGAAGAGCAGATTTGGAATCAGAACAGATAACATAACGATCTGATTCTGAGTCCTCGATGTTCTTTAAGGCAAGGTAAATAGCTGTTAATTCTGCAGTGTATATTGAGCAGTGGTCTGGAAGACGACATTCAGCTATAACGGTTTTATAAGAAGTGACAGCACAGCCTACTCGTCTTTCCATTTTTGAGCCATCTGTGTATAGAAATTTGTACGATTCGTATTTAAACCTTATACTATAAAATAGGTTTTGAAAGTCTACCGGATTGGTTTCGCTTTTCTTAAGCTCTGCCAAATCCAGTATAACTTTCGGGACTGGGAGAATCCATGGCGGAATGGGTGGTACTTCCGTCTCGGCAATGATTGTAGTATCAATTTTTGCAGCCTCAAGATAGAATTTCATGCGTAATCCCAGTGGTCGAATGGCGTTTGAACGAGATTCATAATGATGCATGTATTTTGGATGAAATATAACATCATATGTTAGATTTGTTGGAGTTGAAGCTACTTTTAGTATGTATTGCATGGATAACTTGATACGACGAAGGGAAAGTGGAGGTTCCCCTGCCAGTACATATAAGCTCTCTACAGGAGATGTACGAAAAGCTCTTAAGCTTAGTCGCAACCCTTGATGATGTACAGAATTCAGGCATTTTAGATAAGATGGTCTGGCGGAGCCATATACCACAGAACCATAATCAAGTCGAGAACGAGTAATTGCTCGATAGAGACGAAGGAGGACCGTTGTGTCCCCACCCCAATTATATTTGCTCACTACTTTAAGGAGGTTCATTGATTTCAGGCACTTTGCTTTCAGTGCTTTGATATGTGGAATGAAAGACAATTTGGAGTCAAAGAGTACACCCAAAAATTTTGTTTCATTCACCACTTTTATTTGACAGTTGTCAATTATTAGTGATGGATCTGGATGGTTTGATCGTAAATAATAGAAAGGCATACAAACTGTCTTCTGTTTAGAGAACTTGAAGCCATTTTCACGTGACCATTCGTGAATCCTATTCAAATTTAATTGCAGTTGTCGTTCTATGGTTGGTATATATCTGGAACGGTATGCAATGAGGAAATCGTCAACATATAGGGACGACATGAGATTTTCTGAGATGGAATTTACTATACTGTTGATTTTGACGTTAAAGAGGGTGGGCGAGAGAATACTACCCTGAGGGACTCCATTCTCCTGAGAGTAGGGGCTTGACATCGTTGACCCCACTCGGACCTTAAAGAAGCGATCCTGTAGGAAGGATCCGATGAAAACTGGAAGGCGACCTCGAAGCCCTAAGTCGTGGAGATCTTTCATTATTCCATATTTCCATGTAGTGTCATAAGCTTTTTCTAGGTCAAAGAATATGGCTACTACGTGTTCTCTGTTAATGAAAGCATCTCTAACATAAGTTTCCAGTCTGACTAAATGATCTAATGTGCTCCTGTGACGGCGAAATCCAGATTGGAACTCTGTAATAAGCTGGTTCGACTCCAGGAACCAAACCAGTCTATCAGTAACAATTCGTTCCATTGTCTTACATAGACAACTGGTTAAAGCTATTGGTCGATAATTCGTAGGATCACTATGATCCTTCCCCGGCTTGGGAATTGGGATGACCGTGGCTTGTTTCCACAGGGATGGAAGACATCCCTTCTCCCAAATTTGATTAAAGATATACAGTAATGTTTTTAAAGAGGATTGAGGTAGGTGTTTTAAGATTTGATAATGTATATTATCAGGACCTGTTGCAGAGTCAGTCGCTTTTGAGATGGCCTTCTGAAGTTCTTCTAAGGTGAAGTAGGAGTTATAATCTTCGCTGTTATCAGACTGTATATTTAGGGTTAATCTCTCAGCTTGAGCCTTATAACATTGGAATTCTCTTGTATAGTTCTCTGACGAGGAGTTGTACGCAAACTGTTCTCCTAACCCGTTTGATATTTGTTCTGGTGAGGAGAGATGTTCTCCATTCACTTCTAGAATGCTTACATGTGAAGATAGGTTCTTTCCTTCAATCTTCTTAATCATTTTCCAGACTTTATTGCTGGGAGTTCTTTCAGTGAGTCTGGAGACATAGTCTTTCCAGCAACTACGTTTTTTTTGCCTTACAATTCTATGCGCTTTGGCTTTCAGGCACTTAAAATTATTCAGATTGTTGATGGTCGGCTGAGATTTAAAAATTCTGAGGGCTCTCTTACGGTTTTTAATAGCTTCTCTTACTTCGTCATCAAACCAAGGTCTTGCACTACGTTTAGAATTATTTCTAGTCATCGGTATTGTTCTATTGGCTATATCAGTAATATCATCAGTAAAATCTTCAATAAGACTATTACAATTTCTATAATGCGACATAGTAATTGTTTCTAAGCAGTGCTTTTCGAAGGAGGTCCAATCTGCTTTATGCAACTTCCATCGTGGTTGGCCCACTTCTCTAGTACCTTCTACGTTTTGTAGGACAATAGGAAAGTGATCACTGCCGTGAGTGTCCTCTAAAACTCTCCATTCAAATTCCAGAAATAACGCTGGATCACATATACTAAGGTCTATCGCTGAAAATGTTCCATGACCTGGGTGAAGATATGTAGGTGAACCATCATTGAACAAGCAAAGGGTGTGGTCATTGAGAAAATCTTCAATGGTTTTTCCTTTGTTGTTGTGGGAAGTGCTTCCCAACAATTGGTTATGGCTGTTAAAAAGGATAAGACGCGGTTCAGGAAGTTGATTGTAAAGGTTATGCAAATCACTGGCTGTAAGGTGAAAGGGTGGAGGAATATATAAGGAACATATGGTGAATGTTTTATTCAGGTTCAGACGAACTGCTGTAGCCTGAAGGTTAGTGTTAAGAGCAATATGGGTATGAATGATGCCATTTTTAACTAAAATTGATGAGCCACCAGTGGCTCTATCATGGGCAATATTGCCATATGTATTATACATATGATAGTTTCTCAGTTTAAAACTATTTGGAGGTTTCAGAAATGTTTCCTGTAGACAGAAAACACTAGGGTTTAAGTCTTGGACCATGCAACCTATTTCATCGAAGTTGGCTCTGAAACCTCGACAGTTCCACTGAATGATACTGTCCATGAATTAGTTAAAAGAGTTTAATATCATCATAGTAAAATCTGTAGTGCATGGTATGAATTTGTATGAATATTCACTTTTCTTCAAAGTCGCTGCCTCTTTTGGTGTTAAGATCTTTTTGGGGGCCCCACCATGCTTAGATGGTGGTCTTATGATGCTCAGTGCACTAGATTTTTCTAGTGTTTTTCTGATGAGGGGGGGGGGGTCTTTTGGGAACAATTGATCTTTTATCAATTGCCCCCTCCCGTTGAGGCCTAGGGATGGTGGTAGTCCCTGCCTCCTCTTCCATTGGCTGGTGTATCTCTTCCGACTCATCGCCGGAAGGTGCACCCTGTGAGGGTACACTAAGCTGTGAAGCAGCAACTAATGGAGCTACGAGATGTCCTTTACCGACATCTGTAGCATGCTGCTTCATTCTTGCCAGGTAATCATCTGACTGTGAAGTCTTCGATTCTGGTTTATCTTTCTGCAAGCTTTGCCCTGCCTTGGAATAATTATAATTAGGATCTAGGTCAATCCTTCGCCTGGGCGATGATCTGGGTGAAGGAGATCTAGGTCCAGCCATCTGAGACAGGACTGAGGCATAGCTTGCCCCAGCAGCCTGTTCAGCTATACGGCGCGCTTGGGGAAAGGAGATATCTTTGGTGGTCTTTAACTTCAGGATCTCTTTCTCTAGCTGCCATTTGGGACAGCCACGGTGATAGGCTGGCCCATCACCTCCACAATTAACACAATACGATGTATTCGTACATGGTGAGTCACGGGAATGGGTGTGTTCCCGTGATCCACAATTGGCACAGGTTGGTTTGGCACGGCAGGAGCCGCTGAAATGGCCAAATCTTTGGCAGTTGTAACATCGTTTTGGGTTCGGGATGTAGGGACGTACCCTACACCACTCGAACCCAATGCTGACCTTGTCAGGCAACACTGTGCCATCAAAGGTCAGAGTGAGTAGCTGTCGTGAATATCTTGGGGGCTGGCGATGAATGTGGATGACATTGTAGTCATCCAGCCAGTCCCTCAGTTCATCATCGGAGCAGAGACTGCTCTCATGCGATGTTACAACTCCCTTGCAGGAGTTGAAAAACCGATGGGGCTCCACCTTAACAGGGGCACCCGCAAAGTTCTCCAACCCCAGCAATCTCAGGGACTGGTCCCTGTGGGCAACCTGCACCAGCAAGGACGTATTGCTTAAACGTCTTGTATTTTCAACAAAACCAATGCTTTCCTTAATTGTTCTGCATATTGTTATGGCTGAAAGTCGGGAAAACCCAGCATCACTGCCAGTAACAACAAGAAACTTGGGCCAAGGCTTAGATATATCTGCATTATTTGAACTTTGATTTGCGTCATCTAATGATGGACGCAAACGTTTACCAAGTCTGGAACCAGTAGCCAATTTTTCGACCTCAGCCTGGTTTACCGCTGAGGGACGCGCACCTTGTTCACCCGGGGGACGTGCGAGCCGGTCTGAAATTGTCGATTCGGACATATTCATTTTTGTTTCCCCTGTATGGTAGGGGACACACCCTCCAGTAAAGCTGGAGCAGCTTGTGCAATGCGCACGGTCCTGTTTTAGCCACTGGGGATAGAGGACTTCACCCCAAGTGTTTCCACCCTCGCCGCGTGGAGGCCCAGGACCTTCGAGGGCTGATGATACATTCTGGTGTACATATCTTCATGTCTCACATGTACCAATTGTACAATTGTATAATATACCTCAGAAGAAGACCTAGGATGAGTGAAAGAAAATAAATAATTCAAGAAAGAGTGTGACGACATAAAAATCCATACCAAAATTGATGTATTTTGAAGTGTAGTAAATCAATAGTCCCTTCTTGTCTCATACGATTTGTTACCATTGCATGCCCACTTGTGCCCAATTCATTTATGATTCATTTTTTGTAATTAATATGTAGTGTGCCTTGATTAATTATGCTGACTGTCAGCTATTTGATACAAGTCTCAAAAAGTTGTAATTTTGACAGTGGAATTATAATTTACATAGGCCTTCGCCCTTCAGTATCTCATAAACTTTACCTGATGCTGAACATTCAGAATAACCTATGTTAATATTTTTGAGATTAAATTAATTTGATGCTAAGTTATGGCAGTTTCAAGGCATTTTCCATACATGTGTACACATGTAAACCATATCTAAAGGACCACAATCACTGACACTTAATTTGGACTAATGGTGGAAAATACTAATTAGTTTTTATTTTTTTTAATCATATATCGTATCAGCTAAAAAAAAAAAGAGTCTGTCGGATCACTGGAACCAATTTTCTTCAAGTCTATATGTAATAAAGGTAACCACTTTCCCCATTTCCACTTACACTCGGATAGCAGCAAAATTCGCCACCCTCAAACACTGTTTCAAAACTAACTATACTGTTGGAATTTTGTGTATTAAAACATCACTAATATGATGTACACAATTAATTACACAACAAATATTCTGGTTACAAACTGTAATTGCATTTATAATTTCGGGAGTTTCAAGGGTGGCAAATTTTACTGATTCTAAGTGTAACAACTTGCAAAGCACTGTTGCTACCATTGATTTGGCTAACACTGCTGACATTTACAGCTGGATTGCCACTCAATATGAGAGTGGCCAAAATCTATTGCAGTCACTCCATTGTCTTCTTAATATTGATTACCTACCATCCAGAGCCTTGCTATCTCTAAAAAATAAATAAATTTCACCTAACTAGTATATAATTTCTCATGCCATAAAAAATGATGACGTCACAATACTCAACAATGCAGTGATGATGCTACTTGCTTTCTTTCAATGTATCATTTATTTTTTGTAATTAATGCCAGATAGATTCATAAGCCTAAATTTAGTGAGCCTTGATCAAATAAGGTGATATTTAATCATTTGATGAAGTTTTCAAAAATAGTAATTTTGACAGACAGTGGAGTTTTAATGTATATAGATATCTATGTATGTAAATTCTATATATAAGTCACATGGACATATTTCAAGCATTTAAAATTACAATAAATGGAAACAATAATAACAATAAAGAAACGGTCTGATTTGTGACCTATAAACATTTATATCGGCGCTAAGAATATGTGCCTTTACAAAGGAAAAGAATATCGCAAGAAATTAATTGAATAACTTAATTAATTAATTAACAATAAAAAATATAAAAAATAGAACACCAAGAAAAAAATAAATAAAAATTATTTGATGCATTCATGGCAAGCAGTATCAGAAATATCAGACATAAGAATTTGTTACATTTTTAATTTTTTATACATATCTATATAGACATGACAGAGCAGTGGCCCTTGAGTTTTCCCTATAAAGGATTTCGTTTCGTATATCAAAAATTTCTGATATATATTTGGCTGTTTAGTTTATACATTCAGCAGACATATTAATATTCCATTGTTCCTTAGCTGTCATTCGAAGGATATTTGCATAAAAATACGTTTCTCAGTATAGGCTTCACATACCAATTGATACAATAATAACCCGGCATGTTGATTTCACATGGATTGTTGGCGTTTTTTTTTTTTTTTTTAATGTGTATATTAGATAATGGGGAAAGGCGGTGGAAATATCTACTTGGATTTACAAAAGGCCTTCAAATGGTGCCACACCGTATACTTATAGGCAAGGTGAAACACTACTGAATCAAAGAGTACTGAGATGGATTACTCACTTTGTGAATGACAGAATCCAGTGTTACAGCAAAAGCTCGTCCTTTCTGAAGGTTACAAGTGGAGTACCACAAGGATCAGTACTTGTCCCATTTTTGCGCTGTATACTAACGACCTCTTTGATGGACTCCGCACGGAAACCTTAAACTGATGACGCCAAGATCTTCTGTACCGGAAGGAGATCTGAGGATGTGCAAGGAGTCTAAACTAGTTTGAATAAACTGGACAAATAAACTCCGACAAATGGTTGCTTCAGTGTGACCACAAAATGTAAGCATATATGATCATAAAAAGACAGCAAGAACCAGAAATAGATGACATATATCTGGAGAACAACAATCCAGAAACAAGAAGTTGTAAATAACCTCTGAATTATCATGGACATCGGATTGGATTTTGAGGAGCACATCAGTACAGAAAGTCAACAGTATGATGGGAATTATTAGAACAACTGAATTAATTAACTAGCCTTTAAACAAGGAGATATATATTATGCCAGTATACCTGACCGTGGTCTGAGGAAAACTAGAACTAGGCTATAGCCAATTATAGCTACAACCAGGAATAGATTGCTACAACTGTCTAAAGTCGACCATATTTTATAAAACTAACTTCATAAGAAGAATTATAGGAAGACAGGGGAAAAACAGACAAGAAATAGAAAGTCAATATGACAGCAAATAAGACAACACTGATCATTAAAAAAAACACCAAAAAAAACTAACAAATTGATGTTGAGAAAATTGGATTTTGTGAAGTTCATACATTGGTTCATAACTATGCAATGAGAAAGTGGTAGAATGCAATGGGTTCAAAACTGGTTATGCTAAACCAAGTTCAGTTTGATCCAGATTTGATCACAGTTCAGAGTAAACATTGGCATATGCTTCCAGTGGTGAAACTCATTGTGTGATAATGTCAGATCAACTTTGTAGTGATTGGTTGATGAGTGGTAAATATGTATTTGCTGTACACAATACCCAGAAAGCTGATGTACATGTATAGACAAATTTATTAATTTGAGTAAACCACTCACTTATGCTTATTTCTAATTATACCATCTTACATTTTGTATTGTACTGTCTGAGGTGTACATAGTTTAAAAGTATGTCATATTTATTGAATTTATATATGCAGTAAATCCAATGGGCGGGAATATGTAATCGATTTCAAACTAACTATTGAAGGGAAATCAATGAGAGTGTACATGGATTCCTCATAGATCAACTAAATTGGCTTATTTTATCCTAACCCCGTGTTGTGGGATGTGAATGGACAATTAGACGAATATTGAATTTTCTCACAAATGATATATAGTCCTTTAAAAATAATTGCTAAATATAATTTTGAAAATTTCTGAGATTTTATTTATTATAAATGATCTTTGTTTAAATTAACATTCAATTTATATATCCTGACAATTGTAATAATATGGTACGAATAAAGATATTAATAATAATAATAATAAGCCAACAATAAAATTTTTTTATTTATACAATTTCTATTTAAAGACACGCTGGGTGGACAACTGATATCGTACACGCCTCTACTTTAAATCTTGTCAGTTGCCAATATTGGCGAGTCAGTCATGAAAAAGACAAATCCATAGATTTTTAAGTGCTTTTTTAAAGCTATAATGTGTGAAAGTTGGTGTTGCACTGAGATTACGGTTTCTGGCCCTCTCCCAAACTAAGCAATAACAAATTTTATCACAGTTAAAATGCACTCGAAGTTTTCCCCAAGTAACGATGTTATGCAGGTGCCTTCCTGCGACAAGGCCATTAACATAATCATTGACACATCGAATGGAATTAAATATTCATGTCTCTTAACAGAGTTAATTTGCAACTGAAAGAGCAGCTTTATTTAATTGGCTAGTGTTTGACTTCATTATCGACTACAACTGCAAATAAATGTAAAGCAGTTTGAACACTTTTCAATTATACCCTTGGCAGGCCTGTTCAAGCATGAATCATTCTCAACTCACTGGGCCTGGGGAGTAACAGCCGGGGTTAAACACTCTACAATCGCTATCCCCTGCCTAAAGCCAAACTTACTGGTGGGGAGCAAAGAGTTACGGAGGATCTGTTCAGTTCTTCCATGCCATGGTGGTGGCTTGAACCTTAAACCCTTAAGTTTGAAGGCGAGCACCTTAACCATTAGGCCATAGCACCTCTCTGGTGCCATGGCCTAGAGGTGAAAGTAGGTTTAAGTTATAAAAATGTCATAGTCTGCCACCACCGATAACGTCAATGAATAAATAGAGGTCAGCACTCGACCACACTTCGTAAATGTCATGTTCTTGGGCAACCATAACTAAATTTCCATCAAGTGAGTTTAACCACATTTTAACTTAAAAGGTCATTCATGTCTGTGCTAGGAACGGGACTTAAAGGTAGACAGACATTAGCTGAGTGTGCATTGAGCAGAGCCCTGTGTTGGCCACTGGGGTTGAGGTCTTCACCCACAGTGCTACCACCCCTTCCACAAGAGGCCTAGGAATTATATTATCAATACCAAATGTACAGATATGCAATTTTGATTAAAAGCAGGCATTCAAATATGTAACACATTATCTGACCATTCCTATATATATCATACAGGCAAGTGTCTACCACAAATTAAACAGACTCCGCACTGCTAAAGTGGTACTTACATGGGTTTCACCTCCATTTTACTTTTTAAAAAGAATCATTAATGTAACAGGGGTATGGTTATATGGTGTTTAATGACGTTACAACCCTGGTAGGAAATTAACACCTCAGTTTAAGGTACTGAGAGTGCTAATTCTAGAGGGGGCTAGGTGGAGTGGGTGAGGGTGATTAGGGCTTTCACAACCACCCTTGCCACGAGGAGGCCCAAGACTTTCATAATTATGCATCAGCAAGACACCCATAATTTCAACACAAGAAATTGATTATACCTGACACATAAAGTAAAACATAAATTATTCTGAACAAAATTCAAGCTGGTGTAATTGGTCATTTTACTCGAACATTTGTGCAACTACTCGGCAATTCACAGCTTATGAAACTACTCAACAAGTGGGCAATTATTTCATCAATAAACTTTTGGCCAATACTGATTGGGAACCGATTCTAGATATGCTGACTGCACATCCAATGCCATTTCATGCACCAGTGTTTACTCCATGAATATTTAATGTCCTGCCAAGGCAATTACATGAAAGTCAATTCCTTACTGTTTCACGTGACAACCTATGCGCATAGTGGTGCATGAGTAGTGTGGAGATCTGCCAGACTGGACACATCAGAAAATAGCCAATTAAAAGTAAGTCTTTCCTATTACTCATCACAGATTATTCAGTAATTTAAACTACTTTCAAGTGAATTGCTCATTGCATTCATACTAAACTTTTTGGAGTTCTGCTGATTTTTTATGAGCTCCCAAAATATCTACATGCAATACATCTGTACTGTTGCTAACCTACAAGATCAAGCACGTCAAAAACAGTAATTTGGTTAAAAAAGACATTAAAAGTAGAGATGGAATGATAAAATGAACTGAAGTACGACAATAAGACATTTAAATTATACAACCATATTAAATCATTCAATAAATGTTATGTAAAGTACAAATGTAATTCTATGTAATTCTTCATAATTTAAATCTTGATTGATGGTATGCTCATTGAAATTTTTTCCTAATAAGTTGAATATATTGTATTTAATTTGTATTGTTATAACGATTTTTGTGTTATGACAAATACTCTTGTGTTCGGCTATAAGTGCTTTTTTTCTTGCTTTTTTATTTTCTATTTTAAATGCTTTAGAATTAATTTTAATTGTTAATTATAATAGGGGATACATCCACCGTTAGGCAATGAAATAAAACCATATTTAGTTGTTTAAAAAAAAATAGTAAAAATAGGCATAATGATTGTAAAGTAATTTTTGAAGAACACATAGGTAGTTTCATCTTCATAAAAGTTCAGGCGTTCGTGCACCAAATGTAAACCTTTGCTGATCGTAGGATTTTCACTAACCAACATTTTATACCAGATGCTTAACATATTTTACGACTGGTTTTTAGTCTACAAGAAGATTCAATTTGAAACTGAAGAGACAGACTCGTCTCATATGACAACTTTTTAGGCAAGTCAAGCATCATCAGAATACACACAACGAACTATCGCATAAGTTGACAACCGCACATAAGGCAATTGGCTGTCAACTTGATTAGGCCTACCCTTTTACAGAAACACTGTTGCTAACTTCCTGTGATCAATATAAATAATACAAACTGACTACGTTGGTAACATGACTGAACTGATCGAAAATAATAATACTTAATTAAAAATAATTGAAAATTTCAAGAAAACTAAATTAAATTTATAAATAGACCAAGAAACTTCTCAATAAATTAATGCAAATATCCTTGGATGAAACAAAAATCTTCCATCGACACATGAAAAACTATTTTCAGTCGTCCAAAAACTATTTTCAGTCGTCTACTGTCTAGAGTGCTGGAATCAGCTTCCAGTTATATCAGGCCTGCACGTACATCATCATTAAATGTACTTGTGCATATTTGTTTAAAGTAAGTGTCATTATAATTTGCATAACATTGATTTCAGGGCGCTACAGGGTAAATCCAAAGAAACACAAGATTATGAGGACGATAATTGGAGTCATTTGTTTGATAAACATCTTGGGTACATGCCAAGCAACAAATCTAACTGGTAAGTGATCATAAACTATTCAAAATATCGATATACCAATGTTGTTCATGATAGTCATACATGTAAAACAAAAGCATAATTTTGAATCGACTAATATAATACTTGATATTATTCTTAAACGACCGAAATTTCTTGACCAGAAAATTTGGCGGATGTTCACGGAAGTTTCTCGCTATATCCACCAGGTGGCTACGATAGAACACTACAATTCTATTGGCTGACAAAATTCACGCCCTTGACTGTGATTGACTAAAGTAAAGTGCATCCCAGCAGCATTAATTTTAGTGCATTTTTAATTATAATGTATATTTGACATCTTATAATTTCTGTTATTTCCTTGAGAAAATTATATTCATTGAATAGGTTAGTTATGATCTTCTATGTTTGAGAAGAAAGACTTATGTCTTGCTGAATCAAGGGCTGCTCTGTGAAAAGACTCGATTATAGGAAAAGTTTTATATACGTCCAGTTCAGTCGAGCACTGCAGAGGAGCCAAATTGCGCTTTCAAATAATCGCTTCTGTTTTGGCGACGTGCAGATGGCATCCCAGTTACCAGGTCAATTTCCTCAGTCAATCTTTGTAATAATTATGCAAAATCCGTCTTCGATTTCCACTTGATTCTGAAAACACAATGTCACAATTTTCTCCGGTGTTTGCATGTAAAAGGCCTATCTGACATAATCAAGACTTATTCAATCTAGTGTACCAATGCAATGAATACAAAGGGAATGACATCACACTTCAGTAATACTGCTATACTATGTGTTAGCATAGCGTCAAACATTCTGCTCAGCATCATACAGTAGTTTACAGAATTGACCAATCAATGGCTGTTAAACCCTCATAAGATCACGGATAAAGAGAAAATTTCAACAATTCAACATAATTATTGCAAGGATATTTCAACACTAGACCAGACTATGGGAGACCTTCAGTGGACTGTAGTTAAAAAGAGCCATGATATAGTTCTATGCAACCAGTAAGTCGTTCATGAACGGATAGTTAGACAGCCTATGAATAACATGGAATTTTACATGTATGGTGCAACTGATCTGGTTTAACTTTTTTTATTCAATTCAGAGGAGTGGCTATCACAAACAGACAATCTGGACAATGAATTTTACTTCAGCACCAATACAAAAACCTGGAAGGATGCGAAGAAGTTCTGTAAAAATATCGGTGGAGAGCTGGCATTTCCTAAAGATCTCCAAGAAGGTAAATTATTTAATCAATATATCTGTGGCACTTACCTGTTATAGTTACATCAAAAGTTTTATCATTAGGCATATTAATGTGTAATGGCATCCATTGAATAGGTGATAATTTATGCAATGTTGTATTCATGTCTTGTGAGATGTGTATATGAATGAGAGTAACAGTGTATACTGTATATGAATATGAATTTACCTAGTTATTATTGTTGAAGTGAAGTGATGAAAAAGTCTTTATGTACAGTCTCGATTTCTGGAATGATTCACCATCCCATGTAAACTACTCACAAAAAGTATATTTGATTCGTGGAAGACTTCATGAATATTTACGAGTAAAACCAGTAGTTATTACAAATTTTGAAAGCTGTGAATTTCAGAGCCTAACGATGGTTAACTTGCAAAATATTATCATCTTGTTGTTACCAAGCATCTGTTCACAACTTGAACCATCTACTGAACTAAAAAATTATTGTAAAATTTTGCATCAACAGAAAACTGTTGCTGCTGTATATTATTACAAGAAAGCACCCAATTGCCCCAAAACAAAATGTCGCCAACTTTTTGTAAGTACAGTAGAGAACATACTCCACATCCATCAATGTTCTTCATGGTTGGCCTATTCTAATTATTGATTATCTGGGCCTACTGAAAAATGTATATTTTTATGGAATGTGACCGAATTACAAAAATATAATAAAAAGGATAACGACCATGGGCACTTAGACTTGAAAAGGTCAAAAACATAAAATTATTGACTTGGCTCATTCCTGCATTCTGGTAAGTTAATTGCATGAGAAATATGTCGATTTTTTTTCATTTCATTTCAGCTACTTTCATCAAGGCACAACTGACAGGACTACAAAACAGTTCCACTAATATCAGTAGCGAATATTGGATAGATGGTAAACATGACAATACCACATCACTGGTCTCTTGTGGGTGGACATTGCCCTTCGTAGATTGGGAACTAGGTAAGTTTAATGGACAATGAAACAATCATAACAATCACTGATATCAAATGGTAACCCTTGCCTGCCCTTCAGAGGTGCCGTGGCCTAGTGGTCAAGGTGCTTGCCTGCAAAGTGCAAAGTTGTAGGTTCAAGCCCCATCCATGGCATAGAGGAACTGAGCAGATCCTCCGTTAACTCTTCGCTCCACTCCACCTAGGTGTAAATGGGTACAGGCAGAGATGGCAAATGCTTGACCCATGAAGTGCTGTAATTGGCTGCATGCTGGTTGTAGGCTCCCCAGGGAGTTGAGAAAGTCTCAAGCTTATACAGGCCTGTCAAGGGTGTAATTGTTATAGTAGGTTGAGCTCATCCACGAACGAGGATAATAGACTCTAAACCCAGACAATTACATTTATTTACATTTAACTGCAAGAGCAACTATATGCCAGAAAAAGTTAATGATTATCATATCAGGTAACTAATATTTAAGTCATCCTATTTTTTTTTTTAGAAAAAAACCTAATGAGGCCTCATGAGGAAAAAAGTATTGTGTTATTGAAAAAATATTTTAGGTGCCATGGCCAAGTGAGGTAGTTGTTCCCCTCTGGATCAAAAGATCCCTGGGTTGATTCTCCCAATCCTCTATAACCACTGCTCTAATCTTGACTACAGGGAGTGATGGGGATTGTAGAGAGCATACTGCCTGTATACTCCCCAGGGAGTTGAGAAAAACTCACGCTTGAACAGGCCTGCCTTAAGTGCAATTGTCCTAAACCCAATACATTTACATTTAGATTGTGCCATTCACAAAAATATCAAATAAATCCACGTAAATGATTAATTATGCTATATATTGCACAACGATCAGTTTCTTAGATGTGGCTAAATAAACTTAATTGTGTCTCCTGGGATCTTAGCGTCATGTAGTCTTTGACATCTTGGTAAAACCAGCACGTATTTATTATTTTGTAACGGAGTGTGACTATGTGTGTGTGTGTGTGTGTGAGTTATTGTTTAACGCCTCATCAGCACCTGAGTGGGCTATGTAGAGGCTCTCTAGGTTAAGATTGATTAACTATATTTGGTAGTAGAAACCAGAAGCATATAAAAAAATCAATAATTGTCTGGGTTGGATATCTGGTAAAGAGATGTTGTAAGGTATTAGCTTGAAACAAAGGTCTTCTAAAGTGTTGTAAGTGGCTGCAATCTAACAAAATATGTTTGATTGTTAGGGGGCACCGACAACTCTGGCATACCGGTGCCGGTTCATTGACTAAAAGGTGTAAATGTGTAAGTCTTGAATGTCCTATAAGGCATCTGTGATATATTCCTTGATCTTTGCGAGTATTGAACCTACTAGGTATTTTATTTTGAATGCAAGGTAAGATTGAATGCAACTTGTTGTTATTACATTCATTCCATTGTCTTTGCCAGCAAGACATGATAAAAGATTTTATAGTCATTTTAAAATCAGTGTATGGAATGGTAAAATCAGTTATCTCTTTTGTAAGAGCCCTTTTTGCTGCCAGGTCTGCTTTTTCATTCCCTTCAATGCCAGCGTGTCCAGGAATCCAGCAGAATACAATGTCTTTGTATTCATGAAGATAGAACTACTTAATAAGAACATCTAAGATCCCAGGGTTATCAAGTTGTTTATTTTGGATTGCTTGAAGAGAAGATTTGGAATCAGAACAGATAACATAACGATCTGATTCTGAGTCCTCGATGTTCTTTAAGGCAAGGTAAATAGCTGTTAATTCTGCAGTGTATATTGAGCAGTGGTCTGGAAGACGACATTCAGCTATAACGGTTTTATAAGAAGTGACTGCACAGCCTACTCGTCTTTCCATTTTTGAGCCATCTTCGTATAGAAATTTGTACGATTCGTATTTAAACCTTATACTATAAAATAGGTTTTGATAGTCTACCGGATTGGTTTCGCTTTTCTTAAGCTCTGCCAAATCTAGTATAACTTTCGGGACTGGGAGAATCCATGGCGGAATGGGTGGTACTTCCGTCTCGGCAATGATTGTAGTATCAATTTTTGCAGCCTCACGGAGTGTGACTATAAAAATACAAAATATGCCATAACATGTAAGTATCGATCTGTTATCCTTACAGAAAATAAAGTGGTGCAGCAATTGTTATTCATTTGTAAATAAAAAGCCCATTTATCTATCAATATATTAATAAAAATATTGAGTCATTAATTTCTTAGCCAATTGTGACTGATGTTGTGTTCGCTTCTGAAAAATGGATGGCAGTTTGGTCTGGGCCTGTAGATGTCATCAGTTTAAAGTCGGCAAAGTTTATATTTACAAGCAAGATCGAAATCTAATAGATTAGCTGCTGGATGATTGCATAACATGGGGACAATACGTATTATATACAAACAAAATGCCTACATTACTGTAGGGCTGATTTGGAGGAAGTTACAACAGATGTCAAATGCAGGCCCTATCTTTATTTCACTGTATAAGAGAACCAGCTCCCGTGGAATCACAATTTTGATTCACTATCGTTCATAAGACTAATTGTCACTTATCATACAGATGCGTTACAGATACCTGTCTTGACCTTTGCCCCCACAAATAGGGTTTTGATTCATGTTTAATAAGAAGAAAGAGCATTGCCACCTTTGAGGCGGAGAGTGCCATTTTGGGTTCAGGTCAATTTTCTGTCTTTTCTGTCACATAAACTGGCCCATCCTCCTGAATATTATGCGATAATGTCCAGGTTAGTTTGAGATTCAGATAGTATCTTTGGAATGCCATTATATTTCTCTGTTCATTTTATGACCTTGCTGGATCAAAACTTGAACCAACATTCTTATCATCTAATACCATAATATATATATATATATATATATATACAGCCTGTATCACATACTGAAGGAGGCTTCTGTACAAATATTATATTTCTGTTGCTTTAGAGGTGTAGTAACTTGGAAATCTCAAATTTTTAAACTTTTCTACATACAAAAATCGTACTTCTGTGATATGTGTCACTCAGAAAAAGTCTTGCAGCATGCACCCTCCCAACAATTCAGATACTGATATTTTCTGACATTAAAAGATCAAAAATATCACAATTACCAATCGCTTATACCCCTGACTAAGTATGACACAATTTAAGAAGACTTCATAAGCATTTTAGTAACCTACAATCTTTAAAGAGAACATGCCTGAGGCAAGTTTTACTTGTACTTATTTTTATGCGCTCAAAGGACTTCCTATCAATCGGATTTTTTCCTTTCAGGTGAACCAGACTTTTCTAATCACAATGCAACAACATACCAACAATGCATTGCTTACCGTCCTTCAATTTCTGGTGGATTCCAGATGCATGATGAGTTTTGCAATAGAGAAAGTAATGTCATATGTTACAGACATGGTAAACATACTTTATATTGCTTCCATCTTATAAAACTTATTATACTACTTCAAATGTACGTACAATGTATGTATACAACAGTGATTTGACCTTGCAATGTAACAAATAGATTACTGATGATTGATATCTTGTTGATTTATTCATTTCCAGCTCGAAATAATGTGACGAGATGGAATATGCAAGATGGTTGGGGTGCAAAGCAGTGTCAGTCTTTACATGTAAGGGACAATGACATCACCACAAACATCACCGTCCCATCTGATAGTGCAATCAAAACATCAGCTCTCCTGAGACACACTTCACTGAACAAAAAAATACTAGATGTCACATTGCACGGTGAAAATCTGATGTGTAAATCAGCATGCACATCCATCCCACCTGTATCTGTGATTTATGAAAAGTACAACCAGCCCGAGGAAAGCTGCAGGCCATTGTGCTCACCAAGTGCTACAGTTTGTCATCCTACAGAGTCATCTGGTGATGGTACACTATGTCGCTTTTACTGCTCATGTGAAATGGAGTCGTGTGATGCAGTCCTCATCATGCTTCGCACTGCAAATGTTACTTATGTTATCAGTGAAATTACAGTGAAAGCACATCAATGAATCAATAATATGGAACATAAATAACATCAGATATTCATATAATCTTAGAAATAGTATCAGTACACTATTTTAGCAGTAGGCCTATTGTAATAATAGAGATACCTACACTGCATTTATCAAAAAAGGCTATTTTTTCATAATTGCATATGTTCAGCTTGTTGGGAGGCACATGCCACAGAGAAAAATAATCTTACCTCCGTCAAAATGTGATAGCAAAAAATGCAGTTGCTTGATATTAATTTGTGACATAGGTTCATGGGTAATCTTCTTCTGTGTGGTTGAATAAAGTCTGCCTGAAACAAGCTATGGAATCTCCTTGTTATTTTGACTTTCATCTATCTATGTTGCTCTGTGATCATGACAACTCCTGAAAACTGTAAAGAAGTTGTCTACGGTACTCTGTTTGGAAAAAGCCCTTGAAACTGGATGTTTCTCCAGAAAATGGTGGATTATACGAGAATGTTGCTTTTTATCTGAAAAAGCAGTGGGTCTCAGTGGAATGGGTTTTACGTCCTGAATTTCTGCATCGTGTGGGCGAATTAGGTATGCTACAGTAACAACACAAAGCGTGATGTACACATTCTGTAGTTGGAGAGGCACCTGAAATCTTTACCTTCACTGTGGAAATGAAATGAGCATGTATTTGCATTATTTAAGCATTAAATTTGGTGCATCCACGATGAATTCACTTTCAATTTTAAAAAGGGGGTGGGGGGTGCCCAATGTTGCTCAATCCTGCAGTGCATGCTATGCAGGCTAGAAGTATTTGTAGTGTGACACCATTTTTGCAACTTATTGGTATAGATATATATAGCTCCTGGTGGGACATATCAAAAATCATTTATACTCGCGTTCACTCGAGATCATCGCGTTCCCTCCATGGTTTTCCTGTGCCTTCAGTGTTTTCACATTCCCCCACAATCACATCACATTCTTTTGCAAAGTTTCGTGTTCCCTAGTGATGCTTGTGTTCCCTAGCGACACTTGTGTTCCTTTCCAATGATCCCATTCCTCACAAAAAATGTGTTTCCTCGCAAATAATCACAAACGGGTTCCCTCCTTTCATGAGGGAATGCAAAAGATCCCGAGGGAATGTCAAATATCGTTAGAGACCATGAAAATTAATCTTTTTATTTTATTTTCCATGTCCGCTTATGGGCTCCGTACATTGATATATTTACCTTTAGAAATAAAATATCAGAATGGAAAGGCACGGACTTAATTAGCGGACATTGGAATTTTATTTAAAAAAGCTAGATTTTCACAAACCCTTGTGAAAAATTGCTTTCCCTCATGAAAATAATGTGTTCCCTCGCAAATATAATGCATTCCTTTGTGAAAGAATTTGGCAATGATCACGTTCCCTTGCAATATTTTGTGTTCCCTTGCAATTTTTCGATTTCCTTTAATGATAACTTCACATTCCCTCATAATTAGTTTCCAAGGGAACATGATTGCAAGGGAATGCATTTTCCATTAGGGAACGTAATGATAGCAATAGATCGCAATATGATTGGTGATATGAAGGTGAAGGAATGCGATGATCGCTAGTGAACATGAAATTAATTTTTACTGACATGTTTGCTTAGGGGCTCCGTAGAAAGGAGAATAGCAAGGAAAAATATAGCATTTACATTCAGGGTGCAGAAAAAGAACTAAGCCCCCATCTCACTTAGCTGGTTTTGCCGTAGTGAACCCGTAGTATTATATAACGTTTACGCAATGCGCTTCCCGGCTCCAACCCGATGGCTACTCATGGATACCCGTCGACTCACTCCTGGGACTCGTGGCCAAGCCGTGGCAAACTCCCGGGTGTCCAAAAAGTCGGCGGATTACCCGTCGAAGTCGGCGAGTTATCCGTCTCTAATTTTACCCGTAGTAATGCCGACAGTTTATTAGGAGCAAGCCGACGGGTAGTAGGAGTAACTCGACGGCTTCCAGGAGTAACCCGCCAAGTTGTAGGAGTAACTCGCCGACTGCTACCAGCGTCAGCATCAACGTAGGCAGGGATGGGGGTTGTATATACTTTAAAAGGCTGCAGCTCCCCTAATATTAGTCCGATTTTCGTCAAAAAAAGACTGAATTGTTCATACTGGTTCCATACGTGTTTTCGGATCGAAAATGGACCAAATATTAAGCGAGATATTATATATTATATAATAAGCATATAAATCTATCTGTCTCTCTAAACTATCTATCTATCTAACTATCAACATTAAAAAACAGTGATTAATGTTGGGGGCGTTTTTGACAAGAATAGTCTTGTTTTTGCCCAGTATACCTTATTAATTTTCCTCACCTTATCTATTGTATAAATTCTACACATTTTCCTGAACAATTCAGTCTCTAATATTAGGGGAGCAGCAGCCTTTTAAAGTATATACAACCCCCCTCCCTGCCTTGGCCTATACCTTTGGCCTTGGCCTTAATTTAAGAAACTCCTCTATTTTTGCCTTGGCCTTCTCAACTGACTTTCTTCAACTAAAGATGTTGATCTTTAACCCACGTGAAGATGTTTGATAGTGCAAAACTTCAACTTGCAAGTACTTGGATTATATACATGATAGGGTGGGTGGGTGATTAGGGCTTTACGTCCTGTATTTCTGCACCAGTTGGGCTAATTAGGACAGGCAGAGACCATGGCAATGAGACGAAGGATGAAACAGCCAGCCAACTTAGGCTCGACCGGGAATCGAACCCGGGACCCAGCGGTTGGAAGCCCAGAGCGCTACCTCTGAGCTAGGCCCCCGCCCCCTATATACATGATAGAACAATGCGGTTTTTTTCTAATTAGTTCATTTGCAACATTCTTATCATCTATGGACTATATTGATACAGTCCGAGCGCGGATGTTTGCGGGAGCACCCCTGTTTGTCGCCGCCAGCCTACCTGCCTTCTCAGACAAGTATCTCGCTTAATATTTGGTCTATTTTCGATCCAAAAACACGTATGAAATCAGTATGAACTATACTACAATGCAGTCTTATTTGACGAAAATCAGACTAATATTAGGGGAGCAGCAGTCTTTTAAAGAAGCGGTCAGCCCTTCCTGCATTGATACAGTCTGGGCGCGGACGTTTGCGGGAGCACCACTGTTTGCCTCCGCCAACCTAGCTCAACCACTGCTGTACAAAATATCATTCGACGAGTGACTCGCTGGGTTCTATGGGTGACTCACCAACTTTACCGGCGCTGTCATAGCTACCTTGCTTATTAACTTTTTCAAAAATTAAGAACCCAGCGAGTGTATCATACAACCCTGCGAGTCACTCCTACAACTCGGCGAGTTACTCCTGGAAGCTGTCGAGTCACTCATGGAATTCGTCCACTAATTGGCCGTATCCGCCGAGTCACCCATAGAACCTGCCGAGTCACCTGTAGAACCCGTCGAGTCATCTGTAGAACCCTTTTTGCCACCAGAATCCGTCGCCAACCCGGCGAAAAAAGCTTTTGCATAACCATTACATCATACTACGGCAAAACCGGCTATGTGAGACCTAGGCTTAACACTTTGAATTTGACAAATGTAATCTTCAACATCAGTTCAACATCAGTTCAACATCAGTTCAACATCAGTTCAACATCAGTTCAACATCAGTTCAACATTTTACAATGGAGGGCTCACATTTATTTGTTCACATTTATTTGAAAAGTATAGACTGGTGTTATGTTTAAAGAAGTCAGAGCTTTCCACTTACAAGATATCGGATGGTAAGGTGTTAAACATCAAGATTATTTCTTGGAAGGTGTTTTGATAGCTTTTAATATTGCATGGCAGTTTTTAGCAGTGTGGTGGCAGTGTGGTGGCAGTGTTTGTCAATTGTAGAGATTTGACAGTATGGCACTTTGGCTATGCTTCAGTGGATCATTCTGTACAGGAGGACTATAGACGGGCATTGATTCTTCTTGCCTGGAGGCTTTTGATCTGAATGCATAGCTTTCAAACTACTTTTTCGGCTATAGACACTCATGGTTTAACAAGCTGTTATGCACTGTACAGCCTTAACTGCAGTGAGATTTGATGAAATTTTGAGAGACCGTTGACTCTAAATGTGTTCCATCTAATGGAAGATCATTGAAAGTGAGTCCATCCAAAAGTAGCTCATTACAGGCTGTGCCATCTGGCAGTATCATGATTCCTACTACAAGAAAAACGGCCTCAAGTAAAAAAACTTCTGTTGCAGGAGCAACTCCAAGAAAATTTCCTTCAACTGCAACCACACCCAAAAAAACATTAGTGCCAAAGTAAGATAGTTCTCTGAATCATGTATTCTACTTATTGTAAGATATTCGGGAAACAGTGTGTGCATGGAGGGCTACAGTATGACTCATATGGAATTGTCCATGTTTCGCCGACATTTGGGGAGACACGGGATGTCACGGATTGTAGCGGGGCGTTGCGCTTACCCCCCATGGCATGGCTAATTGCTTCGCGGGGCCTCTCTCGGACTTTTGCCGACCTGCGGGGAGTGTCGGGGCTTTACCTCGCTATTTCTTTTATCCCTTTTAACCCCATCAAATCCTTGGTCCCTTTAAGAGCAGGTGTTACATATCATGGGGGTATATAGATATCAGCGTTTAATTGCGCCGAGGGGGTTGAAACTGATACCCTGAAACCCTTTTGTAGTAAGATATAGGACACATGTTCTACCAGTCTTGAGTGACAACAATAATTTTTCTCCTTCATTTGAAGAAAGTGACACTATTTGCATTGGATAGCTCTCTCCTTCTAGATTAAGACCATGCAAATTTCATTGCAATGTGATCAGTTGATCCTGAGATATCTATTATCAATAAATTTATTTACATTTAACCACATCTATACCAGTACCAGTTCATTATATCTTAGATCTTGGAGGAATTATCTCTAATTCCTCCAAGCTTAGATAAACCACAGTTTAATCAAGATTATATGAAGTGATAAATGTGTCATTATAATTTAGAAATAAATATTTTAAACTACAGATATATCATGCTATGTTTGTGAGGTTGAATAAAGTTATGTTGTGGTTAACAATCACAATATAAATACAATCTCTCCAATAAAACCACTATCAAGACCACCGTGTCACAATAGCTCACAATTGTATTACGCAATTCCACTGTTCCATCAAGACTACTGAACAGATAAATACATTAAAACGACTAATGAGATCCCCTCACAATTAAGACCTCACAATTTCGGACCTGTCTGCATTCTGTTTTTTTATGAAGGCTACTTTGACTATTGCTAGATGGATGGACGGATGGATGGATAGATTGATAGATGGATAGATGGATAGATAGATAGATAGATAGATAGATAGATAGATAGGTAGTTAAGTAGATAGATAGATAGGTAGTTAAGTAGATAGATAGATAGATAGGTAGTAAGGTAATAAGGTAGGTAGGTAGATAGATAGATAGACAGATAGATAGATAGATAGATAGATGGATGGATGGATGGATGGATGGACGGATGGATGGTTAGGTAGATAGATAGATAGCTAGAGAGATAGATAGATAGATAGTGTGTGTGTGTGTGAGTTATTGTTTAACGCCTCATCAGCACCTGAGTGGGCTATGTAGAGGCTCTCTAGGTTAAGATTGATTAACTATATTTGGTAGTAAAAACCAGAAGCATATAAAAAATCTATAATTGTCTGGGTTGGATATCTGGTAAAGAGATGTTGTAAGGTATTAGCTTGAAACAAAGGTCTTCTAAAGCGTTGTAAGTGGCTGCAATCTAATAAAATATGTTTGATTGTTAGGGGGCACCGACAACTCTGGCATACCGGTGCCGGTTCATTGACTAAAAGGTGTAAATGTGTAAGTCTTGAATGTCCTATGAGGCATCTGTGATATATTCCTTGATCTTTGCGAGTATTGAACCTACTAGGTATTTTATTTTGAATGCAAGGTAAGATTGAATGCAACTTGTTGTTATTACATTCATTCCATTGTCTTTGCCAGCAAGACATGATAAAAGATTTTATAGTCATTTTAAAATCAGTGTATGGAATGGTAAAATCAGTTATCTCTTTTGTAAGAGCCCTTTTTGCTGCCAGGTCTGCTTTTTCATTCCCTTCAATGCCAGCGTGTCCAGGAATCCAGCAGAATACTATGTCTTTGTATTCGTGAAGATAGAAATACTTAATCAGAACATCTAAGATCCCAGGGTTATCAAGTTGTTTATTTTGGATTGCTTGAAGAGCAGATTTTGAATCAGAACAGATAACATAACGATCTGATTCTGAGTCCTCGATGTTCTTTAAGGCAAGGTAAATAGCTGTTAATTCTGCAGTGTATATTGAGCAGTGGTCTGGAAGACGACATTCAGCTATAACGGTTTTATAAGAAGTGACTGCACAGCCTACTCGTCTTTCCATTTTTGAGCCATCTGTGTATAGAAATTTGTACGATTCGTATTTAAACCTTATACTATAAAATAGGTTTTGATAGTCTACCGGATTGGTTTCGCTTTTCTTAAGCTCTGCCAAATCCAGGATAACTTTCGGGACTGGGAGAATCCATGGCGGAATGGGTGGTACTTCCGTCTCGGCAATGATTGTAGTATCAATTTTTGCAGCCTCAAGATAGAATTTCATGCGTAATCCCAGTGGTCGAATGGCGTTTGAACGAGATTCATAATGATGCATGTATTTTGGATGAAATATTACATCATATGTTGGATTTGTTGGAGTTGAAGCTACTTTTAGTATGTATTGCATGGATAACTTGATACGACGAAGGGAAAGTGGAGGTTCCCCTGCCAGTACATATAAGCTCTCTACAGGAGATGTACGAAAAGCTCTTAAGCTTAGTCGCAACCCTTGATGATGTACAGAATTCAGGCATTTTAGATAAGATGGTCTGGCGGAGCCATATACCACAGAACCATAATCAAGTCGAGAACGAGTAATTGCTCGATAGAGACGAAGGAGGACCGTTGTGTCCCCACCCCAATTATATTTGCTCACTACTTTAAGGAGGTTCATTGATTTCAGGCACTTGGCTTTCAGTGCTTTGATATGCGGAATGAAAGACAATTTGGAGTCAAAGAGTACACCCAAAAATTTTGTTTCATTCACCACTTTTATTTGACAGTTGTCAATTATTAGTGATGGATCTGGATGGTTTGATCGTAAATAATAGAAAGGCAGACAAACTGTCTTCTGTTTAGAGAACTTGAAGCCATTTTCGAGTGACCATTTGTGAATCCTATTCAAATTTAATTGCAGTTGTCGTTCTATGGTTGGCATATATCTGGAACGATATGCAATGAGAAAATCGTCAACATATAGGGACGACATGAGATTTTCTGAGATGGAATTTACTATACTGTTGATTTTGACGTTAAAGAGGGTGGGCGAGAGAATACTACCCTGAGGGACTCCATTCTCCTGAGAGTAGGGGCTTGACATCGTTGATCCCACTCGGACCTTAAAGAAGCGATCCTGTAGGAAGGATCCGATGAAAACTGGAAGGCGACCTCGAAGCCCGAAGTCGTGGAGATCTTTCATTATTCCATATTTCCATGTAGTGTCATAAGCTTTTTCTAGGTCAAAGAATATGGCTACTACGTGTTCTCTGTTAATGAAAGCATCTCTAACATAAGTTTCCAGTCTGACTAAATGATCTAATGTGCTCCTGTGACGGCGAAATCCAGATTGGAACTCTGTAATAAGCTGGTTCGACTCCAGGAACCAAACCAGTCTATCAGTAATAATTCGCTCCATTGTCTTACATAGACAACTGGTTAAGGCTATTGGTCGATAATTCATAGGATCACAGATAGATAGATAGATAGATAGGTAGGTAGTTAGGTAGTTCGATAGATAGAGAGATAGAGCGATAGATAGTTATTTAGGTAGATAAATAGCTAGCTAGATAGATAGGTAGATAGATAGTCTGCAACATTATATACAAATAGTGTTGAAAATTGATACAATGTAACTTTATAAAGTAAACAAAAAGTGTATATATATTAGTCTTACTGGAAATGATGGTGTCCTAAATCATTTTTGGCTAAGCTGAAATTATTTTAAAGGTTATTATTTATATTAAATTCAACTATATTTACCATATATTGTCACAGAGCCTTGACAAATGGTTGCTATGGCAACGGCAAAGACAGAGATAAACAGGAGCCCAGGGACAGGAGCACTGACCTACATATAGATATGTAGGTCAGTGGACAGAAGTGACTGACTGACTAATTTTGTGACTGAGCAACCAATGATAGGAGACATGAGTTTGTAGCAATTGACACCTGTTCAATCAATCAATCAATCAATCGATCGATCGATCAATCAATCAATCAATCAATCACCCAACTTTTAGGCATGAGACAAACTATTTTTGAACAAGCAGCCAACTTGCTGTGACCTATGACACATATTATTTCAGACAAAAAAAAGGTTTTTCTGATTCTCCACTTACTTAGGTTTCTTTATTTGAGATTCAGTGACACAATATGATTACTATATTCCCCATGGCATCCATCTAATGGTAAATCCATGAGTACTTGTTATGTTTACAAGGAATTATGAGGTCAGTCCTGGCCAAACAACTGCTGAGTGCAAAATGACCTAGAAAGTTTGTCCTAATCAGGCCACCCCTTCTGTAACACCCACTCCCAATCACTGATACAGGGTGATTGGCAGTCTGTCAGTAATACCAAGGTAATACAGTCATAATAATCTGTGCTGGCATTATAAATACAGCAGTCAGTCAGTCAGTCATAATATTGGCTGCATCAAGCCCTTATTCAATAATCTGTGCTAGCATTATTAAGCCAGCAGTCAGCCAAATCAGTCAGTCAGTCAGTGTTATATTAAACAATATTTCAGAAATGTGAAACTAATTTTTGAGAATTATTTCGGATCTATGAAATGTGAAATTTATGGAGAAACATTAAAAAGTATGGCCTACTGTGAAATGAAAATATAGCAACATTAACATATAGCAAGTGATACAGATGGACACAATGTGTTTGCATGGTATGATTGAGCACTGTTTATATTCAATATGTTTTTAGTTACATTGTCATTTTTGATATCTCTGGATCTACCTAACATAATGCAATAAGATTTATATGCTCTTGATATAGAAAATTAAAGCAATCCAACAAAAAGTAAGTCATTGGTGTATAATAAGAAAATTCGAAAATAACTATTTTGACTTAAGAGTAAGTAACTAAGCATGTTCTTTGATCTGGCCTGGAGCAATCACTTAAATGAGGGCCACCCATGCAGGGCCATGGGGGGTGGACGGGAGGAGGGGGTTATTTGCTCCCACCATGGAGCACCAGCGCTCCGACTGGTCATTGCTCAGCGCACAGCTTAACAAATTGATAACATAAAATTTAAATAACCAAAAATACAACTCAATATAATTAATTTTAAGAACTGAATATTCCGAACTCACAGTTTTTCAAAGCAAATAGAGTCCTTTACAGAGACCGCATAAGAAAACAATCACATTTTTGTCCAAGTTAGATCTAGGATCCAAAGGATAAAAATATCTTATTTGCATGCTCAGGCAATATACAGTGTTTATAACTGTGCAAATACCTTTCATTTTTCATTGTTGCTATGACAGGTCTCAATAAATAGAAAAATAATAAGAATAAAAATAATAATATAAAAACAGCTTCCAATACTTGAGACATCCTCTAGAAATATGTTCACTCAACATAATGCCCAGTGTGCTTTGACCTATGTTAATAACCCAATTTCTTTCTTGTGACTACTCAATGTGGTATTCAGCAGACATTAGATAATCTATTTTAATGTCACTTACACAACCACATTGGAAGGACAGGTTAGAGAAATAAGTTTCACATTTAGTTGACTTATGACTTCAAGTCTCTTTATCTTGAATGTATAGTTCAGTGACATTTCTGTGCTTTATAGAACTCCTATAATATTATAATGTAAAATAAGCCCTTGAGATATGTGAATTCATGCATTTTACCCCTGCCTTCCAAGTTATCTGAATGTGATAAAATGGAAATCTAACACAGATAAGAAACACATGTGGCTGATGAGGGCAAAGGACCTCTGACCACCACACACAGCAGCCCACCAAGCTGATATCCGAAACAAGGGGCAAGGAGGCGCGACGAGCCGCTGCAAGCCAACACCAGCCGCAAATTTATTATAACCAATTAGTCAGGAATGTCTTTCAGCATCACGCCGACTTACGCCGCCTTTCGGGGTGTTTTGCCGTGATGTCGGCGAAACATGGACAATTCCATATGAGTCATACTGTACGCCGGTCTGTAATGCAACAGAACAAGGAAATAGAAGATGTGTTCTTGCCAGAAAATGCCTAGTTTCCAATCGCTACAATAGATGAGATTGATCAGAGGGCTTCCTAGCAGAGAATTTTACCAGCAAAGAGTGGAGAGTTCACTCGTAATTTGCCACATTCTGAATTAATTTTACACTCCTACACATGAGATTATGGGGTTGGTTGGTGTTTAATGGTCGAGAAGTTCACTATAGCAGTGGTTTTAGTTTACATATCCACTCTGGATGTTGAAGCCCACCTCTTGAGTAAGGGTCGAATTGATCAATTTGCAGCCCGCATGGGCCATTGTGTACCTGTTCGTGTCTGGTCATCCGGTGTCTCGTATTTTGTTCATGTTGTTTAATCTTGTGTCTCAGATCTTAATTGTCGGGTCCTGGGATTGGTTGGCTCGGGTCTTGACCTTCAACTCACGCTGAGCTTAGTCGAAGCAGTGTCCAGGTTTACTTCTCTTTATGGTCTGGACCCTCTTCAATTCACTGAGCTAGCTACACGTAGGTTTATTGCTCACCTTACCTCCTCGCATCTTGCTCTCTCTACTATTAAGAGTTTATTTGTCTGGTGTTAGAGCCTGGGTAATTGCCATAGGAGAGGCTCCCTCTGATATATATACTGTTAGAGTAAAATGGGCTCGGAGATCTGTGGAAAGGCTGTTTAAGCTCCCATCCAGGCCACTCCAGTATCTTATCTCATGCTTGCACATTTGCAAGCAAGTGCAACTTACAAGTATGATACGCTCATGTTGTTTGACGCCATGACTCTTGCCAATTTTGCATGCCTTGGGGCATCAGAGTATTGTTTCAACCCAGCTGTCTTTACCTCTCCATTCAAATGTCTCATGTAAAACTCCGGTAACTGCTGCCTGATGGCTGTACTTGATTGCTTAAGTACACTCTAGTCTGTGAGTATAATTTATTATTGTAATTTTAAGCCTAATATACTTAAGATCTGTATGTGTGTGTATTAACATGTACCAGTTAGAGTTGGGTGAGTGGGTGTGTGTGTGTGATTAGGGCTTTACGTCCTGTATTTCTGCACCAGTTGGGCTAATTAGGACAGGCAGAGACCATGGCAATGAGACGAAGGATGAAACAGCCATCCAACTTAGGCTCGACCGGGAACTGAACCCGAGACCCGGGACCCAGTGGTTGGAAGAGCGCGCTACCACTGAGCTAGGCCCCCACTGCGTCTGGAGCCAGGGACCGTGATGATGGGAGGTCAGAGTGACAGAGATGCAAGAAATAGTAGTTATCAGTGTTTTTGATGGTCATTTGCCTTGCTGCAGTTTATCCTATTTCCGAATGATGCCCCAGCCTATGCCCTTTCTATCACTGACGCTACCAGACACTTCGCAGCAGTTTGTTATGCCAAGAATTCCAGTAGGAAACACAGCTCAGGTCGGAAGAGAAATGTTGCATATATCACACATTATGATCCTTACGATGATTACTCAGATGACGATGTACCATTCCTTGGCTCTCTCTTCAGTACTGATGACAATGTTGGTTCAGTCAACTCAGAGCATGGTTATGTCATGGTTAGTGTCAATGACTCTCTTGTCCGCTTCCGCATCGATACTGGAGCTGATGTTAATGTGCTCTCAAAATCTACATATGATGGGCAACTTTCACATGTTCCACTGCAAAACTCAGGTGCCACACTTCGCGGTCCCAATCAGAAAGAATTGGCTACATGTGGATTTATGAACTGTGTAATGAGATTCAAAGAGAAAGCTGTAAATACGAAAGTGTACATTCTTGAAGATGCCAAGCCATTTCTGAGCAAAGACACTAGTATTTAGCTGAGCTTAATCAAGTTTGTGTGTAGTACCAACACCACTTCCATTCAGGAAAAATTCCCTTCTGTCTTCTCAGGATCATTCTCAACACCGTATGAAATCTCAGTCGACCCTGAGGTAAAACCGTACAGTGTGCTTGCGCCTAGGAGGATTCCCATTCCGCTCACAGACAAGGTGAAAGTCGAACTGGACAAGTTGGAAGCTCAACAAGTCATCAGACGTATCACAGAACCAACAGATTGGTGTTCACCCTTAGTTGTCATCTCCAAGAAAAACTCAGATGTCCGCCTATGTTTCGACTACACTCAACTGAACAAGGCTGTCAAGCGCGAACGGCACATATTACCATCAGTTGATCACACTCTTGGACAAATGCAGGGTGCCCAAATCTTCACGAAACTAGATGCTAACTCTGGATTCCACCAAATAAAACTGACGGAAACTTCCCTGCTCTTCACAACATTCATCACACCTTTCGGGAGGTATTGTTATAACAGAATGCCTTTCGGAATTAACTCTGGCCCTGAGCATTTTCAGATGCAAATCCATCGCATTCTAGAAGGCCTAGAGGGCATTGTATGTCTCATGAATGATATTGTTGTATATGGGGCAACAAAAGCTGAACATGACACTCGTTTAAATGCAGCCCTCGCCAGACTGGCTCAAACGCATGTGACCCTCAATAAGGAAAAATGTGTGTCCCGCAGTAAGGACATTTCGTTTCTAGGTCACAAACTATCAAATGGAAAACTGATGGCTGATGATGACAACACCAAAGCCATCTTGGACATGGATTGTCCTACTAACATCACTGAGCTTCATAGATTCTTGGGGATGGTGAATCAGCTAGCCAAGTTCATCCCTGACCTTGCCTCAGAAACAGCTCCATTACGCTCACTGCTCAGTTCAAAGAATACCTGGAATTGGGGCCCACATCAGTCCCAAGCCTTCAAGAAAGTGAAATCACTTGCGTGCTCGCCTAAAGTTCTTGTTCTGTTTAACTCCTACAGGCCAACAAAGGTCACTGCAGACAGTTCATCCTATGGATTGGGTGCGGGGGTGATTAGGGCTTTACGTCCTGTATTTCTGCACCAATTGGGCTAATTAGGATGAAACACCCATCCAACTTAGGCTCGACCGGGAATCGAATCCGGGACCCAGCGGTTGGAAGCCCAGAGCGCTACCTCTGAGCTAGGCCTCTGCCCGGATTGGGTGCGGTTCTGACACAAGAAGTCAATGGAGTATGGAGGCCAGTGGCATTCGCTTCTCGATCGCTTACAGAAACCGAAAGCGGATATGCCATGGTAGAAAAAGAAGCCCTAGCATTATCGTGGGCCTGCATCAAGTTTATGGATTACCTACTTGGTCTACACAAATTCAGCATAGAGACTGATCATAAACCGCTCATAGTATTCCTCGGCTCCAAGCCCATCTCAGAGCTGCCTCCTCGCATCCAAAGAATCAGGATGAGACTCATGCGGTTCAATTATGACATCTCGCATACTGCAGGAAAGGAATTGCACACAGCTGATGCACTCTCATGCATATCATGCATGTCTTCATGTATATCTTCCTGCAACTGATGCTCGTCTTAGTCAAGTACTGGAACACCAAAATCACGATGCTGCATGTCAGCAGCTTACACATTATGTGCTTTCAGGTTGGCCTCGAAAGCAAACTGTGCCAACTATTATCAGTCCATTCTACCCTCATCGTGCTAACATCACTGTACAAAATGATCTCCTGATGTTTGGCCCCCGGCTGATAATTCCTCAGTCACTCCGCAAGGAGATACTAGAAAAGCTCCACGAAGGACATCTTGGAATCGTTAAATGTCGCTCACGCGCACAAGACACAGTGTGGTGGCCAGGCTTGAATGACAGCTTGCAACAACTAGTTAAAAAATGTGAAACTTGTGCCAAGTACTCACAACCAAAGCCAGAACCACTGGAAACCACAAAGTTTCCAGAACGTCCATGGCAACATATTGCCACCGATCTCTTCGAAGAAAACCTTATTTGCTTGTCATTGACTATTATTCCCGCTATATTGAAATGGCTCACCTTCAAAGTACCACATCTTCATCAATTGTTGCCCATTTGAAAAGCATGTTTGCAAGACATGGAATCCCTGAAACAGTGACCTCGGACAACGGTCCCCAATATGATTCCAGTTTCGTCAGTTTGCTGTACAGTATGGATTTCAGCATCACACTACCAGCCCGCATCACCCATCTGCAAATGGTGAGGCTGAAGAGCTGTACGTACTGTGAAATCGCTTCTCAGTAAAGCAGAAGACCCCTACTTGGCATTACTCGCCTACAGAGCCACTCCTTTGTCAAATGGTTACTCGCCCGCCCGGTTACTGTTTGGCCGACAGATTCGTTCTCGTATCCCTACCCCCACGGAACGTCTACTCCCATCATTACCGAGTATCAGCAAACCTAGAGCTCGAGAATGTCATCAAAGACGCAAACAGACAGACAACTTCAACCATCGCCACCGAGCAAAACAGCTGCCGGTGCTAGCTGCTGGTGACACTGTGTATATACGAGATCGTAAGCAAGAAGGAACAGTAGTGACACAGTTGTCCAAGCGGTCGTACAACATCCAGACCACGAACGGTGTCTTTCGCAGAAATAGAATATTTCTAGTGAAACTTAAAAACAAACAGTCACACCAAGGACCCACTGGTGTATCTGATGCTACATCTAAATCAGCCCCCATGCAGCAACAACCCGCAACACTGGTCCCTATTGCCCAGATTCCTAACCCAATTCCTCGTGCCCCTCCCCACCCAGTTGCTGCAGAGGGAGAGAATAGACAAGTGACTCGTAGTGGTCGAATGGTCCAGACACCAAGAAAGATGAAAGACTATGTGAACCAAAAATAAGACTCTTTAAAATGTGTTCTAAAGACTCATTATTATTTGTTCATTGATTGAATTGTCAAAGACTCTTTTATAAGTGCATGGATCTGATATGTCATTTATGTCATGGATGCTATGTGGATTTTGTCTAATGACTTCTGTCACATGTTACGCATTTTAGTTAAGCGCGCTGGGTGCGCGGTTTAGTATTGCGGCGCGCATGCGCAGTTTAGTTGTCGTTCTCTTCATAAATAAAATGTCGGACTCCAACGCATCGTGCTGTGCTTATTGAATAGTATTGGAAACACAAACTATTACATGGTGGCAGTGTCGGGATTATGTCGCACATGATCCAGTGAACCCAGGAAACAATGCACAGCATCCACCCAATCCACGGCGATCCCACACACGGCTCCACAAGTCGGCGTCCCAAACCACATGGTGACGCGCGAAACGCACTCAACACAGCTGCAAAATGCCGAACGATAAAATGAAACCGACGCTTGATTGGTCATCATCGGACCTACCAAAAGCTTTTATGCTCTTCAAACAAAAGTTTGAGTTCTACTTCCAAGTCAAGCAAATCAAAGACGAGGATAAAGTCGCGCTCGTACTGCTGGCAACCGGCGACGAAGGCATCAGACGGTTCAACAGTTGGGACATCACAGCAGACCAAAAGTAAGACGTAAACTTTATTTTTCAAACATTCATGGACCAGCTCGTACCAGCCAAAAACTTCAGAGTGTGCAGATTAAAACTAAGCAAGTACGTACAATTGCCTACAGAAACTGTAGACACTTTCATAAATAGATGCAGGCTCATGGCCAGAAAGTGCAAATTCTCTGATCCTGAACTTGATTCTAGACTACTGGAGCTGCTGACTGCCAGCACACCCATTGATGACATTCAGAAAGAATTGTCACCCAAGCCATAGCTCTCGGTCGTACATACGAGGCAAGTTACGCACATAGCAAGCAAATACGTTAACTCCAACCAGTCGCAACAGCAGAACCTGCTGTACCAGTTGCTGCAGTCGGAGCATCACGGGGAGCACGCCCCAAACAAGGCAAGTCTACATCTCGCAACTTCAGACAGAAACGTGAGTCTACCACACACCAAACAGAACCAAATGCTGCGGTCGTCGTCATGCTTTTGGTCGAGAACACTGCCCAGCCCGCAACAGCATCTGCGACAAGTGCAACCGGGAAGGACACTGGGCATCTGTCTGTTTATCGTCACGCAACTCACAGTCAGGCAACAACAGAAATAGGAGACGACAAACCCCGACACGTAACAAAAAGGTGCATGTCGTATCTGATGACCAACTCTCAGAACAATGGCAGGAAGCCCTCACTTTTGACAGCCTGATGATCTCCACAGTACAACAAGACCGTGATGAAGCTTTCACCCCACTGCAAGTTCGAGTCCAAGGCCGTCCAGGCACCCACACATTCAGGGTAAAAGTAGACACTGGAGCCCAGGCAAACACAATGCCATTCAGAACTTTCAGTCAAATGTGGCCCCACAAAGTTGATGAAGACGGCATTCCAATGCACAATGCTGTCACACCTATCAACAAAGTTTTATGTGCTTACAACAACACCCCAATCCAGTGTGCAGGAACTGTCGATATATTGTGCAAAGCCAAGAACTCCACATGGCACACAGTTAGCTTCTTTGTTGTTGACGTTCATGGCCCTGCCATCCTCGGGCTGCGGTCATGCATCGACATGAACGTGGTCAGCCTCAACTGCGCTGTATCTGACCAGAAACCCATCCAGGACACTCGTGACCTCATCACGCAATTCCCCGACATGTTTGATCGAATTGGCAATTTCCCCAACGTCCACAGACTACACGTAGACCCTCACGTCCCGCCACACATTGACGCCCCTCGACACACACCAATTGCAATGCAAGACAAGATCAAACAAGAACTCGACTCAATGGTCAAACAAGATGTCATTAGGAAGATAGAGGAGCCCACAGAATGGGTTAACTCCCTCACATGCGTCACCAAACGTGACGGCAGCCTTCGCGTTTGTCTGGATCCACGACACCTCAACAAGGCCCTGATCAGGCCTGTGCACATGATGAAGACAGTGCCAGAGATCAACTACAGGTTCAGAAATGCTAAAGTTTTCTCAAAACTCGATGCCAAATCTGGCTACTGGGCTGTAAAATTAGATGAAGAAAGCCAAAAGCTCACTACATTCCAGACGCCCTTCGAACGCTATTGTTTCAAACGCCTGCCCTTCGGATTAAGTGTGTCACAAGATCTCTTCCAGCTGGAAATGGACAGAATCCTAGAGAGATGCGAAGGAGTTTGTGGCATCGCAGACGACATTGTCGTCTATGGCTAAAGCGAAACAGAACACGACAAGAATCTGCTGAATTTTCTACAAGTCGCTTCAGCACATGGCCTCACCCTCAACTCAAAGAAGTGCATCATCAAAGCTAAGGAAATAGCGTTCTTCGGCAACACCTACTCCGCTGAAGGGGTCAAGCCTGATCCTCAGAAGATCCAGGATCTGACCACAATGCCAGCCCCACTAAACAAAACTGAGCTGCAAAGCTTTATGGGTTTTCTCACGTACTTATCTCCATTCATTGCCAACTTCAGCGAGAGAACATCAACGCTCAGAGACCTCCTCAAGAAAGACACTATCTTCTTGTGGGAACCCCATCACCAGCTGTTTCGACAACCTCAAACAACTGGTCACAGCGCAGTCTTACGTTACTATGATCCTACAAAAGCAGTACAACTGCACTGTGATGCCAGTCTCCGTGGGGTAGGGGCAGCCCTCCTACAGACGGATGAAAACAACGTTCTACGTCCAGTGGCGTTTGCAAGCAAGAGCCTTACACCAACCGGACAACGCTACGCCTGTATCGAACGCGAACTGCTTGCAATCGTCTTCGCAGTCCATCGTTTCCACACATACCTGTACGGAAGAAACTTTGAAGTCATAACTGATCACAAACCACTTGTGACCATAGTGGACAAACCACTCACGGCAGCACCAGCTCGCCTGCAGCGCATGCTAATCCGCCTGCAAGGCTTCAACTTCACAATAACATACAAAAAGGGTCTTGACAACCAACTCGCGGACGGTTTGTCACGGCTGCCGTGCACAAATGCCGATCCAATTGATTTGGACATAAGAGTCGATTTTGTCCGGTTCACAGACAAAAAATTGCAACAACTCAGAGAACACACTGAAAGAGATGCAACTCTGACCTCTCTACTTACAGTCATCACGCAAGGTTGGCCTGACAGTATCCAAGATCTAACGCCAGATCTTTGCCCTTACCGGAATGTCCGAGACCAGCTGTCAGTCACAGATGGCATTGCAGTGAAAGGCTCACAGATTGTCATACCCCCTTCGCTACAATCGGATATGCTAACAACCTTGCACACTGCACATCTTGGCATTGAGAAAACAAAGCTGCTGGCCAAAGAGTGCATATTCTGGCCAAACATCAACAAGGACATCGAAAAACTCGTCAATCCAGCCAACACAGCAGAAGCAGCCCTTGAAACAGCCACAAATCCCATCATGTGCATGGTCCCATGTTGCGGTCGACCTATTCGAAGCCGGAAACAGGCAATGGCTGCTCATCACTGACTATTACTCTAAATATCCAATCATCCGGAAACTTCCACGTCCATCGCCCAGTGCCGTCGTGATTGCCACTCTCAAACTAACTTTTTCTGAAATGGGCATCCCAGAACGTGTCATATCTGACAACGGCCCTCACTTCTCCAGTGATGTTTTTGCAGCATTCGCCAGTTCATGGAACTTCACCCACGTCACAACTTCCCCGCGACGACCCCAGGGAAATGGCTTCATTGAACGCTAGCCCTGGTGAATTACTCTTCCAACGCAAGCTACGCTCAACACTCCCCACAAACGCAACCCACTCACGGGACCACGAAAATACTTTCCAAGCATTTCTAGCTTGCCAGGAAACTCAGAAAGCCAATTTTGACTTCCGTCATGCAAGACGACAGGATCTCCCAGATCTGCAAGCAGACCAGACCGTACATGTCTAACAACCCAACGGACATTGGCACCCTGCCGTGATAGTTGCGCGGCTTAGTATTGTGGCGCGCATGCGCAGTTTAGTTGTTGTTCTCTTCGTAAATAAAATGTCGGACTCCAACGCATCGTGCTGTGCTTATTGAATAGTATTGGAAACACAAACTATTACAACTTCAACCCACTCTTTATTGATTTATTTGAAGTCTAGTCAGTAAATTGTTTCGATGTTTGTATTTCATGAATTTAAGTATAGACAGTATATAATCAAATCTCTATAATCAAATCTCTCTTAAAAGTATTAAGTTGGCTGAAGTAATAATTGCTCGTGTAAAACTCTTTATTGTACATGGTAATTATTAACAGTTCTTGACGAAGGGAGATGTAGTGTACGCTCGGTCCGCAGTTGCGGCCGTTCCGCATTTTATGTACGGAGCATCCTTCTGGGAATAAAGGAGTTTAGAAAGACACGCCATGCTGTCAAGTCGTATGTGCTAATAAGCAACATAACAGGGTTCTCATTGTTTTTTGATGGACCCCATGTCCCACTCGCCTCCACTCATTCCCAATCAGTCTATCACAATATTCCTATTGTCGCCAAGATAAATAAAGAGCTTGCCCTCCATCGCATGGCTGGCCCCTTTTCCGTGCAGCCTTTTCGTAACTTCAAGTGCTCCCCTTTGGCACTTCGTCCCAAACAACCAGGCAAATTTTGTCTTCTTCATAATCTATCTTACCCTTAGGAGTCCATATCCGATGCCCTACAGTGGATTCTCGGCACTAAATATTGTTTAAAATCCACTGTAAAAGTATTCAATGACTTCCTCTCTGTTCAGCCTATCAAAGATAGGAGTTTTAATCAAATCCAAATATAATATTATGAGACTCAAATACCCAATATGCTACACTTCCAACTTATTACGATGAAATTCACATACTATGTGAGCAAAGTATTTTCAAGACAAGATATTCTATTGTGGAGTCATCATGGCTGTCAACAGTACACAATAGTACATTTAGATAGAAAAAGGTGATAAAACAGATGAAGGAGTATAGTATATGGGAGCAGAGCAATAAAAACACAAAATAAAGCCTTAAAACCACTCACAAAGAAATGGTGAAATTATTACACTGTAGCTGGGATATCTGGGTAGCACTTACTAAGGGAGAGCACAGGTCACTTTGATGAATTCACATGCTTTGTATAGTTACCATTATAGCATATCATTTTCTAACCATTGTGGTACAGAACTCAGCAAACCAATAAAACACCACTATTCTACAGGAGAATTTTGAAGTATGAAATATGAACCACATATATATATATTCTGTATTGTTATATTCTGTATAAGTTAACCTGCAAACTTAATTTCAACTATGTGCATCCCAGACCAAACACCCAAAATTTCACTAAGTGCATGCACACTGAATTCAAAATGTACGAAATATGGATTTAATCAGTAAATTCCGCATTAATGTATTGCCTCCGTGTATATAATATTCACAGACAGTAAGAACGCCTTTTCTTAGAATTAATCAATTCAGGTTTTGTTAGGCAGTATGACTTGCATCTTCCCTCATGTACGAAAATGTCAAATACATTGTACATATAACCAATGTCAATGATACTATTTTACAGATGAAGTGGGGTACAGCCTATTATACAAAATAGTACAAATGCATACATTTCACAGCAATTTGATGAGAGTCACAGGCAATTAAGAGATTACCATTTAAAAACAACTGGCAGAACTTCGAATTCTTTCTTGTTACCACACAAGTCTTAATCTAGACTAATCCATCATTCCCAAAATATCTGGATGTCCCAAGCATGAAATAATAGCGCAAAAAATAAACTGGCGTATAGTATAAACAAGAACACGAACAGCAGTAATAACCCCATTTCCTAGCACTTGGCTAGGAGGGATATCCTTTGTGGCCGATCTGTTAAAGAGGTGCAGGGTACAGCTAATCATGAAATAAACACATCTGCAGAGATGCAGCATAATCATGATAATTACGAACAGAATAACCGATTATAAATGAATACCTATGCAAATGGTTCACAATGGTAGAGAAATTCATGGGCACCTTTTGAGAATTTCATTACCAAACATGATGAACTTAAAAAGAACCCACAATTAAAGCCATTAATTTAAGGTATTATGCTGCACACTCTCGGCAGTGCACACTCTCGGCAGTGAGACTTGCAGTGCCAAATCTAGGACATCATATTAGTACAGTCTGAGACAAAAACAATCAAAAACAAACACCAGTTACATTGTATTAAGAAAACAATTACAGATGTACATAGGGTGTATATCAAACTATCAACCCTGCATACAGTTCTGTATACAACAGTTCTATAAAATTAATAAATACCAGAGTTGCCATCATCATAGATAGTTATACAAAGCACATTACTTTGTTTGAAACACATGTTGATCACATCCTCAACTGTCATTTCCATATTTTTCACAGTACTTAATATTTAAATTACACAGAATGCCAAGTCAGCTTTTAGATTCAATCCAAGGGTATATCAGTTTACCCCAATACAGCTTGGATCCCAGGTTTTTCCAGCTGTACGTTTGATGCTGCCTGATGCAGGAGGAATGTTGCCAAAGTTTGACTAGACTTGCAGGAACAAGCTGGAAAAGAGATTAGTTACTCATTAAACCATCCCTCAATATAATGCCAAATTCTTTAACTTCCACTCCACTCTAACTGGCCTCATTAAAATCTTGTCTAAAAGGCACGCAAATTTCTCTCGGCAAATACGATTGGTACAGAAACAAAATACCCTATTTTTTTTGACATGCTGATTCACTGGAGTTATGTTCTTGTTGTGGACTGAGATTATGAATTGGGAGAATTCACATGAGGGATAAAATCTGATTTTCTGTCAAATGCTTGTATAACCTACCAAAACCTGTACATTCCAGCAGATTACAAACACAATTATGTCACTGCCGAGCCCTCAACGAACATGCTAGGTCCTACATAATGCAGTGAAGTGGTACGTTTTGAGTCAAGATTCAAATGTATATGACCGCAAAGGGATTATGACAATCAAACTCCTCAGTGCAAGGATGGTCAGGCACTCCAGTCCTGGGACAAAAGCCAAAAATTTGCCCAAGTCATGAATAGCATTCTCAGCAACAAAAACACCAGTTTACTTACCTGAAGATTAATTGATAAAGGCACTCGAGCCTGGCATGGGGAGTATATCGTGAAGAATACACCATCTGAAAGAACATACAGGCAATTTGAAAAATATGCAATAATAATAATAAATATAAAAATAAATTTATTTTCTATAGCGTAATATCCACAGGGTACTCAAAACGCTGAACAATAAATATAGAACAATAAAAATAAAATATAAATCATTATAAAGTTAAAGAAGACAGATTACATGTATATAAATTAAACTACAAAAGATATATATATAAAGTATATTAAAAATGTATCAAATAGGAAAAATTGCACAAAAACAAGGAAACAGTCTTTTTCAGAAAAGAAAGGTCTTTAGTTTTTTCTTAAAAAGTTCAATAAAGTCGACAGCTCTGATTTCGAGAGGCAGCGCATTCCACAACTTTGGGCCAACTACACTAAATGCACGTGACTGGACAAGGGAAGATGATGTCCGGGCAATGACCAAGCTTTAGGAAACAGACTCTTTTCACACATAATTACATACTTTGCAATATTTTGGCTAACAATAAGAATAGATAATCAGAAACCAACTCACCAGAAACAGTTTCAGGAGAAACAACACGATATATCAAGGACTGTAATGGCAGCACATTTATTACTGATACTATTTTATTGAAAGTTCCCTGCACCACCAACACAAGTAGACGTAACTGCAATAAAAAATACAAACATTTTAATGGATTTGTTCACAACACAAAGCAATACTGCCAAATCAATATTAGACAAGCAAATTAATTATATGTCAATGATGTACTAGACGCTGTACTAGAATATGAAAACTGGCAACAGTTACTTACAGCTGTAAACACAATGTAGTACAAAGCCGTAGTGGGCAGGAGAAACAGCAAAATGGTAAAAAGTAAAGTTCCCAAAAATAACTGGTCCACGTCAAATGATGTTGAATCAACTCGCTTCCGCAGAACATTCCATTTCTTCCCTCGGAATAGTCTCCAAAGAGACGCAAGGCCCCGCATCTGAATATCATACAATCTGTAGAGAAATGATACCTATAATTAGCACTAAAAACTTAAAAATATATTATCTTGTCATTTATGGCACAGGATTACGAAGTTAGCAAAAGCCCATTCTTTTAAACAGTTGTAATCATGAGACTGCTTTTATTTTATTTCTATTTATCTAAAGCTGTGTATATTTCTCAGCTGGTTGATGGCCAATCAAGTATTGATCATACAAGTACTTTTTACGTGTTATTAAAAACTATCCTAATAATGTAACAAGTGACCTCATGAATTTTTCAATATCAGTGTAACAATCCACAAAAAAAAAGTTCAAAATTCAAATATCCAATAATAATCATACACGTAACTTATCGCAGAAAGTACTGAGGATATATTTATACAATGATATACCTTGCAGCATAGACGTAAAAACAGTAGATGTGAAGAGTCATCATGCTGATGAGATCCTGGACAAGACACAGCTGAGTTGTAACTCCAAGACACCCCGATGAACAAATGTACCACAGCAAAGTACTGAGAACTGGCCTCAAAACTTGTAAATACCCTGAAAATACAACAAGACTTGCTGTATGCATAAGCTCAAATTGAGTAAGACCAATGAGAAGAGCTTTGTAGCAGTCACTCAGTCTTGTAATTTGGCATTAAAAGTAATATTAGTTTATATAAGAACAATACCTGTCCATAGATAAATGTGATACAAAAAGAAGCGCCCAAGAAAGGAGTCAAGTTGGCTGTTCAGTTTCAGTCCTGCTGGGAATCCCATCATCCATTTCAGTAGAACTTGCAATTCTGAGGCAACCCACTGCAATAAGACACAGACCCCATGTAAAGATTTAGCATAACAATGTTTGTTTCAAATGAAAATGGTCAGGGTTGAACCATTTGGTACAGCTTTGTCTTGTTTGACTAAAATTCCAGGATTTTTAAAGGCCAGTATATTATGAATTGCAATATTCTTGAATTACTTTGTTATATTTTGATGGTATATTTGACCAGTAATCAGGAATGAAGAATTCTAAAAGATAATCATATATTTCCACTTAATTTTCTATACTAAGACAACAACTATTCAAGTTTTATCTTTTTGGATCCGCTGATATGCAGAGAAATTTGCAGACAGAAAAATGAACAGCATTTCCCAATGTTACTTCGAATTTCCTCTTATTACTGAATTTTTGCCTGACCCTTGAAAAATTGCCCTAGAGGGTCCAAGAAGCTGAAGATTAAGTAGGTGGGGCCTAACGAGATCAACATGACAGAAATCTCAAGACTTTAAACTGACAAAATCACATATTCAAATCTGACCACTTTGCAAGGATATCCAGGACTCTACTAGCTCTGCTTAGGTGTAACACTCATGAAGTACTCTGGATATATCAAGAATTAAAAACACTTACATCAGCTGATGACATGATCTTCTCAGCAAACACTGTAGGAAAGTCAGACTGCAAGAAGTACAACATGACCATAATACCGAGCAGAAGGTCAAATACCTGCTGACTGATCGCATTTTCAAACCTGAAAAATAACACATAAATCAGAATTATCAGATTGAGAACCCCGCATTGAGTAACATATCACAGACCCCAATTCAAAGAAATGATCAGAAATTCAATTTCTATTTGACACAAGCAATTAATTTTTCAATGGATAATGAAAAGAGTTTTTTTTACCGTATTTTATCACAGGGTGTTCTTTTTGCATTGTGCGCAGACTCTTCCAGAACAGTCCATCTGTACTTCAACTGGCACAGAACAGCAGGCTTATTAAATACCTTCCAAGCCTTTCCACCACCAGGCAGCCTGCACATTTTAAGACATCAGTCAATATTATTCAACCCTCAAGTCCCAATGTCTATTCCGATCATTTTATAAAGGTTTACAGCTAATCTACACATGTAATGCTAATTGAATGTAGTACTTACCTGTCACAGAGACTTAGTGCATTTAGTCCACTTTGCAAAATTTTTTGACAAATGCCACTAATAAAAGGAGGTATTCTGGGAATTGTCCTGGGACTTGGGGTTATTCTATGATCACATTGGCAGCTTAGTTTGAGCCTGAGGTCTTTGTAAATACGAAAGGAATACAGAACAAAGTCTATATTTCCCATCAAATTTAGGGAATACTCAGAAGTGTCATCAGAAGTCAACACCAACTTGCTAACAGACTCACAGAGGAAAACACTTTTGGTGATACGCAATGGGTCATAATAGATCAATAAAGATCCCCTTTCTAATGATTTCCAAATTCCAAGAAATTTCAAGTCTGTAACTTCCGAGTCACTGTTCTTCATTGTCAGCCATACATCTTGTTCGTCGAACCCGGTCTTACCATGAGAAATTTGATCTTTCACTGATAAATTGTCAAGGTAGCCAATTACAGACAGTCGTCCTGGATGTCGGGATGTCGATAAAATATCCACACATTGCTCCATTTGAATGTTGTCCACATGAACAATGGCCACAATACAGCATATTCTTTCATTTAAGTCACAACAGCCTATCAAATATCCAGAAGTTGCCCATCTCACATGAAGAGGGGCAAATATTCTCATTGGCTTGTCCACTTCATTCATGGTTTCCTCGCGTGTCTGAAACAGAATTTAATTTCATCAACAGCAATATCAACAATGATCAAGTCGGTACCCATTTGGCCTTGATACATCTTTCTGCAGCACTGAATAATTTCCCAATTTTATGGCAGACAAAATCAAAATGCCAACCAGATCTTGCATGCTACATATGTATCAGGATTAAGATAACTGATATTGAACCTTATGAAAATACTGCATACACATTTGACCAAATTTCTCAGCAACTACAAAACAAATTACCCTTAACGTTGTTATTTGCACAGCCTGGTGTGAAGTCAACAAGATGACACACCAACTTGAGTAAGACACTACAGATAGATAGATAGATATGGAAAGTGCAGCCCTCTAAGGCCAGTTCTTGCTGCTATCGAGGGTTGATTAATGAGCTGACAGTGAGGAGGAGTCCATCCATGGGTGGGTTTTTACTTGCCTCAGCATAGACACAGAGTTCGTTAACCCAGCAGCAACAAAGCCGCAAGTATATTAGCGCAAACAACTTTAATGTCGGATACCCAATGGGTGTAATGCGAAATTGCATTGCTGCGTTGTCGCCGAATTGGTTAGTCACCAGGTTGACTAAACGTAAAGACCCAGAGTGGCCGACTTTTTTCGTATCAAGTAAGGAGACAGTCTGAAAAAATTACCGTTCGACTTCGGCACAATCTATCATAATAACCTCGTCAGCTGAAGTTGTGAGCTCGTGAGATCGGTAATTTAGGCCCGTACTAAGCTAGTTTCCCACTGTTAACGAGTGAGGGCGTTACTTTGTTAATTGCTGTTAACACTAGGTGGAGCAATAGTAAAGTACAGCCCCGATCTAGATGGCAGCACTAATCATGAAATGTAATTTTGTTTTTACTCATGCTCCATCTGGCTGATTAGATTAGAAATTAATTACTGGTTCCCGCGCCTGTGTTAAGCATAAGGTTAAGCTACGTCTATTAATCCCATTGAACTAGAATACGTTCAATGATGAATCCAATCATGAGTTTGACAGAAGTTTGGACGAATTGGGTAAGAGAGGTGCTTACAAAATTTACAAAGCACTGGAATTCATTCGAAAATGACATTATCATTCGGAAACGTTTTAAAATGGTTCGACAGCAAGTGTCTCCTGAGGAATTTTCAACTTAGTCTAGTCAAAATATGATATAAATACCCCCTACCCCAAAAAAATTGCAAGAAATTGTTTTATGGTGTTATTTTGTACTATCAAGTGTGGAGTACAACATGCTAAAAGTTTACCAAAATCCTTTCACCAGAAAGGGTCCAAATTTGATGATATAAAAGATGACCGCCAGTGCCTTAAAAAGGACCAAAATTTTCCAGTAAACAGGCTTCATCTTGCTTTAGAGTTATAAAATAACTTTACTTTATCATAAAATGACCATCTTATTGTTAAAAAACATTAATCTCACAATATTTAGACTTTTTCAATTTTTCCAGGTGTAATTTTGGAGAAAATAAGCTAAAACTGAAATATTAAAATAAAAAAAATGTAAAATTGCACCACCAGGACCTAGAGAGCACTCAATTCAATCATTTTTGGTACCAAACTGAATTATGTTCTCTTAGTAACATGCTCTATATTTTTTACCTTTAACCCCGCCCCCCCCCCTCATATGTTTTTGTATATTCTAGGCCTACTGCAAGATTTTTATATGCAACTTAAAATATGGCATTTGTTTGTGAGGCAATCATGACGTCATTGCTTACATTTTACACAAGTTTCGTCTGCTTGGCTTGGATTTGTGCAACTTGCCTTGCCAATTATTACAGGTTGGCCCTGTGTGACAAAACAAAAAATTGGCAATTTAAATTGGCATGTGATAAACATCAGGCGTTGGCAGTACTTATTGTCTATTTTGTTTAGCAAATTTGCTAAATTTTTTATTTAACTAATCTGAGCCATAGAAATATAAAAACACTTTGTATGGAGCACTGATTGCTCAGCAACACAAGTTGCATGCCTGTGACACAGTGAGGCTGTGTATGCTAATGCTGCAGCCTGCTGGTAAGTTAATTAACATGAGTAATAGGCCTACTTTTTCATTTCAGGACTTGAAATGAATTCAAGTCAGGAAAATTGTCCTTTATGTGAAAGCAAGTTGGATGGTGAAACAGTGGTGATTGGTGAAAAGGGAGCTGAAGGATTAAATAGGGCCAGCATTGAGAGAGGCAACAGCACTGTGGTAGCTTCTGGTACAGAGGTGCATAAGAAATGTAGAGTGAACTTTATTAACAAGAAACAAATAGACCTGTACATGAAAGCAAAGCTGCATCCACCTCCACCTAAAAGGAGTTCTCGTGTTTCTATTGGACCCTACAACAGCAAAACACAATGTTTATTCTGTGGCAACGAAATAGTAAAGTCAACTGTTAGTGCTGATTTCGACGACTATAGTTATGTAAAAACAGACACATTTAAAGACACAATACTGTCACATTGTAAACAGAGAAATGATGACTGGGCATTTAGTGTTCAAGATAGAATAGAGTACTTTGGAAAAGATTTGCATGCTGCTGACTGTTTATACCACCGCTCATGTGACATCCATTTTCGTACAAAGCGTGGCATTCCCATGCAACACAGAGATGGATCTGCGGAAAAGAAACCACGGAAAGTTGGAAGGCCAAAGGACACTGACCAAGAGCAAGCCTTTATGAGATTGTGTTCATTCCTTGAGGAAAATGATGAAGAGCAACTGACTATAACTGACCTTGCCAAGAAAATGACCGAGTATCTAGCTGAACCAGACTCAGTTGCCTATGGTAATCAATATTTGAAGTCCAAGCTGGTGAAGGATTATGGTGATTCTATATTCATAGCTGAGGAGGAAGGGCTACATGATATTGTAACTTTTCGTGAGAAGACCAGCAGCATATTAATGGACTACTTCAGTCAGCCATCATAGAGACTGCAGCTAAACTTATCAAGAGCGACATCAAGTGGCTGATCCAACCTTCAAGTGATGAATATCCAAATGCTTCAGCGATTGAACTACAAACAGCCTTAGAATACATTCCATTAAGTTTGCGTTTGTTGCTCCAACTTCTGTTCGTTGGAAAGGACACAAACAGGAAGATAGCAAGTATTGGACAGTCAATTGTCCAAGCTGTGCGGCCGAGAGCTTTAGTAGTGCCACTGCAGATAGGTTTAGCATTGCAAGTACACCATCACTTTAGGTCACGTTTTCTAGTTGACAGCCTTTCGTCCATGGGTTTCTCTTCATCATACTCAGAAGTTCAGCGTTTTGAAGAAAATGCTGCTGCCTCTGCAGCCTCTGATGAACTAGGTGGTGGTGAATTTGGCAGTTTGGAATCAGCACTACTGTTTGCAGCAGATAACGTCGACCATAATATCATAACCTTGGATGGGAAAGGTACCTTTCATGGGATGGGTATGATAGCAGCCATGACTTCAGGGAGGCGACTTTGTCACACTGTTCTTCGAAGACCAATTGAGGACTTGAAGATTGTTGATATGACCACAGTTAATGTACAGGAGTACCGGTTCACAAAATATGCCCGTGACAATATAAAGTTTGAGCCCCTGCCATTCCTTGAAGCTGCTGATCACAGGATTGATGTACTGTGGGAGATGTCCTTACGCTTTAAACAACCTGCACCTAACTGGAATGGTTTGATGCACATGTTGCATAAGGATTGTGGTCATCCAGGACAATCTTCTGTTGCATTCCTGCCCATCATTGATATGTATTCTGGATAAGTCCTGCCTTAACTCCACCCTTGAATACCTGTGCAACATTGCTGATGAACACAACATCACAGCAGTTGTGACATTGGACCAGCCACTATTTTGGAAAGCATCAGAAATCAAACATGAGGTGCCAGTGGACAGTCCAATTCGAGGAGTGGTGTTGGTGCTTGGAAGCTTCCACACATTGATGAATCTTCTGGGTGCCATAGGGACCTTGATGGATGGCAGTGGAATCAAAGATATGCTGGGGACCATCTATGGTGAAAATGCAATACAGCATTTTATGTCTGGTAAGGCAGTTCAGCGGGCTCTCCGTGGTCATCTTCTCCTTGATCAGTGTCTCGCACAACAGCTTGTGGACAAGGTCATTTGTGACAACCCAGGCTTTGAAAACATGTTGCAAGAACTTGAGGAGTTGTACATTCAAACAGTTACTGGTGGCACTGCTTTGCATTCATTCAATTCTTCTGCTTGCCTCAGCGAAATTGCCCATGTCTTGTCCACAAAAGGGAATGAACTAGCAACACACTCTAATACCAGCAAACTGTGGGTGAGTTTGCCCATATTTGCTATGGCTGGACATGCAAATTATCTGAAATCAGCTTACCTCTACCTCCAGTCCATGAATAGACTAGAAAAAGACAACCCATCTGTTTTCCATAAATTCATGAATGGCTTGCATGTGATCAGGCATATTGACCAGTACTGGGCTGGAATGGGTTGTGACCTCGTTATTGAGCAAGCTCTAATGCGATCTCTCAAAACTGCAGGTGGTCTCACCCGAGGAAGCGGAATGTCTGAACACCAGAGAGCCCTTTGGACAATGTCTGTGCCGATCACCTCATTCTACAGTGAAGCAATGCAGGAATTTACTTGCCAAAACTTTGCCACCAGTGAACAACATAAAGAGGCAACAACATCAAGGATGAAACGAGACCATGCAGACCTGGAGAAAATCACAGATAAACTACAAGCATATTCTCCTTTCTCTGAGGAGCCATCTTTGCGCAACATTATCACTGGTTTAAATGCCAATGAAGATGTGAATGTCCATAACTTGTTTGATATTGGCAGGCAAACAGTGGCAAAAATGGACGGACAATCAGTGTTTACCTTTTCATACAAAAGAAACATGAAGGCAAAGACTCTGGCATCAGCACAGTCAGTCAAAGTTACTGAGGACAAAACAATCGACCCAGGTCTCTTGTTCCAAAGGTTTCTTGTAGTGTCCCAAACTGGAGAACTTACCTTGGATGAGGTCATGAATTATGAACTCTCACCTTACCCCCCATCACTCTTTGAGGCCAAACATCTTTTGCGCAAGGCAGATAAGGCACAACTGTTGCATGGTCTGAAATCTCACGTGTCCAGCATTTCTGATGAAGCAGTTCTGAGTGTTGCTCCAGAAGTGGAGCACAGCGTTCTTGATGGAGGTTCCCTTCTTCATTGTCTCAAGTGGACTGAAGGACAGACCTACAGTTCAATTGCTGATGACTATGCATCATTCACAGTGAAACAGTATGGAAAGGCTACCACTATCTTTGATGGTTACTATGAAGGACCAAGCACAAAGGACAATATGCATCAGCGACGGAGCCAGAATCGTGTTGGTAACAAAGTGAATGTAACTGAAGCAACAAAATTCACTGGAAAGAACAATGATTTCCTTTCCAATAAAGAAAATAAACAGACCCTAATCCATCTTATTTCTGACCGCATAAAAGACAGGGGTTGCCATGTGACACACTCCAGGGGGGATGCAGATGTAGACATTGCAAAGACAGCAGTCTTTATGTCATCTGAGAAAACAATGGCCCTCATACGTGAGGACACAGATTTGTTGGTGTTATTACTCCATTACACCTCTGCCAGAGATGGTGGGTGGGTGATTAGGGCTTTACGTCCTGTATTTCTGCACCAATTGGGCTAATTAGGACAGGCAGAGACCATGGCAATGAGACGAAGGATGAAACAGCCATCCAACTTAGGCTTGACCGGGAATCGAACCCGGGACCCAGCGGTTGGAAGCCCAGAGCGCTACCTCTGAGCTAGGCCTCCGCCCCTGCCAGAGATGGTAAAAAGCTATACTTTCATTTAGATAGAGGGGGTCCAACAGGATGTACAGCAGTGTATGACATAAAGGTCATGAAGCAGGTTCTAGGGAATGATATCTGTCACAATTTGTTGTTTCTACATTTATTTACTGGATGTGATACCACCTCTAGAATCTTTGGAATCGGAAAGAAGTCTGTCCTTCAGAAAATGATAAAAGGTGACCCCATCTTAAACAGGTGTGCTAGGGTCTTCTCTTCACCAAAGCAAGATGCAAATCTGATCATAGACAATGGATGCAAACTTATGGTTGCATTGTTCAATGGCAAACCTGGTGACAATCTCTCGGCTATCCGGTACTCCAGTCTTTGCAAAAAAGTCAGCACGGCCAAAAGCCTCGTAAAACCAGAACGATTGCCTCCAACTTTTGCTGCAACGAAATACCATGCTTTGAGAAGCTACCTCCAGGTGATGCAGTGGATGGGCAAAAGTGAGGATGTTGATGTCACAAAATGGGGATGGGACATTCAAATGAACCAGCTGGTTCCAGTGATGATGGACACTGCACCTGCACCAGAAACCCTACTGAAGATGATCCACTGCAACTGTTCTGGTGGTTGCAATACTCTCCGCTGCACTTGCAAAAAGCATGGACGAAACTGTTCCCAAGCATGTGGACCATGCCAAGACAGCCATTGTGACAACACGTTTCAAGAGTCAGTATCTGATGATGAGGATGAAAACAACTGAAGTGTGAACAAGAGTTTATACGCTGACCAGTATGAATATGTATGCCTCTTAAAGGCCCTATTTTCCCTAGATTTACATCAAATCTGATTTTGTGTTTCATTGGATCATATTCTTGAGTGCCTTTCAAAACTTTTTTTAGTAGCTGAATTATTGTACAAACCAACATAACAAATAAATATACTGAAAACTATTAAAAAACAGTTCTTTCTTTTCTTGGAGAAATCTGCAAACAGTTGGCTTTTAAGACATTGTTATTGACATAGTCAGGTGACATCATTGAGGACTTGACATCACCCATGATGAGGTCAGGACATCACCCAATGATATTCAGAGCAGCCATAATAAAACAACAGGGTATATATACTATGGTTAGATAGTCAATTTTCAGTAATTTTGCAATGGACAGCCTTTTTCATATGCATTTTTTCGGTGATTTTAGGGTTTTAGCGGCCATCTTTTGTAACATCATATTTGGACCCTTTCTGATGAAGGTATTTTGTTAAACTTTTAGTATGTTGTTCTCCACACCTGGTAGTACAAAATAACGCCATAAAACAATTTCTTGCAATTTTTTTTGGGTCATACCAGACTAACTCTTTACTTCTGGGCTGGAGAGAGATATTATTATTCACTCAGGAGAGTCTGTAGCAGCTGTCAATTGAAGTGTTGAACTTGTGATTAAGTGCGATTAACTCTTCTAAGGCTATATTAGTTTCACGGCAATGATTTGGTAGGAGGATATACATTTTACTTTTTTGGACCACCTATCCCACATGAATAAATTATCAAAGCATTGTACTCAGTTTATTTAAGGCTGTCATGCAGGTGTTGCTCAGAATACACAAATGTTTGAAACTATATGGCAAAAAGTATAATTGTGGTAACATCATGAACATTGATAGTCATTATTTTTTTTTAATATCCAATGATTACGACATAAAAAGGTTAAATAATGTTGGAAAATACATTAATTTTCCAAAAATATCTGGTGTTGAACAGGGCTGCAGACCCCGATTTGGTAAAATCTCAAAAATAGACATGTTTTCAAGTCGCCGAAAGGAAAGAAAAAAATCACATTTATGAACCTAATTTTCAAGCAATATATACGTATAATACATAATTTGAAAGCTTATTTCAATACAATGGGTGGGTGGGATTAGGGCTTTACGTCCTGTGTTTCTGCACCAGTTGGGCTAATTAGGACAGGCAGGGACCATGGCAATGAGACGAAGGATGAAACAGCCATCCAACTTAGGCTCGACCGGGAATCGAACCCGGGACCCAGCGGTTGGAAGCCCAGAGCGCTACCTCTGAGCTAGGCCCCCGCCCCTTATTTCAATACAATAAGATAAGTTACAAATATTTCCTTGTAATTATATCTATAGTAGGTATTCAATGCAGTTAAGTACAATACAAGCTGCCTAATCAAGCTCATAAGTTAACAAGGAAAAATCATCTTTCTGTCCTGATGAACGGTCCATTCTTAGCGTATGATATATCATTTGAAAGCTTATTTTATGTGCAACACAATGATATAGATAGCCAATCTTATTAACTAGACAATAGGCATTAAATTTAGTTAATAAGAATATTGACTGATTTATAAAGTGTAGCCTTAAGATAATAAAATTTATTTAAATTAAAGTCATGATTTGGTATAAAACGGTTAACCATTAGCTTGAAGCTATTACATGACTGTAATTTAAAACAAAACAAAATAAAAACATAAGAAAAGAACATGATTAACAACCTGATACAGTAACTCTGCATAAACAGGTGCAGTCATCCCATTGCAAGGGCTGCAGCTCCTGAAATTTCATTCTGGTCCAAACGGGCCACCACCTTTAATGAGGTACTGGTCCGTTTCATGTTCTACTGGTCCTAAGCTTAACTCAGCCGAATACATTTTATATGTATCTTTTATTTGAAAGCATATGTAAAGATTTGTTACATTACAATAGCAGCATAATGTGCAGTTTTCAATGTATAGTGCAATCTTGTTATATCTTACAGCATTATCCATAACAAATGATCTAACACAGAGGTAATGAAAACATTAATAGGAACTAACTAAAAACAATATATTTTGGGTATAAATTGATAGAAATGTGCAGCGAAAATGGCCGTGCATTTCAGCAATTCTCACAATATATACAACATACCAAATAATTACCGAAATAATTCGCAGAAATATGCCCTTTTACCTATTATCTAAAACTAGATGGCGTATCTATCCTCTGTAGAGTATCTACAACGCTTCACTAATCACTGTTTGCAATGATATACGACGTCAAAAATGTTGCAGTACATTTTTCATTATGGGTCTCATAAATAAGTTCACAGGTCTGTTGTCAACATTATAGACCGATATTAATTGTTTGATTTAGTCAAATTTGCCGAGGGTATGCTGCTGCAGCACATGAAGTTCACTACAACTGCCACAGAAGTCACTTTACCCACAGCTGAGCGATGATGTACAGGCTGTGTAGATGGAGCCAGTGGTTTATGTCAGTCATGCTCAATCTATGTTTACAAATTTAAGTATTTCATTCAAAGGCGGCAGCTTTAGCCGCCCCTTTGTTTGTATCGCTCCACGGAAGCCAGCTTGACGAGGTGTTGTATCCGTTTTTACAACTAGGTCGGCGGCAATTTTGAAAACGTATGTTAAGTCAATGGGCTCGAAACAATAGTATCTTATGTGACACGATTCAGCCCAGAAAAATGACTCTACAGGGGCTGGCCAGAATTACATCACTCATGCCCTAGGTCTCAGCCAATTAGAATCCGTGAATTTGCCTGTCAACTTGCTGATCCAGTAAACCCAATCATTAGGCCAAGGACCTGAGCTTTTAATTTTAATGTGCTCGCGCATGCGCTGTGACGTGTCTAGACAGCTATGTAAGTCAAAGCTACAGCAGATTACCTTGCTGTTGTCAGGCAAGTTATTAAAGGGATGTTTTCAGTAGCTTGTAGGACTTTTGGCTTGATGACAACCCAATAGATACATGCATCATCATTCTACCTTTCATTTAATGTATAAAATAACACTTTTGACGAAGTTATGCGGTCTGATCGGCGTGGTTAGTGAACGTTCCCTTTGATAGTATCAAACTGTCAAAATGTGATCCAGTTCACGCATGCGCAGTGACGAATCTAGACGGCTATGTAGGTCAACGCTAGAACAGATCACGTTGGCGTTGTCAGGCAAGTTAAACATACATTTTCAGTAGTTTGTAGGACTTGGTTTAACAACCCAGTAGATAGGGTGGGTGGGTGATTAGGGCTTTACGTCCTGTATTTCTGCACCAATTGGGCTAATTAGGACAGGCAGAGACCATGGCAATGAGACGAAGGATGAAACAGCCATCCAACTTAGACCCAGTAGATAGATGCATGTGGGCGGTCGTCGTGGATAGTAAGCATTCGCTATGCCTATGACCATGTAAAACGACGAATTTTGCAGTTGCGACAGTGAGTGGACACCGTTTCTGTTCAGAAAGGAAGGCAATTAGACCTCTAATTAATAATAAGTATCCGTCCTCCAGCGTCCTCCTAATTAGCCCATCAGGTGCAGAAATACAGGACGTAAAGCCCTAATCCACCCACCCACACCTGAACTTCTCGGCATGACAGTCAATTCTTGAAGGTCTATTGCGCTTGGTGGAGTTGACAAAAACTTGTTAGGTCTAGACATCTTGATCTTAATATTCTCTTGACAATGACATGTCGTTGCTACTTCTTGTCAATGTACGTGTTCGTTAATAAGGTCACTGACCTAATTTTAGCAATCACGTCAAAAGCTAGGGGGCGCTGCGCTGCTGTGCACCAGTCTGCTACCAGGGCAATTATTGTGAGCCTTTCTTGCAAATTTTCGTCAGCGTTGTTTTTTAAAATTTAGCGGCGGCTATGAAAGCTATAGACTAAACTCCACTAAAGGCCAAAACGAGTAACGGCAGCTAGTTTTGGCGGCGCCTCCAGGGTCTACCATATCTGGAGGGCAAAAATGTTGAATTTGATGCATATGACACCTAGTAGTAGTAACATACACCACACTCCCCTTTGCCTAACTAACACTATGTGGGGCACTATGTAACATACTACATAATTACTCCTAGCAACATGCGTGTGTGTGTGTGAGTTATTGTTTAACGCCTCATCAGCACCTGAGTGGGCTATGTAGAGGCTCTCTAGGTTAAGATTGATTAACTATATTTGGTAGTAGAAACCAGAAGCATATAAAAAATCAATAATTGTCTGGGTTGGATATCTGGTAAAGAGATGTTGTAAGGTATTAGCTTGAAACAAAGGTCTTCTAAAGCGTTGTAAGTGGCTGCAATCTAATAAAATATGTTTGATTGTTAGGGGGCACCGACAACTCTGGCATACTGGTGCCTCGAGCTGGGACAAGGTGGAGGGCAAAACGGGTGTAGAAAGTAGCTGTGCGTAGGATAATGGAGCCACGAAACACGCTAGAAAGCAATAGCAGCATGTAAAAGGGGAATATGTAGCGCTAAACCACGGGATGTAGCAGAAGACGCCATGTAAGTTGTGGTATCACAGATCGTACGTTTTTGTGGGTAGGCGACGTCATCTCGCGAGATTGATGTACTAACAAAACCTCTGCCCAGAGCTAATAAGTGAGTGAAATAGTTGCGAACCAGTTATTACAATGAGAAGATGCAGCCTATCTATATATGTTAAATGACTGGAATAAGACATTTTGTTCTAGAAAAAACCTTCTAATGAAGTGCAACCCATACCAAGGCATAAAAGGACATTGCACTTCGTGAACTATGATTACTCCCCATATCCTAAGTGGGCAACCTGCACACACATGTGCAATTTGTTGAGTGACGCCAGTAGAGCAGAACGCCCTTCACTGAGCTCCTGACTCCACTGTCACCAGCTCTGCAGAAATAGTGTTTATACTCAGTATAAACCTATATGTTGAGAAATTCGGTCGGGATCACAGTGGTAGTGATCATAGTAATCTTACAGTGGACATTCAGTAACTTAAGTTGGACTCATAGTGGTGATCAGTTTCAGTGGAGACTTAGCACAAAATTAATCACAGTGGTGATCAGTTTCAGGCGAGACTTAGTTAAAAAAAAGTAATCACAGTGGTGACCAGTACAAAATTTAATCACAGTGATGACCAGTCTTAGTGGAGACTTACCATACATTGAATCACAGTGGTGATCAGTCTCAGTGGGGACTTAGTACAAAAATGTAATCACAGTGGTGACCAGTCTCAGTGGAGTCTTAGCTGAAATGGAATCCCAGTAGTGATCAGTCTAATCGATAACTTGTAAATTAAATGGAATAACAGTGGTGACATCACTACATAGCCCACTCAGGTGCTGATGAGGCATTAAACAATAACTCGCACACATAACTCACATCGGCATGGATGGTGAATTGTTAATCTCACTTGATTATATATACATCCTTTGCTTGACAGCTTCATGTCATTCATGGTAAACAGAAAATACAAGGTAAATGATATACAGTAACAAGGGTGATATCAGCAAAATAAAATAACTAAGGGTGATATCAGCAAAGTGAAACTCAAGGTACGAAACATCTGAAGTGGTTCTATACAGACTACCTTATTGCACATGTCATATCAGTATCATATTAAAGAAAAACTGATTTACAGGGAAATAATGGTCATTAATTGAGTGGCTAATCACAAGGATTACTAGTCAGCTCACCGTCTCTGCCAGCTCACCGCCCGGTAGGTGTGGTCAGCTCACTGCTCATTTTTAGGAAGTCACCACCGGCCAAGTTAGCTCACTGCCGGCCGAGTTAGCTCACCGCCGCCCTTCGCTAATTGCAATCGAGCCGCCAACGCCGCCGCTAATCTCCTTGGTGCTAAATACAATCTGAGCTTTCGATATTCCTGTAATTAACATTGTAAAGGGATTTTGCTCTGTGATGTTACATATGATATTTAAGTAATTTCTTAATTGCCATTGCCAGCATAGAATATTCCTATAATCAAAATTGTAAAGGAATTTAGCTCTTTGATGTTATTAAAGTTTGTGAAAAGAGAGTAACTAGAAGCCACGAAGCCATTCTTTGTGACCAATGTGAACTTTGGTGCCACCTCAGCTGTCAGGATGGTAAGTTTCTTTTCTTTTTTCCCTTGATTATACATCTACTATAAAGCCAGTCCATATTACTTCATGCATTGTCTCTATTTAATTTTTTAAAAGATATGTATATTATTATTATTAATCTTTTATTAGACCTCCAAAAATTGAGAATATAACATATACAACAGTACAGTGTAAAAACAGTAAAAACAATGGAAATAGTATATCTGGCTCATATAACAATTTTGTATTTCTGTTCCAGGTATCACAGCTGAGCAGTATGGTGCCATACAAGACGAATTCCAGTGGCTCTGCCCTAGGTGTCGTCCAGCTGCTGAAGGCCCTTCACCTAAACGTCCCAAGGTTTTCTGAGGATTTCCGAATGGGACGAGCTGCTGCAGAATTGTCACTGGTAAGACATCCTGTAAATTATGTATGTTTTACATTGGCACCCTTCAATTTATGAATCCAAAGAAGTTAAAATGTTCATAGTCTAATGTTTATAAATATTTTCTACAATAACTTATGTGAAGCACGGTTTTTGGTATTTTCATCCTCATTCTTCATTGACCTCTCCTCTCTCAATTCTCAAGAAAAAAAAAAGAGCCAAAAAAAGTTCCCACCATCTCTCTTTTCTAAACCTTTTCCACACCTCTGTGGTCCTTACCAAAACAAAAAAAAAATTCCCACCGTCTCTCTTTTCTAAATCTTTTCCACACCTCTGTGGTCCTTACCAAAACAATAAAAAAAGTTCCCACCATCTCTCTTTTCTAAACCTTTACCACACCTCTGTGGTCCTTACCAAAACCAAAAAAACGTCTCGTCACCTATTGTTCTCATACTTATTTATGCCTTTCTTTTTCAGACGGTCCATGATGTAACGCCCCAGGCTGATAGATCAGCCCCCAACATATCGGACATGGAGGACCGAGAGGTGGCCTATGAGGTTCCGGTTGTGCCCGAGGAGGATAGTATTGCTATGCCCCCACCATATGAAGTTAAAAGAAGAAGTTAAAATGTTCATAGTCTAATGTTTATAAATATTTTCTACAATAACTTATGTGAAGCACGGTTTTTGGTATTTTCATCCTCATTCTTCATTGACCTCTCCTCTCTCAATTCTCAAGAAAAAAAAAAGAGCCAAAAAAAAGTTCCCACCATCTCTCTTTTCTAAACCTTTTCCACACCTCTGTGGTCCTTACCAAAACAAAAAAAAAATTCCCACCGTCTCTCTTTTCTAAATCTTTTCCACACCTCTGTGGTCCTTACCAAAACAATAAAAAAAGTTCCCACCATCTCTCTTTTCTAAACCTTTACCACACCTCTGTGGTCCTTACCAAAACCAAAAAAACGTCTCGTCACCTATTGTTCTCATACTTATTTATGCCTTTCTTTTTCAGACGGTCCATGATGTAACGCCCCAGGCTGATAGATCAGCCCCCAACATATCGGACATGGAGGACCGAGAGGTGGCCTATGAGGTTCCGGTTGTGCCCGAGGAGGATAGTATTGCTATGCCCCCAACATATGAGCCTCAGTCGGAGGATGATGTGGACCAGCAGGTCGCATGGACTAAAGTTTTGAATGCCACCCAGAGGGGAGGGACACATCTAACCAACAGTCTTGGATTTGCATCTGTGGTGTCCAAGCGAAGAAAAGCTGGCACAGACTGGGTATGCGTGGTGCACAACAAAACAGAAAAGTGCAAGGCAAGAATCCCTAGAGAAAGGGGATGGTGACTACATTTTGGAGCGCACAGTCATTCCCACGGACCAACTGCAGGAACTACCGACGCCGCCAAAGTATGGCAACAATGAAAGACGCTGCCAAGAGACAGCCTTTTGTCGCAGCAAGTAAAATCGTGAATGAGGCCATCAGGGAACATATTGATCCAGATGCCCCCTGTGATGCCCTAGCCCCTCTTTCGGTCCTGATGAGAGCATCTAACAGGTTGCATCAGAAAACCCGCCCTCACCATCCCACGGTCCTGGGTGGGTGATAAGGGCTTTACGTCCTGTATTTCTGCACCAGTTGGGCTAATTAGGATAGGCAGAGACCATGGCAATAAGACGAAGGATGAAACAGCCATCCAACCCCACGGACCTGGACTTCGACTTTAATTATGAAGCCATACCGTAGGACTTCTTCCGAGCAGAAGTGGAAATAGGCTCCGGGCCACATCGCCATCGTCATTTCATCTTCGCCAGCGACAAGCAGCTGCTTTTGCTCGCTTCAGCAAAGAGTGAGTTATTGTTTAACGCCTCATCAGCACCTGAGTCGCTTCAGCAAAGAATTGGTATGTGGATGGGACATTCAAGACCGTCCGCGAACCTTTCAAGCAGCTGTACAGCATCCATGCTTTCTTGAGGGTCGGCCAGAAACTCAAGCAGGTCCCACTAGTTTTTGTGGTTATGTCTGGAAGGGCCAAGAGTGACTACAATGAAGTCCTGAAGGCGCTTCTGGACCAGCTCCCCAGCGTACCAGATGTCCAGACCATCACAGTGGACTTCGAGGCGGCATTCTGGCAGTCTGTACAACAGGTCCTTCCCGGGGTGTCACTCCATGGCTGCACCTTTCACTTTACACAGGCTGTTTGGAAGAGGATCCAGGAGGTCGGCCTGCAGACAACATTTTACAAGAAGGGTGCCACCTACGATTTTTGTAAGACTCTGATGGCCTTGATATACCTTCCTGCTGAATATATCAAGGCACAGTTCGACAGCCTGAAGGACCTCTGCCCCCCGGAAGGAAAGCTACGAGAGCTGGTTGTGTACGTAGACCGACAGTGGATGAACAACAGTGTATTTCCTGTTGCCTCGTGGAGCGGCTTCATGCTGCGTATTCGAACAAACAACAATGTGGAAGGTTGGCATAACCGACTTAATCAGACAGGCAAGCCCAACCTGAATCTGTACCAGTTGATTCACTTGCTCCACGAGGAAGCCAAGCAAATCCCAATGCAAGTGAATTTTATGTCAAGGGGCGACACACTGAGATATCAGCGACATGAAATCAGAAGAAAAGAACACATGATTGTGAAGCATTGGGATGACCTAAACGCAGGCAACATATCAGCAAAGCAGTTGCTGAGGCTGTGCGCCCGAATAAACACCCCTGCTGTTGAAGAGACCTAAGCAGGAGAGTACCACAAACCACGGCCTTTTTCAAGGCCAAACCAACATCTTTGGTTTTTTTCAAGGCCACCAAATCCTCCAAAAAGAGCAAACCATGAACACATCTGTGTGAAAAAATTAAATAATATTCCAAATATCCAATGACCAAAAATTTATTTATAGTCCCAAAATACCCAGTAAAATTAAAGAAAAATATCCCAAGAAAAACTTTAAATTATTTTCATTTGATCAATATAGCAAAAAAAAGGCCCAAAATACCAAGTTAAAGTAAAGAAAAAAAATCTAATTTCATATTAATTATATTTATATTGCCAAGAGACAGCCTTTTCTTTAATAAATTAAATATTAATTATGGTCCCAAAATACCAAGTTATTAAAAGTCCATAATAAATTTTTTTTAGCCTTTTTTTGAGAAATAGAATCTAAATATTTTTATCTATTAATTATTGGTTTTTCTCATTCCCGAATTAATTTAAGCCAAGTGGAATTTTAAATTTTCAAAATCGGATAAAAATATAATCTAAATATTTTTATCTATTAATTATTGGTTTTTCTCATTCCCGAATTACCTAATTTAAGCCAAGTGGAATTTTAAATTTTCAAAATCGGATAAAAATTGACAAACTTATTTTAAAAAAATTTACAGGCATCTCCAAGCATGATGCGGCCAATGCTTCGCGCATGCGCGAAAGTGACATCATTCCCGGGAATCCCTCATTATATGAAGCGCTAATAAGTTTGTCAATGGTATCATTTTCTCAATGTAAAATGTTAGTTTACTATATATAGTAAACATAACAGTTTAAAATAAAATATTAAGTAAATCCCAACCCAGTCTAATTATCATCGTGTTTTGATGATAAAACCAGGTGGTCTGTGATAATCGGTGATCATTGAGGTAGAACTGGTACATTAACACTATTAAAACACAAAGCTGTTGGAGCAATAATAAATTCTATCTGAATCAAATCTCCACAGAAATTGATGGACACTTTTCCTTCTCTGTATCTTTTGGCATGAATAAAAGGGAGCCAGGTGTATCATGGTCAGGGCTACCCTACTGGGTCGAGTCTGGTGTATATCGATTACCATTTAGATATAATGCATAATACAAACTTGCTGACAACTATTACATTATGACATCTGATTACCACAGGTGGTCCTGGCTATGGCCAGAGAGGCAGATAACTTGGACGCCTACCGACGTGCCATGCACTGCGCCATCCTGCAGGCAAACGACAACAGGAGGCCAACCGGACAGGTCTTGGAGGCAGCTACAGGGAAGGAGCCGGCCCAGCAGCTAAAGGACAATGAAACAGACAAAGAGCTCACCCCATGAAGCAGCAGGAAAACAACAGATGTGCCACCATTGGGACCTGAACCAAAAACAAACAAAAGAGTAAGTGTCATATATATGTACCATCTTGGATATCTTATAATAAATCAGATGAAGACTTAAAACTGATCTTTCCGCTAGAGGGCTTGGCGGAATAGAGATAGTGGGGGGTCATAAAAAAAACCGGGAATTCCTTACGAAAGTGGAAATACGTCACACCAAACTTGTACTTCACAAATAAAAAAAATAGCAATAGCAGTGCATTCGACCTGTTAGACTCTAATTTGAGCTGTGAAAGTTGCGTCGAGGGGGATAATTTAATGAATGTCATCTATTTCTGACCACGATGTTCATGAACATGGAGTGTATGTGTGTGTGTGAGTTATTGTTTAACGCCTCATCAGCACCTGAGTGGGCTATGTAGAGGCTCTCTAGGTTAAGATTGATTAACTATATTTGGTAGTAGAAACCAGAAGCATATAAAAAATCAATAATTGTCTGGGTTGGATATCTGGCAAAGAGATGTTGTAAGGTATTAGCTTGAAACAAAGGTCTTCTAAAGTGTTGTAAGTGGCTGCAATCTAATGTGTGTGTGTGTGTGTGAGTTATTGTTTAACGCCTCATCAGCACCTGAGTGGGCTATGTAGAGGCTCTCTAGGTTAAGATTGATTATCTATATTTGGTAGTAGAAACCAGAAGCATATAAAAAATCAATAATTGTCTGGGTTGGATATCTAGTAAAGAGATGTTGTAAGGTAGTAGGTTGAGTGTGTGTGTGTGTGTGAGTTATTGTTTAACGCCTCATCAGCACCTGAGTGGGCTATGTAGAGGCTCTCTAGGTTAAGATTGATTAACTATATTTGGTAGTAGAAACCAGAAGCATATAAAAAATCAATAATTGTCTGGGTTGGATATCTGGTAAAGAGATGTTGTAAGGTATTAGCTTGAAACAAAGGTCTTCTAAAGCGTTGTAAGTGGCTGCAATCTAATAAAATATGTTTGATTGTTAGGGGGCACCGACAACTCTGGCATACCGGTGCCGGTTCATTGACTAAAAGGTGTAAATGTGTAAGTCTTGAATGTCCTATGAGGCATCTGTGATATATTCCTTGATCTTTGCGAGTATTGAACCTACTCGGTATTTTATTTTGAATGCAAGGTAAGATTGAATGCAACTTGTTGTTATTACATTCATTCCATTGTCTTTGCCAGCAAGACATGATAAAAGATTTTATAGTCATTTTAAAATCAGTGTATGGAATGGTAAAATCAGTTATCTCTTTTGTAAGAGCCCTTTTTGCTGCCAGGTCTGCTTTTTCATTCCCTTCAATGCCAGCGTGTCCAGGAATCCAGCAGAATACTATGTCTTTGTATTCGTGAAGATAGAAATACTTAATCAGAACATCTAAGATCCCAGGGTTATCAAGTTGTTTATTTTGGATTGCTTGAAGAGCAGATTTGGAATCAGAACAGATAACATAAAGATCTGATTCTGAGTCCTCGATGTTCTTTAAGGCAAGGTAAATAGCTGTTAATTCTGCAGTGTATATTGAGCAGTGGTCTGGAAGACGACATTCAGCTATAACGGTTTTATAAGAAGTGACAGCACAGCCTACTCGTCTTTCCATTTTTGAGCCATCTGTGTATAGAAATTTGTACGATTCGTATTTAAACCTTATACTATAAAATAGGTTTTGATAGTCTACCGGATTGGTTTCGCTTTTCTTAAGCTCTGCCAAATCCAGTATAACTTTCGGGACTGGGAGAATCCATGGCGGAATGGGTGGTACTTCCGTCTCGGCAATGATTGTAGTATCAATTTTTGCAGCCTCAAGATAGAATTTCATGCGTAATCCCAGTGGTCGAATGGCGTTTGAACGAGATTCATAATGATGCATGTATTTTGGATGAAATATTACATCATATGTTGGATTTGTTGGAGTTGAAGCTACCTTTAGTATGTATTGCATGGATAACTTGATACGACGAAGGGAAAGTGGAGGTTCCCCTGCCAGTACATATAAGCTCTCTACAGGAGATGTACGAAAAGCTCTTAAGCTTAGTCGCAACCCTTGATGATGTACAGAATTCAGGCATTTTAGATAAGATGGTCTGGCGGAGCCATATACCACAGAACCATAATCAAGTCGAGAACGAGTAATTGCTCGATAGAGACGAAGGAGGACCGTTGTGTCCCCACCCCAATTATATTTGCTCACTACTTTAAGGAGGTTCATTGATTTCAGGCACTTTGCTTTCAGTGCTTTGATATGCGGAATGAAAGACAATTTGGAGTCAAAGAGTACACCCAAAAATTTTGTTTCATTCACCACTTTTATTTGACAGTTGTCAATTATTAGTGATGGATCTGGATGGTTTGATCGTAAGTAATAGAAAGGCAGACAAACTGTCTTCTGTTTAGAGAACTTGAAGCCATTTTCGAGTGACCATTTGTGAATCCTATTCAAATTTAATTGCAGTTGTCGTTCTATGGTTGGCATATATCTGGAACGATATGCAATGAGGAAATCGTCAACATATAGGGACGACATGAGATTTTCTGAGATGGAATTTACTATACTGTTGATTTTGACGTTAAAGAGGGTGGGCGAGAGAATACTACCCTGAGGGACTCCATTCTCCTGAGAGTAGGGGCTTGACATCGTTGATCCCACTCGGACCTTAAAGAAGCGATCCTGTAGGAAGGATCCGATGAAAACTGGAAGGCGACCTCGAAGCCCTAGGTCGTGGAGATCTTTCATTATTCCATATTTCCATGTAGTGTCATAAGCTTTTTCTAGGTCAAAGAATATGGCTACTACGTGTTCTCTGTTAATGAAAGCATCTCTAACATAAGTTTCCAGTCTGACTAAATGATCTAATGTGCTCCTGTGACGGCGAAATCCAGATTGGAACTCTGTAATAAGCTGGTTCGACTCCAGGAACCAAACCAGTCTATCAGTAACAATTCGCTCCATTGTCTTACATAGACAACTGGTTAAGGCTATTGGTCGATAATTCATAGGATCACTATGATCCTTCCCCGGCTTGGGAATTGGGATGACCGTGGCTTGTTTCCACAGGGATGGAAGACATCCCTTCTCCCAAATTTGATTAAAGATATACAGTAATGTTTTTAAAGAGGATTGAGGTAGGTGTTTTAAGATTTGATAATGTATATTATCAGGGCCTGTTGCAGAGTCAGTCGCTTTTAAGATGACCTTCTGAAGTTCTTCTAAGGTGATGTAGGAGTTATAATCTTCGCTGTTATCAGACTGTATATTTAGGGTTAATCTCTCAGCTTGAGCCTTATAACATTGAAATTCTCTCGTATAGTTCTCCGATGAGGAGTTGTATGCAAACTGTTCTCCTAACCCATTTGATATTTGTTCTGGTGAGGAGAGATGTTCTCCATTCACTTCTAGAATGCTTACATGCGAAGCTAGGTTCTTTCCTTCAATCTTCTTAATCATTTTCCAGACTTTATTGCTAGGAGTTCTTTCAGTGAGTCTGGAGACATAGTCTCTCCAGCAACTACGTTTTTTTTGCCTGACAATTCTACGCGCTTTGGCTTTCAGGCACTTAAAATTATTCAGATTGTTGATGGTCGGCTGTGATTTAAAAATTCTGAGGGCTTTCTTACGGTTTTTAATAGCTTCTCTTACTTCGTCGTCAAACCAAGGTCTTGCACTACGTTTAGAATTATTTTTTGTCATCGGTATTGTTTTATTGGCTATATCAGTAATATCATCAGTAAAATCTTCAACGAGATTATTACAATTCCTATAATGAGACATAGTAATTGTTTCTAAGCAGTGCTTTTCGAAGGAGGTCCAATCCGCTTTATGCAACTTCCATCGGAGTTGACCCACTTCTCTTGTACCTTCTACGTTTTGTAGGACAATAGGAAAGTGATCACTGCCGTGAGTGTCCTCTAATACTCTCCATTCAAATTCCAGAAATAACGCTGGATCACATATACTAAGGTCTATCGCTGAAAATGTTCCATGACCTGGGTGAAGATATGTAGGTGAACCATCATTGAACAAGCAAAGGGTGTGGTCATTGAGAAAATCTTCAATGGTTTTTCCTTTGTTGTTGTGGGAAGTGCTTCCCCACAATTGGTTATGGCTGTTAAAATCTCCTAGGATAAGACGCGGTTCAGGCAGTTGATTGTAAAGGTTATGCAAATCACTGGCTGTAAGGTGAAAGGGTGGAGGAATATATAAGGAACATATGGTGAATGTTTTATTCAGGTTCAGACGAACTGCTGTAGCCTGAAGGTTAGTGTTAAGAGCAATATGGGTATGAATGATGCCATTTTTAACTAAAATTGATGAGCCACCAGTGGCTCTATTGTGGGCAATATTGCCATATGTATTATACATATGATAGTTTCTCAGTTTAAAACTATTTGGAGGTTTCAGAAATGTTTCCTGTAGACAGAAAACACTAGGGTTTAAGTCTTGGACCATGCAACCTATTTCATCGAAGTTGGCTCTGAAACCTCGACAGTTCCACTGAATGATACTGTCCATGAATTAGTTAAAAGAGTTTAATATTATCATAGTAAAATCTGTAGTGCATGGTATGAATTTGTATGAATATTCACTTTTTCTTCAAAGTCGCTGCCTCTTTTGGTGTTAAGATCTGTTTGAGGGCCCCACCATGCTTAGATGGTGGTGTTATGAAGCTCAGTGCACTAGATTTTTCTAGTGTTTTTCTGATGAGGGGGGGTCTTTTGGGAACAATTGATCTTTTATCAATTGCCCCCTCCCGTTGAGGCCTAGGGATGGTGGTAGTCCCTGCCTCCTCTTCCATCGGCTGGTGTATCTCTTCCGACTCAACGCCGGAAGGTGCACCCTGTGAGGGTACACTAAGTTGTGATGCACTAACCGATGGAGCTACAAGATGTCCTTTTCCGACATCTATAGCATGCTGCTTTATTCTTGCGAGGTGATCGTCTGCCTGTGAAGTCTTAGATTCTGGTTTATGTTTCTGCAAGCTTTGCCCTGCCTTGGAATAATTATAATTAGGATCTAGGTCAATCCTTCGCCTGGGCGATGATCTGGGTGAAGGAGATCTAGGTCCAGCCATCTGAGACAGGACTGAGGCATAACTTGCCCCAGCAGCCTGTTCAGCTATACGGCGTGCTTGGGGAAAGGAGATATCCTTGGTGGTCTTTAACTTCAGGATCTCTTTCTCTAGCTGCCATTTGGGACAGCCACGGTGATAGGCTGGCCCATCACCTCCACAATTAACACAATATGACTGTTTCTGACATGGTGAGTCACGGGAATGAACGTGTTCCCGTGACCCACAATTGGCGCAGGTTGCTTTGGCGCGGCAGGAGCCGCTAAAATGGCCAAATCGCTGGCAATTATAACATCGTTTTGGGTTCGGGATGTAGGGACGTACCCTACACCACTCGAACCCAATGCTGACCTTGTCAGGCAAAACTGTGCCATCAAAGGTCAGTGTGAGAAGCTGTCGTGAATATCTGGGCGGCTGGCGATGAATGTGGATGACATTGTAGTCATCCAGCCAGTCCCTCAGTTCCTCATCAGAGCAGAGACTGCTCTCGTGCGATGTTATAACGCCCTTGCAGGAGTTGAAAAACCGATGGGGCTCCACCTTAATAGGGGCACCCGCAAAAGCCTTCCACTCCAGCAACTTCAAAGATTGGTCCTTGTGTGCAACCTGCACCAGCAAGGAAGAATTCTTTAATCTCCTTGTATTTTCAATATAGCCTACGTTTTCTTTCAAGGTCCTGCAAATTGTAATGGCTGAGAGACGGGAAAACCCATCATCACAGCCAGTAATTACAAGAAACTTGGGCCATGTCTGAGATAGAGAGGCAGATTGAGAGTTTTGATTTGCGTCATCTAATGATGGACGCAAACGTTTACCAAGTCTGGAACCAGTAGCCAATTTTTCGACCTCAGCCTGGTTTACCGCTGAGGGACGCGCACCTTGTTCACCCGGGGGACGTGCGAGCCGGTCTGAAATTGTCGATTCGGACATAATCATTTTTGTTTCCCCTGTATGGTAGGGGACACACCCTCCTGTAAAGCTGGAGCAGCTTGTGCAATGCGCACGGTCCTGTCTTAGCCACTGGGGATAGAGGACTTCACCCCAAGTGTTTCCACCCTCGCCGCGTGGAGGCCCAGGACCTTCGAGGGCGGCTGCAATCTAATAAAATATGTTTGATTGTTAGGGGGCACCGACAACTCTGGCATACCGGTGCCGGTTCATTGACTAAAAGGTGTAAATGTGTAAGTCTTGAATGTCCTATGAGGCATCTGTGATATATTCCTTGATCTTTGCGAGTATTGAACCTACTAGGTATTTTATTTTGAATGCAAGGTAAGATTGAATGCAACTTGTTGTTATTACATTCATTCCATTGTCTTTGCCAGCAAGACATGATAAAAGATTTTATAGTCATTTTAAAATCAGTGTATGGAATGGTAAAATCAGTTATCTCTTTTGTAAGAGCCCTTTTTGCTGCCAGGTCTGCTTTTTCATTCCCTTCAATGCCAGCGTGTCCAGGAATCCAGCAGAATACTATGTCTTTGTATTCGTGAAGATAGAAATACTTAATAAGAACATCTAAGATCCCAGGGTTATCAAGTTGTTTATTTTGGATTGCTTGAAGAGCAGATTTTGAATCAGAACAGATAACATAACGATCTGATTCTGAGTCCTCGATGTTCTTTAAGGCAAGGTAAATAGCTGTTAATTCTGCAGTGTATATTGAGCAGTGGTCTGGAAGACGACATTCAGCTATAACGGTTTTATAAGAAGTGACTGCACAGCCTACTCGTCTTTCCATTTTTGAGCCATCTGTGTATAGAAATTTGTACGATTCGTATTTAAACCTTATACTATAAAATAGGTTTTGATAGTCTACCGGATTGGTTTCGCTTTTCTTAAGCTCTGCCAAATCCAGTATAACTTTCGGGACTGGGAGAATCCATGGCGGAATGGGTGGTACTTCCGTCTCGGCAATGATTGTAGTATCAATTTTTGCAGCCTCAAGATAGAATTTCATGCGTAATCCCAGTGGTCGAATGGCGTTTGAACGAGATTCATAATGATGCATGTATTTTGGATGAAATATTACATCATATGTTGGATTTGTTGGAGTTGAAGCTACTTTTAGTATGTATTGCATGGATAACTTGATACGACGAAGGGAAAGTGGAGATTCCCCTGCCAGTACATATAAGCTCTCTACAGGAGATGTACGAAAAGCTCTTAAGCTTAGTCGCAACCCTTGATGATGTACAGAATTCAGGCATTTTAGATAAGATGGTCTGGTGGAGCCATATACCACAGAACCATAATCAAGTAGAGAACGAGTAATTGCTCGATAGAGACGAAGGAGGACCGTTGTGTCCCCACCCCAATTATATTTGCTCACTACTTTAAGGAGGTTCATTGATTTCAGGCACTTTGCTTTCAGTGCTTTGATATGTGGAATGAAAGACAATTTGGAGTCAAAGAGTACACCCAAAAATTTTGTTTCATTCACCACTTTTATTTGACAGTTGTCAATTATTAGTGATGGATCTGGATGGTTTGATCGTAAATAATAGAAAGGCAGACAAACTGTCTTCTGTTTAGAGAACTTGAAGCCATTTTCAAGTGACCATTTGTGAATCCTATTCAAATTTAATTGCAGTTGTCGTTCTATGGTTGGCATATATCTGGAACGATATGCAATGAGGAAATCGTCAACATATAGGGCATGGCGATCATAAATGAATGAGTGATATCTATGGAAAATTCTTGTAATTTCTCATCGTCTATCGATAATATGTGAGCTTGCCTACTGCCTCTTTGGATGTGAACATCTCTTATATGAAGATTTAATGAGTGTCTATTCTGAAATTCTTCTGAACATCGTCTTTTATTTGTATTGTGTTGATGTTTATGCATGCTCAAACCTTTTTGAGAGTTAAACCCTTCCACAAACATCGCATAATACAGTTGACTGAATATGTGCACTCGGTTGTATAGTTGAATGTACATAAGTGCTTGGTTGAACATTACACTGATTATTAGTGTGGGGTTGAATTTTACAAGCCCGCTTGCTTGCTTGGCATGATTGGTTAGTGTTGTGTGAATCACTAAGAACCCTTTTTCAAGTTATTTTTTTTACAAATATGCTAACCAAAACTTTTTTCTGATTTGAACACCGAGTGGCATGGATGACATTTAATTTCACACATGAGAATCGTGAGCAAGACTATTGGTGAAACTTTTCTTACATTTTTGACAGTCCAACACACCTCGCAAACTTTCATGTGTTCAGTTAGTGAGGATTTTTTCTGGAAAGTTTTGGAGAAATTTGGACACGAAAAACTGCTGGGGTACCTGGGGTAGATCAGTTGGGTTCTTTGGTTTCTTTTTTTTACTAACAGATTTGTGTTTTGCTCGCTTAGGTATTTGACATTTAAGTTTGTGTCTTTGCTTTGCATAGAACCTTTGAAATTATTTATTACAGTGCTGACATTCATCATTTTGTGACATTTATGTACACTGAATAAAGAAACTGAAGTAAATTGTGCATGACAATGTACGCATTCTTTGATACTCGAACATTTCTTTTGATGAGTATTCCTCTTACAATTATAACATTTGCGTTGCATCGGTTTACTGATTTGAGGAGATGGTTCATGCAATTGAGTGGTTGTTTGAATTGGATATGCAACATTACCTTGACAATTGCTTTGATGTAATTCTTGAGAGTTTCAATCATTGAATTGTCTGAAACATTTTCCATACTGAAGATGGTTTTGTAACTGTTGAAGTCTGTTTTGAACTTGCATATCTTCAATAAGACTGTTTCTGTGTGCAAACAGCAATAAGTCTTGTTGTAATTTTGAAGTATTTCAACAAAATCATTGTAGGGTAAAATGAGTTGATTGCTTAATTGATGAATCTGTTTATGTGAATTGTTGAAATTTTGAAGCATTTCAGAGAAGTCATTATAGGATAAAATGAGTTCATTGTATCTTGAAAGAACTTGTGGATCTCTAGCAAGATCATTTTTATTGGCAAATACTGCTAATTGGTCAGCATCGTCAAATGAATTTAGAATTTCTTGAAAATAATCTTTGATCAAAGCAATATCTCTGTTCTCTGTCATCTCAATGAGGTGGGTGGATGGATTAGGGCTTTACGTCCTGTATTTCTGCACCTGATGGGCTATAATTAGGACAGGCAGAGACCATGGCAATGAGACGAAGGATGAAACAGCCATCCAACTTAGGCTTGACCAGGAATCGAACCCAGGACCCAGCGGTTGGAAGCCCAAAGCGCTACCTCTGAGCTAGCCCCCCCCCCCCCCACCCCTCTATTTGTCATTACCGGGGGCCTACCTTTCCTTCACATACACACCATCAAAGAACTGCGAGAGATTAATGCCTTTTTCATTGCATTTAAGGGTCATTATTATTTTCATGAGTAGGTATCCAAGGAGCACTGCTCCACCACTTCACTGAAAATTTCACGGTTGATTGAACAAATACCCTGGAATGTGTAGCCTACTATCTTTTACTACTAGTGTCAACACTGAAAGCTCTTGAAGAACTGAGCAAGAGTTAAATTATTGAAGTGATTTAAAGACCAGAGCAATCAAGGACAGTGACAAAACTGGAAGTAGCATTACATCAGCAGTGGATACATGCATGCCCGAGAACAGTTTCTCCTGATGCGAGGACAGGAATTCGACAGGCCAACGGTCAGTTGTGCAGTGAAGTAAAATGCAATCCAAGTGAGGGTCAAAGTTTTTTTATTACCAACAGGAACCACATTGTGTTTCATAAATACTATAGACGTGTCCTATGGCGGTCATTTTTGGAAAAGAAGACATACATTTCTGGTTCATTTAATCTTAGGCGAAAGCACTGGCCAAATGATCTCAAACCTGATTTTAGTCGCCCTAAGAAAAGTGATCAAGCCAGATCCATGCAAAGGGGAAAGGCCCTGTTCAGACGAAGTGACTGGGGATGTCAAATAGCAAGTCTGGCAGGATAAAAGCAGGACTGGATGGTCTAAATTTTTCTTCACATTACACATTGATCATGACGGAGTATTCCATCACCTGCAAGCCAGTATATATGAGCAACTGACTAGCCGATTTGGATGAGAATCACATGCTACACACCAAGCATTTTAACAATGACATAGAAGTCACCCGCTTTATTAGGTGCATCCTTTTCTAGCAAACGGATATCAACAAGGGTATGGCAATCACTATTTTTATTTTGATGAGATTCATATGCAGTAGATACTGACGACTTGTAAGATGTGGATTGTCAACTCCAAATCTTATTTGATAAAACTGGTAGTGAATAATACCAAATAGACACTTTTGCCAAACTTTCAAGCATTTAAAGTTTCAGTATTGCTTTGTATGGCTTACAATGTCGTTGAAGACATCTATTGGAGCTTATGTGTATCATTCTTTTGTAGCATACAGCTGTCACAGGGCCAATTCCCCATTACATTTTGATGAAATTCACATGCTGCAGAGACTAAGCAATTTAACATTCAGACAAAGGTAAAGAGACAACAAAACAGGTGCACACACCATACGAAAATATTTCTGTCTTTAAATTCATTCCCAACTACAGTGTACATGTACTGTTACACATGAATCACAGTCTGATAAAAAACAATTGCGTTACAAGATTTTATTTTGCAAAGACATTTAAAAAAATTTAATTTGACTAACTTTGAGTAACAATAATTAACAAAATCACAACTGACATCTAGTGTTGGTAAGACCATCATTTTCTTCGTCTCTGCTTCTGTTTCCCAGTTTTATTTGACTGTTTCTTGAAAGCTTTCCCAGGTCCTGTATTGAATTTCTTTCCTTTGCTTCCTTTATTGAAATTGTCCATTGGATTTTTTTTCTTGTCGTTCGTCTTAAATTGTGGTTTGCCACCTTTTGATTTGAAATTAGTATTTGTAGCATCTGTATTGTTAGAAAACTTCTTTTTCTTGAAAGGCAACCTATTTGATTGTGAAAACTTCCTTTTCTTGTTGTGTCGACTGAAGAGGTCTGGAAAAGACATTAGTTTTTCATGTAAAATTAGCCTGTCACAATTACTTTAATCTAGTCAAGATGTAAAAAAAAGAAAAGAAAAAAAATCATTCTATGTTATATAATATGACAAAGTATTTTGACGCACTAGACAGTAAGTGGATTGATGGACAGATTCTTATCGACAAGGAGAGGGTTAGTCTAGTTTGCATGACAGGGCTCGAAATAAATCGAGAACAATCATTCAGGTTACGTGAAGGTTACCATAATTTCTTTTCACACGAACGGATTGCCGTTTGCAACAAAATGCATCAAATTATTTGGTAACAACAGTAGGATACCAGCAGTTACCAGATCAATATTTATGTAACCGGAAAGCGGGTTACCATTGTTGAACCTAATTTCGATTCCTGCATGAGCATCAGTTTCCCGAATTATAACAAGCATACACATTTTTTAAATTTTAATTGTACCTGGATCAGGGTTTTCACCAACTGCTTCCTTGAAATACGCCACATCATCATCTTCATCACTTTCAACCTTTTCCGAATCTCCTAAGACACAATATTTTTCATCAATGTAATTTGATACAAACAAGGGCATTTCAATTCTACTAATAATAAAAAAGCACAAGTCTTGTAAAGACTCTCCCACATAAAAAACCCCCGCAAATTGTCAATTGTACGAGAAGAAATATTGCGGATGTTACCATTTCCTTTCATTCCTTCCAAGGTTTTCTTTTTCATCTCCTCTTTCTCCTCAGCCTTTTTCTTTATGTTTTCCTCTTGCTGCTGTTTACGCTGCACTTTCAACTGTCTGTTAAGTACACAAAATACATTGAATCTCACCACAGGTCTCTATTACTTGCACCAAAGCATAATATCAAATTGCAATACATTTTAATATTTACTACCAGAACCCATCCAACCTACCTCCTCTTTTCTCTCAGAACCTTCTGTTCCTCAAGCTCCTCTTCTGTTTTGTGAATGAACTCATGATAAAGTACTTCACCTTGACATATCCCCTCCTCTATCTTCACCAGCTGAAGTTTCAGTCTTGGTCCCATTTCTGTCAATCTACAAAATACAAAACAACTGAAGTATTGTCTTTTTCAAAGCGAGGAATGAGCAGTAAAAGGAGCATCAGAAAATTGTTCCACGGAAGACTGGCCATCTAATACAATTGGCAAAATTGTATTCATCATTGATCCTAACCTATCCATCTTTATCAAATCATCTTTTTTAGACTGCTTTATCTCTATTAAAACACACCCATTAATAAGCTCACCTGATAGCTGACTTAGCAGATGCCACATTGCCTTTCCCTGGCATACTCTGTGGTAGAACGATGACATTGTGGGGCCCATCTTGCTCTGCTTCACTTTCTGACCCATCTCCAACCCTTCAAATGTTCAAAATTTACATCACACACATGCACATCGCAGAGAATTTAACATAATAGCAAGCAAAACACATCGTTCAAAATAAGCTTAAGATGCTTCAGGTTTTACAAGAGTCTTACTTTGCCATGTAATCTGCAAAATCTTCATATTTTCCCATGTTTGGAATTTTTGATTTTACGAGTTTCTTCATCCCTTTGCTCATGCCGGCAGGAACGGCCTTAATGTTGCTGAAATTAATAATATGTATATTAATATTTTAAGTGAAAACGTGTAAATCATCTCATTTACTTTGGAATGGCAGGCACCAATTTCACACGCTAGTAAGTCAAACTAGACCTGACGGCTCTCATAACGGACAAACTGAGGAGGCTATAAACAGAGCGAGAATGCACATGGGATGTGCTGAATGATTAAATTTCATCTGTGCACATGTTAAATGAGTATTGTGTGCATGTAATAAATTACAACTCCTTGAATTAGGTGAAAGCAAATATACATGTGTCAGCCTGCCATTTGGAGACAAGTTGATTCTATTGTCCATGTTAATTTATCTATGCGGCCAATAAATTAATTGAGCTCTGCTATGGCAGTAGGAACAGATCGATCACCTAGTGAGATCCAACTTGCATTTCCCGCCATTTTTGCCAGCAGGTTGCAAATTGGGTCAAGAAACCCAAATCTAGTCTACACAGGATAATTTGTAAAAATTAATTCTTTAGAAACCTTTTCCAGGTTGGGGACAACACTCTGACACTGCTCAGCTAGCCCATCATCAGTAGAGATTAAATGGATGAACGGAGACAAATGACAGAGTCAGTTTCTCCGTTAAAAAAGATCACATACAGACACAAATGTTAATGAACTTACAAATGTCTGATATCAATTGTTTTGTCTTCGGCGTTGTAGTTCATCAGTAAAACTCGCTTGATTTGTTTCAATTTAGCCTTGTTGACATTAATTGAAGGAAACATATTTTGAAACATGGATGTCATCAATTTGAAATGCATGCCTTCATCTGTGAAGTTGTTCATCACCAATAAAGGACTGTGGAGGAACTGTTTCATTTCAACATTAGGTCTTTTGAGAGATGACAGAACATCCTTGGCCAAACAATAAGAATGAAGTCTGAATGTCAAAGTAGGACCACGAGGCAACCGCACGATCCTCATATTCATTGTCGCTTCAGTTTTTGAAAATGTGATGAAATGTGTAACATGGAGCATGCCTGCAATGCTCACAAAATCTTTCAAAACATTGTTTTTTGTGGCCTGCAAAAGACAAAAACCCAGTGATGAAACAAGTGATATATTCAGTGTTAAATAGTTTTTTTAAAGCAATACCAATGTCACTAAATGACGGAATTGAGTGGACATACCTTTAAATTAGTAGCAGTATAAGGTTCCATGACCTTCCTAAAATCACGGATGAGATGACTGACATTCTTTCCAACATTGCCCCGACTGAAAACAAATGTGTGTGGTGCCGTCTTGAACTGTTCCTCTGCAACATCTTCAGGAAGCATCTGGACTATTTTTGTGGCCTTCCCATGCTAAAAATAGACAAAAATATTTGTTATATATATAAGATTAGGATTGTCTAATAACAAGAAGTTTTGAAATTTGCTGCTCTGACCCCCTAAAAATGTTTAAAACGAAAAAAACTAATTTCTACTCAATTTTAGGTCTGTAGATAAATAACGATTATCTATTATTGTTGATATTTGAATCATAATCAGCATTAATTCTTCAAAACTTAGTTTACTCCCAAATCGAACTACATAAGATAGTACACCATCCAATCCCCAAAAACCCTGTCATTCTGAAGATGATCTTTTTATATGTAAAATACAGTAATAACACAGTAAATGATGCAGATGGTTTTAGCTACTAGCACTGATGCAGTGGCTATACAACTTCGGTGATTGGCACTGCGGATAGTAAGGCTGCACCCTTAGGTGATGGGGTGGGGTTATCATTTAAAGAGGAGATGCCAGGAGTACCCTGTGAGGCATCTCCCACCCCATTGCATACGAGTCGCTTGTTGGCAGGGAGACGGGTCCGGCTAGATTGAGTTGTCCTGAACCCTTCCCCCTGTGTGCGGTCAACACGGCAACAAACCAACCAAGTGACAAAATCTTATATCACAGCCAAGTCGGCGACAATACTTTAAATAACCTACATGAGATAACCCGGCGACAACACAGTGTCAATTCAACTACATGGGAATGGCGGGCTATTCTCACAATCCGCTCCGCTGCTGCTGGGCCGAGCTTAGACCTCGGTAGGCCCGAGTATCACAAGCTGACCTGGTGTGCGTAGTAGTCCCATTGTAGTTTAAAATCTGACGGTTGACAAAAAGTGTGTAGTGTGCAGCTAAAAACCAGGTTAGAGTCAGTATCTGGCATGGTGTACTATGGTAGCCCTTGTCAGCCTGTATTTCAAGGACTCTAGAGATGGAGCCTTGACAATGTGTGGCGATAATACATGGAGTGTGTTGCCTGGCCCAACCTCGACTTAAGTTAAGGTACACTGAACAGTATTAAAGTTGTGTATTATCGTAATGTATTTAATGTGTAACGACAAATGGGCCAAGTATCACCGCACATTATGGCACATACTCTGTACAAATATCGTTTTAGCCTCCTCAACCAAACTGGCTCTGCTGGCTTTGCCTGTCTAGTAAAAATATTATCTATCATACATTTGTGTGGCCATGTGCCAGGATCATAATCATGTGGTTGGTGAAATTGCTCGAACAACGATCAGACATCTACCAGCAGTGTATTTTCAACATGTCTTTACATACCTTCTTTTTGCGAGCCATCTCGTTTGAATTTATACCGTAGTCGGGAGTAAAAAAAAAGACAAATTCACTTCCAATTTAGCTGTTTAGCAGCTCCGTCAACAAATGCACGTGTTCCGAATGTTTCTTGAATTACACACCAGGCGTGAGGAACTGAAGCGCCCTCATGTGTTTTTCATAGAAGTTTGTTCTTCGGTCGAGAAGGAGGGAAGAAACATTCTGTGAAAAATTTCCCGGGAAATTCGGTCTTACCAGGTCATTCGTCTTTCTCATAAAACAAGTGGAAGAATGGATTGCTACCGACTCATTTTACTGTCAGGTAAACATAGTAGTACATGTATAAATCCAGCTGGCACTGGCAGATAACTGCACTTCAGATTCATGATGCATTTATGGCAAGGTTTTCATCGCATTGCCATTGGCCCAATCATCAGTAGAAATACGATTAAGATTATAATAAGAATATAAATTTAACATGAACTAGGACAGAAACCCAAACGGATATAGCTTCATAGGCCATTACTGTCAGACACATTTCTAGTCATTGGCATCAGCAATTATAGAGTGTCAAGGTCCTTATATAAAAATGCATGAAAGGGAGTAGAGTCAAAACGGCCAACGACCATAACGGTCACTCCCCATGACGGCCAACTAGCCAAAACGGCCACCCCCAATAACGGCCAATCGACTAAAACGGCCAATTACCAGGAGGGCCAACTCAATATTGGGTCATTTCATGTCAAATCATCCAGGGGGTGCCAGGTGACCCCCCCCCCCCCCCCCCCCCAGAATGCCCTGAAAAAATTCATATGTGCTTATCTACCCATAGTTGGAAAAACTGCCAAATATTAGGTCTTTATCTCAATTAGTTTTCGTTTTACAGCCCTTTGAAATTTAATTAATTTTTTTAGTTTTATCGATAATGCATTTTCGGGCAACTTTTGCAGCTTATAGCTGCACTCTAAATGCTAGTGTAAGGCTGAAATTTGCTGCACTGACTATATCCATCCCAAGGAATTCGAAAATGGTCTCAAATCAGATGTATCTCCAGTTTATTGTGCATGGTTGGGCTACAAAATCAGTCGAAAAACCAATATAATAAAAAACGAGGCTTTATTTAATAAGCCAAAGCTCCAAGACTAATCATCTTTGTTCGAAATAAGGGGTTTCCGGTTGTCCGGGACAACCAAATTGTCAGCCGGACAACCATGTTTTACCACAGGGTTTTCCGTCGGACAACCATTTCAAAACTCACTGTATGTGATGCTGCCTTCACCCTGCAGACAGTGGCGCCTCAATTACGAACGTAGTGGCAGCTTTTGGAACTAATTTGGACAACTATAAATCTGACGGACAACCAGAAATTTTGGTCCAGTTGTCCGGTGGACAACCACTCCAGAACACCTTATTTCGAACACTGATCATGATATGGTGCTGATTTTTTTTTTTTTAATTTCCTATGATATTTCTCTGTATAAAAAAACATTCATTTTGCTTAAATCTTTAGTAGATCTCCTGTAATAAATATAATTGTATGTGGGTTTTTTTGATTTTGCAAAAAATCGCCATAGTTTGCATCACTGTTTGACCATGTCACCAGTTATTCACCTCTTTCAAATTTTTACCATGTATTCTTACACATTTGAACATAATCTAGAAAAAAATTCAGGATGGTGTTCAGCTTTCTTTTTTAGTTATAATTTTTTTTAGAAAGTGTCTTTTAGCATGTTCTTTCGAAACATTTGTCATATGAAAGTATTGCATTTCTTCCATATTTAAATAAAGACATTTTGGCATATGAGCAGAATTGTTTGGAATTTATAAAAGTTGTTTCATTCAGGCTTAAATAAAATAGTAAGAGACACCAAAAATGTTGCTTTTACAAGTTTACAAGATTACATAGCTTTCTAAGAACACAATTTACACAAATATCTGCATGTATACATAGTTAGCTTCAATTAAATAATACTAAAATCAAGCATACATAGTGATGATGCAGTAGCCTAATAGACAACTGAGACAAATAATATCAAATATACATGTTCAAAAAATAGCACAATCACAGTTGATAAAGTGCCACTAATGAATTTTTTTTAGAAATGTCTGGTATTTCATATCAAAACCATAACAGCTCTAGGCCACATTTACATCGAAATATCAATAAACAACATCACATAAACACCAGATTATTTATTCAGTTTGAAGAAACTGCTGATATATAGTTTTGATTTTGTTGAGGTCACTCTGACTTAAAACATAATGGCGAGCACTGCTGCCTTGCACAGTAGGTGCACTTATCAGACAAAGAATATGCTGGGAAGGAATCCAGCATTCATCTTTCCGTGATCTTACAGGCCATGAAAACAAATCATTATATATATTTCTTGATTTTTTCATAAATGATACCAAAACATCTGAATGCTCCTCAGATCTATCTTTTATGCTGCCCACATACCACTCGTCATCATACATACATGCTACGTATTTACCTGGCTGGTAATCTGCACTATCACCAGATTCCATTTGAACTGCTGTAGCTTCACTTTCATTGTCACTGCCAACAGTTACAATTGTGTACATATCATCCAATGACAACCTTCTGATGTACAATTTGTTGCTAGAGTGAGGAACAAAGCTGTGGTGTGACCTAATATCCCGCAATAGAGTGTGAACCTCATAGAAAAACCATGAGGTTCACACTATGAGGTTCAGTGTTGTGAACCTCATAACATACATTATCCCTTATAAAGAGAACAGCCTGGCCAATCAAAGGACAGCACACACAAACTCTGTGACGTCATGAGAGTCATCACTTCAACTGGATATTCTTCACAAAATCTATAAAATAAACAAAATTAGCCTCACCTGACATAAGAAACCCCATTAACTTTTTGATTCCTTCAATCTGAGTAAAATTTTAACATGGAAGAAGCTTCAGAAAGTCAACAATGAAAATTTGCTGAAGTGTCAGTTGAGCAGTGACAATGGCCCAGTTCATATAGTACTACGGGACTCGTGGGTTCACCAGCCCAACCTCATCACTCATGAAGTTCAAGGCTCTGAATCACACAGTTATTAGGTTTTATTATATTACCCATTTGTACATATCAGTGACACTCAAAATTTGATTATCTATAGGTGCCTGAAGGCTGGCATGGGCCACCAGCCTCTTTACTGTCCCCCAAACCCCATTGCAAGGGCTTTTGCCATGACTAGTGGCAAAAAAATGCCATTCAGCTGATAACTGATGGTCTCTATAGTGACAACATAGATTGACCAGACTTTTAATTCACCGTTAGGTGAGACAAACTTACATCAGCAGAATTGTGCAAATACTCTTACTCAATATTTTCCCCCTTAAATTGTATTGTATGAGCTAAACATTGAAAATATGAACAGTTCATTGTGCAATAAAATCATTATAAATGTATTCACGATGAATTAAGAATTATTGCTGTAGTCACCTATTGTTTCTTCATTCCAACACAGCTGTTTATATGCGATTGCGGAAATAAGGCTTAAACCTGTCAATCAAAACTTTCTAAAAACATTATAACTAAAAAAGAAAGCTGAACACCATCCTGAATTTTTTCCTAGATTATGTTCAAATTTGTAAGAATACATGGTAAAAATTTGAAAGAGGTGAATAACTGGTGACATGGTCAAACAGTGATGCAAACTATGGCGATTTTTTGCAAAGTCGAAAAACAGAGAAATATCATAGGAAATTAAAAAAAACAAATCAGCACCATATCATGATTAGTCTTGGAACTATGGCTTATTAAATAAAGCCTCGTTTTTTATTATATTGGTTTTTTCGACTGATTTTGTAGCCCAACCATGCAAAATAAACTGGAGATACATTTGATTTGATACCATTTTCGAATTCCTTGGGATGGATATAGTCAGTGCAGCAAATTTCAGCCTTACACTAGCATTTAGAGTGCAGCTATAAGCTGCCAAAGTTGCCCGAAAATGCATTGGCGAAAAAACTAAAAAAATTAATTAAATTTCAAAGGGCTGTAAAACGAAAACTAATTGAGATATGGACCTAATATTTGGCAGTTTTTCCAACTATGGGTAGACAAGCACATGTGAATTTTTTCAGGGCATTCTGGGGGGGGGGGGGGGGTCACCTGGAAAATTTTCCAAAATCTGGATGATTTGACACGGAATGAACCTATTTTTTATTATCCATATAAATATATATATATTGTGTTGAGTAGTTTGATTATATTTTCCCTTATTATTACATGTTTTCTTGGGATTATTCTATTTCCAAATATTTTGATATGATCATGTCCTTCCTTCCCAAGATTACAATTCCCACCAGATTTTAATAAAATTTCTATACTACATTACTATTGATATCAATGTAAGAATCATTTAAAAACCTCATAAAATCAATATAGTTAAATACAGCCAACAGGTCATAGACAATTTTAAACATGAATTGGAAACACAGGATATCATTACAAAATAAATAGCTCAAAGAAAAATAACCCAAATGATAATTATACAATACTAAAAAACATAATCACAGGAGCTAGGGAAAAACACCAGTTAAAGAAAGATATTGAGAATACCTGGAAAACAATCAAAGATATAATAAACCAAAATAATGATAAACAAAAGTATCCAAAATAATTTAATTTAGAAGGCACAATGACCTCTAATCTAAACACAATAGCAAATGAGTTCAATCAGTTTTTCAATAAAATTGGCCCAAAACTAGCTGCAACTATGCAACCCGAAAACACTAACTTTAAATTTCCAATTTGAAAAAGTCAATAGATAAACTGCCTCCATATATATATCAATTGATTACATCCACAGTGTAGTGCTAGTTTTATGTTAGATATGTAATAGCAATCAGCCGTGACCGTTATGTCAATTAATTGCTATTAGCATTTTGAATGATGAAAAGAATGGCATTGATCACATTGAAACTCTGAATTTCAACTGATTCCTGTTTATTATGCATATTAAAGAGGGAGATTGTACAACTACGACAAAATATTAATAATTTATATAAAATGAAATAAATATCTAAAATTAATACTGTAAACTTTATATACAATTAAGTAATTCATATACAGCCTGCACATTTTCAAATGAAACCAGTCACATTGATATTGAGATTACTGCTTTTTGGTAGGAAATATGACATTTAATTATCATTTAATATACAGACTAGATGTATATATACAGGTTAGAAGAATATAGATAAATGAGAAAGCATATATCCTACAAAAAAGCTGCAAATACTACAATTGGCCGTTTCTGGTAGGTGGCCGTTTTATCCTTTGGCCGTCTTGGTGTAGTGGCCGTTTTTGCGATTAGCCGTCCTGGTATGTTGGCCGTTATGAATTTGGCTGTTTTGACCAGACCCCCATGAAAGATACAGAGTTATACATATATAAATACACATATTGCACATATTCATATCAATAAAAAATATTGCATCAGATTGTGTAATGCCAACAGACAAGAAGCGCAAAAAAGCAATATTGTCTTAGAATAATCTAGGTTTCAGTTGGTGCATGTTGTCATACATGCTTCATGAATTTATTGAAAATTGTGTGTTTTTCCCGATTATGCACCCCATTTTCTTTAAAACCACATGTCTGATACACATTTATTGGTACTAATAAAACCTATATTGTAGAAGTCACATATATAGCCTTCTACATGAAATATTCTTCAAAAATAGGGTTTCAGAAAAATTTTCAAAAAAAGGAATTTCAAGCTGACACAGTATTATGGAAATTCAATCTGTAGCTCTCAAAGTTTTTGTAGCAAGAGTAATTGTTCGAAATTTAGAGCATATCAAATTTGAAGGTCATAAGTTCAATAATTTTTAAGATATAGATAATCATTTAAAACTGGATTTCATATGACATTGCCCAAAGGAGTGCAAAAAAATGCCTGAACCTTGACTTATTCTATAATTTTTCAATCCAAAACTACAAGAGATATTGATCTAAAATTTGCGCACATCCTATATACGAATGTAGCTTTGCCTCAGAATTTTCTAAGACAATTTTCAGAACTTTGTTGAATTGACACGGAATGTATACCAATACAATTTTTCGTGAATCAGATTATCCTCAGATTAAAAACAGAGGTTGGAGTGGTCAGACAGCTGCATATATGTATGAACTTGTGAAACTTGTTATTCCTAAGATATGTCCTCTGCTTGTTTTCTAATACTAGACATTGTCAACTGAGAACTGTGAGAACAATATTTGGGAACGAGTGTTTATAATTAATATATAATAACATGCTTTGTAGCCAACTTTGGCCATCTGTACTCTTCTTCAAAATATAATGTTTTGTACAATATTGCTTTTCTATATGGTGCTCCCTTTTGGAACTTCGTGAAATATGACACTTTTGTAGAATAAATTTGACTATTCTCGAAATTAACATGGTTATGATTTTACTTTTTTCTTCGGGTTTCCCTTTAATTGTATAATATGTATAATATATGGATTGCATTACTTGAATTTTTCAGACCAAGAAGTAAATTTAGATCAACAGGCACAGGTTTGGCGCAACGCTGGCTGCAGCTGTGAAAAAATACTGGGTCAAATCAAATGTTGTAACAGTTGTTCTGTAAAACTAGCTTGTGTTGATTTAACCTCAAAGGTAAGGATGTGTGGATAATAATTTGTATTTAAAGGTAATCTTCCAACTGAGTTTTGGGGGTCAGCACCAAATTATGTGAAGGCCCTCCCATCCCCTCTTTACCATTCATTGACGAGTAGTGTGGAATTTCACCTAGCTGCACTTACTTGTTATTTAATTAAAAATGTAGAAATTGCATAATCCGCTCAAATTTTAAGCTGAAATTTCATTGCCTTAGAGGTAATTCAAGAGTCAAAGTAATGGATAATAGTGCAAAATTTCCCTCCCTCAACAAACTTTTCCATATATATTTTGCCTCAATGGGTTTTAATCCCCAGATGTCTACCACAATTCTGATAACATCAGAAAACAACATGTAAAATAAAGAATTGCCAATTATGACCTTAAAAATACTGAAAATTGAATCTCTTAATTTCTCAGAAACTATTTAGATTCCCTTTAATGTGCATTATAACTAGTATGTATTGACATATGCTCCAGTGGTGATATGAGAAATAGAGAGGTCCCCCCATGGAGCTATCTTTGAATCTAAATATTCCCACAAAATGCTTGAAAATGTAAAGTTTTTGGCTCAGTATCGGATGAATTGGCATTAAAAAAAATATATATTTTGTCACTAAAAAAATTATAGACTGCATATCTTGTCACTTACAATCCAAGAGGTTTAGAAGTTTGGTAATGATATTTACAGGAAGAAGAAACGAAATGGAAGTCAGTAAATGGTCAGGAATCACAGAAATTCCTTCAAAATGCTGTGGAAGAAATAAGGAGGTGAGTGCTGCAAAGCAGATAGAAAATTGCTGTGCATGTTTGTATTCTCCAATAATCACCGTTCTTAATGTACCATCTCTGTGCCATGGTAGGTGGTGCAACTTAGCTGGACAAAGCATGCTCATGACAGTTTCTTTTTTGCAGGAGGCCAAAGTCACTAGAAAAAAATACCATTGATGGTCCTGCCCAAGCAATTCACCATTTGGCTGATCAAGTGCCATATAACGGTATAAAATATTTTGCATCCCACTGGAGACATGCAATATCTATCTGCCAAGTCTGACTCTGGTTTATTGTTGTGTACATGTGTCATTTGATACACATATTTCTTTTCTTTTTTAATAACAGGCATCGTAACTGTTGTGTGGCACTTTGCGTCATCAACTTCCCTGGCAGTCAGGTAATTATATGGCCTTAATCAGGGTCTTTAGTTTACCAGGCAATTTTCCCTTCTTTTTATATGATAATAGAGAGGCAAATTTGATTAATATTAATAATTTATTTTATAAAGCGTTTGTGTTTTAAATCCAGATCGCAAATGGAATTGTTTGGCGCATTGTACCGTCTCGTGGAATGGCATCATGCAAAAGTTTATTTGATTGTGGAAGACTTGGACGAGGATGACATTGTTGGAGATTGGATGGAGATGCTGGAAGCAACTATTGTAACTCCAAAAACTGTGTTGGCTCCATCGCTTTGGTCTGGCAATATTGTTATTTCTGGCACAAAGGTAACATGATCAAATATGTTAACAGATTAATTTCAAATTCTCTTTGATAACATGAAAAAAAATTCATAAGCATGTAGTTGCTTCAAATTGCTTGATCACAAGCTTATGCGTGGTTTTGTCATTATTTTGAATAATTTCATATAATATTATATCGATGTGATTATTTATGCTGTTCTGACTGGATGCATAGTATTTGCTTACATTTCTCATTCAGAGTCATCTGAATCTTGGTGGCATAGAGATGTCTCAATTCCAAGAAGAAGAACCTATCTTGCTTCATAATACTTCACATGAAAAGGAAAATCCTCAGGTAAATATTCATTGATATTTCAGTTTTGTGATTGATTATATCATGGTAAGTTGGTATTTCTGGACATTTTGTTGTGAAAAAATTTTGTTATATCTTTCGCTTTTTTATCTTCTTTAGTTGTTGATAAAAAAATGTCTGTGCTTCAGTCCAGATCTTCAGGGATCATTAGTTCAACGATGGAGATCCTAGCTGCAGTGCCTCTTTTTCAAGTCCCAGCATTTTTTATGTCTGAGAAAAGAGTGGTTTTGTATCCTTGATAATACTGTAAAGTCAGGAATGAATATGTTGGATTGTCATCGAATGCAGCTATCTGTTTCAAAATGTTACTTTGTACGAATGCCATTTATATATCCTTAATGAGGTCAAGTCGTGTTAGGTCTGACAGTTCGCGTTTCCAGACATCCAGAGAATTTTTCGAAGTCTTAAGAGAGGATCCTGAGGTAACAAAATTATTCTGTTTAATTTAATTAATTGCCAAGTCTCATTTGCAAGCTGGGTAGAAACTTAAAGCAATCTGAATGTGCAATTTAATGTTTAAGATGTAAGTTAATTGATAATTCTTGAATATAGATTATGTATGTGAAGATGTTTCTGTTGATCTATTGTAGATGTGTTTGTTAATTTGTTGCATGTATGTTACTTTCTCCTTGGATCAGGTATGCTACATAGCGCGGTTGAATTACGGTGAATCAATCAAGAGGCCGCCTAAGAAGGACACTACCTGGCAGGATGCTGTGATTCAACAACCAAGTAGACTGTCAGGTAACTTGTGTTGTAATAAGGGCAGATTGCGTAATGATATTACTAAACAAGGCAATTTAAATAATCTGCAATATTTCCACATTGGATTGTCTAACGACATTGATAAAGCATTGCATAATGATGGGAATTTGATTCAAGGCCAGTTTGATTTCAGTTCGGTCAATCAAGCCTCAGTGCCTTCATCGGCCATCTGTTGACATTTTTACAGATATCCATAAGAGTTCGCAATGATATTTCCAGATCTAGTCGAGCCGGTCGAGCTAGAGAATGTGATTGGATGGCACAACTTCTTGCTGTATGGTATTCCTGAGAATGATGGAGGGTGCATGGCTGTCCTTCTGCATCCCCCCTCATCTCTCAATGGTTCTTTGATGCAAAAACTTGCCTTGAAAGATATGGAACATCCTCCGTCATCTGAATTCTTCGAACAGGTAATTTGGCGAAATAACTCAAATGAGATGATCGAATTTCAGTACTTGATGTTTGTGCATAATCCTTCAGAGACTAAAGTGTAGCAAGGAGGTTAATTTATTTTTGAGGTTTCTTACGTAACATCCTACATTCCCCATTCCACTGTACTTATTATTTGAGAGGTGGCATTTTCAGTGAAGTTGACAAAATCCAGTGGTCACCTAAAGCAGTTTTACTGTACTAACTCCAGGAAGCAATTTAATTGAATTTAGAATGTTGAGTAATACTGATTTTGTTCTTTTACAACTATAGGTCAAAGATTGGGTAAAGAATGCTCATTGTGCCAGTGCAGATGGTATCGTGAAAATGGAGCAGATTATTGACCAGGCCCAAGTTGCTGTTTTGCGTGCCTGGATAGGTATGTCAATGGAATATTGGTAACTTCGCAGTCTAAGTCAAATTTTGCATAACTCAAACAGATTGTCAGGCCCAGTTAAGAAGTATTTTGAAAATTTAAGGTTTACAAAGTTTACTGTACTTACTATTTAGTTGGGGGGTTTGTACGGGACCTTTTTTTATATGACGGTCAGATAAAACTGCTAGCTATATTAAGTGCTGTATATGGACTAATTTTTGCACATGTGACAGGATCAGTAATCTTCTTTTTTTTCCCGCAAGTTACTGTATTATCGTTCTCTCATTCACAGAGGAGCAGACAAATTCGGGGAAGGATGCATCATTGACCACTGATGAATTGCTAAGTCTGTTGGAATTAACGCGGGTGGAATTTACAAAGAAATCTGCTCTTTGGCATTCTCAGGATGCAGTGTCAGAGTTTGAAGCTGTGAATCCACTGCTAAAACCAGCTTCTGGTGAGTTTGAGCATGTGAGAATAAGATTTAGAGTTGGTGGAAAATAAGAAAATGCTAGTCTATAGCATTTGATTTTCTGTATTGAGTGCTTGACATTGAATGTCAGAGATATTGCCACAGTGCCACATGTTCTTAATATAGACTAACTGAGACCTCTAGTGCAGTATTGCTCAAACTGCACCAAATCTAGGTCAATTACTGCGCCCGATGATTTCAATGAAGCTGCGAATAAAATAGTTCTTTTTATATCACTGCATCTGACGTTGCGTCGTGCTTTTATGTAAACTTGGGTGTGGTTTTGGACTCCAATGGTTGATAGAAAATGATATAAAGTGTCCAAATTCCTTGCTCCCTCACCAGGATGGTTGCTCCGTCCAAAATCTGGTAGACCCTCAAGGGGCTATCGCCCTTCGATAAGTGCCCCCTACCAGAAGACTGCATAAACACATAATGACCTGCACCTGTTTTCTGTTTCAGAGCTTCAGGATCACACTTCCTCGCAAATGGAGCTCCTGGCACTTCAACTCAAGGAAAAGTCACAAATTGAAAGAGGAATAATAGCACCTCCATCAAAGAGTCAGCAAGGTACTGTCTGCATGTTGTCAGCTTGTCATTAGATTGCTAGATGATCATGTCATCAATGCATGATGACTTACCATTAATTTGTAGCAGAACACCAATTTCATGCTTTGGATAGATTTTTTTTATATAACTATTCAGCTGTCATTCCTGTTTCTCTTTCTAATTTTTAGAAGTCAGTAAATTATGGTGGATTTGTTTCATTTTATTTGGCAGTTACGCTGGATGCTGCGGAGTTTTTGAAGTTGTTCCACAAAGATGGGACATCGGCAAATGGAGATCTCGAGCCAGTACTTCGAGTAAGACCAGTTTAATATTTGATTGAAATAGGAATTTTTAATCCAGATACTTCTAATTCATTTGCACTTAACAGGTCATAATGGGGCCTGCATGATATTTAAAGAACTTGTTAATTATTTTTACAGACCGCTTCACCTAGTAAAAGACTACTTCGATTCAACAGTAACGAAAAATTTGGCAGAACGGAGAGCTGGCCTGCCTGCTTTTGTAATGACTCGCATGGTAAACAGTACGTATTCTTTAGATTTTTAGTTATTTTCAGTATATTTTATCACCACCTAGTTTGGGGGATCAGTGTATATGATGATACCACAGGCACCACAATGGTGTTCATGTTCTTCTCTCTAGTTATACATATATAGACTTAACCTCCCCCTTTCAGTCACTGTCAACAATACAGTCTGTGTTCTGTGTGGAGGGGTAATGAAGTGCCTGTGGATGACACAAATCTTTATTATCTTAAGTTTAACTATTGCCTACTTACAGTTACCACAATGGAGATGAGGCTGAAAAACTGGAGAAAGTGTGCAATAAATTGAAAGCAAGACTGCAACCAATAGAAACGGCAGGATTCTTTTCATCACCGTCTGCCTCCATAGCTGCATCCAAGGTCAAAGCCAAGGTCAAACGAAGCACCAACCGGACTCCCTGCAAGGAAAAGGTCAAACGGGTAAAGTCAACACCTAAGAGCCCTGGAGTCAAGAGAAATAAGAGGTAAGGGTAATGAACATAGAAACACATTAAGATATGTTGCCTTAGTATCCAGAATCAGTAATTGTGAATTACGAGAAGGCCTCTGATTGGCCAGAGACGGTCGCAGACTTTAGAGGATAGAGGAGACACCCGGTGATGTTACAGTAGACACTCGCTTTTTCATGCGAAGCGGGTCAGGTCATTCTGAACAGCAAAGCATTCAATGGTTAGACAGATAGATAGATAATTTATTTTTGCTATAAGACATACATAACATGATTACAAGAAAAACAAAGTATAAAATAAAATTGGCAAGGATGCCTAGTAACTAAAACGCTGGGGTAAGGCACCCCGTTTGCTGTTGCCTATGAATGGGGAAAACGGAGGGTGGTGAACCACTGCAGATATGATATATAAGATAGTTGTTGGTGGAGTTCGCAACCTTCTTATTAATGCAGGGTGTCAAGCAACTTCTATGTTCCTTTTTTTCCCCTATATTTTCTGCCAATTCCTATGAACTCCTTTATTTTTGGGAAATCCCTATAAAATCCTTACACAATTTGGAAAATTGTGACTTTTGCAATTTCACACCCAAAAAAATTAGGTAATCAGTTGGTGGGAAGCAAGATTAGAGAAAGTTTATCTCTGTGAAAAGAGACTGTTTTAAAGTTAGGAATGTTGAGAAAGAATATTTTTGGCTTCATAAAACTGCGATGGTTGCATGGAGAAGGTTGAGACGGAGTTTGGAGATGGTCTAAAACATGTTTTTGCATTGTTTAATTCCTATATTTCTGCTTTATTTCAAAGCATTTCTCCTATTTTTTTTATGATCAAATTCTTATATTTTTAGTGCAGTGGAGTGCTTGACACCCTAATAATGGTATACTGGGCATTTCAATGATAAATTCACCGGCTATCGCCTGTGTTCTATAGCCTTCAAATCGCAGAGAGTAACAATTAATTCTTACAAATATAAACATTGGTTGGGTTTCTTGGGTGCGACACCCGAGACACCGCTAACTTAAAAGATCATTATGTATATAAGGTGTGAGTTTCAAACCGCAATCTATATTTATTTGTAGTGTGCTGGAACCACGAAAGAAATCTTCTCCAAGAGTTCCTACACCACAACACACCTCTGGAAATGAATCAAGAACCCCAGAGGTCAGTTCTGCTTCACGACAGTCCGAGTCATCAGTGTCAAGGTCAGCCAAAAGTGGATCAAGAGCAAATGACACTGCCCAGAAATCACAGGCTAGGGGCAATGAACAGGAGAAAAGGTCACAGAGACATAAAAGGGTAAAGATTTGAAGAATGTGACGCCGCTTATAAAGACAATTGTATGATGAGCATGGGTCTCTATTCAGTTTTAACAAATTACTTCTTTCTTTTTTTCAGAAATTGGAAGAAACTGTGAGGAGAGTTCTGGAAAAGCATGATGTGATGACAGATGACCCAATTTTCAAGTCGGCATCTCAAAAGTTGTTTGAGCTTGTTAAGTGTTACCTGAAGGTCAGTTTTCCTCTGCTGTTTTGTTTATAATGGTACAGCTGTGCCTTAAATTTCTTCACTGGAAATATATAATAATTATATTGCCTATAATAGTGTAACCTTTAGACAGTATCTTTACTCTGTATATAGATATGGTCTCTTAGCTGTTATTAGTGATTTAATGCTTGATTGGCATTTTAACAATAAATGCCACTGTTCTTGCACAGGGCTTGAAAACCTCCCACAACCTCAGACAAGAGATGGAAAACCTGGCTGAATTACATGCCGCACAGGTAAGCTTGACCTTTGTTTTTATATTTTATTTAAATTTATTCTGAATAACATCTTAGAGGTTATCTTTGCTGCATCGTGTCAGGGTGGTGCCATTTAAAAGTGTGGGGTGAACTAGGAAGATTTTCAGACACCCCCACTTCCCCGCTTCTTGTTTTTTGAAAAGCCCCCCTACCACCTCTTTTTTTAATTAAGATAATTTTTCTATTTTCGAGAAGTCCCCCTCTCCTGCTTTTTCCATATCATCCTGTCCGCCCCCATCCTACACTTTTAAATGGAACAGCTGCAGCGGAGTACAGCTTTGATGAAAGAATGACATACTTATAAAGAACTTCAGAAAAAAACATTGCTCATTTCACAAAATATTGGCATATCCACTTGTACTTTTTTGAAAGAACCATATTTTGTTATGCCAGATGTAAGGAAAAAATATTTATGAATGCTGAACTTCAAGGTACACTACTCCATTTGGGATGCACATAATGACAAAATTTGCAGATAGTAATTTGCTTTTAATGCAGCTTGAAATTTAACCCCCCCTGTGATGTCGCTCATAATATAACACTGTCATAGGTGATAGCCTGCCTTAAATTAAGGTTTTCTAAAAATCTGTGATGCAGTGAGGTAAACAGGTACTTATTGGTTAATGTAATTATTGCAGGTGATCGCATTTGAGAAGAAATACAGCTGAGAAGAATAAACTAATATGGTTTTCTATGGTTTTTTTTTAAGTGTAAAGTGTCAATAAATTGTTTTGTTCTAATATTAAGCCTGTTACTTTTTGTATTATAGATGAAAACCCCAAAAACATGAGACAAAAATCATGCAAAGTCTAAAGATTCTAAGAATAGTAACACTTTATTTTCACAAAGAAAACACTAATTTCTCCACAATAACCATGTATGATAAAGCCTCTAGAGGGCTGTTAAAATATCAGAGAACACAAATATTGGAATGATAAAGATAGCACTCTCAGTAAATTGTAATAATTGACAATAATTTGTGTCAGCAGACTCAACAATTTGATCATTACAAATACAACATTACAAAAATATGACCTCTCTGGACATACATTGACATACAAGAGATGAATTATCATTTAATTGTTCAGTGTATCAACACTACTAGCCCATCAAAACGAGTGCATTAACATAATATTTTTGACAAGGAAGTGTTCACTTATTGCAGTGTTCAATAAAATTTATTTCATAGATAAAATCAGAGTTCTCAGTGTATACCATTAATTGGGGAAGTTTGCTTTGCAATGTGGGGATTTGCCATAAAGGATTTTAAATGTGGGACATTCATTAAAAAATAAGTGACAATGTACCCCTTCCTCTGAGTCAATTCGTTAACAAAACACCTTTAACAACATAGTTAAGAGTCTGCCATTTAATTTTGTGCAAGGACACTAATTCAATTAATATGATTCATTGATCTTTACGCACATAACACTACAACTCTTAGGAAATGTCCATGATCTGTTGAAAAATCCTCAGATTAAATCCAGGCAGGATATTCATGTACATTGTACAATAAGGGAAAGGAAGTATGGAAGTACAATAATGTAAAGAGTTTAATGGACAGCTTACAAAAATAGTATATATATATATATATACAGAATCTAAGTCAGCAGCCGAGTTTCACACATCCTGGTCCTAATAGCAATATTTTTCGATGAGCAATACACTAAGCAGACAAAAATACATTCATACTTGTAATACTAAGAGCAAAACTTGCTACATCCATAGTTTCATTTACAATTACTGCAACAACTAACAAACATTCCATTTCCACATTTTGAAGCATTTATAATAATTAATTTGAAGTTGCCTAATACCATTAACATTTTAAAAACCTTCATCAACAGAAAATTTAATTGTATTCATTCCATGTATTACATATTCTAACAAAAATCTGTTAAGCAATTCCAAAACAATGATAAAATCAAGAACGTAATATGCAATAAAGTAACAATACTCAACAACAATCATTCAACAACAACAACACAAGAGCAACAGAAACATTGGGGGAAATAATAGATGCATGTAATACAGATGAGAATAGGAGCATAGGGAGGATTCTACAGGTTAATTACCAAGATTATAATTGTAAAATCAACATTAAAATTAATAAATTCCAATTTTGATAAATTTCACATAATTCGATTGCTGCCGAACGTCATTCTCATGAGGTGTCCAAACGGATAAGTCGCAGTTTATAACAGTCTGCCAAGATGCACGCAGCTTCGTTGGATCCACCACAATACCGAGAAGATGAGAAGACTGTCATTAGTCGCCCCTTTTGCTGGACCTGCATAGAAATAACATTGTCTCAATGGTAGTGGTCTGATGTCAAGTCAGTTCATATGATCAGCTGCTCGAGGCAGAAATATGAGATTCGGCTATTTATCATATCTCAGAAGAGACTGTACTAAATGTAAGGAAAATTTCAATTATATATTACTCAACAATTTATGCGAATAATTTAATCTAAACGCTAAATTAAATGCTGAAATTATAGCAGTTATAGAACTCAAAATATCTGTCGTTCCAGTTTTAATGCAGCTTTCTGTGTGTCACTGGTTGGTAGCCGTGAAACAATACAAAGTTTTTGTGTCCCATGCGAAATACCTTATCGTTACTCACATTTTTATAAATTTGATCACGCAATAGAAAAAAGATGAAAGCATAAAATCATGACACAACACATTCTTTAATAACATGTTATCAGACTGTTGTCAAAGTTCCTTAAGTTTCCAGGTGGTGAGAGTCCAAGACATAAAACAGGTGTCCCCCAAGCTAAATTTTTGCCTGAGGCCGGAGCATCTCATGCAAATGATAATCATTTACCAAAGTCACTTAAGTGCTCTAAGGCATTATATTTACCAATAGGCCTATAGTAAATGGAATAGAAGGTCAGATTGTCTATTCATGAAAAGACACACATCTTACCTGAAACCCAACTTCTTGGACCTCGTGGGCTCGTATTACATGGGACAGGTTATTGCGTTGAAGAAACTTAATGAGAGCATCAGCACTGAAGAAATTGGCTGTGCCTCTACGACTGTTGAATATGAATCCATCATTCCCTTTTAGGTCAGAAGATTCTGCGTCATTTAGAGGATCAGAGCTGCAAAGAATAGAATCAAATGTGCAACATATTAAACCTTTAGAAGACTGATGTTTATGACAGCCACATCACTACAATAGGGTTTTTTAAATATCAATGTTTAACATTACCTTCTCAAAGGATCACTCCACATAATTTCCCAGGCAAGGGGACTTTCTATTTCTGGATCTTGAAGGGGAACTATGACATTGTTAATTGCCTCAATAAAACCACCTCCATGCTCCAAAGATGGGATGCCACCATGCACACAAAACACCTGAAACACAAATAGACACACGTTAAACGACATGGGTTTTAATTAAATCACAAGGTCCCAGTAATTGCATGTGATGCAAAATGCTATGAGCATTGACTCTTCGTTACTGAAACGCAATGTTGTTGAGTACTGTTGTAAGGCACTGGATACCACCCTGACAAATCAAAGCCTTGACAACACGGCACCCTCAAACAACTATACTAGGTCAAGTGGTGCATATTCATGACCACTAAGATCTGGCCCCACCTCCTGACAAGCCAGCTAACACATGTTGATGTTATAAACAATGACTGCACTGTCCAAGGGTTGTGGTCAACTGGCTAGATTGAGTTTGTGGTCAACTCTAATGACTTTTTTCTGGCTAGATTTTGTCATTATTTTAGCTATATCTGCCTATCTATATATCTATCTACCTATTTATCTATCTATCTATCTATCTATCTCAATCAATCAATCAATCAATCAATCAATCAAAATCAATCAATCAAAATCAATCAATCAATAAACTATCTTTATAGCAATCAATCAGTTAATCAATCAATCAGGGTTTTTAGCTATCTATCTGTATCTAATCAATCAATCAATCAGGCTAGCTAGCTAGCTAGTGTTATAACTGACTCTTGGCCTATATTGGGATTATGACTTAGTCATTATTTTTTGAAGATATTGAGAACATTGGCCATCCATGGAGTGTTCTGGTGCGGCTCCATAATATTTAACATTTAAACCTGTTATTTTGAAAATTCCTTTTACCCAAACATATGGCCTCATTGGTCAGGCTGGCTAAGACATCTGGGGCACCCTGCATATATTACTGCGTAGCAAAATCCTCCAAACTCTACGCTGGAGATCTGATTGGCTGGTCATTAGAACTGGGTTGGATAAATTATAGTGACCTGAGTGGGGCTTGTGGGCAGTGTAGCTGCATGGGAGTATGCTGGATACTAGTCATGTTGTACCAAATAATAGCAATGCAAAATCTCACTGTATGAAGACATGTAAAATTCTTAATGCCCAGTGTATGACATACACCCTCAAGGTGTATGACATACACCCTCAAGGAACTGCTTTCGGTGAGTGACAGAGTGATGCATTGCATGTTGACAATTGATGAAGTGAATGAACTCATATATCAAATTTCTGTAAATTAAACTATCTTTTTAAAATCATGTGTAAATAAATTTTAATATTGTTAAAAATTTCCAATTTTCTGTTTGCCACTGGGTACGAACTAAAAATTATATATATATAAAGCTGGCCCTTGCAGCATTAACATTGATGGTAAATTGGCTCACCTTGTCGTCGACAACTGCTGCGATTGGCATGCAATCAAAACAGTCATTCACAGCTTCCCACACTTGCTGTCCTATGGTCTCGCCAAATTTCGCTTGACATTCACTGCAAATTTAAAATAACACTATTATGACAAATACAAATTTGATGGCAAATCAGCTTCATATCGGTCATAGAGAAAGGTACTTGCCTATGGAATTGAAACATTTTCTGAACACTTCGCAATTCATGATTTCCCCTAAGTAAAAAGAATTTGGTCGGTGCTTGAAGTTTTTGTGCTAACAGATAAGCAACAACCTGCAAAACGAAAGTAAATAAAATTAATTATACCGTTTTGCTACTGACACAGACAGAATAAATATTTTTGCAGTCTAACTGGCTTTTCTCTTTGGGAGGACCAATGACTAGCACAAAGCAATTTGCCAGATTTGACCCTGTGTATTATTGCAATATCGTCAAACCATAAGCAGTCACCAGATAGAATTGATCAATTTAATTTGCCATTTAAGACCGGTGGTTGTTTAATGAAGAGATAAAACCATTAATGCATATATAGCCTTCAGGAGTTGAAGAGACCATTTAAAACAGGTGACCATTCGATAAAGGTGGCCGTTAGAGCAGGCTTGACTACACATTAGGGCTGTACACCGGTTCTCGATATACCGTTTGTACCGGTACAAGGTTAACAATACAGGTGTTGATAACCGTTATGTAATAATAACGATGCAATTAAACGGTATGCAGAGCAGCATTTTCGAGCAAATAAGACACCTGCTACCCAGATGTTCCAGTGTTTGTGAAGAAAAATATCAGCGACTCTTAATACACATTACTTTGCAGTTATTCAATGAAGATTGTTCATTAAATTTGATAGTATCTTTTGATTATTTAGGTTTAAAATAAACTTTTATATATATGTACTAAATTACTAATTGACAAAATTTAACGATACGTATCATGATACGTATCATATCCGTTTTAGTGTATCGTGATACGTATCGTATTGTTTTAAAGATAAAGGTGTACAGCCCTACTACACATCCATGAGCAGTATGGAGTACATTAGTGATGACCAAACTTACCTCAACCCCAAATTCACCTCTGTCAACATAATCTCCCAAGAAAAGAAAATTAGCTGGCGTCAACTGAGGTCCCATTCTCCACAATGACTTCTCAAAACATACTAGGTCTCTGAAATTGCCGTGAATATCACCTGAAACAAGGTGTACAATTTCCATATTATTAACAATAACAAATGTACTCAATCAGTGACTACTCAATAGATCTTAAATAGCCTAAAATTTACTTGACGCACCTAAAATATACGTGGGGGATTTAACCCTGACCAGTCTTGGCTCATCTTTAAGAATTTCCTTGGCCTGCCGGCATATCGCTACTAAACATTTTGCAAGAGCATTGTGATCCACTTGTCCCCAGTCAAATGCAGTCTGCAAAGGAATAGCAAAAATATTAGGCAATCCTTAAAAATATTTCTGTTGCGGGTTACATGACACTTGAAAAAGCCATCAGGTAGGTAAGAATTATTATTATTATTTTATTTTTTTTACCTCAGAAGAATATTCTCAAAACAGATTTAAAACTAAATAAAATAAATAAATAAAAGTAAGGAAAAAATGTGTCGTATGCATTGATATGTTCTATACGGTTGCAACAGGAATATTTTTAAGAATGGCCTTACACTCCAAATCGCTTCTCAATGAAGTGTTAAAACAGTCTTTGTTATCTAATAGTTATAATTAATTTGCAATTCAAGGAATAAAGAATGTGTGTAGAATTACCTCTTTAAAGTACTAAATTTTACCTTTGTGATTTCACCCTTGACATTCTTTATTGCTCTTTCAAAATATCGCAGCCCAGTCAACATTTCATTAGGATGAGATCGCTGCAAAAAATATAGTAGCCATTTGCATCATATCTTAATAAGCAAGAAAAGTTCCATGAATTCATTGTTAGACTAACATACCTGATTAAAAGAATCTACAGACTGCATGCGTTGAAATCGAGACTTGTCCCCTTCCAAATGACTCTGTGCACTGTCACTAACAGCAGTGGTTCCTGTCAAAATAAGTGATGTAATAGTGACTGATCATGTACAATATCATCATAAATATTAATATGTTAAAGTGATACTCCTTGAATCTATCTAAAAATTGTCCCATTTCCTTTCTCCCAGAAAGTACTCACAATAGTTTGCAGTGACTGCCTAGTGTCATTACAGCAGCGTTTTCTTCTGAAAGGCGGCGCTACGATCCGGTGCGAAGCACCGGCCTTTCTCATTACCGATTTGCCGCTCCCCCAGAATCGGGGAGGGAAATGCTTCCGTGCGTCGTCTGCACACAAAGTAGTGCGATTACTACGCCTTAAATCTTTCTTCCAAGCAGCCACTCGCTGTAAAATTGGTTCAGACGATTTGTTTTGACTTAAACTCTAACGTCATGAAATTAAACAACTTTACCGTGGAATTCCACCAACTGCAGAAGGTACTATTTTCGTAAAAAGCACTGAACAAGCGTTGTAACGGCGTTGCGACGCCTTTCCAACGATCAATTTTTTACCGTATCCCTTGAGCTTTGCGCGAGTTCTCAGAAAGACCGGTGCGTAGCACCGGACAAGCGCCGTCTTTCGGCAGAAATTGATTACAGCAGGTTTTCATTAATATTTAGCCCACTAAATCATGGTAAATCCACATTTTTGGTCAAGAGTGACAGTTACAAGAATCATCCACTCAGAGCAATCTTCCTGTCACCAAGTGGGTCAGCACTGGTCAGTGGGAGCTGCAATAATTTTGTAACCATGGCAACCTGGTGAGTCACCAGAGTTCAGGCCACTTTAAATTTGACTAGTTCTATTGGTGGGGCACCTCTAGAAAATAGAGGGCTAATCACTCCTTAATAGAGATGACTTGATAGTATGCTTGGGGTAGAAATCTGTTGTCATATACAAGAGTGTAATGGCATTTACTCTTGGAATTTAGTTGAGGCCATATTTTCTACAATTTATTCCCAAGAATTAAAAAATTGTCTTCACAGTCAGTCATACACATTGGGATATAACAGCACCATACTGAAGGTCCATATTAAACTGACCTGCTAAGTCCCATATTGCCATCACATCTGAGAGTGTCCCAGTTCTTCTGACTTTGACCGCATGGGTGGCCAGTTCATATTTCTTGCCTTGGGTCGTTAATGACCCACCATGTTTGGCATTGTTGACATCAGCATCTGTCAGTTTAATTAAAGCAATGTATTAATTAAATTTAATACCCAAACAGACTGTATAAAACAGAAACTAGTTTTCATTTTCCAAACCTACTATACCTGGAGTTTTTATAGGCTCAGGACTCACAGATGAACTTGTCCCAGACCCAATTCGACATCGTTTGGTAGGAGGCTTCATACTATTTGCTACATCACTAACAAAACAATTATACATTTAAAGATCAGTTAGTGCCATCACCATACACAAGATGAATGATGTAAGTGTACTGTGTCCGAAATAACCATGTAAAATGTGTCTTAATCTAGAGTCAACAATGGCCACATACCTCTGTTTAATGCTTGTTGTGCACGAAACGGGAAGTCGGAGCAATACAGATGTTCCACGAAATTTTAACTGTCCCACTCCATTAAGAAACTCTATTAGGGGCAAGCTGTTCTTTTCACAGCCAAATACTCTGAAGAAGACAATGAAATGTTATTCATATAATGCAGATGAGCACTCTAGTCTATGTACTCGATATGATATCATAAGGCTACATTTTCACAGGCTTCATCTAAAATTGCAATATAAGCACACCTTGCACTAGTGATAGTATCCTCATCCAATGATTTTGTGTCAAGAGGGAGGTTCTTCAGTATACGGATGTCATTTACCATTCTCCTGTAAATATTTTTTAAGAATTATACTGATAATCATTTGATGCATGATGGTACAGTCAAACCTGTCTTAAGCAGTCACCAAAAGGCATTACAGATCAGACACTTTTAAACATTAATTCAAACACTCAAATTTATAAAACCTTTACCTAAATTCATCAGTACTGAGGTGACCATCACAATCTCGGTCATAATAGCGGAAGATGTAACGACATCTCAGTTCAGCTGGAGTACCACCATGAGGAGTAGCGGGTTCCATAGCACTGAGGCCTAACAAAACCTCTTTGAAGCTTAGCAGGTTTCTCTTGTGCAAGTCAAAAGCCCTGAAATGAGATTCGAATCAAGAATTATGGCACCACCAGACACACAACCCGCTGTTTTGTCAATAAATATATATACCCGTTATATAAGTTGTTTTAAATATTAAAAAAAAGCATGGTTGTATAAGACCATAATAAAAGTCTTATAGGGCGTGTAAGTTACGCCCAAAGTATCGTCAATTTGTAGTGCAATCCACGCTATTGCTGTACTTTTAGGAACCAACGCCGCCATATTAGAATTAGGCACTCGAGTGAATGGACGAGACAAACCTGATGGTCGGGTATTTTTTCAATGGAGTTAAGCATGTAGCTGTCATCATAAGTATTGAAAATAGCATTTTCGAGAGATATCTATCACTCACAGGCCAATATTTGTCCCAATTGGACATAAATGGATGGCTTGAGTACCGGCCGATTCCACGCCTAACTTCTCAGGTCCATTACTCAAATAATATGTGGTCTACAGCTCTCGTTTTGGGCTTAAAACTTACTTGAAAGAATGCACTTTCTCCGACAACCAAAACCATAAGTTTTCAAACTGTTATTGTTTAGTAATCCACACCAACTTAGCCCCCTCCATGCAATTTCAATGTGGCTATTCTGGACGTGGTTCCCAGAAGTAGTTTTTTTGTGCTCTGAAACGCACAAGAGCGAAATCAACTTCCACGCCCTATTGTGCTAATGATCCTACCTAAAAGTATCAATTAGGTTTTCTTCTTTTACACCCTTTGTGGTCATATACGAGGAAAAAACTTTCCAGTTCATCATAATAACAGGAAAACACACAGCAGAAAATTCTTTGTAAATCAGTTCTTGTTCTGGAAAAAAAAAAAAGTTACGAAGACAGGAAATAACTTTAAATGTATTAGGGCTCTTCCATTTAAAAAACAGTGGGTATGAACCAGAAATTTTTTGAAAAAGCGGGGGAAGGTGGGTTCTCCAAAAGTGAAAAAGAGGGGAGGGAGGGTGGTTGAGCAGTATTATTTTCTTAATATCTTAATGTAGGAAAAAGCGAGGGTGGAGGGGGGGGGGGGGGGTGTCTGTCACAAAACATATTGGGGTGGGGCATCTAAACATTTCTGGTCCTCCCTTTTTTAAATGGAACGACCTTTGTTGTTTCATGTGGAAAATGCTCAGTATTCTGCAAGGTCTTTTGTGACCATGACATTCATAGTGCATAATAACCATGTTTTCCAAGTCTTGCTGACTTAATGAGCAGTTCTTGAGGTGTGGATTGGGATGTCCAATTTGCTATATCGACAGCTTCCAGAGCATTTTCCTGCAGTGATGAGAGTGCCACGAAAGAGCCTGCAAAATCACATATTACAAATGTGTTACATTTATATGAATTAATAGAGTATAACAGTTATTTACTGCAGTGTTTATGTCAGTTAATTATCAAATAGAACCTTTTTCCATGGCATTTAAAAAGTCAATGGGTTCCTTTCCCATTAGGTTTCCTTCACTCAGCATATGAGCCATCTCTTCTGATGAGAACCATTTTCTCACTGGTGTCTGCAATGGTACACAGACACAGCGATAATAAAATGCATTGGTTCTTACATATGTACACTAATTTACACAAGCATGAACTCAAAATATTTTCAATACCTGTTCAGCCAGAATTATTCTGATAGGCTGAGCAAGAAAAGAGGCATGAGTGACACATCCATCACAAGGAATTTGGTTTTGTTGAATGCGTAGTATTCCCTGCAGAGTAACTCTGGTACCAGCCACCTATGAAATTGTTGAAATGTAAAGAAAGTTACAAAAAGATCACAATCAATATCAACCTCTGCAATGACAATACCATAATGGGCAGGGGTGGATCCAGGAATTTATGAAAGTGGGTTGCAATGATAACAAACCCCAAAAGCAAATTAATCGATCAGACGGGGAGTTAGGTCTGATCTAACGGGGAGTGGGCGCAAGGCTGAAATCCGCCTATGAATGACATTAGCCATTACTGAAATGAGTTATTGGACTATGAAGTAATCAAATCAGTGTTCTTACTATTTATTCTGCATGTTATTGTTTATTACTTTCCGGCAAAAACTTAAAAAAGTTACTGAACCTCTGAAGCAACACGTTGTGCTGCAACTTTGAGAGTTTCTGCTTCCTTCACTTGACCAAAGGGCAACCACCACCCCTTTTTCTCTTGATGGGTCAGTAAAAACTGGTCACTGTCCTCGCCTGGAATTAGCACACTGACAACAGAGGCTGTTTCCAACGCTTCTGATGGCCCAGAATCACTCATCGCGGATCTTGTCACATGAGTTCGTCTGCTCAGATAACTAGAACATCACTTCGAATGAAGTTGACAATACGGTTGCAGCTACGCTATATTGTAGAAGATGCCGACATTTGCATGCATTTACTCTAAAAGCCACAAACATTATTATACAAGATCAACATCTGAACTTGACCGCCTCTTCCACTCTTTTCGCCAACGCATCTGAGCTACAATACCCAAAGGTGGCGCATGAAGCGTCTACATCAGATGTGCCACCTGTCGAATAAAAGAAAACTGGCACTTGGATCAATTTATACTTATGAAATTTATCTCACGACATATATATACATATATATATGACTGAAATTCTGCATTCCCTAGCATAATGAGTTCAAGTATTTTAATATAATAATTATTGTGCTTACAATAATCTTGCAATTAGCAAGTGTCATTGGTCATCAAATTGAATGTAGTTGGCTGTACTGCATTCTCAGATTTAATAGGCATTGGTTTAAATAATTATGATAGTAGACATATTTTCATATATACAAAATCTCCTTGCTTGTCATTCTCATTGTATTATAATGCATGCACTTGAATTTATCAAATGAAAAGGGAGTAGTTATTGAAGTAAATAACAGCAAGGTGAAGAGAGAAAATGGTCCAACTCAGTCGTACAAGCAACTAATGCTGAAGCTGCTGTCGCAAGAGGTGAAAATCAAGATGAAGGTGTGAGTACACACAATGAGTAAGACCAGTTAGACCAGAAGTAAACCAGACGTTAATGAAGATAAAAGGGATGCAAGATTCGATCTGTTGAGTGCCTTGATTGCTCCCAAAGCTGAATTAGACACTTATTTTGGTGATCCCATGCATTATCACAGCTTCATGGCAGTCTTTGATGAAAATGTCGGGAACACCAGTCTACCAGCCCACAGTAAGCTCAGCAGATTGTCACAGTTCACTGGTGGAAATGCTACCCCATTTAACATGTTTAACCCCATGATTCCGTCAACTCCGATCGACTAATCCCGCAACTCCAAACAATTCCTTGCAATTCCTTCAAGTCCCTGATAATTCCCGTATCCCATTAAGTCCTAATAATTCCCATATGTCCCAATATGTCTATATTTTTCATATATCGCAATAAGTCCAGTTATTTTTCTTATGTCCCCTTTAATACTGACAATACCCATAATTACCAATAAATCCCTACCATCCCAGCAATTTTATATAATTCCTTACAACACAAGTACCATATATAACTCCTACAGGTTCCCATTTTATAATTCCCATAATTCCCAATAAATCCTATCAATTTCATTATGCCCTAGTTAATACTGATAATACCCATATTTCCTAATACAACCCCAAAATTCCTGTAATTTAATATTCTGTAAAACTTTCTTCCATAATTAGTTGGGGAAAGGTAATAATTTTTCCATTGTCAGTATTATATAAGGCTTCACCCATCCTATGGGTGAAGACATATTTGTCAGTCGATTCCCCCCGCAAAACTTTTTGAGAATTCACCTAGGGGTAAGTCACGGTATGATCGAGCAACCCCGGCCTCTTTCAAAATTTAAAGGTAACACATCCTGAAAAGTAGACCGAAATGTTGCTTTCATTTGCAAGCATGCCGACAGGCCATGCTTGACGACTCTCGTCGTCAGGCAATTTGTCAAACTACCTGAAATGGCCAAGAAATGACACAATAATTAATTATATATACTGTTGTTTAGTCAGTAACCGAAGTACTGCTACCCTGTATCATAAAATCAGACTGCAATTATAATATGCCGATGTTGGGCCAACATTAGGCAATGGTTGGCAGACAACACTGGGCCAATGCCATTATGCACATTGTCAAATGTCAAGGCCATATGTGAAATAGTGGTAATTGTCCTGAGGTTTTATATTTTATGCAACAATTTGTTGTTGCATAAATGCATGTTGAAAGCAATGATTTATACTTCTATGTCTCATCCAGTTCAGTAAGAAGTTTACATAAACTTTCAACATTTTATAAGTCAGAATTGGCTCATCACAATTGAAACATATTTGAGAATTAAATGTAGTCTTTGACCAGGCGAGTTTCTATATTTTCAAAAATGACCTTGGCTCAAAGGTCAAGGTCACATTCAATTCTAGATGTTTAAAAACATAGGCTGCCCAGCAGTAAAACCTCAGGGAATGCCCATGTATTACACGAGCATCATCAACATTGTTCGAAAAATTCCAGAACAAATGTAGTCAAACATTTTGTTCGTTATTCTTGTTCCATCCAAGGATATCACAATATGATAATTCTAAACTAATTCAAAATCACTAGGAAGCACACAGGACCAAGTCAGATGTATTTCTAACAGCTGTGTGCAATGCATTTTGAGTAACTTTGATTATTATATTAGATATCTATTTAACTATTGTTGTCACCATTCAGTACATAGTTTCCCTATTTAGTTAGCCAAGTTACCGAGGCAAGGCATGGCATGCTTTTCTGTTATATATTGCTTTAAAACTAGGGTCTTTTAAGTGCTTAGATTTGAATATTTTAACTGTCTTTTTGGGCAAATAATATCAATGCCAATACTACGTGATGTAACCATTGTTTATATTAGTATTGTAGTTCATTCTATTGTCGCTAATTGTTGATAGTTCACAGTTAATTTAATATTACATATCTGCTTTTACAATGCACACAATAGCTTGTTGATGTTGTTTGACCTCGATTAAAATGCATAACTTCAAGAGATTATTCTTGAGGGGCCAAGCATACATAGATTACCTTGGAGAGTTGGGCCATCTTACTGCACTTTTTCCTCCTTGACAACAGTCCTTTTAATGATGGTAGAATTGACTTTTCGGCAATGTCTTGAGTTCACTCAAAGTAACCTTTTTAACTTGTTTGACCACAAGGCAAGGGCCAGGACATTGAAGCCAGGTGCTTGTGTTGTTTCCCTTGCCGTCAAATCCTCTGCAGGCGTAGACCTTGTGAGATCTGTGCAAAGGTCTATGACCTTAATTATATTGTGAAGACTCCAGATAGGAGAAGGTCTAGACAATAATGCCACATCAACATGTTGAAACCTTATTGTTACAGACCAGTCAGTGTTGTAGCAATTTTTGAGGGTCAGACTGTTGACAAGGAATCTGTAGTTGAGGATGAGTTTCAAGATGATGAACCCACCATTAGGCATGAAATAATTCCATGTAAGTTGTCAAATACTGAAGAATCTTGATTTGAAAGTGTCTCCTTTGGAGCCTTGTCAACAATTGCAAATGAAAAAGTTGATATTGAAATATCAAGATTTGTTTCCTTATGTTTCAAAGAGCACTTTAATAACTGTGCATGATATTGATGTCAAACCAATCAAAAACATTATTCAGCCTCCAACTGGAGCTCAACATGTGTTTTATTGCCAAAGCCTAATGGTAGCACTAGATTTTGTGCAGATTATAGTCAAATGGATGCTTTTCCAACCTTTAGAATGGATGATTGAATTCAAAAAGTGGGTAAAGCAAAGTTTTTCACAAAGATTGATTTGTTAAAAGGGCACTGGTGTGTCCCATTAATTGATACAGGCAGAGTAATATCTGCCTTTGTCACACCATCTGGTCTGCACGAATATTATGTCCTTTCCTTTGGAATGGTCTAGCCACATTCCAGAGAATGATTCACTCAGTGATTAAGGACTTGCCAATTACAAATGCTTACATTGACGACTTGGTCATGAGAAGTGATTCAATGCAAGCTCATTTTGAGGCTGTGAAAAGATTGTTTCAATGGTTGTCTGAGGTCAACTTAACAATCAAGTTGAGTCAACCTAGCCAATAGTTTGGCCAAGCAAGTGGAAAGTGGCCCCAGTAGATGCAAAGATTCAGATTATATTTTCCTGTTCCCACAGGCAAGAAAGCTTTGAGGCAATGTTTGGGTATGGTAGGATACTACCGAAGGTTCTGCAAGACCTTCACTGTGCCATTTACAAAATCATACATGAAAAATGAGAAGTTTGTTTGGGATGAGCCCTGTCAAAAGGTATTTGACAAATTAAAGACCGTGTTGTGTCACTTCCCTGTGCTCAGGTCACAAGATTTCAGCAGACGTTTTCAAAGTTGTGGATGCTATTAATGATCCAGCTAGTGCTGTGCAGTAGAAGCAAGATTATGGGGATGATGTTGAACATCCTATTGCATACTTTTCGGAAAGTTTAATCAACATCAAAATAATTATTTAAATATTAAGAAGGAGCTTTGGGTTTTGATTTTGGCCCTGAAACATAACGTTTACATTTATGCAGGTCAGAAACCCCTCACTGAACATAATGATTACCACCCATCGGGGTTCTTGAGTTAGATGAAGAATAAGAACAGACACTGGTGCTTGATTTTGCAATATATATAATATGATGTTGAACTATATATCAGATTTAGGTAAAGATAATGTTATTGCTGATTACTTATCATGGTGTTAAACATTTGTGGTTGTAAAATTGGGTCAAAATTTTGACCTCGTAGGTATGACATGCTAGAGAATACAGTGAAACCCCTTCCCCAAAGGGGGATAGGGGTTCTCTCTGTGAGTAAGACTCACAGGACCTACACTGAGTTTTACATAGTCATTTCCCTTGTTTGCTCTTAATCAGACTGAACTAATGTAAACAAACAATTAGTCCACCCCTTGTTAGGGGGCAACCCCTGCTTGGAATACATAACCCTCCTCAATCTTACATTGTCAGTGTATCGAACTTTCAGCATGACTGATTGAGGGAGGCGGGTGGGAGACCTCTGGTAGTATAGGTCCTGTGAGAACCCGTATCCTCCTTCGGGGGAGGGGTTTCACTCTATTTCGTAAGACGTAACAGGACCTACACTTTGTAAAACACTGAGTTTTACATAGCCAGAATCCCAACATGGAGGTGGGAAGGACCCTAGAATCAACTAGAGAACCCCAGGCCCTAACCGACTGGAATCTGACGGCCCAAGACCACAGGCGTCAGCCGAAAAAAAAACATCAGGCTGTGGGTGGAGGTGAGCCAAGTAAAACCTGGTAAAGGTGCTGGAATTGGCCCACCACCCAGGCATAAGAATCTTGAGAAAGTGATGGCCAGCCTGATATGCCCAAGACGCAGTCATGCGGGTGGACTTCATGAGCATGCACTGGGGGTATGTTGGTGTCATGGGCCATTCGGATGCATTTGACAATCCACCGCAACTCCGACTGAGCAGAAGGAGGACAGTTACCCTGAATCTTCAGGAAGAGGTGGTGACCTTCCTGAACACCAACCGATGCCTGTGAGTACTGACGCACCCAGGCAACTGGGCAGAGCCTCTCATCTCGTTCCTGTGTCTCGGCAGACGGGACGAGAGAAGGCACAAAGAAAGGGGCCAGATCATGTCCCAGATCTGCAACTTTAGGCAAAAACCCCGCCACGGTGTGTAGCCAGACACCCTGCCTGTCGAGAGCCAGCAAGAATGCCATCTTGAGGCAAAGAGAACAGGATCTGGCTGAGAGGCCAGAGAAAGAAGGACCCAGGAAAGTCCTAGGCAGGGACCCAGGGATGGGGACTGGCGACAGCCAAACTCCGAAGTAGACACACCAGCTAAGGATGAACGGTACGAGGCAATGGTGGAAAGGGCAAAATGCCTGTAGTGAGGTGCACCAGTTAGAGCTGGAGCCAGTTGCGGGTGGAGGATAGAAGTTACTGGCCAAGCCGGTCCCAGATAGCCTTTTGTCAGTCCTGAGTAGCGGATGCTACTAGGACCCTCGCCAAATGAGGTGGCCTGTTGCAACACGTGTACGGCAAAGCCCTTTGAGGCCTCTAGCTGAGCTGGGAAGGCGCTGGATGCGACGCAAAGAGGACTCCAAGGAGCCACTCCAAAGCAGACAGGCAGGAGAGCTGGGCTTGGGCCATCATCTCCACATCAGTCATCCAAGAGTGGTTGATGGGAGGTTGCTGGTACTGGCCCATTCTCACTTGTGAGCAGAGAGACGGGTCGGCTTGAAACCCGAGCCTACATCAAAGCCGCGTTTAAACTCGAGCACCCAAGTAGATGGGGAATGGTGTAAAGCTGTTTGGGTGGCGGCGGTTGGTGTTGCGAGGCTGAAGGGTGAGCCAGAGAGTACCCCTCCACCGAAGCTAAATGTTTCTGGCACCCCAATTGCACCGACGGCGTCATCAAAGGCGACCATGGAGGCCGCTGAAGTGTCGAAGCAAAGTAGATGGAGAAGGCTGTGGCCCCAGACTGCCTAATGACTCGGAGCTGAACCGATGGCTGGACAGACGGAGAAGCCGTGGTGGTGACTGTGAGGCCTGTCTCCGTATGCTCGATACACAGGGAGAGCGGGAGTGCAGTAGATGGCAAGGGGGTGGGCCCTGTTGGCTGGAAGCCATGAACCGAGCCCCTGTATTGGCAAGAATGCTGGGGAGGTATTGACCTGGATTTGTTTTTCATCAAAAGACATTTCAGAAACCTAGGCTGCTGCAGAAGCATACCCTTGGCAAATTTGAGAGAATTCAACAATTGATACTGACCAAAGTGTGAAATCAGTAGAACTGTGCACTTATTTATGGTGTACCATAATTCTGTATTATTTATGAAACCTCCCAAAGACACAACTACACTATTTTAGACATATTATGACAAAGTTTTAATCATGTAGGTGCAGTAGTGTCACTGTTCTGCTTTGGAAAAGAAAATTATTCATTTTTTCCTAATTCTGTAAAACATAGCTTAGACATGTATGGAAATGCACAACTAGGCCATAAAGACAATTAGATACCAAATTATATCAATGTGCATGCGATAGTGTTGGTGTTATGCTGCGGAACAAAGTGTTTTGCCCGCCCATCAGCTCCGCCTGCCCGGCTGACAGACACCTTTTGACCAAAGTAATTACAATTCCTTCGGCAAAAGTATTTTGCGTGACTCAAAATTGTATGCGTTCCAGCCAAATTTTTAAGTAAAGAATGAGATAAGGACACTGAGGCGCCCAAATGAAAGTTTTAGTGATCAAGGCTGCAGGCTGTGGTTTCGTGTGAGTTGCGTAAAACAGCATCATGCTTAGGAAAATTATATAAAAGTATAGATGATGGTGAAAAATTAATAAACCCCACAAGTCCGGCAATTCCCAATAACTCCTTCTAAGTCCTGTAGTGTTCTGCACATTCCTATGTAATTCCCGCAAGTCTTACAAATCCCTGTGGTGTCCCACAACTCCCAATAAACCCCTGCTAATTCCCATAAGTCCCTTATGTCCTAAATAATTCTGTAAAGTCCTACGTAATTGCTGTAAATCCCATCAGTCCCTATGACGGCATGCAATTCCCAATTGTTGTAATAGTCCTAAATGTAGTCATGTTACGCTACGATATCATGAATGTTGTCATACGTGTCATCGCGCATGCGTCGTATTGTAGTTCGTACCATGCTGGACTAAACATATATCACTGCATTACCTTTGTCATTGACTTCATTAATATGGAAATACAACACCAATAAGCCCTGTAATGTTGTGCAATTCCTATACATCCTTAATAACTCCACTATCTCCCATGAAGTCCTTCAAGTCCTATCTAATTCCAGCATTTCCTATAACTCCTCCAAGTCCTGCAATTCCCAAATGGGAGTCCAATATGGGAATTATGGGGTTAAATGGGGCCTAACATTGCCATGTGGTGTCGTGGGTGGCCAGAAGGGCTACGATCAAGCCAGAGAAATTCTGCAAAGAAGATTTGGTAATGACCATCTTGTCTCAGAAATCATCATGCAGTCCATCAAATGTGGTAAACCTGTTCGCTCAGCTACAGAATTGCAGTGTCTAGCTGATGAACTTCTTAATTGCCATATTACTCTGCAGAATATGAATAGGTTAGACGAAATCAATACCCACAGCTGCATCGTGAAGATCATTGAGCGTCTACAACCTTACATCCAGAATCGATGGAAGAGGCATGCATTGGAGATGAAGCGGGAGAAAGGCAGATACCCTGATTTTTGTCAATTCATGAAATTCATTGTGAGGGAAGCGGATGAAGCCACAGATCCTGTCTATGGCCATGTTGGAGCACCCAAGTCTTTTCGTGATGGAAAAGCAGCTGCATCCTTTTCCACAAATACTTTGACCACCTACTCAGCGAAAGTGGACCTGCAAGGCATGTAGCGAAGACCACAACTTATTCAGCTGCCCAAATTTTAAAGGTATGAAACCTTCTGAAAGACTTAATTTTGTGAAGAACCATAGACTTTGTGAGAATTGTTTGTATGCAAACCACAAAACCTCAGAATGCAGGAAACCTTCTGTATGTAGTGTGGAAGGCTGCGGAGACAAAAGCATTCTAAATTTCTTCATATCAACGAAATTAGTGCTGCTCCTTCATCCAATGTACAAAGAAGCATTTGAGAAGTTCAAACTAACACGGTCAATGATGCCAGTGTTGATTACTATGTCCCGATTGTGCCTGTGGAAGTGAACGAGAAGTATAGGACCAATATTCTTCTAGATACGGCATCTACCAACACCTTTTGCACTCAGAGGCTCGTGGATTCACTTGACATTAAAGGCAAAGTGATGAGCTACACCTTGAGTACCCTAAATTCAAGAAATGAGAGTAGAAAGACTTTGTTAGTTGATTTGAATGTAAAATTGATGGTGCAAATTCATTGAAATTGTTTAATGTCTATGTTGTGAATGATATCCCTGCATCTTTGCCATATGGAAATGTCAAGCAATATTCTCATCTTCTTGGGTTACCGTTAGGTCATGTTGGTTCTCATGTTGACATATTGATTGGTCAAGATCATTCTGCCGCTTTGATACCTCTGCAGTCTGCAAGAGGTGGCGTTGATGAACCCTTTGCCGTAAAAACTCTTCTAGGATGGTCCTTGAACGGCCCTGCTACAACCTGTGATCCAGTGAACCAAAGCATCGTGAGTCATTTCATTTCTACAAGCGTCGAGCAGAAAGTTGAACAGTTATGGCAAATCGAGAATGACAATGTAGGTCAGTCTACTTGCCTTTCGCCACAAGATCGTTAAGTACTGCAATTGTGGGACAGTGAAATTACAGTTGATGATAAACATTATGCATTACCTGTACCCTTGGAGAAATGATGTAATTATGCCAAACAATTTGTGTGTTGCAATGTCTAGACTCGTCGTTAAAGAAAGATTTAACTGCTAGATATGATGCTGAAATTTCCAAATTGTTGTCTAAGGGTTATGCAGAAAAAAATTCCTGGTGATCCTTTTGTAAATTTGAGTAACGATGTATGGTAAGTTCAAGTTGTTTATGATTGTTCAGCAAAATATATGGGTGAATCACTAAATGATAAGGCCCTGCAAGGTCCTGACTTGAACAACAAATTGCAACATGTTCTATTGCGTTTTAGAAGACACCAGTTTGTAGTGATGGCCGACATTGAAGCCATGTACAATCAAGTACGTATTCCTCCCAAGGACAGAGATTCCTTGCGATTCCTGCAAAGGATTCAACACTACCGCATGACATCACATCTATTTGGGGGAATATGGTGTGCCAACGCTTCTACCTATGCACTTTGAAAGACCATCCAAGAATACGAAGTCAGCGAGCTTGTGAGTGATACAGTAAATCATGCATTTTACGTTGATGATTGTTTGCAATCTGTCTCTTCAAGAAACCAAGCTCGTAAAGTCATCCATGGTACCAGAGGCTCGGCAGGAGAGGCTTCAACTTGACCAAGTTCATCATCAATGATGAGATGCTGCTGATGGAAGTTCCTGAAGCTGATAGGGCAAGTGAAGTGAAAGATGTTCATGCTGACACTGCAAGCAAAGCATTGGGAATTAAAATCCATGGAATCCGAAGTCTGACTGTATGTACTTTGATTTGGATGTGATAAAATCAAATGTAGTCACTAGAAGATCCTTGTTAAGTTTGCTCTCGTCTACCTTTGATCAAGAGGAATGCTCAATCCTGTACTTGTACCCGGCAAAATTATGTTTCAAGATGCAACAAGACTCAAAATTGGTTGGGATGATCCAATTCATGGTGAACTGTCTGTAAAATGGTGTCATTGGGTCAAGTCCCTTAAAATTCCAAGATGTGTCAAGCCAAATGAATTTGATGATGCGCATATTGAAATCCAAAATTTCAGTGATGCCTGTGAAAAGGCTTATGGGATGTGCGGTTACCTGAGATGCATCAACAAAGATGGAAAAGTTCACACAGCCTTATTATACAGCAAGAACAGAGTCGCACCTTTAAAGACTACATCAATCCCAAGACTGGAACTTCAAGCTGCTCTTCTTGCTGCAAATGTGACTCCATGTTCTGTGAGGAGCAGCGTCTTGATTTGGCTGAATCAGTATTCTGGGTTGACAAATAGTACTCCATTATATCAACAATGAGCAGCGCAGACTACATGTTTACTTCGGCAACAGAGTTGGTGAAATTCGCAGGCTGACAGAGCCGCATCAATGGCATCATATTGCAGGGACGAAGAATCCAGCAGACATGGTCTCCAGAGGGATAAGTCCTGATAGTTTGGCATTGAGTGAATGGTTCCAGGGTCCTGAATTTCTCCGCAGCTACAAGAGTACTTGGGGTCCTGCAGTACCAATCTTGCATCTGATGATCTTGAAGTGAGATCAAGTGACATTCTTGTAAAAAAAGTTGTTTTGATGACAAATGTGCAACCTCACCCTTTGGATGTGCTAAAAGACAATTTTTCCAGCTGGAATAAGTTGAAACGTGCAGTGTGTTGGTGGTCCAGATTGATTCAGCAGCTGAGATCGAAGGTGAGACTCCTGCAGTACTGACAGTGGAAGAGATCAAGAAAGCAGAAGTGAAGATAATTCAGCATGTCCAGGCCCAGCATTATGGAGATGATGTCAAAAGGCTCAAACTTGGTATGTCTTTAAGTAAATCCAGTCCTCTTAAAGATCTGGCCCCTTTCTTGGACCCCAGTGATGTTCTTCGTGAGGGAGGATCCCAACATGCGAACATGCAGGAGAATAAGAAGCTTCCATTTGTCATTTCTCACAAACAGAGTTGCTAGACTAATCATTGAAGGGGTGTTGAATGGACACTGAGTTTAATGCGTGCCAAGTACTGGTTCACAAGAAATCTTCATGTGTTACCTGCAAGAAATTAATTGCTGATCCTTGTGTGCAACAGATGGCTGACCTTCCAGTTGAAAGACTTACCCCAGGCCAACCTCCATTAACTTACATTGGCATTGATTGCTTTGGTCCATTTCATGTGAAGTTGGCCCGATCCACTGTGAAGAGGTATGGAATTATACTTACCTGTATGACCTCCAGAGCTGTCCACATAGATAAGATAGACACCCTTGATACTGACTCATTCTTGAATGCACCGAGAAGATTTATTTCCAGAAGAGGCTGCCCTATCAAAGTGTATTGCGACAATGGGACAAACTTTGTAGGTGGGATTTCAGAACTCTCCAAGGGTTTGAAGGAGATGGATAAACACAAGCTGCAGAAGTTTGCTACAAGACAACACGTTGAATGGTCATTCAACCCGCCACATGCCTCTCATATGGGGGGTGTATGGGAGTCCTTGATAAGAATCATCAGGAGAGTCTTTGTTGCAATTGTCAAGGATAGTAGATTGACTGATTAAATTCTCCAAACCCTCTTTGCTGAAGCTGAATGCATCATTAACAGCCATCCCATCACTAAAGTCAGCGACAAGGTGGATGATATGTCAGCTCTCCGAATCATTTGCTATTGATGAAGCAAAGTCTTGATGTTCCTCCAGGTGTATTTAGATTGGGAGATATGTATAGAAAGCGCTGGATATACACCAAACACCTAGTCAATCAATTGGAGGAGATGGCAAAACAAATATATCCCTGAATTGATGAAGAGGCACAAATGGACAGACAGACAGAGGGAACATTCAAGTTGGAGATCTTGTCCTACTTGTTGAAGAAACTACCCCCAGAGGTCTCTGGCCACTCGCTATTGTCATTGAAATGATGCATGGCAGAGATAATCTTGTGAGATCAGTTAAGATCAAAACTTCAGCTACTCTATTAGTTAGGCCAATTACAAAGATTGTCTTGTTAGAAGGCACAGATTGATGTAAATAGTATTATTGCATTGTGATCATTTCCTTTGATATATATATATATATGTCATTATGTTGATTATCTAAATATTTTATTGTTCTATGACATTGTGTATAATTTTGATAATTCAATGATATATATTTTTTATGCTGTATTTATTACATATTCATTGAGTATTTATATTGCTTGATTTATATATTTTTCAAAATAAAATGTTCTTAGATCATGTTTGGGATCAAATCAGCTGATCCAAGGTGGGGAGTGTTGTGTTCATGCTACACAACTATGGGAAATCTCTGTATAAATTATCAAACAATGTTTAACATTAAACTGTAAGGTGTGAAGTGGAGGTGTTGTTTGGTTGTTGCGTTTCCTCCTTATTGTACATGTATGCATGTTAGCCTTTAAAAGGCATTTGATTGTCATAGAGAGAACATGTAACATTATAACTACAGATATATTTATCAAGGCATACTTGTTGTGTGTGGGAACTGCCCAATGTTTTGTAAGTACTTATTATTTATATACTTATACTTCAATTATATTTATATGCTTTATAATAATGATTCTATTGTACGTCACATTCCTATTCTAATACTATATGTAATATTATATCAAGTTGTAACTGTGTGTATTTCTGTTAATTACAGATTCATCTATGCTATGCTATGCCATGCATTGAGTTAGCAGTCATTCATCATTCCTAAACACGCAACAACACTCACTTATATATATAGATTATATATATTTTATTTTGAAATCTGAATCCGACATTGGCTGAAGGATAAAAATGCCCGTAAAACAAAAATAAAAAAAAGTATTACTAGAAGTCTGAACTCAGTTCCTAGGTTCCAGTTCCTAGATAGTTCCCAGTTGGTTCCTACATGTTTTGAACCTAGTTCCTAGATAGTTCCTAGATAGTTCCTACATAGTTCCTACATAGTTCTTAGTTCCTAGCTATAGTTCTTAGTTCCTACACAGTTCCTATCTACTTCCTGGACAGTTCCTAGACACTTCCCTAATTATAATTAGTCCCCTTGATACCACTCAAAAGTTAACGACATGGGCTAGTTATTGAATGAATTGTCATTTATTTGCTACTGTCATCTATATACCCAGTTCCTAGACATCTAAGTCATATTTTCCATTATAAAAGAATATTCTCTGACATACAAATGCCTAGGAACTGAATAGTTTTCTATGTAGTAACAACCAATGTTTGGTAGGAATCAATAGCTATGCAATGAAAAGACTATCTTCAATATGCTACTGCTTTATATACCTAGTTCCTAGATATTTATGACAAATTTTACATCATAACAGAACATTCTCTGACATACAAATGTCTAGGACAACAGCCATTGTAAAATTGGCTCAAGCCAGCTTGGAATTAAATGTGCAACTAGCAACTATTGCACAGGCTATTATGCACGATGAAGAACAGTCCAGAACAGCTGCAGAAAGAAGACAAGCAGTCATTAAGAGAAGGAAGAGATTTTGTGGAGGCCATGGCTATTGCGAAGACCTCAGATGGGCCAATACGAAGGCTTGCTGAATGAGTTATTGATGGAGGATGGAACCCACTACAAGAACTTTGTAAGAATGCAGCCAGCCATGTTCCAAGAGCTGCTTGACAAAGTTGGGCCTAGAATTAGCAAGCAAAACACCTTCTGGGGAAAGCTTTGGAGCCAGGACTCAGGATTGCCATCACCCTGAGGTATTTGGCAACTGACAACAGCTACAAGTCATTGATGTATGGCTTCAGAGTGGCCCACAACACCATCAGCAACATCATTCCTAAAGTGTGTGAAGCCATCATAGCCGAGTATGCAGAAGATGTCATCGCCTGTCCAACAACACCAGAAGAGTGGAGAGAAGTTGCACAGCTGTTTGAGGCAAGATGGAACTTTTCCCCACTGTAATGGTGCCATAGATGGGAGGCATGTGGCCATCAGGTGTCCTCCCAAAGGAGGTATAACTACAAGGGCTTCCATTCCATTGTACTCATGCCTCTTGTGGATGCAGACTACAAGTTCACCTATGTGGATTGTGGAGCAAATGGTTCTGGATCTGATGGAGGAGTTTTTGCTGCTGCAGCCCTGAGGGAAGCTCTAGAAGATGGGACCATTGGATTACCTCCACCTGAACCTATTGCTGGTAGTGACAGACCTGTACCACACTTCATCGTTGGGGATGATGCCTTCCCTTTGAGAACCTGGCTGATGAAACCACTGCCTCTGCGCAACATGACCAAACAGCAGAGGATCTAAAATTACAGACTCTCCAGAGCCAGAAGAATTGTGCAGAATGCCTTTGGTATCCTGGCATCAAGGTTGAGGTGTCTGCTAACCACTTTGTCCCAGAAAACCAAGAAGGTGGAATCTTTAGTTCTTGCATGCTGCTGCCTCCACAACGTCATGAGAATCCGACAACCCAGTACAACATGCTTGACCACGAAGATCCAGTCACCCATGAGGTCAATCCTGGGGCTTGGTGGGAAGCTGGAGAAATTCCTTAAATGCCACCACATAGGATCGGAGGGAACTATGTTACCGAGATTGCCAAATTACAACGACTGTACGTGGTGGAATATGTAAACTCAGAGAAAGGAAGTGTCCATGGCAAGACGATATGATTGGCGAAGCCTGCAAGATTTCACAAAACAACCCCGCCTGCAGGAGCTTCTTCAGTTGCCACGGGCCAGCATGCAGGTACCTACCAGTCTTCTGGACCTGGGCCTTCATTGGGTGTCTTCCCTGCTGTACCTTCTCCAGTGGTGCCTGGTTCTTCTTCCTTGAACCCTCCTTCAGTGGGATCCTTGCTGTCTGCCAGTGACAACATTCCTGCCAGTTCGACTCCCGTAGCTGTTCTTGTTCAAGTAGATGTTCCAGTTGAAAAAAACAAGAAAACTCCAAAAATAATTATGGCCTTTTTCAAGGCCACCAAATCCTCAGGAGTAGTCTGCTGGAACTGGCTGAACGTCGGCTGCTTGTTCTTCCTGACTTGCATCTTAAGCTGCAAGAAGAACGACATCAGCTGGGCTTCGATGTCATCATATGTGTCCGAGTCCAACTGAAGACACTCAACATATATGTAGTCAATCATCGAACGGATTCTCAGGGTCATCGGATCTGTAGGAGGAGGAGGAGGAGGAGGAGGAGGGGTAGGATGCTGTGCAATGACTTTCATGTGCTGGTCAATCCTTGCAGCTATCTGCTGAGAAGTCTGTACTATGTCAGCTAATTTGGAGCTTGTTGCAGAAGAATGATCACCAGTATTCTTCCTCTTCTTGAAGGGACCACCCTTGGTGGTCGCTGGGAAGACTGGACTTTGCTCGACGTCAACTTCTTCAACTTCTTCCAGTTCTTCAGGCCCAGAAAGGCCCTGCTCGATGAACTTCCCAGCACTAGTTTTGATAGACTCAAGCCAGGTCTTCAACTGTAGCCCAGTACAGGGGACACTGAGGGTCTGTGCCTTGTCCTCGATGAGCCTCATCTTCCTCTGATGGTCTTTGTAGTCACGTCTGGTCCTGTTATAGAATATGTCATTCTCCTGGTACCAGTCAGCGATGTGTTGCTCATCATTGAGAGGTAGAAAAATCTTCTGTCTTTCTTCTCAGCTTCTTCTGAGATGCAGCAGGGGCAGTGGCGGAGGAGGTCTGGGTGGCAGGAAATTCACTGGCATCACTATCATCATCTTCTTCTTGGCTTTCTTCTCCTTCTCTACATCAAAGTCTGGATCTCTGTCGCTGTCAACCATGTCAACATCAGACGATTTGGCAGAAGACTTGGCAGAAGACCTGGCAGGAGACCTGGTAGGAGACTTGGTAGGAGCGTAATAAGTACAACTGGCTAGACTAGAAGGAGCTGCAGGAGCACTGGATTCTTCAGACTCAAATAATTCTTCCCCAGAGGCAAGTGAAGAAGGCTCTTCTTCTGTGACTTTTTTCTTTGCAAGATTGCATCTCTTCTTGGGTCCCATGGTGAAAAGGTAAAGTTGAAACAAAGGCAGAGGTGTGAATGAAGTTTGCGTCACTGCGAATTGTTATATACTGCTGGCCGAGGTCACGTGACGAGCCATACGGCCCTGCAACCATCGTTAACGTAGCAGCCGGTGACTTACTCGTGGCACACGTAGCGTACGTAGGTATTGATTTTTCTATACGTAGAAACCGGTGACTTATCCGTGGTACACATGAGTGCACACGTAGAAGCCGACGGTTAAATCGTCGCACACGTAACTCATCTGCCGGGTTCTCGACACCCACGTGTGCGACGGTTAACCCGTCGGCTTCTATGAGTGTCTCACGTGTGACTTGGCGTATGCCACGAGTGCCTTAATGGCAACGACAGCTTCACTACGGTTGCTAACTATAAACAATCACCCGCGAGTTTTCTACAGAAGTTTTGAACATGAGCAAAACATCCGTCGATTTTGACGGTTGTTCTCGGTTCGGGGATGGCTGTGAGGTATCGAGTAAGCGTGTTCACCGTCTTCTCCGACAACCTCCCAATACCACGGTTGCAGTACGGATGCCCAATTTTGCGCAATATTACATCATTCTACGAGAGCAATACCTCTTCTCTGGGAAAACCGGCTATGTGAGAACCCCCCTTAAATTTATACAGAATCTAATCCAATAATGCATGCTTGAACAATGTCACAGCCATAGTAGTATTACATTTACAAATGAGAGTGTTCGTTACAAAATGACATTGGTTCCCATCATACAAGGTCCATGTTTCCCACATTTGATGTATTAAATCAGGACAAATTACTCGTATGAACATAATCTTAAAATGTGTACTAGGCCAAGGGGGGGGGGGGTTGCAACCCCCAACCCCCCACCCCCCCCCCCCCTAAATTTGTCACTGTATAGGCCTATCTAGACAGTATACTAGTACTTAGAGCATATATTGAAAACACATAGCTCCAATGCAATGGGACCCTGATTTTGCGGGTCTCTCCAGCAGTAAATGTCAAAACCTCTGACCAGCAAACATTAGCCTAAAACCTATTGCCCATTTGTGGGTAACAAAATTAAACAATAGTGACCCACCCATGGGGTAAATGTGTCCTCTCATCATTAATTTAGGCATACGTCTATAACTCTATATATAGATAAATTTTATTTGACCATACGGAGTCAGTTTTGACCCATTCGTCATAAACAAGGTACATAGAATGCACACTCCATTGTTAATACAGACATAAAAATTACATATATTGAATATACTAACTAAATACTACTTCCAGAACTAAGGATCCAAATATTATATATCTCATTTTCTATACTATAGCATCACAGTGAACACATCTCATAATACTGAACATCATAATACTAAAAAATAAAATAATATATAAAATAAATCACAGTCTCATAGTAGCTGTTATATATTGGCACCAGGTTTACTGCGCCATCCAAAATTTTTAACATTTTGCCAAATTACATGAGGGTTATATAGGCCTCATTGTCCAAGAATCTTTCAAAATGTCAGTTTATCAAATCACATGGATTAGCACCGAATAATAAATGTCCGCATTGACATAGTTTCCATATAATAGGTAACTAAGATAAACTGTCTAGCGCATAATACAAAGAATAAACAAAATAACATAAAAAAACATAGAATAAACAAAAGAATAGTGACAGTTGCAAAAACATTTACATTAATTTTTTCTAATAATAAGAATAGTCCATTGCTTCGTCGTTGAGGGGGGGGGGGGGGACTTGCCAGCAACGTTGCACTGACCCTGCTGTGATAGTCCAATGCTGAATATCTTCAATATTCCGGGGGAGGGAATAGCAGGCAGCATTGCGCTGGCCCTGCCTTTAATTGTCCAGGTAGGCAACAGGTAGGTTCGAGTTGACGCTGTGATCTTACTATAACACATAATATTCTGACACAATGCCCAAATTTTGTCTAAAGTACCAACTTTAATGCTTTGTAGCTGATTCAAATCATCAATTGTGTTTTGTCATATAGTGTAAATAATTTTAGATTTAGTTTGTGTATGGGTCTGGTCATATGCGTTACTTCCATAATTATTTATTACTCTAATTTTTTATTACTTTACAGTTTGATTAGGTTTCTCTTGTTATATATATATATATTTCTTTGACAACGTAATATCAGTACAGATGTATTTGTGTGTCAAAAAAAAAAAAAGCAATGTTCATAAGAAAAATAAAATATATTAAAGGCTTAAATAAAACAATTATGTAGGCTATGTACAGCATTTACATCTATAGGCGAACCATGATGTCTTAGTCGCTGATGCTGCCCAAGCTCCAGGTCTAATGATATAAAGCAAATGCTATAGTGAATTTATACAAATGCAATGAAACTATGAGAAAAACCATATAAATAACTATGTACAGCACCAGATATTGAATTAAATAATTACCCCTATATAAAGGGCCAGTGACCAGCATATTGAGACTGTATATGAGACAAGAACATTAACAGGTCTATCGCCGGTGTAATGACTCTAAGCTAACATAACAATGCTCATCCTAATGATCAATGCAACCACAACAAAAACACAAGCACGTGCAACTTTGTGCAAATTGTGGATTGACCGCTTTCCATTTTCCCGCCAAATTAATATTCGTTCTGGGTAGTGTTATGATGTGGAAGTAAACAGGATTTGCTTTGTACTCCCATACATGCGGTCACTTAGAGGGGACGGAAGCAGTTCCTTGAGAATTTTGATCAAACCATAACAAAGAAAATGGAAAGGGTGCTGAAACTGGGATTGTGAATATCTAATCAGGAAAATTAGGTCACGTGACCAAAATTGGCCAATCGCGTAGGGAATTTGGCTTGCGTGCAGAAGATGCGCCATGGACTCTTTATTGACATCGAAAATGCCGTCGGATAATTCTTCATATCCAACACAGCCTGAAAAACCACATCATTACACGTAAGTCATCTTTTAATTATGATTTTCGTAAACTATAAACTCTATAGATTGTGTTGTATACACTGTCAGTGAGGTTAAAGTCGTCGTTTTCGTGTTTTCAGCTACTTGAAGGAGTTCAGGACCCAACAATGTCCACTATTTCTACAACACAAGTGTACACAACATAGACCATTTACTTGTTTTCATTGGCATTTCCTTAATCAACGTCGGAGACGGCCTATTAGAAAACGAGATGGGACATTTAATTACAATCCAGATGTTTATTGTACAAAATACGACGAGACAACAGGAATCTGTGAAGAAGGCGATGAGTAAGTAGCGTACTTCTGAACTTATTCAAATTTTGGTGGGAAATTTGTTCCAACTATGGATTGTTATTTGGGAGTCAGTTTTTGCTGTCAAAAATAGGGTGCAGCAATGTCCTGCAACACGTTGGTGAATAAAAGAAGCAACTGACACCATGTTTGAGGGCGTTTTCAGGGCGCAAAAACAGCTGTCATTCGTGAAACTATTTTGACATGTTGTAAACAAATATGGCGTCTGGTCGCAGCAATGGCTGGCTGCTGGGTTGATCATGTTGTGTTTGTTGCCCGTTCTGCTGTGCCAGGGGCTTCATTTATGACTTCTAACCTCTATTACGAAACCAAGTTCTTGCGGTCGAGATAAGTCGGGGGTGTGATGGTAAATGTGGCTTCATTAACAGGGTGAAAGTCAATGGGGCGTTGTAGAGTGTTTTGGTTTGCTCAATGCTGAAGCCACATTGCTGTCTAGCTTCACGCTTGGTGGGTATTCCTGAATAGCTCTGCCCTAGATTCTCCAACCACATTGGTATTGGAACTCGTTTGCCTCATTATAACTTCCGTTCTGCTTACTGATATTCTGTCAAACCTAGTCCTAATTTCCCATAATAACATCTTTTAAGTTTTTCTTGTATTGCATGTAAAGTTATATCATTGTAAACAAATATCAGCTGTCAAACTTCACACTGCACTTCTACCCCTTGTGTATGTCTAATGTAATTAAATAGTTCTGACCCCCTTCCCATTCTTCCTCTTCATATGTTCAGCAGTAACTGACTGACTGCACTAATGGATAAAAAAAATTAATTAATAAGAAGGTAGGTAATCAATCATATCAAAGTGACAAACTGCTAATTAAGCATTTTATTTTATGAAGTTGATAAGAAGCTGAGCAAACCACAACACAAATGTTATTTTCGTGCTGACAATAAATAAAGGGAATTTGATACCTAATGTACTATGTAAGTCATGGGAATGTTAAGGAAAAAGATCATAAATTATATATATGGTAGAAGGAAAATGTTTATGTCCTCATATTTTAGAATATTTTCTGGCAATTTTAGTGTGTTCACTATGTTGTATCTTTGAACAGATTATGCTATCTCTCTTGAAAGGATGTCACAGTATAGGGATTGTGTCCAGATATACAGCTGTTATTTATGAACAAAGTAATCAGTTGCACAATGTTGTGAACGTGAAAAAAGTAATCTCTGGAGATGGGAAAAGGATGACATGGACTGAAAATGTCAACTTTCTTGAATGGGGTCAAGTGAAATAGTTATCAGTCATATGATAACTTTTTAATAAAAATATTTTGTTGTATGTGTTGTGATACAGCAGTTTTAGAGAGAGTACAGAAAGTTGAGGACTGAAAGAGACAGATCAGGAAGATTGTAAAGATATGTCTTTGCTACTTAGGTTATGTAGTGTTGCTGATATTGTTGTCAGACTGTCAATGGATACAGACTACTGTAACAGCTGTCACCTGTTTAACATGCAAGAATCTGTTTATATTGTATATTAAAGAAAATTACATGGGAAATCCCAGGAAGGGTCAATGTTATGTCATTATTGACTAGTTGATATCAGATTTAGAATGACATAGATCACAAGTGTGAGTTTTAGATAAATTATGTGATTTTTTTTCCTTCAGTGGCAATCACAAAACAATTTGCTGGGCCACTTAAATCACATCACCTTGACAGGACTTTGTACAATTTGTGTCTGTTTATCATCCTTAGTCCCTTCCATCAGCAGCTCAGCTGATCATAAATGTGCACCAACTGTGTTACATTTCACCTTATTTCCTATTAGGTGGCTTTAATAGATAGTTTTAAACCCTTTTAAAGTGATTGATACTGAGTAAGGAATGACATAATTTGAAATTATTGGTATACGGGTGTTCATGTATTGCCTGATGTTTCTCTGTACTCTGCTACTAAACTCAAGTTTTTGACTGTTGCAGATGTCCCTACCTTCACAGGACTGCGGGAGATACAGAACGAAGATATCACCTGCGATATTACAAGACAGGAACCTGTGTGCATGAGACTGATTCGAAGGGTCACTGTGTCAAAAATGGCCCTCACTGTGCTTTTGCTCATGGCATACACGATCTTCGACAACCTGTTTATGATATTAGAGAGATTACTGGGACTGATGTCTCAGAGAAAGGCCCCTTGGAGTCGACAGCCACCACCCAACTGGAGAAAGATCGCATGGTCAATGAGGATCCTAAGTGGAATGGTAAGTTTTAGATTCTTTAATGATGGTTTGATGCACAGCAGTGTACCCGGTTCAAATGAAGTAGTCTGACATGGTCTGTTAATTAACAAATACAGAGATATAGTTTGGATCCAATCAGCTGATTTAATATTGTGTAAAGTGCAGTCAGGGTCATGGCCTAATTAAAAGAGAAAGAAATCCTTTGGCAAACTTATTAATTTCAATTTCTACCACCACAAGAAGGAAGGCTCCTTAATAAATGTCATTCATTGTGACTACTTGTTTAGTTAAAAAAAAAGACAGTTGTTTTGATTAATGAATACAAATATATCAGCATTATGTTATGAGCATTAGAACAGAACTCAACTGTCTTTGAGTAGAGCACTGCCGACTTGAGTCTTCTCAGACAAACATTATGGGTCAAAGGTCAGGAAGTAAGGGGTTATGGGGTCATGAAACTGGGACCTCAATTGGGGTTCATCTGTCCCTGGCATTGACTAAGAAGGGATTGTAATGATTATACACACACATGCTAAACAAAGTCATGTCTCAGGCAGTTTAGGTGTAGTTACAATGGTTTATCATGGACGTATTATACGTCCATGGTTGCATCATAGATTGAGTGGTCCTCTATGGTTGCATCCAGTAATTTAATACATAATACATGAGAACATAACTGCCTGAAACTGGTATTGTCACTTGCTGATCTGTCAGATTTATTATTTTTTGGTTTTTTATCTTATGTTTCTCGCAGTGGTGCAAATAAATCGAAGAGAATTAATAAAAAGGCTCTGAGCTAGATTTAACCTTAAATGTTTATATAGCAGTATAGTATGCATCTGATATGTATGAGTGTCTTCCCCTGTGGTGAACTTTTCGCTACTGTATACCTTCGGGATATATGTATGTGGAAAAAAAAAAGGATGAAAGATGAGTAGAAAAAGGTAATGGCCAGATTAGCACAGCTGAGTGCTGACAGTTGTGTAGACTAATCTAGGTTGCTGTATATATATATATATATATATATATATATATATATATATATATATATATATATATATATATATATATATATATATATATATATATATATATATGTATATGTGTGTGTGGTGTCTGGTGCTCATGAAGTGTTGCCAGGCTTATTTATGCCTGCAAATTCCACTGTTTAGCTGCAGAACAATTTATGGTGTGCTGTTACTGTTAGCGAAAAGGAAACTTATTCCAGTGATGTTGTGCTCTACCACCTTGTCCACTTAGAAGGTGTAATCAATAAATGTTGAGTTTTGATTTTGATCATGACCCGCTCAACCAAGTACCAGACATCAGATCCTCTTATCATGCATTAGCCATAACTGTAAGAATTTTTCATTTGATAAAACTCTTCAGGTTACATGATCCTATTCTGTTGCACTTTGTTTATTACAACATGATTTTTCAATTATGAAAATTCAATTATAATCATTATGATGCCTGACACTGGATTTAATCAGTGATGATTGATGTATGACATCTTGTCTTAATGCATGGATTGATTCCTTTTTTCAGATACAAATTATGTATTAGCTAATTACAAAACGGAGCAATGCAAACGACCGCCTAGGTTATGTCGACAAGGCTATGCATGCCCGTCTTATCACAATAATCGGGACCGTAGGAGAAGCCCAAAGAAGTACAAGTATAGGTAACCTATTTTTTTATTATATTTTGCACCAAATTTACAAATTTTTTATCAGAATTTTGCATGTTGTGTGCAATATTCTCAGCTTCGCCATGTTAACTATTTTAATCAATGAATTTTTACCAGATTAGAAACTCAAGTTTGCTTTTAGGTTAATTAATTATGCCTACTTATCTAATTTTCAGGTCAACACCTTGCCCAAATGTTAAACATGGGGATGACTGGGGAGATCCAGCACAGTGCGAAAATGGTGATGGATGTTCCTATTGTCACACTCGTACAGAACAGCAATTTCATCCTGAGGTAAGTTCCAACACATTGTTATGCTTTTTTTATTAAATGTAGTGACTTCATTGATATAAAATTAAAAAAATTTACATCTGTGACTTGACCATCATTGTGATGTACATGTATGGCGAATATGGACAATGGACACTAGGAAATTAGAGTTTATGTGTTTATATATTTATTCGTAAATCTTTGCTGCTCATATTAAGGGCTATCTCTCCATTATCGTCATTATTTATTGGTAAAAGGTGCACTTTCCTATATATATTACTATATTAGGGCTGGATCGATAAACCGGTAATATACGCTTTTACAATATTTGGCATACGATACTGATACAATTAGTTGATATACAATTTTCCGATATGAGCGCTGCTGCCACATTGAGCACTTTAACCTCATGCTACATCAACAGTTAATGCAAGATAACAATTAGAGAATTGCAATTTTGCTGTTTTTTGGTCCTTTATGTAAGCTTATAGCAATTGAAGATGCCTAAGAAGGTTGTGATTGACGCAGCTCAGCATCAAAAGGTGTCAAGTTGATCCATCCTAATTGCAATTCACAACATTTGGCAAATGTCAATATACCTGCTCAATTCGCTCAAACAGGTATTGTTTTCATTCATTATGAGTTTAGCGTGAAAGAAAATACAACCCCTGTGATCAGAGATGGCATTGTTTAGGGTAGAAGTTTATTTCACGTGTATTTTATTTTAAAAGTTCAAATAAGATCTTATATGAGATATTACTGAAAATAATGATTTTAATCTATAGATATAGATTATAAGATGCCAACAAAAGTATAAATTTTCTAAATCAATGATTAAAAGAACTTGCACTGATATTCTATCAAGTTGGTCATTCACCCTCAATAATCAGCAGTTGATAAATTTTTATTTTTGAGGGGAAGTAGAAGGCATATCCTCATGTTTATTATATAAATATAATCAAATAAATATCAAATATCATATAAAAGTATCGTTTGGCATATCGTATCGTAAAACAGCATACTCAATATCCAGCCCTACTATATAAATGAAATACTGTTAGCAACAGTGCTGATGTGTGACAAGTGGTGCCATCTTTATTTCTTGTGTATCATGACTGCATGTCATGCACTCTAGTGGAAACCTCTGAGTACACTCACTTGCTTGGTCAAGGTTGCAGGTCCCTATTTGAATAGGGAATGATCCCAAATTATTCCCAGTTTCCCTCCATCTGGATGTACAAGAATTCTGCAGTATAATTTTTCCCCCCTTCTTAAAATTTTTTCTCACTTGTTAGAAGAGACAAAGTAAATTTAGTTTTTTCTGCATTGCCTGCATTATAAATAACTATTAAAGAAACAACTGATTTTTGTATATATATCCAATCAATTTGGGCCTTGTAAAAAAATATGGGACATAGACCTTCAGCACCCCTGGTGGATGTGTTGGAATTAAGAAACTTCTATCTCAATTATGACTATATTGCAATATTAAGTCTTGCTTCTGTCAACATGTATGGTCAACTACAGGAAATAATTTTGTGCTGACTTTCTTTTTTTTCAATCTTTGCAGATTTACAAGTCTACGAAATGTAATGACATGGTTCAAACTAGTTACTGTCCTCGAGGTCCTTTCTGCGCATTTGCGCACGTAGAACGTGAGTATCAAGTTCTCATACTGAGTGTCAGAAAGGCAATCATTTTCCATGAAACAAAATTTCTGAGACAGATATTTGACTATGTAAGTATGTGTTCATTTTACAGAAGAAATTACCACTCAGAGAGAGGTAGGGTCTCTACCTGAAAACTCTTTAGCTGCTTTTGTGTCTAATGCGCTCCCAGAAGATGAGAAAAATTTGAAGGAAAATGGAGATCACAAGAAAGATATGACTAATGTAAGTAGAATGGCTAATTGTAGTAGGATATCAAATTTTTATTTGAACTTGAGCATATGCACATTTTTTGTGGATTTAAATTTTGAAGTAAAATTTCACTGTTAGTGCCATTCTTCATTGTCTTTTATTATTGCAGGGAAATATAACACCTACGTTAATGTCGCCAAGGAATGGCAGAAATAATGACTTTAGCTTGCCAGAACCAATTGGAAAAGGCCGTTCTAATAGTATGTCAAGTTCTCAAGGGGGATCAATGTCAGGGTCCATGCCTAACTCTGACCACTTCCCAGGGCAGTACAGGATTGCCCCAGGGTCCGAACGTGAAGATCATCACGTAAGTGAAGTCAAATCGAATGTAAATTTCAAGATTATTGCCAGCTTTTTGACTAAATCTATTGGTGCTGATATCCATAACATTGCATCTTTTAATATTTCAGGGGAAACTGGAACAGAGATTAGCTGCTATTGATAATGACCCGAGTCTAGATCTGACTGAAAAAATGAAGAGAAAGCAGAATCTGTTGCTAATGTATGGAATTAACATCGGAAGTCCGGGATCGGCAAATATGATCCTTGGTCTCAGTCCTGCTACATCTGCCATGTCACCACTTGCAAGGTCCTTTTATCCCCCTGGAGATACAGTGGAATCAGTAGTTGGTAAGAGTTTATTTCTGGACAGTTGAATGAGTAGAAAATTTACAATGGTGTAAATCATTCATCACATTTTCCAGTCTGTATAAGTGAAATAACTGGATGAATTTACTTTTGAAGTAGTAAGGTTTTCAAGCCATTTTAATCTTTATGCTTTCAGGAAATGCATTAGATGAAGATTTGAATTTAGGTGAGTTGTCGTCATCATTAGACCGGGAATATGCTATGGACAGTGACGTTAGTGAAACAAATGCTTACAATTCTGGATTTAGTTCAAATAGTAAGTCATCCTGTCAAGTAAAATAAAATTGTTATATTTACCAGTTATGTCAGATTAAAATGATTATTTCAACCATGATATTTAGCAATTGTTTGCTGCAATTTTGTTTTTATTGTTTCATTTCAAGGTTACTTTGGCCCAACATCTTTACCAGTCACAATACCTTCTAGAGTCAGTAATTCATCTTTGGTACCTAGCATGTCACAATCACCCATTTCATCGCCATTAGGATCGTTAACAAATTCTTATCTTGCTCAATCCCTCAATGATCAAGCCAAGCAGGAGCAACAGTTACAAGGGGTAAGATTGTCAATGACTATGGCTTGGTGTTCGATTTTTGATTATATATGTTCATGTATTTATTTGTATAAATGTGAAATTAATTTGTTTTCAGGCAGCAGCAGCTTTTCTTAGTCAACCAAATCCTGGCAAGTATTCTGCACCAGGTTTTTCAGATTTTATTGGCTCCATGTCACCAAGAAACAGTATATCTCAGTCACCCCTAGTAACTGCGGCCTTTAGCAATGGCATGGCCAATGGGGGTGGCAGCTTCAATGAAGTGCAGCGCCTTAGAGAAGAACTTGCACAGAACAAAGCGAAAATGTCGCAGTGGGAAGAGAGAATTGGCCAAGCACGAGCGGTAAGTTTGGATGTTGTATTTGTTATGCAGCATGTGTTGCCATCACCAGAGATTGCATAAAATTAGTCCTTTGATATAATGTTATGAATGCATTAAATTAGATCTGTGAGTACATGGAGAATCTTTGATAGAAGATACCTAATATGAAATGTTCTCTATATATATATATCAGTACTATGCTACTACAAAGCACAGGAATTTCTATATTTTCCTAACAATTTCAGGCTTGCGAGGCTTGGCGAAAAGAAGCAGAGGAGTCTGCAAAGAAGCATGGTGAAGATACCAAAAATTTTGTTAGTCAAAGAGATAAGGTAGGTCACAATCTTGGGATTTAAAATTGCAGGTATTTTCTTGTAAGTTAGTACTAAATTTGTTAATTGGAAATTTTCCTCCTTTTTTTGTTTCAGGCTTTAGAAAAGGTTGGAAAGTTGAAGCTAGAAATTGAACATTTAAGAGGTGGTCCATTTATTCATTGTCTTCAAAGAGTTAGCGATTTAGAAACTTTGCCCTTGCCTTTGCTGAGGCAAATGCAGACGCAACTTAGAATGGACTTGGAAACATTAGATAAGGTAAGGTTCATTTAATCTTTGTGGTAGTAATAGGTCCGTAGATTGCAATGTGTGGTGCAATTATATCCTGTGTAATTAGTCTTGTATCAGACTTATTTTATTCATGCTGTTAGAGTTGCAAGTTGTGGTGCAATATTTTTCTAATTTGTCTCCCACCTTTATGGTTTGCATTAACTTAAAAGATGAATAATAAATTCAAGAATTATGAATAAATAGTCTGTACCACAACTGTCCCAAGAAAATACTAACTGATTTAAAATTAGATATCATGTCCTGCCACTGATTATAATTGTTAAATTAATAATATCATGTCATAAAAAATACAGAAATTAAAAACGCGTAATTTAATATATAACTATATATTTAATTTAAAATACAGAAATTAAAAACGCGTTATTTACCAGATTAAGATTATGTCATAAAAACTATAATAAATTAAACTGAAGCTTGGTGTGCATAGGACAACAGATTGGTTTTCGTGTAACTTGTACCACATGACTTCTTTTTATTTATGTTATTTCAACCCATTAGTAAATCATAGATAACTTTTTGTTTTTCAGGCAATTGCCCAAAGCAGACCAATAAAATGTGTAGTGTGCGGGGAGCAAAACAAGGCGATTGTATCATCAGCATGTAGCCATTGTGTCATATGTGAAGGATGTGCTAGCAAGGGACAACCCTGTCCAGTTTGTCAAGGGCCTATGTCACAACTAACCAATTTCCTGTTACCCATGTAGGACAGGTTCAGCTTAGCCCTTATATAAAATGACTCCGTTTTCAAATTTTAGCTCTTATTTTTTAATTAGAATATATATCATAAGATAGCTGGAGGAGATAATGTTGGTCTCTGCAAGGATCAGTGTGACGTCTAAACTAACATAACTTGAGTCTTTGTCATGTTTCGAAAACCTCTACAGTTTGAACTTCGATGAGAGTTCATGGCTTGATTGGTTGGGAAGACCTCATTATGGAGCTTACGTCATCAGCTTTGTTGGAAATCTGGTACAGTGGAAGCAAACCGTGCTCGGCTATTTTAATGTCAGATTTGTACGTGTTAACTTGGGTAAAGTGCTTTGCAGTGAGAACTGTAATATCGCTTAAGAAAATTTTTTGTAAAAAGGTGTCTAGTTGGTAAGTTTTATATGAATTTTTAAGACGGCAATCTCTTGAATAAAATAAAATCCCAGGGTTGTTTTACAGAACTGATGTGTGGAATTGTGTCTGACAAGTTTAACAGGTGCTGAAAATTCTTTTTGAGAAAGTATTTGGTTCTTTTGACAACTTCTCATTGTAGTTAAAGAAACAGATTGCCATGTTTTTTTAAATTTGGTCTCAGGGTTATCAGAAAAATAAGGCTGCATTTTGCTGATGACATTTTGATGATTTCCAACCGAAAGGTGTTAAAGCTTCATGTGTGACTCTTTAATGACAAAGTGCATTTGTGTGTTTAATTGAACATCTTTATGATGGGTAAACTAAAGTGGAATTCAAGTTTAGATGCTGGATGACTCTCATTTGACAAAGTTGGCGAATTAAATTAAGCGAAGGTCAGGCACTTGTTCAATGGAAGATTGGCAAGATGTACATTGTTGTAAATGACATTCTTATATATAACTAGTGTTTGCATTTAACATTAGAGTAATCAAATTAAGAAAATGTGGAAATGGTGTATGCCTATGGTGGCCTCATGTTATATTTTATTTGTACTATCAATATGAATCAGCCCTTTATTAAGATAGTTTCTTCATGAAAACTGTCAATTTCAATGTGTGAAGCAATATTGAGTTATTACGATGAAATGTGGGAACTTCAGTTTGACAGGTCAAAAGACAAGAATTAATGTGATGTGTTTAGCAAGTTAATATAGCAGGCTTGGTTCCGTGTATCTGCTCTTCATAATCTGACAATATTTTTATTGTGTGTATAGTTAATATAGTTTCATTTAAAGTTTGGAAAATAGTGTTTATCCCATTGGTGCTTCCTCAGTGTATATGAATATGAATCATAATTTTGAGATTGTATTGAAAGTCTTGAAATGGCATTTGCCAATGAAATAGAAAGCAAATACTAATGAAACACTCGTACGATGAGTCTTAAGTTTTGGCAAGCTTTTAGCTTTAATCTGTTGATTAAAATTTTAGAATTTTGTTAATCGTTAATTTTACATATCCACTTCAGGTCAGTTGCATGTTACAAGGCATTTCCCATTATAAGTCCAAAAAATGTTCTGCCTTGCGCTTGTCACAATTTATTTTTGAATTGGTTGAACAAGAACAAACTTGCATTAGGAGTGAAACAATTTTTGTGAAGATAATTTACAATTTGTTAATGTTATTATTATTATCATTACACATGAACATATATGGTAAAGCTTTATTTTATGTTTTGATTTGTGTGATCTTCAATAGGTTACTGAGAGTGTTATAATACAGTATACACTTTATGGTTAAAAAAAAAAATGCAGTATTGTATTTTCTTATTTTTTGTGTAGTCTAATACATGAATGCTTTGTACATCTCATAATCATAGGACCTGCCTAATTGCTGTACAATACAAGTTACTTAGACCATCATCATTATAATTACTTGTTCCTGCTATGGGTACATTAGTTTATTGTGTGCTGTAAGTACTGGTGGCAGTAATATATTCTTAAGTGCATACATTACTTACAAGTATTAGGAGGACAAATAAATTACAATTAATGGGCATTTACATCAAATTAACAATACTGTGCCACTTGTTATCATATGAATGAAATATATTTTGAAATATATGTACAAGGATGCTGACTATAATGTGAAACCAGTGACTTTTCAGAATTCAATACTTGAAATTCATCCCATTGAAAGAACCTCTTATAGTTTAAGTATTGTCTACAAATAAAGAATTTTCTATTACATCACCTTGATGTCAGTCTTTTGTGTTGAGTCATACTAATACAAAATTGGTCTATACTTACACATTAATAGTTGGACAGAAGGAAGATTATGTCTCAAGACAATTTTAATTCAGAATCATATGGTGGACACTTAATTTTTTGCCACAAATATATAAACATGCCTCAATCTGTCCACATGGTGATCGACTTTAAAGTCCTTGGTGATATATTGGCCAGCTCTGCTGAAGGTCCTGGGTTTGAAGCCCAGCCCAGCTGCCCCAGGCACTCTGTATGAGCTAAAAATGATTTCGATTGCCAGTTACTGTCTAAAGTGGCGGATCCACGCCCCCCCCCCCCATTTGTGAAAAAAAAAGGAAAAATAAAATGGCGCTAGCAAACTAGTTATCTCCGCCCCCTGCCCCTTTTACCAATTTCTGCATCGGCGCCTGGTCTATGCTGAGCAAGACACCCATGGGATGGACTCCAATCCTTATCTCATCATTACGTTTACGTCTCTAGCTGGTCATATATATCAGTTGACTAAGTCTAAGCTTGCATTGAGACACAATTTCCAAAAAAAGGGCTGCAGTTTTATGATATATTCCATATATAGGCTGTAGACACTGGCGGATCCAGCCCTGACTCAGTCATTTCAATTTTCATAGTGCAAAATTCGACATTTAGACTGGTTAGGCGGCATGGTCCCGATGCCCCCTGGATCCACCAGTATAGGCCGCCTAAATAGTTAGCTAAATTGGAGTTCCAATATCTGTAAAAAGCATGGAGGTAATACCTCCATGGTAAATAGTAAATACTGAAAACTGACAGTGTTGGAAAACTTTACGCGGGAAACGCCAGCGACGGGATTATATTAACCAATCAGATACTGTAGTTTTTGACCAATGAGAACTCTGCAATTTGCTTAGTTTTAGCCAATCATCGTAGAGATTAACTGACCAATCAGAGACGAGATAGACTGTCCAATCAGAGCCGGAATTTCCCTATGATGTCATATTTTGCATATCTAATTTGTGCATAATGAGGCAATGACCACAGTCCTTAGCGCGACTTGAGAGGGAAAGGTTGAAACCGCTACCAAAGGTGAGTTTAACTAGATTTGACTATTGTAAGAGGAAAATAAAGTCCAAATTATTGTCTACAATTGTCAGTGTGTCTCCATTCTTAGCAGTCATTGTCAAAATTTGCCATAAAATCCTGTTACAGCGGAGAGAGGAGGAAATATTTTGGGGAAAGACCGGCGAGCATTGTTTATCGACGCCATTTTGGTTGGCCTATATTGCCAAACGGGAAAGTCCAGACATGTGGGCAGATATTACGCCATACATGACAGTTGTAGTTGCCTGAAATGGCATGATGGGGTTCTTAACTAGTCGTAACATCCACAACTCAATTATTGTTTGATAAGGTATTGTTTACATTTTTTTGGTCGGCATTGACCTTTCCTCGAGTTGTTGGCAAAGCTTGTTTCGGTTCGTGCTGCGTGCCTTCTGTGCATAAATTATGCACTCAGTCCTGGTTTCACTTCATCGACAACGCTTGTAAAATCCCAATAATTTTAGTTGGTTGAGAAGGTTGACGTGCTTGGGTATCGGATTTTAATCCCAGGTACTGTGCATGCTATGTAACTGTAACAGTCAGTATATTATGGCGGGAAAATGCTGTACTTAGCCAAAATTTGCTTGATAGGCCTAACGCTTTGTGTCAAAATTTCAATTCTGGATAGAACCAGTCAGCCAAAATTTGCTTGATAGGCCTAACGCTTTGTGTCAAAATTTCAATTCTGGATAGAACCAGTCATTATTTTGTGATTTCCTTCTGTATTTCGCTTACAAGCTTCTTATTGGAGTTGGCGAACTCCTTGTATTATTTATATACTATTGACAACCTTAATATCACGAGTTGATACATGTGTATTAATGTCATGACAAGTCTGCCTTACAAATGTTCTGGATAAAACTAGTATGTAATATGTGATTGCCGATTGAACTTGAATGTATTCATCCCAGATTTCTTACTATCTTTGTTGTTTTCAGTGAAAAATGGCTCGTACAAAGCAAACTGCCCGTAAGTCTACTGGAGGAAAGGCTCCAAGAAAGCAGCTTGCCACCAAGGCTGCTCGTAAGAGTGCCCCATCAACTGGTGGTGTCAAGAAACCTCACAGATACAGGCCTGGTACTGTGGCTCTCAGAGAAATCAGAAGGTACCAGAAGTCCACTGAGTTGCTGATCAGAAAGCTCCCCTTCCAGCGCTTGGTGAGAGAAATTGCTCAGGATTTCAAGACCGATCTTCGTTTCCAGTCAGCTGCCATTGGAGCTCTTCAGGTAAATAGTCACACTGCTGCTCTAAATATTGATTAAGTTCTATTGTATCCACTTTGAGAGAACTGTCCGACTTAAATATCCTGATACATGTTTTTAAATATCCTAATACATGATTTTCTTTTTTGCAGGAAGCTAGCGAAGCCTACTTGGTCGGTTTGTTTGAGGATACCAACTTGTGTGCTATTCACGCCAAGCGTGTCACAATCATGCCCAAAGATATCCAGCTGGCCAGACGTATCCGTGGTGAACGTGCTTAAGACTATTGTGTTTGAGTGACATAGACTTTGCAGCTCCTTTTTAACATTCAGCACAATGAACTGTCCATAAAATAGTTGTCAACAAAATTCAGGAATTACCCTCTCATCATTGTAAGCCATGTATGAACATTGGACCATTACAATATATTGGATGCGGTTCCGAGAATATATGATACATCAGAAACAAGGATTTTACATTACTTCCCCGACCAGGACTTTTAATACGTCGTCTTATCTCATGATATTTTTTATGAAGATTTGTTCTGATATGTCTGATTTTAAGTTATTGACAGTTTACTAGGAATAGTTTACTAGAAATAAGAGATCATGTATGCGTCACTCAACCATTTAGGATGGCTGTGTGTGTGTGTATGGGCTACATTCATCATCACAGTCAATTTTTGTGTGTTAGAAAATTGTTGTCTTAAATATTGTAGAGTTAGGTTAAATTAAGTGGGGTCACTTTCAAGAAGGGATTGTAACTGCCCCGGGTGGCTATTGGCAGCAAAGTGGAAAAAAGTAGTAATCTGACGTACTCAAGGCATTGTATGGATGTGTTGCATGCTTGTAACATGCTTCAGTAAACTCAAAAAATTCTATCAAATTTATATATTTAGTATGGATGTATTCTAATGTTGATTGCAATAAATGATTGGTAAATGTATTCATGGAGTTGTAGTCATTTTTCCCTAATGCCCATAGAGGAAGTTCCTTTGCTAGATTGCAGTGCATTTATACTACTGTAATGGCCCTTGAGCGTGTGAAGCATTGCAAATAGGACTTATACATTGTGCTTTTAGTCATCAAATGCATGTTGTGAAACCTAATATGGATAAATAATCTATGCTTGTGCGAGTGGATACTGCAAAATGCACAACTTCCCCTGTGTGACTTATGACGGTACCAGGAGAGGCAGGCTTCTAACATGTAACTTCGAAGTCGCTGGTCAGAGGCACCATGGACTGAGAACAAATGCAAAGAAGAACATTAACTCCTCAACGTTCAAACTTTAATGACACCTTAATTTACTATACAAAATCTATTTTTTAACATCAGCATTGATTATTGGCTGTTCCTTTGTTTTGCCGACGATAATCGATGAAAATCGGTGAATCGTGCCATCACTAGAAATTAGTGCCTAAACAACTGGAAGGGAAACCCCAGATTAGGTGATTTTGCAACAGCTCTATAGGCGATGAAAGTAGGTCAATTACTGCACACGATTTCAACGTAGCGACGAACTCAGTAGTTCTTTATAGCCTAATATTTCGTTGAATTACTTTCTTGGCACAGAAATGTGTGTGAATGTATTTCTAATGGTTAGTATGAAATAATTTATGATGTTGAGTAGCGAGTTCCTACTGTGCCTCTTGCTCCCGAAATCTGTCAGTCACTCTGACAAGTCACATCGCCTCAATGATACAAGTGACTGTTCAGTCAGGGGAAACCAGTATGCCATGAGTATGGTGCTTTCACAATCTTGCTTGCATCATAAAATTTAAGATAATTTATCAGCCTAACGGCTGGTTGTTCTGTGAAAAATGTGGAACTTCATATCACAATCCACTGATACAGCTGTAGTATATTTTCACATAGAGAATTCTTCACATTTTACATTAATTTTCCGGTTACCTTTCCATCTAATTTTTGATTACAACTACAGCTTTCAAGAGAGTGTATCTGACCATAGACAAAGATTCTAGTACAATTGCTGCATAATGATAGCTTTCATATATTTGTATACAGTTATTTATTTCCTGATTGAAGAGAACAAATATTTTCTGATTGCAACTGAAACTGGTGCACCCAACATCTTCAGGTGGAACCTTGATATGACAATTTATAACCTGAATGTAGCAAGGATATAACTTGAACAAGAAAATTACTGTTTCAAATTGGTAAACTGTCCATTCATGATCATGATTTAAGTAACCTGTTAAAACTGAAACACACTATATATCATCATACACAGCAAATTCATGATGGCAGCAACAGTCTTTTTCATAATTACTAATTTGCAGCACTTTTTCTCTCAGCTATGATCTGCTTCAATCTGGCTTGCATTTCATTAATGTCCTTTCCCTGAGATGCTGCCATTTGGATGCTCTGTCGCAGCTGTGACTCCTCCAGTCCAGGTACTCGATCATACAATGAAAGTGATATTTCTTGATCCCAGTCACTTTCCTCTCGAAATATTGTGAAGTAGGCCAAGAAAGTCAAAATACTCAATCCAATAATAGGTGGTTGATACCAAGGCATATTAGTTTTGGGCGCACTCAATGCATCATAACTGTGAAAATCCTTTGCTTTACTCGTTGAATACTTCACAGGTTCAGCTCGGAATTCTTCACTCATTTTTTCTTGTGCTCTCCTTCTGGCACTGTTGTGAAGCCTTGCCCTGGCCAACCTGGAAGTATAAAAGAATGAATATGTAATCTGTTTAAGTATGACCCTACACAAAGTTAATTATACATCTACCAGGTTTCTTTTCTCTATAGCTATAGAGAAAGTGTCAAAGGATGTGTAAAGTTGGTCAAGGACATAACCACAGCAAGCCTTTCCATTCTTTGAAATCCAATCCTTTTCGCATGTTTGCGTTTGGTACTTTACAGCTACTTACAAATATTTTTAAAGCAACAATTGGTTCAACATTGGCAGAACAAGTGCCTACAGGATTAGTGTGCTTATGTGACTATCACAAAAAAGGTCAAGTGATAATGTAGACAAATTTATTGCACAATGTCATAATGACAACAGGCAACTGCGACATGTATTATCGGCAAATTAGAATCTGCAATATCAGACTATCAACGAGTTGTGGCTGCCAATCCTAAAAAAAAAAAAAAACTTACATGCATGTGTAATTGTTACTGACATAGGTATACTGTGCTGAAATATTAGCAGGTTAGCATTACCACAGGAATATTGCAACAAAAACTAACCTCACAACCGCCGATTTTTCTATCTGTTTAAATAAAGGTTGGAGTCTTCTGTAGCCCGACATATTGCATGAATCCAACAAACTTCATCAAGGTGACCGGTTCTGTAAATTAATGTCTACTGGCCCAACTTACGTAAACTGCTTTTTGACATGTCGCATTTTTGTAAATACTAAAAGAGATTTAATTAAGCAGGAAAATGTTTGTTATATATATTAAAATAGTACCATTAAATCAAAAGATGCGTTTGTAATAGAAAATAAAATTATATTGAGGAGCTTTTGAGAGGTTCATATCACTCACCTGTGTGAGGAGTCATACTAGGCACCCCGGGTGCCCACTGGGTTGACGCAGTCGGCACCACCTCCAGGGAGCAATCAGTTTGTAAAAAGCGAGGATATGAGGAAAGCACCATGGGACCCAATGGGATACCCAAAATGCAGAGAGGACATGAGGAGAGCCAGTGGGATACCCATAGCACAGGCGTTCGCCAACGTGATAGCGCGGTGTCAGCTCTTAGCGGTAAACACTTTACTAATACTATACCTTATTAAACAGTAATGTTACCGGTAAGAGCTGACACCATGCTATCACGTTGGCGAACGCCTGCGCCCATAGGCACAATGGGATACCTCATAACCTTGGGGGACCCCATTTAGAGAGTGGAGACCCAGTGGGATACCTTGAGCTAGTGGGACCCACCTCTCACAGAAGAGGAGGTGAGGAAGCCCAGTGGGATACCTCATGACCTAGTGGGACCCCGTCTGACAGATGAGGAGGCGAAGAGACCCAATGGGATATCTAATTAAGCTAGTGGGACCAACTAGCTCTTACTGAGTGAGGAGGCGACACAGTGGGATACCTTGACCTAGTGGGACCCTCCTCTGACAGATGAAGAGGTGGGCCTCTGACAGATGAGGAGGTGAGGAAGCCCAGTGGGATACTCTGTGAGAGGGGGCAGGGTATAAAATTTAAAAAAAGTGATCACTGCACATTTCACGAAATATCTGCGCGTAAAGCGTCAAAAATATCAATATGCCAGTTCACATAATATATATATGTTAAGTATGAGGGAAATATAACATTGATCACTGCACATTTTGGGATTGTTACACGCTTATTTTATACCCTGAGAGGGGGTCCCACTATACCCATAGGCGTAGGAGGTGGGGGGGGGGGGCAGGGGGGGGGGGGGCAATTGCCCCCCCAAGTGTCCAGGAAAGCCAAAAATTCGGGCAAAAAGTTGAACAATTCGGGCATAAAGGTGTGCTAATAAAAGCCTTAAAATTCGGGAAAGATGACCTTTGCCCCCCCCCCCCCAAAAGAAAGGTGCCTCCTACGCCTATGACTATACCTGTAGGGGTAGCCCACTGATCTCCTCGCCTTCTGTAAGAGGGGGTCCCACTGTCTTTAGAGGTAGCCCATTGGGTCTCCTCGCCTCCTCATCTCGAAGATCCCATTCTTCTCACTTCCTCTCTCTAACATGGCTCCCACTAAAGCTTGGGGGTATCCAATCAGTCTCCTCACCTCCTCACTCTGTAAAAGGGCTCCCACTAGGTCATAAGGTATCCCACTGGGCCTATGGATTCCTCTCTCAGGGCCCACTGGGTCGTCCTCTTTTGCCCACATGTACTAAATTTCCCATTGGGTCAGCTCTATCATCTATGCTCTCATTTTCTGGCAATTACTGAAAACTGACTGCTCCCTGTAGGGTGCCGGCTAGGTCGACCTGGTAGGCACCCGGGAATCCAACCAGGTTCATTATTTTGGTGAGGTTTACTTTTGAGACGATTGAGTTGTCGTAAAACAGCAGGTTAACAAGGAATGGCGCCTGTTTTGATGTTGACGTCTTGTTACAGAAGATCCACATGCAGATGATACCACAGGAATGTTGCTGCGCCTATGTCGACATTACTGTTCCAAAAGTGTAGATACAATGAAGATCTTGAATGTGGCAGAGAAAAATGACGCTGCCAAATCACTGGCAACCATTATGTCTCGTGGCCAAATGAATCGGGTACGTTGCACTAGAAAAACCTTTTTTTTTTTTTTGGGAGGGGGGGGTGGGGGTGTGTGGATCATAGGTAAATCATGTCAAATTGAGGGAGTGTCTCAGCAGCTCAGTGTCTGTTACTTGTCTAATTAAATATCATGTGTAGAATACTATATAGTCCCAGCGGTTTATTTAATTGTAACACCGTGCATAAACTATATTATGTATTTTATCTGAGTATCCTACGATGAGCACTGGCTGCCTTGTAGGCCCTATCGAAGATGTGGAAATGTTAGAGCTAATACCCTGACATTGTGTGCATGGACCGTATGTAGGGCTTGTAGTCAACTCGTCCGCCAGACGACTCGTCCGAACAACTGGTCCGCCTGCAAAGTTAACTCGTCCGCTGCCGAAGTCTACTCATCCGCCACTTAAGACTGACTTGTCCGCCAGCCTGCGGCTGGCTAGTAACCGTTAACCGACTCGTCCGCCGAAAGAAATTCAAATCGTCCGCCGCTCAAGAGCAGGGGGGCCAGGGCGTACCTGCAGAGGACAGTTGACTTTCTGGTGGACCAATTGACTCTGAGTGGCGGACCAGTTGACCACAGGTAGCGGACCAGTTGACCTGACTGGCGGACCAGTTGTACCGTCGGCGAGTTTCGGGCAAGTTTCACTGAAGACCAGTGGACTAGATTCCGAATGTAGTAGTGAGGGAGGCTCAATGCCAATTGGTTACATTCAGCATTTGTCAGCTAACCACGAACTGGCAGTTTTTGCAAATTTTGTCATGAGTTGTTTGTGAGGCTCATTGGTATAATAGTATAATTTGATAGAAATTAACATGTTTTAAAGGGCAGGGCAGTTAACAGACAGGGCACAATGTGTCAGACTGTCCTAGAAGGGTGAAGTTCTATGGGACCGGTAACACTGAAGAACAATTGGTAGCCAGTCTATAAATCTAATAAATCAGTCTAATAAAAACTGGAGTTAGGTGATTGAAATCGGTGTGAATTCTATGGTGGTTTTTCACGGAAGGGTTCTCTATATTTCCAGCAGGGGGAAAAATAGAGAACCCTTCCGTGAAAAACCACTATTCACACGAGTACTGCAATTCTATTGGCTGAAAAAGTTCCTGCCCTTGACTGATTGGCTGAAGCAAAGAGTATCCTAGCAGCAGTATTTTTAGTGCATTTTAATGTATATTTCACATCTTATCAAGTTATCAATTTCTGTTATTTCCCAGAGAAAATTATGTTTATGGAATCTTTTAGTTATGATCTACTATGTCTCAAACGCAAAATAAGTAATATGAGGAAAAGAAAGACTTATATCTTGTTGAATTCAGGGCTCAGGGAAAAGATTATATCATGCAATAAGCAATCTTGAACCCATAAAAGAACATAAGACATTTTTGTTTTGGATTCTTAATTGTTCAAATAATTTACAAGTCATGTACCTTGGTAATGTAATTAAATCCACAGGCATTAAGTTCGACAGCTACCTGCTTTGTGAACAAGCAGGTAAATTGAATCCTTTGTGTCGAGCCCTGCTAAAATAACGTTTTGTGTCATCATTGGTAAAGTGTGTATCCCGGTTAACTGTGATGCACTTTTACCATAACAGAATTTTAATAAATTTATCATTCTGCTTTTTCAGAGGGATGGTTTCTCCAGATTTAATAAAATATATGAATTTGACTATAATCTCATGAATCAGCGTGCCAAGATGGTTTTCACATCAGTTTCTGGACATCTACTTGGTCTTGAATTTGTTGGCCAGTATAAGAGATGGTAAGTATTGATTGGTGTAATTTAATAAGTGACAGGATACAGGATTGGATTGAATTAATTATATACATGCAGCATTGCAGCAAGAACCACTTTTACTAACCATCTGAGACTTCATTATATGCTAGTCTGAATCAAAAGATTGACATAAAATTGGTTCCTGCACAATGGCCTCACAATAGACTTTGGTAATGGGCATATACTTATTATATGTAGATACAGTATTACTACACTTTAAATTTCAGGTCTGGATGTGATCCTGTATCACTATTTGATGCTCCTGTTGAAAAATTATGTCCAGATAATTTCAAGGACATAAAGGTAAAGCTGTTGAATGTTAAGATCTTTCACTGAATAACTGGAAGTAAGATTTCTAAAAGCTTACAATAGGAACATACCATTTTGATAACAGTAATGCGACCACTGACTTGATTATGCTTGCAGCGAACTCTGGAGAGAGAGGTGAGGGGTTGCCAAAAGCTCATCATATGGACCGATTGTGATAGAGAGGGTGAAAATATTGGATTTGAGGTTATACAGGTTTGTCAAGCTGTGAAGCCTGATATTCCAGTTCTTAGGGCAAGATTCTCGGAGATCACTCCGCGGTAAGCTAAGTTTTTTTATTTTGTTAGGCCTGAATACCTGCTGAATAATTAAAAGTTTCAATTGTAATTTTATTTGAAAATACTTTTCAGGGCTGTTGAGAATGCCTGTTGGAATCTTTTAGCTCCTGACAAAAACACTAGTGATGCTGTTGATGTTCGTACAGAACTTGACTTACGAATAGGTATAGTGTTATATGCATTTGCATTTGAATTTATAAACAATTTGTGCATTCTTAACTTAATATATTGTCATTTATGGGAATGTGGCTGTTGTTATCTGCAGGTGCTGCCTTCACGCGGTTTCAAACTCTACGGCTGCAGAAAGTCTTTCCTAATGTGTTAACAGATCAGCTGATCAGTTATGGTAGCTGCCAATTCCCCACATTGGGCTTTGTTGTGGAGAGATATAAACAGGTGCAAGCTTTTGTTGCTGAACCATTTTGGAAGTTGCATGGTAAGTCATTCTATCATTTATATGCATTGCATTGTTTATAAGTAAGGTTACACATTTACTGGTTTATTTCTCTGTCAATTTTAGTAAGCCACAACACAGAAGATGGCACAGTTGATTTTTCCTGGGATAGGTGAGGCTACATATTTTTCATAAAATTCATTTTTTTTGACACATGACTTTTCTGTGTTGAGAAAGATTTTCTCTCGTATAACTTGTTACATTGCACTTATTCTTAATTTCAGAGTTCGTCTTTTTGATCACCTGGCCTGCCTTGTGTTATATGAGCATGTTATTGAGGTAAATTGCAATGGTTTCCTCGTTCAGGTGATAGTGACAGACATTTGGTGTCAAATCTTCTCAGCCATTGCACCTCGTATCTGGAGTAAAATACTAGAAGATATAAGAAATTTAATGTTAAGGCGCCAATTTGCATTATTAAATTCTGAAACGGGCTATGCAAATTAAGGTTTTTAATTATATTTATGATATAAATGGGAAATGGTTGGGTGTTGGTACTATAAAGAATTAAATTTAACAGGAGTCATTCCATCAATTGCAGAATCCTTTGGCGACAGTTATGCAAGTGGCTAAGAAACCAAGAAGCAAATGGCGTCCAGTTGCACTGGACACTGTGGTGAGTTCATGCCTTTATTAATTTCCTTCTTATGCAGTGATGAATGTTTCCCTGCAATTGTCACACGGTCTGATCGCAAAGTAAAGGCAAGTAGGAGAATCTGACTAGGATTTATTTCACCACAATTAAAGCAGCGAAATGATTAATAGAAAAACTGGACTAAATACAACATAATCCCTCTATTATTAATGTTTGGCTGCTGTTGAAAGAGCAGCCAATGGTCGAACTGCTATCAATGTCTAGATAAGTGAGGCATTAATAGGCTTATTGTTCATGAAGCATGATAAAAATAAGACAAACATTATACAATTTATACATGTAGATGGAAAAGATTTAATGTAGATGCCTGTCTGCCTGACTGTTATAAAAGCATCACAAATTCTGTTCCAGGAACTGGAGAAACTTGCTTCTCGCAAAATGAAAATAAATGCTAAAGAGACTATGAAAATTGCGGAGAAGTTATATACAAGTGGATTCATTAGTTATCCAAGGACTGAGACAAACATTTTTCCAAAGGATCTCGATCTAGCCAACCTTGTTCAGCAACAAACACAAAACCAGAACTGGGGAGGTGTGTATTATGCGTCAAGAATGAACATGAGAGTGAAAAGTTTAACTAATTTTTATTGTTCAAAGGAGTAGCAACCATTCATTTAAAAGTTGCTGTTTATTTCTCAGTACTAGTTGGTTGAAAAGTGGCACCTTGTCCAGAAAATTAAATTTGACCTTGCCACAATGTTTTAAATAGTTATAGATGTATACGTATAGAAAACATACTGATTAATAAAGTAAACTAATTATTAATCAGTTTTACATTTAAATGGGATAACATAGAGTTTTGTGAAATATATTGCTGTCACAGATGGGGTTTTGTAGATTTTGCCAGAAGAGTTTTGGATGATGGGGTCGATCCAAGGAATGGCAAGAAAACTGACCAAGCCCATCCTCCTATCCACCCTACCAAATACACTGACAATCTTCAGGTAAATATTGTAGCTTGGTTAGTGGTATGGCTATTTTCAAAGTGTGACTTCCATGCTCATATTGTAACAACATACAGTGTCTTTTTTCCCCTTTTAGGGTAATGAGAAGAGAGTGTATGAATTTATTGTACGACACTTTTTAGCTTGTTGTTCTAAGGATGCACAAGGGGAAGAAACGACTGTTGAAATTGTGATAAATGAAGAAAAGGTCAGCTTGTATTCATAGATTTTGCACTTTGGTAATTTTCACATTCAGTTTGCTTTCAATTTATAATCATATGCTCACACGCCATTTCCATTGTATTTTCAAGTTTAAGGCACAAGGCCTTATGATTATCGCCAAAAATTACCTAGATGTGTATCCTTATGAAAAATGGAATGCAAAGGTAAGTTCCAGTTTAGCAAGATGATTCAAAGCTATTCAGTTCATCAGTGATTGCTTTATACAAGTAATCACAAGAAATTTATTTTTCTTGTCTGCAGATTATACCTGTTTTTAACCAAGGAGATACTTTTCATCCTACTTCAATTCAAGTAAGTGGTAAAACTATTGTAAACATAGATATGATAATGCTTGAAGTCTGCACCAAGTTCATTCAGAATCAGTCCTATTAGCTATGATTCTTAGGGTGTACTCTTTCATTTGCTTCAATGATCGACATACACAATTCGTTTTTAGTGATAAATGAAAAAAAACTTTACTGCCTTCTCTTTTTTTCTTTTTTATTCTTTAAATTTCTGAAGCATACTATCTTATTCTGCTGAAATTTTATTTTCAGCATGCAAATGTGATTGTTATGAATGTCTTTTGACAGATGAACGATGGGGAAACCAGTCCACCTTCGTTATTAACAGAGGCAGATCTGATCTCCCTTATGGAAAAACATGGCATAGGTAACAGTGTTAAAATTTTCCAATATAATATTTAATAATGATAATTTTTATTATGCCTTCAAAAGATTAATGTATACAAATGGTGAATGCAATAGAAGCCTTTTAAGTTATTTAGTTTTACAAGAGTCATTAATACTCATTTTACAAAACAAGTGCTAGGATTAAGTAGTGTATGCTACTACCCTCCATTCCTCAGCTGATAGATTTCTAAATAGCTATATATGGAAGTATGTTAATTTGCTTGGTTCCTTCCCGTTACTTCCACCAGAGGGAGTTTGGTTATGTTTGGGAAAAATCACCACTTCCTGCCAAGCCTTAAAGGACACTTTTAAATGAAACCCAGAAATATGGTTTGCCATGTTGACAAACAGGGAAGAAAATAATCTCACTGAAAACTCAGATTTGTTTTGCCGTAACTTTCATTCGTGTTGTTTATCGCCCTTTTGTTTTCTGATTATATTACAAGGACTCCATACCCATGTCCTTTCGGACAAAATGAATGGTATCCTTAGCTATACTAGATTAACTCAGAATCGTTTTAGTGATATTAAATATCAATATAAAAAGACTGCCCTCTCTTTTTACAGGCACTGATGCAACACATGCTGAACATATAGAAACTATCAAGTCAAGACTGTATGTTGGTGTCCGAGATGATGGCAGATTTTTACCAGGGGAGCTTGGCATGGGACTTGTTGAAGGTGTGGTAATATTTTTATTATTGTGAATTTACAACTTGAAAATTGTTTCAACAGAAATATGTGGCTTAACAAGCATGCAAAATATACCATACCCTCTACCAATTTTAGGTTAAACATTATTATAATTCCATTGCAAGCTTTTGATTTATATCAATTTTAAATTGCACAGGTTATGATGAAATGGGTTATGAGATGTCAAAGCCTCATCTGCGGGCAGAATTAGAGGCTGATCTTAGGAGGTAACAAGCAGTTAGTAAATGTACAAGTAATACTTTTGCATGTATTTAATTTAATATATATGCATGTATCTGATAAAAGACTTTCTTTTTGTTTCGGACAGAATCTGTGATGGTTCGAAAAACAAAAATGGTGAGTTAAAATTTTTCATTTGTACTGTCTGCAGGATAGTAGGGACTGTTTATGTTAACTTGCTAGGATTTTTTTGTTTAATTAGCGTGTGAATCTGCATCATTTTGTTTTATGATACTTTTTTTAATTATAATGAAGCTGGTGACTTATTGCTCTAAAAATATCTGAAGAGATACTTTAAAAAAATTTCAGGGAGTGGCGCGCAAATATTTCCTAAAGTTATAGTTCAGATAGTCACATCACTGCAATTAACTTTTAAAAATCATGTGGGCACAACATTAACGTAGACCTTTTCTTCCACAGTGGTACTCCGAGATCAAGTACAGAAATACAAACAAGTGTTCATTGAGGCTGTACGACAGGCCAACAAAATCGACAGCGCCCTTTCTGTTTATTTTGGTGATGTGACTCCTTTGGGTAATGCTGGTAAGTGTATTGTGAATAGATTTCTGAAATTTTGATAATATCTAGTGAAATAGAAGTTTCAAGGTAATTTTTAGGTATCATTAAATTGGTCCAATCTGTGGTACAGTCCAACCTTCCTATATCGCGCCTCTAATTAACTTTAACCTCCGTTATTCGCGGTACCCGCATGTCCCCCGAACTAACCAGACAGATTATGCAATGTTACGTAATAGCTCATAATAGGCCTACACATTCATACAAAAACGTCATGTCATTGTCTAGATGTCTTTGAACATCCAATCCATGAATAGTCCTTTGTATGGATTGTTTACACCCTTTCAATATAATAGTTTTTAACTGCAATTCGCACTAAACTGTGACTATCTTCTAGATAATTCATTTGTCAATAACATATATTTTTCTTGACAAGAACTCAAAGAGAATTGGAATTAGATAAATTTTATTAATATAATAATTGAAATAATTATGATGTTAAACAGTTCAATTGTACAAGTAGTTTGCAGAATTTAAATTTACCGGTATATTGCATAAGTGGTAAATAATACTAAATGGTAAGTACATGTGAAATAAAGAGAAGTAGACTAGGTAAATTCTACAATAATACATGAGACAATTTAAGGTTGAACATAGAGACAAGTTAAAAGTTGAACACAGAGAAAATTATAAATCAGTAACAGTAAAGTAGTAATAGAAGTTATGTAAGAAATATTGCGAGATCTACACAGAGTCCTCGAGGGGTTCCCTGAGGGCGCCATAGCCGATGGAGGAGATAGGGGTGGAGGCGGGATGTAGATTAAAGTTATAGAGATTTGTCTGGCGTGCTAGTAAGATGGCGGAGCGTTGGAGATGACCTAGAAAGATCACGTGATTGGTGGCGCCGCCAGCGTAGCTAAAAATAGATTTTCCCGCCAACAAAAATTACGCTGTCAGGCCAACGTATTGTTTTTTGTTGACAAGAACTCAAAGAGAATTGGAATTAGATAAATTTTATTAATATAATAATTGAAATAATAATGAAGTTAAACAGTTCAATTGTACAAGTAGTTTGCAGAATTTAAATTTACCGGTATATTGCATAAGTGGTAAATAATACTAAATGGTAAGTACATGTGAAATAAAGAGAAGTAGACTAGGTAAATTCTACAATACTACATGAGACAATTTAAGGTTGAACATAGAGACAAGTTAAAAGTTGAACACAGAGAAAATTATAAATCAGTAACAGTAAAGTAGTAATAGAAGTTATGTAAGAAATATTGCGAGATCTACACAAAGTCCTCGAGGGGTTCCCTGAGGGCGCCATAGCGAAGCAAAACCCCAAAGAGCTCACCGCCAACGGCCCACCCATATACATGGAGTGAGAAGCATAGCGGGTCCCATTGGAATCTGATCTGATGAAGCAGTTGCACAAGTCTCACCCATATACATGGAGTAAGATATATTGTTGATGCTTCGATGCTGTCACCCATATACATGGAGTGACAACGGAGAGTTACATGTTAAATGTCAAATAAGTCTCACCCATATACATGGAGTAAGAGAAAGCTTTTGGCGATTGCAGACCTGTTGATGGTTCGATGATGTCATATACAGCTCACCCATATGCATTAACCAGGAACACTGTTGGCTCACCACAGTTTGATGATTCCACCCATATACATGGAGTGGCAATGTAGTTATGCTGATGGAGTGACTGCAGTTATTGCGGAAGTGTAATGTTACTTGAACGAATGTAGCCTTTGAAGGCATCGCTCTTCCAACGACCAGCTGATCGGATAGTCTGGTCCGCATGATTGTCCTGGGCCAGCTGAGTGGCTCTACCTACTCGGAATGAGTGGGTATTATATTTGTATTCTGGTAGGCCTGCCATGGATAAGGTTAATCTAAGGAAATGGCTGAACTGCAGGCGAGTGACGGGGGATTGATTGTAATGGAGAAATACTGGGCCAGGGGCTATGCTGCGTAATGATAAGTAGGATCTGACTGCCAGGACAGGACAGTAGGGAATGTCGGGAACGGCCTGGACAGTAAGGGAAGGGGTATGGTGTTTACTGTGTTTGTAGGACACAAAATTAATTTGCAGATGGGTAGGGCACACTTGGAGCTGGTGGCACTGTAGGGTGTGCTGAGGGTTCGATGACACGACAACCTCGCCTGCACGGAGGCAGGCATGGAAAGTGATGAGGTAGATGGCTTTCCACAGCTGGGATTCATAGTTTGATTGAGCACAAAAGGTAATAGCATCCACGAGCCTGTGCAAGATGTGGCGATCTATTGGTAATAATTTGTCAGCTGGGGCACTGGGCCGTATATTGCTTACCCCCTGCAAGGCTTTAGTAACTAAGAAGGATGCGGCAGGATCGTTATACTGATATAATTTATGGACGAATGATATAGCTGACACCTAAGTCCGAATTGTGCGATATTTGAGGCCTCTCTGGTGTAGATGGACCACAAATAGGGAAATTGTGTTTGGGGTGGCTGGCAGCGGAGAGTGATGTAATAGAGTGGAATTTGTAAATTGGTGAAATGACTCCCAGTGGTGTTGATACATTTTTGCTGTTGATGGTTGGAGTGAGGACTCTAGGAGCTGTCTAAGTCCAGACTGAAGTTTTGCGGCAGCAGGTGTTGTGGGATTGCTGTTGGCCTCCGCTGCATACCATATTGACGAAGAAGGTTGTCTGTGTGGTTCTGTCGGGATAAAGAGTCACAGAGTAAATTATTAACACCTGGGATGTGTTTGCAGCATAAAACGATGTTGGCTCTTAATAATACTAGAACTAATGGTCGAATGATTTGCATTGTTATGTTGCACTTAGATGATTGTTTGTTAACTATTTCGACCACAGCAATATTGTCAGTGAAGAAAGTGACATGCGAGTTTATTAAGTTATCGGCAAACATGGCTATGGCGATGAAGATAGGATATAACTCTAGGATTACAATGTTTAGGTCTTGCCACTCCGCTGGCCATAAACCGGACATCCATTGTGATTGATATGTTATCCCATAACCGGCTTTTGAAGAATCTGAGCAGAATGTTGTAGTGAGTAATGGGGAATGATTTGTACGGAATATCATGGTGACTCCGTTGTATTTGCTCATGAAGTCAAGCCACATGGCTAAATCTAACTTGGCGGTTCTGGTGAGCCGAAGGTAATAATAAGGCTTATTAACACCAATAGTTAGGTTATGGAGTCTTCTTAGAAACGCTCTTCCAGCTGGGATGACTCTTGTAGTAAACTGAAGTTTACCGATGATCGATTTTATGTCCCTAAGAGTGATCTTGGATAGGGTCAAGACATTTTGTACATTCTGTGAATATGTAGTTAGTTTATCAAGAGGCAATCTTGCTTCCATGGCCACTGAGTCCAATTCTAAGCCCAAGAATGTGAGGATGTGGGATGGCCCTTCGGTTTTGTTTTGAGCAATGGGCACTGAAAGTTGTGTGCATAGATGCAAAAAGGTATGCAAGTCTCGTTTGCAACGTTCGAATGATGGTTGGATGAATAGAAAGTCATCCAATACCTTAACCACAGAAGTCATGGAAAACTTATGTTTTAAAATCCAGATAATGGCATCCGAGAATTGCTCAAATATACGACAAGATGAGGCTGCGCCCATGCACAACATCTTGTCGTAGTAATACTTTCCATCAAAGCGAAAACCCAGGAGATTGTAGTGGTCAGGATGAAGTGGTATAATTCTAAATGCGTCGGCGATATCAGCTTTAGCATGATAGGCATTAGGAGAGTGAAGTTGAATTAGATGGATGGCATCGTTTAGAGTTTGATATTTGACTGAGGTTAGCTCGGAAGGTATATTGTAGTTCACTGACTGGTTGTCGTAAGGGAAGGACAGATTGTGTATCAGTCTGTATTTTCCAGGAGTTTTCTTTGGGATCAAGGCTAATGGTGAAGTTTTGAAGTTGGGGAGAGGAGGAGATAAAAATGGGCCACTGATGCGGTTTAACTTTAATTCGGCATGCAACTTTTGCTGGACTATGTCATGATATTTTACAGTGGAGTCAGAGTTTTTCGAAACCAAAGATGTTTGTGGGCCTTGAAACCCAAGCCGGAAACCTCCGGAAAATCCTGAAATGATTATTTGCTTATCGGGGTAACTTTGTAGATATTTATCGAGAGCTGCGATGTTTACTGGGCTTGGAAGCCTGGGACTTGCGGTGGTCGTCGTCCGAATAGTCGTTGTCATGCTTGTGTTTGTGCTTGCGGTCACTCTTGTAGGTCGTGTTGCCGATGTTGCACTTTTTAAAGGCGGGGTGTCCCTTGCCGCACTTATAGCAAGCGTGCTTGTAAGTGCACCTTTGGTTGGTGCAACGAACGCCTTCCTTGTGGTAGGCGAAGCAGTACCCAGGTGGAACCCGGGCGAAGGAGTTGTCCTGCTGGGCCTGTCCACGAAAGGGCTTCTTCGTCCTGTCGTCGGATCTGACCAGAAAAGTCTCTCGTTCAAGGTCAGTGCGGACTGTTAGCCAGGAACATTTGTTGAATTCTCTGGTTGTGCGGTACTTGGTGTCGTACAGCAACCAGTTGGCGCCAAGCCGCATGAGGTTTTTTATAAACTGGCTGTATGACAGGATGGCTGTGGCTTCAGCGGGATATTTTTGAATATATAATGCCATATAAATATCCATCGCTGCACTCCAATCGGTTGAGGAGAGATCTTTTGCTTTCTTGTGGCATACGCTGAGCTGGGGTTGGTCAGCAGTATCCATAACCTTTAGGGTGTAATCTGGAACACGGTCCGGGTCAAGCAGGTCCTGGAAATCCACAAATTTGTGCTCCCAGATCTTTAATTTAATGGACTGCCGAATGGTGGTGCCTATTGGTGCTGCTGTGGCTACTATTGGTCTGTCCTGCAGGAAAGAGTTAGCATGGGGAACTCACCGGGCAGTGTTTCCATTGCGTTGCTGGCTTGGCTAACAGATGCTGCCGAGCAGTCTTGCCTGGATGTTGACGAAGCACATTGTGGGAGTGGAGATATGGGTATCGGCAACGAGGCTGTTTGATGTACTTGCCCTGCCAGCGTCTGGAGGGAGGCTTGTATTGATGTCAGGGTGGTGGCAAATATCTGCTGCTGTTGTTCGAGCATCTTTTGCATAGTTGCCACAGCTGTTAAGACGACATCCTGCATAGGCGTGGCATCTTGTGGAGGTGGGGCCCTGGTGGTATCATTGTTGTCGTTGTCGCTGTTGCTGTCTCGCAAGTGAGCTGGGGGGCGGGATTGGCGGGCTGGTCTGCTGGATTTGGCTGTCACTTTCGGCATAGCTGAAACAGAAAATTCGAAAGCAACAGGAATTGTGCAATGAGAGCTGTTAAGTTGGAATGTTACATTGGTTTGGAGAAATTAAGTGTACTAATAATTAGTGAATAATAAAGAATCGGTAAATTGTGAAAAAGACAGGCAAGTAAATAAGTTGCTGTCAAATAGCGGGAATAATTCATAATTTCTGTCAAGAAAGACAGGGAATAAATCATAATTTCTGTCAAGAAAGACAGGGAATAAATCATAATTTCTGTCAAGAAAGACAGGGGAATAAATCATAATTTCAGTCAAGAAAGACAGGGAATAAATCATAATTTCTGTCAAGAAAGACAGGGAATTTAAGCCTAACTGTCAAAGGCAGGTGAAATAATTCCGAAATTTGAATTGCTGTCAAGAAGGACAGGAAGATAAATGCTGTCTAGAATGACAGGAAGCTAAATGCTGTCTAGAATGACAGGAAGCTAAATGCTGCCTAGAATGACAGGACATTAATAACTGGAGTCAAATTGACAGGAGAATGCATTGGCTAATTAGTGTCAAAATGACTGTGGCAACAAAAGGAATAAACTGGCAATTTAATAATATGGATACCTTATTGTCAATAATCTGTCAAGAAAGACAGGAAAGGAGAATCACAGCACTTTAGGCTTCTTGGCCCTGGTAATGGCCTGGAACACAGCCCTTCTCAGGGACTTTATGTAGAGCTTCCTGCCTTTTCGAGAGTTGGGTGAATGCCATTCAATGTCCAAGTCATTGCTGTGTCGGCCCAGAAACCCTGATGGACGTGGTAAATGAGTGAGTGGTCCCCCTCACACATATTCTTAAGATATTGGTTTGTCGTAAAAACCAGTTGGGAAAACTGTGTGGGCGTCAAATTGGTAATTGCTGACCAGCGGTTGAGCAATTGGCACACAGTTACTTGTTGGACACCATGGTCAGAAACGAGTTTATTAGCAATGTCTATAATACTGGTGGCAACCTGTAAGGGATCGGCGCCACTTGCTAAGTCGTTGGTGCTGAGTTCCAAGATGGCGTACCGTGGCTGTACCCGGTTAAGCAAAGAAGAAGGCAGAGTAAAATAATTCTGGGCAGTTTCGCAAGCTTTGGCACCACGTTGTCCCGACATAAACACCCTACCAAACAGCTTCTCGAGATTAAGTTTGCGGGCAAGGGAGGATGATGTTAACTGCTGATTGGGGCCAAGCAGGTGTTGGTAAGTGCCCTGAATAAAACTGTGTGCCAGAACCACTTAGTCCGCCATTGTTGTGTTTACAAACATGGGATGCGTGACCCAGAAATTGTAAGTGGACAAAATAAACGGTACAGAAGAGGAAAGAGCTTACTTTCTTTCTGCGTGAAACCCTGCACTCGACCGGAACGAATTATCGGAAGATGTAGATTAAAGTTGTAGAGATTTGTCTGGCGTGCTAGTAAGATGGCGGAGCGTTGAAGATGACCTAGAAAGATCACGTGATTGGTGGCGCTGCCAGCGTAGCTAAAAATAGATTTTCCCGCCAACAAAAATTACGCTGTCAGGCCAACGTATTGTTTTTTCTTTTAATTTAGACTTCTTAAAATATTGTTAAAAAACCTAATTGCTATTGCATAACTAGCTAGATCGGCAAAATCGCAATTTACGGTTGAGCGAACACGTGATAAGTCCTGCTAGGGGGCGTGGCAGTACAGACCGCGTTAATTAGAGAACCTCTGCTATATCACGGCTGTGTTATTATGTCTCCCAAGTACCGCGATAAACGGAGGTCACACTGTAGCAGTGTTTCAGTTCATTTATATATATTCTTGAAATGGAAGTGATTATATTTATAGTGATCTTAATGTACTAAACGAGGTATTCACAACTTATCCCATTTACTAACAGTGACTTAAACTATTATTTTCTCAGGTCCTTATATAGCAGTTCCAGTCATAGTGAAACAGTGTCCCAAGTGTGGTTCAGATATGGTGCTCAAAGCTAAGAAGGATAAATCTGGGTATGATTATATTTGTTTTAAATTTAGTAGCTTGAAAGTCATGAACAAATACTGAAAATTGATATAAAATTTGCTTTACTTTACAGATTCTACATAGGTTGCCAGGGCTATCCAAGTTGCCAAGCTGCACACTGGTTTCCACCGTCAGTGTTGCAGGCTGAGGTTTTAGATGAACGCTGTCCACAGGTAAGAGGAAAACAAATGTTTAGTCTCACATCAGATTTTTTTTGAAATTAAGTATATTCTCTAAAAAAATGTGTATTCTCGCTTTCTCATTGTTGTGTTTTCTTGTTTCAGTGTTCTCATCCAGTGAAGAAAGTGAAATTTAAATTCAAACGGGGGTCCATGCCTCCATACATTCCATTAGAGTAATTATAATTTCCTTGCTGTTTTATTTCTTTTTCTTGCAATTAGGTGTTTTTTATGTCAATTGATATTGTCCATGATAAAAATGGTTTACACCATTTTACAATTTCAGATATGAAACCTGCATAGACTGTGATACATCTCTTCAAGAAGTAATTGGTTTGAAACCCATCCTACGTCCAACTGGTATGTTTCCTTCCTTTTTTTGGTTGTCATAGTTTAGTGGTATGGATGTAGTGAGTTAGGAATTGACACCTATTCTTAATTAAGGAGAGTTTAGAGTCATACAAGTGAACCTATAATCATAGTTGAATGTTTGGCTATAGGACAACCATGCCAAGCACAGGAGGTCTAAAACCTATGGGGTCATTCCGTGCCAATTCACCTGAATCTTCCCAGTTGACCATTTTGGATTTTCATGAATATTTTATTTCAATATGATGACCACATGCAACATTTTAGAATCAAGCTCCCAGTAGTTTTTTAAAAATGAATTTTTTTTTTTAAATTGGGCATCAATAGAATTTTGGAGATTCATTTGCTTGTTTAAAATGTTCTCACTTTTGGAAAGCTATACTGCTGCAATGAATAGTTGTATTGGGTTCATCAGATGAAAGTTTATGCAGTTGCTGATAAACAAAACTTGCATGTTTGGGAAAAAACCCAAAAAAGCTGGCTCCAATTGTAACATGATTTGACTAATAGAAAGCTGCTGAGGCACTTCAAAATTTTTTTGATAGATATACCACAATCTGGGAAATGTTAGGGACCAGAGTTATGGGCGTCTGAATTAACGACTTCAAATAAGACAAGAATTGGCACAAACTGGCCTTAAGAATTAAATGACTGCTTGTTATGGTCCTCTTGCTAGTTGGCTATTACTCGGCTATATATCATTTTTTTCCTCACATTTTAGGGATTCTTTTAAGCTATGTTGACAATCTGGGAAATGAGTGGTACTGGAGTTATAGACATTTGAAAATAGGCCTAAAAATATAATGGAAAAAATGGCACAAACTGGCCTTAATAATTAGATGACCACTTCTAATGGTCATGTTGCTGCTTGGGCATGGAGTGTTGACATGTCTCAAAGAGATTTCATGTCAATTATTTGGACTCTTCCCAAGAAAATGAGGCCACTGCTATTGTCCTTGAGATGGATCAGTGTGCAATCATTGTTCTAGGAAGTCAATATACTCCTTTTTTAAGCATAAAAACAGAACTATTTTGATATCATCATGAAGCTGCTTTGGGATTGCATCGTGACACTTGACAGCCACCTTTTGGTGGCTTAATCCACATGGGCTTAATCAACCCATTTGAGGAAGGGAAGGTTCACTTCTGATGCCGACTCAAAGTTTGCAGACTTAAATTTTAAGAAGAGCAGGGCTTAGCTCAGCTTAGCTCAGATCCTGTGTTCGTATCCAGCCAATACTAGAAGGTTGCTTCATCATTCGCCTCATTGCCTTGGCACCTGCCTCTCCTGATCAGCCCTATCTGGTGAAATAATATGGTCATTAAATAATTAGTGAAAGGAAAATGGGTTGACCTGCCCTGTCATTTTTAGAAAATTAGGAATCATCATTGGTAACCTGTTGATTGTTATTTTACTCCAACTTGAATACATTCTTGATGAAGAAAGATAAGATCTCGAAACAGTTTTGTTACTTTTGTAAAATGTTAGAATTAGGTAATACAATTGCTTGACTGAAAAAAAAAAAAAAATGACTGAGGGTATATTTCCACAAATGTTATACAAACTTTAGAGTCTGTCCGGCGTACCAAAAAAGGATAAAAACTGCCCCTACATTGTCTGCCAGCTGCCGTAGTGAGTTTTACAATGTCATCATCGAACAGCCGTAGGCGATGTATTTCTGATTGTCTGTATTTCTTGATCATAAAGTATTTTCGGCAGAGCAACACATTTTCCCAATGTTAGTCCTATGGATATTTTGAGAACTGGTCAGATCAAAAAAGGGCAAAGAATGATCTGACCTCAATGACTCTAGTATATTCTGTTATAAGAGCAGGTACGAAAGCAACAAAATGAGACGTCATTTGTCTATTCAGTCCTTGTATTTGCCAAGAAATAGGAGAAAATCGAGACCGTCAATCCTGATGGACAAGTCTTCAGTAACTGACTCACTGATAAGATGATTACTTATTTTGGAGTGCAAAAGTGTGTGCACTTACTGAGGTGTATTATCTTATTGATTCTCAATGATATTCAGAGATACCTTGGTTGGATTTGGCAGTTGCATGCTAACTTCAAGGCTGTGGGTTTGAGCTCCAACTATGCATCAGAGGTATGGAGGAACCAAATACAAATAGTCTTCTATGATATTTATATGATCCACTCCATTCTTGTATAATGGTGACCATGCAGAAGATTCTGTGAGTAAATGGGAAAGACCATGGCTTGAACAGGTCAGTTGCTGGGTGATTGAATAATTGAAGGACAACTTGGGTCTTTATGTAAGATGCTGACTAAGGCGTTATTGTTCCAACGCAGACAAAGTTTCCAGGTCATTCTTGGTCTGATCGTTGGAGAGGGCACGTGTTTCCCAACCTTCGGGAGAGGGCACTTGTTTCCCAACCTTCGGATGGGTCAATCCTGCTGCACAGTGTAAAATGAGTTCTGTGCTAGCTCCTTGAACTTTGTTGAGGTGTGTATGATACATAAGGTCAGCTCCATGCCTTTTTGACAGAGACACCCTTCAGGGTTGTCTAGGTCATTCCATCCACTTCTCTGTCATGAGAGGTGAGCTGGTGGATTGTTTTGGTTCTGTTGTAATCCAGCCACTGGGGAGAAGCGAGAGGGCTCCTGAATGGTCTGGAACTGAGCCACTTATCATGTAGATGGCTGGTTATACAGCGGATTTTGGAACTAACAGCCCTATCTTGAGAAAAATTGTGAAAATGTAGGTATTTTTGCATTATTTGGTAGATTTTATGGCTCTTAGCCTTGAATGCAGCCCCTCAGTGCCCCTGGGGAAAAATAGTAGAACTGTGCGGAACAGTTCAGCAGAGATCTTTTAATCAGTGTTATAATTTGTTTGAATTCAGTACGTTCTACTAGTATTTTCCTACCTGTATGTCTAAATGAAGTTACATGTAAGCTGCATAATAATTGATCACAGTTGAACTGTTCCTCGATCGTAGCGGCAAAAATGGCAGAAAATGTTATCCTATTGGCTCCAAGATCTCCTAAAGGATAGAAAGCTCTTCGTAGCAGTCGGAGATGAGAAATCAGAATCGGTAGAAGTTACTAGCGGAATACCACAAGGCTCAGTTTTGGGTCCCTTGATGTTTGTTTTAAACATAAATGACCTCCCGGATTGCCTAGAAAACACAGTCTACATGTTTTCTGATGACTCCAAATTGTTCCAAATAGCCCGCGATGTCACAAACTTCGGAGCCATAAATAATGACTTGGAGAAATTGGACAGCTGGTCAGAAAAATGGTTACTTCAGTTCAACCCAGACAAATGCAAACAGATGACCATTAGTAGAAGATCAAACTTCACATCCGATTGTAGAGCACTTATGGACCTGATTCAAAATCTACCAATCCAAATTGCTCCAACTAGTAACGAAAAGGATCTAGGTGTTGTCATAGATGACAGGATGACATTCAAGGAACATATTGGAGGGATCATCAAGAAGGCAAACAAATTGATGGGACTCATAAGAAGGACTTTTATGTACTTGGACAAAGAAGTGTTTGTACCACTATATACATCGCTAGTGAGGAGTCATCTTGAGTATGCACAATCAGTATGGAGCCCACACAGCAAAGGATGCATTAGAAGACTGGAACAGGTACAGAGAAATGCAACTAGACTAGTCAACGGAACACAAGGTATGAACTATCATCAAAGCCTGAATCTACCAACATTGCTACATAGAAGAGCACGCGGGGACATGAGCGAACTGTTTAAAATGTTGCACAGCATCTACGACTCTGAATGCATACCAATACTGCACAGGATAGAAGGACAAACGAGAGGACATCCACTTAAACTCTTCAAGATAAGAACCCTGAGATTAGACCTGAGAAGAAATTTTTTCATCATAAGGACAGTTGAGGAGTGGAACAAATTACCAGAAAAAGTGGTAATGGCGCAGAGTCTATATGCTTTTAAGAACACACTAGACAAGTTCTGGGGTCCAAGAATGTACAAATCCGAAGGAATATGGCACCAGGATGCAGGGCAGCATTAGCGGCCTGAACTTATAAATATTAACAGTAAACAATAAATACCGAGGACTAATACTAGCAGGGCAGCATCAGAGGCTCAGCTAGCTATATAGTAAAATATTGTGAGAAACCAAATGTATATATTGCACAAAACTATACATACTCAATTCAGTCATGAACTATACAAAAAAAAAAGGATCTGGAACAGAGGATTACCACCTACTTCCAGAACACCTAAAGCTAAAGCTATTGGATCCCATGCCAACTTATCAGAAGAAATGAATTACATTGGAACAAATGACTATGTGACTTACGTGTGACACATGAGGTGTTAATTTGCATTTGAGCTGTAATTGTTGAGAGCATAATTATGCCACTAATGGGCAAAGGGTAAATTGTCATTTAATGAATAATGGATAATGCAATTAGGAGCCTACCACTGCTACCAGATTATGAACCCATCTGCTCATTGCTTTGAAGTACAAATATGCATCAAGCTGAGAAAGTTCATATATTCACCTGACATTGAGTGATTATCTTCTTATCATTTTATGAAAATATCTTAGGCCTAACTTACAACTGTGTTTCTCTGTCATGAGAGCCATCAGGTTCAGTTTTTCTAAGGATCACATGAACTCTCATGACATCACAATGATGAATTAGTTACCTATGTCATATGGACTTCCACTGGCCAGTCACATGCAATCCTCAAAAATGGTGCATTGTTGACCTCATGAATATGTTATACAGAAAACACGTCTATATATTATGAATGACTAATTATTAAAAGTGTGTGCTTGTGCCTGGTGTGACCCTCTGAGTTTGGGACCTGGGGACAAAAAGTCAGAGATCACATTGTCATACCTAGTCAAGAGTCATGTTCAGAGCTATAGAGTGCATTGGAATCTTGCTCCAACATCAAGATATTTGAGCAAGATAGCTCAAGTATTCCTCTGAGTTTGTTGCATATCATATGCTGTAGAGGCCAGAGGCCATCAAGATCACGACGAGACTATTACACACTGTGCTAGTAAGAACTCGTAATCATCAGAAATCTGATATTCTACTGGGATTGCTTCAAAATCATTGCCTACGAAGATCTACCTTCCCAACTGGGATCACTGCAAGATTACTCTTTGCTCCAATGACCTGATATCCATATATTTTGGAATTGCTCCAAGATCGTCATACACTGCTCGAAAGATCCGATATTCAACTGAAATCATTCCAAGATCATTATGCACCATGTTTTGAAGACCTAAGATTCATCGTTACTCTGAAATTATTACAGGTTTTGCTCTGAAGCTCCAAAATCATGAGTAATGACATCATGCATCACTCTTCGAAGATCTGACTCAAGTAAACAGAAATATTCTTGAATTTACAAGTTTATTGACCAGTATCACTCCCACATTAATTGCTACATACCAACCTCCGCAGATCTGATATTTAATACAAGGCAACATCAATCACAAGAAACTTCCAGGACCCCTCATTAATTAGGACCGCTGAAGACTGAGGACCAGATTACACTGGCAGATTTTGATTTAGAACCTATTTGCCAGACTGAAAAGTCTGGTGCACAACTAATTCAGAAATAAAGATTATTGATTTCATATAGAGGGTTGAGCTGGTCAAAACTTAATGAGGTCCTGACCTGTGGTGGTTCCAACTGGCCCACTGTTGTGTATTTTCAGTTTGCCTGCATACAAGTTAACATTTTCAAAAGCAGCAACAAACCAATGAAACCATCAGAGAAACAAACATAAAGTTTCTCCATTGTTTTTTCTATCTAACATAAAGTGTCTCCATTGTTTATTCTTAGGATTAATATTAACTGACCATCTGGAGAACAAGCAGAAAAAAAGCTGAAATACAAAAGAAGACCTTGAGAATATACTGGAGCCGGGACAAAACAATGCACCAGGCAAAGACTTTATGATCGCAGAAAATAAACTAACTTCTCAAGCACCATAATAACCCTGACCAATTACTAATAAGAGTACTGAGGGAAGCCAGTAAAGAGATAGCACCGCTCCTCCCATACAAAGATTCAAATTCTCACTCAGCACTGTTGCAGTCCCAGATGGTTGAAGACCGGCCATCATAACTGCTATTTAGAAAGAAAAAGGACCAAGGGGGTAGTTGAAGGTAACAATGTTAGCCTGTAAGGTCATTAACGTCTGGCTATGGTATGGATATTCAAGTATTGTTACCTTGTGTACAGGAGAATACTAGGTGCAAGAAGAGGACATTGTAAGTCTGTACCTGTGCAATAAGAAGTTTGCTCCATAGTTTGACAAGCTTTGAAGCAACAGAAAGCCTGTCATGGGACGAGTGGCAATAGTGCAAGATACTGCTCCTTGCTAACATGTATGGTTCAGTAATCCGTCTCACGTTTGCTGCATTAATAAAGCATTCATTGTACCAGGTGCAAAATGGCCTTTTAAACCTTGCTGATAACATTTGGCATGCATGTCTGGTTATGATCAGCAAGCAGCTTTAGGGTATTATCCAGGTTGTGTTCCACCACGTCATCACAAACTGACAAATAATCACATGTGGGGTTCCTGAGTACCCCAGTTAGATCTGCACCAAGGTCTTCATCATCTGAGTTGGAATTTGCTTCAGTTCTTGATCTTCAGACCTTAGCAGCATTGGTGGCCACATCCCCTCGTGTGGGGGGAGCCGACGAGCTAGGAAATAATGTTTCAGTAACATTGGCACTTTGGCTTGGGTCACTAGGCTTCACCTTTGAATATTTGAATTGCGGGTCCATTCAAACTCTCTGCCTTGGAGATGACCTAGTAACTTTAGGTTAGTTAGTTAGTGTTATTGTTTAACGCCTCATCAGCACCTGAGTGGGCTATGTAGAGGCTCTCTAGGGTAAGATTGATTATCTATAGTTGGTAGTAGAAACCAGAAGCATGTAAAAAATCAATAATTGTCTGCGTTGGATAGCTGGAGCAGCTTGTGCAATGTGCACTGTCCTGTTTTAGCCAGTGGGGATAGAGGACTTCACCCCAAGTGTTTCCACCCTCGCCGCGTCGAGGCCCAGGATCTTCGAGGGCCAGACCTAGTAACAGAATGATGATAACAATGCAACTGTGGCATAAGTTACTGAACCCACAGACTATTCTGCTAATCTTCAGGCTGGGGGAAAGGTAGTCTCATGGGTTGCCTTAATGCCTTTAACTGCTAAACTTCTTTCCCCATGTATCCACTTTGGGCAACTTCAGTCAAAGGCAGTGTGGGCCTGACCACAATTAATGCAATAAGGTGGTTGCTTGCATGGGTTTTCTCTGGAACGAGCATGATATGTTGAGCCACACTGGGCACAGGTCTCAGGTCTTGAACATACATGGTGTGTGTGGCAAAAACAGCATCTGAGGTTTGAGATGTAAGGGCAAACCCTACACCACACAAATCCCACTGCTCGATAGGTTAAGTTTGTGCCTTCAAAAAGTAAGACAAGGTGTTGGGAAGAATATACAAACCAAATTCGTAGCAAATCTGATCACGCGAACAGAAGTTATAGCATTTTACTCCTCATGGGGTAATTACCCTTCGACAACCCTGAAAGTGTTAGAACATGATGCTAACACCCCACCCCGTAGGGTATTCAAACCAAATTGAAGCAAATCCGATCACCAACACAAGTTCACCCTATCATAGGGTAATTACCCCAGGACAACCATAGAAGTCTTAGAACCCCAAAAATAAAACTATAAAATTTTAGCCCTCATGGGGTAATTACCGTTCAACAACCCTAATAGTGCTAGACCATGATGCTAATACCCTGTAGGGTATACAAACCAAATTTGAAGCAAATCCGATCACCAACACAAGTTTACCCTATCATAGGGTAATTACCCAAGGACAACCATAGAAGTCTTAGAACCCCAATACTGAATAATAACCCCATGCTATGTTCTTCACTCATAGAAATACCCATCCTTTCGAAATATTATACCCCCAGGGTGAGTATTTCTTCCATTGAAGTGCTCAATGAAAGACCTTCACCAGAAGGTGCTTATGCCGCCAACGACAACACCAACTAAGTGACAACAATACCTCGTCTGTTAGACAAACAGGACCAATGTCTTGCAGTCCAAAATAGACCAATATCATTTGCAAGGGGTACAGGCCAATAGGGGTATTATACCCCCGGGTATAGGGTAGTGGAATTTAACGACTTTTTACCAGTAAGGTCATTAATGTCTGGCTATGGTGTGGATGTTTTAGTATGGTTAGCTGGTGTACTAAAATACAAGATATTTTATATGCTGTAAGACCATGGAACACAATATATGAGTGCTAAAGACGTATAATGGAACGTCTCGAAAGCAATAAAATCTTCTGAAACAATCAGGACGGCTCAGAACACATCATGCGAGACACACAGTTAGTATGCAGGGTACTGTAGAGGCTATACCAAGAGCACTGGAAAACAACAGCTTGACCTCCTGATGCTTAACTTCTCGAAGGCCTTCAACACTGGGGCCCACCAACAACTGCTCAGGAAAACGGCTTATCATGGCCTAAGAGAACCATTTTAAAGGAAAAAGATGGAAAAAGAAAGCGAGTAAGATCTGGAATTCCCCAGGGAACTGTCCTACGATGTCTGTGCTCTTTGTTGTACATTAACAACATGGAAAAAGTTATCTCAGAAACATCAACATTAAAGCTCTTAGCTGAAGACTTCCTGTTATATAGTCAAGTGAACAGCATGGCACAGAGAGCAGCTGCAAGAGGCCCTAACAGCACTTACAAATGGGCTGAGAAGTGGCAGATGAACTTCCATCCATCAAAATGTTACAGCCTGAGGATTACAAAGAACAATATGAAGAATAAACTGATGGGCCAACAACTAGAGGCAGCTCATCAACATCCATATCTTGACAAAGAACTAAAAAAAAGCTATGATGAGGACCACATACTAACAAGATCATCTACAAGGCATCCCAGACGTTGGGATTCATAAGACAAAACCTCAGTAAGGGCTCACAGGATGAAGGAAAGGCATCCCGCCAAATCCCTAGTTTTTCTACATCAAGATTATGCGTCAAAACAGGCAGTGCCACATTGAGATGATCAAAATGGTTTAATAAGAAGCATTAGGCGGTGAATTTAATTATTGAGCGGAAAACAAAAATAAGGTAGCGCACTCCACACAAACCAAGATTTGCATGAAAAAGCAAGTTTCTTATTTTTAAAGCCTTTCCTCTCTTCCCACAAAACTCTATGCTAGACTCCTCACCATCCACTAATGTCATAATGTATGAAGAACAGAAACTGCTATGAATGACACAACCAGATTTTATCGAGATTTTCTTCCCTACTCTGCCTCTTGATCATTCTGATATCTGGCAGACCTGCATGCAGGGCTATAAGCCACTAGTGATAAAATGTTGTAAAAGATGAGAGCAGTGATACATTATGTTTCAGAGTACATGGGATCATGAACTGAACACCGTGAACAAGTGACTTTAAAAGTAGGTCAAATTACACCTGTTAAATTCAATGTACCGGTAAATAAAGGTATTGCCTAATATGACATTGCATTGTTATTAAGTAATGAGAATATTTGTTTTTAGAAGTCTTATAGTTAAAATAAACTGATCCACACTGTCAAATTCCTTGCTCCCCCACCAGGATCGCTCAATTCCAAAATTTTGGTTTATTGTTGTGCATTTTAGAGCTACATAACCCTCCAGTAAGTATCAGTTTTATATAGAGTCCTTGCTTGTTATACACCATTCAAAAGATCAGGTCTCATGGAAAGGTATGCTTTTAAGCATTCCTTTTATTAAACCTGCCTTAAGGGTCAACCAAATTGACAAGTTTGATTCGTGCTATTTTCTGTTGATTCGTGAATAATAAGTAATAATTTGCACACAGAAGGTTTCATTAAAATCGGCCAGTCACATTAAAGCTTGACAAAGCTAGACAACTTCTGCTATTTCATGCTACCTATTAGTGGTGGGAGTCGTTTCATTCTCCAAACCAATCATCGGTTATGGGAAACCGACCGATCAGTTCATAATCGGTTTTAACGTCCTGTAACGATATCCGTCACGCAATCCAACTTAAGAGGGATGTACGACAATATTGTAGATAAATGATATATTAATGGATCATAAATCTAATGAATTTGTTCCCCACTGGTTAGTTATGCATTCTGTCTAAAATCGATTGCACGTTTTTGCTTCTAAGTGCTTGATGAATGGCATGAAACAACCGACTTTCGACTCTAGTCGATCATCGTCCCACAACTACTACCTATTATACAGAACTGTTTGGCTATGGCTGGCTACTCAAAGCTGGATCTAAAAGTACATGCAGCACCATCTGGTGCATAAATTGAGTTGTGTATATATGTAATTTTTTGTTGAATAGGTGCAGGTCTTACATGGTGGTAGGTGTAAGCCGACTATAAGCTAGGAGTAGACAGCAGCAGCTGACTTTAGCCGTAGTTACAGCCAGAAATAGGTTGCTAGAGCTGTCTGGAGTCAACCATATTTATGGAACTAACTGTAAAAAGACCTATAGTAGGCCTAAATGGATTTTATTCGCTTGTGCTTTCACACCTTTACGCAGAGGCTAAGTGCAATCATGCAGTGCTATTAGGGGCCCAATAAAGTATTGATTTAACTTAGCAACCTGTCATGTTCATTACAATTATACTGAAGGCTTGTGAACCCAATTCTTCATTGCAAAAATTAAAAATAATTGTTCTGCCTTCTAACCCACCCAAATGTAGCTCTAGCATTGAAACCACTGGGCCACCCAGCTAAAATGAGGTAGGGTTTGAACTCGTGCCAATCTGTATCTTCCTATGCTATGTACATGATAATATGGAGTTCCAATAGATAATACAGAGTTCCAATAGATAATACATATATGAACAAAGCGACAGGGTATGACCATGGTACCACAGACAACATGGTATGACCATGGAGGTATTATGACCATGGAGAAGTGACTCCATGGTATGAATGACCTCTTTTTGAGGCTGTATTTTGCTTTTAGGGGTTTTCCAGAAACTGTGGGTGGGTTGTTTGCTGTGATGAATATGGCGGGATTTATTCACCATGTTGAATCTTTTAAAATAATATATCTTTGTCGTAACAAAGTGAACATTCATAAGCACACAACTAGCTAACCATTGAGCAGCTGTACAATGGCTGTCATCTTTATCTATAAACAAACAATTCTAACGTTAAATACTACCTCAGCTTGCCTACCTATCCCCCCACAGCAAATGGTAGCTTCCAACAAAACATGCTACTCGTATCAACCGGCTTGCTTGCCAGTCAAATTTGCACTGGATTCGCTGCAGATTGGTTCTGAGTGAAATTATCTTACAGGTTAGTCTGGTTTATTTTGCGCTCTACACACTCATAGATACCATTGCTGACATTTCAAGAGGTGTCAAGTTATAATGTCAACACAATGTACATGTTTAACAGTATAAACTTGTACGACTATCTATAGTATAGGCCTATAATAACATAGAAGGTCTAATATGCTTAATTAACCGATTTTCTCATAACACTACAGCCCAGTAAAATGTATCACCATCACAATTAATGTGTTTAATGTTGGACGTTCTGAGAGAATGATTGTCATTTTGGAATCGTTTCATGACTAAAGTTCATCTTGCATGTCTAAATTTAGCCAATGCAGTGTTTTCACTTCAGCCAAAATAGCTCCACATACTTAGGTAGTAGAACTACTTACAGTAGTAGTTCTACAATGTCATCACATCGACTTATATTATGAGAGAGGGTTATCAATTATCAGCTATACGAGATTGTCGGGATTAGATCATTAGGCAGCTTAGATGCCTGATCCTGTGCCACGTGGTGTTGGTGTCAGGACATTTTGGCGGGAAAACTGACAACCAGCTGGCGTGGAAGGATCCAATAAACGGCGTAAAACGTTGAGTGGACGTTCTGGGTTGAAATGATTAAAGTTAGATCATGACTTACTCAGAGATGCCAAGGGCTGCAGTGAGTTTTGACCCTTTCAAACCAGTTTACATTAAAATGTTAAAGATTCATTCTGGGTCTCTTAGAGTGACAAATTAAAATGAAGAAAATACTCAAAGAGGCTTGAATACGAATACGGGAAGGGGGATGGCCCCAATGCCCCCCCCCCCCCCCCTTGATCCGCCAGTGGTATGACATAAGGAATGCGTCTTCAGTGTCTTCCATGAGCTGGGGTTTTCATAAGCCAATACATTATTTGTTGTGAAAATAACCCAGTGATATATAAATCAATGTTTAAATCATGAACTGTAGAGTTTCAGTTAGGCCAAGTATTTCCCTGATAAAAGCCACTAATTCGCAAGTGAATGGGCATCCTTATGGACCTACAATCCAGTGACTGTTACAAAATAGTGGGATTTATTAAAGTGACTGGTTACCTAGGCAACCAACTCCCCTAGTACTGCAGATTGGGATTGCCGATTGCCGTGCAGGACTAGTAGGGCAAATTCTGTCACCCTTCACTTCTCTAGCATCCATAAGACCCTCCCCACCCACACACGATTCCTGCAGCTATGTGACCACGTTGCATTCCTCTGTGACAAAGATAAACAAGGTACAATAGAGGAGGGGGAGAGCCCTGACATCTGCACATGAATAGAGGTAGCTGCAAGCACATTCTGTCAAATATTCTGACTCATATTATTGCAATATTGGGTATTCTCATTATATCTGCACATTTGTAAAACCTGTTTGCATGGAACACATGTTGATTTCGGTTAGGTTGCATGAGGTGGAAGTTCAAAGTTTTGTGGTAGGCTAATATACAAACATGAATGGATTATGATTTGCAACTGTCGTATGAATTTGATACAATAACCCATAAATTATTTTGATCTTTTTCTGTATTTTCATGGATAGTAACAACTAGTCGTTTACCAGTAGTTAGACCTACATTGTAATTTTACAAGTGTCTGCTTTTGTATTGACATGGTGCATTGTGACCTCAGGCTGACTTTCTTGTGTTGGACATTCTATACGTCCATGTTCTAACCACTGACATCGGTTTGGTATCATTGCCGTAAACTCGACGTTGGCTGTATCTGTCCAACGTTAGCCCCATTTGGAGTGCAAAACAATTACCAATGATTAAGTTAATGCAATGCACGACATAAATTTACCAACTGTTCCTGTTGAAGGTATTCTTGTACTTCAAGCTTCCACCCAGATGACTTCATTGGTCCTTTTTTAGGATATTATATACCAAAATACCTAATATAAATATAATGTACATAATATAAATATGGTTAAGGTATATATTGGTTGAGGGGTGGAGGTTTGGACACCCATGCAATCTTCCTCCCTTGGTTGTGCACCTGGAGCTAAGATGAATATAAATTTCTGCATAATCATATGATAATTGTGGATGGCAGGTGCATGCATTAATAATTTAATACAACCGTTGCATGTCCAAAGGTACTGCAAATATCAATGTACAACTAAAAATGGCTCCTAATGAACAACCTTATCTTTTAGGTCATCCTGGTGGGAATTTAGGACAAAATCCAAACCCTCCACCTGTTCAACCTTCATCAAGACCAACAAACAGACCTCCAGCTGCACCAAAGCGTAATTATTCTACTCAACAGGATCAGCAAAATAGACAGCCATTTATACCAGTGTTTGATGACAATCTGACTGTTAATCGCTTTCCTAATAACACTAATACAAGGCCCAGTGGTGCTATCTCAAACACAAACCACAGACCATCCAATTTGCTTGGTCCTCCCATTAAGCCGTATCAACCAGACGAACCGGACAGTCAAGGAATTGTTTGTAACTGTGGGTCGGATGCACCAATCAGAACTGTGAGGAAAGAAGGTCCTAACACTGGTAAGTTGGATCAAGGTGATAAAACCTGATCTTTATTATTTAATGAGTTGTGATGTCATAATGACATTAACAGTTGTTTAGTGTATAAATTAAACAATATTAACATAGAAGTTTGTTGAGGTTGTCATAGACAGGAAATGTCAGAAAGATGCATTAAAAAGACATTTTTCCTGGGGCTGTTTCCAAGTGGCAGGTCTTCGTGGGCAGATTTTAGCTGCAAGACAACAGCAGACCATTAATTATGGCTGTGACATACTTCCTTAGTGTTTTCGTTTTTTCCAGTCAGGTTTTAATCACTTGTTCCTTTGTGTCCAACTGAAGGTGGTTCTATCCAAAAACTTATATATAATTGTATGTTTGTAAAATTTTTTGTCATTGAAGGTCGCTCATTCTACAGTTGCTCAAAACCTATTGGACAAGATTGTGGGTTCTTCCTGTGGGCAGTTCAGAGTGACGAAATGTCATCAAAGAAGGGAAAGGCAGGAGAAAAAGTTAGTGCTGGTGATAAGAGCACCAGCATAAAAGATGGTGCACCTGATAAGAGCACCAGCATAAAAGATGGTGCTGCTGATAAGAGCACCAGCATCAAATGCTCTTGTGGTGACCCCGTTAAAAAGTAAGTGGCAGCTAGAGGATTTTCCATATTTCCTAAGAATTTGTTGTGTCATTTTATCTTTTTAAAATATTATTGTAACGGTTAATTTTGAAGGTTTACTTCAAAGAAGGATGGACCAAACAAGGATCGCGAATTTTATAGCTGTGCAAAACCAAAAGGGGATGGATGCAACTACTTCAAATGGATTGATGAGGCTGATGAGGAGGGTATGAGAGAGAGAGAGAGAGAGATGCATTTATTTCAACCATAATCATAATCATTTACAATAAGAATATTTGTATACAATACATTTATATATGGTGTTGGAGACAGACATTTTGGCTTACAGCCGCTAGCATGTCTGCCACCAGGGGATTTCATTGAAAGTACATTTTAACATTAGTAAATACATCGCTATGAAGGGATTAGATAAAAGACAAATAAAATGAATTAACATAAAAATAAAAAGTGGTTAGAGGAAAATTTCATAATTAATGAAAAATATCATTTTAGTTATATAAGTATACAGTGGAGGGTTTGTGAGAGACTGTGAGTGGAAGTTGGCAAAGTTCCGGGCTAATTTACAAAGGCCTATACTGGCAGGTGGGTCACTTTAGCTACATACAAAGCATCCTTGGATGCTGCAGCTCATTTTATAGGATTCTATGAAAAATTTTTTGAAATAAAAGCATAAACCTTTGATACTATGAGTATTCATTCTATTTGATATGGATGGTGGTGCATCATTTATAATATGTGCTAATCGATATCTTATAGAGCAAATGGAGATTTGATATTTGACTCTGGGGATAATAAGCAAATCATTTCTGCGAGTAGCATAGTTATGGATGTCAACGTGCCTGGTGAATGTAAATGATTGAAAGAAATTTGGTAATCTTTTGTTAATTAATTTATGTACAAACTTATATTCTTGCAGTTTTACAGTATCATGAAACTTCAAAATGCTGAATTTCTTAAATAGAGGTTCTGTATGGGCATTATATTTCTCTTTAGAAATTATCCGTACTGCTCGCTTTTGCAGTTTAAATGCTATTTTTGCCTTGTGGCCCCAAAGAAGTACACCATACAACAAATGTGGTAGAATGAGAGAGTTGTACAGAGTTAAAAGGGTTTGGGATGATATAAAGCGTCTGAGATGTGTCAAAATTCCTATTACTTTTGTTATTTTCTTGCGTATTTTTTCAATGTGTGCATTCCATAAGAGTCCTTCATCTATTTTAATTCCTAAATACTCAAAAGTTTTAACATGCTCTATATCCTGGTTGTTTATGTGTAGGTGTAAAGAAGGTAGTCTTTTATTAATGGTATGAAATAACATACATTTTGTTTTGCTAGCATTTAAGGAGAGCTTGTTTAATTTCAACCAATTACTGATATTTTCGAGTTCACGATTAATATTTTGCTCAAGATTCACAGTATTAGTGAGCTCCAAGGATGATATTGTGGCCAGAAGAGTTGTATCATCTGCATAAATGATAAACCTAAACATACTCGAGGATCTGTCAAAGTCATTTATATAAATTAAAAAAAGTAGAGGCCCTAGAATGGAACCTTGTGGGACACCTGTTGTAATTTCTGATTTTATTCCATCAATATCGACATATTATTTTCTTTTTAAGTAAATAGCTCTTACATAGTTCATAAGCTGTTCCTCTAATTCCATACACAGAAAGTTTGTACAATAGGATTCTGTGGTCTAACGTGTCAAATGCCTTTGACAGATCAAGGAATATGTTTAGTGGCAGATTGCCATTTTCTATGTTTTCTACAATTTTATCAATGTTTTCTATAGCCGCTAGTTCAGTAGAGTGATTTTCCCTGAATCCATACTGGCTCTTATAGTATAAATTGAAGGTTTTAAAATGATTGTGTAGTTGATTAAACATAAATTTTTCAAAAACTTTTGACAAAGCAGGTAAAACTGAAATAGGGCGATAATTTTGAATTTGCATTGCATCATTTTTCTTGTAAACTGGGACTATTTTGGCAATTTTTAACTGGCTTGGGAAAATTCCTTTCATAAGTGACTGATTTATTATATTTGTTATTTGACTTATGATGCTATGTTTGATATTTTTAATGAAATTCATTGATAGGTTGTCAAACCCACGACTAGTTTTACCAGGTAGCCTATCTATTATAATATTGACCTGTTCTTCAGTTACATTCTGGAAGTGAAAATTGGCTAGTACAGGTTCTTGTAAATAACTTTTGAAGTCAAGGTTTTCTGGAATTACGATTTCGGAAGCCAAATTTGGTCCAATAGAACTAAAATATGAATTGAAATTTGATAAAATTTTGAAAGGGTCCGAAACAAAGTCATTATTTATTTTAAAGAATGTAGGAAGTTTCTTTTTATTTTTTGTACGATTTATGATTTCCTTTATTGTACACCAGGTGTTTTTTATGTCTTTCTTATATTTTAAGAACATTTCGTGGAAATATAAAGCTTATGTATAATATATGTTGTCAAAAATGTTTACACTGTATTCAGTGCAGTTTGAAAGCGGTCGTAAATTTTATGTCCGTAGTCCTTTGAGTGCTCATGTTTATTGAGTAATAACTGGAATCTCTATTTGTTTCAGAGGATGGAGTCTTGAAATGTAGATGTGGAAAACCAGCAAAGGAGTAAGTGTCTTTCCTGAACAGTTTCATGCATATAACATACCAGAAAGCCTCGATGAACTGTCATGTTGACTCAGAGCTCGACAGTAACGTCGGTCTGACTTTCCTGGACAGGTAAAAATGCCTGTGGGACGGCCAACACCATCACCTGACCTGTCCCATAGGACAGGTAGGAACCCAGAAGGAATATTTCTTGATTACAGTTAGGAAGCCAGTTTGAATGAGCACTGGGGCAGTAGGAGAGCCAGTTGAAATCATAAATTTGGACATCAAACGTTAACATTAATTTTGGGTTAAAATCCATCAATGCAATGTATGCCAAATCTATTACAAATTGGCTTATAAGAATGACAGAGTTAGAGAGCCTAATAAGAACAAAAAAGACCTAAAATGAAGGAAATACCTTTAAAATCTATTGATCATGTGTTGCACAGGCAGGTCAAAATCGTTAGTGTCAAGCCCTATACAGTTGACTTATCTTCTTTCTTTTTCTTTTCCTCAGAATGACTGTGAAGAAGGATGGCCCCAACAAAGGACGGAAATACCATGGGTGCCCAAGTGGATGGGGAAAGAGTTGTGGCTTCTTTAAGTGGATAGATGATGATCCTGCTTGCGTAAATGCTGATGAAAATGCACTCAAATGTGGTTGTGGCCTTGGTGCTAAGACGTAAGTAATTATTGTCTTAGTTCTCAGCTTCGTATTTCTGTCAACTATATGTTGAATACCAGGATGTTCACAAAATATGCAGTCCCAGTATTTCTGTTTTCCTGAGGAGACTTAGTTTATTCAGACCATTTCTTGCCACATTCCAGATTTACTTCCAAAAAGGAAGGGCCTAACAAGGGCCGTCAATTCTACAGCTGTTCTCGACCAAAAGGAAAAGGATGCAACTTCTTCGAGTGGGCTGATGAAGTCGCTGAGAAAGGTAATGCATATATTATTCTTCTATTTGAAAAAAATTATACATTTTTCAGATTCTATATATATATATGTTTCCAAGATGATATTGTAATTGAATGAAAGTAATTAACCGAAAATGATGGATGTCAGCTAATTTTTTTAATATTTAATATGTAAATGAGTTGTCCTTATTTCACAACCAATGGTCATGATTTTACAGATGGTGCTGCTGAAAGTAAAGGGAAAACTACCAAGAAGAGAGCTTCTACAGGAGGTGATGAAAATGCTGCAGCAAAAAAGAAGAAATGAAATATCGAGTTAGGTTTATGCAAATACATCACTCGTACAATGTAATAAATAGAAGTTAACTTACGAAGTGTGTTAAATTGTGACGCTTTTGATGTAGTTGCAGTAATAGATAGGACTGTGTCAGCACATGAAGGGTTAATAATCTGCATAGTGATTTTATGAGACTGCTTTGGTGCTTGGTAGTAATAGTTAAAGGTAATTTATGAGAAGATTTCAGTTTGAGCATATATATGCAGTTCTATTTAACAGTAACTGATACATTTAATTGATATCTTAAATGTAATACATAGCCAGGAAGTATTACCCTGGAATGTTGATTTCAATGTTTGCCCTTTTTTTTTGGGGAAATTTGTTATCGTTACAAATTTCAATTTTTTTTTGATAAAAGAACAAAACAAAAGCTGTGCTTTTTTTTAAAAAAGAAAAACAATGTATTGTACAATACTGGCTTTATTAATATTTTACATAAAAATACTTGAAATGTAAAGTTATGATTTGTTTGTCTGTTGACTGACTAGCTTGAATGGATGGAATGTTTAGAACATGGCATGACAACAACTCAACCCTCTTACAGCACAGAGAAGCTTGACAACACAAGTGCAGTTATATACAAATTATAATGTGCGACTATACAGAAAGAGTTTATTTCTTCCGTTTTGACAGCTTTTTGAGTTGTTCGATTTCATTTTCCTGAGCGTGCATGTCAGCAGTTGTTCTGGCAAGCTGAAATCCCAATATAGAAATTCCACTGATGTTATCAGTCTCAGACAATTTATTTTTTGTATATAGTGACATACATATATTTAAGTAACAAACTAGAAATAAATGTACATATATTTAAAATAGACTCTTTCGCTATTGTTGAGGAACCCCTCTAAGGCTAGTTGCCATTATCGAGGGGGCCCCTTACCAAGAAGATTGCGATTAATAACATAATTATTCTCAAGTGGCACTTTACTTTGCAACTTAGGAAACTGAGTTGGATAATGATGTTGTGTCACTTCATGAAGATTTCAAAAAATACCATATGAAAGTAAGCATACCATGTCAAGCAGAAGGTCTAATTTGACTCTCAACAAATTGTTTTCCTCTTGCAACTGTTTCGTCACATGTCGCTGTTGTCTCAAGTCACGTACATTAGAAGCTTCACCAGTTTTCTCTGAAATTCAGACATAATATCTTGAGGGTCCAGTTTTGTGTGTGGATGCAAGTCATAAATCGGGAAATATCTGATCTTTACCTGAAATCCATTGGCCTTGATCAAACACCATTTCATTTTCTCCCAACATAAGTTTAATAGGACCCCCATAATCTGTTCCAAATTCAGTGTGGCGTGTACTGGCATCAAGGTTGAGATTTGACAAGGAACTGGCCTTCCGTGGCACCCCTTTCTTGGGACTGAATCTGTTTCCGAATAGTGGCATAGTATAGCTGGACCTATAAGTATAAAAAGAAAGTACATGTTAAGTTAATAAAGCACAGGCAATTAGGAAATTAACAAATGATTCAATTTTTATAAATTACTAGTGATATCGTGATGTAAACCCCTAAAAATGACATTTTATTTTTGACATAGGCTTCTTCATAAGGCATAACACGTAGTATGAAAAACAATTGCATGTTCACAATGGTTGTGGTTTCTTTTATGCTAGAACTCGCTCATCACACATAGTAATTAACAAGTAGCAAGCAGTTGCTGAGAGCAGGTCATAAAAAGTTCCTCTATGCTCATCCACCGTCATAATTCTATTGTATAAATCCATTGGAAGGCCAGTATTAGAATATGTATTCCCAGTCTGGTCGCCATGATTAAAGAAAGACGAGGAGCTCCTCGACAAAACACATGAAAGATGTCTTAAGCAGAGCATGAACCCAATAGTTATCACGTCTACTATCGCTAAAGAGCCGAAGAAACACAACTGACCTCATTGACACTTATAAATTATAAGTCAAGAATAAGTACAAATCTCCAGGGTCCAAACTGTTGAATACTACTGTCCAGAGAGAGGAACTAAGAGGCCACAGACACAAGATTTTCCAAAGAGAAGTTATTTCTGAAATTGCCAAGAACTTCATGTCTCACATAGTTGTTATTAAGTTGAATCAACTACCAAACGATCTGGTGGACGACGATGATACAGAAAAATTCAAGAAGAAATTGAGATCCCTGCCGACAGCCTAGAGGGATAAACTACCAAGTAAGTATCTCAGATCATTGTAATTTACATACAATTTGGAACAGTAGCCGCATCACTGCCTGGGTAAAGTAATCATAAAGTTCTATAGTATAGAGTAGTGCTGCCGTGTACTTAGAAAGAAAAGGAGCACACACAAAATGTGCATTGGTATTTAGTTAGGTATGTTATGAAGAATGTTCAATATTAACATGTGAATATTCAGTTCAGTTATTAAGCATCCCTTTCTACACGTCGTACTACTGTATAGTGCTAGTTGTAGATTTACTTGTAATGTGTAAGCTCTTGTAGTAGACTCAGCCTTTATGAATGGAATGGATGCGTCTGGACTACGCTAAACTAGGCTAAAGACAAGTTTAGTAAAGTACATCTGATACAGGGGCGGATTTAGAGGGGGGTCCTGACCCCCCCCCCCCCCCCCCTCCTCCCTTTCCTCTGGCAAAAATGCCCCCGGACCCCCCTAGCAGGACATTGCATCTTCGCTGCTCGTATTATGCTGACACCCCCCCCCCCCCCCCTCTATATGCAAGTTGAAAATGTATTTGCCTTGACCAACCTTCTCAGCCTACCAAACGCGACAACAGCACATTCCTGTCAAAACACGCCGTCAACGTTTGTTGACGATCGAAACCCAGCTAAACATCATTTAGGAAGTTGGTTTCTCGTCAACAAGTGGATGGTTTGCTATAGAATAAACTCAAATATTTGGTGTATTATTTAAGTTTTATTAATAATATTTATCTGCAGTGAAATATCTTGTTAATTTATCAATTTAGTACATAATTTTTATTTTTAATTTCTAAACTGAAATGTTGCATGGCTCTGCATAATTTGTTTACACTGGATTCAATATGGCGACGAAGAAGGCAATAAACCGCGCTGCGTCGCCAATGAAACTGATAGAGGAAACTTATGACAAAAGACCCAAAGCAATAGAACTGAAAAAGATATTGCTAGAGGCAGAGGTGAAACACAGATCGCGTATCCTTTGTTTGTGTGTGTTTCTAAGAGATGACAGTCTCAATTATAACATAGTATACGATCTCTGACTTAGTGACAGCGACACAGTGACAGCTGACTGTACTGTAGCCTGTTCTGACACTATCAGTATGAACTGAGACAACTTGTTTTGTCTCAGAGTATGACAGCCCAGCCGTGCACGCCTGCTCGCTGCGGCTTAATAATTTAATTTAACTAAATTTTAAAAATTAAAATAATATGAATATGCAATGTGCATGAGAGACCGCAGGAGTTGTAGAATTAGTACTAAAATGATACTTTGAAGTTTGATGCCATTTTCAAGTAATAACAACCATAATCGCGATCGTTCCGGTTGAGCGAACACATCGTTTTTTGTTCGCCAGTGGTGCGGCCAAAGCCATTTTCTGTGACGTCATAAATAAAAGTTTTAATTGTGACGTTTCTAAAGGCCTTTTTTGTAAGCGCGCATCATGACGGCGTATTGATTTAAAACCTAAGCGCCACGGCAAATCACAGAGTTTGTTAAAGCTCGTTGCCTAGCAAATGGCCTAGTAATTAAATAAGCTCTGCTCTGATTGGTCGAACGTTCATTTAGTTGGCTAGCTTTGTGGAAAATCACGGCAGTGGACATCCCTAACATGGAACATTCAAAACCATACTTCTACTGCTTGTCCAGTCTTGAATCACATAGAAATGATCATTAATAGTGTTTTAATGTGAGTTAATTCAATTTGTCTGCTAGATCTTAAGTTAAGAGCTGTTAAGAACGATTTTTGTGTAAGTAGGTCATTATTATTTTGTGCGCATCATGGCCGCGCAGATTAATTAGGACAACATAGTTCGATCCGGTCATCTGAGAATAGCATGACAGTAGATTTTGTTTTTGGCCAATCTCTAGTCATAAAAGCCCTACGGGCGGCCCCTACGGGGCCGCTCCTGCGGCCTATAATTATGGAAAGTGGCTACTACTTGAGTCTAAACTATACATTGTAATGTGTGAAATGTTACATTTTCTTTAGTAGACTTTACATCTAAAGTTTCACACTATTCAAAATCATGACTGTCAATCATTGATCATTGTTGATTAAAATTACAATTTATAAGCGAAATTTTGGCTTTCATGGCCACCAGGGGTCAGCACAATAATTGAAGAATTTCCGATTTTGTCAATCTTGTGCATGTGCAATGGGTACTTGGAGTTTTTCTTCACAGGAGATTCTTGAAAGGCGAGGCAAACGTCATGATGTTGATGACCGTCGTCAATTCATAAATTTGAAGTGTGTAATCTGATGTTACAGAGAGATTGTATACATTAAAGTCGATAATCTTGTTGTATAGTACAGATCTTAAGCTTTCATTTGGTGTATGCAATCAAACATAAGCCAAATATTAGACGAGATACGAATAGGAGAAGGCAGATAAGCAGGTTTTCCAGGGTCATGGCGAATGTTATGAAGAGCGTCACTCGATTAATAACTTATAAAAGTGATCTTACATAACATAGCAGTAGTCTATCGTTAGTATAGCTCATGCTGATTCCGTACGTGCTTTCGGATTGAAAGAAGACCAAATATTAAGCGAGACAGGCCGGAGAAAGCAGGTACACGTTGGCGTGTGGCGGCAAAAATTAATGATTGTGGATCGAACAGATCGAAGATTCTGTTGTGGTGCTCCCACAAACATCCGCATCTGCAATATATATGCTTAAGCGCACTGCACTAATTTCAATGCACTGCACATCTGCAGGGGCCAAAAATCCGTAATGTAAAAAAAGAAAATCTTTGCTTCTTACTAAAATTTTGTTTTAATAAGTGGCCGGTGTACTTGTCTATGACGTCACTAGTATCCATAGATATGACTCAGCCTCCATTTGGAGTTTGATATGCATGAAGCAGAATAGCACAAAATGGATATAAATGTTAGATATAAGTCGTACCCTGACTTTCTAATAATATAAGTCAAACCACGACTTTTCTAATATAAACAATCTGTCAAATAAGTTTGCATTTTTTCACATGGATCTCGCTTTGGCTATTATGCTCTGGCATTAACATATTAGCCATAATATTACATCTTCGTGAAATATCATTAACCTATGGTGTCATAAAGAAGAAAAAAAAGGCATTGGCAATCTTTTTTGTACTACGGGACTTTCATCATATTATTAATTAGTGAGTCAGGTCCTAACTTGTGTGAATTTAGGTTCTTGCACTGATGCAGGGGTAAAAAACATCGATCAGCACCTTCTGGTGCAAGCAGAATAGGTCAAGGGGTGGGAAATTGTTCCTTTCCAATGAAGTTTTGTTTGTCACCTCTAATGTAGTTTGATGAGCTGATGCTCTTGTGGTTTTTTTTGTTTGTCTTTTGCCTTCTTAACAATTAAAAGCATTCTTGATAGGATCTATAGAAGAAGTAAATCACAGAATAAGCAAACTCGACAGTGAACTACAGAGCTACACTGACTTGATTGTTGAAAGCAGAGCGTCTGATGACGATTATGTCCTCTCGTACCACAAGGGGTTCCCTAATGACCAGGAACGTGAGCCTGCTCTCAAACAAGGTAAGGTAGTAAGTACTACTGTATACAGGAGATTAATACATGTAGCATTGTTGCATGTAGTGAAAGGACCAGGTGGTGTATTTAGTTGTTAATGAGTATAATGACCCTTGGTGAAATGCCCCTTTATTATAGCTTGTACTTCTGAAAAAAAAATCTCAGACATTGCCATGGTAATATCTTGCAATCATGCTCATATGAAATGAGCTATGGGTTCATCTCTTCAGTCACTTGTGCATCCACTGGTAGCCCTAAGCCAAATGGAAACTACTGTTCTACAATTTGTATTATTTATTTGAGCTACTTTGAGTATTGGTATTAATTATTTGAGCTACCATTTCATACTATTAAAAAAATTGATACATTGTTCTGTTTAAGATAAAAGGCCTATATGTTCTACTCGCTTATGTTGAGATCTTAATTCACTGCAAATACTGTCAATTAAGATAACATAATGCAATTTTTTGTTTAAATTCTGACAGATCAAGAGACCAAGGAGATTAACACTTTTGCAGGCGTCTATGCCATCAAATCAAGTGAGTTGTTAATCACACACTGTTCTCTTTTATACCGGTTATTCACTTTACATATCTTCATTTACTGCCATCTAGTCTTAACCCATCATAGCTCACCAGTGGCTACTCCAGAAATTTGCTTCAGATGGAGTTAATTTGGTTGTGGTAATTGAAGGGGACAAAACACAAAAAAACAGAACAATCTCTCTCCCTTCCTTGGTGCTGCCACTGGACATCTGCCATCTCTGTTCATATGAGCCAATTTTGTTGCTGACTTATCAACCACTTTCTCGCTTTTTTTTTTTTCCAGCTTTCGCTCCTGGGTCAACAGAAGGCCTCAGGCAGGCATCAAATTTGGCCGTTGGTCAGAGTAAAACAGCTGTGAGTAATTTCTGGAAAGTTTTAAATGAATAGAAGTTTTGAAAGAATATGGATTTGATTCTGAGCATAATTTTTGATAAGTTGAATTGACAACTTGTTATTCTTTTTTATCAGATGAAAATGGACTCCCGCAAACCCTTGCTGGTGGAGGTATTGTAATGGAATATTAATTGCCGTTGTAATTCTGTTATAATTCTAAAATGGTTTGTTCTTTATTGGTTGTGAATTAATTCCTCTTGCTCTACAGGTTCACACGTTCCCTGGCTATGACCCAAATGTACTTACTCCTTTACCACACGATATAGATGCATTGGAAGTTCTCCAGCAAGTTGTAGATACACAGATGAATATAGAAAGGAAGGTAATGATTATTTCTTTATTTCTTACACAATTCTTCCTTTTGTCAATGCTTCATATATGTAGCAAGCTATATTAATATGATGATGTTGTGTTTTACTTTCTGCTGCCATTGACGTTGAAGCTTTGGTAAGAGATATTAAACTTTAGATGTGTCAACAAATAGTTCCAAAGTTGTCAGTAGTGTCTATGTCTATGTCAGGAAGACTACTATGTCTTGTATGGGTTGCCAGTTAAAGTTGTAGTGTGTTCAACAAAGGAAACATTTTATTGCAGAAAACGTACAGGCCAGACTTTGAGAAGCTCTTTTACTCACAGATGTCACAAGCCATTTTACAGGTTTATTAGCCTCAAATTATTCATTATCAAATTTTTTTTGAGAAGGAGCAAAGATACTCATACTGTATAAAAATGTGTACATAATTATTTCTTTTTGCTTACTTTTTCATTGCCAGGACATCTTCTGGTGGTTTTGGTTGGAGAATTACCTGAAAAACAGCAGACATTATCAAGTGAAGCTTTTCAGCAGGGTTGCACTGAATTATGTAAAACTTTTAACATATGCCAACAGTGCACGTTATCGTGACATATTTCTGCGGGTAAGTTTTTGGATAAGGAATTGTAGTAAGCATGCTTCTTTGCTGCCGAAATGCATGATCGTTTCATAATAATTCTGATAACATTGTTGTATTTTTTTTCCAGGAGTATCCTAAGCTTTTGGCGCAGTCTGTGTTCGCCGCATTTTGTATGTGCTTCCCACACTCCCTAAATCAGTTTAATTTGGACTTCCGTGAAAATCTTGTCAACCTTGTGTTTGATTGGGTGACTGGTGGGTATTAACATTGTATTAAACAGTGTTTCAGCAGTGTTTTCACTGTTTATCATTCTCCTTGGTATTGGTGTTTTTTTTTTATAAATTGCTTCGTGATCCAGGCACGCGGCCAGTCCCTCGAATCTGGATGAAGTGGAATTTGGAGAAATTGGAACCTAAGGGCATCAGACTCAATGATGACTCTCTGAGTCAGTCCAGGAGTAGAAAAAGTAGGTACATTAAATCCTTGTACGGGCACATATATAATGTTAATGATTGTAGGAGTAAAGAAATGTTCTGAATGTATTTCAGCTACCAATATTTAAAACTTTTTAAAAACTATATTTGATGACAGTGTCAGCTCTGAACCTCGACTACCTCGACAGTCAACTGCGAAGTTCTAAGTCAACCATTCATCATGCCGGATCAATGTCCTCTGTATCATCAGTGACTAGTAATCGCGATGGATCTAGCCACAACAGCTTGCACAAAATTAGTTCATCACCACTTCGTGATGTGTCCGATGCACAGACTGCTGGTCCCCTAGCTATGAGGAAGAAGAAGCTTTCAATTAAGAAATCTCGAAGGTCAAGATTAGGTGAAGGTGAAGAGGGTTTAACACCAATCAGGGAGCACTATGCAGAACATGATGCCAGGACTAGTGCAGATATGAAAGTTTCCCACACTTTTCAGACAAGTCCGAGGAGTATAAAGAAAAAGGCGCATGAAGTATATATTGATTTTTTTTTCTTCTATTATTGTTTGTGAAAATGACAGCTAAGCTGCTTTAAAAAAATGCCTTATTACATCTTCCCAAAGCAAGGCCTCCTTCTCCGCGCAGCTCGGCTCCAAGAATACAATGTAGCTACGCGGCGGCCTTGCTTCAGGAAGATGTCTTAGTAAGGCTAAATCAAATTTATTTGATTTACCAAAAGCAAGTATGCAATTCCTCTGAGATTATGTCATTGCAAAGCTTATAAAATAAGTTGTCTTCCAGTCTCACCCAGTTGGCAAAGGACCAGACTTTAATCGCAAAGTCTTCAACTTGCATGGACAGAGTCCTTTGGTGTCACATTTCCTGCAAACCAACAACCTGGAGAAAGAGTCTGGAATGACTGTCCATGTGCAGCGCACGGAAATGGAGAACTTGCCACCTTTGGATGCTCTCACTTATCACCAGTTAATGGGATCAACATACAAATCTATTGATCAATTCGATGCTGCTTATCAAGAGTGAGTAATTTTTACATTCTTTCCAACTTCAGTGCCATCATTACCAGAGCATTATTTCCAATAGTACAGTAATTTGTGATTTGTATGTAATAGTTCTTGCATGGTGAGCTGACAAATATTTATGCATGTACACAGGGGCCTGTGATGTACGTTTATAATATGTCTTGTCAAAGTCTTCCAAATGTTGTAAGAATATTGCAATTAAAGTCATTCAAGGATACCCAATTGTAATAGAGGATTTTACCATTGCACAAAGGAAAAATAGACTACAGTTTAATATGTAATAATTATTGGGAAAATAAATTAAATTTTCAAAGAAATGATGTCCATAACAACAGGTTAGAGGAGCGTAACAGAAAGTACCACCGGGAATTCTTGAAAAAACTGCGAAACGATAAGCGGTCGTACCAGAAGCAGCAAGATGCTGTGATGTGCAAACCAAAGGAAGTGAAACGTATCAGTGACATTCTCATGATGGAAATGAAGGTAGGTTTCCAACCAAACCTGATCACTAGTGATGAAATTCATTGTTGCACAGAATGTGCATTGCTACTGGTTGATCCAAGTGTTAATGTCCGTTGTTACCTTACAGAGAGACCCAGGATCAATAGGATCACTTGGTAGAGACACAACAGAACTAACGTTCGGGTGATATTTCATATTATTATAACCCATCAAATCTATGCTGTTTTTGCTTTGTCTGAATAAAATTTAAGCATTTTGTGTTTCATTGTGTGATATCTGTGATTGTCTTAGTCGAAATAATTTTTAGCCAATTAGCATTTGGCCAGTTGCACAAGGCAAATGTTATGACATGAATTTTCAGTCATTATACGTTAGAACATAATGTACAATCATTGATGTACTTTTGATGTACAGACCTTCAAAGAATCACCTGAAAGGCAGGTACAATGCTTTGACTACTGGGCGACCCAACTGCCTGTAGTAAAATGATCTCAATTAATAACAAAGCTGGAATACTCCTAATATGTCAGTCGCTCATCACACATTCGTGAATGTTGTTACTACTTCCAGAGCAAAGAAATCTGACAAAAATGGTTGAGCAAGAGGTTCATTGCAGTAGCAAGGAATTTGGCAAAATAGATGACGTTCTAATAGCCACCATATTACATTTGGATTGGTTTCCATGTTCTGAGAAGAAAGATACAAGATCAGATTCAACACATTTAAATAGCTACTCAGTTTGCCACTATGTTGAAATTAACAGGCGTAGCCGTTTACCTACTTTCAGCGCCAATAACGTAATGAAGTGAAATCACAAAGCATAATTTTTACTAAAACATAATTTATTCAGTCAGTTTGTTTTACATTTAAAATAAGAGTGTAAATGATTACATAAATTTGTAACAAACATATACAACACAATTTGTACCGGAGTGACCCTGTATCATTATATGTAGCAAGGTTAACCCCATATAAGAAATGCTGGACAAATCCCTTGACTCTAAAAAAAATCTTTAAAGATGCGATTTTAATCAACATTAACCATTATGTGAAACTGAAGACTAATTGAGTGAACATATAAACAATATAAAATAAAACGTAGACATTTATGAAATTCTGAATAAGACAGGAGTCACTTTAGAGGTTCGCCAGTAGTACCGAATCCTATAAAAATAAATTCTGAACTAAATGGTAAAAGCAACTCTAGCTAAATTAGAACTAAGGCAGTATGTTGCCACTGAAAAGTAAGTATAACTCGCAGTTTCTTCCCCCCCCCAAAAAAAATTGACAAAAGCACCATTTGTTAATGTTAATAGTTACAGTTACCTGTCAAAACAAACACAACTGCTAAAATTAGGCAACATATATTGTCTCTTTGGTTAATAAAAAGGGCAGTGCAAGACTCCAGAGTCTTGAAGAAGCTGCTTTCGAGTATTGTGTACACATATGCAATTTAATTTTTAATAGGCCTATACACACTTGAAAAATTAACACAGCATTTGGATGATTGGATGTATGTGCATTTGGTATTGCACTTATTCTTAAATAGTTTATGCATGATAATGGTACCATTTTAATGACATTCACACAACTTATATGTGGCAACAGTTCATACTCCTTTTAGATGTAGTGCATTTCATGTTTCAAACATGTCAAAGTCCCAAAAAGGTATCCTTTTGTTATCCACAGCCAAACAAAATTTCCGATTTCTTGTCCTCGTATAACTGTTTCATGACTGGAAGGTCCTGACTGGCATCAAGTACCTGAAGAAAACGAGAATATTTTTGTCTTAGAAAATTGTTCTGCAAAGAATTGTGTTTCTCATTTCCTAGGAGTCAGAATTTAATTAAGACATTAAGAAAATACTGGTCAATCAACCCCCAATACCAGTTTTCCCCCAGACCGATATCAGGACCAGCTCTAAGTGTTTTTTTTTCTTCATACACATTAGTATGAACCAGTCATTACATAATGGCATAATAATGTCATACTTGGCATTGTGAATCTTACCAGCACTGGAGCAGGAATAGGAAATTTCTCTTCCATGAACCATTCTTCATGCAACTGGTGAAGTTCGTTGATGAACTCGATAGGGACTCCAGCTTCTTCTTTTCTGTTACGCATCTTCAAACGTTCATAGCAAACCTCTGGAGCAGCTCTTAGGTATACTGAAATAAAAAAACAAATCAAACTTGCAGCAGGCTCCCTGATACTCAACAGAATTACTAATGGTTTTCTGTCACTGAATAAAGAGAGAAGTGCTGTAATGCATCTTACCAAACAGATCAACTTCAGTGTTTTGCAGCTTTATCAAGTGTTTGAACCACTCATCCAGGACTGTGGATTCTAGTCCTGTGATTAAGTCACTGAAATAGGGAAAGATATCATCAAATTATAAAGACAGACGCAAGAAATATTTCACTTATAGTAACAAAGTTACAATATTCCACTTAAAGTGGGGAGGCACCATTAAATTTTGTCACTTGCATGATGTCACCCCAGGAGGCACAGATAGGCCTACTTAATACAGAGGTCTATTTTGCAAAGAAAAAAATTACCAAACAGCACATCAAGTTCAAATACAGTATGTAAGTAAAACTGTAAAGAAACGAAGCATAATGCACTTACTTGCGTATGCTGTTCTCAACAAACACATAACGTGTACTGTATAAACTCCTCTCCAACATTTTGACTGGTACACTCTGAAAGCAAATAAAAAGTACTACAAACATGACCATCAAGAGATAAACTAAATGATTGGTTTATTTGAATGAATCCTATTAATGAAGTGGCTTGAAAAGCTTTCTTACCACTTTTTGTTGGTGCATTTGTACTCTGGTCAACATGGCGTAGTAGTTAAAAGTGAAGCTCCATCTTTTTGAATCTTCATATAACAGTTGCTGGAATGTGATTCACAAATGCAGTTATGATAATTTTAAGATCCATATATTTTGTGCCAACAATTCAGAATAACATTCACAGAAGGTACAGAATTTAAATAAATGACCTTACCAACGCATTGTGACCTTTGAGATTACACCACTGATCTACTGGTTCCTTGATACACTGTCAAATAAAATATGTAATTTTGCTTCAGCCATTGTCAACGTCTCGGATGGGGATTTGATCATCATTCACTATGACAGTGATGATATTATTTTTATTGGGGCATTTTACAAATTACATTGAAGTATAAAAACAAAATTATGCCAGATCAAATTACATTAATGAAGTATTTAGAAAATAATAATTATGCTTGATCCTTACATGAACTTTGGGGAATTTGTTGAAGTAATTGACTAAAGTAGTCTTGCCACAGCCAATGTTGCCTTCGATAGAGACCTGAAAAACATAATTACTTATGCTCATATTGACAATATTTTTGTAACATGTCATGATTTGTAATTATGCCAATTTCCATAAATAAACATATATATATATATATATAATTATATATAAGACAAGGAAATGATTGTAAAATTACCATTACTGCATTAATGTTATGCCACACAATTAACGACATAATTATAATTGACTTACGGTAAACTTTTTCTTTTGCCTATTACATAGCTGTTTTAGCTCCCCTATACCGTCTGTAACAAGAAAATATTACAAATTCAGTATCACAATATAATGTCAAGAACAAGAAATACTTTTTTCCCTGTTATGTTTTACTTAGGCCCCACTGCTGAATATACTGATATACATGATACATATATAAATATTTAAATAAACATTTGAAAGATAACTAAATTTTTTATTTTACAATATTAAAAAAAATTCAATATAATGTGGGATAACTGTTGAAATGGTGCATGTTTTGGAACTTTAATTCATGAAGTAAACATATAAATTTTTGAAATCTCACCACAACACTCTGCAGGAGCCATTTATGATTTTCAGGGTTTTCGTAGGTAATGGCTGATAAGTTTTTTTTATTTATAAACTAGACAAAGGCATATATTGACAATGAAACAAATGTCAGCATTGACAATGAAACAAATGTCAGCATTGACAACTTGAGAAATTTCAGAATCTACTGTCATTAATTACTCAGTGGACAATCCACGTCATCCCTGTCATCACCTCTGTCAAACTGAACCCGCTTCCCAATATCTCAGCTTTATAAGCTGGCCTGACACGGCTCACAACAAGCTCAGGCACGTTTCTATCGATCGGGCACATGGTCAACTTGACATTACTTCTGAGCACCATATTATCGCTCATGTAAACAAATTAGACCCCTTGGCCCACAGTATAGGCCACACGTCAAAGTTCTTGAGGCCATTCTCACTAGCAAAGATACTTTGAGAATAACGAATACTGTTCCTCCCTACTAACCTTTTACACGTATCCGGTTCATTAAAACCCTCTTCATCACAATTAGCTGGACGAGTTACATCACTGTTGGTGTCAGCAGTGTTGCATCAAACTCGGAGAAATGGCGCCAACTACCGCCGGCCGCCAAAACAATTCAAAGCCAAGGAGGTTATATTAACAAGTAGGAGAATGCACTCACCCAGAGCTTCGATTTCTTTGTATTCTTCCCAGTTGAATCCTCCAAGCCCAAACATGATTAATTTCGAATCCTTTCAGCAATCAACATTAGAATTGGAAGTTTGTTTTATCCGCCTTTTTTTGACGCTCGAAGTTGATTCAATATTTCCGAGAGACGGCGCTTTCATCGATTTCGACAGGGACGAACTCTGGTAGAAATGCTGTGATAAGTAGTTTTTTCCCGCGCTAGCCCATATGAGTCCACATTGACCAGTCGTCTGGGCGGTCTGGTGGACCAGTTGACTAGCAGGTCGATTCGTCAGTGCGCGTTTCGTCCCACTGAAAACGAGTCCGTTCGTCACCGTAAATAAGTCCGTTTCGTCACTAGAAAGTAGTCCGTTCGTCACCCAAATTTTTTCGATTCGGCACTGCTGTAATGAATGCAGAATGTTGTGTGATTATCATTGTGTTACTATAGAATAAATATATCTGACGCCAATTTATTTATGTTGTAATTGCTTATTTATAAAGCCGTTTTGCCTAAATACAATCGTACATAATAACGCTTCAGGTCAGTTAAAGAAACGGCTTCTACATTTTAATTGCTATTCAAATATATTATATAGTGAGCTCGAATTACAGAAGCATATGCTTGATAACTGATATTAATTAATGATATCAAATTGATCAATTGATAATATGATAATGCAATGTGCATGAGAGGCCGCAAGAGGTGTGATTTACATGACTAAAAATATAATTTTGATGTCATTTTCATAGTTGCACTTAATTGACAGGATAGCTGTTATCTAGCAATTAGATCTACGTAACAATCTAGGCAACCAAAATCGCAATCGTTCCACTTGAGCGGGGATATTGCCATGCAATTTTCCTTTGCCCAGTGCCAAGGCATTCTCTGTGACGTCATCAATACAAGTTTGTTGTGACGTTTTGGCCTATTTTCTTCGTCGCGCATCATGACCGCGCATTGATTTCTAGTTTAATTAGGACAACATAGTTCCGATCCGGTCATTTGAGAATAGTACGTCAGTAGATTTTGTTTTTGGCCAATCTCTAGTCATAAAAGCCCTACGGGCGGCCTATTAAATTAATGATAATATGATTATGCAATGTGCATGAGAGGCCGCAGGAGTTGTAGAATAGTACTAAAATGATACTTTGAAGTTTGATGCCATTTTGGCGCCAAAGGCATTTTCTGTGACGTCATCAATAAAAGTTTTGGCTTATTTTTTGTCAGCGCGGATCATGACCAGCTGATGACGGCGCATTGATTTCTAACCTAAGCGCCACGGCCAATCACGGAGTTTGCTAGAGTTCGTTGCCTAGCAAATGACCTAGTAATTAAATAAGCTCTGCTCTGATTGGTCAAACGTTCATTTAGTTGGCTAGCTTTATGGAAAATCACGGCAATGGACGTAGCTCCAATGGAACATTCAAAACCATAGTTCTACTGCTTGTCTTGTCTTGAATCTCATAGAACTGATGATTAACAGTGTTCTAACGTGAGTTTCTTCAAATTTGTTGGGTAGATCTGTATCATCTTAAGTTAAGAACGATTTTTGTGTAAGTAGGTCATTATTATTTTGTGCGCATCATGGCCGCGCAGATTAATTAGGACAACATAGTTCGATCCGGTCATCTGAGAATAGCATGACAGTAGATTTTGTTTTTGGCCAATCTCTAGTCATAAAAGCCCTACGGGCGGCCCCTACGGGGCTGCTCCTGCGGCCTATTAAATTGATTAATTGATATTAAATTGATTAATTGATATTAAATTGATGTTCCCTTTTATGTAAAATTATTTAACGTTTAGTGAAGATATATTTTTTTCTCCTTTGTTTTACAATGCTTTAATTATATATACAATTAGTAATTTAGTAATTAACTAAGACAATAAATATTCTAATAATATATATATATATATCTATATCTATATATATGCGTAATAATGAAATTTAAATAAAAATTTAACAAAACCACAATGAATTGTTATACCTTTTCTTATTATATACTTATTATATACTTAAAGACCGAGCCACGACTATAAAAGGGGATAGCAGCTCAGAGGCCTCATTTGGTTCCAACCCCTCAAAGTGGAAACATCTCTGAATATTTCACACAATTTCCCAATAACAACAACACACAATGCAATAAAGCCACATCAATTTGGTATCTGCAGATTCAACAATTTATGCAGAAACGAATTATGCCACTCTCTAAATTATATTTGGTGTACAAGTAGAGATATTATGAATTATATGTAGAATTATGAAGACATCTTCCAGAATTTGATTGACAGGCCCTAATGACATTTCAATGAGCTGTTACCATGGTACAACAACCCTTGTAAGCTTAATGACCTCTAAAAATAGTGCTCCTTTGCATAGAAACCGCATGGCTACAGGTGCAATTAGGAAGGGGGTGAAGTTCATACTCCAATCCTCTTATGACATAATATAGATATTATATTATCATGTATATATAGGCAATAGCAAGGATGCATACAATTCAACTTGTATCTACATAAAGCAGTCTTACCTTATTGAAAAATGTAACAGCGTATGTGATCCCTCTATATATGGTAATTCCCATGGTTAGATAAACATGTACTGTATGATAAAACAATAGTCCTGTCATTGCCAGAATAAGCGCTTGGTGTGAATTGTCCTGAGGTACAACTTAGACTGACCAAGAGTTAATGGACTGACTGTCTGTAAAATCAGCTCTGTTACACACCTTGTTTCAACGGCAGTATTAACTGATTTCATAACTGATATTTGGAGTCAAATTCAAATATTTCTATGATGATGCAACATGCATTGTTCTCTACACTAGATTACCCCCAACAAAAGCACAAGAGTTGGTGGTCACTTCAAAGGAAGCCCCACAATCTATGAAATAAAGATTAAAATTTGCATACAGTTTGCAATTTAATAAATGTCTAATTATATCATAACAGCTAGATGTTAAATATATATCTTTTATTTTACAGCTTCATTTCATTCATTGTGTCACAATGTAAACCGAAAATACAAAGTAAATGACCTACAGTAACAATTATAGAATAATAGAAAAGTAGTACATAAAACTAGGTTCAAGCTATGATAAATATTTGTTACAATACAATAGCAACATAATAATAAGCACTTTTTAATTAAAATTCAATCTTGTTATATCTATCTATATACATATATATACATCTTACAGCATTATCCATATCAAATGCTGATAATGTTCTTTTCTTCAAAACCAAACTATTAATGAGAAATATCAAATGTAGGAGATTACATTTCGCTGTGTTATCCACTCAGTTAACTGACCAGATGTAAACAAACCCTGTTCAGCCAAGCATCAAGCTAGAGGGGGGGGGGGTGGCTTTATTGACCCCCTTACAAGCCATTGCGTAAGGTGGGGCTAACTACCCAGTGTCCAGCAAGCAGCCAATCAGCGTTTTATTGCTTTGCGGTGGCAAATTCGACCAGCTGCAGCTCGGTCTTTAATTATTATTGGTGTATAACCAATGATGCATAATAATTCAATAAAAATGTACAGAACCACAATGCATTGTTATACTTTTTCTTTCTCAGGCTTTTTATTTACTTTTTGTTGTAGATACTACTAAGTACTTATTAATTCTTGGTGTATAATAAATGATGCATAATAATTGCAATAAATTGTACAGAACCAAAAAGACTTGTCATACTTTTCTTTCTCAGGTTTTTGTTTAGATATTTTTTCATTATTGTTATTTTGTTTTGCATTCATGTCATATGCATTATTTCTAGTATAAATTTATAAAGTTGTGGAAAACCAAACAGTTGTTCTTTATCAGACCCTCAACTAGCAAATGAAGATAATTTCAATTAATGAAGTTTTCTGGCAAAGACCTGATTGGCTGTTGCACCAAATGCTTGGTCCCAATTGGTCAACTTAGCTAGCTGTTCTGGTTTATTGGGCATTTAACTCAAGCACAGCCTTGCGCGATTGTGAGTACTCTATATAAGGTATTTGAAAAAAAACAAAAAACGGGTGACAAATGGACTTATTTCGGGTGACGAACGGACTTATTTAGGGTGACTAGACCCCTTGTGAGCTGCACACTCTGGTGGACCAGTTAACTAGATCCCTGAAACATAAATTGAATTTAATTACAAATGTTACCCCTCCTATTTTTAGTTTTCACATATTTGTACAATAATACAATTAGACAAAATACAGAGGAAAAGAAAATCGCAATTAAATATACGGAAAACTAGGGAGGCTTAATAAGTTCATTAAAACGCTGTCGCAAGCCCCCCCCCCTAACATTTCTTTCATACGAGAACAAAAAATATGCATAAATGGTTTTAAGAATAATACAAAAATAAAAAGCAAAAAGAAAGAAGAATATTTTTTTTAAAGAAGAAAAAAAGGGCGCATGTAAAGCGCAGTTACTTTAACTGAATCATTAAAGAAGCATTCGTCTACATGAATAAGTGGAATGAGAATAATTTTTAAAGTCAAAAAGCAATCAATTGCATGTCTATACAACAGATGAAATCATAGAAAGTTAAACGAAGTCAGTTATTTGCTATTCTATTATAAACAGTGATATGATTGATAATTGTACAAATAGTTTCACATGTGCTTACAATTTAAAGTCCCTATAACAATTAAAATGCTTACATAGAACCATAATCAACTAAGTTCAATTACCCTATTCAAGAGCATACAATATATTGGTCAAATTGTGTCCAGACAAGGGTGTTGCCGTGTTGGTAACGTCTAAAGACAGAATTTCTTGTGCTTTGGCGTGATGGCAGCGTTGGGATATGTTTGCCATGCTCAAAGGGACTGAAATATCCCTGCAAGAAGAGTGAAGCATCTAGACAAGGGTGTTGCCGTGTTGGTAACGTCTAAAGAATACGTCACCAGCTTCTTAAGTTGGCGACAGAACTTACTGTATACCCTGGCCCTGGACACAAACTTTATCCCCTTCTTGGCCTGTGACTTTACATGGAAAAAGCCCTCTACCGACAATTTGAGAGGCTTCAAGGATTGTGCAGTCCCAACCAGAAAACAAGAGACTGACTGCCCAACAAAAGTGTAGCTTTTTAGAATTATTCCTTGGGCAAATTGCTAACTACTGCAAGGAGCGCTATCACCAAAAAGGCTACATCCATCAAAGCGATATGGCAAACTATCAGGACTCATTACGGATACCAGTCATCCGGCGCACACTTCCTGACCTCTCTGAAATCCAGTTAAATGAATATGAAAGGTATGAAGACCTCTACCACTTTCTGCCTTCTTTGAAGACAATTCATTGCAAAAAGAAGGAGGAATCACACATTGATGAAAAGCCAACTGTGGACGAGGAACTATCCCCCACAGTGGAGAACATGTGGCTCACCCAAATACACCGAGAATTGCCTAAAGTTGTTAAGCAACGGTACAGGACTGAGCTTAGATCCCGAACGCTCGTATCAATCAAGCCGGAAATTTCTCAGGTCCTGGATACGTTAGTGGAAGAGTTACGTACTACCAGTGAAGTGAGGGCAATGCGAGCCAATGAGCGCCCCAGATCCTCATATCCTTGTGTGCGGAACATGCCACAGGACAGACAGACAATGAGGCAGCGTAAGTCTAGACCCAAAACGTGCCCATTGTGCAAGACAATAGACCTGCCATTTCACTTTCTGAGGGAATGTGTTTACTTACCTGAACAAGATCTGTAGTTTATGAGTAGTAATATACAGTGCTCTACAGCCCGCAAAGGAATCCACTTGACTTTTGGTGAAACGGAGGTAGTAAGGTAGCAACATCAAAGGGAAACCCATTGTCTTTTGGAGAACAGGATGAAGTAGGGTAGTAATTAAATTTCACACTCCAATGCATTCGGTGAAGCTAGGGTAGCTTATGTGAAGGAAGGGTAGGTAATAAATCGCACACCTGTCAAAGTCATTGTCACGGTGCAGTGAATCAGACCCCCTCTTGATCCCCCCATCCATTGTAATCCATTGCAGTCTGCTGTAGCTGGCTGTAGTCTATGGTGCAATACTTGGGAACCCCCTAATCTAAAAATAGACAGGGTGATCATTTTCTAAAAATAGCTTATGAGGTAATGGGAAATAGGGGGAGCCAGTGTAACCCTCCAGCTGGCCTCCTACAATATAAAGCCCCATCACCCCCACTCTCAACACTCAAACTGCTTCTAACCATGGCAACGACGAGCTCCTCCTATTACGCTATGACCACCCAACCTGGTGAATGGTCAACCTATGTCCTGGACATAGGCCATAGGAGGAGCGTTAGGGTGCGATCATTTCCAGAAGGAATGACAATTCATCGCCCCGATGTAGAAGCAAGCGATTTGAGAAAATACTCAATCACACTGGGATGTGGTTCAGTCAAAGTTATGAACAAATTCTTTGACGAAATACGTCGTGCCGTGGCTGAATGTAAATCTGAGCAAATGACAGAGGAATTCTTTCTCCCTTTGGGTGATATGATTTTCCTCCAAATCAAGCCAGATTACAAATGTCTCACAATTCGTCAATTCTACAAAAGAAAAGACGATCCAACACCATTGCCCGGTATACCCGGTGTTTCATTAAAATTTCAGGAATTCATCAATCTGGATCCGGAATGGATCGAATTGTTGGATTGTGTGCGTTATGAAAACGCAGAGATTTGTCAATTCGAACATCCAAAAAATCACAAAATCTGTCAGAAATGTTTCTAGTGCTCCCATCATTTATAAAATAACCCTACTGGGTTAAAAAAAAATTTTAAAAACCCTCCAATTCTAAAAAAAATTAGCAAAATGGCTGTACAAAATTATGATGTCACAAGCTTGCGTTCACGTCGCGACATTGTAAAACAGGTTACACATTATTGTTGCTTTTACAAGACTGTGTAACTTGTTGACTAAAAGCTTCAAACTGACAGTTCCAACCCAACAATCAATTCAAAACCCACCACCAATCCTATCTATGTTTTCATTCCATTCATGATCAAATAAAGTTTTCATCACCATCACCCCACTAGTTGTTTGTAGAATATGCTGATTAAATGAGAATAGTAATCAATGAGTTGGAATCTGTTATACTTCAACTCTTTTGATAACCAGCTCCCCCAAATCAGCTGTTTAGTGGTTGTTAGGGGTTCAACCAGCCATGGTTTGTCCTAATAATGCTTTTTTGTACGGTTGAAAGCATTTGAGAATGTAGCTTATCGCACTGCTGCACACTGCTCTGCACACTGCTCTGCACAATTCCGTATTCTGGATATTCTGTGTTGATATAAAAGTGCTAATATACGAAATATCTTAACATTTATTCACGAGTTGTGATACGGTAAACATGTTGGGGTTTGAACCCGGATCCACGCATATCTTATTTGGTCAGTCAGGATCGGGAAAGACTAATTTTATTAAGCGAATACTACAAAATAAGGAGCATTTATTCGGTGAACAGCCACCATCTATTATAAAATATTACTATGGCATCTGGCAAAATACCTATGACCAAATACAAGAAATCATAGAAAACATTAGTTTTCAGCAAGGATTACCTACTGAAGATGAATTGTTAGCATTTACTGATCCAGAAAAACATAGTTTGATAATTGTGGATGATCTCATGGATGAAGCAGCTAATTCCTCAGTTATGGAATTGTTATTTACAAGAATAAGTCACCATAGGAATTGCACATGTTTCTACATACTGCAGAATGCTTTCATTCAAGGAAAGAAGCAAGTGACAATAAATCTTAACACAAAATACATGGAAGTATTTCGTTCTCCTCGTAGTTTATTACAATTATCATATCTTAATAGTCAAATCTTCCCTCATATCCCTGGATTGTTAATCCAAGCTTATAATGATATAATGAAAAATGAGCAGTACGGGTATCTCATTATAGATTTAACAGCGCAATGCCCTGATGAATTACGACTCAGAACAAAAATATTCCCCATGGAAGATACTATTATATACAAAAAAGATTGAAATACCTAGTGCACCCACTGAAGCGATACCCTGAAGTAGCAGGCTGGAGCGTCCCGATTAACTATCGCTTGGTGCTTTATATTCGCCCGAGCGGGGCGCTCACCCGCTCGTGCGCGTCTAAATGATATAAATGAATGAAATATAGGAAAGTAAATTAGTTACAGGGTCGGAATGGAAGAGAGAACATCTAATTACGAAGAGTGGTATTGCTTCACACGTAAATGTCCGAAATCTCAGTTCGGATTCATCAGTCAGATTATCGTAATTTATATCATCATTATTACTTCTGTAATCAACCTTTCCATAGAAAACGGTGATAAAACTCTCTGGTCTACATTGCTAGCTTCCAGCCTGGGCTGTCTCATGCCTAACCCTCGTTTGAAAGGGGTTAAAAATCACAAAATTAATGAAAATATTTTACCATGAAAAAATTTTTTTTTCAAAAAAAAAATTTTCAAACAAATTTTTTTCATCTACTTCTTTCTTGTAGCAAAAATCAAGCCATAGCCCTATTAGAAACGGCTAATGAAGAACAAGTAGCTAACACAGTAATCATCATATATAATATTACACTCAACTCCTCAGTATTATCACCTCAAACCCAAAAATTGCTTTCCAAACATAAAAAGTTAATTTCAAAAATAACCAATAAAAAGAATTCCGATAAGAAGAATTATTCTATCATTAGAAATAATTCATCCAAGATTCACAACATTCTGCTATCAGCTAAAAAGATCCTGATTAAAGTCTTAAAATGAAGAAATACGTTTTAATTCCATTTACCAACAGTAGTGCAACAGCAGCAGCTGCAGCACCTGCAGTACCTGCAGCACCCGCAGTACCCGCAGTAGCAACTGCAGCTGCTACAACAACAACTGCAGTACCCGCAGTACCCGCAGCACCTGCAGTACCTGCAGCTGCAGTACCTGCAGCAGCAGCTGCAGCAACTCCTAAACTAAGTTCTGATAGTATTCTGTCATCAATCCCCCAGAATATCAAATATAAAGCTCGAGCTATACTACAACATATTGAGGATAATGACGAAAATATAACCTGGAATAAAAAGGGTGAGGTAATAATTAATCAAAATCTTATACCAAACAGTCACATCATTGATTTGATAAAATGCACGCTTTACCATTATAAAAATGTACAACCAGAAGGTTTACATCAGTTTAGAGTAGCACTGCGAGATAGCAATATACCTCAAACTCTAGTTCAGAATGGCTCAGGGATAATTCGGAAACAAAGTTCACAGAGAAAACCACCACCCGGTGTTCCTATTACTGAAAAAAAAGAGAGATGGATTTGGCACAAGATGTGAGAAACTATCTTCTGGAAAAATTTCAAGATTTTAACTTTCCTGGAGCCTATAGTAGCGTTGATAAATTCTACAGAGCTATAAAAAAAGATAATAAACATATCTTAACCAGAAAACAAATCAAAGAATTTCTACAAAGTCGAGAGTATTACACATTACTTAGACAAGTGAATACTAACTTTGTTAGAAATCGAGTTGTAACTCCATATATCGGTTATCAAATAGACTTGGATACAGCTCATATACCGCAGTACGATAAAGATAATTCCGGATATATCTACATCTTAGCTGGGATTGATTGCTTCAGTAAAGTTGCTCATACAGTAGCTTTGAAAAGTTTGAAATCGCAAGAATTTGTCCCAGCTTTAAAAAGCTTGTTGTTAAAATTAGGGACTATAACCAACTGTCGTTCTGATAGAGGTCCCGAGTTCAGATCCCGTGCGACACAGAATTTATTCAAGAAACTGAGAATAAATCATTTTTTTACTAATAATACAGAAACAAAAGCCAACATAGTTGAGAGATTTTTCAAGACTTTAAAAAAGTTATTGTTTACCTATATGCTTGCTCAAAATACACACAAATGGGTTGATCAGTTGCAGAAAGCAACAAATTCCTACAATCACTCTTATCATAGCAGTATTAAACAGACTCCTGCTTCCGTTACAGTATCGGATGAATACAAAATATGGAAGCAGTTATACGAAACGAAGCAGCCTGATAAGATACAAACCGATTTTCGTTTTAATATACACGATACGGTTAGGATAAGTGTAGTCAGACACCCATTCATGAGAGCATTTGACGAATCGTGGACAAGAGAACATTTCATCATTGCTGATAGAATTATGAGAGATATCAAACCAATCTATGTAGTAAAAGACTTGAAAAACGAAGTCTTAAACGGGCATTTCCAAGAAAACGAACTGCAGAAAGTGGTAGTTGATGATAATCAGACTTACCTCATAGAAAAAATACTTAAAAAGAAACGAGATAAAGTGTTGGTTAAATGGTTAGGTTGGCCTAAGAAACACTCGACATGGATGAAAAAAAGTGAAATAGAACATCTCCAAAAAGCAACACTAGTGACCTAGTCTTGTGACCTGTAACCTAGTCTTGTGGCCTGGGCCTAGTCTTGTGTCCTAGCCTGTGACCTAGTCTTGTGACCTGTGACCTGTGACCTAGTCTTGTGACCTGTGACCTAGTCTTGTGACCTAGTCTTGTGACCTGTGACCTAGTCTTGTGGTCTAGTCTTGTGACCTAGTCTTGTGACCTGTGACCTAGTTTTGTGACCTAGTTTTGTGACCTAGTTTTGTGACCTAGTTTTGTGACCTAGACTAAGAACTGGTACATCCAGGTCTCCAACCCTGGGGTTCCAACCCAGGGCTGTAACCCTGGGGTTCCAAACCCGGGGTTCCAAACCCAGGGTAGGGCTTACTGTTATGTGCGTTCTTGCGTGCACTGTTGGGTGCACACTTGGGTGCATCTTGGGTGCACTCTTGCGTACAAGTACCCGGTAGTATATTACACAGCGGTGAATGAGAAAAAGAACATTCTTAATCATGACATCGTTTGTGGTGTATGCTTCTAGTACAGATAGTAAAAATATTTTCACTGACAATAATCCTAATGATTTTATAGTGCAACTAGATAGAAATATCAACCTCTGCGCGGAATCTTATGTGGAATTGCTAGACATTAGATGTAAAATTAACGAAAGAACCAAAGAAGAGATATATATTTTTAGCGATGTGTGTCAGGAATCTTTTCTATACGGAAAATTGTCACCAGTCTTGCGAGTTTTTCAATTACCGGGGTTGAAGGTTTCTCACACAGAATTCGTACGCCCAATTAAATTGAAAACTATTCAAGGACAACTCAATCGCTTCAGAATATATATAAAACCCAGAGAAACCACATCACCACCACTATCACTTTCGGAACTGAACGTAACACTTCGTTTTCACAATGTCAGTTATTAATGATTACGATAGTTGGAAAAAGCATTACGCTGCAATGATTGATGGAAAAATTTTACCAAATCAAAAAATATTTGTGGTAAATGATTCAACTACTCAATCGGGCAAAGGTTTGCAAGTTGTAACTGCAGCCGCACAGAAAGATAACATGTCACGCTCTATCATTAACAAAGCTATAAAATCGAGTAAAAAGAAAAAATCGCCTCAGTCTAGATCTAAACACCGGAGCAAGAACACTAAAACTAGACAGACTAAGAAAAAGGTTGTAAGAAGGAGACGATAAAATGCAAGCTCACGATGATTCTCTCAACCTTTTTTGCGTACAACCTACCAACAAAGCAATATCGCAATCTCAAATGATAGAACATCTTCCAATCTCACAACTATCCAGCGGATGTGTGGAATTTAGTGTAACTTCACAAAATTTTATCGACTTTTCCCGTTCACACATTCAACTTAGGTGTAAAATTGTTATAGGGGAGAATGATCCTATCAAATTTGTTGAATCATTGGAGAAATATGATGCTACCGGTGATGTAGCACCTACAAATTGTTTAATCGCATCAATGTTTCAGAAAGTTGACCTCAGTTTACAACATCAATCGATATCTAATGATATCCCTACTTACTGCTATCCTTATAAATATATGCTGGATACTCTTTTAACGAGTAAAGTAGACGAACAACTGGGAATATTATTCACCAAAGATCTAAGTACTGCGATAAATACTTGTAGTAATTTCAAGGCAGTAGCAGGAACTGATAATGCCGTTACGGATGGGAACCCTGCATTGAAAAAAAGAACAAAGTTTGTTAACCAGGGGCAAGAGTTTGTTATGACTGGATCTATTGGAGTGGATTTCATGAAACAGAAAAGGTTATTATTACACAACACCAACATTGGATTGAAATTTTGGCCTTCTACACCCGAATTTTCCTTGCTCTCTTCCGAATTAACACAAAAATTTAATATTAAAATATTGGATGCTAAGCTAGTGTTATGTCATGTTACCTTAGACCCAGCAGTTGGTGTTGCTATCAGTGATGCCCTAAAACTTAAATCAGCTCAATATCCTTATATCAATTCAAAAATGCGAACTCACACTATAGCTAAAGGTAGTCAAGTGGCTACGATTAATGATTTATTCGGAACCGAATGCCCAGAACAATTAATCGTTTGTATGGCTAAATCTGCAGCTGTCAGCGGTTCATTCCAACACAATCCATATTTTTTTAGTCACTTTAACATCAGTGAGATAGGATTGTATTTAAACAACATTTCTCTCCCAGCTAAACCACTTCAAGTTAAATTCGGTGATACAGCTTACCAATCTCATTATTTAGAGGCTTGGCAGAGACTTCACAGACTGAACCCAGACTCTATCATTTCTTTCGAAGATTTCCATAGAGGATACACAATATTCTGCTTCGATCTAGGGAATAGAGAAAATTTTGAAGAGTTGCTTCCAATTTCGCACACAGGAACAACCAAACTCGAACTTAGATTTTCAAAAGCTCTGGAAGACTCAATAGTAGTCTTTCTGTATGGGAAATTTAAAGGCTTGTTGAGTATCGATGCTGCACGAAACATTACTACACAATGAACACTTCGGAAATAACTAACATTTTACGTAGACACTATCCAGAGTTTGGTGGGGTTTACCCTGCTAACCATATTCATTTAATCAAAGATAACACTATAGCTATATTGAATACCGATGAAGCCAATAGTGCAGGCACTCATTGGGTTGCTGTATTTGTGAATAATCATACTTGCGAATTTTTTGATTCTTTGGGTGAAAACCCGGAAAACTATCATTCTTATTGGCACAAGTTTTTAATTAAAAAGTGCGGTAGGTACGTATACAATGATATCGCTCTTCAAAACCTTAAATCCGATGACTGCGGTAAATTTTGTATATTCTATACTATTTTGCGTAGTCAGGGAATAGAATTTTCTTCTATCGTTCGTTTGTTGAAAAATGTGAATCTTGATAGTTTTATATATTCTCTAATGTATGAGAGCGTTATCTGACCTCTGTCGCGGTATTAAGTTACCCATAAGTCAAAATAACGCACTGAAAAAATAAAACCGCAAAAAAAAAAAAAATTCAATTTTCAAAAGTTATGATGTCACTGGCAGGATTGAGAAATCTGTAAACATCATGACACCAAAAAAATAAAATAAAAAAGTTATGATGTCACTGGCAGGATTGAGAAATCTGTAAACATCATATCACCAAAAAAAATAAAATAAAAAAAGTTATGATGTCACTGGTAGGATTGAGAAATCTGTAAACATCATAACACCAAAAAATAATATTTAGGACTAGTGACACTGTACTTTGGGGAACCTCCATGTGGTCAGTGTTGGATACAACTGTTTATCACTTTTTAAAAAGTAATAAATAGTTGGAACTAATACCCCAAAACTAGTTAAAATCTCGAAAATTCATCAGCTTCCCACTCAACACTCTCCAATCTACCATTAACAATTCTAACCATTGCATCAGAGATGGTTTGAAATGAGACTCTGCTGTAATCCACCACCATCTCATCAATTGATGAGTCATAATAAATTGAAGGTCCTACCTGAAAGTCTTCCATTTCAAAAATATCCTGTGGTGATCCAACACTTACCTGAGGATCTCCACCCTCCCCAGCTTCCAGCTGATCCACCTCTAATACCACCATTTCCCTCTCAATTCCTATCTCCGAATTCTCCTCAGCTTCCAGCATTGAATTCTCCTCCGAATTCTCCTCCGAATTCTCCTCCGAATTCTCCTCCGAATTCTCCTCCGAATTCTCCTCCGAATTCTCCTCCGCTTCCAGCATTGGATTCTCCTCCGCTTCCAGCATTGGATTCTCCTGCGCTTCCAGCATTGGATTCTCATGTAAAAATTTGCTTAATTCTTCAAAAAGCCACTCTTTACGACAGTGTGGACATTTCAAAGCACCATAAATGACGAAATCGAAATTATTAATGTATGCTGAACAACATGAGTGGTGAATTATGGCATTACAGCAGAACAATTGCTTACCACCATCTACCAAACATATTACACACACATCCATGTTAGTGATCTCTTTCCTGTAGTGGACTAATCACAACTGAAGTGAAATTTGAAAAAATCCCTAGTTCGCATAATTTAAAAAAATGCAGTGATGTGTGCATGTGTGCAATGGGGTATGGATCAATAAATTGAACCAAAACCCTTTCATTTCCTAAAATATAACCCATGTGGGTGCATTACATTCATTAAGTGCATTCAAAAAATTGCTGAGGATATAACCCATGTGGGTGCATTACATTCATTAAGTGCATTCAAAAAATTGCTGAGGTGAGGAGATACAGCTATTATGTTTAAACAGTAAACTTTGAAAGAGTTTTTTCAGATTAAAAGTTTGATAGGCATCCATTGAGGCTATAAACCTATTACCCAACTCCTTTACCCCAAATCACAGTTTGGTCTAGGTTTGGTATGCCACCATAGCATAATTGACCTTATCCCAGATTAGATGTAAGACTGATAGGGCTGACAGCTGTTTGGTGTCTGTAGGTTCAAACTCATTAAGGATTAAGGTATCTTGTCTTATCATTTCATATTGCTCCAATCCCACCTACTGTGTAATCACTCCAATGATCAAGGATGTATTGATCCTAGAAGGAGGTCTTTGTTGTGTTCATTAATCAGAAGCATAATGTGCTTTGATGTAGAGTTAATTTATCTTTATTACTATTAATTAGTGATATGACTGAAGAATTCACTGCTAAATCCAAGTTCCACCCCATTCTCTAGTTTTCATTGGAGAGGAGCACATAATTTTTTCACTATGTTTGGATTGCTTGAATTGTTATTGTTTTTTGGATCGTTTGAGTTTGTGCAAACTCAGGTTTTGTGTGCAGCAAGTGATTACTGTGTCTGTGAAGATGCAGTAATGAAGTGTGATAATGTTGTGCCCTTTCTACCTCTGGAAGGAAGGACTGAAACTGTGTTGGTTGCACACTTTAGTAATGTGCAAGATGGGTATGGAGTCAAGACTTCGAATTTGGAAGGATATCTGCATGTGGAACTTTATGGTGTGTGTGGTATCTCTCGGCTGAGGAAGTGGAGTTATGGGTGTAATGACGAATCCGGTGTTGGAACAACTGTTGTTATGGATGATGTGGATGATGTGGCTGAAGACAAAACGGATGATGAAGACAAAACGGATGATGAAGATGATGATGATGATGATGAAATGTTTGATGTGGAGGTTGAAGGGTGGTTCAGTTTTTTCTCCGTGTCTTTGGCTGGATTGTTGACGTTGAATGTAAGCGTTATGTGCGGTTTGCTGAAGACATGGAGAAGAATCAACCAATTCAGAAGACAAGCTCCACCACCACCCTGTTCCGTTTCCATGATATTATGGCTACAGAAAATCATACACCGGGTGATAATGTTCATGTGCCGCTGTCAAGCTTGCAAGAGAAGGGCTCCCCCTTCTCTAGAAAGTAAGTCTTTTTAAATTTAAATTTTTATTATTAACCGAACGTTTATGCGTCTTACTGTATAGCACTACCCACGCGTTAATGTTTACATTATTAGATCTAAAAAAAGCATCGCTTCGCGCATGCGCGATGCGGTATCTTGCAGCTTCTATTTTCCTCCGTAGTAAAAAGAGCGGCGCTGCTGACACTGCTGGCGCTGCTGGCTCCGCTGGCTCCGCTGGCTCCGCTGGCGCTGCTGGGGAGATCCTAAAAATGACGTCACCCGGGAGGGAATACCCTTGACGCTGCGCGCTACAACGCATGCGCGATGCGGTATCTTGAAGCTTCTATTATCCTCCGCAACGTAAAGAGTGGCGCTGTTGACGCTGCTGGCGCTGCTGGCTCCGCTGGCTCCGCTGGCTCCGCTGGCGCTGCTGGGGAGATCCTAAAAATGACGTCATACCAGCGGGGAATATCCCAGCAGGGAATCCTCGGATCGTTGTAAAGAGTAAATTAGTTTTAATAATAGAACGGAGTTGGGGAAAAATGCTGATATTAAGTTTATTATTTTTTATTTCAGTTCCACGCGGATTGAGACTCCCGAGAACCCTGCAGGACTTGGTGGGTGCGCCATCCCCGTCTCCTACAGTGAGTGGCCCGGTGACGAGGTCCATGACAGCCGCTGCTGCTGCTGCTGCCGCTACCGCTGCCGCCACCGCTGCCGCCGCAGCCGCCGCTGCTGAGACGCCTCGTGGTCGCCCCCAAGATGTAGAGAGCGGGCTTTAATTATTATATACTTAAATAAAGATGATTGAATGATATTATGACTTGATTTTTTTTTTTTCAAAAGACACTCTGCCAGTTTGTTATGAAAAAAATGTTAGCCGTGAACAGCTATTAAACACTTCTCTCACATTCGCCCAACATCACGGGAAGATCGCAGAGCACGGTTGAGCATAATTTGGAATATAGACAGTTGAAATCTGTCCTTTTTTTAAATTTTTTAAATTTTTAAATTTTTTTGTGACTCGTTTTCTCTCCCTCTTTATGATTTGGATGGTTAAATCTAACCCGGGTCGGATTTTTCCCTTCCACAGTGGGTGAATATGAAATGAAGCGTATTGTACACAATTAAGCGACTCAGCCATTTATGAGTGGTGCTGTCACACCGAGATGGCGGAGATTTAGATCCTTCAACCATCTCCTTACGAAAGGAAGTTGACACCGAGTCACATTTTTTAATACAAATCGAGCCAAATATATATATATATTTCAGTAGCCATTACTTCTAGCTACAAGCTAAAAGCTACAAGCTAAAAGCTACAAACTAAAAGCTACAAACTAAAAGCTACAAACTAAAAGCTACAAGCTAAAAGCTACAAGCTAAAAGCTACAAGCTAAAAGCTACAAGCTAAAAGCTACAAGCTAAAAGCTACAAGCTAGCTAGCTAGCCTATTCTTAAATACATCTGTTTCAAGAGTCTGTATTTATCAGACATTTGCATAATCCAACAAGAATTTGGATTAGTTTGAATAGTAGTGGAAGCATAATTTTGAATGTTACACTCCAAAATATTGAGTCTATGGGTTTGGATGAAATTATGACATTGACAGAGATTGGTTTGGTGGCTATTGGATTCGGTATGACTTAATACCGAGTTCAGAATGCAAACAAAAAGATTCACAAGGATTTTTGGATTAGGTTTTGTCTCAAATAATTCTTCATTTAACAAAGCAATGTTCCAATCCAAATCATCACTCGTAGTACTCATAGTACTCATATCGATACTTTTGTGAATTCGTCTTCGAGATTGGTTAAGAGATTAGCTAGATCGGTTCTTTTTGTTTCCTTCAATGCGTTAAGGAAGGATGCGAATGCAGCGGGTCCTCGCATCTGTAGCAGAAATAAAAGGGAGTAATTTCGTTTCGATGGTGGTTCTTCTAATATTTCAGTTACCATTTGCTGATTGAGAATTCCGTCTTGATAAAGAAATGAAAGCACTTCTGTACAAGGTACTTCTCTAACCAAAACTACAAAGTTCCTACGCAAAGTATCACGATCGCATCTGAGCATTTTGAGGAAATGTTTCGAACTAAAAATATTTTATTTAGATAGAGCGCGTGGGGGTCGCGCTTGAGCAGGTTTGGGCACGCGCGCTCACGTGCGGTCACGCTTGAGCACGCTTAGGCACGCTTTTGGGTGCGCACGCACGCTTGGACACGTGCGTCGAATGTGGACGCTAAATAATAACAAAAATGAGTCTTTTCAACCGTGCGTCGAATGCGGGCTTTAAAATTCCTGCTAAATAACACCAAAAATGAGTCTTTTCAACTGTGCGTCGAATGCGGGAACTAAAATCCCTGCTAAATAATACCAAAAAAAATGAGTAATTGTCTTTTTCAACCGTATGTTCAACTCTGTATTCAACCATCCAGGTAAACCAACCATGCAGTAAACCAACCATTTTATGCACCTGTTTAAAATCGTAGCTTCTGGGGTTTCCCCCTGATAGGGTTTCTGTTAACCCTCCTAGTCGTGGTTTCATTGCAATTTACTCTAAGTCAACTTTCGTAGCTTCTGAATATATGGATGGGGTTTAATTGGGTGTGAAACAATCGTGGTATCATTGCATTAAGATGAACTCGCGTATAGTTAAGCGTACTTTAAACAATAAACTTTGAAGTTGAGTAGTGTCACCTGGAAATGGAATATAAGGTCCAGAATTTTTTCTAAATAGCATCACAATCTTCATAGACAGCAATAAGCATTTACATAACCACACTCTGAGATGAATTCTACTTGCAACTGCCCAGCAACTGATGTTAAACTTTTATACCTGGGGTATACGATACTGGCAGGGATCATGCTAGTATTAAGCATTCAACTATTCGTAAGTGGAATTTAAACAATAATTCACCTCTCTAATTTTATGAATTTATATATAAATAGTTATGTTATAACGAATTAGTGGAATTTAACGGTGATATAAATTTATAGATAACTCGAATATCATTGCAATTTACGGTTTTATAATGATATTTTTTCCTAATTTTTAGGGTGCAGCCAGGACAAAGAAAATTGTTCACTTTTGCGCTGAGAGGTTGTCAGCATTTACTCAAAATGCATCGACGGAAACGGAGCAGTAAGTTTATTTTCACAAGTATTCTGGATAATTCTGTGTGTATTTATAACTATTACTCAATCATATAGAAAAATATCTCAAAAATAATCCTTTTTCTTTTCAGAAACCGAGACTTGGAAGGGAGCTATACCGGAGATGATTCCGTAAGGGGTAATACCCCGGTATTTACCATCCCAACCCTCCCAATCTCCCCATCCAACCCACACCGATGGAGTTTCCCAACTCTTCTCACTCCCGGTCCCAGATCCCCGGCTCGCTCCCCATCGGCTCACTCCCCATCGGCTCACTCCCCATCTCGTCGCTCCTCTACCCCACCCGCTATCGCCTACGTCCACGCCACCCAGACAAGAACCAAACGATACGCCGAATCGTCTTTATAAATATTGTTAATTTTATTTTATTCTTATTGCGAAAATTTGTGTTTTTTTAATATTTATAATAAATTTTTTTTAATATTTATAATAAATTTTTTTTAATATTTATAATAAATTTTTTTACCTGAAATACTTCGTTCGTATCGGTTCTAATATTATATCTAAGGGTTTGGTTGAGATACCATCAGCTAATACTTCCCTTTTAGGATAAAAATAAGCGAATCCGGCTCTATTCTGTTGGTACGTGAAAATAGTATTACTTTTACTGATAAATCCTACATTGGTAGAGCTACGACTTTCCTTAGTCTCCAAAACGCTTTTAAATATTTCTAGAGGGTTTTTGACTCTGTTTTTGGATATACCTTTAGAACTAAACTTACAATGGTCTTTGTCGGCTACGATATAGGTTTTAGAACAGAGTCCATAGAATATCTCACCTTCGTATTCACGTTTAAATAACCCGGGGCAACGATTATCATATTTAGTGTGTTCTGGGCAACAAGTTCTTGGAAACCAATGAGTTTCAGCATCAACGTCTCTAACCGAACAATATCCATTTAACTTATGTTTATATTCATCTAAGAGTTCTGGTTTAATCACATCTTGCAATGTTTCCCCTGCTATTGAAAAGTAATTGCTGTCCGTATCCATCTGAAGCATTTGAAACTTATCTCTAGGAACGTATTTACAGAGAAAATCGTAATAGAATTCTAACATTCTTAACTTGGCATATTGCAGAATGAAAAAACCTATTTGAATTGGTAAATCTAACTTAATCTTGTTTTTTTGAGATTCAATTTCATAAAATTCATAATCATCGGAAAGTTGGGTCATGGATTTGAATCCTTTCTCGTTAGCTTTGAGGCAAGCCTCATTCTCACCTTCTACATATCTAACATCCGACTGCTTCAGTTTATTAAGGATAGTTGATCCATAGGCGGAATTTCCTATAAGTTTTGATAAATCGGCAATTATTGATAAATCTGGATCTCTATCTCCCGCTCTCCTGGCCTCTGTCACATCGCTAACAAATTCCTGAAAGCACTTCATTCTGTTATATTCTATGACTTGGTGAATTTTGGATACGACTAAACCGTGCTCTAAATACCATTTCAACAAAGGTGTAGCAAATAGCATTTTCCTAGCTTTCATTCCTCCTACCAACAGTCTTCTAGGTTTTGTATTCATTCCTGAATCACGAGCAAAATTTTGCATATGTTCACCTATTACTTCGAATGGAATATCGGTAGTGCAAAATATCGGTGACATCTCACTAAAATATTCGTATGGTGTCAAGTTATCCGGTTGTTTGAAACCTTGTCCCCATTTTTCGGGGACTGCAATGTCTACTTCTACCATACCGAATAGTTCATCCCGTTTCACCGCTTCTAAAATTTCCTTTTCGGTCAGTGTTTTCTTATGTTTTTTGAAAAACTTGGGTCTTTGGTTTTCTACAAATTTTTGCAAGTCCGGAGTATCTTTAATCATTTTCAGAAATTTGCATTCCCATATTTCCTCAACTTCATATCCTAACTTTTTGTAGTAGTTATTCCTATCTTGTCTTCTTTTCTGCGCGAGTAACCCTTTTTTCTTTTCTTTCTCAGATAAATTTTTATTCATTAGAGGACAATCACCACCGTGATGGTGGAAATAGCAACCATCGTATTGATATATTTTAGTTATATTATTTGAACAAGATACTCCATCAGCAAAGAAACGTCCATCTCTCTTTTCCTTATTTCCATTTCGTTTATGCCAAATCTTTAGATTTCTTTTATGACTTAAATAATCCATCCAATAGAACATGTTATCATATCTATCCCTCACCACGGGTTTAAATTCATCTTTCGCGTGTCTTCTAATGAATGAACCCACTGGAAATTCTTTGCTGAAGGCGTATAGATATAACGCATTAGCGTCATATCCTATTATTCTCTTCACCCGATTATTACCACCCCGAATAAATGTCTTATCTCTCTGAGCTTGTCTGTGAAAAATAATAGAAGCACCTCCAATTATATTCTGTAAATAGGAGAAGTAAAGGTCAGAATTTTTTTGGTCAATCAGAGAAAAATAGGCACCATTTTTCTCTGCACTCTGAAAAACTAATTGCCTAGCAATTCCTGGGACACTAATGGAGCTTTTGAAAATATCTATTCGCTTAACCTTATAAAAGTCTTGCAGCTTCATAACTGCTTTAACGAATGGTGTCACATCTAAATTATTATACCATATAAGAAAATCTTTAAAACAACTCATATTTTCGCTCATCCAAACTGTTTTCAACCATTGGTAATTTTCAAATGTCTCCAGGACATTACATTGCTTTAGGTTAGAGTAGAACGCTTCGTACGGAGGTAATTCTGGATAATCTAACTTGGAGGGATCATCAAAAAATTTGTATGGAAAATATCCTTTCTGTTCTTGAATTTTAAAAGCTTTTAAGAAGCTAGAATAACTCGTGCCCGGTGCTAAGTAGTTTATCACATCTAAGAATCTAAAACTCTCATTAGCAAGACAGGAGTATGAACTGTTTTTCTTGACTATAAACTTGCGTTCTGAATTGTGCAATTCTAGACATCTAGCTATTTCTCTTTTGATTAAATTTATGTCATACTTTGCAGAGTTAAAACCTAAAACTGGAATCTGAGTGTAATAATGTTCGAATGTGTCAATTATGTTTTGGATTTTTGTACGCATTATGGCATTGAAGCTTTCTTTCTCATCTACTTCAGTATTCCAAGTATTCAATTGAGATTCCAGTTCCTGCATTACAAAACTAAGTTTTTCTTGAACAAGCGCTTGCGCGGTTGATTGAATTCTAGTCATATATGCGAGCATTGCCTTCACAAGCATCTCGCGATCTTGTTCGACAATACAGTGAGCTTCTTCAAAGTCTGGGACATTACTACAAATACTAACGCTAATTGGAATGTGCTCTGCTGTAATCATTGTATTTTCTACCGAATCATTCTCTATTTTTTTCAAATATGCCTCGAAATCGTAGACTATAAAATATTCGTAAAATCGTTCATCATTGGAGACATCTATTCCAAATTCTTCTAACTGCTCAAAAATATTTCGTTTCATATCGTAAAAACCACCCGGAAATTGATATTTCGTTGCTAATGTGCAAGTTTGGCTGTGTCTTTTACACATGAAGAAAGTTTTGAAGTGTTTTTCACAGTTTGAGCATTGATATTTACTACAATATCTATTAATATCAGTGATATATGATAAGTGATGCTGGTAAAGATTCAAATTCATACTGTTGACGTATCTATGAGCTGATTTAAATATGGGGTGTGCAGTTTCATCTTCGTGTAAAGAAAATATGTTGACGTTTAACTGAAAAAATTTCTCAAAATCTGGAATTAACTGCAGGTCAACTCCTCCTTCCAAATCTTGCTCGCAAGCGTTTGCGAATTCTTGGTAATATTTGTGAACTTTCTCTTCGAAATGTTTGTTCTTTTTATATAGATCTCTGTGTTTGTGGAATGTTATGCATCTAAACAGACATAAGTTATCCTGAAATTTGTTATGGTTCTTAAAACTATACGTGAGGGACATAATTGATTTACTATTTCTGATATATTTGGGTAGTTCACCCGATCCTAACGGGAACCCTGTTGAAGTAATGTAGAATCTAACATTTGTTATAAGAACTAATTTCCACTTCGTGGAAGGTCTCTCTTTAGTAATATGTGCTGTAACGTCTATCTCAGTCAGTTGTTCTCTGAGCTTCTCTAAATCTGCTCTATTTGAAATGCTAATGGGTAGATCAAATAGGGGATCATTAGAATAGGCTTTGAAATAACGGTATTTTCCAGACTCGATATGTTGTAAAATGGATCCAAAAGATAGATTTAACTTGAAGGATTGGCTTTGGTCATCGAATATTTCGTTAGCAAAACCCATAAGGTCTTCAATGCTGAAATCTTCAACTACTGGATAATTATAAAAGCTTTGCGGTTGCCCTAATTCGTGGTTATCATAAATGAATGAGTGGTATCTATTGTAAAATTCTTGCAATTTCTCATCTTCTAATGATACTATTTGAGCTCGACCTCTACCTCGTTGGAAATGAGAATCTCTTACATGAATATTTAATGAGTGTCTATCCTGAAATTCCTCTAAACATCGTCTACATCTAATTCTATGATTTTTTTTGTGATAACGTTTATGGGCACTCAGGGCTCTTTCAGAGTTAAAAATCCTCCCACAAACTTCGCATAGCACATCTCGTGACTGAACGGTTGACTGAACAGTTGACTGAACAGGTGACTGAATGGTTGACTGAATGGTTGACTGAACACATGACTGAACAATTGCGGTTTGATTTGTTTGTACACTATTACAACTTCGTTTGCATGGTTGCACAGTGTTGTCAGTGTTGTGTGAATCAGTAAGTGTCCTTTTTCGAGTTTTTTTACAAATATGTTTTCCAAAACTTTTTTCTGATTTGAATATGGAGTGACATGAGTGACATTTAATTTCGCACGAGTGAGAATCATGAGCTAGGCTGTTGGTGAAAATTTTCTTACATTTTTGACAGTCAAACACTCCCTCACAAACTTTCATGTGTTCGGTTAATGAGGGTTTTTTCTTAAAAGTTTTGCAACAATTTGGACACGAAAAAGTCTGCTGTGGTACCTGCAGTACCTGCAGTACCTGTGGTACCTGCGGTACCTGCGGTACCTGCAGACTTTGCAGTAGTTGGAGATCAGTTGGATTATTTTTTTGACTAATAAATTTGTGTTTTGTTCTCTTAGGAAGTTGACATTTAAGTTCGTGTCTTTGCTTTGCATAGAAACTTTGAAATTGTTTGTTACAGTGCTGACATTTCATCATTTCCTGACATTTATGTACACCGAATAAAGAAACTGAAGTAAATTGTGCATGACATTGTACGCATTTTTTGAATCCTGTACATTTCTTTTGATGGGTGTTCCTCTTAAAGCTAGTGGTGAAAGATTTACCACAAACATTGCAGGTATGTGGTAGTGGTTTTACTGGTTGTACTGGTTGTACTGGTTGATTGAATTCAGGAAAAGGATCATGAGTGACTGTTTGAATTGGAATATTACCTTGGCAATTGCTTTGATGTAGTTCTTGAAAGACTCTATTGGTGAATTGTTTGAAACATTTTTGACAGTAAAGATGGTTGTTTAACTGCTGAAGTCTGCTTTGAATTTGTGCATCCCCAATCAGATTGTTTCTGTGTGCAAACTGTATTAAATCTTGTTCATTTGTGAAATTTTGAATCATATGTGTGAAATCATCATATGCAGTTACCAGATAATTGCTACTGCTAGTGAATTGAGAAAGTCTATCTTTCACTTGAGGGTCTTGGGTTAGATCGTTTCTATGAGCGAATAGCATTAAATCGTGCGAGTTTGTGAAATTTTGAAGCATTTGTTTAAAATCATTGTACACGCTGAGACCATTGTTACTTTGAAAATATTCATTGATCAAAGCGTCATCTCTGCTCTCTGCCATTTCAATGATGAGGAACAAGAGTACCAATCGCTTTTATGATGGTGATTTCAATGCTGGCCTGCTGGTCTGCTGGCCTGCTGGCCCACTACAGGATGGTGAGTTATTTTTAGAAAATGACTTCATCACAGCAGGGTGCAATGGATTTTCTATTTTTAGAATTGGGGGTTTCCTATGACGTGATGACTTTGACAGGTGTGCGATTTATTACCTACCCCTCCTTCACATAAGCTACCCTAGCTTCACCGAATGCATTGGAGTGTGAAATTTAATTACTACCCTACTTCATCCTGTTCTCCAAAAGACAATGGGTTTCCCTTTGATGTTGCTACCTTACTACCTCCGTTTCACCAAAAGTCAAGTGGATTCCTTTGCGGGCTGTAGAGCACTGTATATTACTACTTTTATGACCCGTGCTACACTGATTGCCCAAGTCTTAGATGATGAAGAGAGTGACTTCAATGATCAAGGGTGCGAGGATGATGATCCTCCTGGTCCCCCACACATACCTAATCCAGCAGAAACATCGGCCCGACGTGTGCTGGTGCTTCAGTCCTCGTATATAGACACTTATTATGGACATAAGGCCCCTAGTATTGTCATTGACAGAGGAGCCACCGCTAACCTCATGAGCAAGTCAGCAGCAGACTGGCTTCAGGTTACCATCTCAACCAGTAGCCAATCCGCGGGACAAGCCGATGGTCTGTTGTGGCATGACGTCGTCGGAGAAACTAAATTTACAGTTATCCGTGACCACCATCGTCTCATTTTCCATGCTCTTGTTGTGAAAGACTTAGATGTTACCTTGCTTGTCGGCACCCCATCCATGGAGGTAAATGATGTGTATACTCACTTGTCCACCCGCGAAGTTCACCTGTATACAAATACGGCTCCTCCAGACACCCAGTCCCCACCATCTGACGTGCCTGTGTTCTTCATGCCCGGAGACCAGAAACTGTGGCCAGGCGAGTACATAGAACTTCCGGTGCCCCAAGAGTACTCCGATGAGGATGAACTCTTTGTCCTTGAACCCTGCTTGGATTACCCCAGTGCCCAGAGTGCCACTATTGTCTGGAACACGGCCTCCACCATCAGTTGTGCCAAGTGTCTCAAGCACCATCCCCATTCCCAACTGTGATTCCAACCCCAGTGTGTTATGTTGCCATGAACACTTTTGCCAGATTCGCCCAGTGTACAGACCCTCTTCCACTGAATCCAGGCCCCACATCAGTCCAGTGGCTTCACCTATCCCCGAAAACCCCCAAAGACACTATTTAGTGACTGTAGACCCTGATCAACTTCTACAACAGAACATCAGGCTCAAGTTTTTCTCAGTGCTCGAACAGTATACCCATGTCTTTGACTCCACCATTGGCTTTTAAAATGGCTCGTGTGGACAGGGGCGTCGTTTCAGGGGGGAGTGGGGGATATATACCCCCCACTTTCTAAGAAGGGGGGGATGATCAATCCAATCATCCTGACATTCACAAATGAAAATTACCCTTTTTAACACACTTTTGTTTTGGAACATTTATGCTTTGTTAAACAGCTTCACACTTGATATCACATATCAGTACAAGTTTATAAGTTTGGTATAAATGATCCACCATTAATTTACCTCTTGGCCAGTGTCCGCGCATTAACTACTAATAATTGTACGAGCGAGGGAAAGTCACATTGGGACAGACAAAGTATCCCCCCAACCGTCAAGAGAAATCAATGCCCCTGCGTGTGGACAATACCAAGCCGTCGTAAACATGGGTCCTGTACAACCCCCACAACACATGGGCAGGCTCCCCCAAAACAGACTACTCGAGTTACAAGCCAAGTTTGAGGATCTCGAACATTCTGGTGTTCTGGTCAAACCCGAGACAGTCGATGTCAGAGTTGAATACTTCAATCCCTCATTCCTCATTAAGAAGCCCAGTGGGGGATTCCATTTAGTTACAGCCTTTAGAGAAGTCCGGCAGTATCATTGATGCCTGACGTTGACTCAACTCTTCGACGGATATTGCAGTGGTCATAAATAATCGCAACTGACCTAACAAGCTCATTCTATCAGATACCCCTCTCCAAAGCTTCCATGTAGTACTGTGGTGCTGTGACTCCATATCACGGCATTCGCACATATGCCAGATGTGCCATGGGCATGCCAGGCTCCGAAACTGCCTTAGAAGAGCTCATACTGGGCGACCTTTTACAGGAAGATGTGGTCGCTAAGTTGGTTGATGACCTTTATTGTGGCACTGATACTCCTTGTAAAGTGCAGCCCCTGGCAGCCACTTATTATATGTCAGAGTTATATGACAGGTGCATTGATTGTATGCTCATTACACTTGCCTTAGGCAAAAGATATATGTCAGTTAGAGTTATATGACAGGTGCATTGATTGTATGCTCCTCATTACACTTGCCCCAGGCAAATGATTTGCATACATGTCAAGTAGGATTATATGTTAGGTGCATTGATTGTGTGCACTCCTCATTGCACTTGCCTTAAGCAAAGGATGTGTATGCATGTCAGATGCAATCATCATGTGCACTCTTCATTACACTTGCCCTGAGCGTTATTGTTGCTCTAGCCTTATGCACTTGCTGTTGTTGATGTTTGTATTGTACAGGCACATGTCAGGTGCAGTATTGTTGCTCTTCATTACACCTGCCCTGTGCAGGCCTCTGCTCATGTGTGACTTAAATGCAGTTGTTATGTGTTCTCATCATTTCCATGTGCTAGTCACTGCTCTGCTCACATGTGTCAGTATTTGCTTATTACTCATGTTTAGCTTTATATTTAGTTAGCCTGCTGCAAGGAACATTGATTATATTATTAACATTGATTATATTATTAGTATTGATTACATTATTAATAATAATATTGATTGACTGTATTATTAATCAATTGATTGATTAAGTCATTAATTGATTGATTGCTTATGTCCAATTGTCAATTGATAGATTGTATTATTCATTTTGTTCTTCATATTGATTTATTGTCAGTATTATGTGAGTGCATTGCCCTGTTAAGATGCCTCACTGTTGAGTCCTAAATTGTGGGAGGAGCTTACTAACTTTCCCTCCAAAACTTTCCCTCCAAAACTGCTGACCAAGCCAAAGTTGACACTCAGCACAATAGCCCATTGTGACTTGAGCTATAAATAGCCTCAGCACAATGCAGAGCACTGCAGGGGGTCCTCTTTTGCTCCATTGTCTTAGCTGCCCTAATCCCTGGCAGAATTGGGAGAAAGATGCTGGTAGCAACCCTGTTTGGGGGAGGTATCACCCCATGGAATGTGGAGTTTACTGTGTTGTGATTGGTTGATAATTCCCTCTCAGCCCTGCTGGGGGGAAACTGCATGAATTGTACCTTTAATACATATACCCTGTGCACAATAAAAATATCAGTTTCATCTTGCCAGCTGAGGAAGCATAACTACTCTTGTGTTATTACTTGTACACTTTGGACTCTGCATATATTGTGCTTACTGCACTTTGGACTCTACCCACTTTGGAACTGGAAGAACTTGACTTGCTTCAAGCTGAGATGAGACTCAGTTGAAAGTCTACATTGAACAGTCACTCTGACTTTTGAACTGCAATGCCATTAAACTGGAGTCTTAATGGATGGACTTTTACATCCTGAAATGCTCCTTGCCAACTGGGCAAGGACACTAGCCTGTAGGCCTCTGTCCCCTACCAATGCCATCATGTGTCCCAACTGGACTACCAAATGGACAACCATCCTCAGCTGGATATGGCAACAAGGTACTCTATCTGCAAGTCCACACAAAATAGCTGCCCTATGAGCCCCCCACAACAGTCAAGCGCCTCCTCTCCTTCATTGGAGCCTTCAAAGCACTCTCGAATTTGATTCCAGGTAGTGTACATACATTGGCTCCACTCGAATCCCTAGTTGTGGGCCTACTCACCCATAAGTCGATCATCCTACCACGCACCTCTGACCAACTCTGGTTCATAACAAACGGTGCTCTTCGAGACCCAGGCATAGGCGCCACTCTGTACACCCTCCGTGATTCACAAGTGCACTTGTCTGGCTTCTTCAGTGCAAATCTACGCAAGAACCAGGAGATATGGCTATACTGTGCGAGATTGAAGCCCTTAAAATTGCTATTGCATCTGCCACAAAACATTTTAGGCCCTATATTATATTTTGAGCACCCCCCACCTTTGTTAACCGACAGCAAACCATGTGTTCAGGCTTTTAAACGTCTCCATTGAGGTAAATTCTGGCCAGTCCTCGCCTTACCACATTCCTATCTACAGTGGCTCGGTACCATGTCACTGTCCAACATCTCACTGGATCAGCCAACCTCCCGTCCAACTTAGCAAGTCGCAACGCCCCCACATGCGATGCCCTACAAATAGTCAGGTCTGTGCCTTCATTTGGACAACTTCTGATGCTACAGTGTACAGAGTATCCTCTGCCACGTACCATAATAGCGGGAACTGAGAAACTCTTTACCACTCGCTCCACTTGGTTGTCCCTCCAGGCAGAGTGCCGAGACCTACATTGTACTTTTGCCCATCTCAAGCAAGGAACCAGACCCTCACGCAAGGCCACTGATGTCAAAGATGTCCAGCGTTATCTAAAGGCTGCCACTGTGGCATCCGATGGCCTGTTGATGGTGAAACAGGATGACCCACTGGAAACACCCCGACAGTGTATCATTGTGCCCCGACAAATACTCCATGGCCTCCTTACATCCCTCCATCTCAAGCTGAGCCACCCCACCCACCATCAACTCAAAGCTGTCATACATTACTTCATTGCCCTTGATCTACCCACAGCCATTGACGACGTTACTCTTGGCGGTCACTGCTCCTTTGCCCAGTTACCCCACTTCGCCATAGAACAGTCAACGTCCCATCCCCTGGAAACTATTGGCATCTCATATGCTACTGAGATCCTCAAGCAAGACAAGCAATTGATCCTCCTAGTGCAAGAAGTAGTCACCTCCTACACCATTACGGCACTAGTCTTGTTTGTGATGAAAAATGCGAAACTGTCAGGGATGCCCCCTCCTCCAGCTATGTGTGAACATTGTCCCAATGGATGGGACAACGTCCCCCCCCCCCCCCCCCCCCCCACTGTCCCTTCGTTCTGACAGAGCTCCTGCCTTCCGGGTACTGGTCCATGATAACAAGCTGTCCCGACACAACCTGATTGGTCGCCTCAAAAACGTCAATATAAACCCAGTGACTGAACGGGCCAACCAAGAACTGGAAGATGAACTACGCTGCACAGTGCCCCCCGGCACGAACGTGTCATCCCCACCTTCCTGGTGATAGCTACAGCACAGTTCCAGAAAATTTGGTGGGGGGAGGGGGTCTGATTTGTTGGGATACGCTTGCGTGCAATATGGCCATTTGCCCGTTCTGCTCCAACAACAGAAATATTTTTTTATAATACATTTGTAAAATATGGCAATGTGACAAAAGGCATGATAGGCCATATATATATATTACGAGATTAAGTGCATTGGTGTTCGAGTTCTGCTCCAGAAACAAGTGTCAAGCCACCAACCAAGTGCATCAATTTCTTTCGACGATTGGGGGGGGGGGGAGCAGACCTACTTTTCTCTGTTATACGGTGCCTTTCCCCTCATAAAAGTTTACTTGGACACTTTACAAGCTCTAGGTAAAGGTGGATCATTGAGATGCCTAAATATTTTTTTGCAGATAGAATTATACCAACATTTTTCCTCAGAGTAATTATGTTTTTATCGGCGATGACTAAGTCATTCAGTGATAACATTATTTTGCTGATTCCCTGTGTAAAAATCATGGTTTTGTACAAATATCAATGTGTCAAGGTTAGTAATTGTGTTCACTTATTATTGTTCATTATAGAATAGATTCAGATCGGTAGGAAGACCGTGAACCCGTGTGCACATAGAATCCCACGAAAAATAAAACTCAGATTTTAGTCTACCTGGATCCACAGTTAATACGCCTAGCTATTACTGCACTGGGTGCATTTTGAAATTTTTTGGAACAGACTCTTCAATATAGTATAGGCGTCCGTTGCTCAACTTCCGCAATAAGAAAACTTCGCCTGAAATCATATCCATGCTTTTATATATGACTTGTACACTACTACAGTGGTCGACGCGGTATAAATTTTTTTTATTATTTTCACTGAACAGCATGAAGGCATTGCAACCACGTTTTTTCGGATCGCAGGTTTTCTTAATTAATGTTCCTCTCACATGATGTAGATTCTCAATAATCTGTGGCTGGCGTACAAAAAAATCTGCACATGTAAGGCTACCTGTCTACACAGATTACCTACAAGTCGACTGTCCATGCCATCTCTGCTGATGACAAACTGTTGCTTATTCCCCGAGTAAGGACTGAGTCTTTCGGCAAACGAAGTTTTAAATACGCTGCACCATCAGTATGGAACTCACTACCACAGCAGATCAGAAATAGCCAGAGCACAGACATTTTTGAAAAGAGACTTAAAACACATTTTTATTCTGTTGCTTTTAGTTAATATTATTGTCAAAAGAAAATTTACACTTTTGTATTAATTTTTATCTATTCTAATTTATTGTGCAATATATTTTATTTATTTATTTTTCGATTTTATTATAATTTATATAATATAATTACATCTTTACATATTGTTGTGAACACCGCAGAATATTTTGTACAGATTTATCGGGGTGTTGAATCAATAAATATTATATTATTATATGATCTGTATTCCCCTTAATAATTTGGCGAGCATCACGAACGTCTACAGATTCTCATTTAGAGCACTCACCAAATGTCTCGCACAACTAACTCAGGCAGTTTTCACCTATGGTCATTGATTCAAACTTGCTTAACTTAAATTGTCAGGGGCGGATTTAGAGGGGGTTAATTAAGGGGGCCCTGACCCCCTTTTCTCTGACCAAGATTCCCCCTGGACCCTCCCCCCCACCCCAAGGACATTGCACCTTCGCTGGGGGAGCAGACCTACTTTTCTCTGTTATACCGTGCCTTTCCCCTCATAAAAGTTTACTTGGACACTTTTCAAGCTCTAGGTAAAGGTGGATCATTGAGATGCCTAAATATTTTTTTGCAGATAGAATTATACCAACATTTTTCCTCAGAACTACAGTAATACAAATTAATTCCTCAGAAAATGAAATGCTTGGCTAAAAGTTCAAAAAGCTTAAAACAATTACATTGTCATGTGATATATGTGTAACACAGCAGTAATGTTCCAAAACTAAAGTGTGTTGAAAAGTCACAATTTTCAGTTGTGAATTTCAGGGGGGGGGGGGATGATTGCATGCATCATTCCCCTCTTCCCTAAAAGGGGTATATATTCCCCCCCCCATCCCCACCTGTATTAACGCCCCTGCTGCCCACCCATTTCAAACTTCCTGCAATGAGGGTTATAAGTATTACTCACATCACCATTACAGATATAACAATTTTAATACACAATTTTTTTATTATTGGTTTATATTCTGGCTTCCTTTTTTTTTAAATTATTTGTCCCCTTTTTTAGGGGGCTGGTGGGATGCATCCCCCCCCCCCTGGATCCTAGCCTGGCAGCAGTCCTGTCATTTTTCAAGGTATTTAGATAGATATATGTGGAAAGTGCAGCCCTCTAAGGCAAGTTCTTGTCGCTAGCGAGGGTTGATTGATGAGGTGAGAGAGAAGAGGAGTCCACCAATGTTGCAAATTTACCCAATAGGTGGGATCTTTCACTTGCTTCCGCATAGACACAGAGTACAAGGGACCGCCAATTTAATATCTCATCCGAACGACATCCAGCTGGGATAATGCTCATGAAGGGTGCCCAAGCCCGGGATTGAACCCGGGAACTTCAGAGGAGCGTCTTACCACTAGACCATCCAGCTATTTTGCAACGGGGGGGGGGGGGGGGGGGGGGGGTGGTAAATATGACAATATACACGCATCAGTGCTTACTATCACCATTTCACATGAATGAAAATGAGTAATTATGTTTTTATTGGTGATGACTCAGTCATTCAGTGATAACATTATTTTGCTGATTCCCTGTGTAAAAATCATGGTTTTGTACAAATATCAATGTGTCAAGGTTAGTAATTGTGTTCACTTATTATTGTTCATTATAGAAAAGGTTCAGATCGGTAGGAAGACTGTGAACCCGTGCACACATAGAATCCCACGAAAAATAAAACTCAGATGCTGGTCTACCTGGATCCACAGCTAATACGCCTAGCTATTGCACTGGGTGCATTTTGAAATTTTTTGGAACAGACTCTTCAATATAGTATAGGCGTCCGTTGCTCAACTTCCGCAATAAGAAAACTTCGCCTGAAATCATATCCATGCTTTTATATATGACTTGTACACTACTACAGTGGTCGACGCGGAATACATTTTTTAAATTATTTTCACTGAACAGCATGAAGGCGTTGCAACCACGTTTTTTCGGATCGCAGGTTTTCTTAATTAATGTTACTCTCACATGATGTAGATTCTCAATAATCTGTGGCTGGCGTACAAAAAAATCTGCACATGAAAGGCTACCTGTCTACACAGATTACCTACAAGTCGACTGTCCATGCCATCTCTGCTGATGATAAACTGTTGCTTATTCCCCGAGTAAGGACTGAGTCTTTCGGCAAACGAAGTTTTAAATACGCCGCACCATCAGTATGGAACTCACTACCACAGCAGATCAGAAATAGCCAGAGCACAGACATTTTTAAAAAGAGACTTAAAACACATTTTTATTCTGTTGCTTTTAGTTAATATTATTGTCAAAAAAATTTTTACACTTTTGTATTAATTTTTATCTATTCTAATTTATTGTGCAATATATTTTATTTATTTATTTTTCGATTTTATTATAATTTATATAATATAATTACATCTTTACATATTGTTGTGAACACCGCAGAATATTTTGTACAGATTTATCGGGGTGTTGAATCAATAAATATTATATTATTATATGATCTGTATTCCCCTTAATAATTTGGCGAGCATCACAAACGTCTACAGATTCTCATTTAGAGCACTCACCAAATGTCTCGCACAACTAACTCAGGCAGTTTTCACCTATGGTCATTGATTCAAACTTGCTTAACTTAAATTGTCAGGGGCGGATTTAGAGGGGGTTAATTAAGGGGGCCCTGACCCCCTTTTCTCTGGCCAAGATTCCCCCTGGACCCTCCCCCCCCCCCCCCACCCCAAGGACATTGCACCTTCGATGCTCGTACAAGTCCGTCCTATGCCTGACCCCCCCCCCCCCCCCACCCCCCTTTCCAAAAATCCTAGATCTGCCGCTGATTATACAAGTCATAAATCCGCCAATATGAATAGGCCTAGTGTCATCCTAAACTTACAAATTGAGAAATTTTGGCAGGAAACGATTACCAAGTTGTCCGCTAGGGGAGTCCACGTACAATTGGGTTTGCATTCTGGGCTGGAGTCCGCATCATGGCTTGATTAGAATTTGACAAGTAGTGTAGAGAAAAAGGCCCACAAAATGTTGATGGAAGAGTACCTCGAGGAGGATAAAATGTAAGTTAAACCAGAAAGTACCAAAGATCTGTTTGTCCTAATTCTGTGATGTTAAACAAAACAGCAATCTCGTTTCTGGGTGTGGTAAACAGTGTCAACAGAGAACAACAATCAACATGCATTTGTCAAACAGCAATCAACAATTTTGTTTATTCAATCCTTAATGCTTCTCTGGGACCAGGTTTAAGCCAATATATGGAAATCAATGTAATGGTTTTTTTTAAGTGGTATGTGGCATATGCAGCAGCATTCAGCTGAATGTTATTGGGAGTTATTCATGCGTGACATTTGGGTGAAAGAGCTATATATACTGGCAAGCATTGAATGTTGTGACACATTGACATACATATTTGAATCATAACTGTTTACGTATCATATTTTACATGAATTATCCCTGTCTGACATAACCTGCTGTGATCTGAATACAGTGTATTTCAGGGAATTGATTATTTTTCATAGTTAGCATTGCATTGGCCTTCCATATGGTGTTAACTAAGAGTGGGTAGAATCTCACAACTTCATATATAGATTGTTCAGCGTACTTTGCAAAAGGTGGTGTACGTCTATCTATTTAAAACAATAGTGAACGTCTGTTTTCGCGTGTAGGTTGCATAGTGAATAAACCATATGTCAGCTTGGAGTGACCAGACTTCTTTACATCAGTATAAGTTGGTTCCTACCTACGATATGGAAGAGAGTTTTACGGATGACAAAAAATTTCAACAACTACCATGGGAAGACAACATGTATGTCTTTATTTCGTTTTGATAAGTTAAGGCTTTTTGTTTTCTAAATTGGGTTGCTTTGGCTATTATATTTATATGGATACTTTTGGATGCATGATTTTTCAAACTTAAGTTAATAATTTCTTAAAAGTTTTTGTGTAACATAACTTAATCATTGTCATGTAACACGGACAGTGTTTTTTTAATCAGACTTTTATAAACAAGGAATGCTTATTAATCTCATTTCAAAGAATTAATATGGATGTTTGATACCTTCTAACCATGGACAGTCTTGCCAAAGTCTGACGGACCTGACCGGCCAAATTGCATTCGGTCCAACCAAAGACAACATATTTTATAACGATATTTCATAAAGACATGGGGCTCCTTGTGACAGTCCGGTGAAGTACAGTTGAGCTTCCGGAAGACTGCAAGGATGTCTTGATTATGCATCCATACTTCTAACCATTACATTGCCCATATTTGAAGTCTTGACCAGTTTCATGCTTTATCATACATCATGCAGATGGTGAATGGTTAACTTGCCATAACCCTAAGTTTTTTTTTTTATTATATGTATCTGAAACTTGGTAATTTTTAAGCAAAATATCTGTTAAGAAGCTGCTGTGTAATTTACCAATTTTTTGCGAAGTAGCATTTTTTATGGCTGAGCAGCACTGAGCATTGCTTATTACTGCTTCCATGCTAGACTTGCAATTAAATTTTTGCAACAATTAATGCTATAAAAGGCTTGAATCGCATGATGATAAAATATTGAAGTCTTTTTTATGCAAAAAGGTTTTTTGTTTGCTACAAGTGCTCATTGTTTACTTGAGTTTTTGGCACAGCTTTACAAATGGCATGTTGTGGACATAGTTACATATAATATATACATCATTTTCACGCAGCATGATAATCCACTGTGCATGATACTCCTGGCAGAAGAAAAAATTGCAATTGTCCTTATGATTTATTATGGCTGTGCTACACACAACTTAAATCTACATAGCTTTTAAGCATGGCTTAGCTTAAGGTGATGCGGACTTGCATTATATACTATGTAAATAATAATTGATTTTCTTTTCCTACTTTGTATCATATCAAGTACACCATTTATGTGTGTGATTAAAGATTATATATATATATTATAACTTAGTGAAATTCTGTGAATGATGTCATAATAAATGGATATTAAATTATTTTAGATGAAATCTTGATTGAAAAATATTTCAAAGGTTTTTTTGGTATTACAAATTTAAAATGGATGGCAGTGTCTAGATTTGACTAATACTATGTCCTTTTAAATGCTAATGTTATCGCATTTTATGGCTCAGCCAATTTCAAATTACAAAACATGGTGAATTGCGATGTGAATCATTAGTTTGAGGCTTATATGCAGGTTTTGTACAGTGCAATTTGCTAAACTGACAAAAATTGTGAAGCTGAGTGCTCATAAATTTCGTTACAATGTGTGTGCTATGTACTGAATTACCTTTCTTCATTGTATTAACAGGCAAAGATATCAACAACAATTACAGTACAGTGTAAATAAATGTGACAGCAATATATCTGTAACCTTCTGTGCCCAACTATTACTATTTATGTTTTAATGTTGCATGAAAATCCAGTACAATTTTTATAGTTGTCAATAAGCTGGACAGTATTTTCAGTTGTTTCAGAAAAATTCTTCCTTCCAGTATAAACATATATGATAAATTTCCTTTGGTGCATGATAACTTAGATCAATTTGGTTTTTTTATGATCAAGAATCAAGGTGTTTATTTTACAATTTCAGAAATAAAAACATCAATATTTTGCACAATTTGTATAACATTGTTTCATTCTTTAATAAGTAGTTATGACATACTGATGATGTGTTATATATACATGTGCTGACTAAACCACTAGAATTATTTGCATTTTACAATGTCTACTTCTTTCTAACTGAAGAATAAAATTAATATTGTTACATGTGGCAATTAATTACTGATGATTTCACAACTTCGGTTTTCCTTGTTTGGTTGCTGGGTTTGGACCTGTAAACAGAGCTACTATAAAAATGTACATGCTCTACTAAACCATTCGATTGTCATGTTATCAGTCACATAGTCCTTGGTTTGTAACTCATGGTGGCGGTTGTTGATTGCTTGTCATGGAGTGGTTGCAAAATTAACTTTTTTATGATCATGGGTTTGAAATGATGCTTTGCTTGTTGGCTTTGCATTTGCAGTGGACTCTAGTTATACTTTAAAAATGATAATAGTTACAGTAATCGGCAAGTTGTGATTATGTTTTTCAGGGGAATGACGGTCACGTCAGGCAGTGTGACCTTGAGAAAGGATGCCCAGAACTTAATTGGCATAAGCATAGGAGGTGGTGCCCCCTTGTGTCCTTGTCTATACATCGTGCAGATCTTTGACAACACGCCTTCAGCAAAAGAAGGTACACTGGCTGCAGGAGATGAAATAGTTGGAGTCAATGGGGCATCTGTCAAAGGTCGAACGAAGGTTGAAGTGGCCAGGATGATCCAGGGTGTCAAGGTGGGTGCACAATATTATTTATTTATCATTTAAATTTTCAAATATTCTCTGTTCTTAAGAGTACACTGATAAATATATATTTATAACTGTTTTGAATTCTATCTAGAATTGATCACTGACATTTTGAATAATTGACCCCTTTGCAATTTTACAGAGTGAGGTCACAATCAACTACAACAAACTGCATGCAGACCCAATACAAGGAAAATCTTTAGATATCAGTGAGTAGATAATTCAAAGCTGGGCGTTTCTTATGTATCATAGCAATTTACATGTGACATATTTTAATGAGTATGAAAGTGAATGCTTTCATACCAATACCGTGATAGAAGTCTTAACTGTTGTATCCATATGAATTATGTTCATGTTGCAGTCTTGAAGAAAGTAAAACATTCCCTAGTAGAAAATATGAGTTCTTCGACAGCAGATGCTCTTGGGTTGAGCAGAGCCATCCTTTGCAATGGTGAGGGTTTCAGTTAATTAGTAATTTAAAAACACATTTCACTTAATTTTAGATTTATATGGATTCTTCACTATGCTCTTTTTCCCTTGTAGATGGTCTCGTTAGAAAACTGGAAGAGTTAGAAAAAACTGCTAACATGTACAGAGGTCTCATGGAGCACACAAAAAGATTGCTGAAGGCCTTTTTTGAACTTTCTCAGTCTCATAGAGGTAAGACTAATTCATCATTATTCAAACCAATTATTGGCTTCTTTTAATTAATTGATATCAAGACTTGTCATCTATGGTTGAAATCTTGCATGCATTGTGGTATCCCACTGGTATCACATTTTAATGGAAAATTTATTAATAGTAAAAAGTAACCGCTTCATTGTTGATAATGAGCTGTTCACAATTGGCGGATTTCACCACACAGCAATTAAGGACACTTACTGTTTACTACTTGAAATAGAGTTTCAGATACTTTTTTAATGCAATGAAGTAATTTCTACATCAACTTTTTGTTTACATTGTCACAGCTTTTGGAGATGTGTTTGCAAGTATTGGCGTGAGAGAACCTCAACCTTCTGCGAGTGAAGCTTTCACGCAGTTTGGAGAAGCTCACAGAGAGATCGAGAGATATGCCATCTCAATGCTGAAGACAGTGAAACCTGTGAGTTGCTTATTGATGTTGCCCTAGTTGTTTACAATCATTCCTTAATGATTGCATTAACTGTATTTTCCAAACAAAAATACAATACTGAACCTATACATTTTTTTTTCAGATGATCAGTGATTTGAACACTTACTTGAATAAAGCCGTACCTGACACCAGACTGACCATCAAGAAATATCTAGATGCTAAATTTGAGTATCTGGTAAGTGATGATTAAATAGTTAAAGCGTGAAAACAAGTGTATTTATGACTTTTCCCGAGATTGTTTTTTTCAAGCAGTGGTGTTAAAGAGTAGAGGCGATTATATTCGTTCTATCAATTACAGTACTTGCATGGTATTTAGTCGCTGAAGATATACATGTAAAATTAGTTTTCTTTGAAGCAGTTCGTTCAAACTTTCTTGTTTTTACTAGCGATACCAAGCATGTTCGATAGACTATGACAGGATAAATGTAAATGAACTCAAATAATGATACTGCATATTTGAATTTGAGGTGACTTTCGTTAGTGGTGTGGTTTTGGCTATTAAAGGACTCTTTGTAAGTATTTATGAATTAATTATTACGCTCTTTGCAGTCTTACTGCCTGAAGGTCAAAGAGATGGACGACGAGGAATACAGCTACGCAACTTTACAAGAACCGTTGTACAGAGTGGAGACTGGCAATTATGAATACAGGTGAGTCCTACAATACAGCTGACCGATGCTTATAATAATTTTACGTGAAATTACTGATGATTGAGGCAGTGGAGTCCTGGATAACAAAGTGTTTTTGGCATGACATTTTTTTATAAAGAGTTTGTGTATTGTGTTATATATGTCCGTCAATGGATGATATGGACTAACATGACAGCTTTGGTACTGCTAGATCTTTGAACAAGTACAGCAAAACTATTGAAGAACTTAAGAAGACAGACATATTGGGCATTTGTGACTTTAGGATTTTAATTTTTTTCTATTTAAGATTGGTGCTGAGATGTCGACAGGATGCTAGAACGCGCTTTGCAAAAATGAGAAACGATGTGCTTGTGAAAATGGAATTACTGGATCAGAAACATGGTGAGATAACTGAATGGGTTTTATTTGATTGTAAGGAAAGTTATGTCACTCAAACATGAATGTGTTGAATTAATCTAGCAGATGATATAGTTCTCCTGCTTCTCCCAGATCAACTACTGTATATATACATGTTTTTGTGTGTTCTGTAAATTATATCAATTGTGTGGGTGAACCGTGGTAAAGCTGCACTAAGGTGGTGGTTTTACTGTCTGGTAACTCTTGTCATATGATCAGCATGATTGCAGTAAAGTTGTCAGATTTATAGGACTTCTCTCTGAGATAACAGGTCCAAATTGCTATCAAGTCTGCATTAATTGTCTACCTGACTTGGAATTGTATAAAATGGCAGCAAGTAAAGGCTTTAACCTACAGAACTGCACCTGATGTTATTTGACATGAGGTACTGAGGAGATTTATCTTTTATTTCCAGTTCAAGACATAGTTTTCCAGCTGCAACGGCTTGTATCAGCCATGGCGCGATATCACACAGATTGTCACAATGTTCTGAAAGAAACTGACGTCTTCCCAATTGAGGTGGACTTGTCGCGAAGTACATTTACGTATGACACATCAAACCAGTTCAATGACAATGAGGAGGATGATGATGAGGAGGTGGCTGAGGAAGCAGCAGAGGATCCATCCTCTCTGGAAGGAGACTTGATAAGCACTGATTAGAGCAGATATGTTACGCTGATTTGTGATTTATGTCATGACATTCTGGTACACTTTTGTTTAACATTTCAAATATTTGGTGATTTACAAAATGCTTTTTTATTATTTCTGAGAATTTATGTTTTGTGTTGAAATTGTAAATTGTGAAATGTAGCGATATGTGTTCAGGAAATTAGTTACTTTCTTCTTCAACATTCATGTACATATGCTATCTACATGATGTGCAAGTATTGTTATCTCGTTTGTGTTATGTTAATGAGACTATTTAAAGTTGTTTTGAATGTTATGATGTCAGCAAACAAGATGCAGGTTCATTTTAATGTTGCTTTAAACACCTCCCAACTGGCATAACAATATATTTAGAGTGCATCATCAATTATATCAATCGAGTGGGTGAATATTAGGAGTTTCAGATTTAATTATTCCCAGTAATTGATTTGAGGCAATTAATTTGAGGCAAGGGAAGGACAAATTTGTTGTTGATGTCGTCTAACATTGAGTATATCAATGATGTGGTTGTGTTATGTGCTGAAAGGATTAGTAAATTACTGGCATATATTTTTCTGCTGTCAGATTTATTTAAATTTTTTGTGTCAGGTCTATGTGTTTGTTTAATTGTTGAGTATATATGATTTTTGTATTCCACAATGGGTGTCATTCCAATAAATTGTTATGGGATCAAAATGTTATTTTGCTTTCTTTGAAAAAAAGAATACACTCGGGGTCATCGAAATTGGCCAGGTCATCGAAATTGACCACTCTAAATAAAGTATCACCAACACTTCTAAAATGCCTGTTAAAGTGTTGTATTGTTAACGACGTGAACAGTTATTTCACAAATTACGTGATTGGCAACTGATTGCAAGGTGTGTAATTGTGTTGGGGGTGGCAAATTTGGATGATCTGGCCAATTTCGATGACCCTGAGTGTGCATACTAACTTTTCACTAAATTACAGGCTTTTCCAAGCAGAGAAACTAAGATTAAAAATAAAAAAAAGTATCGCTTGGATTCATCTAGTAGACTTGACATAGCCCTCCCTTTGAGTTGGGGATGAGGGTGTGGGCATAGCTCCCACGTCATAAACGCTGGTTTGCTGGTCACCCGAGAGAGGCCTGGGTCCGGAAGTTAGCAGACCGGAGACCCCCCGGAAGAACTAGCAACTGAGGTATTTTAGAGCTTTTTATCATCAATTATAACCTGGTAAAACTGGGCTGCCAAATGAGGCTTTTTGACTAATGTGGCTGGTCAGAGTTTTTTTCAATTAAATGCTGGTTAGACCCAGATGAGGGTCACTTGGAGTATTGGGGAAGGCTAATCTTCATTGGGTTGGTGATGTGATAAACACCAGGCGGACGTTCGATTGAAAAACGCAAGGTGGCGCGCCAGTCGCCTTGACCTCGAAGTGATGTCATTCGACATTACTGATTCTGCTTAGTGAATTTCGATCTGGATCTTCATAGATCCACAGACGCTCTCAAGGTTTCTCAACGTCCACGGTGCCTCAGACCTTCTGTTTTTGTGCTTCACATCAGTTATTGGCTATGTGGCTTTCCTAGCCCATCCTCAACAGATATGAGGTGAGTGATGCGGGCTTTGTTTTGTTTCGTCTTTGTTGCGTATGATCAATTTGTGTTGTATAGTTGCAGGCTGCTGACTGATGAATGATTGGCCCCCCTCAAGGTTGTGTATGTTGGGAACTTAGTCTCTGGTGTATTTATGAATTACCCCCTTCTCAGAAGTATTGTCAATTCTGACTGAACATTTTCTATCCTTTTTTTGAATCAATGAATGTCATGATTATATATTTGTACTCTGAAAAAAAAAAAATCTCAAATCTGTGGTCATTATGCCATTAATGGAATACTTATATGCATAATTAACTGATGGGTTTATTCAAAACTAAAACCAGTGGTGGCGCCAGGATTTCTGAAGTGGGGGGGGGGGGGCAGGCAACTGGGGGGCAAGAGATCCATATAGGGGGGCACCTGTACATAGACATAATAGTCCATCACCCATTGACAAGTTCAACTGGGGGGGGGGGGGGGGAGTGGGCCCCCCGCAGAGCCGCCACTGACTTGAACATGTTTTTGTATTTTAATTACACTGTGCTTATGAACATAATGCCATAATGAATTAATACTTTCGCCGATAATGCCATAATGAATTAATACTTTCGCTGATAAAGAATCTAAACTACCACATATGATACAGAATTGCACAAGTACGACCACCCAATATTAAGTCTACTTAAAAGTATATATATATGAGAGAGAGAGAAAGAGTGAGTATATGTGTACCTAATTCTGTGATGGACCTAATTCTGTGATTACCCTAAACCCCAGCGAACAACTGGTGGCCAAGGCACATAAACAAACAAATGAACTATATTTTGATGTTTAGTTAGGCGATGACAGTGAAAAATTAAATTCAAGCACATGTGGACTAAGGGTGCAGGTTTTCACAGAATTAGGGCCTCACGTAATTGGGAACACTGACTCTGTATCATATGCCAGTTTTTTTCAATGGCAATAATTATGTTGTGCAATATTGTAGGGGATGGCACGTACAGCCTTTTTAATGGCACAAATTACTTGGTTCAATTCGCAATCTTAATTTAGTCGCACTATAAGGCTATATATCTTCATGAAATTTGATCAAACAACTTTACATTCAAGCAGGACAGAACAGGCGTGTATTGAAACTGTGCAGATAGTACAAAAAGGTAGAATAAGGACTACCTTGTTATCATAATTATTTCCGATCTATACCACTTCATTCAGCTTAAAGGCAGTCTTAATTGTAAGGTGCCACTGTATATGTGTTCCTGTCCCTGCTATTCAACTTCCCAGTTAATAATTGGTCAGTTGGGAATTTTATCTTTGTGGTGCATTCTAGCAGCTATTAAACTGCAACCCACAATGACTTTTACATGTAACAACATTAGAAATTTGCAAATATGATCAAATTTATTTTTTTTGCAATCATTTTTAGACTGAATAATAGAGTTCAACAAAATCTTAGCGCAAGTACTAAAGCTAGATTTTAGTACTGAAGATTACCATTGATTCATTGGATAGCTGCTAATTCACCCATGTATCATTAGGGCTGTTCCATTCAATAAGAGGTGGAGGGAGGGGGGGGGGGGGGTGGCCCTGAAAACAAAATATATATAGACATCAATTTCTATTTTTTTAAATGATTGATTAACCTGTTCATTTTAATTTTCTTCCAAATTCCAATTGGCAAAGGCATTCCTGATACTGAACTATATCTAACTGATTGAGCTGTATAACCATTGTTCATGTCTTTGTTCTGTAAATTTGGCTCCATTCCAGCAAACTGAATTGTGACTAGGGCACTGTAACAGTAGCACATCTGATACAGTGATAGTCGACTAGTTTTTTAACCTCAGGTTATCATTGCTGGGATGATGAATTTGTTTCATGGGTTCTTTATCCAGCAACTAGGTTAGGGATTTACATTTTTGGCTTTTATCTATGCTGAAAGTTATTTGGGTACAAAAAAAGATTATCATGTTTCTCAGTATACGTTACTTTTGAAAATCATATTCATATGTTCAATGGCAGTGATCGCAGTAAAAGTGGCTTTCCTGGAAATTTGGCATTTCAGCAATGGGATATTGTAAACATTTATTTGTGGTCATGAGAAAGGTAACTCTTTTGTAAAGAATTGAAGAATATTATAATTATATGCATGAAAGATATTGATAACTTGAATTATATCATTACTATGGGTTAGTCTTTCTTACGAAGTTGAAGCTATAATATTATTGTCAATAAAGATATATAATATATAATATATTGACTGCAGTGATGCAATTTTTATCTTGCATGTTGTTCTCCTAGATATACATGTATATTCATCTTTGTAGTGATGTAATTATCTCACTGCTGTACTATGTCTATGTGTCAATGCTGCTGGTTCTGAAGCTTTGTCAGCTTATATGACCAACTGCCAGAGTCAGACATAATGATGAGATGATGCAGCTTGGAGTGACACACCATCTTACACATTTACCCCATGAGTCTTTTACTTGCCTCATCATAGACACCGGGTACAAGGCACCTCCAATTTAATATCTCATGCGATCGGCATCTAGCTGGGTTGTAGCTCATGAAGAGTGCGTCGGGGATCGAACCTGGGATCTTCAGCAGAGCTGGCCAATATGGAATTGGCAGATGCCTTGACCATCAGGCCACCCTGCTGCTTGATTATCAATGGTGAATAATTTTGTCTGTCACCTTTTTGTAGTATTCGCATTGAGCAACAGCCTTTGTGCGAGTCTCACGTACAGGTGTGTGTGCATTTATAATGTGCTGTCTGCATTTGGCTTGATGAATGTGATTTCTCCACACGTTGCATAACAGCATAACAGAGCACCTGGTGGCCTAATGGTTACACCACTTGACTGTGCACTGGCACTTCAGGACGCACGTTCGAATCCTGCTCCGGTGCTTAACTCAAGACTGATCTGAAAGGAATGCCTATAAACACTAATAACTGGTATTTAACACATTGAAAAAAAATAAAATAAAAATCAGAACACACATTTGTTAATAAGTGCAGCTCCTCTGACTAATATAGCCAGAGTAGAGCTGCCCGGCAATCCGGGGTATAACAGCACACTCTCAGAAAAAGAAGAAGAGAGTGGAACATCACCCAAGATCACTTCTCCTTGGAGAATGCCTCAATTTTAAAAACCCTACATAGGGTAAATTAGGCTGTTGTGATTTCCACACTCTGGGGGTTAGTAAACCAAACTGTATACTTTGCAAATGGGACGCACTGATCACTGGTTGGGTTTTTTTTTGCGGGTGTCCTGTTATCAACAAGTATGGCCCATCATACTGATATGTATTTTCAGTATATACCAAACATTAAATAAAACGTGTCGTTCAGTGGCTATTTATGATGTTGTTAATTCATTACTAACCACCAAACACTAATGTGGGTCTGATATACAAGCGATGTTGACTAAATGTCGAAGTTGTGTTGGAATTCAAATTGCAAATGGCCTCAGTTACAACATTTACAGGGAAATGTTCCAAAAACAGTAGGCCTATTACCACTGATTAATTATTGGTATTTAAACTCCTTGCAATGAATTTGGCCACCAATTACTGGCAAAAACATAGAATTATACATATATATTTGTATTTAGAGGTTTGACAGTAAATTTGGAAAGAAATTAGTCAGAAAAATTGTCATATTTTTGTTTCAATGTGTTGACATTTCTTCTCCATTAACAAAAAAATATTAATTTGGCCAGGTTTACAAATATTTCTGTTGTGGGTTACATGACACTTAAAAAACCCATCAGGTACCTAGGTAGGAATTTTCTTTTACCTCAGAAAATCACAAAATATTTCACTACTCGCAGAAAAAATTTGCAACTCCTTGCAATGAATTTGGCCACCAATTACTGGCAAAAACATAGAATTATACATATATATATTTGTATTTAGAGGTTTGACAGTAAATTTGGAAAGAAATTAGTCAGAAAAATTGTCATATTTTTGTTTCAATATGTCCATCAGGTAGGTAGGAATTTTTTTTTTACCTCAGAAAATATTTAACTACTGGCAGAAAAAAATTGTCATACTCATTATTTCTATACGGTCGCGTAAGCCACAACAGAATTTCGAAGACTGGCCTTATATTGCAGTGGTTTTGTTGAGTATCTTTTAAAAGTACATCTTGAGCAGTTCTTTTTGCACAGTGTATGTGGTGCGTGTCCACATTGCGCTTTTTACATAATTCCCACTGAAATTAAAGCTTGACTTTTTAACACATGTTGCTTTCAGGACCTTCAAATATGTATATTTCCTAATCTTTAGCATGTTTAAAATTGTTTTATTATAGTCTGATTACATTTAGTTTTCTCTAAGTACTTGATTGCTATTGATCGTAGTAGATCAATGCCTTCAATAGCCACAGAGTCATTGCAATTGAGATGATTGCACTTCTGAAGTCTTCTTTGACCTTTGATAGCCTGAATTACAATCAGCATCAGTCTTGACTCCCTAACTGTTCAACTTCTAAGGTGGCTGCCCTATTGGGCAACTGCTCTTTGGATTTTGGTTGCCCAGATTAAAAATTTGGTGGCCCCGGGCAACCCGACAACTGTTAATGTCGAGTGCTGAGCATTAGTAATCAGGTAAACCATACAGCCATTAATGGTATGAGTTGGTATCTGCCCTCTCTCAACAAAGGCCATCAATGGCCTAGTACAAGTGTCAATGCACGAAAGGTCAAAGATGTAATTGAATTATGCTGTAAAGATCAATTGCATCTCACTGGTAATTTTGTTTATTGGTTAATATTGTGATTTTTGCATTTGTTGCAACCCAATATTTAGTCAGTTTGATGATGCAGGATGCCATAAATGTTATTTCAGAGTGCTTAATACCTATGACAATTTGATATGTGTATATTCTGATGTTCATTGTATCATATGCATTCACAATAGCCATTGATAATGTGTATCAAGTGTTATAATGCACATAAAGGTCAGGGGTTTAATTGTATTTGACTCTAAAGATCAATTGCATCTTTAAAGGTTTTCATGTGCTATCTCCAAGAGCAGGGGCCAATAGTAGTCGATGAGATAACTGCGATAAAATTTAGAGAGGGTACTTCATCGGAACATACTACTGTGATTACTCCGTGATGGCAACCCGTTAAACGTGACCATTGTGGAGATGATAATCAATTGTTCACGACTTTGCCTCAGATTAGTTCACATGGTTGTAAGTCCAAAGATCAGTGGTCGTTCAACTGAGGATTCCAGATACCTGGATCTTGTAAAGTGCCGATAATATCCAGGGTATGTCGTTAGACCGAGTGATCATTATTTGTGAATAATCATGCATTGAATAAAGTTCATGGTAGCATTACATTTTCTTCATTTAAACTTTTTAATTCACAAGTGTACAAATTTATGCATGCAAATAAATGATATATGTCACACAGATGTTAGGTTATTATAACTTATTAACATTATTTAGCAATTTTGTGGCAATGATTTATTGATTGTAACAAGCTTTATGTGTTATGAAGTAATTCTGTAAGATTAATCTCTGAAGAACTGGTCAGCCAAGTTTGATGTAATCAAATATTAGTGCATAAAGAAATCCCACAATGTTACCATTTATCATTCATGTTCTTTGTCACTGCTATGGTAAGCAATGTTTGTTTTATGACAGTTGTAAAGTATATTTTCTCTTTAACATGATATGACATAAAATTTCAAGTCTATAATTCAGTGTATAGGATAATGTGTTTTCTTCAACTTTCTTGCATTGAAATCATGTTGACTTCAGCATATGAAGCGTATTTTAGAATTAAACAATGATAACAAAAGCCAAAAGGTAAAGGAAGAAATATATAGACAGGCGTTGTCATGATTATACAAAGGCACATTTGGTATGTCTGTATTAGTGACTTATATTTTCATATTTATATATGCAAAATGTGTTGTGCGAATTGTTCAGTATTACATAGATCTATGTATATTGTAATTAGTCCTTAGGCTAGCAAATAAATTTGAATGCTCAGAATTCAAAAGATACTTGACAATACTGCCGTAAAGGAGGGTATTTTCGACAGGGCAGGTATTATCGACACTCACATTAGAATGTTAACAATTTTATTAACAAACCAATTTAAGTGTCGATAATACCCGCCCTGTAGATAATACCATCCTAGACGGTAAATGAAATTAATTAATTAATTTGTTTGAAAGATGCTAATTTGGACATTAGTTTTAGAGCATGACATGATTATGTTGGAATTTGAGCCTGTACAGCCTGGTTGTTGGGCTAGATTTAGAATAGATTGATTTTCAGGGCTTCAAACTTTAGCAATACTCAACCTGAGCCAGCGACAGCATCCATAACTGTCCTAGAATTTAACTCGATACTCTTAATAATAAAAGATTTGATGATATTTTTTAAAAATATATATTTCTGAGTAACTGGATATTTATAGAAATTTCAAGATCACCCTCAAGCGCCACTTAAGAATATGCTTGCTCAGGTCAGGCCCAATAGCCAGTTTTGTTCTATGGATTAATTATTATAGAGGCCTAACAAGAGGAATACAATCTGGCTCATTATTTTATTAAGCATTAAATAATGTTGTAGTATATCAGAAAAACATTATTTGTGAGCTGTTTGTGTATTTTGATTCCCATCCCAAGGGGATTTGTATTTCTAAAGCAATAAACTGCTGTCTCTCAAGGCCAGAATTACAGCCAAGGTATATAAATCTGGGATTACAAACTTTTATTTACAACACATTAAGCGAAGAAAGAGGAGTATGGGGCAATATAGTGGTTCGTTGATCAGATGTGTTTAATATTGAGATTTTTGTGATGGAAGTTCTTTGGTTGATTGTTTGCATTTGGATTGTTGGCTATTCATAATTGTTATAGGTAATATCACCTGGAGTGATTACAAAATGTGTCAAATACAGTTGGAAGCTAGAGGAGATGTTTGTGAAATATGCTTGAATTTTATCGGCTGTGTACGATCTCAGTACAGTACAGACATATTGAATGCATTTTGAAACATTGTACATCTATGTAGACCGATCAATGCACTTTTGCCCGTATTATTTCATTTTATGAATTTTTCTTTTCAGCTTTGCCCCAAAGTGGAGTAGCTGTATGGCAGGCCCTTTTAAGAACTACACTTTATGCTTCCGGAATATTCTACACCTAAGGAGACCCATGAGTAAACTTTTTCGCTCGTCCGTTTTCAATATTTATATTGCTGAGTTGTTTAGCAGTAATTACTTATTATGTCTAAAGAAGACACTAAAATACGCAAACAAAATGACTCAAAGGACTACAAGTCTGAAAAGCGAGCAAGTAGCAAAAGCAGTAGCTGCTCGTCCTCCACAGAGTCGATTAATCTGCCCACCCCGCCTGACGGAGGTTGGGGTTGGGTGGTAGTTTTTGGGTCTTTCATGGTGCACCTCATCGCAGACGGATGTGCCTTTTCCTTTGGTGTTTTCTATGTGGAATTGTTGGATTATTTCAAGGAGAGCAAAGGCAAGACAGCCTGGGTGGGTTCCCTCTTTGTGTCCGTACCCCTGATTACCGGACCCATCGCCAGTGCTGTCACCAACCGATATGGATGTCGCAGAGCGACCATCGTGGGTGGCTTCACAGCTGGAGTGGGATTTGTGGCCAGTGCCTATGTTGATAGCATCGAAGCGCTCTGCTGCACTTTCGGCATCCTGGCGGGGCTTGGTCTTTCACTGGTGTATGTGCCAGCCGTTGTGATTGTGGCATATTACTTTGAAACGAAACGAGCCTTCGCTACTGGCATTGCTGTAGCAGGGTCTGGCATTGGAACATTCTTGTTTGCACCGATGACAGAGTACCTCATAGTAACATACTCATGGAGAGGAGCCGTGCTTATCATTGGAGGGTTGATGTTCAACATCATGGTGTGTGGTGCACTCTTCCGGCCATTGACTAATCCCAAGTCTGTCAAGAAAAAAAGTGCCGCACAATCACTGGAAAGATTTTCCGGTCATAATTCCACCCTCGAGATGTATTATGAGAACAGATCTCCCAACATTGATAATCATCACCTGCAGAAGTTACTAGAGCAATTAGATGAACCAGTAGCTCATTCTCTTGTACAGTTTCCCACTTATTTGGAGAAAGACATTAAAAATATTGCTCCAGATCTGTTGAAAGATCTGTTAGAAAATGGCATGACACGGAATGATATGCGATGTATTGAACAATATTTGCAGTCCAGAAGTTTGGGCAGCATAAGTACTGATGAACACCCTGACACTGCTGCTGTAGCTAGCACCTCACAGATGTATGACAATCGACGAGATGGCCTCCCTGTCACAGATTCAGTCGAGTGCGAGGTGATAAATGAAAGTGATGCAGAGAATGAAACGGAGAAAGTAAAGCAAAATAGTGATTTTTATGAAAATGCTTTAAATCACAATGAAGAGAATGATGAGAACGATGAGACTGAAACATTGGATCCAAATGAACCACAGGAAGTTCATGCGGTCATCAATAGCAATGGCGATATAAACCATATTTACAAGACGCGAAGACACAAAAGACGGCGTTTCTCAAGAAGTTACCTTCAGGGTGACAGATCAATCCGACCAATGTGGCGTAAGGACATCTTCTACCGAGGAAGTTTGGTTCGCAATAACCTGTTCACCGAGGAGGGACGCGCTGCCTCCTGTCCTGATTTCATGATTCAGGCTGGGGACTCGAGCAGTGAGGAGTTAGAGGAACGCCTCTGGCTCTTCAAGTTGCTCAAGTTCTCAAAGGAGGTGAAGCACGTCATCAAGGAAATGTTGGACGTGGCCATTCTGCGCAGTGCCATCTTTGTCTACTTCTCATTTAGCTGCATGCTGTTGTACATGTGGTACGACGTGCCTTACGTCTACGGCCCTGATCAAGCAGTTCAATTGGGAATCCGAGACGACATGGCGTCTTTCATGGTGTCCATCATTGGCATTGTCAGCACAGTGGGGCAGGTCGTCCTCGGCTACATCGGAGATTGTCCGTGGTGCAACTCAACTACTCTCTATGCAGTACTGACCTCCCTGGCTGGCGTGGCTACAGTCTTGGTCCCCTTCTGTACCAACTTTGCATCCCTGGCGGCATACGCAGCATCGTTTGGGTTCCTCATCAGCGCTAACTACGCCCTGACCACGATCATCCTCGTTGACCTTTTGGGCATGGAGAAGCTGACCAACTCTTATGGCTTGATCATGCTGGCTGAGGGTGTGGCCAACCTCGTAGGACCTCCTATTGCTGGTGAGTAAAGATTTACTATTTTAATCATAGTATTTATTTTCGTAACTGTATGGCAAGATATTGAGTATAGTTTTAGCTTTTACTGTTTACTAAAATTGCATTTACTATGATCAAATGATGACTTATGAGATTTGCATGCTTAAATGTGGATTTTTTTTCCTCCAAATGTCCCAACAAAACTTTTGATTGATTGATTGACTGATTGATGGGATATATTCATGGTGGTACTTCAGTTAGAACTATGTATTGAATGAATTTTTAGTACTGCATAAAATTAATGTGTATCAGTATTAAAAGATAAAAAATAATACATTGTATTTCATAGAAGTCGATACTTCCTGGTTATTGTTTAACAATTTTAAAATTTGTTCAACTGCGTATTATATTGTGTACTGGCATTGAGCCAAAATATAATGAGCACTGATCTAGATGCCTGGCAACCTTAGTTTGAACAGTTTGAACAGTTTCATTCAACACTTCATTAAATATATAACAAAATTGATCTATTTGGAATGTTAATGTGCCCAGAACCACTGGCCTGTTGGTAAACAATGGTAAACAATAGAAAAATCCATACAGTGCAGTAACCTTGACCATAATAGTATGGGTTTGTAGAGCCAAATGAATTGGCTAGAGGACTTTTTTGTATTTCCCTTGATCAATACTCGCTGAATATAGATGGTTTGTGCTGGAATGAGATCAATAATGCAAGGTATCCTCATACCGATATGGCTGCTCAGAGAATTTTCAATGTCTCATGGTCAATGATACTGGTCTCACCACTGCTAACACTTGGTCATCTTATATCTGAACAGCAGCTGCCAGAGGCTGACATAATGATGAGATGATAAGGCTTGGAGTCCCCCTCTCCCCCCCCCCCCCATGTTACCCATTTACTCCATGGGTGAAGTTTTTTTTGCTTGCGTCAGTGTTGACACTGAGTACAAGGCACCACTAATTTAACGTCTGATGCGAACGACATCCAGATGCTGAGATGTAGCTCTTGAAGAGTGCCCGGGCTGGGGATCAAACTGGGGACCTTCAACAGAGCTGGGCAATGTGGAATTGGTGGATGCCTTAACCACAAGGCCACCCTACTGCTGATAGGATTCATGTAATTAAATACCATGTCACTGTAATCAATAGATCAATACCCAGTGCCTCTTGAGTATTTAATAGTCTGGGGTCTAGTAGTCAGCTTAGTCGGGTTCTTAGGCACGTACAATGGTCAGTAACTGTGCATGGTTTCAAACCTTGCTTTCTTTCCAGCCTAATTCCTGTCCCTGTTGCACCTTCATAGTCTTTGAGATGAACATTTTGTTAATTGAGTGGTTTCTTGTTGTAAAAGCAGGGGATGTCCCAGTTTGAATAAACCTACATGCTAAAGAAGTGATTTAGTTTAGGGTGCTATCTGATTCCATGACATCATTCTGTTACAATGTAACTACATTATATATTATACCTGTGGCTGTTATGGCTAAAATTTCATCATTGTAAAAAGGTATGTAAGTTATATTTTTTGTAAGGTGAAGTCTTATTTACTTAAACCGATCTTGTGGTTTTGTCAAATATACTACAGAGTCTGTTATAAGTAATACTCCATGCTGGGGCAATTGAAGATCCCACAAATGAGATTATTGATCAAACATCGGATTCCTCTAGGCCTAGTTCATTAATCATCGTTAATTAACCATTGTTTTAGAGCTATGTGTATTATGTTTCCTTATCATTGCTTATCCCAGTCCTAATTAGCTATTTTGATAGTTATATCTTTTCAAAATGTTCATCTTTAGATATCCAGTATTTTTGTATATTATAGTGACTTTTAATGTTTAACTTGAAAAAAAGTCATGAAAAAGATAACTAGAAATTGACATTAAAATAAATTACACGCTGTTGAACATTTGACAGGCTGTGGCTTGCGCAAGTTATTTTTAGCTGAGACCATTGAGTTTGCTCAGCATATGATATATAGCCAATATTAGGGGGGATATTATGCATGGAAATCTCTACTGAACATGAGAGTAATTGAAGTATTATTTTGGTCCTCTTAATTTCTTTTCTCTTGCTCTCTTGAATAATAGTGATTAAGGATATGACCAGTGTTTCTTATGTCCTTCGTTAATGTTCCTTTATTTACTTCTGCCATTCCGTCTAGCTATCTATCTATCTATCTATCTATCTCTTCTATCTATCTATCTATCTATCTATCTGTCTATCTGTCTTTCTACCTATATAGATCCATCCATCTATCCATCTATCCATCTAGCCATCTAGCCATCCACATATCCATCCATCCATCCATCCATTCATCCATCTATCCATCCATCCATCTATCTATCTAGCTATCTATCTATCTATCCATCTATCTATCTATCTATCTATCTATCTATCTCTTCTATCTATCTATCTATCTATCTATCTGTCTATCTGTCTTTCTTCTATCTATCTATCTATCTATCTGTCTATCTGTCTTTCTACCTATATAGATCCATCCATCTATCCATCTATCCATCTAGCCATCTAGCCATCCACATATCCATCCATCCATCCATCCATCCATCCATCTATCCATCCATCTATCTATCTAGCTATCTATCTATCTATCTATCTATCTATCTATCTACCTATCTATCTATCTCTTCTATCTATCTATCTATCTATCTGTCTATCTGTCTTTCTACCTATATAGATCCATCCATCTATCCATCTATCCATCTAGCCATCCACATATCCATCCATCCATCCATCCATCCATTCATTCATCCATCTATCCATCCATCCATCTATCTATCCATCTATCTATCTAGCTATCTATCTATCCATCTATCTATCTATCTATCTATCTATCTATCTAAAGCAGTCACAATCTGCACTCTTTAGATAAATTAATACGAAAATAAATCTGACATTTGGGATTACACTCCCCATGCTTAGAGCATTTTTTTGTTTTTTAAAGTTTGGGAGAAATGAAACTCCATGGAAGAGTTTATGTAATAGCAGAGTAACTAATAATCTGCAGAAGTGTAATGCAGTGATGTTTTGGCAGCCAATGTATGTGATGTATGTACTTTGCCAAACTTCCAAAGAGAAAGCCTTGATCATTAATTTAATATGGAAGACGTGACTTCACTCTCATTATGTTCACACTTGAAGAAAGACAGTCTACTTTCAACTTTCAAGGATTAATCTGCGTTTGCTCTAAGCTATAATATTTATATTAGCCCTGACGTGGCACTTCATATAGCTTCTTCATTACGAATCTCATAAACTTTTTCATAATTAAGTTGATCATTCCGTGAAATTAATACGAGGTTCAAAACATGTATAGAGTAGATAATGTCTGAAGATTCAATTATTCTTTCATTGCTTCTCTTAATTTAATGACCTTCAGACAGCCAACCAATGTCAAATTCAATGTTGGTGCCCTGGTATTGGTCATGAGTATTGTAAGACAGTGTCACCAAAAATTATTCGGATGCTTTCAGAATTTGATGTAATTTTAAACTTCTGTGGCTTCCTGTGGCTATAAGTTTAAACTGGTTTAATGTAGTTAATAAAATGTTAAAGGCCTATATTTTTATAATACTAAACCATTAAAATATATGTGCATTAAACAGTCACATCTTTTAACTTTAAAAAAAGAAAAGAAGAGTCTTGTGGGCCACTTAGAGAGAATTACAGCTAAATTTATAGACTTGGAAGCAAAACTCCAGATGACATCATGTGAATCCTAAGTTCCCATTGGCTGAGAAGGGACTGACTTAACCAACGGAGGTCCCAATTATGTCTGTGTGTTTAGCTGTAATATAAGGGCTGTAACACTTGAGGCCAAAACAGGGTACTGCTAAATATAACTTCAAAAACATAAACCACAGCCTACCTGCCCACCTAGCTGTAGAAGTGACAATTTTTCACTTCGAATTTTCTTGTTCCTTATACTCGGCCAGCGTCATCTTTGCAGGCATTATACAATACACAGGATGTGAGTAAAGCATTGAAAGGAGGCCATACAAAAGACCATACAAAAGACCGCCAGACACATCCATAATGTTTTTAACAAAACGTTCAGGCGAGACCAGCATGCAGAAAAGCTTGTCTAACAGGTCCACTTCCCCACATGTCTGAAATGTTCAGCCTAATGTAATTAATCACAACTTGTCATGGGAGAACTCTGATTAAAAAAAGCCATTAATACTCTGCATTTTAAGACATTAATTGTAAAAGTGTCATAAATGGATATGGTCTAATTTGTCTTATTGTTAGACATTTTATTACCAACACTCAAGTACATTAATTTACAAGTATATGTAACAAATAGCACGTGATATAAAAATAACATATAATGTGTTGGAAGGGGATACATACGAGTATTTACAAAATACCATTACCCAAGGGTGGATGTATCCCCTATTATATTTGTTAAAAGTTTATTGCCCTGTTATCTCAAGTGCTACAGGTCGGAAGCTCAGTCAGCTTAAATGTTTACGACCAGCTCAAAGGGGCTGACAAATAATAATGATCATAAATGATGAGATGATAAGGCTTGGAGTCTGTACCACCAAGGAGTCACTAGAGACTCCATGGTACCACCAAAGAAAATACTCATTGGTACCACGGTACTACCACCGCATGATTGCAATCACTGTCACTTTGCCATCTTTTGTAAAATTGCCATCTGGCCGAGATTTAGCTCATGAAGAATATGTACAGCCGGGGAATCGAACCCAAGACCTGCAACAAAGCTGGCCATTGCAACAATAGTGGATTTTCACAGAAGCTTCTTGATATTTCCACCAGGTGGCTACGACAGAATACTGCAATTCTATTGGCAGAAAAAATTGCCGCCCTCAGCTGTGATTGGCTGCAGCAAAGTGCATCTTAGCAGCAGTATTTCTAGTGCATTTTAATGTATTTTTTACATCTTATCATACAATTAATTATTTCTTGCTGAAGTCAGGGCTGCTCATGCAATGAAAAGACTCTATTGGCAAATGGCTCAGACACTAGGCCAACTACTGCTCTATCTTCGATGTTTACACCTAGTCTTTGTCTTTCTCATGGCTTTAGCCCCTGTTGACGTCATTGCCTCAGCTACGTCAAAGTTTGTATAATTATATTAAGACACGAAAAGTCAGTGGAAGAAAAAAGGTTGACAGTTATTATAAGTAGTCTGGTGCAAATATTCATATAATCTATGTGGTAATAACACAAAGTCTACCTTACCACTGCTTACTGTGTTGTTTTGTCTTGCTACGCTCATAGTGGGCCTATTGCTCTTAATATTCTTGTTGTTATGTAAATGATAGACAGACAGACAGACAGACAGATGGATAGATGAATAGATAGATAGATAGATAGGTGGATAGATAGATGGATAGATAGATAGATAGATGAATAGATGGATAGATAGATAGGTGGATAGATAGATAGATAGATGGATGGATAGATGGATAGATAGATAGGTGGATAGATAGATAGATAGATATACAAATCATTTGGAATATTATAGTATAACATATATATAGCAACTGAGTGACTATTTATAGATGGGGTATATGATTGAATTATTTCGGGAAAGTGCAACATGATTACGTCATAAAATCATTATGAATATACCGAGGACCTGTTAGATGGTTTGTTGATAAACTTTGTATCGACGGAGAGCACATGCTCATCCTTACGTTTGCCTATGGCCTGTATAGCTTGCTGTCCACTATGGACAGGTGGCTGCTCTTAACAGGTGACCGTTAGGGCAGGTTGCCCTGTATTACATTTTTTTAAATTGAATATCAGGGCAGACAAATATATAAAAGTGACAATAAATTGTTAGAAATTCTCTTCACAAATGTTCTCACATAATATTGTTGTTAAGTTGTTAACATGCAATTTGGAGGTGCTACAGAAAAGAGAGTGTACTCTGCCTAACTTAAGCCTCTAACATCTGCACATGTGTTAGCATTTCCCATCTTTCTATTAAGTTCTTTGTGTTCCTTGGTCCTCCTAGTTTCTGGGTACATTGGAGTGTTGGTGCCAAATGTTGGTGTAGCATGCCAAAAGCCAGTTGTTGAGCTCTTGGCATTGTGTGATTTTTCTGTCTGAGTACATCAGGGAGGAAATAAGTAGGTATGGGGTGAGGTGTGAACTTAACCTATTACATTTAGCTGACTTGGTTAATGTCAGGGGGGTATTACACCTATGTTGTTGTTGTTGTTGTTGTCTTGTTGTTGTTGTTGATATTATGTAAAGCAACCAACCTCAGGATACACCTACAGATGCATTACCTAGCCCCCCCCCCCCCCATCTCTTGTGTTTGAAATAGATTAATATCTTACAGTGAAACCCCACTTTAAGACAACCTCACTATTAAGCATTCCAAGTGTGATTCTCAACACTTTAAACTTTCATTTTTAATGAATGTTACCTTTTTTTGGTTTGCAATTTTTATGTAGTTATTAACAGATTACTAATCATAAAACAATAGGGGAAGCTGTTCACTAACACAATCGGCTGAACCCATTGGAAGTGCTTGAGATTATGTAATGAATTAAAGACAATTGGTAGAGGTTAGGTGATTTGTCAACTCATCTTTGTATCTGCCCCTGCCAAGCCAAAATAATGTTAATTTTTCCACATGATCAGGTTGACTTTAACATGCAACAAAATTCATTGTACATTATTAATTCATTATTATATGACTGCTTGTTTGATGAGCGGAGACCTTTAAAAGTATGGTACTGTGACATGTCACACAGCAGTAATCATAAGTGGTTGTGTTCAGTCAGGAGGACTTGTGTGTGTACACCTGGTGACCACCATTGGCATTGACCTATTTATGTATTTATTCCACTCCCCCCCCCCCCCCACCTGCTTTTTTTTTTTCTCTTTTTTTTTTTGGTTAAACTTTTTAGAGACCGATTAGATTTCCCATTCATTAGACTTCCCAAGGAAAAATCACAAAAGCAGACCCAAGTGAACTAGTCTGCACCAGTTTGACATGTAAGGCCCACATACATGTCACATGCTAAAAATGACACCAATTTTCCGAGCATCCAGATAATGGTGGACTGGAATGGCATATTTGAACCCAACAAATGACCCTCTCCTTTCCATTGTTACTGCTATATATTCGTTGATAATGAAATTTGAATATCTAGAGCTCGAAGATTTTAAGTCAAGATAATACCTACACACGAGACCAAGTCTAAGAATATATATATGGGTTACGACCCACACATGAAGAGTGACAGTCACAACTTGACAAGTCTATCATGTGGCACAGTTAAATGTATAAATAATGGATGGGATGATATAACGAAGACATAGAAGAACCTGGGTCAAATTTTTTTTAAATAAATTTACTTATGCAAAAGCAGGCAAAGTTCTGGTAGACCAATAAATGCATGCAAAGTTTAAAGTCCCCTATAGATCACGAAAGTTTTTGTGTAAGCAGTGACAGTACTACGTGACTGTCAATTATAATCACAACTGTTGTACTATGAAGGTCTTCAGTGCAGTGGTACACCTTCAAGTTTAATGAAACATGATTCGTGTAAAACATTGTTAGCTTGATTTTATCTAGTAGACCTAGCACATGGTTCAGGGTTTTCCGGATGCCTGGTTTGGGTAAGACTATTTTCACGAACCCAGAAAAGAAAATTCCTAAAAGATTTAGCAAACCGACATTCACTGAATCGTTGTCTCTCGCACTTTACTGAAACGTTGAAAAACTTCAGGAACCCTACAGTGTTTACGTTGCTTTTATTGTGTAGTAATTACAAGTAAAATTTAACAGAAAGAGAATAGTTACTTGTAATAATTAGGAATGTCCGAACGTAAAACTTGATTTTATTTTTCAGGGTAATTTCTACTGCCTGTCTTGTCTCATGAGGAATGACAGGCAGGTTGTTGATTAACCTGACTCGTGTTTAACTGTCAAAAATTTTATGAGATCTAATATTTCTTTGTACTGTATATTTCCAGGTTTGATATCGGACAGGACCGGCTCGTATGACGGGACTTTTTACACTGCTGGAATCGGGATCTTCATCTCAGGCATCATGCTCTTCGCCATCCCTTACTTAAAGAAGCACACGAAGCCCTTCAAGACCAACAACAAAGCGATAAACGGCAACGGAAATGCCATCACCTCCACCAACTCGGAATCCATCAGCCGTAACAATTCCAATCTGAGCCACTCCAACAGCTTGCCAGAGATTAATCATGAGAAGGAAACGGGTTTCTGATGTCAGTGATATATGCCTCCCTTACAGCAGAACTCATTGACTTGAAAACTTAACTCCAGAGGACGTCATGTGAATCAAGGACTCCCATTGGCTAATTAATACAGTTAATCAACCAATGGGAGTCATTAGTTCACATGATGTCCTCTGGAGTTTAGTTTCCAAGTCTGAAATCTGCTGTAAATTTGTCATGCTTAACTTCAACAAGACAGGTTTAAACTATAATGTATATATTCCTGAACTTCAACAAGATAGTTGAAACTTTAACGTATATATGCATACTTATGACAAATATAACGTATGCAATCTGTATATTTAACCTAAAACTAGTATACATTTTACAGATAAGTACATCAAGCTTTTCCTAATCTAAAAGTTTCACTCTTTATCAATATAATTATTGTTGCCAAATCTACATAATACTGCTATGCAGTGATATTGACATGTATAACTTTTTTTAACACCCTTTTGCTACCTAATAAATCACAGCATTGTTGATATTAATTTGTTAAAATTCACTACGTATTGATAAATTGTAATTTATTTCTTGGAAAGTTTACACGATTAGTGTATACATTTGTATTATACTTTTATCTTGTTCAGGGTTGTTTCGATGTTTTGGTTGAAAATAATGCTCTAAGGTGTGCCAGTGTAACCCCCATAAACTAGGTTGGTTCATGCTGATTCAGTGTAAGCTTTTATGGATTATCAATTCCATTATTTGGGTCATATTTCATAACACAGTGTTGGTTAGATCTGTTCCCTTTTTTTCAGGACAACATAAAGTTTTTTCCATATTCTCAGACTACTCTGCTTTTTTGCATAAATCAGTACAGTAAAATAAGTTCGTCCCTGGAGCCAGTTGTTAATGATTACCACTTGTGCTGCATATAAGTTTTTTTTATTGCGTTTAACAATTTCATATTTTTCTGTGAAGAAAGTTTTGTTATAGGAATTTGTTGGTAGAATGTTGAAGTATGTACAATATTTATATTTGAAAAAAGAAGTACTTTGTCTGGTGCCGTGCCCTTCCACATTCCAGTTGAATATATATTGGAGGTAATTTTTGAATGTTTATGTTATGAATTTAGAGAGAGGTGTGATGTATACTTATGTTGTACTTGTTTCATTTATTGTGGATAAAGTTTCATTTAACATGTGTTTAAATATTTTGAAATTTGTGATATTTCATTCCTAGCGAGAAAATTTGAATTTGCGATTATTTCAAGTCACATATATTTAAAGCAACACAATTATATTTACATGTATACAATTTTGATGACATGTATATATTGCAAGCAGGTACATATATCATAACTTAAAGCTAAACAATTCAAAAAGGATTCTACAAAATGCATCTATATAATAATTTTATATGGTAAAGAAAGAAAGATCAAAGGTACTGAAAAGCAACAGATGATGTAGGTACAATCTTTCTTGTCTTACTAGTACATATATGCAATGATGCTTTGCCCTCCATCCCCCCTGGTGGATATTGAGAGCATTTTCAAATGGTTCTTTCCTCAAGCTCCCTCTGGGGGAACTTCAGAAATTCATATACATGGTTATTAAATATTTAATAATGAAAAATGTGTCACTGCTGTATTATTGCAAATATAAATACAAAATAATCACCACTGCTATAAATTTAGCTCTTGTTATACAATTAATAGGTAAGGTAGTCAGTTCATGAGATTCTTGTATGGCTGTGTAGCCTATTTATCCTTGATACTGTGTTCAATTGAAAATGCAGGATACATAATGCAAAATATATAGTAAATTTTTAAGTGGTATATGAAGTACTTATGTCATAATATAGTTATGAGGATTACAGGCTCACTTCAACTGCCAGTGTTAAACACAAAATAAGATTCAGGCTTTCAGGATATCTAGGAAATTGAGTTCATGAAGTTTATGACTTAGGAGCCAGTAAAATAATAAGTGGATGCTTAATTGGCATCTCTCTTTTCTTGATTGCAGCATTAAAGATCGAAAGGTAAAAGTTTTTCGAGCAATGTAGAACATTTGTAGAAAGGAAAACGAAAAAAGCGCACATTGTCAAAGGGAAGTTTTGTCTGTGCCACATTATGTTCTCCAAGTGATTGATACACTACTTTGGTGTATGGTACTTTGTGGGCCTATTGCAAACTTCACATTGTGATATGTCACTGAATGAGACTTTATCATATTGTATATGGCTGTAATGTAATCTGTGATGAATCTGTATTATGCGTTTGATGTGTGGAATTAGAAGATGGCGTTGATTGATTTTGTTGAGCGATGCTCTCAGAAGGGAGAACTTAAGAAAACTATAGAAAAACCATGAAGGAAGTTGTAATGGTTGAATTATAAAATATATAAATAAAACGTCATCTCAGGAAGTAAGATTGTAATAAGTTGTAAAAAGCAATTGGGATATATTGTATAAGTATTTGGTAACGTTAAGACAATACACAATACGTTGTATCTAGATGAAGTGTGAGCTTGCCTGTCGGCTGATTTGATCGTCTTTACTTTAAATTGTACTGCTGTATCTGTGTTTTTGATTATTGTAATTCAGAAAATCATTTGGGCTTTGGCATTTCATTTTTTACACGTTTAACACAATTCGTCAGGACAATGACTTTGCGGGTGTATGATCAGATTCAGAGTGCATCTGTCAGGAATATTTGCCCAAGTGATTTGCAATTGCACATCATACACTGTTAGAGTGAATGCTTGCAATTTGGTGAAAGCTCAGGTATCGAAAGGCATGGGTGTGGCCGTCGTTGCAAAAAATTGTGAAAGATGATGGAAGGAAAGGTGTCGTAAGCCGGACTTATTACTTATACTTAGCCTTCTCTTTTTACCACATATGTGTTATTCTATGGATTGTTATTTTCTTCACTAATCGATTGTATTACTAATAATATAAAGCTGATTTTTCACTTGATATCATATAGTCCATTAGTGTACAGATATGCAGTCCTATGGACTTAATTAATTCAGTGATGTTGTAGAATTTCAGCTGATCTCAGCCTAATTCATTATTTCTTGTTACAACTTAATATTTAATTGGTAAATTATGAAATTCATGTTTTACACACATGTATACAACCCTGCCTCTCTCAAAAGCAATACATTGTAATACTTTCAGTGTATTTGCTGATATATAACATGTTTTGTTGACATGACTTTGTGTGGGATTCTTATTTATTGATGATGTCAAAAGCAACCTGATGTGTTGTTGTGAATTTCATCAAAATGTCATGAAATATGTTAGTGTAGTATTACTCAGGCTTAACTGTTTCACACTGAGGTTTTGGAATATGTATTGGTAAGAAATACAACCTTTTATCATGTTTATGGCAGTGTGTTGTGAATGTTATCTAAATTACATACATATACATTTGGTAACGCTGACCACTAGGGGCAGCCTCTAGAGGGAAGGGGGGGGGGGGGTGGCAAAAGCATGACTGAAAGAGGTTCCTGTCAGTCATTCATTTTATAGAAAACGTATAGTAAATAAGGCTGCTTGGGGGGGGGGGGGAGGACATGGCCCCAATGCCCACCCGCTCCCCCCCCCCCTGAATCCGCTAGTGGCTGGATTCGGCTGTTAATATGTCCTCATGTCAACGGGTTGGTTGTCAACAAATTGGCTGTCGATTTTGCGTGTCTACGAAATGACTCTTTACCATTCTTTTGTGGCCCTGCTGCCTTATTATATGGCCTCTGAAAGACTTTAGAGTCTCCAATTACGTGACATAGTGACATACATACTCTGCTGACTGTACAATTACACCCTTGGCAAGCTTCTTTGGGGCCTTTCTCAACTCCCTAGGAAGTGTACAGCCCATTACACAGTTACCTGGAGGTGCTGAGCATTGTAAAATTGCCATCACTGACTATAGCCAAGTTCCTATTTACACCTGGCCAGGTGGGGTGGAGCAAAGACTTACACAGATGATCCTCCATGCCATGGCGGGGGCTTGAACTTGCAACCTTTTGGTTTGAAGGTGAGCACCGACATTGGTTCAGATAAATTTTTTATTGTCTCACAGGGTAGATGTTCTAGTTTTGCTTTGATAGTAGGTTTGACCCCTGGCATGGCACAACTGGCAGATTAATCTGCATTCGATACCACAATTCAACCAGTGATAGTGTTTAACTTCTGTAGTTGGGTTAGAAGGACTCTGAAATCGGCCTGCAAGGGTGAAACTAAAGTTACGAAGTATGTGTAGGAAAGCCTCAGCCCATATGTGACCTTAGGACCTTAACCTTCGTCTCATTGCCATGGTCTCTGCCTGTCCTAATTAGCCCAACTGGTGCAGAAAAACAGGACGTAAAGCCCTAATCACACACACACCAATGTCAGAACTCGATTTTATATGACTGACTCCATGAAGATCCTTTTTTTTCCGCAACGGTAGACCCTGCTCTTATAATTATATTCTCCACAAGGTCTCCCTGTCATGTACTTTACATGTCTGGGACATGCCTCTTGGCGATCTTGACATCAATGACGCCATGGTGGTAACAGTTGTTGGAATTAGTATGTAATCTTTAGTTCACTTGCGTGAGACATACACTTATATTTTGTGTTGAAGTTTAAGCTTGCGTGCTGACTCGTGTTGGCATTCATGGCAAAACCTTGTCACTAATAACAAGGATTAGCTAAAGTGACACAACCTGACTCCTGGTATTAGAAAACTCCGGAAACCTTGATTGGCCTTTCCATTTCCCTAAGATGAGTCATAACTACCTGATGAGTCATCATGAGAATGACCATCTATAGTAAAACGCATAGGAGTCAGACCCTGAACGACTCACCAATGCAGTTTCTAGTGGAAAAAGACGGGAAAAGTTTACACATAACTTTACCTCTCAACCTACTACTATTAGTTTCGGTCTATTAGTCTTTTTCATGAGGATTTAATATAACAATAATTAAGCAATACAAAATGCGAAAATGATGTGATCAATCATTGGTTAATAAAAATAATTACAATTTGACTACGTTTGGATGGTAACTTGTGAAATTGATGAAACAAAATCAAAAATTATTTAAGCACACAAAGGATTGTAAACCCACTAAATATGTAAATGTGGAAAAAATTAATATTTTTGTATACAAAAGATGTGTAGCCATTGAAGCTGTACATCACAGCAGTTTTAGAGCGAGCATGGACAGTTCAGGGGTGAAAGAGACAGATGATCACAGATCAGATAGATTGTAAAGTAATTGAAAAACTTTTCTAGCCCATTCCTAATGTCCTTATCATAAAATATTCTCGGTGCTACGTAGGCCATAAGTCTAGAAGAATACAGAAATAGTAGTACAACTGTACATAAATGGAGTAAAACTCGGGTCAAAAGAGGTGAAAACAAGTTTATTGCTTAGATGTTGGGGTGATTATATTCTTATCAAATGTTTCAATCAATCTGAAAAGTCGTTCTGAGGATGCAACTGTCCATGCTCGCTCTAGAACTGCTGTATTAGTCATATGAATTATACAGCATTGAGATGTCGTGCTACTTTGTTCACTTGGTCCTCAAAGAGGTTGACCAGCACGGAAGGGTTGCTGAGGATGACTCGGTCAATTATCAAGCCCATCTTAACATGTCCATTGTAGGATAGGATGGACACCCCCATACCTGTGATGAAGAAAAAAAAAAGTAATAATACAGTTATTGAAGAGACTGATATCAATGGATTCAGTACTGAAAAGTTCTGTTCTTGTACGGTACGATAATATCGCTTTGCTAGAGGAAGCCTGTTCAAACTCTACATTTCAGCCCAATTTCTAATTTTTAAAAATTTCCACTATCTTAATATTCCTCTCTTCTATCAGAAGGTCATCATAATAGTAATTGCTATTTCATTTATCAGTGCCCTTATTTAGAGGCAGACATAATTTTTATGCTAGGTATGATATCTATGACTAAAAGTATACATTAATTTGTTAACGCTACTTTTGGAAGTATTCTGGCCAGTGTAGATTACTAAATTTGTACACACATACAGCTCAAACATGATGGAATTGATACGTGTCTGTGTCTCCTGTGGACTTGAGACCCTAACCTGGAAATTCACTCACCTACTCTGGCTCGTTGCGGAGGCCAAAATATGGCATCCTCCAGTGCATGCCCTGCAAGAAACAACTTTTCTTGAGGGCCTGGAACGTTTGAAAGAACCATGGAGCACTTGTCGGACATGTTGTTGAAGAGTAAGCGGGTCAACCAGTTGGGTAAGCAAGCCATGCAGTAAGTCATGATCAAAGCATTCAATAGAGGTTCAGCAGAGTTCTTGATTTTGTCCATTCGCAATTTTGTTTCCTGCAGCTGATACATGGGGTCATCAATGTCCAGGGGTAAGGGAAAGAAGATCAGTGCAAACTGGTTGTCTAGACTAATGCTTTGACTGCCCCTTATATCAACTGGAACATAGCATTCAATGTTCTTTGGAATGGTACTTGAATGCCTTTTGAAGTATTCCCGAAGTGCTCCAGCCAGACAAGACATAATGATGTCGTTAACTGTGCACCCAGCAGCATTTTTCATGCGTTTGATCATTTGCAAGTCCATCTGGCTGGACCAAGCCACCAGCTTGTCTCCGGATAGATCAGGACCATGCAGTGCATTCTTATCAAGGCCCATTGCCAGTCTTTCGAATAACAGAGCGGGACCTGTGAACACTCCCTTGATGGCACGTAGCCATTTCTTCTTGCTGCCAAAACGCAACGGCCGATGTTCTGCAGGTGGAACATCAACGACCCTCGTCATCAACACACGAGTGAGCGCTATGCCATCAGCCACCCCATGGTGCACTCTAAAGACTAGGTAAAACTGGTCATCGGTTCTGTTTGTCGATGGCACGATGATGACTTGCCAGTGTGCCTTCCCTTCTGGTAGTGGTTTCGAACAGAGATAGCCGAGTAATGACTCCAGTTCTGTCCTGGTCTGAGGCAAGGATTTATCCCACTTGTAAATATGTTCAGCAATGTCGAAGTTTTCCTCTTGCACCCACACATCGCGACGCATTAGCTGCTTGTGGTAACATGTAAATTTCGGAAAGAGAAGTTTACCATCATCTCCCTTTGTCATGACCAGTCGGTCAATAAATGTTTGTTGAAGTTTTTTTACATCTGGCTTGCCCTGAAATAACAGTTTATTTGCATGAAATTAAGACCCTATTGAGGCTGGTATTAGTATATAAAATATTGTGTGGATAATCATTAATTGCATTTTACATTCTTTGTACATTACGCGGTTCTGGAGCTTTGTAGCTTGCCAAGCTATGGAGAAAACTGTCTCATTCATAGTAACTAACTTGTGATGTTCTCTTTTTAAATGTATAATTCTCCTGTACACTAGCTATTCATACTAGTATGTCCTTACCATAGTCTGACGTTAATGACCTTATGAGTTAAACATAGACTTGAACTACCCTATATGTATACTTTTGTACCTTTACTATAACCCATGTTTATTCTCCACTTAGACTGTTTTCCTATTGTTCTAAGCGGGCAACGAAAATGTAAACTCCCTCCTGAGTGCAAATTGAACTTGTCTTGTGTAATAAAGGCAGTAAAAAGAAATAAGTTAATATGCCTAATGGAGTAGAAGTTATAGCCCTTATAGTCGAAGTTTAAGTAACATTTTTTTTGGTTATATCCCTCTGCCCTTGGCGTCAGAATATAACCAACGATTATGTTAGTTAACTCCTTCCTATACGGGGATATAGCTATTACTGACTGTTAATCTGCCATTTCATTAAGTTGTGGTAAAATGATAGAATTGAACCAACCTTTAAAAGTATCAATGAATTAATGATGGCCATGTTGGTCCTGCAGTCCTGAAACCAGACGGCATCATTGTGCTCGGCTATTATTACATCGGGGTGGTTCTGCTTGATTCGATTGCGTAAAATATGTCGATATATTGCAAAGATCAGAGAAATCGGAAGGAAAAATGGAAGCAGGCAAAGAATGATAACAAAGCTAAGAAGAGGGAAGATGACCTCGGACCACCACCAAGCCATTCCAATTGGCTCTAGACTGCTTTTTATCTGACTCATTTTGATCTGAAAAAAAAAGAGAGCACACAAAAATGATAATATTTCAGTCAAATTGTATATTTTGCAACATGGTGTATCATAACATCTAAACCAGTGGTGTCATTTATATGAGAGATCTAGAATGACATGATTTATATGATTAGGTCAATTTATCATTCAGAAAAATTTGAAATGAAAACATAGTAACTCAGGAGTCGCGCCCTCGAAGGACCTGGGCCTCCACGCGGCGAGGGTGGAAACACTTGTGGTGGAGTCCTCGATCCCCAGTGGCTAAAACAGTGCCTATTGCACAAGCTGCTCCAGCTTTACAGGAGGGTGTGTCCCCTACCATACAGGGGAAAGTTTAATAAATATGTCCAATTTGACACTTTCAGACCAAAATAAAATACCTAGTAGGTTCAATACTCGCAAAGATCAAGGCATATATCACAGATGCCTCATAGGACATTCAAGACTTACCCATTTACACCTTTTAGTCAATGAACCGGCACCAGGATGCCAGAGTTGTCGGTGCCCCCTTACAATCAAACATATTTTATTAGATTGCATCCAATTACAACTCATTAGAAGACCTTTGTTTCAAGCTACTACCTTACAACATCTCTTTACAAGATATCCAACGCTGACAATTATTGATTTTTTACATGCTTCTGGTTTCTACCGCCAAATATAGATAATTAATCTTAACCTAGAGAGCTTCTACATAGCCCACTCAGGTGCTGATGAGGCGTTAAACAATAACACACACACACACACACACACACACACACACACACACACACACACACACACACACACACACACACACACACACACACACACACACACACACACACACACACACAACTCAGGAGTCGCGATAATTTTGTTACCTTTTCAAGATGTTCAAGTAGGTCCTCGCTGCGAGCTGTTAGCAGTCATCCAATAAGATCCATTTGAAAATCAGTGTTGTAGTCAGTGTCTGTGAATTAATATTTTAGAATTTAAAAGAATGGAACAAGATAGCTGTGGTTAAGCAAATAGCAAAGTGAAGTTATCTGTGTCATGTCATGTTTGTTACTTCAGTGATTTACTAATGGACTTGACAGATATAAGAAGCCAGTTGAGATAAGATTCCATATCAGTTTGGCCTGTTGTACAAATATTATTCAACTATAAATTTAGGTACTCTGGTCACCTCGATTTCGTGCAAACTAATTATTAATTATGATTTAATGCTCCAATGTGTCAGAATTGTATTGCTTGCTTCGACTTTCCAAGCAACTCCTGGTTATACCTCATGGTGTAGTAAAATAGCTTACCTTACTTGTACGTCTGCACAGTGGAGGTCAGCTCACTCTAGGGTCAGAGTTCACAGCATGACATTGTCTGCCCTTGAGATGAATAGCTGCTAGGTCATTGGTACCAACAGATAAGGTAATATCTTGAATTATGTACTGACCGATTTGATCTACATTGTATTTGATGTAATACCATTCATATCATATTAAAATCCTGAAGTTTGTGATAATTCCACTAAACGAGATCTGGCAAACAATATCACGTTATCATATTTTGACTTTTGAACTCCCACTTTTTTATGGTGTAAAATAAAGTTTAATTTGATTGATACATTATGTACATGCATAATATGGCTGGCTGGCTGTTCACATAATGAAGTATCATTAATAATCAGTGAGTATACAAATACACGTTGCATCATCGTCCAAACAGTGTGTCAAAATTCCTTGATCTGATTATCCTGCATCTAATTGATTATTCATGAAATATGTACTGCAAACTACTATACTCATAACCATATGTTGCTGGCATGACGAAATTATCATGGGTATGTCGATAATGCAAATGTGTGTGTGTTTTTGTACATAGACCAAAATTATTGATGAATTGAGTTACTGCTCCCCACTTACCGATGCCTGGATGTAAAAGTCATAAAATTAGAACCTCATCATTCAGACAAGGTTTTTGTGAAAAATTTGGCCTTGTTAATGGTGGTCTCAATGGAGAGGTACAATACACTGGCAAGAATAAATAATGGTCAAAACAGTTGTGGTCGTAATGACGAGGTGGTTTTAATGGTGTGTTGGACTGTTGGTCTTAAAATGGGATTGCGTTGTACGTAGTATGTAATATTATGAAAAAGGGCATGAACTGAAATATGCTATTGCTGAATAATTGAGTTTATGTATCAATACTGATAATATAAAAATCGGGAACACTACCTCTTGTGAATGAGATGACATGTGGTGTACACAATGTGGTGCACAATGATTCCTTGGCATATAAAAGACCGCAAGCCAAAAGGCCACTATAACTAGTATATCCATAATCTAACCAATAAAAGTACTGTCATTTGCAATAATTACTTACCGGCAAGTAATATTTCAGTATTGACATCCTGATGGGCTTTTAGCAAGTGTAGCATGTGTTGCCCCTCTAGAGTAAAATTCAATATTTATCTTTTGCATCATGAGGTTTAAGCCATCTATCATGCACAACTTATGTTTTATGTTTGCATTGTGGTTAGTGGGCGGATTAGGGCTTTACGTCCTGTAAATGGGCTAATTAGGACAGATAGGCTCGACCGGGAATTGAAACCAGGACCCAGAGTTTGCATTCTAACATGATATCCAGTCTAGTCATAAAGACATCAATTGACCAATTATCACATTGGGTTTGATTCTCTGGCTGGACAGTCTATGCTGGGGTAGACCCCACCCTTAATATTGTAAATACTGTATCAGCTATTTTTGCATGTTCAGTGCCCGAGAGTACTGTTAAGGCTAGGAGCAGCAGGTAAAAAAAAGAATTAAAATTAAAGTGTTCCTTTATTTACATAAATAAATGGGTGTAAACAACTTACCTATTAAAATCTGACCAAACAACATTGGTGTTGGACTGTTGGTAAAATATCGCCCTCGAAAGTCCTGATAATACTGTCCAGTAATGCCTGTGGGCACCCTATCAAACAAAAAATATATGTTTCACCACAAGCTTTTAAACACAGACAAAAGGATCTGCAATGGCTCTCCAGTTAGTCCACTTGTGGCTAACTGCTTTATGGAGGCCTCTGAGATCAAGGTGCTGGAAAGACTAGGTTTGTGGACGATACATTCTTCATTATACAATATGACAGAATGGATGATTTCACACCACATCTCAATTCTTAATACGACACGATCAAATTCACAATAGAGAAAGAACTTGATAACTGCTTACCAATGAGATGACAAAGTGAAGAGAGACAGCAATGGATATTTGGTGTGTATAGAAAGCCCTACCACACTGATCAGTATCTCCAATGGGGAGAAAAATAGCTAATAATCAGCTTACATCTATCACTAGATAAATAAAAACCTTTGCAAATGAAAGAAATTAATATATCATAAATATGTACTTTTAGATCCGGGTTTGAGAAGCCAGCTTTTACAGCTTTGTCTAGTTTCAATTTGACGGGCAACTTTTAATGAAACTAACTATAGGGTCAGCCAGCGACACATAAGCGTTTTAAAAGCCTCAACGGTCACAGCAGGCCACGTTGCTGCACTACCAATATATACATTTCGTTAACACTGGCGCTGATTTGGCGCTCCACAGTTAGACCGGACATCTTTCCAACGCAAGGCCGCACAGAGCCATGTGGAGGAGAAGTCTTTGCGTTGGGAAGATGTCCCAAGAATGGCTTTTGCCATTGGTAATTCTCCAAAGGCATATCCTATTAACGTCCATCATAACTTAATAAATGGAAAAAGACTGAGCTCATGGCAACATTACTTCTATCAATAACAATATCTCACAGATTCGAGCTCTCATGGTCATCATCTTTGGGAGGCACTTGGTGTGAGCAGGTTGGACGGAGGGTCTTCAGTGGGAGGAGGGTCTTCAGATTCTTCAGCTTGGTAATTGTCTTCGGTGGCACTTTGTGGGGGCGGGCTGGTCATCGAGACTTTACGGGATGAATTGTCTTCAGTGGGAGGAGGGTCTTCCATCTGATCAGGCACGGATTCTTCACATGGATGACAATCCTGAAAACAGTGCAAGGACCTACATGTAGGCAGATTTATAAAGTTCTTCGATGTTACCCAACGTCACTACGAACTCCTTCCTGGCAGCATATCCTTTGTGTTTATCCATCTGGTCCGAGTGTCTTTGTGGACGTCAGACCGACATCCTGACCTGTGGCTGTCGCAGTCATCCATGGTTGCCCTCGATGTCCGGATTTAAACTGAGGACCTCCTCATCATCACTGGAATCTGACGAATAATGACCACAGAGCAGCTTGTGGTGGTGGAAATGAGACATGTGGGAGAAGTCCAGTGGAACTTACCCTCAGGGCTGTATTTCATCCTCCGTCTTATTAATTGTGGCTGCAAATTCGCCTAGCCTACCTTGTTCTATGAGTACTACCTTCACGAGGAGTCAAAGATAAAATGAGTGGCTTGCGAAGTTCGAGGTGGCAGATGCAAAGAAATGTGGTTGTAATTTTGCTTCATATGGTGGAAACTGGCTCCAACTTACATCAGCCTGGAGAGTTTAGAGCTCAGCAAATAAGCCGGATGTCGACTCAGTATAACTAGCCCAGGGCTGTCACCTTGCAATAGTTGCAATTTTGCTAAGATCTCAATCACTTGATTGTCTCAGGAGTTAATATGGTGAACAAATAATTTAATTTTAAATCAGTTTAAGAAATGAGAAATAGACCATGCATTTTGTTACTGCCATTTCATCAACCACGTACACAGAGCTTCCTTTGCTAAATTTATTTCCTGGTTGATACATGGCGGAGAGCTCTTGATTACGTCAGACAGGTTATTTTACGTATCAGCTGACGTATGTGAGTATGAGTGTTCGATAGGCTGATCAACATAAAGTAGCTCACTGAATTGGAACCAGGCATCTAATCACTTCATACTACGTCCACTGATAGCCAATAAAATTAAGGGATATCATGATGTGCCAAGCCAATCTGACTGAAATTTAATTAATCTGTGAAATGGCAGTAATACACAGCAAGTCACATTCTGTAGCAGAGGACAATACACATTTATAGAAATTATATTAATGTACAAGGGCAGTTAAAATGAACAAAATAATAAAATACACATTTATGCCAATTCAATAACTGTACAAGGGCATGTTGAAATTAATCCCCTTTTGTGCAACAAGAGGGAAATGACCTGTCAATGAATTGGTTGTATATCACCTTAATTTAGATGGTTTGTCAACGAATTTGTACTGGGCTATCTGAGGTGTTGATCAAGGATTTGGTATTTTGATGATTTGGTATTTTGATGAATTTGCGTATAGGAATTTGTTGTATTTTATTCTTATGATTGATATACACTTATCCATGATGTCAAATTCCTTACTCTCCCGGGGGCGGGGGCCTAGCTCAGAGGTAGCGCTCTGGGCTTCCAACCGCTGGGTCCCGGGTTCGATTCCCGGTCGAGCCTAAGTTGGATGGCTGTTTCATCCTTCGTCTCATTGTCATGGTCCCTGCCTGTCCTAATTAGCCCAACTGGTGCAGAAATACATGACATAAAGCCCTAATCCACCACCACCACCACCCTACTCTCCCACTGCTAATACATACAGTATATATTGAAAGAGTCATTATTTGTGTTCAATTTTGCCATTTTTTGTTGAAGTAGTAAAAATAATAAAAAAATGTCCTTACTTTCTGTACAAAGCACGCTTGAAAAGAGGCCACTCAGTTTCCACCTCTGCTATTTCTTTGCCACTGCTGGTAAGCACACTCTCATAATAATAATTGTTGCCATTGGGTTTTCTCATAAAAGCTCTTACATCGACAAGTCATTCCATCCTCTTCGCTGTTTACTAGCCACGGCCTACTTCACCCCCATTTTTCAAGTTTTCTTTCTCGTTTGTTCTTGTCGTAGATTTTGTCATTTTCAGTTTTTCTTTTCTCTGCTCTCTGGGCCTCCTCCTGCTTCAGCTTGGCCTTCTTTTTTTCTGCACCAGTAAGGTACTTCAACATGGTTCTTAAAAATGTTTAAATATTTGCTGCAATGTTTTAAAACACACACGGGTGTTTTATCTGTCTGGGCAACTTTACATTTTAAATCTGTCTGTCAAAGAGAATTTCAACTGAATGGTTTACATAAACGTCATTATGATACTATTAATAGTGCATCTCATACCATGCTGAGTGATGACGAAGAATGGAGATGAACAGACTCAGCGCAGTAGTAACGAGCAGTCTGATTGGCTTAGAATACTTCGTTTAGTAATTTTCGGCCGCTCTTGTCCAATTAGAAGCATCGCAACATCATAAATCGGAAACAGCCGATAAAATCTTCAATCTTCAATCTTGAAACCCTAATGGGCACGAGGTCGTCCCGGGCCATGCAATGGTGCCTTGCGCAGTGGCGACATCTGGTGCATACCTAGACTATATACAATAAAATCTGTGTTGGTGCTTGTTAAAAACATGACAATCATCTAGTTTGCAAGAGTCCAAATGTTGTTCAATTTAAGCCATGTCCTTGGCAGTATGTGTTGTATGTGTTGAATACGCAGACTCAAGTGTATGAAACTTGCATTTTATTTATGCGACAAAGTTGACATATACATCAATAATCAAGAGCAACAATATTATTTGTAGATAAAATAAATAACTGTCAGCATATGCAAAAACCACAGAGTCCACATATTCAGTGACATGAAATATTGTACCAAAAAATGACAGGTGAATGTTGAAGGTCCAATGCCTAGTTGTGAAGTGAAGTTTCCTGTTTATTGATTTACAGAATAACATGGATAGGAAACTGTGAAGAACAGCCAAACAGCTTACAAGAAAAGAAATAATTTATGATAATTCCACTTGGTGGAATTCTGCAGTTATTATAGTACTCTAGTGGTTAATACATTGATATATAGATCAGATAATATTATGTTGAATGAATTTACACAGTATAACAGTATGACTCCTGCTGAGAAGGCATCTGGGCTGGGAGACTGGATGAAGTGGCAGTGAGTTCCATAATCTTATTGTGCAGAAACTGTTGTGGTAGACTGTGGAATGTAGTCCTTGGATATGAAGATATCTATTAGGATTGGAGGTGACAGCTTGACTGTTGATGGGAATGGTGTCTTGATGTACTGCTGTCTTGTTGAAGGTAGTAAAGCCGCTGTGATGTTGGAGGCTTGGCCACTTCAGTTCTTGAGTTATCTGGTGGGTTAGTCCTGAGTTGCTATTGTAGATGTAATTATTTAACACGAATCTGGCTGCTCTAACTTTATTTAGTATTGTCTTCTGACCAAAGGAACATGCATGTGCAGTTTCATTGAAATATTATTGATGCATTTCTACCTATAGCACAACTAAAGTGAAGTTTTACACTATTTTATATAGGATTTTTGCTACTGTCACATTTTACACTGGGTAATTGGAATTTTTTGCTGATTCCTTACATAGTAATGCGTCTAGTCAATGAAAGTGAGATACAGGTCTGTGCCAAATATTTTATACACTGATAGCTTGAAATCATGGAAATTTTTGAGATTTTTATGTATTTTCAATATAGATCAATACGTAATTTGAAATATATTTATATTAACAGGTGCAGCTGTATTCCATACCAATGGTAAACATGAAAAAAAAATGCCACAGTTATAATAAATCTATAATTTTGCTTTTGAAACTCTCCTATCGGTTTTAATCCAATATGTTATATATATACTATTTTTCGTACTCATTTCACTAATGATATTAGCTGCTGAAACCTGTTGAAGTGTTCAGGGCACTATGTAGGCACCTGCATCTCACATCTAATGACTGAACTCCTGACCAGATGCAAAAACAGCAAAAAATTCCATTTACCCAGTGTAATATCTGACAATAGCGGATATTCAATGAAAAATCCTATATAAACTAGTGTACAACTTAACGTGAGTTGTGCTACAAGTAGAAATGCATCAATTTCAATGAAACTGCACATGCAGGTTCCTTTGGTCAAAAGGCAATACCAAAAAAGGTTAGGTTGGATCTGATAATATTTTCAAAATTTCTGGGAACCAGCCACACCCTTCTCTGGGGTGATCCAGGGATACGTCTCTTTTGAGTTTGTCATCTTGGTTGGTATTTCTGTGGTGATGATGGATCTAATCCTTCTTTGATATATTTGCAGTTGTCCTCAACTGTGAGGTTATCTGGTTGTCTAATGAAATAGTCTGCTGTGAGTTTCTTGGCGCTTTGTCTGATTTTATTCCAATCAGCTTTGTCATATTTATAGACTTTTCTCTGTGGGAGCTTCATGCGGTGGTGTGACAGATGGAAGGTGGCAAGTACAAGATTGTGGTCTGAGATTCCCGGGAGGGACACAACTGACTTACAGGATGATGGCTGGTTGGTGACAATTAGATCTAGGATCTTGTCTGATGCATAAATAAACAAAATGGCGACAAAGGAGCAACTCCATGCACTAATGAAGTCAAATTTTACTCAAAATTGTATTAATTTATGATTAAATATGTAATCTAAAGCTAGCTTGACCGAACGGACCGGCCAAACAAATGTTTAACTCGCCCGTCGTTTTTTTTAAAAATAATTTTCTTGTTTATATCAATATAATGCAAATAATGCAGGTTTATCTCTCTTTGGACTTCTATCAGTACCTCATTTATTATCTTTTTTTTCTCCTGCTGCCAAAGTAATGGCTCCCTGAACAATCTTCAGTTGTTCAGTGATGAAAGTGGATGTTGTGATCTTGGTGATGAAGGTGTTTGTTTAAGTGTTGGTGATGGAGGTGCCTGTGTTTGTGATGAGAGATGTTATAAATATTTCATGGTTTTTCGTGTATCTCAATGGCGTCTTGTTCTGGAGTAATGCGAATAAAAACTTTCCCATCTTTTATCCAAGTTGGATGTATTTTGCCACCTTCTTTTTAGCTGTCTTGACTTGTTAAATAATCTTGCCTGTGCTGCTGTTGGGTCTCCAGAAATAAAGATATTTTCATTTCTTATAATTTTTAATCTTTGATTGTAAACCAGATACATTGCAGCTGTTCTTTCAGTTTTATTGGTGTTCAATTTTTGAACTGTTCAAATCCCGTCTGGTCTTGAGATTCTTGTTGGGAAAAATTGCTGGAAAATAATCCTAGGATCAGCAGTTACCTGTAATTAAAAGGTTGTTTTTTTTAATTTGTCTTTCTGTTTGAATCTTGAAATGTGTGTGTGTGGAAGAGGTGTTTGGTATTGATTGAGTAGATCTGTGAAATTGTGTGGGACTGTCGGGAGTTCTTTTAATTTTTGTTTTTTCTTCACTGACAATTTGAAAATTGTGTACATTTAGGCTGTGTGTTAGTTCAATCTTCACACCATTGATGGCTTAACAAAACAAGTTACATAACTAACGCGTTTTTTTGCTTCCTTGAATAATTGTGAACAACCTTGAATCGAGAACGTGACCTTCATTTCTAGATCACTACGCATATGCAACGTAGGGCTGACCGAACAATCTAGATGCTACAAAAAGCGTAGAGTCGATGACCATAGGTCATTAGTGCCTGGGTTATTTAACTGGACACAGATCGCAATTGAAATAACTTTTGAGCTACTTTGTTTAGAAATTTTGCGCAGTTCGAAATCTCGTGAGGTGGTGTGCGTGTCTAGAACGATCACTCCACCTAGCGGGAATTGGTGATTGTATTATTTTAGAAGCTAATACATGGCAAATATTTAACCCATCTGGAACGGCCATAAAAAACAGAGACACAAATAATATTTTCTCTAGACTGTTTTCACCAATTATAATGCAGGTCTCTTTTTAAAAGAAGTTGAAGGAGATCGTCATATAATGTCATCATCAATAAAATTAACAATCTTGTATTGAATAGATAACTCAATGAGATAATTTCACTACTTTTATTCACACAAAAATTGACAAACAAAAATAGATATGCAATGTGGCAAACATAACTGAACTTAAGATATGAATTTGTACTTAGATTTAACATAACCTTTACTGAAAATCAATTGCCTCTCATATATATGCAGATAATGTTTGGCAGGTTAATTTTCATGAGACATTAATTTGTCTACATTTCTGAACGTTCATGCAACAGCTGCATGGTACCTTGTTACAACCACGATTACAGCCAATTTCATAGACTTGGAAACTAAATACCAGAGGACGTCACGTGAGTCCAGGACTCATATTGGTTGAGGGACTGCCTTAACCAACGGGAGTTCTGGATTCACATGACGTCCTCTTGAGTTTAACTTCCAAGTGCGGGATTGATCCAAGTCTATGAAAATGGCTGTACTAAGAGGATGGCATGCACGCAACATTATAGGTCTGCCTCTTGTGGCTGTTCACATAAGTGGCCTTAACTTGCAATCAGTGGCATTATTAAATTGAAGGGAATGGAATATAATGCACGATTTTGACACCAAACTCTTTATTCACATAATTATTTGTAATAATTTTCCACAGCACTAAATCTCTTAACCTTTTCCGTTGTAAGTATGACTGAAATATCTGTATATCATCTATTGACGATTATTTTGAATTTTGAGTTTTACTTTTCTCATAGCATAAAGCACATTCAGTATACGAACATTACACATTTGGATGATTATAAGGCTCACCATGTTTTATTTCCATTATTACCAACAACATATCTTATTAAACTTAAAAACATATAAAGTGTGATGGATAATCTTAAGGATGGAATATCATGTTACCTGAAAGCATCAAAATTAGCATACATGCAGCATCTCTTGTGGAATGTTACTACATTCTTGTCAACCCCTTATACTAGATTTTCTTCTTCTTTTTTATTCGCAGGTGATACACAACAGGGAATCATTATGACATCATTATAATGAACACACGAATAGAATTGACAGCACAACTGTCATTATGGTTGACAACCGGAAGTTCATAGCCCCAGGACTTCCGTTTTCCATGTTGCAGATGTCTTCCGAACAACAGTGAGTGCATTTCTTGTTTCCTGTAGAAAACATTCCAGACATAAGACAGAAAATGAGGGTACTTCCAACTTGTCATCCATGTATAAATAGCCTAATGTACATCATAATTTTTCTTACTCTGTATCTCATTATCTATTCTTATTATGTATGTCATTATCTATTCTTATTATGTATGTCATTTTCTATTCTTATTATGTATGTCATTTTCTATTCTTATTATGTATGTCATTTTCTATTCTTATTATGTATGTCATTTTCTATTCTTATTATGTATGTCATTTTCTATAATTTTGTGTGTTATTTTGCTGTTTAATTTGTACATTTTTAATTCATACAGACTTAAAACGTTCGCTTTTAACAACTAGTATTCTCCTATACCCCACAATCAGTTGTATACCACATAGAAAAGCCATGTGGTATAGCCTATGTGGTATACATGTGTATACTACATGGCTTACCTTACAAGGATGGGAAATGTATACCACATACTTCTATGTATGGCAGGCCAATGACAAAAAATCTCTTTTTGCAGCTAAGCGCTTCGCCGTTTAAACTAGCGCCGCCGCTTTAAAACAATTTTACCACCATTCAAAAGATAAAATTGTCAGCTCCCTAAAACAATTTAAAGTTTTGAAATCGGACAAGAATTAACGATTCCAGGAGCAAAAAACGTAACAGAAAGTCAATGATCTGTTCAGTCCACAGATACAAGCCATTGTGTGGCTGTGTTGCTATGGGCAACGTCACAGGAGCGTCATCGCTTCGGTAATACAATCGAATAATACGGAACAATAAAACATTTTCTGTCCAAATCTAGTATAAAAAAACAATTCTGACAAGAAATATTTAACAACTGGTTTGTAAATATCATTTCGTAATTTTTTTTATTAATGTGAAAATGTCCCAGAAAGTTTTGAGGTGATGACGTTGTTGACAGTTATGCAATGCTCTGATTGGTCAATGGCAAAAATTAATATTCATGAATTTTTTCTATACTACATGAATGCATAGCCAGACAGCTCAACTAAGAGTGAAAATTGTGGGGTATAAATAATTCCCTCACTTGTGGACAGATTGGCTTCAGAATTCACTCGTGGCTAACACCACTCGTGAATCCTGGCCAATCTGTCCACTCGTGGGGAATATAAAAAAATACCACATAACCATTGGGTCTTATTATAGTACACTAGCTAGCCATATTTAATTTTATATATTCATGCCATAGTCAGAAGTTAATGACCTCTTAGGTGTTAACTTCAACTACCCTATACCCTATTACGTGCACTTCATAAAAATAAAAGACTATATATAGGCAAATAGCAAATATTCATTCATAAAAGAAGTCAAGTTACAGATATAGATTACTGATCATACTGGCTAAGACTGTTAAACCTGATTATCTACAACAGTTACTTTACTTTAAAGTATACAATATTTATATCAAACTAATCAATTGTTTTACATTAAAAGATAACAAACCGTCATGTCCTGTGCAAGATGGCTGGCAATCGTCAGCACAGCTCCTTTCGAACATTTTAACAGAGTGGTCTATTTCGAATGAATAAATCTGAAAAAAAAAAAAAAAAAAAAAAAAAAAAAAAAGTTAATGCACTAAGTATAAAAGTATTAAAGTCTACATGACCAGCTGGCAGAAGATGTAATGATGAGTGGAATCCACGCCATGTTACACATTTACCCATGGGTGGGGTCTTTTACATCTGCTTAGAAAATGTATATCACTGATATATAATAATAATGGTTATAGTAACATGTGATTTATAATCTCGAAATAACCGAAAATGTGTATTCACTCTTTATCTCGAAATACATTGCTGATGCGACATGATTGTTGCTTGAAATGACAAATCTCCATTCATTGGTATAAATAATGGTGCAAGGGCATCAAATGATGTTGAATGTCCCTTACTATCGGAGCGGCCATGTTTGTATAGCACAGGGCACTTTCATTGGCATTGCTGCTGGAAGTGTGCATTATTAGGGCACTGAGCTCGTGTTTGTATGAGATCCAAATAGCATTTCTCTATTTAAAGAACTTATATTTCAGTTGTGTGTGATGCCTCGATTAAATGCGGGTATGGACAACAGCGTCATCTATAAAATTTGAATGCAGTACTTGGAGCAATTTGTATGTGATTGTTGAAAATGAATTTAAAAATAGAATACACTTTTAACGAAATTATAAACAAATTTATTTTTGATATATTTCTGATTGGGTATTAGACCTAATTAAAAACGTTTATACCCTTGGCTGCAATCCTTCATGCTTCTAGAATCACGTACATGTACTTATATATAGCCCCTTTCCAATAACTTGCTGAGGCGTGCCTGGCACTTCATAAAAAAAACCTTTTTTTTTTTTTGTATTAGCCGCACAAGAGTTGAAATTGAAAACTCCACCGAGGTATATACCAGTGGGTGTCCAGACATCTGTAATTGACCCTTGGGAATAGCTTTTTATAACACAATAAATAAGAGAGTGTTGCAGAAAGGAGCACGTCTGGTCACACAAGGCAGAATTATATCAGGCCAAAAGTCTTAATTACATACAGCTGACCAGAATACAGTTCCACATATTTTATCTTATACAAATAATCACCCTAATTTACATCCCTATAACATTTCTAACCATTTTCCTTTATTTCTATTAGAGGTTTTGAAGACCTTTTTTTTTTTTATTCTTTTTTGGGCGATTTCATCAACAATTTCATTTCCGACATCTTGCTCAATTGGTCTCACTTTGTTAGATCTAGATTTTATATGGCTGATTTTATGAAGGACCTTTTTGCAAAGGTAGACCCTGCTGCTATTATACAGTTTCTGAAGGCTATCAATACTCCACAAGCTTTGAGTCGCCCTTTTATGTTCTTTGCATATCTCATATGCTCCTATAGGTAATTATCTGACTTCAGTTACTATACATTGTGTGTCGTCACCTCACAGCCTAGCTTTAAACATTTTAAAGTAAAAATAAAAAGTTACAAGTGTTCTCTTGCTTTGGGAGATTTGGCTGGTAGAAATTAATGTGACTTTTGTGAAACATAATGACAAAGCAAATCAACAATTATAATGTAAATTTTTATCCAAAGCTAATTTTAGTGTTATGTTAGCAAACAGTCACTTAATAATTAGTGAGCACTGTATAACTCTATGACTAATCTTCCTATTTTTACATCGAATGATGGACATTAATATTTGATATCCCAATAGTTATTTTGCTCCTAATGGTAGAGTGTGGCTATGTCACTTAAGACAAATTACCCAGACTTTTCTGCAACTGCAAACTTCAATTATAGATTGTGCTCATGCATAAATAATGTGAGCTATTATTTGGTGTTTTGGTTGCAGATCCTTGTCTGAGCAAGACATATAGATGCTGATATCCACTGTCTGTTATGTTTGTTACTTTTTACGTGATTCTTTCGAAGAGTTCTTCGAATATATATCTATCTTACTATCTATCTATCTATCTATCTATCTATATATCTATCTCTATCTTACTATCTATCTATCTATCTATCTCTATCTTACTATATATCTATCTATCTATCTATCTTACTATCTATCTATCTTATCTTACTACCTATCTATCTATCTTACTATCTTACTGTCTATCTATCTATCTATCTATCTACCTCAAGGTAAGGTGTATAATCTGTATGATCTGAAAAGACAGATGAAACAGAGAGAGAGATACATGCCTTGCAGTGGGTTTCCTTCTCCTTGCATGTAATAACATCGGTGTTCACGGGATCCTTGATGCAAGTTTTGTTGCTTGATTCCTGGTTGAAACGACATGAATAGCACTTGAGACCTTCAACCATGTCTGTAAAGAAGTAATATGAAACTCTCAATAACATATAGGACCAGATTTTTGCGCTGCTCAAGGGCAAGCCAACGGCAGTACCAGGAAGTTATTGAATGTAAAGGGCATTAGAATGGGACAATATCTTTTTATTTATAAATTGCTTTCTTATTAGGCAAGTTGGTACTTTATTCAGTTCTATGTGTGCTTTGGGGCAATGAGATAACTTGCACATGGATTCTGGATAAGATAAGATAAGATAAAATTTTATTTTAAGTCGATCGAGGGTGATACAATAAAACAAATAACACAAACGGCAAAGCTTTTTGTCGACAAATGACACAATGGACAATGGAAAAAGATGAGTACTACATGAAATGAAATACACGTAACTGAAAATAAACAAAATTAATATAAATTAATGTCTAAAAGAGACTTTAAAAATTTAAAAACCTTCCATTTGTAATGACCGAGGAAGGCAAGAATTCCATAACATCTTAAGGATTTCGGAGGTCTTTGTAATGTCATGGTGTTAACTTATAAGTCCAAATTGCTTTGTTTTGTGGGTTAATCATACCCAACTAAGCTTACCAACCTCGTATCACATTTATAAGAAAAGGCTATCAAGGATAATCATTATATGGCACCCATTTTGCTAGAAAAAAAAACACCTAAGCATGCTAGGGTTCGAACCCAGAACTTTCAAAAGAGCAGGCCTGTGTACTGGCTGATGCCCTACACTTGTAGTAATGTGTGCATGAAATTTCCCTGACCTAAGGCAATACACTTTATCACAAGATCTGGCCATGACTGTTGGTGATAGCCCTAGAATTGTCGAAATCAATCCCTCAGGAGCAAAAGCTCAATTAGTGTCGTGACAATTAAGCAAAACAACGATGCAGACAAAAACATGCAAAACCTGGTGTTGAACCGGTTAGGTAACACTGTTATTCATTTTCTAGGCAAAGATCTAGAGTAAATTTCTACCATAGAAATGTTATCCATGGAAAAGATTGAGATTTTCAAGGCCTTTTGTGTGCTGGCTCTCTCATGAAATATTTATTCCCAGTCTTCATTCAAAGCTATATGCAACTTGATAAAACAACATTAGCCAAGCAAGTTAGATACACATTTTTTCAGATGACTCCGTATTGTTATTAACAAGAATTACTGACTTGCCTAATTGCCGAATGTATGATAATCTAATTGTAGAATATATCTAAGTCTATTTGCAGAATGTATGTATTACATTATATATGCTAATCTAACTGCAGAATGAATGCTTATCTCATTTGTGTTATTCTGCTTGTAAAATATGTTATTATAATTGTAATATATATATTTATTTATTTATTTCAATTTTACAGGCATTCATGGATATTAAATCAAGTATTTATATAATTGTATACATATATATATATATATATATATATATATATACAAGTTAAAGTTTGTTAGTTACTCTGCACAAAGCAAATTGGTTAATTCAATACTTTGGAGGCGTGATAGAATGGATTGATTTAGAATAATTATGTAGAATGGTCTTTTACATTTTTCTTCATCTGTGATATCATGAGGATTTTATAGCCACTGATTGGTCAGTTCTGTAAACTGTGATGCTCAGCAGAAGGTGTGACATCATGCCCACACCAAGCAAAGCCAGTAGGACTGCAGTGTGACGTCACCCTTTGCAATGTATTCATCACACTAAAATTCCAAAAATTCTCTTTTGCACTGGTTGTGGGCCACCTGTAACAATGATGCTGATCAGGAACAAAACTTTTCACTTAATTTAGTCAAAAAAAATGTTATCTGATGAACACGTAATTATAATAATCTATCCATTTGTATATCCATTAGTATACTGCAGAGTTCTACCCTCCCGCTTTATTCTGCCAAGTCTCCTGTTGGAGTGTCACTGACGACCTGTGTGTCTGTAGTTGTCATAGTTGTAAGTTTCCTTAAAAATGGCCTGTCAAATTTAACCTAGACAAAGCTAGACAACTTTTGCTGTATGATGCTACCTGCCCCTATGGCTACTGCTGGCTCCTCAAAGCTGGATTTGAACACATACAGCACCATCTGGTGCATAAGTTATGCATATTTGTTGAAAATATGCATCTCTATTGTACATACATATTTATGATATATTAGATAAATTTCTTACATTTACCAAGGTTAAAATTTTTTTTAGTGGCGGTATGTGTAAGCCGACTATAAGCATGATAAGCTAGGAGTAGAGCTGGCTTCAGTCACTTATAGCAACAGCCAGGAAAAGGTTGCTGCAGCTGTCTAGAGTCAACCATATTTTAAGAAACTAACTGTATGACTAACTGTATGACCTTTTCTTTTGTCAGATGCTGGGAGACATATGAATAGGAGGATGGTCCAGATTACATTCAAGTTGGGCCATCCTCCATCCTTGTATAGGCTGGGGCGATGGATTTTGCTGTTAATCACATCATCAAACAAGAACAAGATTAAAGGAATAGTCGAAAGTGGATGTCAAGGTCTAAGTTGATTATTGTGTCTGATCACACAAATGGATGGATTAACACACATTCTGCAATTAGGCACAACATAGAAGTTGGGAGCCGTAAAAATACTAGAGGAAACCGTGGTTAAGATACTTGTCACATCATTGGGTAGGGTATTTTATATAATGTGCATCCAATTACAAATCTCTATAAATATAATATTTATCCATCTGTGTTTTAACCTAGATTCGAATCTGTATTAATTAGATGAGTAAATGTTTTTTTTAGTTATTCTTTTTAAATTTTAGTTTAAAGGAAAATGCTCATCTCTACAGCCCACTGGAGTCAGACAGTCTTTCAGCTGATTATTCGGTAATGATTTTGGAAAGAAAGATTTAAAAAATTGTAAGCATGCATTCTAAGCTAAGGAAATTTTTGAAGAAACCCCCCCCCCCCCCCCCCCCCAATTTTACTTTGTGCGATATTATGTTTTAAGAAGACGAATGCATATGTGAATCTAACTTTATGTTATGTTGATGTCATTGTTTAGTGGTAAGGCATTTGAATCATAACTGACAAACAGCAGATTCACATCATATACAGTTATTTTAAAAACGGCCCGTCAAATTGAACCTAGCCAAAGCTGTAAAAGTACATATTTATAATATATTAGATTAATTTCTTACATTTGCCAGTGTTTAAACTTTCTGGTGATAAATGTAAGCTGACTATTAGCTATAGAAGTGGACAGAAGCAGCTGGCTTTAGCATGACTCAAGACGAATTTATTTGCCTTCCTACAATAATATAATAAGTTGAAACAATCAATATACTCGTTTTACAGTGTATGAGAGGCCAGGAGGAACGCATATTTAGACCACATCTCACCCAAGTGTAATGCCCCCAGTGGTAGCTTTGATTTATAACTACTGGTACCCTAGCCAAGCAAGCATGGCCCTTATTTGCGTCCCGAGTTTGCAGAATGAGGGCCATGCAGCAGTCTTTATATTTTTTCATGGGATTATATGTACACGTAGTTTTACAGCCTTCCTACCAACCTGAATATTTTTTATGCTGAAAAAAAAAGAGTGCTCATACTATTATTGACCTTGAAATGCTGTTATTTTCCACAATCATCACTTTCATGCAATTAATTGGCAATTTCAACTTCTGCTTCCTAACATTTTTAATGTTATTATTTAATGACCTAGTCATCGCCGCTAAAAACCGAATTATTCAGTTTTGATGATGTGAAATGGTGATAGTAGGCACTGATGCATGTATATTGTCCATACTGAAAATGTTTTGGCCTGTTGCAAACTACAACGCAAAATGACTGGACTGCTGCTAGGCTACTGGTACCCAGGGTGTTGAGAAGGACTGGATTGGATTGCTCAAGAGGGTAATTGTCAAGTCAGCAGATCGAGGACGTTCATAAAATAGTGGCAGACACCAAGAATGCAGGATAATTTATATTGACATTAAAATGTAGCTTATATACAATGTATATATTCATAGATATCATATTGGAAGTAACACCTTGTGTATTATAAATGATGCACTACCTCCAGTGCCTGAAACACAAACAGGGACCTCGTTCTTGACATAATGATGAGAGGGCCTGCTGGGAGCCAGAAGAGTAATAGGGGCCTTGGGGTCAGAGCTAGTGTCACAAACATTACTGGGAAGGATGGCACTTTTTGCTTCATAGTATGCAGAAATAATGAAGGGTCGAAATCACAGAGGTTAATGGCTTCACAGTGGAGACTCCTCATCATGACCAGAGGGTTATGAAACATAGACTTTAATGGCTATATAGCATATTTGTAGCAGCAGCACTTTGGTGTAAAACGGCTATTGGTAAAGCGTTTGTCTCTGAGCTCAAGGTTCGCAGGTTTGAGTCCCTTGTGTGGCATGAAAAGAGATGCATTCACCTGCTTCACCTCACTGAGGTATAAATATATACTTACTCACAACTATCCAAGGAGTAGAGAAAGATTCAAGATTTAACAGATATAGCTGCATAAAATCAGATTCAGATTAATTGTATTTTGCCAAATACTTCGGACATGCACTTTTTTAAATAAAAAAAGGAAGATATGTAATATATCGCTGTCGGGGGCCTTCCTATAGACATAAATTTCACTGTAAATATAGTTAGCTGCCAGTGGTAAGCACATTCACACATGTATTCATTTTAGATAAATTAACATTACTATTCAAGGAGTGGTAATAGTAGAAAAAGGATAAACATAAAAATTTACAAATTTTGATAAAGGAGGGTTCAAATGCACTATTATAATACATAGGTATATGTGATAGAAACTCTCCTACAATACCCAGTAAATATAAACATTGAAATTCAAGTACGCTGGTGTTTGCATAATTCTTGCCTTACTTCCAAGAAATGTGAACCATATTTTGAAGAACGTGTTTGTTAGAAATTAGACTAGACAGATCACATCAATCTATACACATGCAGGCTACAATACATATTATATCAGTTTTCAAATATCACTATTGTAACAATTTTGTTTGGAGCAGGAATCGAACTCTGGTCCCTGGGACTAAAAGCCAGAATGTTAACCACTGTACCAAAGAGCTCACACCAGGACCACTACACTACACTATCCTTAGAGATATTTCCTGCTCCTTATATATTGAGGCAAACACAATTGCGGTGAGTCAGCGTATGTCAGAAACTTATGTCTATTCGAACAATCCAACCAACAGCTAATTTTTTTTCCTTCTAGAAATACAGCGCTTAAGAACATTGCTATTAAGTCTATGATTCAATGTTAGAGATAATGTCATTTTGAAATACTGTATTGATCAATTTTGTGGCATTGTGGTTGCCCACATGTAATGTAAGATTTTAAACTGCGTACTACTGTCTAAAAAACACTGTCACCTTTGCACTAACTTGTGTACAAAACATTTTATAATATCTAATTGTAAAGACGTACTGTATTATGATCCCGGAAAAAAAAATATTAACAAGAACTGAACACGATAAATGAAAGTGAATGACATGACATTTAAGACGAAAATAATCATGACTGTCAACTGTAGTTGAGACACATCGCACGTAGCGGACGCACAGAAGCTCCTTTAGGAACTCCTTGAATATCATGAAGTAGAAGTTGATAGAATTGTACTTACTAATGAAGACAAGGGCAAGAAAAGGCACGAGAAATCCTAGAAGTGACTGCCAAGGCATTGGAAGCAACATGATGTCAGTTTCGAGTGACAGGCTCTGTTTCTGCTGGGTCTGTTTCTCCTGTGTCCTCAGCCTGTTCTGTTCTAGTGTCTTCTTGTGTCTGTGCTTATGTCTGTGGCTTCTCTGGCTCCAAGGCTCGCCCTCTATATGTTAATTTCCCTGTTCTGCACTTGTGTGCTTTCAATGCTCTCTACCAGCCAAATGTGTTGTCTGCCGCGCTATCTGTTATGTCTGCCACATTGGCTAAGAGCAAATTCTGCCGCCACTTAAATGCAATTAGGCCTATGTTTTAGCGGCATAGCGGCATGCTTCATTTAAGAGGTGAACAGTCTCACAATTCTAAAATTTAGAGCGGAGATTAGTTTATCTGTCCTCCTTGGAGTAATTAAGCAAAACTATTACAGCTTACATCATATAGTTCATAAATTAATAAAAGACCAATGTTTTAAAAACTTAATTGGATATCACCATTTTAACTTATCATTGGGCATTTTACCTAAGCATTGGGTAATAACCTTGGTTTGCATTGACCCTTTAACATTTTGTTACTTCTAATTTGTCACTCTGGATATTCCTTTTTTCGGAATTATGATTAAATTAAGCCGTGTCCTTTGGTTGTATTATATTAAAATATATTTCCAATGGGTAGCACCATCAGCAAAACTGTTTTTTCAGGTGGCCCATTACAATAAATATATCTATATATATATATATATATATACAAATAAATGAATTTTAAGTACATGTATAAATTAACTAGAATAAGAAAATAGGTATAAGATATATATATAGTTTATGTCTCCGATGTGCCGTTTTATTATGTTTTCTGCAATGTGTTGACAAGGTTAGATTTCTTAATTGCCCTTTTTTCACCATGGCAGAGCCACTTGTTATGCATAACAAACACACATACAGTAGACGTCTATAGGAGCAGTGAATGGACTCCTTGTGGTAATTGATGTTTTAATTAAAACTGGCCAATCTCTGCTATTTTTCAATGTAATGATATTGCAGTCCCCAACAACACAATTCTGGTGTGCTGGCACCTAATGAATGTGTCCGGCATAGGGTTGTTCCTGCATTGGTACATCCGAAGTTGTCTGCGACCTTCCTGTTTGTGTCTGGCTGGCCAAGCAGTCTTACTGTGATCCCCTTGATTGGGTCTGGCAGTTCTTGATGCAATACTTCCCAGCCATGGCTTCCTCTTGTGTTTCTGGCTAAAGCTAGGTTGCTAATGGCATGGTTGGTTTTGTTTCCTTGTTGTATGGTTGACTAAATAATATCATAACTACAGTTAGATATCTAAGTGGATGGTGAGGAGTCTAATAACATATAGTTTTGTGGGATGAGGACAATTTTTCTGAAGATGTATTGCTTTGGTGTTAAATGGGCTTTGTTATAGCATACTGAATTGAAGTCCTTTACTATTGTTTAGATGGTGTTCGTAAAAATCAACTGCTATCTAGAGGTTCATGTAAGGATGAGATTGTTAAATTAATGATCTTATTGAGTCTGTGCCAGACTGCCAGTTATCATAAATATAAAAATTACACCATAAGCATTACTCACACACCGAGAAATGCTAGACTCATAGAACTAAGTACTTTATAATGTAGTTATATAAATAGAAAAATATTGCATTCTTAACAATAAAGAAGAGAATTCATCTGTTATTGGGTAATTATGCTTTCCATCATAAATTAAGGTTTACCACACCTTTTTCTTCAGCTTTCATGCCGAATCACTTCAGATCAAAACTGATCAACTCCTTTGAATCCAACTTGTGCGATCTTTAGCACTAGAAAGATATCACTTGGCTACTGTAGCATTATGGACGCGGCCTCATTTTATAGCACTATAGAGGTCGCTGGCATCATCGGTCTCGATAGTAAGTCCTCGTCAACCTTCGGGGAGGTGATCACGTGATGGTGATTAATGGCGCGCAGAGTGCCCGGATGACCTGCAAAACATGTCGTCTGCTTTTGAGATAGGTCTTGTTCCCTCTCGCAGCGTGGAGGTAGGAATTCTGAGGAAGCTTCAGGAAGCTGCAACGTAATGTGAGAGACAGAAATTAATTTAATAAACCGCGGGACTGACGCATAAATGGAGAATGATGCCATATTGATGGGGCAGGGCTGTTCGCAGGGAAAGGCTCATAGAATCATGGCTGCCACATAGGTCGCGTGCTCTTTGATGCACAAGTTACAAGGAGGCCAAATGCGTGACAATTAAAAGTAATATCCAACGTGGCTCTGTCCTAATATAAACATGATATCGAACAGACACAGCAGAATAATACAGATACAGTCTCTATGTGAGTTCAATTTTGAGTTGAACGTTAGTCGAAGTTAACTTTTTTTTTTACTTTTATCATTTTAATTTTGTCTAGAACAATCAAATGGTGACAGACCCCCATAGCCATTTTTGACAGACAGGTTTTTCAACTTTATCTCGTAAGTCAGTCAGCCATAGCCGGTCTAAAAACATGACAATTTTTTATCACATGAGCTGAATAACTATGTGGTTTCTCTATGGCAGTAGGACCTGGGACCAATTCACGAATGAGATACATGTTGTGGTCGCCAATGCATTACATTTACAACAAAATTACCATTTAGACCAGCAAATTTCAGATTTCAGGAAAAAGGTCTTAACTGTGAGGTTCACCAGAAACAACAGAATATAGGCTCCGATAGCTAGAAACTTGCATAATTGTTTTTCATGGAACGTGAGTCTAACTTGTTTTTGTCAGATTTTCAGTGCAAGTGCTTGTTGTGCGTTCTTTCAAAATATCCATGTTACCATCTCAAAATAACCATTTTTCTTTTAGTTGAACACCTACCTTATTAATATTTCCCATGATATTAATTAAATAAGACGCTTCTAATATTCATCACGCATCTGATGCTGCATAGCAGCGAATTTGTCGCCCGAATAAACGAAATCCAATTTAAACTAATGTCATTATATGAATCCCAGTCTGCAACTTGAATGGTGGCAATTTGATTTTCATGGCTGCATCTTAATTGTCAGGCGCATATACAGCAGTTATCGAGGGAGCTTCACTGACTGCTTCATCAGAACACCTTTTAAAGGCAGTTAAAAAGTTAGATTATGAGGGGGTGAAATCATAAGTCCAACATGTGTGAGGTCATTAACCCACATGTATACAATGTGGTCATTTAGCCCTGTTAAGTATATGAAAATAGCATTGGGCCATTTGGGGTTGTGGGACAAACATGTGTCCAGTAGGGTTAAACCAGGGTCCTAATGTCAACTTAATGACATAAACATTGCCTTATCTACTTTTTGATCGGTGTCCAAATGTTGTTCTGAAGGTTTAGTCAGACTAATCCGATGCCCGTTCAAAAACTGCTGTATGACCATATAACAAGACGCATTGGACCATGCAATGTTTACCCAATGTTGGACCAAAAAAAAAGGGGCTTAGACTTCGTAAAAATATGTTTAGGGTTTCTTCAAGCTGCACTTAGTAATGTGGTTACGAAACCTATAGTCTCCTTATCTGGTGACATGACGCTCACCTGCTCCTCTGAAGGACCCGGATTCAATCCCGGGCGCGGACACCCTTCATGAGCAACATCCTAGCTGGATGTCGTTCGGATGAGTCGTTAAATTGGCTGTCCCTTGTACATCACATTCATTTAAAATAACTTTCACTGAAAATCTGGTCCAAGAGGCTTATTCAACTTATCGAACAAATAAACATAAATCTGAGCTATTTGACCGATCCTCTGTATAGATGTTTTGTCTAAGAAATTAGTCAGCTTCATGTCTTAAGATAAACAATATACATGTCTAAAAGGTCAGTCTAACTATTTAAAATGTTAAATACTATGACTAACATTCTACTCGAAGACATTTTTAAATTATGTATCCCAATGTACGTAACATCATTTACTGAAGACAAGCTATGGCAGAAAACAAGGAACCTTTTATAGTTTTACTTTACCTCACTCCTCGTTGGTTGCCCCGGGCAACGTTATTAATCCTGCTCAGAGCTTCTCAGCTGGTTGTGGCTTGGGTCACAGACACACCTTCGGTCAATAGGGTGACTAAACGAACGTGGCTGCCTGTTGCAGATGACAATGTTTTGTTGTGAACTAAGATGAGTATCATACTATGTACACGATGAAAATTCAATATGAGATTATAACATAAGACATGTTTATCCACGTTAATAAGACAGTTATTTAATCTAAAAACTTTGACCTTTTAAAAGGCACAGTTAGTTTAATTTAAAACGGCCTGTCAAAATGAACCTCAGGCAAAGCTAGACAACTTCCACTATACGATGCAACCTGCCACTAAACGGAACTGTCTGACTATAGCTGGCTACTCAAAGTCGGATCTAAAAGTACATATTTAAATAAATTTCTTACATTTACACGGTTTATATAATATATTATTTCAGTGGCAGTAGGTATAAGCCGACTATTAGCTAGAAGTAAACAGAAGCAGCCTGGAATTTTCTAAAAGAGCTACAGTTTGTTTCATTAGTGGCACAACCATGGATTTCCAAAGACTTAGAGCAATCAGCAATTAATTATGTACCATTAAAAGCCCACTCAGGGAATAATATGTTGAGAAACAATATCATTTATCTCAAGGTGCATGGTTTCTTGACATTTAAGAAATACTGATAAAGTCCATAACAAGAAAAGCTCTCTTTAAAAAAGAGACCTGTATCAGAATTGGTTAACGTAGTCTAGACATGCAAAACAAACAAAAACAAAAAATTCAACTATTTTGTACAGACTATAGTAGTAGTTCATATAAATTTATGTCTTTGTCTTTATTGCCAAACGGGCTATAACATGTACTTTTCCGTAGATCCTCGCTACTCTTGCCTAGCTACCCACAACTGTCTACAAATCGACTACTTGCACCATCTATAGTATTAGTAATTATGAAAAGAGACCTTTGGTTGTTAGTCATACTATGAAAAAAAAAATATATATATATTTCAAACTTTCCTGCTATTAAGTTGCATAGTATTTTTTCGGGTTCTTTTTTTGTACCAGATCTCAATCTATAGAATACCTCATACTGAGATATCTTACTGCTTAAGAGTACTTCTAAGATCAGTTTTAACATTTTGAGGAAATGCCTAGTGAAGATTTGTCATCACTTTTTGTGCATGCCCATGTTAGGATTGACCTTATAAGGAATACGAGCTCTGTTTGGAGGAGTGTGCTGTATGACAATAGCTTGGTCACCACATTCAAATGCATAAATTCATGTTTAAGACGTAATGGAACTGGTAACAATGGAATTTTACTGTAAAACAACATGGTTCTTCCAGTTGATGCAGCACATGACCTATATTATATGTACACTAATGGTATTTAAAAATGCGTAGGTAAAACATGTTGTACAAACCCGAGATAATGCGTTTTTAAAGTCCATTAGTATATACACTCAGAACATTGGGCTATTTATAGCCTGCAACAGTGGCTGCTATATAAATGGCTGGGGGAACTAGGGTACAAATCCAACTATGGGGAATTTTTGGATTTTCTTTTTGCAATGTATATTAGTACCTTAATGTGCCATAGTTAAGTTATTTGCCATTTTCATGGATGTGATCTGACCACAGCTTAAATTTACACAAACATCAGTACTGGTAATCTTCACAAGGCTCAGAAGATTATTTGTAAAACCAATCTTAGTAAGTATCTATATCTCCATGAGTTCTGCTTATTATGGGATATGTCATGGATTGAGATTCTGATACAAAAATATACATAAATGTCGGGCCTAACCTCAATGACTTACCAGGGCAAGTGAAGTGTGCCTTGGGTAAAATTACACATAAAATACTATGTTTTGCTTGAAAATTACCAAGCCTAAAATGAAATATGATCAAGTCCACAAGTATTATGTAAATAAAGGTTAAGAATTTGAATTAAATATCTATAAAATGCACTATATGGCATGCTAAATTAAGGTGTATAACATAATTAAAGGTTTACAACATGTAATAGTATACTTTTAACAAGTTAATGTAGTTTCATGGTCAGGCTCAAGGTGCCCCATGTAAACTGGCTCAAGGTTCCCCACATGCAAATTCCACATAAAAACACATCTAGTGCGATGCAGGTAAATCTCAACTTATCTGCAATGAGGTCAATCTGTGGCATATATTGCCTAGTTCACACTGACAAATTTTGCTACAAGTAATTGAAATATTAGAAAAATAACAATCTTGCCTGGTTTTATTACTTTGTGGTAGTGAAAAGTGTAAATTCTGAATTAACACATTGCCCTGATAGGAAACTTTAAAAATTATTGGTGACCTAGTTATTTTTCACCAAGGGGAAACAATCATTGCCGTTTGCTGAAGGTGTCCCACTCTCCCCTACATGCTCAAATCCTGGTATAACATGTAATCTTTCATCGACAGAAGGAGTGGAAAGCTGAAATTGGTTTATGCTGTGGACACAGTTGAAGCCAGCTTGCTCTGAAAAGCGTTTTTATTACTATTTCTATCATAGCTAACCAACATTCAACAATATTAATCATTGAATTAATTTCATTTCTTGCCTTTTTGATTTTCATAACCTAAATGTTACCAGATGGAGCATTAGCTCACTTCGGCTGAAATCTTTCGCTTTCCGCTCTATTATGCAATGAATTTGAAATATGGCAAAATTAATGTTTGTGTGAATAATTCTAAATATATAGACTTTTATTGACAAAAACCATATCAAAAGATACATGTGTCAAGTTAAAACATCAAAAACATCAAGTATGTACAATAGAATAGCAGAAAGAAAACTAAGAAAGCAATGCAAGAATGATACAACATGAAGTTATAGTATATATACAAAATGAATAATTTAATATACACCATAATGTAAAAATCACATGTTAAAATAATCACATTTATCACATTTATATAACATAAAAGTTTTGCTATGTGCGTCAATTAGGATTTTCTCAAATACCTATCTGTGAGATCATATTTTGTAAGAACAAATGAATATACAATTTTCTGATCGACTAAAGACAGGCAAGATGATGTTCTTATCAGTTAAATGTGATTTAATATATTAAATGTAGTTAATTAGTATAAATTTCTGCCTTCCTCATTCGCTTCACTATCGTCCTCAAAACTGCCATCTCTCAGCAAATTGTCTGAGGCAATAAAATCTCAGTTAAATTTTGGTCCGAAAATGCAACAATTTCTAACATTAACTAATAGCTTTAAATAAGTACAGTAAGTTGAAATTCCGTAGAACTTTGCTGTGAATGTTAAAGATGGAATGGCAGTGTTTTCACAACAAATTAGAGGTGACCCCCAACATCTGCGGGAAAGATTCCTTTTCAGCTTTTGTAATTATACTCACATCTTTCAAGCAATGCTGCCGTTAATTGTATCTGCAATGCCCAGGCCAGCTTTGTAAAAGTAGACAGAATCTGAACTTTTTGTAAGAGTCACTTTTCGCGCTGCATAACAGAGAATAACAAAATTAAATTAATAATATCATTAAACATCGATGCATAGATAGATAGATAGATAGATAGATAGATAAGGAAAGTACATATCATTTAGAATTGAACATATTTTCATATGCGCATGGGACTGGGAAACTGGTGGCTAGCACTTTAGAAAACATGGGATTGGGAAACTGTCTAGCCCTGAAAACAAACCAATTAACATCATAAATGTAGGTAGAAGATTTTAGTACTTGACCAAAGAAATTATAATGTCAAGAACCGAAGTGCTCATTGATCTACATTGGAAACAGACATACAAGTAGCCACCTAGTGTTTGAGCGCAGAACTAGTCTAGTTCAGGCCAGAGAAAAGGGAGCGTACCACAGTTTATTTACTGTACATTTTTAATGTAACGTAACGTATTAGTCTTTTGCTCTTTCCCAACATCACTGAAAATTATGAGCATATTTTTCTTGAAAGTATCAATCCTAACTATAATATGTAAACATGCAGTTTATACATTGTTAGCCGTAAAAAGTTTTTGCTAGCAGCTCTTGAAAATGATACCAGACTGTCCTCCCCTTTGTTGTGGTTATTGCAAAGGCTACCAGCTCAGACCCCTTGCATCATTCAAAAAAATTGTTCCAGCAAAATTCCAACAAAACTGCCCTAATTTCTATCTTTACAGACTAAAAAATATATAACTCTTAACTTATTAGAATAGTTCAGAGGTCACAAGAATATATTTTTAACAAGACAATGCTATCAGAAGCGGACAAATCTTGGTTTTTTTAAATTACTATTTTACTGTATGCAAAGCCGCTTATATCAATTGTGGTCCGCATCCAAAAGCACACAAGGATCCACAATGATCCAGAAGAGGATTTTAGACTGCCTTACAATATTAGTAAAATATACCATACGAAACCACTATAATGATATCCACAGGAATTTTCCTTTTAAAGATTTTTGAAGATCATTGGATAATTCTGATAATAGTAACACCACAGAGAAGATATACCCAGAGGTGCCAGTGCCATTGAAACAATGTAAGCCTGTTCAGGGTTTGTTTTGGGCGAAAATAAGTGTACTTTGCTATATTACGTCATAATCATAACAATGGCAAGTGACATCATTGTGATTGTTGCTATTGTGACGTCATTTTCTGCGTGCTTAAAATTAATGTAAAACACTTATTTGAGTTGTAAAAAATGTTTCCTTATGAGATTCCCTCATAAATCTGTAAGATCAATTATATGATTTTCATCGGTGTATTAAATGAACAAATCCTTTCATTGTTTTGATATGAAACCATCCCTGCGGGCTTGTCATGCACCAACCCTAAAATGGCGGCTATGGCTTACGCAAATGAAGAACTGGCCGCTCTTTCCATAGGTCTCTTTGGTAACACTATACGATCACTGGGTGTAGTGACGTCATCCTATTGTCTTTTCGAATTCATGTGCAACGGTCATAGTGCTCCCTGTAGGTTCTGTTACTTTTTCTCCCCATATGTTTAATTGAATATTTTTGTCAAAAAGAAATTGTCTTCGTTATTTATTGCTCACTTTTTGGGCCTAAGTTCTCATTATAAGAAAATTGTCAAATAAACAAGTTAATTTTTTGGTCTAATATACTATACATGAACTTCCTGATTGGGAAAACATGACACTTGAATATTTTTATTATTTTTTCTGAATGTTTATTATAATGCAAATTGCCTTGATAAAAGTACATGTTCAGAGATGTTTACACTTATTCACATACCATTCAAACATTGATACATCTAAACCTCTTATTTTAAATAAGTATATATATTATATAAATATCAGGGGCATCGATTCAGGGTGGATGTGGTGAGAAGGGAGGGATGATCAATGCAATCATCCCCCCCCCCCTGAAATTCACAAATGAAAATTACCTTTTTGTTACACTTTTGTTTTGGAACATTTTTACTTTGTTAAACAGCTTTACACTTGATATCACATAGTGGTACAAGTTTATAAGTTTGGCATCAATGTCCACATTAACTGCAGCCACTCATAGAGCAGGGGAAAGTCACGGTGGGACAGAAGAGATATTGACGCCCTTGATCAATATTGATTATATATCTAGGTTTTTTTTGGCACTTCATCTGATACTCATTGTCCTCAGTCACCAGTTGCCAATGGGTTTTGATGAACACTTTGCTGAAAAAAGAAAAGTTAATAAATACAGGTGGTCAATACATTTTACTTGATAATTGTTATGTTGGGCAATGGCAAACTCTCATCAAGATAACAGCTTCAGATTCATTTATTTTGCCCACTATTATTACTAAAACATGTTAAAAATACAGAGATTAGCATTTAATAAGATATTGAGCAGGGTGACTCCTCTAAGATGATCATGTCATCGCTGCCGAGGGGCCACCCACAATAGATGCGAAATGCATTGGGCAAATGGCGGCCCAAGAATAGCCAAGTTGGATCAAAGTCCCTCGCATGCTTTTTGGGTAAATGTTTTGAAAATAATTTTGTAAACTACAAAAAAAAAATGTCTGGAACTGAGACTTCGAAATGTGCAGTCTCACCAACATTTGTCAAAATATATACATTTCCATATCTATATATATTTGAATTTTTCCATGGAAGCTGGTGCCACCTAAAAGCAAATAAACTTTTTGACCTACGATCTAGGTAATAATAACCTAAATATATAGATATATATATATATATATGAATAATTCCACACTTATGACACCAAAAATGTTACATGCAGGTGGACAATTAAATCTACATTTAATCATTTTATTGATTTGGATTGAATAGGCCCGTATGATCTCAAATTTATTTATTAGCCTAATATATATGTAAGTGTTAACAAACACTTTGCATGCGAGACGTAAGTGTGCAAATCAGTTGACATTTGACATCGGCCAAATGCATACATAGGTGCATATTTTCGTACTAAGACTTCAAGTTGTGTATTGTTTTTTTGAGTCTACAGAGAAATCAACATACGGGCATTTCCCTGTCCTTGGTTTCTATTGGCAACAGCAAACAACACACTGCTGCCACTGCGCAGAAGGATATGTACACAAGCCCAGCTGCAAGGGTGGATGAATTCCTTCTTAATACCTAAAAAAAAGTTGAAAGTACACACACTGTAGATATTACAATATATGCAGTATGCAATATATACATTGTACAAAGATGATTTGTAACCTTTTATGTTTTTTAACACATTTGGCCATTAAACGACTCAGTGTACTTGTTTGACATTTGATTGATTGATCCTCATGCAGTGATTTAACCTCATATGTGTGCAACAATTCTGTAGCAGCAAAACATGGATATTGAAATTAATCTTGCACTGAGGCAGCATTTTTGTGATCTTAAAACCTCAGGCATGGGGTACACCGGGACACAGCTTGGGGACCACTGGGAAGTTGAAAACAACAGTGTTTGTACCTTTATTTTGCACTGAACTAATAACTTATGTTGTAAACTGTAACTCAAAGGCAATTATAAGATCAGTGATGTCATATCAGACTTGGATGCACACCACTTTAACTTTACAGTCTATTGAATTTAAAAATAAAATTTCCATTTTCTTTTATTAATATAGATGGAAATTTCAATAAACTGTCAAAACTGAAATACAGAATACAATATATCTCTTTCCCAACTAGGCCCCACATAGAAAGTCCAAGTTATAATTTGAAACTTGATCCTTTCTGGATGTAGGCCTATACATATAGCCAGTAAAAACTGTCAAATCTTGAACGCATTGCCTTGTTAATGTTTTACCAATTTTAAATACCTGGAGAGACGTGAATTTAGTATCAAGTGCCCATATAACATATTTAAATAATTTTCGTCAATTATACAGTCACCTTATCCATGAGGACTCTGTCCCAATGTACCGCACCCTGACTGTCCTAATGGTCCTCATACAATAGTTTTTAGAAGAACCACTCCACCCGCTCTTCCATTCCTGCTTTGTTAGATTACTACTATTTAATCAAATCTCTATGAAAGGCACTAATGCAACAAATGGATATGGCACAACTGCTGTGCACTATTCTAAGAAACACTAGGGTTCGAAAGTACAAATGGAAAATTTACTTCATACTTCGAAAAACATCAAATGATCTGCCACAACTGAACCCTTCACTTGATCGTGACAGTTTCCACGGAGAAAATTGAGGTGTTCCCTTACTTCAGCTTTGCATTTCTGAATTTGTTTATTATCCAGATATGGCAGGTGTCCCTATGTACCCCATGTCCCCGACTTTACTTTACTACAAACATCTTCTATTTCATTGTTTCATGTCTTATATAGAGCTTAATATTACACACTATCACCACTGAGAAATGCCCAATCATTGGAGTATATTGTTGGAGAGACAATTGGACTCTTTATTAACATCATTCAAACTGCTTTGAAATGAATATTAAGATCTGTCAATGACTGTTGTCAATGTGAGAACATTATCAAGACCACATGATATATATATATCATTATATATATCACATGTTAAGATCAGAGTCACTCTGATCTGAGTGACACACATTTAAGGACTCTTTTTACATTGCACTGTGAGTCAGTTGCTGATTTGTCACACATTACAAATAAAGGTGCAGTCTATCATAGGAACTAAATTACCCCTGCTGCCATCTTGTGGAAATACAGATTAAGCTGACAGGTAAATGATCACTTATGTTTTTAAATGAGATTTTTCCTGGAAAATTAATCAAATCCTGTGACTCAGATAATGTGGATATTGTAAAAATATCAGTGCCATATTTTTTTAAGTGTGTTATTAAACACATTGTAAGAAGGATTTTAGTCACCGTATGAAAATGCGTTCTGCCATTATGCCCACAGTGTTTTGTTATAATATGATTAATGATGTTGCCACAGGTATCCAGAATATCATATTGTTACATTATGCTCAAATAATAATGTCAGAACATTAGGTAAATGATAATGTATGTAATGATGTCTCTGCGATGTTTTTATTCACATTATGAAAATATTAATTTGAATTTACAAGCGCCATCTAGGGATAATATCCATCTGGTAGCTATTTTGATGTGGTGAGAGTTTCCAAGTCTCAGCAACAAAGTCCAGGAATATCTGCGAAAATAGGTTTGTATTTTTATTATTTTAGCAATGTCAGTGATAAGTGATTGCAGAAAACTTATGAAGGTTAATTCCCTTCAAAATGTAATTTTATTTTTGCCAAGTCAGCCCCTAAAGAATTTGCAACATCATAAATGGATGGCAATACCGTCACTGTCGTCATGTAAATGTAAATAATATATAGCTTCTGCTGAGTTTCAATTTAAACAGTATTTTTTTAAAATTATAATTTTAAGAGTTGTATACTGATGTAGAAGTGGACCTTATCGTGAGCCTGACTGACAACAAGACATGATATGGAGAGATACATCACTGTGAATGCTCACCCACTATTGCCATTTATACATGTTATATATTCAGTATAAAAAGAAATAATTGCAATTTCGCTGTTGAAGTCGATAACTTCCAGATACTGATCGAGTATTTATTTTGAAAATAAAGATTTTCTCTCCTCATTTCAGACATGTTGCTGTTATATTTCATACATTAAACCTAAATCATGATATAAATTATTTAGAAAATATTGTTTCAGATTGTTTAGGGTCCCCAATTCAATCTTGTGACAATATGACCTATATATCATGGATGATATTTTACTGTCAATAAAAATTATATATATATATATATATATATATATATATAATATGTTCTGCAAAGTAGTCACAGTATTTGTTCAATAAAATCAAATCAATGTCATGAGAATCTTCTGGCTATATTTCAGGGAAACATGTGCAATAATGTTTCTATTGTGGACACTTTAATGTGGTGACAATATGATCTGCAATACTCTTAAAATTTTAGTTAAACATGTCAATGCTGTATAATAATTTCAACAATATTGTATTGGAAGGATTACTTATAAAAATATCTGATTGTCCTGACAATATATTCATAATGTTTTTGGGAATATTGTCAGAAATGTTGACGCACACTTTTCTGGGGTCCACACTTTCAAACTGCGACAATGTGATCTTCAATATAGTGAAAATATCATACAATGTTGTGACAAGATTGTCACAATATGCTTGTGTTTGCAGGGGTGTGACTTATATGACAATTTATATACATGACACATGACACAGAAAAGCAAGTATTAGTATCTTTGGAGAGCATGACACAAAATGCATGACATATACTGAGGAAGAAAACTAACTTAATTTTTCATTATATATTATGCTTTTTATGCAACTATAAAATTCATAGATATCTGCACAGGCATCACTATCGCCCTTTGGTGTAGTATAACCCTCCCCCCTCTCCCTCCCCTTGGGTCGGAGGGGAGATAGGGTGATCAGTGGGTTAAACTAGAGCGATTGAAGTGCCTGTGATCTACTGTACCTAATTCCTCAGGAGAAAAATTAATTTTCAAATGGCCAGTATGCATCCTATCATTCCAGCATAATAGCTCCACTGGGTATACTAGAAGTCTGCAGTAGTCTTCTGGTTGAACTCTTCTGGTTGAACTCTTCTGGTTGAACTCTTCTGGTTGAACTCTTCTGGTTGAACTCTTCTAGCAGGTTGGGCTGTGTCCCCTGCACAGACACCCAGACGGGCGACAGGAATTACACCTGGGTCGTCTCCGCCTTGGGTCCCTTCAGGGGGCTTCTGGGGATCCCTGCTCCCATCACATAGCACAGTTACCCGTGTTGGCGTGATGGCTGTGGGAGCAGTTCACCCCTTCAGCCACAAAAAAAAAGTGAAAAAAAAGGGTGTTTGACAAGACTAGAAAGTCATGTCTAACCGAAGTAAGCCGAGTGTTCTTTCTTGAAAATCATGTCCGAAGTAAGCCGTGAACACCCAAGCCCGTGGTTGCAAAACCCTGGTAAGGTCTGCAACTGACGAACTCTGCTACTAAGTGCTGCCGAAGCACTGCGACCCAGCGCTTATATACTGTCTGGGCAGTGGTGCAATCGTTGCCAGGCCAACAGCGCAGTAGTGGGAAGGAGGGGTCCAAAAATCGTTGCAAGCGTCTGCGTGGTCTGGCATTATTTATCATACTGGAAGGGGGGACTCCAAATAAATGCTTATCATGATATACATCCAATAACAGTGATATCTATGTATATAGGCCGACATTTTCGACACATTAAGATAGTAGCAGTGTCACCTTGTGCTATGTTTTATTTTTCTATTTTAGTGTTTATTACAATGTGTTCTGTGTTAATTTTTCTAGTTTTCATTATTTATAACGTCATTGATAATATATATATAATGTATATAATTTTTTTCCATGTAATATTTTTCAATCTCCCCCCCCCCCCAGTGTAAAAATAATGATCACACTCCAACCGCGTGAGGTAAGACAAGGCTCCAACGGGGGGGGGGGGGGGGGGGTTGGCCATGGATTGCACCACACTTGGACATAATATTCATGCATGGTCAGTCCGACAGAGAACATAGTAACAGCTATGGCAACAACAACAGATACTTTGGATTATGAGACCAATGCAAAAATTAAAATGCACACACAGATTTAGTATGGTTCAGGCCGAGAAGTCATTACAACAGATTTTATATTTCACAATTCTTAGCAGTTAAATTCTGTTGACTCTCCCAATGCATATAATATGGACTTAAAAGCTGTCTTATGACATACACACACGACTGGCTGACTGGCTGACTGGCTGACTGGCTGACTGACTGACTGACGTGCTGACTGACTGACTGACTGACTAACTGACTGTAATCTATCATATTAAGCACTTATGCGTCTGGTATTTTCAGTACTATCCTTAACTCCCCCCCTCCCCCTAACAATGTTATTATTATTTAGTTTAGTTATAATAATATTCACCTACCTGAGCAACAAACGGAGATACCATGGCCCCTACTCTAGCCATGGCACTGCAGGTGCCCAATCCTACGGACCTCACTGATGTGGGGTAGACCTGAGAAGAAATTACACAAAATGTACATTTTGGAAGGAAATGATTATGCAGGAAATGGTGGAAATTAAAGAAAAATTTATTATAACACACTTGTGTTTTGTGATCATCATGTCACTTTAATTAATAAAAATTCATTAAATGAGGGAAGAAAAAAGAAGAAGAAGAAATCACGAGTTCGATTTACTGTCATCACTGAAAATATCTTTGACTCAGATATTTAAAATCATTTGACGATGTATAAAATGACTCACTCCACCTTCAAATGACCTTATTTGTCAGCCTTAGTTTTATGTAAGTTAATGTGTAGTACACACGTCAAAAATGACAAAAATGGCTATATAAGGTCAGGCATTCTAGATATAAGTGAATGAAAGATCTAAAATTTAGTCTTAATGCTCAAATGTTAGAGACAATGTCTTAAACTACATGTGTTTATAAATTCACAGTGCATTAATAAACAGGTAACTGCCCCTTTATAGCATAGGTGTGACTATGCCACATACTCTTTGGCATATACACACTTGTAAGTCAACTGTGTCTAGAATGACCCGTTTTTTGACTGACATGTTATTCAGGTTTATCTTACAAGTTATAATAATGTGTCAATCAGTTGACTAATTAATTAGTCAAAGTGTCATCTTATATGAAAATTGACACCAAAGTTAGATCTTTGATGAGAAAGCTTTATATTATTATCATTGTTATAATTACGTAGAATCACTTTTCAATTTTCACTTGATTCTGAGAACAGGATTTCAAAGTTTTCTTGTGTTTGCTTTATAAATTTCATGCAATACTCGGGCCAAACAAGACAGCATTGTAAAAGAATAAGATTTATGGAAGTGTTGATGTGATGTCATGCTGTTAAAAGGCCAATCCCTAAGTTTCATTTTGCCCAAATATTTATTGATTCCAGGGAGGGTCTTACAAATTATATGTGAAGCGAAAGGTATTGCAGCAAGTCTGACTATTTTAATTTAGTGGCCCCCTGTCCAACCTGCAAGTTCACTGCCTGCTTTTAGCCAAAACTTGCATACGTCACATGGTCAGTTGTGGTGGGTTGCTTGGACTCAGTGTGTAGTGGTCAGTTTGATTGAAAGAGCAGTAACTGTTTGACTAAATCAATGCATCGTAAACTGCGACGTAGTCTACATCACACTCCAGTCCTACTGGCTATGCTTGGTTTTGGCATTCAAAATGTAAAAGACTATTCTACATAGTTATTACAACGATAATATTTAGTATACTATTCCTGGACTTTGCATTTTATCTTTTAAATCGTATTTATAGACTATATTAATATAATAGACTATTAGGGACAAACACACCTACTTAGGAAAGTTAACACATAAAATGACTAGTAAATAAAATTTTAAGATATATTTATGCTGAGCAAGTGAACCATGGTTGGACTTCCTCCCTCCCCTCCCCCCTCTCTCTCTCTCTCTGTCTCTCTCTGTCTCTCGCTGTCTCTCTCACCTCATCAATCAATCTCGATAGTAGCAAGAACTTGCCTTAGAGGACTGCACTTTCCATATCTATCTATCTATCTATCTATCTATCTATCTATATTAAAAAGTCCTTCTCCTAGTTACCTCTGATGTGTAAATATACACCAGATTAAATATGGCACTCGTGAAGCCCCTTGCTCCAAACATAGCAGCTGTGACAAGAGAGATGTGGTCATTTGGGACCAAAAGTAAAAGAAGGAAGAAAACTGCAGCTCCTGAAAAACATATCCCCAGAGTTTTTCTTCTTCCCAGGGAATCAACAGTTAACAGGTTGATGGGTACGGCTGGAATGATAATAAAAGACAGAATTTAGTTGATGCATGACAAAATAATACTATGACATATTAATTCACTGGAAGTATTTTTGAAAAGAGTGTGTCTACACTCCCAAAAAAAAACCAAAAAACAACAACGTTATTCTAACATTTGAGGGTAAATGTATACTCTCTGTGGAGAGTAAGTTATTTTCCAATACGTAGTCTATTCTCTACAGTACTACTGCCTACAGAGGTACATATTTTATTTTCAATAGGGATATTTGTTTACTGCTTTGCATTATACAATTATACAATGGTGTCATGTGAGACATGAAGATATGTACACCCGCAAATGTCAATGTACAACCATTTACAAAAGAAGGTAGCCCCTTCAATACGTCTGTGGTGGATTAGGGCTTTACATCCTGTATTTCTGCACCTGATGGGCTAATTAGGACAGGTAGGGACCATGGCAATGACAGGAAGGATGAAACAGCCATCCAACATAGGCTCGACCGGGAATTGAACTCGGGACCCAGTGGTTGGAAGCCCAGTGCACTACCACTGAGCTAGGCCCCCACCCCTTTCAATACGTCTAATTGATTAACATCATTCTAATAATGAGAAAGATGGCCATCTCTGCTTTCAGAAAAGCTTTAAATTAATAAATCAGATGAAAACTGACACTTATTAAATAAAATTGTACGAGTAAGCAGTAAGGCAGATCGCTAGCGTGATGCTGGAGACGCTGCTTTAGGCCCCGCCCAATAACTGGGTGCCGGCCAATCCCAGCGCAGCGTGGCTCATGTACAATAGTTAACTGTTGTACGTGAGGATTTGTACAACGGCATACATTATGCTAAATTGCACTGGTGAGTGTATGGTTGATAGGGCTTTACTTGTATGGTTCACATATAACAGTTTTCAATGTTTTTGTCTAATCACTGTGTGCTGTCACCCAACAGCCCAGCGACCTAATTAAGGAAATTCATTGCTGGTTAACCTAGTTAAACAAAATGATTGGTTAAACTATGTAGCCGATAGGCTTAGTATCAACTTAAAAATACAAAAGAAATGGATTCATATTTTTTTTAGTTTAGGCAATTTTCTGAATTGCCTGCTTGCCAGAACAAGAATTGCGTAAACTCAGCACATGAACATATAATTATTCCATAATTTCATTGTTAGACCATTAATACCATAAGTTAGCCTATAAACTATAAGAGACATTGATTAATCTTTAGATGAGTAAATGAGCGAACATTTACATAATTAGGTCGCCGGGCTGTGAGGTGACAACACACGGTGTGAGGCATGCCTGGCCTTAAAAAATAGGTTTGTCAAAATGACTAATATTATATATATGACGAATCGTAGTCATTGTGATGAATGTTTACTAATCATATCAACGATTTGAAAGTTCCTTGCCATACTCACCAAGAAATTCACCAAGAGTTGCTATAACCATGGAGACATAATCAGATGAAGAATGTAAATTACAGTGGCAGCCAGGATCTGTTTTGTAAACAAACATATTCCTTTTGTGACTTCTTTTTACAAGTGAAATTTCCTTGACAAAATACCAATTAAATTTACATCAAGTGATTAATATATGAAGTTCATAATGAAGATGTCAACATACTTTCTTTTGATTCCAGAACCTCAGAACCCAGAAGTACCATGCCATAGTACGAAAAGGCACAGCTGAACCACAGAAACCCGATGATTAGGGATGTCGACCAATAATACTTTGATAATAAATCCTGTAGTCTTCCCCTGCGTGTCTAGAAATAAAACAAATCCTAGTAAATCATGGAAAACATAACAATTGGTTTTATTTTTTAAGTTAAGGGCAAAGATGCCATTAATACCTGTAGCGTGGCCATGAGCCTTCCCGCAGGCAAAGTGGCCTTGTTCATTTTTGCCCCCTTTTTTAAAATTTCTTCTGCTTTGGTAAACTGACCAGCGGCAACCAAATACCTCGCTGATTCTGGCATAAACTGCAAAAGAAAATGGGGAAATGTTTCAAATAGTAAGTCATACCTTGCAATTTCATAGATTTGGAAATCAATAACATGATTTTATTTACGAGACTTGTTTTCTTTATTCTTCATTTCTTGCGAAACTGCATTAATACATTTAGAAAATTAGATTTCTCACAAACAGGGAGCAAATTGCCAGGAAGAGTGGTAATGCTGAAGATGCCACTAGTAGTCGCCACCTTGGGAGCAACAAATACGCCATCTGCACTTCAAACATGGAACCAATAGACCAGGATAACTGAAGAAAACGTATTCAAAGTAGCAAATTAGACATACTTAAGTTAAGACAATTCATATTACATGGAAGAATGATGTGTAATTATATATATATTTCTTTCTGTTTACCCTTTTTTATGTCTAAAACAGTGTAGTTGTGCCTTTCTGGGGGTTTATGGCCATAAATAATACTATTGCAATGTAGGGAAAATATGAAAAAATGCATATATTTTTAAGCCTCCATATCTGAACAACTTTTGTACCTATATTCATGTTATTTAGCTGTAAAAATGTCTTAGTACTTTAACTTCCAAAAGTTAATTTTGAATATTCTTTCGCAGATCTTTCATAATATTGGAAATCTTTTTTTTTTTAAATGAGGAAAATGTGTTGTTTGCTACATTTCCTAAACCCTAGTACTCTATGTTTGCACTGATATCCCAAAAACTTTGAAGAATTAAAGTTTATATATGTATTTTTAAAGATTTGATGACCTTATTATGATATTCTTTGTATATCAGACAAGACATATATATGATGATGTGGTAAACTTATATTTTCCCGAACCATTATTTCTCAACTAATATTATACCTAAATATATGAAATATAGCTTTAAAAATATCTCAATGATATTAATTTAACTTTAAAAATTTTTATTTCACATTTTTATAACAATTATCAAACGATGGAAAATACTAAAATTGTGTTATTTGCTACATTCCCTCTACCATGGTACTATATGTTTACAATGACATCCATGAAATTTTGGAGAAATAAAGTGACTATATAATTATGATTTACGTTTTGCTAACTTTATTGTCTTAGTCTTTGTATGTAAAAAAGCAGAAATACCTAAATAATTGGCAAAAATATGATATGTTGCCCTTTTGTCAATTATCTATAGGCACACTAATTACTATCAATGCAATGGTGCGATTAAAAATTATATTGCAATACATTTATCATTTTGGACCCATAAATCAGTTTACAGGTCAATTCTAAAGTCCAAATTTTACACTGAGGCAAATGTTCATTCTTTATTTTTCTTACATTTGTCGATGGTATGCTGTGCTGCAGCGGCCATGTTTCGTTGTTTTTTTTTTTCACATAGCCCTATACAAATGTATTTTATCATACCATAAAGGTTATTAAGCAAGTATATTACCTACCCCATTGAGAACTAAAACCTTTGCTCTGACCTTCCTAGGGAGATATTCTGATATTAACGTGAATCTGTAATTAAAGTTTTATAAATATCATGTAAAAATTTCTTTGCAGTGATATTTTCTCTATTATCATATAAAATCAGAAGCTACTATCACTTTTTTTTTACTGGAGTACTTTTTATAAGAAAAACTTACGATTGCACAGCTCCCCCAAATCCAAATCCAACCAGGCACCTGAGGATTAACAACCAAGGCAAGTTGGGGCTCAGTGCAGTCAGGATGCCAAAGAAGAAGATCCAAACTGCACTCAGATGAACTGTCTGGGGTAAAGCCAATTCACACGTTTAAATTTTATAACTGTGAATGATAAGCAAACTGCATAACCTTATATACAAGAGAATATTAAGAGAATTTATGTTTATGCCAACTGGCAATTCAATTCAATTCATTTTATGAGGACTACAAGCTTAAATATATCTGTTGCAGCCCTTCTTGGTACCTGATTATTTATATGTAATTGTATGTTCTATTTATACATGTGTATTTGTATGTTTTTTTGTACCAAGAAAAAAAAAATTAAAAACTTCAAACTTCAAACTTTTCAGGAAAACTTATCGGTAATTATGACAATTCTGTGGCAGGTGACATCAGCTGCAGCAGATGATACATTCATTATCACAGCCTTTTACCAAATGGAAAAAATAAAAGGCTTGGCACTATGAATCATAGAAAATGGTGTTCACCAGAATAATCTACATATTGCTTTGTCAAATAGACCAGTAGGTTTAATTTTCAAATATCATTGAAAGTTACAGTTAGTTTTATATCAAAAACGGCCTGTCAAATTGAACCTAGACACAAAGCTAGAAAACTTCTGCCATACGATGCTACATGCCACTAAACGTAACTTTCTGGCTATAGCTGGCTACTCAAAGCAGGATCTAAAAGTACATTTTTATGATATCTTAGATAAATTTCTTACATTACTATTTTTTCAGTGGTGGTAGGTGTAAGCCGACTATAAGCAAGGTGTAGACAAAAGCGGCTGGCTTTAGCTAGTTACAGCTACAGCCAGGAATAGAGTCTTTTCACTGCACAGCCCTGAATTCAGCAAGACATAAGTCCTTCCTCTCCACTTATTACTAATTTTGCTTTTCAGACATAGTAGATCATAACAAACTGATTCCGTAAATATAATTTTCCAAGGGAAATAACAGAAATCAACTGAATGATAAGATGTCAAGTATACATTAAAATGCTCTACAAATACTGCTGCTAGGATGCAGTGTGCTTCAGCCAATCAGAGTCAAGGGCGGGAAGTTTTTTTAGCCAATAGAATTGCAGTATTCTGTTGTAGCCACCTAGTGGAAATATATAGAACCTTCAATGAAAATCCACAATAGAGAGAGAGAGAGAGAGAGAGAGAGAGAGAGAGAGAGAGAGAGAGAGAGAGAGAGAGAGAGAGAGAGAGATGCATTTATTCCAACCATAATCATAATAATTTTTACAATAAGAATATTTGTATACAATACGTTTAAATATGGTGTTGGAGACAGACATTTTGGCATACAGCCGCTAGCATGTCTGCCACCAGGGGATTTCGATACAATAGGTAGCTACAGCTGTCTAGAGTCGACCATATTTTATGAAACTAACTGTATTTAACCAAAGAACCCAACTTTTATCATAATCATACTTTCTGGATTATAGACCAGTTCCCAGATGACGTGTATTCTTTTTCTTGTTCTTTTTATATGTTATCACTTCAGCCACATTTTATTATGGGTTTTATTATGAAGACCCAGCAGGTTATGTTGATTCGCTCCAGTCATACCTGATTGTCTCACAGTAAAAGTGTACTACTCAGGCTATTCTTGGTGGAAAAAAATTACCTTTATTAATGACTGGCATTAATTTGCGAGGTATTTCAAAACAGTTTTAGCACAGCATTAAAGCGCGTTGATGTTCATACTATCATTTACAGTTATGTATACAGGCCTACATATATGACAGAATATGTCAATAAAATCTGCTGCTCCCAAGATATTGATTCAGAACGATGGATTAAATAAAGCAATCCGGCCTGACCAGTCACAAATACAGTATATATCTAGAAGTCAGGATAATTGCAGTATAACTGCAGTATAACTGGCCGTATTGACTTTCAGTCTCATGATTACAGCTAATTTCATAAACTTGGACACCCAACTCCACACTCGCACCATCTAACCATTCACATGACGTCCTCTGCAGTTTTGTCTCCAAGTCTATGAGTTGTGCTGTAACTCATTTGATTTATCATAATTATAATGTAACTCATTTGATTTATCATAATTATAATGTAACTCATTTGATTCATAATTATAATGTAACTCATTTGATTTATCATAATTATAATGTAACTCATTTGATTTATCATAATTATAATGTAACTCATTTTAGACATGAAAACCCTATATTGCCAGCAGTTGAGAGATTATGCCTAAAATGCAATATGCATGTAAAATAGCTAATGTAACATAGAAAATTTTGAGCAACTAAACAAAGAAGACAAATTTAAGACCATCATGAAATCAAAAGAGTCTGAGTTGTTAAAATCCCTTGGAAAATTTCTTGTAAATATTGATGCCTAATGAATGGTTGGGTCATCATCCATCGTCGAGCATTAACCATCACCCCTCGAACTGGCAGTTTCTGCACTACAAGCATTTTTATATATTGTAATCTATGTGATTTTACACTCATGTACATAACTGTGCACGATGCCTTGTTATATATACTCCTAATTCAAATGTTGTACTTAAATTAACATTGTGATAATGAACAGTATTAACTGCAGTAATATATGTATTTAGGGTTACTGTATACATGTGATATATGTCTATATATATTTTTTTTTTAACAAATGTATGTTATCGAAACTTAATGCTCATATTACCGTGCTATTGTTCAGCAACTGGGACCATGGATGTATAGATAATCCATTGATAATGTATACCATTAACTTTTTATACCATGTATATATATATATATATATATATATATATATATATATTGAATATAAAAATAGTGAGTAGAAGTAGACTTAGTACACGTTTTTTATCTGTTATTTTTGACAAATGTATCATGTATGATAATACTGTGTCAATAAAAGCATATATATTTATTTGTCATAATTATAATGTAACTCATTTGATTTATCATATTATAATCTATTCAACTTTGGTTTGGTTTCAAATAGATTTTTGGAAAGACGCCGTAAGTGCTACAATACAATGTGTTTTTTTAAGGTTATTTAAACATTTCGTCTCACCTTTAAACGGCCGTATTTATCAGAACATTTTCCCCATAGAGTTGAGCCAGCAAACATTCCAACAAAAACAACCTACAACATTTCAATAAGGCTGTATTAAAACATTAATTTGTTGCCAACTCCAGTGTTAGGAGTGTGAGTTCCGATAATAAATAATATAATTCGTTATTGACCAATCATGTAAAATACAATATAATGATATATGTGGCTCCGTTTATAACACTGGCAGGCGTACACCAATATACATATTTTCCCATAATTTTTCTTTTTCTTGAAGTGAATTGATCATAAAAACCATGGTCCCTTGTACTGCCATTGTTATGTACTCTGTATGTAGCCTAAGGTCTGCTTGCCTTTATACCAGACACACTTATTGAACTATGATAAACATACATGGTAGGAACACAATGTGCATAGAGATTAACCTGTATGGTCAATTTTATATCTCATGTGAACAACTTCCTGCTGAGATGTAGCTCATTAAAATTTAACTGCTGAACCACTATACAGTTGGTTTCATAAAACGGCCTGTCAATTGAACCAAGACAAAGCTAGACAATTTTTGGTAAACGATGCTAACTGCCACTAAACGAAACTGTCTGGCTATAGCTGGCTACTTAAAGTCGGATCTAAAAGTACATGCAGCACCATCTCACTAAAAAAAAGTAGAAAGAACCGTTCTGAGGATAAGTCATTATAGAATGTCTAGGAAGCTGATTTAACTAAAAAATACTTTGTACAGATTTTGAGTGTGCTAGCAACTTACTGTAGTAACCAAAGCAATTTGCCACTCTCCCAGCATCCATTCACACCTCAAGACAGGAGACAGTACAGATAACAACATCATCTCCAGGGCATCTGTGGCCTGTTAAGTAAATGAAATATACCAGTACAACTGGGAATCATTTATATTGACTCAGTTCTGATAATTTATGACTAGTGCTTATATATTTAATTAGAACACAACAATAAATTCACAGGGGTTAAAATGGTCTCACATTACCATGTGTTGTACTTACAGCAAAGATGTATCTAATTTATGGACCCAGGCAACTTACATAATATAATTATATTTATTTGGTATATTGTAATCTTGTATTGCAAATATGACTGTAATTGCCGAAAAATTTAATAAATTCAAATACATGTATATGCTAAAATAGGTGAATGTACACCCAAAATTAAGTACTTAAACTAAATTAATTAAACCATATAATTGTTTTGTCAAGTAATTTTCTTGGAATTATAGCAATACAATTATTTATAATTACCCAGTTCTGACAGTTATTTCACTTGTGCTTAATTACTTAAATAATTATTTTATCATAATTAAATCAGAACATCCAAAATTCAAAGGGGTCGAAATGCATGGTCTTTTTGGAAGCTGTTTAATGATGCTGTGTATAATGTGTTGTACTTACAGTAAAGATGCCTCCGATAGCAAGTATTTTAAGCTGAAAGACACCAAACCCCATCTTGTCCACTGCTTCTTCCACTGAATACTCTGTCTGGGATTCCTGGGAGTCTGTGGATGAATGCCTTCTTCTTGCTTCACAGACATTCAGAAGATTTTCATCATCTGCAAATGAGAAGCAAAAAAGAGATGGGAAGATGAGATCACCCGGGAGAGGGGATGAAGAGAAATGAGATTTAAAGGAGTTTTTTGATTACGATATATGGTATATATCTATGGTATATATAAAGTCATTGAATTTATCTGACATATAAGAACTGAGAACAGGTAATACGTTAAATTTAGATAGAAAATTTCCTTTGAGTGTGTAGTCATCACGGTTTACAAAATTCCTTTCAGTCAGTCAGTAAACCAAAAAAACCAAAAAAAAAAAAATTTGTTGTGAGATATGTCTACAAATTCTAAAAGGTAACATTCAATACATAATTCACGATTAAATTGCCAATTAGTCTAAAGATAGCTTTCCATCTGTAATAGAATATAATAGAACACAGTCATATACAAACTAACACTAACACATATTTTGTTTCCTGTATACATGTTATAAATCAGAATGAACATTTAGAAAGGTGAATTAAAAAAAAAACAACTGTAAGTAGACTATATACATGTACCTTGAAGTAGCAGAGGTGTCTGATCATCTGTTGCCATGTCAACTAGCTCATCATCTTCATCCTCTTGCTGAAGTGCAAAAAATGGAGATGCATGGTCTGTGGTCATCTGCAATTAAACCAATGTAGAAAATACATACCGAATATTCTAATATAAATGTGCGTTGGAATAAAATGGATATAGATTGTCATACATCATTATATAGGCCTCAAACTTGTACACTTTATTAAATTCAGTTGTGCAAAAATATTGAAAATGGGTTATTATAAATTTAAAACTGCATCCCAGGTGTTTTTGTTTTTTGTTGTTGTTTTTCATGCAAATTGTCCCTCTGAAATAATTAACCTAGAGTTTCCTGTCTATCCAATGATATTTGTTGTGGTCCAAGAGAAACAATGTTCAGAAATTACAATGACAATATATAGCAAACAAGTTAATTGTCATATAGAGGTACCACATGTAGTTTGTAGTTAAAAAAAAAAAAAAAAAGGGCTGGCTGCTCCATGCTTTGTATAAAAATAAAAATTTGGAAAACAAGTTAAAATTGTATACTTGGATCCTAATATACACCACTGAGGTGCAAATGGATAAATGGTGTTTTCTAGTAAGCAACAGGTGAGAGACGCTAATTCTTTAACAGGTGTGGTAGGGGGGGGGGGGTGTGTTTATAGTTATAACTTAAATAAGAACATTTTTTGTGTCAAGAATCAAGACCTGATTCCAATGATATTCATTTGCCCTTGTAGCAGCCGACAGCGACCCTTTCTACATGCTTCGGTATTAGATACAATTAATTTCACACTAGCAAGTTCTGAGTACATACCTTCAGTGACTTGTGAAGCCAACCATTTACAAATCCACGAAATATCTTGATGATTTGTTTACCTGTAGAACGTCATACCTGTTGCAGCAGCCAGTAGCATCCCCAGAGATGCTGGTGTCTTTGTAAGAGATGCACCTGTCATTTCTAACTAAGGAACTGTGCTGTACTTTAAAAAAAAGGTATCTGTTCATTTACTCGTAATCTTTTGTATGTAGATGGTGAATATTGAAGTCTAAAGAAAATAAGATACCCTAACAATGCCATAATGGCAGTGTTTATTATACCAGTGATAGATATTCTTGACATGTATGTATGATATTGGTGAGACTTGCAGTTTGGTCCGTCACATCATTCAAATTCAGCAGACGCAGGGCTAAATATAACTGAATCACACAATTTCACACGCATATAATCCCTAATCAATTTTGTCTATGGAATATTTAAAATTATTTGCACACCCGGTAATTGTAGTAGACGTGAATATTCTACAAACGTTTAAAACCACATTCCTATATCTAAGCATAAGAAGTTTTTAAAGAAGTAAAACAATTTTTTTTACATAAGACCAAAAAGAGCATTTGTAGCGGAGTGTTTCAAAAAGTCCTAAACTCAGATCATAAGAGGGATCTGAGATCCATTTCAGATCAAGTATATGTAGACAATGGCTTTTGTTGATTTTGAAGTTAACAAAAATAACTACGTGACCCAGGGCCGGTGCCAGCCTGGTTGACACCCTAGGCAAGAAGGCCCACAGGGCCGAAGCCCATTGAGGCAGAGGGGTTGGGGGCCGGCCCCAGGAAGTTGACGGTTTTTAGATGCCTTCTGAGCCATTTAAAGGGTAATATCTAGCTATAATTACCAAGTTGGCATCTAATGATTTATACTTCTTTTTTTTTTTTGGGAGGGGGGGGGGGTGTCACTAGTACCTCAATAAATTTACAAAATGGTACCTCAATAAATTTACAAAATGGAACTTAATATATTTTATGGAATTCACTTGGGAAATTTAGTTTCATAGCATTTAATATTTTTAGTAGAATCACAAAAATGTTCATGGCTGCATCTAGCTACCAATTCTCAATGTCATTTCCAACACTTAATTTCCGAAATTTTAAATTTCATTTTCCTGGCCTTTTGTTTGGCAAATTCTGAGATCAGATCCTTCAAATTCAACGCAGATGCTAGTTCATGTTCAATAGACAAAGTGGCTTATCCGACTAGCCTATTCTGAAGCATTGTAGATCTCAGGTAATTCTTAATTAATTTTAGTTTTGAAAAGCTGCATTCTCCAGCAGCAACAGACACTGGCAGGGTTAACAAAATCCTCAGCGAAACAGCCACATTGGGTATATTCTCCAGAAGTTGGTGGTGTTTTAGAAAGTCCAACGCTTCATGGGGATGCATCGCCTGTGGAAGCCTTCTTGCAACCAGCTGAAGTTCATCACACAAGTCCACAGAATCAACGTCTTTCTGGTCATTGTGGCTTAGGGCACTTTCAAATTGTTTGCATAATTTGAGAAGTTCATCTACAGGTTTCCTGCTCAGGCATTGGATGTCATATAAAAAGCCAAACAGGGTGTTGTAACTTTGTAGTTGTTGAAACCTTTCTTCAGTTGACTTTATAGCAGTGTCCAGAACAACAAAGAAGAAATTGACTTTGAAACGTTGTTCAGCGTCTTCAATGATCTCATCATTACCTTCACAGTCAGCCAGCCTCTTCCTTCTTCTACGCACCTGCTCAAAATTTGGCAATATTTCCAAATCAGAGGCTATTTCCTTAGCATCTACAAGTACTTTCTGGAAACCATCATCACTTCTGAGGTTATTCAGGTAGTTTGTGGTATGTTCGAGTTGAGTTGTGGCTGCTTTCAGGCCAGCTTCTTTGTTCTGAAGAAATTTACTGGTACTGTTGATTTCATAGAGAATATTGAGCCATAATATCGATGACACCACAAAGTTGTACTTGCAGATGCTGTCAGCTAAAGTCTGAGCTTCAGCACGACTTTTATTTCCTGCAGCTCCTTTTTGATTGTGATCTTCTGTTATTTCAATCAAAGCATCATACACTTGACCCAGTTGATACCTCAAGGCCTTGACAGCATCAACTCGGCTCTCCCATCTAGTTTCGCTCAATGGTTTCAGCGTTAACCCTGCTACATGATTTTTCAGCACATCCCAGCGTCGTGTTGAGCCAGAAAAGTAATTATAAACCTGCTGAATCAAACCAAAGAAATTAATTGCATCTAGACAACTGCCGGCAGCATCATTTACCACCAGGTTAAGGGAGTGGGAACTGCATGGTACGAAAAATGCTCTAGGATTAACATTGAGGATTCTTTTCTGGACGCCATTTTCCTTTCCCTTCATGTTGCTTCCGTTATCGTATCCTTGGCCTCTTAAATTTTCAATGGCCAAGCCCATCTCCTGCAGCTGCTGCAAGAGAACTTCCGTTATGAACGCACCAGTAGTTTCATGAGGCGGCACAAACCCAAGAAAATGCTCCTTTATGACTGTCTTTGTTTCAGGTGGCTGTTCCGCAGTATCATCAACATCAACAAAGCGAATGATCATGGTCATTTGCTCAGTGTGACTCACATCTGGGGTACAATCTAAGATTATTGAGTAATACAAATAAAATTTGCCTCTTGATTGCATTTGCTATATGAGCTGTATCAGCTCATTCTGTATGTCCTTTCCAAGATAGTGGACTAAAGCTTCTCGATTTCGTACACGTCGGACATGTTCATTCATTATTGGATCAAAAAGTGCTTTTTAGATATTCCACAAATTTTAGAAATTTTCCATTACCCGAATGATACAGCTTTTCATCTCTACCACGAAAGGCCAGATTTTGCATTCCAAGTACTCTTACTAGCACAATCAGCCTTTCAAGAATTTGTCGCCAATATTCCTCTTCCTCTTTGATTTTTCGTTGATTGACATCATCTATGGTTTTGCCTTGAGATAAAACGCATTTCCAATTCCTTACATGACTGATAATTTTCGAGATGATGATGGTTTTTTTTTACGAGATGATAGAATGGCGGACATATTTTTCCAATCATGGCTGCCATCTACCTGAAGGAATAAATTACCTTTCTTGTTGAAAAGTTTGCAACAGAAGCAAAACACCTTATCTTTAGTTTTTGAATACATTAGCCACTTGCGACAAATTAGTTCACCATTCACCAGCCTGCGTTTGTAGTGAATTTTCGAGAATTTCCTGTTCTGAAGGTCCCTGTGAAAATTGTATTCCACCTGCAGTGGGCCATTTTGCACTAACATTTCTATTACTTGACGCTTGTCTGAGGGCCAGGTAGCTGGGTCACCATAGTCAAGCTGATCAACCACCTGCGCTTCTTCAACACTTCCATTGTCTTGAGGGTGTCCTTCCTCTACCTCAGGGACAGGATCATCCTCAGCCACTGCACAATCATCAACTTCCTCTTGCTCCTCATCGTTTGGAGGGCGCAGGTACTTCAAGAAGGCTCCCTCTTGTTTAGCTTGGTCCCTTGCGCTTTCAGCCTTTTTCTTACGTTTCTTATCCATTTCCACTCTTTAAGAAAAAGGAGCGTTTTTAAGGAAATAGTTAATTTATGCAATACAATGCAGCCCATAGTGCATTCCCCTTGTCAGAAAATGTTATGCAATTTGACCCTTTCCCTTACCACTGGCCCAGCTTATTGTATCCCAGTTGTTCACAAAGTGAAGTATAGATCATATATAATGCTTAAAATAAATTCATTCATGCACTGCATGGCTCTCCATGCGCCCCCCCCCCCCCCCCGCAAGAAAATTGTTAAAATAGGTACCTACTACTACTAGCGTGGCCCCTGGCATGACCCTTGTCACTAATCTTGTTGTTCCGAACAGTTCGTCGTCACTGCCTTCATGATTCAAATTCAATTATTTAGTTAGGACGACATAAGTCACGTAATTATGCAGAACCTAATATTTACCTGTAGACTTTTAGAAACTCCAAGGTTGAAGAAACAAACTTGTGTGTTGCAAACAAAATTTGTTTTGTCACATTCAGGATGTCTCAGCAAAATAATGGTTTGCAGCTGATAAATGTCAGAGGGCGCTACTTGAGGTTGAAGGGGACAAAGTAGCTAGAGGTCAGGGCGCTAAAAGGGTGTACATGTATGTAAAGTTCTATAATAAAACCTAATAACTGTGTGGTTCAGAGCATGAGTGATGAGGTTGGGTTGGTAACGAGTCCCGTAGGAACTATTTTGCAGAGTAGGGATCATTTGTTTATCTGTTCTGCCTCACTTTGAGCAGTTGCATAGGTGATGACGTCACCATTTCAAAACATTTCAGCAAGCAGAAGCTGAAGCATTGTCGGCCATAAAAAGACTTTCTAAAGCTTCTCCCTTGACAAAATTGTATTCAGATTGAAGGAATACAAAGTTAATAGGGTGTCTTGTGCCAGGCAAAGCTAATTTGTTCATTTTATGGGTTTTCAAATTCTACTGATGATGTTCATGACGTTCACTGAGTGTAAATGCTGCCCTGTGATTGGCCATATACTGTTTTCTGTATAAGGGATAGTGTATGTTATGAGGTTCACTTTGAACCTCATAGTGTAAACCTCATTCTTTTTCTATGTGTGACGCACCGTGTAAAAAGGGGGCTAATGGGTGGATTTTTCAAAAATTAGTTTTTGATGGCAAGTTATTGTCTAACATGTAAAAAAATTCCAGATATCTCAATATTTAGTGGTCATATGTGGTATTTAAAAATGTAATGTTTTCGTGCATATAACCACTGCAGACGTAATGAGGAGCAACACAGGCACTTGTGAAACTATGCATTACATTTCATGACATATCTTCGTTATCCGTTGTTCAAAAGTTTTGGATATGTGATCGTGAGGTAACTGTTCTATACTGAACTAAAATAAAGAGCTGCTACAATAATTACTTTTTGTAAAATTCAACATTAAAATTGGCGTGTTAAAAACCCAGTTTCCGAAGTAAAAACAACCTTTGTATTTGGCTTTTTATCTCGGTTGGTCATTCACCAACAATCTGGCATTGTGTTTGTCATGACATTTTCTAAATTTTTCTGAAATTTCATTATTATATGTGCAAATTTTTTAACACAATTGAGCCTCAAACATGGGCTACCAGCTGAGGTTCATATTCTTACTACGGAAGCCTACTAGTGCCACAAACAACTTCTTTTGTTTTTTTTGCGTCTTTTTTTCCACATTATTGTTTTTAGAGTTGTGTTTTTTGATAAAAAAAAATTTAAATTTAAGGTTTTTTGCTGCATAATTTGTTAAATACATATCTTTTGATTTGTGATTTTTGATACAGAATTTTTTTTATTTACGTTTTTTGCATCATTTTTTCAATTTGCGTTTTTTGATACAGAATTTTTTTCATTTGCGTTTTTTCTACATACTTCTTTTTTTTATGGTTTTTTTTATTATACAATTGTTTTTTCATTTGCGTTTTTTGCAACATATTTTTTTTCATCTGTGTTTTAAGCTACATAATTATTTTCAGTGTGCATTTTTGCTACACAATGTTTTTGAGTTTGTGTTTTTCATTACATAATGTTTTTTTAAATACATTTTTTTAACTTATAGTTGAATCTTTTTGCTATTATTCACAAACATTTGCGAATTAACGCAAAATTATTTAACTCCTTCTAGAACCAATTGGGCAGAACAAAAAATTATGTAGCAAAAAACACAAATTCGGAAAAATTATGTGGCAAAAAACTCGAATAAATGCAAATATTTGCGGATAAATGCAACATTATTTAACTCCTTTTTGAACCAATTGAGCGAAAACAAAAAAAATAAAGTGGCCAGAAACGCCAAAAAAAGTTGTATGTGGCACTAAAAGGCTTCCGTATATGAGAGTAGTTAAAGAAAGTCAGGTGAGAAGGCCAAGAAAATGTGTAGAATTTATATAATAGATAAGATGAGGAAAATTAATAAGGTATACCCCACAATCAGTTGTATACCACATAGAAAAGCCATGTGGTATAGCCTATGTGGTATACATGTGTATACTACATGGCTTACCTTACAAGGATGGGAAATGTATACCACATACTTCTATGTATGGCAGGCCAATGACAAAAAATCACTTTTTGCAGCTTAGCGCTTCGCCGTTTAAACTAGCGCCGCCGCTTTAAAACAATATTCGGAGTTTACCACTATTCAAAAGATAAAATTGTCAGCTCCCTAAAAAAGTTTGAATTTTTGAAATCGGACAAGAATTAATGATTCCAGGACCAAAAAACGTAACAGAAAGTCAATTGTCTGTTCAGTCCACAGATGCAAGCCATTGTGTGGCTGTGTTGCTATGGGCAACGTCACAGGAGCGTTATCGCTTCGGTAATACAATCTAATAATACTAAACAATATAACATTTTCTATCGAAATCTAGTATAAAAAACAATTCTGACAAGAAATATTTAACAACTGGTTTGTAAATATCATTTCGTAATTTTTTTTATTAATGTGAAAATGTCCCAGAAAGTTTTGAGGTGATGACGTTGTTGACAGTTATGCAATGCTCTGATTGGTCAATGGCAAAAATTAATATTCATGAATTTTTTCTATACTACATGAATGCATAGCCAGGCAGCTCAACTAAAAGTGAAAATTGTGGGGTATAAATAAGACCCAAGTGGATATGTGGTATATTTTTATATTCCCTCACTTGTGGACAGATTGGCTTCAGAATTCACTCGTGGCTAACGCCACTCGTGAATCCTGGCCAATCTGTCCACTCGTGGGGAATATAAAAAAATACCACATAACCATTGGGTCTTATTATAATACTGGGCAAAAACAAGAATATTCTTGTCAAAAACGCCCCCAACATTAATCGCTGTTTTTTAATGTAGATAGTTAGATAGATATGTAGATAGATAGTCTCTTGTACAATTCGTCCACTAATTGGCCGTACCTGCCGAGTCACCCTTAGAACCCGTTGAGTCACCTGTCAAACCCGTCCAGTCACCAGTCGGATGAAGCCCGCCCTGCTTTGCCGCCAGAATTCGTCGCCAACCCCGGAGAAAAAGCCTCTTGCATAACCGTTATGTAATACTTCGGGTTCACTACGGCAAAACCGGGTATGTGAGACCTAGGCTTTAATTTCCGAAGCAGAACTCCAACACTATTGTATACATTGATATAATTTGGTATCTTTTTAGTCTGTATGGCCAAGTTGTGACTTTTGATAGTCTCATTGACATGTCTCAACTTTGTTTTAAGGATTTGGGAAAAAAAAAATTTTCAAATTATTTTGCTTTTTCTTTAGCAGTGCTCGGATACTACTGCACCATGCTTTGTTATTATATGTCTAAAATATTTTATGTGCCTTTTGGTGTCATTCTGGCCATAAATACTATAGAATATTGTGAAAAATTCATGTTTTCTAAAACCTGTATCAACTGGGTCTCACCTACTAGTGTCCCTAAACACATGTTATTTGTCTTTTAAAATGTCTATATCGTAATACTTTCAAAGCTTCATTTTGAATATATTTCCCTTTCTTTTTCATAATTGTGGCAATTATGCAAAAATTGCTGAACTTGTGTTGTTTGCTACATTTCATAACCCCTGGTAAGTCAGTAAGTAAAGTAAGTAAGTAAAGCTTTATCTAAAGTCGTTAAAATTTTACAATAAACAACATAAGCACAAGTTCACAAGTACTCTATGTTTCACTGATGTCACATGCTAGCAAATACATGTATGCCCCTCATTATAATTCTGCCCATGACATAATAGACACATGCATTCATCAAACAAGTTTTTTCAGATGAATATTAATGTAAAAATTGTCCCATTGACCTATATATTACCATTAAACAAACTACTTAATGATCTTAAATCTTCAATAACCTTTTTGTACAAAAATTTTAAATTATTTCCAGAAGCATATATTGTTGTGTCATCTGCAAAAGTTACACTACTGCAAAATTTCAAACTTTTTGTCAAATCATTCTAAAATTATATACATCAAAGGACCTAATCCTGAGCTTGTGGGGGGGGGGGGGGGGTTCCATACTTAATTAGATATTAATCAGACAGTTTATCCTTATGTATTTGACTTGATATGTGAGGCAAATTGAAGAACAAGGTTAATTGTCTCCTAAACATTAACTGCAGAACAGGGGCCGATCAGTTTTGTCCCAGAAGTTAATTTATCTATTAATCCTACTGCTCTCTCCCTCCAACATTGAATGGACTCACCCATGTTAGTCCCATTTCTACTAGTTCATTTCAGTTTTAGGGATGAAAGCCTATATGCCTTGTAGTCAATGCTAGGAATATATACATTGAATATAGAAAAGTCAAGATATATCATTTTTCGATCAAAAAGGAACCAAGGTAATTACAATGGAAAACTAGATCTAAATGGGCAAACAAAAGTATTAAATTTTTAGGTATCATGTTGGACGAATTTTTAGAATGGACGCTACAAGTAAAACATATGTTAACTAAAGTTATTGCAGGAAATTATAGTTTAAATATGATAAAAAACATTATACCTACTAGATCGAAATTACAAGTATATTATTGTAATGTACAAAGTCATCTGGCGTATGCCATAAGTGCCTGGGGACCTATGTTGAAAAGCAAGGATTTACAAAGTATAAGGAAACAACAAAATAAATAATAAGGTAGCAATACATGCATGTAAAAGGGCAAGGTCCTTGATCGAAAAGCTTAGGCCCTAGAATTTTGTTTTTGTCAAAATTTCAATAATTTTTAACTCCAGTTCTATTCAATCAAATTTCATGCAACTAGCGTCATTATGTAGAGAAAAACTAGGACTTTACATAGGATACCATGTCTATTCACCAACCTTAGCCAGTTTCGAACCTGGAGCCAAAATTCTCTTTCCCATGTGTTCCAATGGGGTGACCTACCTACCTCCTCCCTGGACCGCTGAGTCAGCAATTTTTACAATGAATGTTAGCAAATTTATGTTTCTCGCCCCAAAAAAGCAGGAAGAAAGTCTTCAATTTCATTCCTATTTTGCACATATATGTCCTCTGGGTAGTACTACGTGACTGTAAAAGGGCAATTACCTTCATCAAACAGCTTAGGCCCTAGAATTTTTTTTTATCACTCATAAAGCCTGAATTGCTCACTCAGCAATTTAATTTTTTCCAATTCACGGTGGACCTACACAATTTCAAGAACATTTTCCACTTTCCTAAGAGTTTCATCTTTCAAGAGCTAGCAAGAGCATTTCATTGAAATCTCAAAGAGATACGTAGAAAGCTCTATCCTTCCTCTTCAAAATGCCATAACTCAAAAACGTCTTAATAGATTGAACCAAATAAATGCACACGAGTGTATATACATGTGCTTCACAAATGTGAATTATTTCAGAATTTTAGGGGACCAGGTCAAGGTCACATAGTGTCCTATTTATGCAATTTGCAGGCGTTTTGAACTCGGGTCCTATACAAGGTACAGAAACCAAAAAAATATATTCTGAAACCTGATTTTATTACCTTTCAATTCCTGCATAGCTTGAGAGGCTAGAGCATTTATTTCTAAGGTTTTCAGAGACATCTATTACTTGCTATTGTTGGACATTTAATCAACATCTTGCTAATGGCAGGACCAAAACAAACTTGTGCTGTCATGCTAGACCGATCAGTCCCTGCATCCGGCATGTACGTCATGCACAGGCCAAGTATGTAGCATTTAAATATGTAGATTAAAGGAAAGTTTATCGTAATTGTCAGGCAGGGACAATTGCAAGTCTAGTTTTTATTTTTTAATTTATTTATTATTTTTTTAAATTATGTGTCACTATATGAATTTAATTTCAATTTAATTCAATTAGCGTCTTTTTCCTTTTATTTATAAAGTAAGGGGTGTGCACAATTTTACAGCTTAGTAAGCTAGTGCACACACCCCACATTATGCTAATGTCATTTATTGTTTATGTAATGTACTAACCATATTGAAATACTATATATATATAGATTTTATTGACATGTAAAATATCATAAATGATACATATGTCATTCAGTTAAAAGATAACATGAAAGAGACATTAATGTAAATACAGAAAGCACTAAAATTTCAATAATCAAGGTTCCAGCCACCAAGTTAACTTATAATACGTGTTTAAAATCCACATACACAATAGAAAAAAAATACAAGCCGCTAATAAAAACATTTCACTCTCAAAGTCCAAAACATGACAAGCACATCATAACTAATAAACTAATAAACTAAATTAATAACTGTGTGGATACAGGAGATGGTTTTCTCTACACATCAGCTTGAAGGAGAAACTTTCCTAAACTAATCAATAACTCAGGTTCCTTGTTTGTCATTATTGCTGTAAACTTAGTTATATCATCTAGAGACAAGAAGTTGTTAATAAATTTAGTTGCATTCAAAAAAAGGTTAACACGGTGTTGCTCATTACCAGGACAAACAATCAAACAGTGAATTTCGTCTTCTACAAAGTTTAAGGTACACTTTTCACATATTCTATTTGGAGCAGGAATTATTGGTTTATGGTGTCGACCTGTTTCAATCTTCAGGCTATGTGAACTTGTCCTAAATCTAGCTATTTTAGTTAACACTTTGCGAATTTGTTGCAATTAAAGATAAGGTTCTATTCTACAATCAGTTTTAAATAGTTTATATGTCCTAAGTTTTGGTTGTTGTGAACTGTCATTTATTGCATTTATAAGTCGCTCATGTTCGGCTTCATAGAGTCTTAGTTTCACTGTGTTAGAGATATTATCAATGTCAAAGTTTCTGAGGTTACTAATATCATATTCAATGTTGCAGTTATTTAATACATGACACACTTTACTGAACCAGTTATTTCCATTTACTGCATTCACATAAATTTCCTTCTGAAAATTTAAACATTTCTTAAGTAAACTGTCATCAGGTGCTCTTTCCAATCTTATCCAGTAATTCACCATTCTAATTTTCTGTCTGACATGCAATGGGAATCTACCTGTTTCACCATAGACTGCTAAAGATGGTGTTTGTTTTCTAACTCCTAATATGTTTTTAAGATATGCAAGTTGCAGATTTTCTAATTCAGGCATAGATTTTTCACTTGTCCATATTTCACTATTGTACTCCAGGATAGGTAAAATATAGGTATCAAACATTCGAAGAGATAGCATGGGATCGATTTTTCCTAATGCTTGTTTTGAATCACCTTGCAGTGCAAAGAGCGCTTTATGAGCTTGTGTTGAGAGGTATTCCGTCATCTTGCTATGTATTCTAAATACTAATATACTATATACTGTGAACAAATAAAATAAACATCTACGCACGCGTGGCTTGCTTGCATTTTCCGCCAGTTTTGCAGTTATGACGTCACCACCCGTAAGCCCCCTTTTCCCGTGGCGCGTCACATGTGGTTCACACTCAGTTGCGGGATATTACAACTATACACTTTTTTTTTGGGGGAAAAAACTTTTAATAGGCCTGCGCCCTGGGCGGTTGCCTAGTTTGCCTAGTGGTAGCACTGGCCCTGACTACCTCATCAGTTTTTGATGTCGATGGGAGAGTTAAATTGGCCGATTCTTGGCTAAAGAGTGAAATTGTTTCAGGTTTTTTTTAGGTTTATCTTCCTATATAATTTAAAGTAGAATCCAAGGACATATCTCAATGTTATCTAGTTTATAAATATACTGGACGAATTTACTTTAAAGAAGCTGCAGTCACTTCGATTTGTTTATTGTGAGAAATACAAGAAAACTACCAAATTGGTGAGCAACAGCTTTTTATTACAAAAGTAAGCATGCCTGAACAATAGAATAAATGCAGTACTACATCAATAGCTTAAATGCTTTATATATCAGTGCAACAATTATTATCTCCATCCATAAATTGATGTGCAACATATATAATAGATCTGATTTACACAGACAACGATCGATATCAATAGAAAATATCACAGTAACATCAAACGACATAGAAGTGTTCAGGCTCATCTGACCAGATGCGGATTGTGGTGAACACTTTGCTGAAATGAAAAGAAGGTGTTGTAAGATAGATTTATTTGTATTTTTGTATGAGGACTACTTCTTAAGCAAGACATCACTTCTGTTAACAACTAAAAAGTTTGGGCTTTCTTTGTTTCTTTTTTACAGGTGTTTACTGACTTTTGAAAGCCCTACATCCCAGTATGAAAAACTTCACATACTGCTGTTTGTAATTCTGAGTTGGTTCTAATCAGTAATCACTTTATAGGCCTGAATAGTTTACAATTCCTAAACGAAACGTTTTTTGAGGGTTAAAAAGGTATGTCTTTGGGCTGCATTAAATAATAAACAGAGTAAATATTAAATGTACGTAGAGCTTTTAATGCAACTTACTGCCAGCTGTTGTCCTTTGGTTTCTATTGGGAGCAAAAGAGCGCCAATACCAGAAAGGAGACAAATTACTCCATAAATGCAAACTGCAGCAACATTTGATATCTTCTTTCTTATGACCTGTAATTTAAGAAAATATAATCTTGTTAGTTTTCAGGTAATTTGCATTTATCTTGTGAATCTTTTACTTTGATTACACTGTATCATGAATTTGTTAGAAGTTACAGAAATTTACTTTGGAGTAAACAAAAAAAATCTTATGAGATCGTGGCGATAAATTATCGTCACTTGAAAAAAATGTCATATATATTGATCACTCAGGCATGATTACACTTTTATTACTTTTTTAATCATTCATTTAAGACAAAAATTAGAACATGACATTCTTTTTACATAATATTGTGTGTTACCTGAGCAACAAATGGAGAAAGCATGGCCCCAACACGAGCCATTGAACTGCACGTGCCCAAACCAACCGACCGCACTGAAGTAGGGTAGACCTGTAATAAAGCCAATTGATTGGTTCATTGGGATTTGATTTGATTGAATTTGATTGGGTAGAGTTGAGATATGAAGGAGAGCACTTTTGAAAACAAAAATTTGGATGGGGGTGCGGGTATGAGGATTTGAAATGAATGATGTTTTAACCTATATAAGCGTCTAACGATAAGGTCATTAATGTCTGACCATGGTATGGACAAATTTTGGACTAGTGATCTTCTTTGACAGTGGCAAGATTCACAGTTGTCACTTATTTAAAGCAATTTTCTGACATAAAGGAAATAAAGTTGATTTCTATGTTTGGGAAACTAATGAAGATTTATGTTTAAATTAAGGACATGCAGGTAATTATGGAAATTTTCAAAGCATCTATAAAAACTCAATGAATGATCTATCTATCTATCTATCTATCTACTATCTATATATCTATCCATCCATCCATCTATCTATCTATCTTCTTACCTCTCCTGTATATATGTAGACAATATTGAAGATCCCACTGGTGAATCCTCTGGCACCGAACATAGCTATTGTCAGAAGAATTGTGTGTTCTCTGGGAATTGCTAAAATGATCAAGAAGAAAAATCCTGCCCCAAAGAAATCTAAAGCCAAGGACTTTTTTCTTCCAAGTAAATCCACTGTGATCAGGTTCAAGGGTATTGCTAAGAAAAAAATATATACATATTTATATTATTGTATATGACACCATACGTAATCATTTTATTGATTCTAGAATCTCAAGATATGTTTTTAGAAGCCTTCAGTAAATATTTTCAGGAAATATGTTTAATGAAATTCATAATGTAAGACAGCGTACTAATTCACGTAATAATTATGTAATTGTTATGCAAGTAAGCCTGATTGGGCTGGGCCATTGTAATAAATATACTTAGATTACAATTCGCTTGAAATAAACAACTGAATAACAACTACAAATCACTCTCATTTGCTGTATATAAGATCAATTTAAAGCTGAAAACTGTTAGTGTGTAAAACAAAGCCTTTAAAATGTTCAAAGTTAGCCTCAACTGTCGTCAAATCACAGTCTCTTCAAAGAGACTTTCAGCGTAACCTTGACCTTATGAAATTGTGACCTACCACAGAATTCTCCAAAAGTGGCTATTACCATGGCGATGTAGTCTCCAGAACTATGTAAGTTACAATGACAATCTGGGTCTGTAATAAAAAATGTAAGACATGAATCTTTATAATGTACAAGTTACAATGAAAGTTTTATAATGATAGTTATAAATACATGAAAGTATTATAATATGTTACAATGACAGCATTGGTCTGTAATAAAAAATGAAACACATGAAAGTTTTATAAATAAGTTACACACAATGAATGTTTTATAATGATAGTTATTGACAGTATGTTAAATTTATGCCAGATGGTCAACTGAACAATTTTATTGTCATTATTTAATGATTTGAGGGAGTTCAAAATTTACTGAAAACAATTTGCATGTACAGCTGTACTACTACTAGTCTACAGTTCAATACCTTCCTCAGCTTCTAAGATCTCTGATCCAAGTAGGACCATCCCATAATAGGAGAAAGCAGTGCTGAACCATAGCAGCCACAGTATACAGGTGGTCACCCAATAATGTTTAGCAAAAAGATCCGAAAATCTGCCTCGCTCCAGCTGCAAATATATATTTTGTATTTATTACGATTTGGTTCAATGAATTGTATGGATTATAATCGGTGTTATTCAAATTGTAAATGGTGGTAGACGTATATGATCGATTGTATTGTACACCCTCCTCCAAAAATATGAGACCATTTGAGCAAAGTGTTTTATACAGCTATATTATTGGTGGGCACTGTATATTATTCCCCAAAGGCAGCTTTATCACCTGAAATACCGGGTGATATGGGCGGGGTGATCTGCATTTCATACCACACAGAATGACGTTTATGTTATGCCCAAATAAGGAAACTGAAGACATTGCTATTTTCAAATAAGGACGAAACGCTTACGGCCGTAAAAATACCGGCTCGACTACAGTTGATGTGACAGATTGATAACAACCTTATATTTAAAAAAAGATAAAATCAGCTACACAATAAAACTTAAATTGTGAAAATCAGACCATAATTGACTGAGTTATGACTTCAAATAATCTCGAATCGAAGACGTTCATGACGCTGCATTCAGTCATTCGAAATATAGCTAGGCTTTGTGTACGTTTTGTTCGATAAATCCGTCAATTTTTATCTGATTTAAAAATTTAAAGTTACAAATCATCCGATTAAAAAATTTAAAGTTCCAAATGGCTGAAATTCTTTTGGTGCCTGGTTATATTATATATGGCTTTTATTGACATTGATTCATATCAGAAAAGATACATTTGTCACATATAACTACAGCTCTACTCACTAAATCTAACTAAAGCTACACCGGTCTACAGAAATATGCTATACAAGTTCTCATTATTTTATACATAAATCATAATATGCTAAATATAGCTAAAAACTCAAGGTAATAATATCCTTACAGTAGGATTTACATAAGACATAGAGTAAGATTTACATAAAACATAAATCACATATCAACCAGTGAAGCATTTAACAAAAATACTGATCGCAACATAAAATAAGATTAAAATTTTCATAATTATATACAAAATACTGATAATAATATCACAATACAAATTAAAATTTGCAGTTTACATATAGGTTTCATATATGAAATATGGGAGAGAAAAATACCAGGCAACATTGCGCTGACCCTGGCATTTTGACTCATCTAATTTGTGATGGCAGTTGTCAAGGAAGTGGCATGTCAGAGGAGCCCAGTGGAAATTTAAGTCTACATTACTTTATTTAGGAAATTACCAAGAGCATATATCATTTCAGGTTCTTTATTTGACATCAATGATTTAAATTGTTGTGTTTTATCTAAGTTATGGAAATTTGGTATCAGGCTAGTTGCTTTTAGGATTAATTGATTTCTTGGTCCTACATGATTGTTACAGATTAAGAGCAATGTAGTTCATCTTCTACGTCATTACTATCACATTTATTACATTTTCTTTCTTCTAATGGTATTTTGGGGGTCTCGTGTCTTCCGGTTTCAATTTTGAGGTTATGTGAGCTAAGTTTAAATCTCGCTATGTTATTATATGTTCTTTTGGGGAGGTTAAGATTTAGATAAGGTTCAAAGCAATAAGTAGTTTTAAATAATTTATATGTTCTTAGTTTTGGGTGCTTCTCAGAGTCATTAATCTCCCTAAGGATTCTTGATTGTTCAATTTCATATAGTTTAAGTTTGATTTCAGTGACCAGAGTGTCTGGCTCCTTTGATTCCCAGCTATTTATATTACATTCATTTATGATATGTATTGTTTTATTGTACCAGTTGCTCTGACCCTTCAGGTGTAGAAATTCTTGAATTTTGAGGCATTTATGTAGGATGTCATAGGATGGCAGTGTCATTAGTCTTCCCCAGTACTTAATCATGTTTATCTTTTGTCTAACCATAAGAGGAAACCTGCCTGTCTCAGCATACACAGCTAAGGTTGGGGTTTGTTTTCTTACACCAAACAAACTTTTAAGATATCTAATTTGTAATTTCTCCATGTCATTGTGTTGTTTACCCATACACCATAACATGCTATTGTATTGAAGGATTGGCAGAATATAGCTATCAAACATCTTGATAGCAAGTGATGGGGGTATGTAGCCAAGGGATGATTTTATTCTACTTTGGAGTGCAAATAGTGCCTTTTGCGCTTGGTTTAGATATTCAGGCATTTTATCATGTAGAACTCTATGTGAATTTAGAACATGGCCTAAGTATTTATATGAATTAACAATTTCATTATTTTGGTAGTTGTACCTAAAGTCTACAGTACATTTAGTCATAATTTTCATGACTTTTGTTTTAAAAGTGTTAACAATAAGGTGCCATTTTGCACAAAAATTATGTAAAGAATCAATGTTATTTTGTAGTCTGGTAGCAGAGCCAGATATGAGGACTATATCATCTGCATAAAGGTGGTGGATGAAGTGGGTACCATTTATTTCTACACCATCTTTAGAATTTAGGTAATTGGGAAGATCTGACATGAACTCATTAAATAATTTGGGACTTAATATCCCTCCTTGTAGTACCCCAAAAATACTGTCTATGTGGTCACCATATTTTCCCTGTTGATATACTTTGGCCTGTGCTTTATCAAACATGCTAATAATAATATTAAGCATCTTCTTTCCTATTTTATTTTTATGAAGTTTGTAGTACAGGGCGTTTCTATTGATATAATCAAATGCTTTTGTGAAATCCACAAAACATAAAAATGTTGGTTTCTTATGTATATTGTACCAAGGTATTTATTAAATCTTAACAGTTTCCCCCTCCAACATCAATGGACTCATCCATGTTAGTCTGATTTCCCGGAAATTGGCATGGTTCATTTTGGTCTTAGGGGTGAAAGCTTGTGAAGATCATGTAAAATGCCTAGCAACTCAACAAAAGATTTGAATGGTAACTATGGTGCTTTGGCTGTTAACAAAAATCCATCATGAATTTGTGCTCACTCCATTGCAGACATCTGGCCATGATTGGCTAGTTGAGTGACACACCCACACTCTGACCTATAAAATGAATGAAACTAGCCACACACACTCACTGTTCTCACTCTTTCTTAAGTGAAACAGTGTAATTACACAAATTGGATTTGTCAATTGCTCTTTATGTTTCTGATAGCTGATTGCATTTGACTGACGACTGTATTTAATTACAAGTAATTACAAATAGGCCAATGTTGAAATGAAATTATTTCTCAAACTGTTTTAAACAGCAGATATGCAGTTCAAAAATGCTACACTCACTGAACCTGTCAATTATGTATGTTATTGTGAAAAAATTAAACATGATTTTCTTTTTTTAAATTTGGATCTGAATTACTTTATTAAAACATGTCACATTTTTCTGTAAGACTATTTTTTTTTGCAAATTCCAGAATACTAAAAGTATTTAGGTATAGTAAAAAAAAGAACTAGAAAAAATTCTATGTAAATTAATAGCAGAAAAGTTTGAAATATATATATATACATATTTTGTTCATATATTTTTTCATAGTATGACTTACAAGCAAAAGTCTCTTTTTATAATTACTAATACTACAGATGGTGGCTTTGCAGACAGTGGATCTATGGAAAAGTACATTTTATAGCACTTTCGGCAATAAAGACAAAGACATAAATTTATATGAACTATACTAATTGATTGTAATATTTTGACATGATACGTTGTCAGTATCTGTTACCTGCAACTAATACCCTTTAGTCTGTAAAAATAGATCAATTAATTAATTTATTTTTTGCATGTCTAGACTACGTTAACCATTTCTGATAAACATGTCTCTTTTTTAAAGAGTGCTTTTCTTGTTTAAGCTGGCAGTCAATACCATTTCATAAACTACTCACAAGACGTTAGGGATATTTGCATAGCATTTGGGCAAACATTCTACATTAATGTAATTACCAGTAAATCAGACTAACATGGATGAGTCCATTGATGTTGGAGGGGGGGAACTGTTAAGATTTAATAAATATCTTGGTACAATAAAACCAGACACTTTTGACATATGGTCCTCAATTCAAAGTTGCTTCATTTTATTCAAGAAAGACAAATGTGCCATAGTAAGGTTTTAAGCCATTTTCAAGGATGTAAAGATCAGTGATCTGGCCACAGCTTAAATGTACACAAACATCAGTGATGTCACTAGCAATCTTCACAAGGCTCAGAAGATTATTTGTAAAACCAATCTTAGCAAGTATCTATATCTCTATGGATATGTTATGGATTGAGATTCTGATACAAAAATGTACAAACAATTGTTAGACTATAACATGATCTTGAAAGGCAGGCCGACTGACCTGCACATTTGCCACCAGTTCTCCAACTGGCATGTCTGTTTTGTTCATCCTCGCTCCTCTTTGCAGTGTGGTCAAAGCTTTGCCTTTTTGTCCAGCAGCTACAAGATACCTGGCTGACTCTGGCAAAAACTGGGAATGGATAAAAAAAAAGATTTACAGTAGTTTCTTCTTAATATATGATTCTTTGTGCAAAAGCTACGTGTGAGAACAATGAAGTTGTCGTTTTACTCCAGGCGTAAATACACACAATTCTCTAATCATATTACGTTTTTTAATTTTTTTTTATAGAATGATACTATGAATGATTATATTTCATTTTTATAGTGGGAAAAATACTACCATTATCATTAGCACAGCAGGAACTGAATTGGTTAATTTGTCTTAGCATTTGGTCCAGACAATCACAAGTGCCATAGTGCAGACGTTAACTACTTCACTGGTTATAACCTCGTTAAATACAATATTCCTAGTTTCTTACCTACTGTCAAAGGACACTTACATGAATTGCTATTATAGCTATCGATAAAGGAAGAGCTGAAGCTGCCACAAGATACCTCCAAGATGGCAGAATGAGATAAGCCATCCACACCTCAAACGTAGAGCCAATGGCCCAATTAAACTGAAATAAAGACAACAATTTTCATTTATAATCTCATGATTGTGGAGTTATCAAGAAGAAATTCAGCAGCAACAGACAAATTTGGGTACGTACATTGGATAGAATCAGAGCTTTAGCTCTATGTCGTGTTGGAAGATATTCTGACATAAGAGTAAATCTATGGAAATAAAAGTAACAGATGATAGAAAAAAATAATTACAAAGTGCCTTATAATGCAGTGTTTAAAAATAGCTACCAGTAAATGGTTTGTCACACAATCCTAGAAGATCAAGCATGTGTTAAATACTGTCCAATATTTAATTATGAGGTTTAATGTAAAACATTAAAGTGTAATGACAATCATTCCAATGGTTAACATTTTTAATGTGTATCTGGCATTAATAGACTGCTGAAAATTATGCTGTGGAAAACATAACGAAGTTTTCATTAGGATATTTGTGATCAACTGAAATATCTCACGATTGAATGGCCCCGCCAAATCCAAAGCCCACTAAACATCTGAGAATGAGGATCCAGTATAAATTAGGGCTAAATGCAGTTAATATCCCAAAGTAGAAAATCCACAATGCACCTAAATTTACAGTCTGCAACCAAAATCAATATTGTTTTTATAGCATCACGAATAATAACATACATAATTATAAGTCCTGAGGTGATGTTTTCCTAAACTTCAAAGAAAATTTAAATAATAATATTTAACAGGTAACTCATTATTTGAACATTAAAGTTTCATGTATGAAGAGCAGGTATCCGAAAATGGATTTGCGAATCAGATTTAAATTACAAAAACTCAACCGGGAAGGAGCTAGCCCATATAACATGATCGTGCAAATTAACTCGTTTTGTTTGGGATTTTTTTAGCTTTTTTTTATATATATCATCAAATAGTATACGCTACTATGTCATTTGCTTGACAAGTCATAGATATAGCACAATCTTGTACTTTTCAGAATCATTAGAAGTAGCTCTATCAAGCTTGAAAACTGTTACCATAGCAACGAACCCAGGTTTTCAGGAAATGTTACATTTCTTTATATTTCTTTACCACTGGCACTGACAGACTCCATCCAAGTTACCTAATCAAATCTTTTAACTACATGCTTTATGTTGGTTATGTGACCTTTAAGATCAAAGGTCATTGTCATAGTGAGAATTGGGGTTAAATGTACAAATTTGGCCCTTTTTAACATAAAAACATTTTTAGATTCATTATGTGTATCACTTAATACCTGTTTCCATGCAAACAGTTATTCATCAGTAACTTGGCATAGTCTAAATTTGTTCTGGATATATAGGTTGTCTTGGTATCCATGGCAACCAGGTTTAAATGATCATAAACAAATTGATGTCCTTCACAACATAGACAAATGGGTAATCAAAAAAAGCCAGATATGCAATTCCACTGTTCCTGCAGCTTTCTGTGATTTGTAATTTTTGATATAACCTACTTGCAGAATATTTGAGACAGGTGACCTTCAAGGTCAAATTTCAAGGTCATGATAAAAGTGAGGCTAAGAACAAAAATCTGGTCAATTTTTGCAGTAAAAGAAGACATTAAATCCTACCTAATGCTACATTGATTGGCAGTTTTCAAATTGACATTGGTTCGTGAGAAATGTAATGTAGTCCTGGCTTGTTTTAAAAATATAGTTTGAATAGGTAGCCATGGCAACCAGCCTAAAATCGTCACAAACAAAATCAAGATGAATGACCATGTTCTCAAATTGGAGAGATTTTGGTGGCTGATAAATAGTTTTCCAGGGCCAGCATGGTCTTGAATATTAGTTTTTTTTATTTAATCATGTGACCATCATGGTCAAAGGTCAAGGTCATGGTGACAACTAAGGTCAATGACCCATGAGCCACCTCTTTGTGCCCTACAGGAGTGAATGTAATCTAATGCGGTCTGATACGGTGTGCTAATTTCTGGAAGCTTGGTTTTCAGTGAAATTTATATAAAGATCCCAACATGACCAATACTCGCTCCACATATATAATTTGAACTGGTATCCATGGCAACCAGACTGGATTCATCATAAACAAAACTAAAGAAAATGACAATACTCTCACTTTTGTGAGATGCAATTTCACAAGGCCAGTATAGCTGTAAGCGTTCATATTTCTGTATTTGGTGTATACATGGGTTTAGTTTAGTCATGTGACTGTGGGGTCGAAGGTATAGGTCACGGTAAAAACTGAGGTCAATAACCTTAAATCAGCCCATTTGCAATATGGAAGTGAATATAATCTCATTTTACGTTGCACTGTTAATTTATGTAGAGATGTCAACATGACCAATGTTCCCTGAATGAATGATGGAAATATCACGTGATATATAATTTCAACTGGTATCCATGGCAACCAGGCAGGATTCACCACAAACAAAACTGAGGAAAATGACCATGTTCGCAAATTGCCAGGATTTTGAATGGCTGTTAAGCAGTATAACAAGATAATATAACAAGGCCAACGTAGCCTCCAGGGTTTTTTTTCTTCTACATTTTATAACATGTGAATAACTCAGTCATATAGTCTTAAAGATGAATGATGACAATTCAGATCAATGACCCTCAATCAATTTTTCTTCCCAACAGCAGTAAATATATAACCTCTTAGCCAACTTTTTGTTCATGGCAAGTTTTCGGTCAATTGTTTTTCAAGTTTCATCATTGAGCCACCTTAATTTCATTTTTAGACTATGAAAGTGTAGGTCTGGGCATCATATTTTTGGGATTATCCTCTATTGTTTCAAGTATATGTAAGAAATTGTTCTCCTTTGGTGGCGATTACAAGAAACATAATGGAAACATCTTTAATGAGTCTTTAATCTTAGTTATATTGGTAAATACTCAAAATAGAAGGGTTTCACTGCCTTTTTTTGTATTCCTTGACCATGAAAACCCACATGTAGACACCAAATTCATGGTATTATCTTTATTAGTTGGCGAGATTTGAAAAAAATAAGTATTTCTATTAATGGCGTCCCTTATTTGCATATTATAGATACATTTTTCATCTAACAATGAAGAAAAGTGGTCAAAAAGGGTTCTAGTAGTGTTCTCAATTACTAATCATGATACTTTAATAAACCACACAAAATCTATAGGTTGAAACTTGAAAAAAAATTTACAACAAAGTAAAATATGGGTGGCCAGTTTCATATGTAAATTAAGGGGTGAAGGACTAAAAATTTAGCTTGGGAACAGCAAGATTTGAAATCAGCAGGTCCAAAAACACTGAAAATGGCACCTAATTATTAAGTATTACTGAAGATTTAATTGTTGACCAACAAAAGGAGGCTGTCCTTAATTATGGTATTGCTAATCAAACATTTCATGCTGTGAACTGCAAATAATTGATGGTTTCATGAGAAGATAAGGAATTAGTCAGTGGCTGATCTTCACATAGGTAAAACTGAAAATTTTTATACAATTATTATAATTGATTTATTGCCATGGCAACAATTTAGAACTGGTTGTTGTGGCAACATCGGTAGTTCCATGACACAGACAAATTCAGAAACCTGAAAATATGCTTTCTAAGACTGTTGAAAATATACCAACTCTAGCGAGGAATCCATGCAGGAACTTGTTTTTATGATTTCAACCTGCATGCCATGCATTCCAGTAATACATATCAACTTACTTATTTTTGGAAAGCAAACATAAGTCATGTTAGAATTATTATTATTATGTATTTACTGCGCCTCATGCTTGAATTAACCTACTGAATAGAACATAATGAAATAATGTTCAGTTTTATTGTGCAAAATTCACTGATTATGGTCACTGACCCTTAGTTTTTACCATTACCCCCTAATCACATGACTGAAATATTCCCGTGGACGTGTGTATATGCCTAATACAGAAATGTGAAAGCTTAGACCTATGCCAGTCCTGTAGAAATGCATAACAGTATTAAAAACTTATTTTTCACAAGCTAGCTTATGTGCAATAGTAAAGAATTATGACTTAATAGCAGAGGATTTTTTAAACTGGCCCTGCAAATATGCATAACTATCAACAAGCAGGTAGTTTTCTTAGTTTTCTTTATGAAAAAACCAGCCATGGATACCACTTGACATTATATACCCATGGTATATTATGAGAGCATTGCTCATGTTAATATCTCTACATAAATTACAAGTCCAGAATAAAATGAGATTATATTCACTTCCATGTTGAAAATGGTCTGATTTAGTTTTTACCATGACCTAGACCTTCGACCCCACAGTCACATGACTAAAATAATCCCATGTATACACCAAATACAGAAATATTAAAGCTTACAGCTATATTGGCCTTGTGAAATTGCATAACAGGCTGCAAAATCTCGCAAAAGTGAGAACATCGTCATTTTCTTTAGTTTTGTTTATGATGAATCCAGTCTGGTTGCCATGGATACCAGTTCAAATTATATATGTGGAGCAAGTATTGGTCATGTTGGGATCTTAATATAAATGTCACTTGCAGAAATTAGCACACAGTATCAGACAGCATTAGATTATATTCACTCCTGTAGGGCACAAAATGGTGGCTCATGGGTCATTGACCTTAGTTGTCATCATGACCTTGACCTTCTCATTGGTTGTTGCAGTTCCTATGATAAGATAGATTCTCTTAAATTCTCTTGATGTCTGGGGTCGTTCTGACCCATTTATCATATATGTATTCTCTACCTTTTATGGACCTAGAGTCCGCAATAAAGTTGACTTGACTTGACTTGACTTGACTTGACTTGACTTGACCTTTGACTTTGATGGTCACATGATTGAAATATTCCTTGATATAAAAAAAATATATATTACAAAATTTAAGACCATGCTGGCCCTGTAAAAACTACTTATCAGCCACCAAAATCTCTCCAATTTGAGAACATTGTCATTCATCTTGATTTTGTTTGTGACGATTCTAGCCTGGTTGCCATGGTTACCAATTCAAACTATATTTGTAAAACAAGCTAGGACTACATTACATTTCATGAACCAATGTCAATTTGAAAACTGCCAATTAATGTAGCATTAGGTAGGATAATGTCTTCTTTTACTGCAAAAATTGACCAGATTTTTGCATTTAGCCTCACTTTTATCGTGATCTTGACCTTTGACCTTAAAGGCCACCCGAAATAAAAAATGTCTGCGAGTAGGTCATATTAAAAATTACAAATTACAGAAAGCTGTAGGAACAGTGGAAACGCATATCTGGCTTTTTGGGATTTCCCATTTGTCTATGTTGTGAAGGACATCAATTCGTTTAGGATCATTTGAACCTGGTTGCCATGGATACCAATACAACCTAAATATCCAGAACAAATTTAGACTATGTCAAGTTACTGATGAATAACTGTTTGCATGGAAACAGGTATAAAGTGATACGCATAATAAATCTAAAAAATATTTTTTGTGAAAAAGGGCCAAATTTGTACATTTAACCCCCATTCTAACTATGAAAATGACCTTTGATCTTAAAGGTCACATAACAACCATAAAGCATGTAGTTAAAATATTTGATTATGTAACTTTGATGGAGTCTGTCAGTGCTAGTGGTAAAGAAATTTAAAGAAAACTAAAATTTCCTGAAAACCTGGGTTCGTTGCTATGGCAACATATTTCAAGCTATGTTGCCATAGGAAAAAATGGCATCCCCCGTAGCTTGATAGAGCTACTTCTGAGGATTTCGAAAACTACAAGATTGTGCAGTGCCTATGACTTGTCAAGCAAGCCACTTTTTGTGACATAGTAGCGTATACTAAAACTTGCGGTGTTTCATTGAATAATAATTTACTGAACAATGCAATGCTAGAATACACTCGTTTTTCTCATTCACAGAAAAATACATGAATTTTCATTATTTTACTATTGGACTGTACTTACACTGAGGCGTCCATATTTATCTGCAAATTTACCCCACCCTGCGGAACCAGCAAACATGCCAACGAATACCACCTATCGGGGAACAAAAAAAACAGTTATCAAAGAAAGCAAGATTCAAAATATATAAGTCCATATTTTCAAAGATATTTTTGGCATTCATGGCTATTTCTCATTATCACGGGGAAGCAGCATACATTTCAAAGTGTTAGGGTTTGACTTGTACCAGTGTTACACTTCTCCAAACGAAATATTGATGTTGTAATTCATCATAGTCCCAACTTTTTCATGTGATCATTTGGGTGTGAGAATGAGTTGCCAGGCACCCTTTATTTCCATGTGAACAATGATTGAATGGTACGCATTTTTGATATACCTCGTATCACATGTCATGAATGTTGTCAGGAAATATTTGAATTTTAAGCCAGTTACTCACAGTGGATACAAGGGCTACCTGCCATTCTGCCAACAGCCAATCACACCTCAAGACAGGAGACAGAACAGACAGCAACATCATCTCCAGGGCATCTGTGGCCTGTTTTAAGAAAATATGCGCTGAATTATACATTTAAAATTATCAAAATTCTGTCAAATTTAAAAATTATTAAAATTATAAACATTAAGGTGTGGAAATATTTTTTGGTTCACTGTAATAGAACTCCTCAGTCTTACTGATTGTTGATGTCTTTGCTTAAAACTAATTAAAACATTTTTCATTCCTGCAAATAAACCTGATAGAATTCTTGCTCCGGCGCAAAATATCTACCTTCTATTAAGTAACTAACTTTCTTAATGTTGCCCGTGCAATGAATGGGCACTTGCATGAATTTCCGTCACATTTTACGATACATTTTAAATTATAATTAAATTATTACAATATTTTTTCATTGAAGCATTAACAAAGCTGTCACATGAAATTTTGCTGATGATGTACCTGATATATTTTGGAACTGTATACAAATACTAACAGAAAATATGCCACCTATGGCCAGGATCAAGATCTGGAATCGTCCGAAGCCCATGCTCTCCACAGCATCCTCCACAGTGAACTCCTTGGTGGGAGTTTTGATTGTCTCTGGTGCCTTTCTTTGCCTTCTATTGCTAACAGTCTCAGCTGAAATTCAGAGATATCGAATTAACCTTTTGAAACCAGGGGGAACTCTGACACAACTGACTTGTTTATATATATATAATTCTGTAATTTTGACGCTGAAATCTTTTACTTTATTAGTTGAGGGAAACGTGCATCTGTGACTGTTAGTTGTCATTATAAGGTGATTTAAGAAACACCTCCACTGTTCCACCAGCCTCCCTTATTAGTCTGACCTGTATGTCTTTGTAATCAATATTTCCCAATTTATTGATTTTACAATAATTTTATGTATTTATGATTATTAGAGGGCCCACATTAAATGATTCTGTAGTGATAAATGCATTTTTGTAGTTCCAATTCTGTTGCAACTCTTTTTAACTGGCTCTTAACTCTTGACTAAATCTATTTACTCATAATGAATACATTGTCCAAAATGCTACCACTGATAACACAAACGAAAAGTTATGGCTCCAATAAAAATAAATGCACTCCTTACCATCAGCGAGTTGTATAATTATTATATCACTGTAATTAATTTTACGTACCATTCAGGGGCAATTCACCCTTGATGGTGCCATTTTGATTGGCATCTGTTTCTGTGATGGCTCGGTAATTCTGCTGCACCTCGTCTGCTGAAGTCAGAGGATGCTGGTCTGACTCTCTATTCTTATTAGAGGCCATTTTGTATGTGTTCCTGAAGAAAAAAAAAATCAACATTTTACCAAACATAATCATCATGGATCATCTGTCATTTGCAAAGATTATAAAGTTTTTCGATTGTAATTTACATAGAATTAAACACGCTCATTATAAATAATATCAACATTTGCCATCAATGACAGCTACATGTACGCCTGTTTACCCGATTAATCAAAGAATTATAATAATTCAAGGTCAGGCTTCACGATTACCACAATACAAAAACTAGATTTAATTTAAATGCCTCAATATGATTTCTAGCTTTACTGGGTAGCTTAAATGTATATCATAATAACAACAACAATAATTGATGTAATAAATTTCCTAATAAAACAAATTATTTTAATAAGTCTTAGTTTTATATCTAAAATAAAGATGGCTATACTATATATAATACTGCATTAAATTACAATTATTTCATTAATGTCAATTATTTAATTAATTAATTTCCTAATAAAATATATTATTTTAATAAGTCATCTCTAAAATAAAATGAGTGAGAGGCTATAATATATATAATATTGCATTAAATTACAATTATTTCATAAATGTCAATTATTTAATTAATTAATTTCCTAATAAAAAACATATTATTTTAATTAGTCATCGTTTTATATCTAAAATAAAGATGTGAGGCTATCATATAAATTAATGCCGGCAGCCATCTTGGTTCTGATCTATTTAAAATGCTATCTCCTCCCTGGATAATCCTTCTTTATCCTTCCCGCTTAGCCAGGACCTTCTACGCGTATTTCTCAAGGGAGCTAAGGTCCGGTTTCCTTCCTAAACCTAAATTTGTTGTTTTATTTTGTTATAAATTAAATTAAAACCCAGAAAGAGCCTGATTCCCCTAACGACCATGCTTGCAAGTAGAATTAAGGCTCTTGAATGAAACTCACAATGAGGCTGAATGGCAGGTCACATGACCTCACAGAGCAAGTGATCTTTTTGAACTCTGACTGAATAGGGGCAGTGGCAACATTTTGTTTTTATATCACAAACTTTTAATCCAATATATTTTAATGAAGGCCATAATGGATACAACTTTTTTTAAATTTTCAGTCAAGAGTTTAAAAAGATCACTTGCTCTGTGAGGTCATGTGACCTGCCATTCAGCCTCATTGTGAGTTTCATTCAAGAGCCTTAATTCTACTTGCAAGCATGGTCGTTAGGGGGGTCAGCCTCTTTCTGGTTTTGAATTTAATTTATAACAGAAAATAAAACAACAAATTTAGGTTTAGGAAGGAAACCGGACCTTAAATCCCTTGAGAAATTACGCATAGAAGGTCCTGGCTAAGCGGGAAGGATATAGAAGGATTATCCAGGGAGGAGATAGCGTCTTAAATAGAAAAGAACCAAGATGGCTGCAGGCATTAATTTATGAGATGCAACTTGACAATTACATCACTAAAGCCTTTTATAATTATTATAATTTTTCATCCAATTTTCAAAAAAAAAAAAAAAATTCCAGACAGCTATGGGCATTACATTGCTGCTTATTGCTTTACCCAATAATTAAATTACCAAAAATAAATAAATATAAACTAGGTCCAATTGTAGTGGTAGTATGCAAAATCATATGCAACAAAGATTTACCCTGGTGGCAATTTGCCCATAAAATTTCAATAGCTTGGTCCTCTCTGGTTCCCTGTCAGTGAATAACACTCAGGTTGGGTCTGGTGAGTTCTGTGATCTGATTGCCTGATATCTAGGATCCAAACATTGGGACGACACTTTCCGATAGTCAGACCTGACCTGTCTCCTTAATTGAGACGGGAATGAGACTCAACAAGTCAGAGCTTGGTCAGTCCCCAATAACTGGAAAACTCAAAACCATAAGGCGGCTGAATGGATGAATGGATGTAGCAACTGCCTGTGGGTCACATGACCTCCCTAACAACCATGATTGCAAGTCAAAGCTCCTTAGCAACCATTCACACCATTATTGCCGGCCTTTTAATGAAACTCAGAACGAGACTGAATGGCAACCTTGGTTGCTAAGTGGCGTCACCATTTCCCCGCCATTTCCAGTTCCAGAAAGAGGCTGAATTGCTGTTTTATGGACTGGGAAAGGCCGAAAATGTGGAATTCAGGAGTTCGGCAACAAAAGACTAAAAAAGTAACAAAAATTTTTAGTATCCTTGTTCAGTTCTTACTTGCCTGAATTGCACAACATTTTATAATCCCCCCCCCCCCCAATTTATTGTTGTTATAAAAATGACAAAAAAAAAGGATACAAATAATAAAACCTTTGTTTAGAATTCAACTGTGCTAACGAAATTTGTCTTTTAAACTTATTGTGTAAATCCATTTTCTTTACTTTAAGCAAGATGAGCTATACAGTACTGTATAGACGTCTATATGTTTATCTGTGCAAACTGCATGAGATCTATGCATTCATTGTACATTGTTACGGGTTTTGCTATTTTAATGAAGGATACAAAATGTTATATGACCTGATAGCAGTGCTAGTAATATATATAATACTGCATTAAATTACAATTATTTCATAAATGCCAATTATTTCATGAATGACACTTCGTACATCAGTTTCATTGCAACTGCAACCCACAGCAAAAGTAACACAACAGGTATAGCTGACAAATATGTCTTTGACAGAGATCTCTCTAGTTTTTCACCAAACCAAATTAATGACTGAGCAATGTCCAGCTTGCAATGGCATGCTTTGAAAATGGTTCTGTCCTGGCATTCTTCTATCTCACTGCTAAGCAGATACAGGATTGCCATGGCCTAGCTGTAACAAACTCAGATCTAGATTTCCATAATATTAAGCAGCACCTGGTACTTTTAGTGAGTTTTTGACTTCAACACCATCTTAAATTCTCAATCAAAGATCCTGTCTAAAATGCATGGGTAAGCATGTTCCAATGAAAAGAAGAATGATCCTCAGAATGGTTATCAATATTAGCATCCGTAAAAAGGATGAATCTAACAGTTTAAAAACTACATTTCCTGGCCAGAAGCACCTAGTTAGTGTTATAACCCAGCCGGGTGAGATTTTTCAATATTACGATGAAGTCTCAATTTCTCGGCTCCATTTTCAACTATCTTTTGGTTTGAGGTTTCATCGACCTATACACCTTGATTTCTTGTCAAATATGGGGGAGGGGGGGGGGGGGGGGTTTAATATTGCGGTCTGTTGAGCATACCCTGATGTGATAAACAGGACCTTAGCCACAGTAAGTTGTCAAACTAGGGTGAACCTGTGTTTCCAGGTTCTCTGGCACTTCAGGATTGATGATTTGTGAAGCAATAATCACTATTGTTTTAGTTGTTGCTTCTTTTGCCGTGGAACTTTGTCACCAGTCATTTAGAAGTCTTGCAGCATGTTATTGGTAATCTGTTGTGCAACTGATATCAGGTTTTTGAGCATGCACAAAAACCTGGCGACTACGAAACTGGTCACTAACTGGTCACTAACAATCTCAAGTTGGTTGTCTTAAATTGGTTGTTGACAAGTCTTGAACAAGCTGTAATGAAATGGTCTATGATAGTCTTGGGTGATCTTTAAAGAGTGGTACCACGCAGTTAACGCATAGACACTTGTAAAGAGGCAAACTTATGGTGGATTATTGATGCCAAACTATTTTTGCAGATAAACTTGTACTGATATGTGATATGAAGTGCAAAACAAAGCGCAATTTAATGCTCCAAAATAAAAGTGTGTAGAAAAAAGGCTTTGTGAATTTCAGGAGGGGGGATGATTGCACTGATCATCCCCCCCCCCCTTCCCAATAAGTGAGGGGTACATATCCCCCCCCCCCCTGTGTCGACGCCCCTGGACATAAGATTTAAAAGATTATGTACAATCGCCAAAAACTACTGAAGACCAAAACACCATAACCTACGACCTGTCGCATAATCAGTAAAAGACTGGGGACTAGTTGAGATCATTGGCGACTGGTTGTAGGACATGTGACCCTGGTCGCACGATGGTCACACATAATCTTTGTTAATCTTTGACAGGGTTCTTTCTTATCTTAAGATGGTCTTAAAATGGTTGCCTGCTAGTCTTGTAGCAGTCATATGATTATTAGAGATCTGTCATAAAATCATTTGAAGAAGACCTGTTGTAATGTTGGACTGCAACACAAAATCAGGGCTAAAATCATGAAGACTGTCAAAGTTCAAAAGTTCTCCAGGTCTCAGATAATCTTCAGGTCTAGTGTGTGGATCAAATTAACAACTCGACCAGTTTGCATATGTGTTCAGAGCTGTTGTGTCTAATGTAGTACATGACATGTCAAAAGAAGCCATCAATATTTTCAGTTTCGGCCGTATGTCATGACATCATGTATTGATAGTTATTAGGACACACTGTCAGAATGTTCACCAGATGTCCATTTTATTTTATATCCTGACATTTGAACCTGCCAAGTCAGCCTGTTTGCCTTAGTCTAATAATTATAATACACGATATTTTTATTTTGTTTTTGGAGCAAATGTAATACATTTTAATATTGTACCTGCATTTACTTTATAGTTGCAAATAAATGATTCCTTATACATCAAAACAATCCTTAATTGTATTTTTAATGAGAAATGCAGTATTTCTTTAAAAAAAAAACAAAAAAAACCCCCCCCATGTAATTCTTACATATGCAAGAAAATGAAAGGTAATTTTTCTTACAAAATCTACTACTCATTTAATGCAAAGAACATTAATTATTATCAAACATTTCAAGTGAAATTATTACTTAAACTTTTTCATATAATTTAATCTAAGTATTTTAACTGTTTTTGTTTTACCAATTTTATGTATCTTTCAGTTATCTTTAATTGCTTTGCTTTGACACATATGTCGTGAATGACATCCTGTTGTCAATAAAAACATATAATCATATTGTAGTGTTTTATTGTTTGCTCAACATACTGAGTAAAAATTTCAGAAATACTTTCTATCTTTTAACCATATGTTTAAGCTTATATAAGTACTATTACATCGTTGGACATTGCAGTATTTGATATATGTCATACTGAACTCAGCACTTTTGTTATTTTTCGATATTTAGGTTCACAGGTGGCAGATCAACGTCAAAAGATAAAATACATAATCCTATTTTATTATAAAAATGTACAAAAAAAGTTGGAGGCTTTCATATAAATTTTTTATTATCCGTAACATTGTGTGGCTGGCTGGTTATGCAGAGTTTAACACAATAAAACTCACAATATTTCGTTGGTATGAAATATGACGAATAAATGCTATTTATTGATGCAGGCAGACTCATAAAAATTAACTAAATTTGAAATGTTTTTAAAAAGCAGCACGTTAATTTTTATGAGTTCCATGAATTGCATATTTATCTCATTAGAACATCAACATGATATACAGGCAGGATCATAAAAAAAAAATAAAAATTGGCTTATTGTAAACTTAAATAGGTGCATTTCTAATGAACACAAATAAAACAAAAAAACTAGCAAATTTTAATTATAATTATTGACTTATTTAAAACATGATACATACTAAAATATATAACATATCATAAAGTGCAACATAGCTTATAGTTATAACATTATGAGTTTCGATATTTCGCTTTTTTTGTGCATCAAAGAAATCGCATCTTGCGAATCAATATTTATGATGCATTTGATGTATTTATAGCCACTCAAAATATAAACAAGAGGTAAAGCTTGAGGGCATGCATGTCCACTGCAATATATATTCTAAAGTGGGTCTAATATACCTTAGTACAGGCACAATGACTAGACGTTAAAATCTACCCATTCATTGCAATGAAATAATAACCACTTTATTCGGGACTTATATAATACACATTAAAATGTAACTGATCAATAATAGGTTATAGATACACATTTATCTTAACCCGTTCTTTCATTAAGCAGTGGCGGATTTAGGGGGTTTTCGGGGTTGCAACCCCCTCCCTTGCCATGGTCTGCTTTTTAATCATAAAATATTAAAAAATTCAGCGGTCTCCGCAATTATTATACAATTACACAATGGTTACATGTGAGACATGAAGATATGTACAATTTAATTTGTCAACCCAACCGTGAAAATGATTTTGTTTCTTATTAAAGTTGATACATATTTATAGTATAACTATAAAAATTGTGACAGGAAAAATACTTGGACACTCTCAGAATTTAATGCAAAGTCAACTACTAGCAGCAGAAATGATTAAGCTAGTAAATAGATAATTAAATTGCTGTCTCTGGCCATGATTTGAATATATCCATATAAAGATAGCCTATACAGTAGAACTGGTCTTAAATTTTGAGGTTAGTCAATATGGTGAAACTACTGCTGAAAATGCATGGTCTGATTAGGTTTAAAGTAAAGTGGCCGTATATAAAACAGGTTCTTTTGTAAATAATTATAAAAATATCAAGTCGTGTAATGTTTTGCCTGGAGGACCTTGACCCTGGTCCTTCGCACTTAAAGATGAAGTCGTGTCATGTTTTTGCACTTAAACATGGACGAAATAAAATATTGCAAGGTTAACCGTATGACAATTATACGTTAATTTACATGGAGTTAAGGAATGAAACAAAAGGGAAATTAGCTGTTAAGTTAAGATAAATTAGGCAAAAAATAGGTCAAACTTACCTTGAATTAATTCCTTGTGTTTACTGTTGCATGTTGATCACAAACTACGGAGTCCTGAAGTTGTGACATATAGGCCCGTGGCAGTATATATATCTTCCTATTTATGCATGGGCAAATATCAAATGTTGAGTAGCATCCTTTAATAAATCCCTTTTTGTGATGTATCATGAGTTGTTTTGATTTGTACATGCACTCTCCGAATCCATATGTTAGTCTAGGTGATCCTGCTGATGACACCTTTTACAGGTGACCGGCGTTGACCCGTCACGGTCGGCTAACCATCTTTAAGCATAATGTTAAAGCCTCCCTTAACATGGACCTGGTCACGTGACAGTTGCTCTACTGAAGCTAGGCCAAGGTATCACAGGTGATACGATCGCATAATCCAGCTACATTTGAATATCAGGTGAGCAACATCTGGCCACCGAAAATCACGACAACAGATAAAAATCGTTCACTTAGTGTTAGTGTACTTGGGTTAATTATTGTTGAAAAACAGGAATAGAAAAAAAAGGTAATTTTTCTTATATTCTCCACTCAGTGCTGTGAGTCAATCAAAATGCTTCTTTGTCATCCAGCATGCGTGTTAGTTGGACGGCTGGGGTATATGTTGGATGGCTGCAGTGTATGTTGTACAATGAGTGGAGAATATAAGCAATGGTGGTTGTGTCCAACAGTTTTGTGGGATTCTGAAAAATTATCTTGGCCGCGGTCAATATAACCTTTCTCCTCATCCTAAAAACTTTATGTTGAACTCCTCATTATCCACTACTGTTGCAATGTTTCATTGCACAATTTTAGCAAATGGGACAAGTGATGTCAATATCAATTCTATGCTAATAACGCACATTCTCAATTTCATAGGGGGTTAAGTGAAAATATTTAATTTTAATCGACTTTTCAAAATAAAACCACTTCTGGTCTTGTCGTTTCATTGAGCAGATTAATTATTACAATTTCTCAATTAAGATTAACTTCTACATGATATTATTGTATTCGAATAGAATAGAGGAATAGCATACTCTTATTTGAAGTCGACATAAGACAACGATAAAATTAGCTGAAAGAGCTATTGATCGACTGTATATGTGCAAAAATAAAAAAAGTGCAGATAGTTAAAACAATAACAATAAAAACTAATTAAACCATAAAAAGTAATTAAATTATAATAAAACCATGATGGAGATGCTTAAAACATATCATAAAATACAAACATTTAGCAACATTTTGGACCTTCCCATTCCCACATCACTATGGTAATCCAGACTGACAGCCTAAGCGACAGGTGTTTTGTTTAATTGTCCATAAGTCCTACTGCATATTATGTCGACCTTCATTAGCACTATGACTACTACAATGTATATGGGTATAATTAAGTCTAATTCAGTGCTATATAATACTGATCGCCTTTACATAACACCATGTGTTTCTGATGTTTATGCGTAATGTCCGGTATCTTGGAAACGGATACTTCTGTACAGCTGTAGGCCTATCAACTTTTTCGCCCAAGTATTTAATTGTTCAGAAAAACTGGGAACGCTCATTTGCCCAAAATAACCTAACCTCAATTTGCATCATTTTAATTATTCTAACTAGTTCAGTGATTAAAGTATCCGGCATGTGTTTTTAATGACCAAGGTTCCCCAATTATTCTAAACGTATTAAGTTTGTTTTTGTAGAATACAGGCATCAGACAGGTAGTTCACACTAATTAATCATCTCTTTTACAAAGTTCACTTAACTGCCTAGTTTTATGTTAGAAAGATAGACAGATAGGAAGATAGATAGATAGATAGATAGATAGATAGATAGATAGATAGATAGATAGATAGATAGATAGACAGATAGACAGATAGTTAGATAGTTAGATAGATACATGTTTTGCATTTACAGGCAATCAATACAAACTAATATAGGCCTACATATTATGAAAATTACACAACACTAATAAAAAAAAATCCATGGATAACATCAGTTTTAACTTTGGTCGCCCATTTGTTATACTTCATGAATCAGCGATTAAAAAGCTTTATTTTCAATTGCAGAAAGCCACAAGTGAATCTCAGAAGCCAATAATGATCTAGTTCGTATGGAAATTGATTCAACAGAGCTCAGCCCAGAAACTTTCTAATAACATTCATGACCTAATAAGGGTGTGCGGTGTAATTTGGCTATCCTATTTAGGATTACACATTTGTAACGACATTGTAAATATTGTTGATATAATTGTATTTAAACATTTCTTCACACCTACATGTCTCAATTTCCTGGCTCAAAGCTTATGGTTAATTAACACGTTAAATCAATGACGTGTTATTACTCACAAGAGGTCATTCACTGGAAGGGGTGACACAACAGTTAGGAAACTACCTGTACGTACATGTCTCAATAAATAATCTTGCCAGGAGTAAAAGTAATGATGAGACAATAAGGCTTGGAGTTTACCATATAACATACTTCTCCAGTGGCTGTTGTCTTTTATGGTTTCACCAATTTTGTGTATCTAAGCTCATAAAGGGCGCTTTGGCCTTGAATAGAAGCAGGACCTTCAGCAGAGCTAGAAATGGCCTAAATAATCAGCTGTTGAGCTGTTGTATTTACATGCATGTCGGTCAGTTGAATATTTCGATCAAAGCTGTCTAATGACAGCTATATTAAACATTACATTTCATCATATCGTTGTCTATCTTCATGAAATTGGAAAATTCACGTACTGTGTGCTGTTTTTTGCATTTGTGGCTAGAATTATTTGTGACAATAAGTACCATTTATATGCAGGATTGCAAGTCTCATGTTGTTTTGAACAGCTGGTCCCATATAAAATTATACTGCAAAAAATGTCAAGCACAGATGTCAGTTTTTTACCATCACTGTAATGTTTAAGTATATTTAGTTGAAGATATTGTAATGAATTGTGATGTCAATGGTTCAATTATAATCAATACCAGAAGCCACCCCATGAATTTATATGTGCCACGTGTATCTAGTCAGTTTGCTAAGAGGTCTTTTGGATATGTTGGTGCTATATTATGGAACTTGTTGCCATCAAGTTAGAAGGATGTAAATAATTTAAATGATTTTAAATTTGCTTTGAAACGTCACATTTTAGGTTTATTATTTTATGAATCTTTCTTTTAAATATTTCTGTTTTTATGGATGCCTTTTGTTTTAAATGTTTTTATACTATATTGTACTATTTGATATATTGTTTTTATGGGACATCTGCAAAACAGCTGTGCTGATGATGCAACCCATGGTTTGAATAAATATTAAATAAAATAAAACAAATAAATACAATTATATAATGGTTACATGTGAGACATTGAAGATACATACACCCTCAAATGTCAATGTACAACGCGGCCGAAGGCTGAGTTGCACATAACATTCGAGGGTGTACAAATGTCATGTCTCACAATGTAACCATTGTGTAATTGTTTTGTACCCGCCCAATATTTTATTCTAATGGAAAATGTGATATTTTCACTTTTATTATTACGGAAAGTTAGCACTCCAGCTAAAATTATTCTAATTAATTATTGACAGCTTCTCATTGAGACAGGTGACGATCTTAGCTTTCAGAAAATGCTATATTTCAGGCCCTGCCAATCGCAGCTTGGCTTGGCTCATATACAATATAGTAATCATTGCATATGAGGATTTATACAACAGTTTACATAGGCTAAAAGTATCATGCTCCCCAATTTGTGAGTAAATATAAATTGCAAATGGTATTACTATGCCTAGCAACTACCTCGAAAAACAAAAAATGATGGTCCCTATGGTATCTGACCAAATAATCATAATAGTTTATAGGCCTATGATCACTTTTCACCTCTTGTGACGCTTGGTTGCACTGGCAAATGCAGACTTTGATAATCAATTATACAATTATACATTTGACTATGTACAATATTGTACACATGTAACTTATTATGTCTCACAATGTAACTATTGTGTAATTGTTTTGTACCACGGAAGCCCACCTCCTGTCAGAGAGTTCTAATGTTTAGGGATACCGAATGTTATTTTGATTTATTGGAAGATGATAAGCAAAATTAGAAGATTAGTGGCACATCATTTTATTAATAACACAGCAAGATATTTACGAAGAGCTTTTGACAAAAGACAAGAATTAAGCGCCTTTGAAAAATGACACGAAGCATTGTATTGGAAAAAATGCATCCCCACTTTCCCTGCAGTCCTCCAGGGACATCTTTAAGGCCTATAAATTGGCTTTGATAAATTAGTCATATAAATAAATACTAATATAAGTGAAGCGGGCAGGAAATGTTTGTTAAGTACATTTATGCTATAGGCCGAAGCTATGTGAAGAAAAATGGGAGGCAGGGGGGTGGGGTCCTATAGAGGAGAGTGGGTTAAGTTGAGTCAAGCTAGGGGAAGATAAGACACCTCTTGTATCAATATAAGGTGGTGCCGTTTTTACGCAAAAAAAGATACGTCAGGCTATCCATAGTGTTACTTTTGCCGAAACTGACTGCCCTCTGGTGTATTTTAATAATAAAAGCTTTTTGGGCTATCCGTATTTCCCTTTGCATAACAGAACTGAAGAAACAAGCACCCCAAACAAAGTACCTACATTGAAAGTGACTCTACGAGTATATCTTCAGTGGCCGTCTGCAGCATATCCTTGAGTTTTCTGCAACATGGCTAATCCACTACATAAACAGTACTGTGAGTTTATGGGAGGATGCGCAGTCCTGTGTTGGCCACTGGGGTTCGAGGTCTTCACCAACCAGGACTTTCAAGGACTGTAGGGAGAGGTAGGTGCTAGGAGGTCTGGGTGAAGGGAGAGCTTGGTGAAGGAAGAGCAAGGTAAAGCTGGTAGCTAGACAGTGTGCATTGTGAGCGGCGCTGATCGGACATGTCTTTAACGCTAGCCAGTGTATGCATGTGTAATTGAGTGAGTGTGTGGATATGTATTTGGTAGTGTTGTGCCCAAGAAATGAATGTTCTGGTTCTGTTAATTTGTTGCGTATTAGAGTATATTTTCTTTGCCAAAGATTCTGCAAACTGTTCTTACTTACTTAGGTCTTGAACTTTGTCTGTACGTCGGTAATGGCAGCATCCAGATTCTTAAGGTATGCGCGGAAGGTGTCAACTCGCTGGTTGATGCGGACTTCGAAGTTGTGTGACGTCATGAACACGCTCCCTCTTTTCTGTTGTTATGAGTATGGCAAGCTTTTGAAGATGGGTTTGTAGGATCTTTACGGTTTCTTCTGTCGCTACTCCCATGATCTTCTTGGCCACTGTACCAAGGATGTTGAACCAAGCCCTCTATGTGCGTGTTGGTGACGTGAGGTGAGGCTTGTTTTCCATCATAGACTTGATAACTTTCTGGGCATCCATGATCTCCATGATAATCTGCGAGGTTAGGTCATAAAAATTGTATTCCATTTCCCTAAATAACTTGCATATTGTGTTGCTGTCCGATTCTGGAGTGTCTGTTGGCGAGCATGACACTTCTAAGTGAAGAAGAGAGAAATCCATTAAATATGGCAGTGCCAATGTGTGGTGCCATACCTTGGGTGAGACGTTGATGTTTTTCTCCTTCTCAAATACGGCTCCGACGTTTTGTCTTACTATGACCTCAGCTGCGGGTGCAGCAAAAGTACATATCGGGCTCCAGTAGATATAGATGGTGAACGAGATGAGGCAGAACATCCTGTAGTCTTGGCTAAAAGTCAGAAACTGAAGATGCCTGACATTGGCTCTGTATTTAATATGCGCACGCTATCTGGGTGTGGCCTAATTTTCTGGGTTTGACTTGGTGTCTGTCCTATTAGATGGCAGTGCTGTGCCCTGTTTATTGTGTGTGACCTGTTTAGAGGTTTCCTTTGATGCTGTGCATTTGTGGTGCCCCTTTTGTCTCAGCTTTGATGAATGCAGGCTTGATTGGAAAGGAATTTCTAATTCTGAGGCTTAGGTAATTGGGTTGTCGTTGCAGTTTTAGGGTGTTAAGTATATTGTTTGTTGTTTATGGTACCTGCATAATATCCCTGGTAAATTAGGCATCTGGTGGAATTGTTAACAATAGATGTTAACAATTGGTGGGGTTGGCTATCAAAAATGGAATGAAATGAAACAATGGTAATGAGATGTATTTTTATGGGTTGGTTTTCCATACTGGTGTGCATTTTAGCTTTGTGGACCAGCTGTGTATACAGCTTGATAGTCCCACAAAGTTCCCGTAGCATAATAGGAATCCTGGTGAGGTTTGAGTGTTAAATGGGAAGGATAATGGAAGAAATAGAAGGATGCAATTTGGATGCAATATCTGACCCTGATGGGAATTTGTTGCCAATTACACTGGGCTTGGCGAACAATAGCCTTTAAGCTTTTCAGTGTAATATAGACAATTATGTTCAGCAGGTTTTGATGCCTACCCCATAAATTACGGTTGGACTTCCAAGGAGGAAGTGTTTGCCTTAAATGATTTTTAAAATGAGAAGATGCTGGCATATTAGCGTTTTCTTGTCGATTGTCCCTCTTATATGTGTGCAATATTTTACACTGTGTGAGGACTGTACACTGTTTACCCTGTTTTGTACTTAAATATCCCTAATTTATATTTTATGGGCGCGGGCAGTGCGCCTATCATATTGATATTTGGTTGCCTGACGTTTCTTTGTGTTAGCCTCCCGGCACCACCGGGCCCTATATGAATGAACATATTTATTTGGAAATAGCGCCTGTTTTCAAATAGGCCCTATGCAAACCCTAAATTTATAATGAAATAGCGCCTAGGAGGCATGCGCTATGATGTGACATTTTGAATTTATTTCCAAATTGTTTTGCATAAGAGAAATACCATGAGAAAATAAGCAATTCAATACAAAGTAATTTCATAAATACATAAAATTTTGATCTACAATGATTTTGCTTCGGCTTGTTATGGTGGTCTCCCATAGACAACCATAGGGCCTTGCATGATTCATTGCAAGATCTATATGTTCTACCGAGTGAGTTGGCATGATATGAGGTCTTACCTTAGACCATCATATGGCCTCGTCCCTTGTATCCTAAATTTGCTAATAGTAATACAGTACAACATAATCTGCTACTTGTAGTCTTATCTGGGTGTATTATTGCAAGTTATGGAGAAATGCACTCTGTGTACCAGAAATTCTGAATTTATGATCTTGCATTAATATTTTTGCATAAGCAGAGCATTGAGGATGATTCCTCATGTCAATCCATGTATTGCCTATATGTGTTGTCCTATTTGGATTTATCAACACTTGCAGGTCTCCATTCTTAAGCCATGCTTTTGTGATTGCAAAATAAGAGCCAGTGGGCACTGGGGATGCCATTAGTTGGCGTAATTTTCTTTTCTGCATTGCGAATGGCACCGCTGCTTGACAATTGTGTGTTGCATGTTCGAAACATGATTGCACTATGTCCCTGTTTGAGTTCATTTCAGCTTGGATCTTGCAATACTGTTGTGGAACAGGAAGTATTTTCCCTGTTTCGTCCGTGATTTCTGTTGTTCTTGTCTGACCTTTTAGATCTTTCACATGAGTGATACTACCTGTATCAGTTTTGACATTTGCTATCTTCAGCCTATTTACATGGAATACTACTGAAAGTTTATGACCCTCTAAGGTTTCTAGTATTGCATGGGATCTGTCTAACATGTGTTGGATGACTAATGGACCAACGAAATTAAGTCTAATTTTCTTGGAATTAGTCTGAAGTGCGCTGGCACTTGGTGCAAGGACATATATGAACATGCCTTCTGTGAACATTTGATACTTGGTTGTTTTGTTTAATTGTTTGCGCGCTTGGTCTTGCTGCAGTTTTGCTTGAATTTCCAACATTGATTTTCCAACTTTCTCTAGGCGTTGCTTGAGCTTTTCCGCATATTGCCTGTATGATGGCACTAAGTCTGAGACGTTTCCACAGTCGAATGTAGTTCTGGGATGTCTGAGATATAGTAGCTAGTAAGGGCTCATATTGTCTAATGCTGGGCTTGCAAATGAATTGTAAGCATATGCCACAGAATTAACGGAAATTGGCCATTCATGACCATTACCCGTGAGACAAGTTGTTATCAGTCCAGAAATCGTGCCAATGAACCATTCTGATTTATTTGTTTTGATTCCCCACTGACAAAAACTTGTGTTCGATTTTAAGGGCTTTAAATACGTATTGTAATACTTGATTGTCCCATTCTTTGCCCAGGTCACTTATAAACTGTTCACATGGGCCATATTGCAATATACAGCACTGTATAAGAGCTTCTGCAACAGTGGCTGCATCTTTGTTTTGCAGTGGTACAAGTGTTATGAATCTGGTAATATTACATACTAGTACTAATATGTATTTGTATCCGGCAGGTGTCTCCGGTATTTGCTTTCAGTCGGCATAAATGGTGCCATAACGAGGGTATGACACTGGAATATTAAGCTCAACCGGTCTTTCCTCCTTGTGTGGTGTTTTTTGAGCTTGACAGGTTGTACATGTGCAAATATATTGCGTCACTTGTTCATGCATGCGTGAAAAGTGGAATCGCTATTTAATTGTAGCTGTGACTCTCACAATTCCTTGATGACATGCTAGAAGGTTGTCATGATGTAAGGAAATAACAAAAGGAACTAATACCTTTGGTACTGCTAATTTAAGACACAGATCTTCATCTATAATGACTGTTCCACAATTTGGGGATATCTGGATAAATAATCTGCTATCACCAGTGATTTACCTTTTGTATACTGCACATTCATGGAATAGCTGCTAAGTTTTTCAATTAATCTCGTGATGCGCTCTGTGGCTGGTTCATGTTTTGATGTTTAAAATCTGTGGTATTGCTGAGTGATCAGTGAAAACTTCAAGGTTTGTGCATTTGAGCAGATATCTATATGCTGTGACAGCAATAACGGACTTTAAGAGTGAAATGTTTTTATTAGCGGCTTGTATTTTTATTTTTATTTATTTATTTATTTATTTTTTTTTTTCTATTGTGTATGTGGATTTTAAACACGTATTATAAGTTAACTTGGTGGCTGGAACCTTGATTATTGAAATTTTATTGCTTTCTGTATTTACATTAATGTCTCTTTCATGTTATCTTTTAACTGAATGACATATGTATCACTTATGATATTTTACATGTCAATAAAATCTATATATAATAACTAGCCCAGTGAGCTCTAACTCAGTAATACTGTAGTTGGCTGCTGGTGGTAAAGACTTTGAAAAGTAAGCTATCAATCTTTCCTGGTTGCGTTGTTTCCGCCATAGGCTGGCTCCAATGCCTGTTTTTGATGTATCTGTGTACAATACAAACGTTCCTGTGCTGTTAGGCATCGCTAGCAGTGGCGGTTTGACCAGTAACTTGATGATTGCATCATAGGCTTCTTGAGCTGTGTCCGTCCATTCAAAATTTGCCTTCTTTGATGCCATTGCATGTAATGGTTTAAGTAGTGTTTGTAGGTTGTCCAAGTACATGGATAAATACGATACTTTGCCTATGAAACCTTTTAGTTGCCTCTTTGTTTTGGGTGTCGGCAAATTTCTGATTACCTCTGTGCAATCACGCAACGGTCTAATACCTGCGTGGTCTTTATGTATCATTATTTCATGTCCCATGTAAACTACTTTCTTTCTGAATAGTTTAGCCTTGTCCAGTGCAATCTTAAGGCTCTGTTGCTGTAGTGCTTGGAGAATTGTCTCAACATGCGAAAAATGGTCTTTTATGGATTTTGAATAGACGATTAAATCATCCATAATTCCTATACAGAATCTGGACGCATTGCACTTTTGTAAAATGTTGTTAATGTGTTTCTGAAATTCGCATGGCGAAAGACTCAAGCCCATCGGTAAATGGCGGGAGGCTAGGCTCTTACCCCTGGCGTAACTAACAATAGTGCAGTAATTTGATGCTTTTTCGCTTAGACGTAGGCAATAGTACGCCTGTTTAAAATCTATTACGCTGACTACTTGCGGTTCAGCATGTCCGATGGTCTGGATCGCATCGCTAATGAGTGGAAACGGCAGATTTCTTTTGATTATCCGCTTATTCAAATGTCTGAAATCCGTGACAAGTCATTTGGCTGTGGTACCCTTTTTGTTGATGAGCATAATTGGGCTTGCATATTAAGATGTGTGCTGTTTCAACACTCCCATCTGCTCTAACTTTTCCAATTCCCTATCAATAAGAGGCTTCTCCTTGGGGGGTGAGACGGGAAAAGGGTAAATGTAAAATGGGGTCTCATCTGAAAGGTCGAAGTCAAGGGTGAGATTTGAATTTCCCACTTCATTATGTAGGCTTAAAGAAGGTTTGTATTTGAGTAGTAGTGTCTTCAATTGTTTTTGTTGGTTGATGTCTAATATACTTTCCTGTAGTTGGACATCTCTGTCTATGATCTCTTCATCGAACATTTGCAGTTTCATATCGTCTGGTTCCAAGAAAGGGAATTTCTTCTTCTTGATTGTATGCAGTTCTGTCCTTGTTAGGTGTCTGTCAGTGTTGTCTGTGTTGTTGTGGGTGTCAGTCTATTGCTGGTTGTTGTCAGTTTGATGTGGCTGATTTACTGTACTTTTGTAATAAAATGTTGTTGAATCACTATTCTTGTCTATGGACTGAATGGCATTGTACGTGTGCAGAATACTGGACGTACTGAATGCAGTAATTGCTGTTTTCTTGGAAAAGCGTTTTACTGCTTGTTTTGTATTAGTGATCGCAATCTTGGCCTTCCCTGCATGAAATTGCACGAGCATGAATCTTGGAAGAAAAGCTGTTAAGTTGGCTGTAGCTTTTATTTTTCCTTGGGCATGCATAAATGTTCTGGGAAACTTGCCAGACACACTGATTGATTTTGTCTGACCCGGCTGCAAAATGATGTCATTTTGAGGGTATATGCGTATTGGCTGTCTTTTGAACATAATTTTGTGCTATGCAAAGTCTAACTCTGCTTCAATATGTTCTAACACACTGTTTCCAATTACGAGGTTAATTCCTCCAAGGACATTAACAACCATGGCAGTTATCTCAAATACATGAGAGCTGATGGTGCATGTAAACGTGATGGCATGGTTTGCAGTGATGTATTCCCCATTACCCACTCTGAATTTAATCGGGGCGGTAGGAATTTTTATCAGGTTGGACATATATCGGCTATTCTGTACCAATTTTGAACTCTCGTGTGATAAATCCTGAATCAGCCTCCCACGGGGCAATAACTATCACTTCTTTCTGTCATTCAAAGATTTCTGCCACGTCATATTTGTTGTTTTTGTTCGAGATTTATGGTGTGAAAGTCTATTAAACAGTTTATGAGAATTCTAGGATAATCTCATAGTTGGTCAAACCTCTTTGCTGTTTGAGCTAATCCAATAGTTTTAAAATCCAAAACAGGCAATGACCTTACATCACCAGCAACTAGGCAGTAGTTATTTTTGTGACCAACTCACAATGCAACCATTAATATGCAAGGCATTTTTAATGGTTATGGTCCAATATAAATCAATAACTAATAAACACAGTGGAAATACAATACCTGTCAAAAGTATTTGGACACCTTCAGATTTTTCAAATTACTAATATGCTTCCATTCAAACTTAGTATTACTACTTACTGTAGTTGCCAAAAACACCAGATAGAAAGACAAAGTCTGTCTTCTATTTTTAATAGGACAATAAACATGTCAAACTTTAGATTAATCAAAGTAGCCACCTCTGGCAGCTTTAACAGCAGAACAAATTGGAGGCATTCTTTTAATGATCGACCTTAAAGTTCTGTTCTGAGAGTTCATTCCAGCTTTGTTGAAGAAGTTTCCAGAGGTGTGCACAACTGGTCAGTTGCTTTGCCTTCACTTTTTAGTACATTTCATCCCAAACCAGTTCAATGGGATTTACATCAGGGGACTGTGCCGGCCAATTCATGATTTCCAGTCTGCCTTCTCGTTCTTTCTTCTTCATGTAGTTCTGACAAAGGTTGGAGGTTTGTTTTGGGTCATTGTCTTGTTGTAGAATGAATCCTTGCCAGATGGAAGAGCATGTCGATGGAGGATGCTACAACAGCCCTTCTGGTTGAGAATGCCATTCACTCTATGCAGATTTCCAACTCTTGATCAAGCAAAGCACCCCCAAACCATTACACTGTCTCCCCCATGCTTCACTGTACTAGCTGTACACTCTGGCAACATTGTTTCTCGAACTCGACAGTGCACATAACATCTCCTTTTTCAACCATAGATTTCAAACTTCGACTCAACGGTCAACAAAACCTTAAACCAGTCCTCTACTGTCCAGTTCCTATGTTTTTGGCCCACTCAAGTCTCTTTTTCTTATTCACAGGCCTTAGCAAAGGTTTTCTTGCTGAAATGCAACCTTTTAGGTCAGCTTCCCCTCAGTCTTCTTTGCACAGTGGAGGTAGACAAACTTACATTGTGGATCTCGTTGACTTGGGCTTGTATTTGTGGTGCACAGAGCTGTCTGTTATGCAAGCTGGTCACACAAATTTACTTCACTTGTGCTGGATTTGTTGATTTGGGCCTACCACTTCTTCTGTTTTGATTTGTGCCAGTTTCCTCAATTCACTTCTCTGTGAAAGCTACAGTGCTCACAGGTATACCTTGTCTAATGGCAATACACTTGTAGGAATAGCCTTCATTTTCTTAAAGTTCTGATTGATTGCCTAGTCTCTACAGAAAGCGCCCTTTTGCCTCCCAATTCTGAGGGTTTATGCACATTAGACTTCAACGAATGCTTGAAATTTTATGAAATTCGATGAAGTTCTGTAAATCTGAAGGTGTCCAAATACTTTTGACTGGTATTGAATATTAATTAATAAAATAATAAATAAATTAATAAAAACACTGGAAAACAGGAAATAATTGCCATCCAAATTCAAGTTTTGTTTTAGTATGATTTAGTATTATTATCCTTCAAGACCTGGGTAAATCATTGCATAAATTTCAGTTAATTATGTAATACATTTCAGTTAATTATATACCAGGTTTGACTGGTCAAGTTTATAACAATTCGATTTGTATGCATGCTCTCTGTCGCAGAAGACCAGTCATAAACAGATCATCTATGTGGAAAATCTTCTTTCCTTTAGCAGCATTTATCAACTTTATGGCCACCTGAAGAGAGAAAAAGGTTCCTCTATCCCCAACACAGTATGATGGGAAATAAACAGCCTTGTACTGCTCCTTAGTTGTTATCCAATGTTTCTTTGGCTGTTTCTTGTGTGCTACGATTTTGTAATAAATAAGCCCACAAATAAAACGGTCAGTGACCTGAATTTTCTTCTTCCTTAGCAGTTCTGTCACTTTTGGAATTTGATTCAAAGCTTCGGGTTTGTCATCATCTACTTTTATAATCAACTCTAAACCGTTGCAGCACTTCGTAATCCAGTTTAAGGTAAATAAACCCTTGTAACCTAAATGGACATAAATGTCTTCCACACCTATCTGTAGCAAGTCATTGTAAGTTTGAATTTCACCTTTGAGCTTCTGCATGTCAGGCGCGCTTTTCTTGTGTGCAGCAGTGGGTGCTCCGATGACAAAGAGAGCCATGGTTGCATTTGATTTGAATTTTCGATTGAAGCGTTTTCTGAATTCAGACCGCTCCTTGAAGTTAAACAACCTTGTATAAACATATACCAAAAACCTGGCTGATAAATATTTATCTACATGTGGTGTAACCAAGTAACTCGGCTCCAAATATGGATAGCCTTCCCAGTTTGGTACAGAGCAAAATTTAGCATTATTCACATTTGATGTAATATTTCTCTTGGAAAGAGCCATCCATGGATTATATTTCAATTTTGCGTAGGATTTGTGCAGTGATGTCCATAAATACTTCTGCATAAGAGAATAGTAAACTAATCCAAAAATGAGCATAATCCCAGATGTCCAAATAAAGGCATGTTTCCACATCTTATTGTTGGGTATCCATCTCTGCCAAACAGCCATTGTTTGTTTCCTGAAATGTATATGTTTTTCATTTAGTACAATACAGTTCACATTCGCTAACATTAATGGTAAGCGGATCTAACCTGTGCAATAGCAATACTATATGATGCAAATACAATCCAGGCTACCAAAACACTTATTTGCACCTAATTATCAATGGAAGCGACTTTCAAGGGGATTGAAGCCTTGGTAACTGAACAGACTGGTAAACTGCCACAAATAATTAATGAGATCCTAAGCGCGGGCAACCCAGAACTATTAATTGATTGTTGGTAGCCATTAATGCACAATTGGTTAAATGAGAATGTATGATTTTAATAATGATATTTATATCTCTAGTTGTAAATTTGTAATTATCATTGATTATGGCAATAAAATATTCCGACGGAATCAGCTGTGTTGGGGGCCTAACTCAGTGGTAGCGCACTGGGCTTTCAACCACTGGGTCCTGGATTCAATTCCCGGTCGAGCCTATGTTGGATGGCTGTTTCATCCTTCGTCTCATTACCATGGTCCCTACCTGTCCTAATTAGCCCATCAGGTGCAGAAATACAGGACGTAAAGCCCTAATCCACCACCACCAACTGAATCAGCGGAGTCTGTTTACCATTTATTGTATCATGTATTTGTGTTTCAGTTAATAAACAATACCAAACTGAGTAGTGTCATGTTGTTTGTAACAGATAGAATTATAGTCAGGAAATGGGATATCCGTTCGCTTTCATTTTGCAGATCTTGAGCTGAAGAGACACAAGTTCTTACATTTCTATTTATATTAACAGTCAAAAATTGAAATTTAATTTCTTGCACATTGTGTCATAACTTGTAGTGTCTTTATTGTATAATTATACTAATTTAGTTATAAAAGAAAGCTATACTTTTCTGTAATAATACTCAATATACTTCATTGTGAACATGGACTCCAGGCGCTGACATCATTGTAATTTTCTATAGTAATGTTGGTTTGTGGGTGGCCCTTCGACAGCGATGACATGATCATCTTAGAGGAGTCACCCTGCTCAATATCTTATTAAATGAAAATCTCTGTATTTTTTAAGATGTTTTTGTTACAGTGGGCAAAATGAATCTGAATCTGAATAGGTATCATTATATATATGTAAGAGGTACTAATGTTGAAATACACATTTTATATACAGATGGAGCACTCTCCTTGTATTTAATGTACAGTGGTGCCCTCTGGAGAAAGCCCCCAAACTAAAAATCACATTCAAAATTGCTAATTCATTAAATTATAAATTATTACAATTTTATTCTTTTTATCTATTATTTCATAACTATCAGTCAAGTTTAGCCAGGACAGCCTGGATCATAGCAGAGCTGATATCAGGTGTGGCAACTGGTCACTGGATCTCTCTGAAATATGCAATATTCTTTCCTTTGAGCACTACTTGTGCATTGGTAAGTGTATGCTTTTTTTATGCATTATCTAGGAATTATATTATTTCTATAGCGCACTATAAGTAGTATTTCTAGTAATTTTGCTGAATATTCTTTGGTAAAACTATATAGGTTAATTAGTACATTAGACTGTGTGGACCATGTGCTCACCATGTGCTTCTTGCTGATCAATGGTAGTATTCGACTGGGCTTTTTCGTGGAGCACTTACGTTTCGTAAAGCACAATTTGTATTCGACTGGAGCTTACAAAAAAAATATTAAATTTTCGTGAAGCACAAATGTTCACGAAGAAAGAAGTACGTAAACGTCTGTAAACCAGAGTCACGTGATCAGATGTGGACAGAAAGTTAATAGAGAGCGTTGCCGATTCGCGTGTTTAGAGTCATTTTACAAAAAAATTTGATCAGTGTTGATTCAATTCACACCATAAGCACACTACAAATACATTTTTGTACATAAAGAACTTGAAATTTTGAAAATCGGACGAAAATTGAAGGAGCTCTTTAATAAAATGTATCACGAAGCGAGGGCGATAATGAAGTTCATTTGTGCCTCGTTTTCATGTCATTGGCCATAAAAGACAATGCAGTGTGAACAAACCGGCAATTTTTGATTGCATGAAAATTAAATGCCGCAGGTGAAGTTTATTTATTTGATGAGTTTTAAAAGAAAAAAAAACACCTGGAGCAGATAAGAAAGTTATTTGTTTTTATTTTCATTGAGTCTTGTTTGTTTTTTGTCAGTGCGTCAAGGGACAATTCCTAGAATTTTTATTTGACTGGGAAATCTACGTAGAGCACGGAACTGTCACTTCACAAGTGGGTGTGGCCTAAATGTACTTCACGGCAAATTCCCAGTCGAATGTCACCAATGTCAAATGTTAAGTGTTCAATTGTTAAATCACCTCATAGCAAAGTGCAAACTGTGTATTGCTGAAGTAGTCTTAATTTGCAATTTAAGTTTACTTCATAAGCCATATTGTCAAATGATGATCATGTTATGTTGCAATATAGGATTTTATAGGCAATTTGTGTTATTAATGTTATTAATGCAATGATGCTATAATTGTATGAAATGCTAGTTCTGTTATAACTTGTTTTGGAGTATCCAAATTGATATTACTGGCAACTGGAAGCCAGCAGTGTCATAGTATATAATCAACTTCAAACAAAGGGTAATCAAATTACGTATTATGTTATTATTACATGAATTTGGAGAGTTAATACAGCTCTTAGAATTATTGGTACATTTATATGTTTTTGTTATTTAAGTACAATGTTATTGTTTTGAATAGTTGACAACCTAAACTCATCGTCCTGTTCCATTGGCGCAAATTTGTTTAATTTGATACTGGTTCACATTTAAAACTCAAATTGAGCAGCTCCCATCAAATTGACCCCAAATCAATGGAAAGAACTTGCAGTGTTTCTTAAATCTCAGGTCTCTGATAAGGATCCTAATGCAGCCGAAGGAGCAGGTGCAGGTGCCAAGCCCAAAATTATTACTTGAGGGACTGAATCAGATCAAGTTGGTGCAAATCAAGTTGCTCATAGTAATTCAGTAAGTTTGCCAAATAATTATAAGTTCCAAAATTGCCAACCTTTAATGTTAACGTTAACAACCCAAATGAGGTGTCCTAGTATGCAAGGACACTATGCTGACTCAGTGCTTATGCAGGGCATAAGGCAGTCAGTTAGGGGTAAGAGGTTTTGATGCCTTGTATACATTAAGACTGTTTGGCAAAACTTTTACACCTTCAGAAATTATGAAACACTTGTACAGTGCTCATCAAATGGATAGTGAAAGCATCATTTCATGGAGTTGTAGGTTGGAGGGACTGATGATAGATGCGTGAGACCCCCACAACTTTTACAACAAATTGGTTGGTCATGAGGGATCAGTGGAAATTGAAGGAATCAACTGCAAAGCTCTATTGGATAGTGGATCTAAGACATCTGCCATTTCTACTTCATTTTACCATCATCTGTCACATCTACCACTTCAGCAGTTATCAGACTTAGCGGTTGAAGGTGTCACTGGTCAAAATGTACCCTACTCTGGTTTCATCCAAGCCACTTCCAATCAAAGTGAAAATACTTTGTCCATACATGTTTTTTTTTCTTGTTGTAGCAGATACAGCTTACAATGCCAAGACTCCAGTACTAATTGAAACCAACACACTACAACCATGTCTCAATGAGACAATTCCACACTCTACGCAAGACGTCACAGCACCAGCCATGTGGTGGAACACCTTCAAATGCATGAAAGCTGCAGTTCAGACAGAAAAAAATATATATTAAAATGGGAAAAATAACCAATAACGACACTGTCATATTTTATGACATATTTATTCATAACACATTACCACAAGTATTTAATTGATGACATAGCAGTTTCCTCCCTAAATTAACTCTCAAAAGTGAGTACACTCCAGTACAAAATAACAACATATTTCAATTAAATCACCCTGACCAACAGTTTCAGACAAATTTACCAGTCTATGATCATATCAGGGGGAGAATTCACACATTTACAATCAATAAGTCTTCACTGGATGCTTCCAGGAAAGCTTGAAAGAGGGAATACTTTTGATTGCACATGTACCTGTTTGAAGAAGACATTTTTAGTTGCTATTTTCCATACTATGAGCATGAGAGATTCCATTTTTGTCAGTTTTATCGAATCCATTGAAACACTTACTTACATTGTACTCCAATGTCTGCTTGACTTCGCCATTGAATGTTACTGGTTTTAATGCCGGTACTATTTGCCATTCAATGTTACTGGTTTTAATGCAGATACTATTTGCTATTAAATCTTACTGATTTGATACAGGTTTTATTCGCTATTAAATGTTACTGTTTTAATTCAGGTACTATTTGTCATTAAATGTTACAGGTTCTAATACAGGCTGAGGCCTAAAGACTTGCACCAGGCATCTTCTTTTTCTGGACAGCCCTAACTTATTCAAATGCTTATGAGGTCTTTTTTAGTTGCACCATATTTAGTCAGGAGTATAAGCAATTGGTCATTGTGATATCGTTGATGTTATAATGTCAGACAATATCAGTATTTGAATATTTGATAGTGTGCATGCTGTAGGGCTTGTGGTGAGCGACACATGTCAGAGAAGTTCGATTTCTGTCCGCTTGCATGGTGTCTCTAGTAGCAGAAAAGTTTACAAATAAGATAATTTCTACTACACCTCTGAAGCCACAGAAAATGAACAGAGAAACCTCATTCAGTTTTTTCTATACATGCATATATATTGGGGCTGTACAACGGTTCTGGATATACTGTTTGTACCGGTACAAGGATAAGGATATGGGTATAGATAATTGTTATTCATAATAATGATACCATAAACGATATGCTGAGGGGCATTTTTGACCATACAAGTCACCTGCTACACAGATGTTTTGGTGGTTTGAAGAAAAATATCAGCTTGCAAATTAAATTTCATTGTCTACTTTCAGTCTAAGAGGCTTTTATTGATTCTCTCATTGATAGATTTTAATGATACGTATCATGATACGTATCGTATCGGTTTCATCGTATCAGGATACATACTGTATCATTTTAAAGATAAAGGTGTACAGCCCTAATATATATATATATATATATATATGTATAATGTTTTTAGATAACAGGAAAGTTGGTTCCAGTTTTGTTCCAGCAAGGTAATAAAATTGAAACAGAAATATAATGGCATTCCATAGGGACTATTTCAATCTCCAAACTTATTTGCTAATTATAGTTTGACATTAAGGAAGATGGGCCAGTTAATTCAATAGGAAAGACATAAAAGTGACCTGAACCCAAAATGGCACTCTCCGCATCAAAGGTGTTAATGCTCTACCTTCTTATTAAACATTAATCTATTTGCCCTATTGGTGGGGGCAAAGGTCAAGACAGGTGTCTATAACACAAATGTATGATTAGTGACATAATCAAATGCTCGTATTGCAAAGGCCGAGGTGAAAATGACCTGAAGGTTTGATAAGCATATACTATATTTAGATTCATATTATATAATATTCTTGAAGAAACAAGAAAATATAGTCATAAAGATAATTTAGGACTTTTATTAGTTTCATGTATGATTGCAGCTGCATGTGATGACTGTCAACTGAGATTATAACAAAAGAGGTAGCAGATTTTAATGCAGAGGTGATCTTAGCATTACATAAACCTACTCTGTAATCTTACAATTATAATATAATCAGCTGTAAATGTTGAAAGAATAATTGTTTATACCAACATTCCATTCTCATAAAATATCCACACAAGCCCTTTGGCGTAACATCCCAGATATATAAGCATCATCAATCTTAAATATTTCATGGTTTTTGGCAACAATTAATAGCTTTTCTGCAACCTGTGGCGAAAAAAATGTACCATAGTCACCTCTGCAGTACGAAGGGTAAAAAGATGCATTATACAAGTCTTTTGATACCAGCCTGTGTTTCTTAAGTGCCCATGAATGCGAGACAAGGGCTTTAGTGCGTGCTTTACCACATGTAAAACTGTTGGTAAGGTTGGTCTTGTTCATAAAAAGTTGATTTAATTTGCGAGAAATGGCATGAAGAATTTTCAAACTATCGTCATCAATTTTCATAATAATTTCCACATCTTTGCAGTGCTTCGTAATCCAATCTAATGCAAAAAGACCTTTATAGCCTAAATTGAAGTAGGTGTCACTAACGGCTATCTGCAATATATCTTCATGTGTTAGTATTTCTTCCTCAATCTTCTTTAACTGAGGAATTATAATATGCTTTGTTCCCTATCCATTCATTCGGAATAACTCGGGATTTGGATTACCCAATTTAGACGAACAACCACGGCAACCCCTGGTGTTTTCCTGGTTGTGGATGCATGCCATGTGGAGTCTTATCTATCGATCTATCTATCTATCTATCTATCTATCTGAACCATTAAATGTTCATTATATCCTTACTTATTCTTCATGTTTCAAACTTAGCCCATATTCATCAAGTCAAGGAACATATGGCATTACCTTAGTAAATGGATCTTGTTATTGTGTGGAGGTAAAAACTAAAAAAATTTAAAATTTAAAGCGAAACCAACACAATCACTTGCTGAATAACAGGAACCGTCCAGCAATCAGAATAAAACATGCATTTTTAAGTCTGGTCCAGCGAATAAATGTATTCTGTTTCCCAGAACCCAAGATGATCCATCTATTAGTGAAATATCAGCATCAAATATTTATGTCGACCTGAATATAACTCTCCATGCTGTTTCAAACTTCTCATTTACATGAGTTAAGTGCCAGGATGGGATTTCCCTCTGACGTCATCGCACATGCGCAGTAGTGCGATAAAAATTGGAGTAATGTCTACATCTAGCACGGTTTCACAACATAGAGAAATCCTGCCAAAACAGTTTCAACTTGCGTTTTCGTACAGTTTTGGGAGTACTATAAATGATACACCATTAAAACCGCGATACAAAAGCACAACTAAAAAACCAAATTTAGTGAAGATCGGACCAGTATAAGCCGAGAAAGTTTGATTATAGTACAAATTCAGGCCTCGCAAAATCCATGTTTTTTTGTATAAATCGTCCATAAGGCAATGCGTCTGAATTGCAACAAGAGACAACAAGCTTGAATGATGTTTTTGGGGAAAGAATCGGGGCTTGTTTTCATTTCAGTTCTGATATTTACAACTCTAAATTAAATAAAGATGCTATGTTAGTGATTAACACATTTTACTGCCTAAACAATTTTTTTTCAGGCGCACCTGTCACTTCACTGCAGCTCCCTCTGGGAATAGATAATCTCTTTCATATAAGCGAAAAAATATTGCTTCATGCTAGAAACAATCTTAAACGAGTGTTAGTGGACTTTTAAAGTGTTGTTAAGTATAAATATATGATCTACATTCATGATTTTGGTATTTCCTGACTTTTATAATCTCTAAATTTTTGCACGTGACACCAGGACTTTGCGTCTTTTTGCTCTGACTGCATGTGAATTTCATTTAAATGGACAAAGTTTCAGTGTTTCATTTATCTCGGCATCCATAGTGCGAAGGTGCACCAGCATCATCAATGATTCACCATCCCTCTCCCAACTCATCATTTTAATTAACACTGACATTATATGAGTGACTGTATCTATATACATCTGCAATGTCATTTCTTAAAAGTTTTAAAATTATCATGGTTTGTTTATTTGTTTATTAACTAGGGTGTGGCCCTTGATAGTGGCAGACTTTCTGCCTTAGAGGGCCGAATGTACATATTTTAATAAGTGATATTTGAATAAATTGTTCTGAGTTCTATTCTGAGATCTGTTAATTGCTTTAACAAGAAAAGCTCTCTTTAAAGAAGAGACCTGTATCAGAATTGGTTAACGAAGTCTAGGCATGCGCAAAAAAAATTATTTGATCTATTTTTTACAGACTAAAGGCTATTAGTTGCAGGTAACAGATACTGACAAGGTATCATGTCAATATATTGCAATCAATTAGTATAGTTCATATAAGTTTATGTCTTTGTCTAAATAGGTTCCAGCTGCAATTGCCTCCTGTAAATATGACTATTTCAAATATGACTATTTCAAACTCAATGGCAATGTATGACTGTAATATTTTTATGCCATCTGATTTTAGTAATGTTGAACCTGTGATAGATCTTTTCGTTGATGACTGTGTGGAGGTGGGGGATGGTTCTGACATTAATACTAAGATTGTTGTAGATACAATTACACACTCAGACATAAACTTAATTCATGATATGACTCAAATGTTCAATGAAAAATCTAGATTTTGGAACAATAACACAAGTAAAAACAAAGGCTCAAATGATAATTTTCTCAAAATAATTTCATGGAACATTCAGGGCATTGGTCAAAAATTAGAGTTAGAGGAGATTAGAAATATGTTTACCTGTTATGATGTCATCTTCCTGTATGAAACCATGAAATCAGATACCTTTGACCCACAAATGGAAGGGTACCACTACTTCCATTATGAAAGAAAGTACAGACACCCTAGAGCTAGGAGGCCATCTGGCGGCATAGCCGTATTGATTAAGTCAGATATTTTTGAGTCAAAAGCTGTAGCTATCGAAAAAGCAAGTGAACATGCTATATGGCTGAAAATTAGGGGATCAACTCATGAAATTATTATTGGTGGTGCCTATATTTCCCCTGAGGGTAGCATGATCTATTTGAATAGTAGATATGGAAAGGATGTGCTAAATGAATTGAGGGAGGATCTTGCATGTTTTCTAGATAGAACACCCTTTGTTTCTATTTGTGGTGATTTTAATAGCCGGACAGGTGATATGAATGATTTTGAAGAACCTGTAAATGGAAAAAATTCTTCTCTCATCTCTGACTTAGGCACTGTATCTCGTGTTGCAACTACAATGCAACACAAATGGTCCCTTAAGCACAGACTGTGTAGAGATAAGAAGGTAAACGCCTTTGGAAAGGATCTCATTAACTTATCTAGGGCAAGCAGTATTAGAATAATGAATGGATTCTTTGATGAAAGTATAACCGATCGATTTACCTGTCATACTCCTATGGGACAAAGTGTTGTTGACTATTTGCTTTGTAGTGAACCAGTGTATAATTGCCTTCATGAGTTTGTTATAAATGATAAGCTTACTGAGTCTGACCAAACTCCACTTAGCTTTTCTTTTAACTTTCCCAAAGTACCAAAAATAAATAAACACACTAAAAATAGTCGGCAGACCAGAACATTCAAGTATGTATTTGACAAGAGTAAAACTGAAGAATACCTCTCTAATTTTGACAGTGAAAATGCCAAGAACACACTGTATATATTGAGTCAGACTATGATACAGATGTGGTCATAGATACTGTATACCAATACTTAACTGATAGAATACGGCCAACGTTTGAGAAAAAGAAATCTAAATCTGCAAAAAGCAATTTTCCTACTAATAAATGGTTTGATAGTGAGTGTAAAAATCTCAGAAAATCTTTGAATGACTTGGCTAAACAGAATGATTTAGCCCTGGATCAAAATAAAATGCAATATGGTATTATGCACAGATATTACAAACGAGTAACTCAAAAGAAAAAAAGAAAATTTCAAGGAAATAATAGAAAGGAAATGCAAACTCTCATGGGTAAAAATCAAGCAGATTGCTGGAAGTATTGGAATAAATTAAAATCTGTTGGAAAAATCCAAGTTAACTGCCCAGACTTAGATACCTTTCATAACTACTTTAAACAACAATCGCTTCCACCAGAGCGTGACTATTTTGACACTGAAAGTATGGCACACATAGTTAATGCTGTGCAAAATTCCGGTTATAGCTGCAGTAGTGAACTATCTACTCATATTTGTGATAATGTAATAACTGAAGAAGAGGTCGCCCTGCATTTCAGGAGACTCAAAAATAATAAAGCGGCTGGCATTGATGGGATACCCGCAGAATTCTATAAATATGCTGGTGAAAATCTTATAACACCATTTTGTGCTGTATTCAACCACATTTTTGATAAAGGTGAATACCCATCTCAGTGGTCAGAAGGGCTTATTAATGCTTTACATAAAAAAGGTAACCGCACAGATCCTGATAACTATAGAAAAATAACTGTAAATGTAGTAATGGGTAAGATTTTTGACTCAATCCTAAATAGCAGATTATACTTTAAAAATAAGGCTCTAAATCTTGATGATCCTTGTCAGTTTGGGTTCACCCCTGGGTCAAGCACTACTGACTGTGTCTTTGTTCTTGACACAGTTATAAGTTACCAACAAGCAATGCGAAAACCTGTATACTTGTGCTTTGTTGATTTTACTAAAGCATTCGATTACATTAATAGAAATGCTTTGTACTACAAATTGATGCAGCAGAATATTGGTGACAAAATGCTCAAGGTTATCATTAGTATGTATGATAAGGCAAAAGCAAGAGTAAATCAAGGTGGTAATACCGGTGGTTCTATTGACAGCAAATGTGGGGTATTACAAGGTGGAATCCTCAGCCCAAAATTATTCAATGAATTTATGTCAGATCTACCCGATCATCTTGAAAAATCAGATGGAATAACATTAGGTGATTTTACTCTTACACATATATTGTATGCCGATGACATCGCACTTGTAGCTGATTCTCCTAATTGCATGCAAAATAGTATAAATTCACTTCATAATTACTGTAAAAAATGGCACCTTATTGTAAATGTTAGTAAAACCAAAGTGATGCAGATTGGTAACAAAGCAATAAGCACCTTCTTCTGTTATGGTGAAAAACTAGTAAATGTTGACAGCTTCAAATATCTTGGCCATATGCTTACTAATAAGCGTAGAATAAATAGCAAGATGACGGAATACCTCCCAACACAAGCTCATAAAGCGCTCTGCAAGGTGATTCAAAACAAGCATTAGGAAAAATCGATCCCATGCTATCTCTTCGAATGTTTGATACCTATATTTTACCTATCCTGGAGTACAATAGTGAAATATGGACAAGTGAAAAATCTATGCCTGAATTAGAAAATTTTCAACTTGCATATCTTAAAAACATATTAGGAGTTAGAAAACAAACACCATCTTTAGCAGTCTATGGTGAAACAGGTAGATTCCCATTGCATGTCAGACAGAAAATTAGAATGGTGAATTACTGGATAAGATTGGAAAGAGCACCTGATGACAGTTTACTTAAGAAACGTTTAAATTTTCTGAAGGAAATTTATGTGAATGCAGTAAATGGAAATAACTGGTTCAGTAAAGTGTGTCATGTATTAAATAACTGCAACATTGAATATGATATTAGTAACCTCAGAAACTTTGACATTGATAATATCTCTAACACAGTGAAACTAAGACTCTATGAAGCCGAACATGAGCGACTTATAAATGCAATAAATGACAGTTCACAACAACCAAAACTTAGGACATATAAACTATTTAAAACTGATTGTAGAATAGAACCTTATCTTGAATTGCAACAAATTCGCAAAGTGTTAACTAAAATAGCTAGATTTAGGACAAGTTCACATAGACTGAAGATTGAAACAGGTCGACACCATAAACCAATAATTCCTGCTCCAAATAGAATATGTGAAAAGTGTATGTTAAACTTTGTAGAAGACGAAATTCACTGTTTGATTGTCTGTCCTGGTAATGAGCAACACCGTGTTAACCTTTTTTTGAATGCAACTAAATTTATTAACAACTTCTTGTCTCTAGATGATATAACTAAGTTTACAGCATGACAAACAAGGAACCTGAGCTATTAAATAGTTTAAGAAAGTTTCTCCTTCAAGCCGATGTGTAGAGAAAACCATCTCCTGTATCCACACAGTTATTAATTTAGTTTATTAGTTTATTAGTTATGATGTGCTTGTCATGTTTTGGACTTTAAGAGTGAAATGTTTTTATTAGCGGCTTGTATTTTTTTCTATTGTGTATGTGGATTTTAAACACGTATTAATAGTTAACTTGGTGGCTGGAACCTTGATTATTGAAATTTATTGCTTTCTGTATTTACATTAATGTCTCTTTCATGTTATCTTTTAACTGAATGACATATGTATCACTTGTGATATTTTACATGTCAATAAAATCTATATATATCTTTATTGCCAAATGTGTACTTTTTCATAGAGTCTTTTAGAAAAGTTTGACATGTTTTGCAAATCTAATAGAATAATTCAGATCCAAATTAAAAAAGTATATAATCATGTTTAATTTTTTTACATTAACATACATAATTGACAGTTCAGTGAGCTGGTGAGTGTGGCTTTTTTTAACTGCAAATCTGCCGTTTAAAACAGTTTGAGAAATAATTTCATTTCAACATTGGCCTATTTGTTATTAATTGTAATATATTACAGTGTAAAGTTTCAAATGCACTTAGCTATCAGAAACATAAAGAGCAATTGACAAATCCAATTTGTGTAATTACACTGTTTCACTTAAGAAAGAGTGAGAACAGTGAGTGTGTGAGGCCAGTTTCATTCAATTTATAGGTCAGAGTGTGGGTGTGTCACTCAACTGGCCAATTATAGCCAGATGCATGCAATGCATAACACCAGCAGCATCACAAGCACAAATTCATGATGGATTTATGTTAACAGCCAAAGCACCATAGTTACCATTCAAATCACATTAGTTTTCATAGGAATGAAATGTAAGTAGATACTAAGCTTTTGTTGAGTTGCTAGGCATTTTACATGATGGGCCTCCAACAGATATTTGTTGAAAACCTTCACAAGCTTTCACCCCTAAGACCAAAATGAACCATGCCAATTTCTGGGAAATCAGACTAACATGGATGAGTCCATTGATGTTGGAGGGGGGAACTGTTAAGATTTAATAAATACCTTGGTACAATAAAACCAGGCACTTTTGACATATGGTCCTCAATTCAAAGTTGCTCCATTTTATTTAAGGAAGACAAACGTGCTATAGTTAGGTTATTTAAGCCATTTTCAAGGATGTGAAGATCAATGATCTGGCCACAGCTTAAATGTACATAAACATCAGTGATGTCACTGGCAATCTTCACAAGGCTCCGAAGATTATTTGTAAAACCAATCTTAGTAGTAAGTATCTATATCTCTATGAGTTCTGCTAATTATAGGATACAAAAAAATTGGGGTTAATTACTCCTTTAACACTTCTAATATATATATATATATATATATATATAAAATGGCAATGAGGTGCTACAGAGTTCGATTCAATGGTGTGACTATTCACTGGGGATATTAACTGATATTCAAACAAATTGAAAACCAAAGCAATGAGATAGACTGTTGCTCCTTGATCAAACAGACAGGCAATCATGCGGGTCAATTGCTGATACAACTACCGAACGTTCGGATAAGTGAATTGCTATATCATTTAAATATGTTCGGACAGCGCGGGATTCGGTTTACGAATTTCGGATTAACGAGGGTGGACTGTATTTACACAAACAACTCTAATTATTTCTTTAATTGAGATACCATATTCTATATAAAAATATTAAGTAGAATAGGCCAAATGAGATGGCATACATTGTAGTAAAATCTAAGTCTTGCAAATAAATAGGTATGACAGTGCATACACGTAGACACTATACATTCATTATTTTATAGTTGATTGGTTGGTACAGTTCTCAACTCGCTGAAAATATATCCCACAGTTTAGAAATGGACAAACAGCTACAGTAATTGGTTAAGTTAGTAATATCAAATTTTAAGATTTTGAGCATTATGTCATCATCTGGAACTAGAGAGCCTTCGCCTCCTCCAGTTGTTTTTGAAAAAATGTTACAATTGGGCCAATACATTTTTCTGATAAAGCCAGCTCTTTTAAATTGAATGAAATAATAACTGTTATTGCTTGTTTTCATAGACCAATTTTGCAATCAAATATGAGATGAATATGGTGTTCAAGGCAAAAATATCCCCCAACTTATCAATGTTTAACTGCAGAGTACATCATTGTTTACCAATGAGCAGGAATAAAGATGATGTTGGGTGGGTGGATTAAGGCTTTACGTCCTGTATTTCGGCACCTGATGGGCTAATTAGGACAGGCAATAGGGCTGTACACCGGTTCTCGATATACCGTTTGTACCGGTACAAGGTTAACGATACGTGTTAGATTCTATATTTTGAATCTAATATAATTTGTTTCATAATTTAAATCAAACTGTTATTACTTGCATTAATTTCATGTTTGTGTTTACTCTATCAGCTGATTTCAGGATTTGCTGATCTCAGTTGTACTACATTGACATATTTAGAGTGTATGTTTGCTATTTTAATCAAATGTTTGTCACAGTGTACACAGTTGTTAGGTGTCAGGTTATAATGTCAAACAATGTGTCATTTAGTGGCACCACTCTTTATACTTCAATGAATTCATGTCAATGCAAATTATCAAGAACTTGATTATTGCATTCTGGGAGGCAGGAAGTCGTATGATGTAGGTCATAGAGCTTGGTTCTTGGCAGAACTACACAGACTTTCAAAGTGAACACACTTAAAGGTCACAGGCAATAAACTTCGTGATTCCTCTGAAATTGGGAATATTAGTTCAGCCGGAACATACCTTGTCCTCTGCATGACAAAAAATGTGGAAAACCACCGTTATCTCATCTCAATGCTTGTTTTTCACACCCGCGGCGCATCGCCGTCATGAACGCCATTATTTGCAGTGTTTCTGCTGATGCCCACCAGGTGCTAATCGTGACGTCATCGATGTGATTTGATCCGGCAGCTAAACAATCTGCAGGCGTATGGGGCACGGTATAGGGCCCAGTAACATAGGCATGGTATATAGGGCAATTAGGTTACATAGATATATTCATTTATTGTAGATATTTTAGAGATTATAGAGGCCTATAGGCCTATATTTAATTTTAATATATATGACAAGCCTAGGTCTACAGAAGTGCTCAGAAGGCCTAGAAATAGGTTCACAACAGAACCTCTTTTTTTTTTCTTTTAGATCACATTCAGAGTTGGGGTCTTAGACTTAATTTTTTCTAATTTAAATCATTTTAAGGTCAAAGATTTTTACATGAAGTAAAGGAAAAATTCACAAAAAATTAAGTATTTTGCAGAGTTATTAAAACAACACACGTGATTAATGAATAAACAGCGATGTCAATCAAACTTAAGCTTCGCACCCTGCAGTGACATAACCACATTGAAATGATTACGATAATTAATGTGAGCGGGCCCAGTCAAAACACCAACTAATTGTAACGACTGTTAACTGAATAGCCAGTCAAGTGTAATTGTTTACCAAGCATCTAATAATGCAAACCATGCCTAGATCTATTAAAAACATGATTCACGGCTCAATTTTGTTGGGTTCAATGAACTTTTGACAGTTGTTGATTTGTATATTATGTAGTACTTTGGATACCAATATACAAAGCAGCCAACTTACTAAAATGACAATAATAGCCTATTTTCATCACCTTACAAGTTGGGTTTGATTATATTTGATTCTGTCTATTTTGTGCTGATCCATAGTATAACCATAATACTATATTAAGGTATTTACATTGTAGGCCTATAGTGCTGCTGGCATTCACAAAACACCAGATATCTTTTTTTATTAACTGGGTGTGAACTTTCTTACAAGTATGGTCAGTTTCATGGTGCGTAACCTACCTCGGCATAATGCAGTATAACTATATAAAAAAAAAGTATACATAGAATCTATTAATAAATTTTTTTTTATTCTTAAACAAAGGTCAAGTAGGCCTAAAACATGTAAGACTATTGACAAAAAAAGCAAGGATTTTTTAAATATGGAATTCAACTGCACACATTAATTAACAAATTGGCCATATTTTATTCAGCCAAATTAGTCGGTACAGCCAAGTCAGGTTCAGTCAGTTCAGTCAGTTGAACTCAATTCTGTCTGTTAGTTAAGCTCATCCGTTCAGTCCGTCAGTTCAGTCATGTCAGTCTGTCTGTCAGTCAGTCAGCACAACATAACATACCAGCTGACAACTAGTCAGTCATTTAGGCAACCAGACAGTGGTTTTATTCCTGTACCTTAAATATAATTTGCAAATTATAGATTCAGCGACATAAACCTTAGGGTTGTCATCAGTATTTCTTTCTCAATAAATTAAGTATTAGTGTATTTTTTTCATTGTGTTGTTTTAAATCGATAATTGATAAGATAGTTACAATTGAACTATTTAGAAAAAAACCACATTGTTCTATCACCTATAGAAGCCAAGTAATTGCCAGTTGAAGTTTTGCACTCCTTCAACATCTTCAGGTGAGTTAAAGACAAACGTCTTTAGTTAAAGAAAGTCAGGTGAGAAGGCAAAGGCAAAAAGTGGGCAGTTCCTGAATATAGGCCAAGGCCAAAGATTTAGGCCAAGGCAAAAAGTGTTTCTGAAGTGCAAACTAAATGTCATGTTATTAGCTAAACAGTAAAATGATGAATTCCAGGTGCCTAGAAGGAAGACATTAGATTAGTTAAATAGTGTTAATTTTAAAAATACAGCATATTCCTGAGCATCTTCTTTATTTATTTGTTTTATATTAATAATTTCCCTATCTTTAACTGTCATTGTGGTCTAATGAAAATGGATAGCCTTTATACTGTGAATGAATATTCATGGCATATATATATACTCTGTCTATTCTAACCAAGGTCTTAATTGTGAGGTTTGCATTTCTTTCTTATGTATTCACCAAGGATAATAGTCTGATTGAAATTCAGTATATTTATTAAATTAGTGTAGCAATTTAGTGCTTGATACATGCTCAAATAATTGTTTATATTATAATACTGTGTTTTACATCATGTTGCCAAATATCAGAAAATGTAGTTATTAATACTCCTAATAGTATTGAGAATCATAATTAAAGCAAAAAAAAACAATTACATATAAGCCATACATAATTTATTTAAATATGCTTTAACAACAATATCGTTCTGAGATTTGTTATAGGCCTACACCTAATTACCTGCCAAACTAAACATTTTCATATTTAAGCAACCATCGCATTGTGCAGTTTCAAATTTTCTTTCTTTGGTAACTGGGGGAATTGGTATAAATAAATGCTAATATCTCTTCACAATAGTCGAATATATTAATATTCGAGCTTTTAGTTCCCTGTACTACTACTACTACTACACATCAGCAATGTTAGATTTTGATTGCCCATGACCTTTAAGCACTCATCTGGGTGTTGGTATTGGCACTGCGGATGCAGTTCTGGGCTATCAACAATTTTACCTATTAATTAGCACTGCATTCCAGAAGCAGTGCCCTAGCTTAGACTGTTTTGGCTCTGTAGTGTAGCCAGCTATAGCCAGACAGTTCCGTTTAGTGACAGGTAGCATCATATAGCAGAAGTTGTCTACCTTTGTCTACAGGGTGCGACCTAAAAACTTGCACCAGGCATCTCCTCTTTCAGGATAATTATGTGTTTACCAGTTAGCTTTATATGTATTTGATGTGCCTACTTTAAGGTATTTTTATACAAACTTTAAAAAGTTTTATATTTTGTTTAATACAAAAAGAAAAATATCATATAGACTTAAGACTCTTTATTTGCTCTTTCGTAACCATTATAACATTTTCCAAAAGTTAAAATGAAAAAACCACTGAGGGTCTGTTGACGAGACATTTGGCTAACAGACATTTTGTTAGATGGATATTTAGTTTCTTTATCAGGACAATCTACAGAGAGCAACAAGATATCCTCAGGTGGAGCTTCATAATCAGCTGGAAAAAAATAATTTAGAATTGGGAATGAGTAAATCTGGAACTTAGAAAAGCATTAAAATTCACAATTAATATTGCGAAAAATGTGTTCATTGTTAAAAAATAAATAAAAATTTATTATTTACTTATGCTATAATATAAACTTAAAATTATTCCACCAATGGAGTCACTAGAGAAGGAGGGGAAAGCTCTGTTATCACACACATGCAGCCATATTTTTAATGGCCATTTAAAATAGTTCCGAGGCTAATTAGGCCCAGAGAGCCGTAGAATTAATGACCATTTAATTTCATGCAGGTCCTCTTTGATGTCCTATGTTTGTCTGACTGCTGCAGCAGCCAATCCAAACCCCTTTCAGAGGGGTTTTTAAATCTCGTGGTCCTAGCAGACATTGAGAGCCTCACTTTTAATGTAAGGATCTCCCAAACATATTTTAGTCATTGTGTGCGCATAGTAGGGAAAACTAGTTTTCCTGTGAAAATCCGTCCAGAATTAAGCTAATTAAGGCATTTTAAGCAAATTACAACTGCAATATGGCAACGTTAGGTGTATTTTACTTCGCTCTATTTGTCATATCGTAACTGCTGCTTGGAAAGAGCAACCTTTTTGGCTACATGCCAATATTTATTTTATTTGTGTCGGTCGATGTCGGCCTGAGTTATTATTTCTGCTTTTGTTTTTGGGTAAATAAACAGTATTCTGATTCTGATTTTGATTCTGATTCTGAGTTATGTTAATTTAGAAATTCATTGTCTGTCAATTAAAACGCATTTCTATCAGGCTGAACTCTGCTTTTATAAATTCATGATTTTTCATTTATAATTTTATTGATTTTCATTTGGATGTCAGACAAGACATATATTATATTAATATAATGTGACATATCATAGAAAATACATAAAATGTTCGAACAATACCTTAAAAAGCTTCCTTCTTTATTTATAATACAATATGTTGTATTATTGAATCATTTTTGCAGAATGAGTTGGGACAACTATGTTGTGAATACAATCTAGTTAAAAACATGAGAGCACATTTATAAAAATTTTGGAAACCTCCCACTTTATTTGGCCAATCATTACACAGTTATTTTGGTTTAAACCCCAGGAATGTTTATCAGCTTGGGTCTTAGACAGTCACCAGATTAAATGCCCATCATTAAAAGACCATCGCGACTTACATAGAATGCAATAAAACCCTAGCTTTCTCCTCCTTCTCTAGTGACTCCATGTTCCACCAAACATGACAAATTTTTTGTACCTATATTTAACTCAAAGGGGAATTAAGGTTCATTTTTTGCTTTACTCACTTTCTTTTGTTCTGTTATGTATTTAAACTCTTGTAATTTTTACAAATTATTTTAATTACCAATTATTGCAGTATTTTAATTTGTATATTATACACCATGACCTGTGACTTATTCTGCATGTGTGTGAATAAACATGTTTAAAAAATGATAATGTGGAACAAATTTTGAAGAACTTTGCAATTTAATTAGCTGCAATAGGACACTTGTCACTATCAATTAGTTTTTTGTCAATTTTCTTAAAAGTGACATATACAGACATTTTGATAAACCAGTGCTACCAACTTAAAGCCTCTTTTTTTTTCTCCATTTTAAAATCAATCTTTTTTAATTGCAATTCTTGGCACTTGGTGTCAAACTGTCCACACTGCTCAACAAGTGTCAAGTAAGACTCAAGTTCTACAATGGACAGTCAAGTAGCCTTCTAATAACCCAATTGTAATTGAGCAATTGTACATTTAGTACTGTTAATTAATTGGAGCAAATACAAAGGCCAAAAGCAACTGGTCATAGGCATTTATAATAGCAATGTCAATGCTTAAATTATGATAGTAGGCCTGTTCGGCCGGTAGCGCTAAACATCAAAAGCCATCAAATAACTGGCCCAACTGTCATTGAAGTTACTTACCTCCAGTTTATGTCTTCTAAGAAATTGAGCTTCTCTGAGCAGGATTTGCAGTCAAACACGTGTAACTGACTATTGTCAACACAGACAGCTGGCAGATCCATCACACCGATGACGTCACACATGATCACGTGACCTACTTTTGCCGTGAAGCAGGTTGGCGAGGCGGGCAGCGTTATTAAATTGTTTATAATAACGTGTTTATTTGAGATTAAAATCCCAAATTGCGCACATGTGTATTTTTAAGCATTATCTATATTATAACTTACTTTGAAAGTGATTGCCTGTGACGTTTAAGGTTTTGTCTGTGAATTTTTATGCCAGGATGGTTTCAGTAAGGTGAGCTTATTTATGATTATTTATGGTTTCTTAATGTTATCTTATAGCTTTTACCTGTGTTGTGTTCATGAGTTTTAGATACACACACAAAAAAAGCTGGGTTAAAAGTTATAAAATTGCCATGTAAAAATTGCCATGTCATGATGTAATATGAATGGAAAATTCCCAAATTTTTTGTTCTTTATTTATTTATTGGTGCATCAAAATTTTGGCTATTGACCTGCAATTTATCAATTTTTGGTGGTAGCTATATGTTATGTAATTTTTGCTTTATAAAATATGGTTAGTTTATTATGTAAAATTTTAGGAATATTTTTTGTTTAGACCTTTAAGGCAGCCATTTTGATTCAGCCACATTGAGGCAGCCATTTTGAATTTAGCCACATTGTGGCAGCCATTTTGCAAATTATTGATTTGATATCATAGTATTTATATAAATAATTTATTTGACCTTATTTATTGATTTATTTATTCAACTTACCTGGATTAGTTGTTCTATTTTCTCTCCTATTACTTCTGATTGTTGTTTAATCTTGAATTCAAATAAATGTATTATATTACTTACCTTTGGGTTTCAATGATGAATTTGCAGGTCATTCATGTACATCTAAGGTCTAAGTTATTCTTTGCTGCTTGTGAGGGTCCAAGTGTTGCATATACTTGTAAGTTTCATCACTGATGTTTTTGAATGATTGATTTGTATGCATATTGACTTAATTAATTTGATTCCTGTTGATTTAATTGTGAACTATTGATTATTACTTGTGAATAATACATGATTGTTTATAATTATGTTTTAGGTTCACCCATACTATATCAAGATATACAATATTTACAAGCTTCATGGTGTGAATAAACTTGCAACATTTTACTTCAAGTCTTGACCTCATTCATTCCCCTCACATCGGCAACAATACAGGTATTGATAACCGTTATGTAATAATAACAATAAAATTAAACGGTATGCAGATCGGCGATTTTGAGCAAATAGGACACCTGCTACCCAGATGTTCTGGTGCTTTTAAAGAAAAATATCAGCCACTTTAATTGTAATGACATTAAACAACAGTCTGGATTATTCCATAAATATTTATTCATTACATTTCATAGTGGATTGTCAGTATTGTTTGTAGGCTTTTTTCATTGATATAGCTTAACGATACGTATCATGATACATATCGTATCCGTTTTACTGTATCGTGATACGTATCATATCGTTATAAAGATAAAGGTGTACAGCCCTAACAGGCAGGGACTATGGCAATGAGACGAAGGATGAAACAGACATCCAACATAGGCTCAACCGGGAATTGAACACGGGAGTGGTGGAAGCCCAGCGAGCTATCACTGAGCTAGGCCCCCACCATGGAATAAAGATATATGTACCCATATATATATAATTAATGAATCGTGTGAACAACTTTTTGTCCAAATTTCAAAATAAATATTTTAAACTGAAAAAAATATGATCATTGGAGTAATTTTTTAGACCAATAGCCATTTAAATGGAATATTAAATAATAAGTTAAAGTCAGAAAATAAGTTTATTTTTGTTACTGGAGATTTCAATGTTAATCTTTTGAATAGTGAGCACCTTTCCATTGCTGGATTTATGGAATCATGGTATACCTGTTCCTGTTTGTCTTTACTTATAAAACCCACTAGAATCTCTAATCACAATGCAACATTAATAGACAATATTTTCACAAATAATATTAATGATGCAAATGTATTTACTGGAATATTTAACACTTGATATCAGTGCAATCTTATTATATGCCATCCTATTTAGGTTTATTAGTAGATAGGGTTCTAATCTGCAGTCATTTTTAAAATGTTTATAGGTCCTAAGCTTTGGTTGCTGTGTGGTGTTATTAATTTCTGCAATGATGCCTTATTGTTATTTGGTGTAGAGATTGACTTTTGCCATTTTGCAGATGTCAACATTTTCAAGACTATCTTGATCTAGGGTTATACCACAAATATTCAATATATGACTCACTTTGCCAAACCAACTATACTGGCCTTGTACGAGAAAATCTTTTAGAATTTTAAGACATCTCTTTAGTAATTCACTATCAGGCAACATCTCCAATTTACCCCAATAATTTATCATTCTGATATTTTGCCTAACATGTAGCATAAATCTGCCTGTCTCACCATACTGACAGCGACTGTGTCTGTTTTCCTACCTCTAGCATATTCATCAAGTACCCCAATTGTAACTTTTTTAATTCATTATTCACAGCTTTTCCACAAGACCATATTTCATTATTGTATTCTTTTATCGGCAAAATATGTGTCAAACATTTTCACACTGAGTTTCGGGGTAATATATCCTTGCGACTGCCAGATATCACCTTGTAGAGCAATTTTGCTGTGTATGTTGTGTTTATTGGTCAGCATATGTCCCAGATATTTAAAGCTGTCAATTTCTTCAAGTTTTTCTGCATTTTTAATAAATGGTACAAGCCGACTTTTCCCCGAATTTTACAACTTTAGTTTTTCCTACATTCACAATTAGATCCCATTTTTCACAAAAACTATGAAGACAATTGATACTGTTTTGTAAGCATATCATCAGCGTACAATATATGTGAGGTTGTCTATTGCTATGCCATCAGATTTGTTTAGGTAATTTGGTAAGTCAGACAGAAATTTATTGAACAGTTTTGGACTGAGGATTCCGCCCTGCAGGACACCACATTTACTATCTATTGCATCTCCAGTATTGCCTAAATGGTTAACTCTAGCTCTGGCCTTGTCATACATACTTGTGATAATCTTAAGCATTTTATCACCAATATTTTGTTGCATCAGTTTATAATATAAGGCATTTCTATTAATATAGTCAAAAGCTTTAGTAAAATCAACAAGGCATAAATTGGCTGATTTGTGTTTTGCTGATATCTAATTACAGTGTCTAGTACAAAAACACAATCAGCAGTACTAGCACAAGGATTGAACCCAAACTGACAGGGATCATCAAGTTTAGAGCTTCATTTTTCTATAATAGAGTCAACTATTCTAGATAGAATCAAATATTTATGGTCATGTTTCTGTAGTCTGGATCACAGCAATCTTCTTTCTTGTGTAAGGCATTGATCAGTCCCACAGACCACTGTGAGGGGTATTCACCTCTTTCAAAAATGTAATTGAACAGCACAAAACGATGTTATGAGTTTTTCACTGGCATACTTATAGAATACAGCAGATGTACCATCAATCCCTGCAGCTTTATTGTTTTTAAGTTTTAAAGTGTAGTACCGGATTACTACAGAAATATGGTGGTGGTGGATTAGGGCTTTACGTCCTGTATTTGTGCACCTGATGGGCTAATTAGGACAGGTAGGGACCATGGCAATGAGACGAAGGATGAAACAGCCATCCAACATAGGTTTGACTAGGAATTGAACCCAGGACCCAGTGGTTGGAAGCCAAGTGCGCTACCACTGAGCTAGGCCCCCACCCGTACAGAAATATGGAGTTGACCCCAATGAGCTTAATATAAATTCTAAGTTATCCTTATCAAAATAGTCACAAGTAGGCAGGTGAGACTGTTGTAGAAAATATTCATGGAAAGTTTTTAGATCTGGACCATTCGCCTGACTATTACCTAGTTTATTCGGTTTATTCCAGAGTTTCCAGCAGTCAGCTTGGTTCTTGCCAAGTAAGTTTTCCATATTCTCTCTATGCAACTGCTGGAATTGCCTTTTTAGCCTTTGTACTAACTGCTTATATTGTTTGCATAATATAAGATATCTATTTTTATAAGTTGGGATGGAAATATCGTGATGTTTTGAGGTGGGTCCTTACATTCATCATCAAACCACTTATTTGCATGAAATGTATTTTTGGAGGATCTTGATCTCTTCCTTGGGAACGTTAGCTGTATGCTATCTGTAACATACTTGTACACAGTATCTATTATTACATCACTGTCTGTATTATCTGTGATATTACAACGTAGTTTGTAAAGTGTACAGTGAGCTTTCTCATTGTCATAGTTTGAGAGATACTCATAAAGCATCAAAGACATATTTAAATGCTACATTTTCATGATTAATAAGTCTTGTACTTGAGACTACTCCAATCCAAAAGTGCAAGGGTGCATGATCTGATTCTGCAAGTTTACAACCTATTTAAAATTTCCGCAAATTGCTGAACATTTTTCCACTACATAATAGGTAACCAACAACACTTTGTCCCCTAGGTGTGTAACATGTGAACTGGTCAATTTCATTGGCATTACAATAACCATTCATTATTCTCAGCTCTACAGAGATTTGAGATCTTTGCCAAAAGCATTCACTGTTTTGTCTATAGATTTTCTCTGTTCATTGTACCATATTTGGTCTGTTCCCGACACATGGGATACAGCATTGTTCAGCTCTGAGACAACATTGCAATTTCTACCACTAACATGTGTTTAAATTTCACTCAAGACTCCAGTTCTGCTAATAAAATCACCACAGAGTGATACATGTGGAGTTTTATCTAGATAGCATGCTACATCTTCTCTTATCTGAGTATAAACATCTTTATAATAGCTGCTGTTTGTAAAAGTACTGCTTCCCTGTGGCGTTATATACAGGCCACCTAGAAACATTTCATGGTTTGATTCCCTAATCATATGATGTGCTCATTTGCTATGGATACAGTTTTTGATTGATATAGTTCATTCTTTATGAGAGCTGCTATACCACCAGAAGGCCTCCTAGCTTTTGGATGTTGGAACCTACGCTGACAGTGAAAATAGTGGTACTCATCAATTTGGGGTTCAAAGGTATCAAGTTTCATAGTTTCGTATAAGAATACTATATCACATCCAAGAATTAATTGCCTAGTTTCAGCTAGTTCAAATTTTTGTCCAATGCCCTTAATTTTCCATAACATCACATTGAGTGCAATAACATTATTATTTACAGAGCAATTTTTGTTTTTAAGTAGTAGTCGTAGAACATATTGTGACTTCTGCAAAAATGATCAGACAAGTTGTTGCCGATCATCATCAAACATCTCCTAGCATTACACAGTTATCTGAATTTTCAGTTACAGGTGTTGCAAGCATAGCAGGTTCTTGTACAATGAGCTCACTATTACCAGATACTGAAAACAGTTCTGAATCACGTACATTAGTTACTTTTCGCAAATGGTTAAAGCAACTCTAATTCACTTCCATTGTAGTTATTGCTACCAGACAATGATGACAATTCCGATGTGTTTTTGTTCAATTACCAAATATATATATATATATATATATATATATAGTTGTTATTATAACTCTTGATTTTCAGAGTAATAATAGACTAAGTTTATTTTAACAAATTAAATACTGATACATACCGTAACGGAGGTTATTTCGACAGGGCGGATATTTTAGACATTCACATTAAAATGTTAAATTTGTTTTATTTTAACTAATTTAAGTGTCGAAAATACCCGCCTTGTCGATAATACCTTCCGTTACGGTAAATGTAAGTGGAGTTATTACACTTACAAACTACTGCATGGCAAGAGTGATAATAAAAAGCCTTACCGGAATTGTTTAATGAAAGAGAACTTATTAATTCAAAAGCTCAGTGAAGATGGTAGAGTAAAAGTCTCACGAAGGTATTAATAAACTATTGCAAAATTGTATCATTGATTATACACTCAATCTTCTTCAGCTGTTGTTCATCATTAAGCATAAAATTACATTGCAGATTCGGCCACAACACTTATGCCAATATTAGTCCAATAAAATTTGAATTCTTATCAATTTTTTTAAGTTTTCATGCAAACTAAAGTCATGTTATGTACAATGAAACTCTTTTGATTTTGAGAGTAATAATAGTTTAGCTTTTTATTATCGCTCTTGCCATGTAGAAGTTTACAAGTGTAATAACTTTACTTACATTTATATATCCATGTTTAATTTGTTAAACCAACAGGCAAGTTATTTCCCTAACAAGGCAAAAAAAAACATAGGCTGTGCTGCAGCTAAACCCTCAGCGAATCCCACATAGCACACAGGCATCATTAAAATTGTTAAGTGTTCGTCTGACAGGCAGGAGGGCGGGCGTTACACTTTCATTTCTAGAGTAGAACTCTAACACACACATTAGTTTCTAGAGCTGAACTCTAACACTAATGCACTTACCCTCATGAAAATGTATACAGTAACACTCTGTATGGCCTAGTGGTGCCTTGTAATAGCCACACTGACATATCTCGGCTATGTTTTACAAAATCTTGAAAAATAATATTTCTTGAGTGTTTATATAGTGTGTGAGATGAACCGAAACAATCTCCATTTGGCCTACATAGCTTATTCAATGCTACTTAGTCCAAGAAGTCCTATTTTTTAACTCTTGAATTTCTTCATTTGTTCATTATATTCTGAGTGTGAAATAATAGTGTTCCCGTGGGTCATTGCAAAGTCTGATAAAGTCGTACTTTATTTTTGTTAAAAGTAAGGCCTGTATTAAGTCTTACTTTTGTCCACTAAATCTTATATTGTCTTATTTTGATGCAAATTTACTTGGATATTAACATCCACATTATAATATTTAGACCATTTGGTAAATATGAATGAATAGAAATTATAAACTTTCTTTAAATACACAAATTCTGCGTTTATTTTATTGCTTAATAGCCAATACCCTGATTGTATTTTTTTGACGATGAATTTAAATAATTGGTGTATATTACTATATTGGTGGTCTTATTTTTCATGTTTGCATGATATTATGTCTTACAAATGATCTTACCTCTTATGAAGATAAACCTGCAGGAACCCTGTATTAACAGCAATCCATTCTGTTCAGAGTGAAGCCAAGTGAGCATAAAAAGGATTGTCTATCCTTTTCCTGCCATTTAATTGTTCTTTTTCAAAGATTGTATGCACAATAAGGAGTATTCAGTTTCCTAGAATTATCAACACAATAGCATGTTCCCTTAAATAATCTACAACTAAGATTATCATTTATATGTCCAAAAAAGTCATATATATATATATATGGGCTATGGTAATGATCCTAAGGAATATATATGAAATTCAGCAACAATGTTATGCCACATAAAGATGATGGGTATAATTTCATACAAAATTAACCTATTAAAATTATATTTTGTATGGAATGATACTCAACACACCCATTTTAATGTCTTTATAAGTCAAAATATTTTTTGCTTGCTATTTACATTTAGCTGGCAACTGAAGGAACTATATATTATCAATTGCCATATTTCCTTCAACAGTAACTGAATTGTTGGGTTGCTGATTTGCATTAAATCTATTACATTTAAATTAGTATTTATAGCCGAACACTTTACAGGTGTATACGAAGAAAACAATAATAAGTATTGGAGTCAAGTGAAGTAATAAAGATCATTATGCAACTAATTATTATGAAATTATGGGATGCTAAGAAATATGAGGGAAGCAACACAATTTTAAAATTTTTTCGAGATTTTCCGTTATATAAAAAAGGATGAAACAAATGTCAAAGTGAAACTTAAAAATGAAAGAACTATAATCTAGATATATCATTAGTAAAATGTTAATGATGTAAGAATCACAAAGTTGATATGAGGGTTTGAAAGAGTACCTGTCTAAATTTTCATATTTTCCTGATTATATAAAATTATCTGTCATTTATGGTCATGAAACCCCAAAAAGGTATCTTTGCACTATTTTAGACATATTCTTATTAAGTTATGTATGCATGAAGGTGAAGTAGTGTGTGAGTCCTGCTCTCGAAAAGACATTTTTATGTTATTTTTCATTTTTCTCTAAATATTTTAAAACACAATTGAAATATGTCAATTGACTATCAAAATGCGCAATTAGGCTATACAGAGTCATAGCATATGAAATGTTGTAGGGTAAGTGGTAAGTGCAATAATGCTAGAGTTCTGCTCCGGAAACACAATGTAACACAAGTTTTAGCATTTTTTTCTGATTTTCCATTATTATGTAATCAGCATCAAATGAATATCAAAATTAAGTTTGAAAAGTGAAAATACTATAATTTAGAATTGTTATTGATACAATTTCATTCATGTAGGCAGTACCCCATAATCATGGGGTACTGATGTAAGGTAAATAGTAGGAATTTTCCCTTTTTTGCACAAATTTTGAGCATTCTATAGTATTTACGGCCATGAGACCCCCAAAAGGCACCACTACACTATTTTAGACATATTATGACAATGTTTTATGCATGATGGGGCAGTAGTGGCGGCCGAGTTTTGCTCCGGTAAAACATTGCCAACATATGTCAATGTGACTATCAAAAGGCCCCACCATATAGAGTATTACTGTACAAAATTTCATTAGGGTAAATGCATTAGTGTTAGAGTTCTGCTCCAGAAAAAAGTGTTACGCCTGCTCGTCTACCCATCGGACAGACATAGATGACAATAAAAACCCTTTTTGAACTTTGCTCGCTGAGGGTTAAAAAATACGAAAGCCATACCGTGCTTTCTTTGTGCAAAAATCTAACCAATACAGGATAATACCAATCATACCTACTACAGTACATGTAAAGTATTTGAGGGGCCATCCAGATAGTTACCCAAAGGAAGAAGTCCATGAGCTGTAGCTCTTGTGTCAGGCATTTGTCATAATTAGAATTAGACAAATGTTCACCTTCTTCAGTGCCTCACTGCTGAGTGGGAACATAAACTCAGAGGTGACAAATCAATGACCGCCAGAATGATAGTGTGCTCCACCCTGGCTTCCAACTTGTGCACCTTAGTTGTGACACACATCAAGCCCAGACTGAACACACCCACTAATGCATTTTGATAGGATATTACCTATAGACGTGAACAGAAGCAGCTGGCTTTAGCATGTTTAGACCACAGCCAGGTACAGGTCACTACAGACAGCTAGAGTCGACCGTATTTTATGAAACCAATTGTACATTGAAAAGGAGCAATGTTGCAAAATCCCATATATAGTCTGAGGTTTTGTGCCAAATTATGATAGAATACTGAAACATTACTTCCACATTTGAAATCTGGCAGAGACATAGTCAGATAAAATAAATAAATACATTATGGAGACATTTATTTTTGTGTTTCCATGACAACCACAAGGGATGCACACCGTGTGCTTGGGTTTTGGGAAATTAATTAGCTGTGTTCACATTATAGTCGCTCTTTAATCAAAATGTCAATTTAATTTTTCTGAAATTATCCAAAAAAGGAGGATATTTAAATGATATTCATGGAGCCCATAATATGTGAACAGGGCAATGAAGCTACCTCGTACCATTGAAACCTGCCCCTTTAAACTTTGGCAGATATGTTAGTATTCTATACTAAGGTAAGTGGTGTCTGCTTTTGTTACCATGACAACCAACTTGGGTGAATAAAATAATGGAATGGGTGGTATATGAGTAGTATATTATACGACAGCAAAAATGGGCTTAGTCCGCAGAAATCGACAATACTGGACTAGGATTAAATGGGGCAATTTTGGTATCATCATGAAAGCAGCTTTAGTTTTACCAAATTTATTTTTTCTCCCTAATTTAAACCCGGAGAAAAAGTTTGAAAATGATTTTCATGGCAACAATTATATACAATTAAAAACCAAATTGATAATCCTCAGTTCTGATTGTTTACCACGGCCATGAGACCCCAAAAAGCACCATCACTATTTTAGACATATTATGAGAAAGTTTTAAGCATGCAGGTGCAGTAGTGTTAGACTTCTGCTCAGGAAATGAAAAAAGTGTTACGCCCGCCTGCCCGTCGGACGGACATTGATGATAACAATAACCCTGTTCGAACTTTGTTCGTTGAGGGTTAAAAAAGAATCAGACAAGAAGTATATATCATCTCAGTGCTTCAATACACATCCCCGGTCCTAGTAGCGTGCTAGGGTGTTCAATACATGGCCTTTTGTATATAGTAATACTTCATCGGGTGCTATAGCTGTGAATACCATTCATTACATGTAGTTAATTCCAAATTAGTTATTACTAATAATAGTAATATTAATTAAATGTCATTGTACAGCCTCAGTGGGTTAAAAATATTTTTATTTCAATTTTATGACATAGATTTGTGGCTCAAAGATCTCAACTAAATATGTGTCACATTCTTAGGCCATCATCACCTTACCTGATATTAGCTCAAACAGAGACTCATCTGGAATGGTGTAACATAACATTTTGCTACTTTGGGTCACATGACCCCCCCCCCCCCTAACAACCATGCTTGCAAGATTCAGCTCCTTAGCAACCATTCACACCTTGGAGGAAACCAGCCCTGATTCATACACCCCTGGTCTGAAAATCCAGGATACTCCACTGTCCCATGTGTGCATATGATGTTATCTAATTACAATGGCAGGCACAGATGTAGGGAAATGAGTATGAGGGTAATTCCTCAGGAAGGATCAGCAAAGGGCCTAGAATTAGAAACTGATCAATTGTAGAAACTGAACCTCTTTAATTTCATGGAAAGTAATTCAGGGTTGACAACAAAGTGATGACGACCATTGATTGAATATGGACCCCGAACACAAACTTCATTGTCAACAGGGGGATATCGATTAGCCACAGTGTGTTTATCTCCCTGTTCATGATTAATATATCGATGTAGATATTTTGAAATTTAGGCTCACGATGCATTGCTGATGCACTGCTCTCTCTGAAACACTGGGGGGTAGCTTGCTAGCGACCCAGGTAGGGTCTTAGGACTATCCTCCTGGTCTGTTGTGATCATGTATTTTTGTGGGTTGTCTGTATTATTATGTTAACATATATTCTACATATGTATATCTGTCACATATATAATACAAATAAACTGTCTTGAGTCTTGATGCAACTGATTGAAGTCATTTATACCATTATGATTATTTGTCTTGTTACTGGGATTTCTGGCTCAAGTATAGTATCCAACAAAAAAGTTCCTTTAGTGCATTGATACTGAAATTTGCATATAATTTGCATATGAATGGACGAAAGCTACCTGGCTCAGGTAGCTATCACGGAACACAGAGTGCAATCATTGAACATGAGAGAGAGAGAGAGAGAGAGAGAGAGAGAGTGAGAGTGAGAGTGAGAGTGAGAGTGAGAGTGAGAGAGAGAGAGAGGGGGGGGAGAGAGGGGGAGAGAGGGGGAGAGAGGGGGGAGAGAGGGGGAGAGAGGGGGAGAGAGGGATATTATATATATATATTATATACATATATATATATATATATATATATATATATTATGATAATATTATATATATATTATATATACATATATTATATATATATATATATATATATATATATATATATATATATATATATATATATATATATATATATATATATATATATATATTATAATAATATTATATATATATATATTAATATCTCTCTCTCTCTCTCTCTCCTCTCCTCTTCTCTCCTCTCCACCATACCAACACTGCCATCTCTGACTATGTTACTCTATAACCCAGTCGCACTGCTGCACCGACACTGACACTCACTGCTGTCACTTTCACTTCAGACTTTAGTGCTCCCACTGCCCCATCTCACTGTCACACCGACACTGCCACCTCTGACTTACTTTGGCAGTGTCGGTGGGACAGTGCCCTGTAATGGGCTATATAAAATGCAAAAAATTAAAGTCTCCAGTGGCGGTGTCGGTGTGTTGGTATGATGGACTATGCAGGAATCAATATGTATACTGTGGCAGTGTCGGTGGGAGAGTGCCCTGTAATGGGCTATATTTAATGCAGAACATTAAAGTCAGCAGTGGCGGTGTCGGTGTGTCGGTATGATGGACTATGCAGGAATCAATATGTATACTTTGGCAGTGTCGTTGGGACAGTGCCCTGTAATGGGCTATATGTAATGCAGAAAATTAAAGTCAGCAGTGGCGGTGTCGGTGTGTTGGTATGATGGCCTATGTAGTAATAAATATGTTTACCTTGGCAGTGTCGGTCAGAAAGTGCCCAGTAATGGGCTATATGTAATGCGGAACATTAAAGTCAGCAGTGGTGGTGTCGGTGTGTCAGTATGATGGACTATGCAGGAAACAATGTGTATACAGCAGTACGACTTCAGGTATTGGCATTGCTGGCGTGACAGTGTACATGTGTGGCAGTGTCAGTATTGGGTGTGCATCAGATTAAGTGGACAAGCAATGTCTGAATTGGCAGTGTCGTTGGGACAGCGCACTGGGCTATGTAGGGAAGTATATGCAGAACAGTAATGTCTGCAGTGGCAGTGTCATTGTGTTGGTATGATGGAGCTACGGAGGGAACAATATGTGTACAACAGTTTTCTTGAAGTGGCAGTGTCAGTATGGGGGTGCTTTCAGATTATTAGGAAACTACCAGTGCAGAGCATAAGGTCTTAATTGGCGGTGTCGGTGGGACAGTGCAAGTGTAATGGGCTGTGTAAGGAGGTATAGGTAACAGTATGTACATGGAAGGGAAGGCTGTTGAGGTGGTGTCCGTGTGGAGTTGTACTAGGGTGATGGTGTAATACTCCAATGATGCAATAACACAGGAGACAAGTGTTTCATATGCAAATAGCTTCTAATTTGCATCTAATTTGCATATTTTCTTGGGACGGATACTATACTTGAGCCGGACTTCTTTACTTGAGCAAAGAAATATACAAACTTGCAGCAAATATATGGAATTGCAGAAAAAGCCATAGCAATGTTGCATTAAATCATTAATTACTATAGTGGCACAAAATATGGCAATTTACGTTGTTGTCTAGCAAAATACCACTGAAGTATTAGTTGTCCTCCAAAAAACACTTGGCTGGCTAACAAAAATTTTAACATTAAATATCAGCTGATAAGGGTTGGATTGCAATTCAGCATGAAAATTGCAATTGCATGGTCCAGTGTAATAAAAAATTATCAAAGGTTGTCCACCAGGCACTCAGTTACCATTATTTGCTGTCTTGACATTAGGATAGGCAACTGACTTATTTCAGAGCACTTTACACAATACCAATATATATTAGTTATCCCTTAATAATTCACTGCTTCACCATAATTTTTGGTGATAGGTACAAGCCTTATCATCTCATCATTACGTCTGCCTCTGGCAGCTGGTCATTGAAACTGACTGAGCTTCAGACCATGTATAACATTAAGACTTATAAGACATAGGCCTACACAGCTGTGGCCAGTGAACTAGAAATTTAAAATTGAGATGATTTAAGTCACACATGATGTACAAATTGAGATGATTTAAATCACACATGATGTACAAATTCAGACTTATTCAAAATTTACATTAAAAGAAATTTACGTATTAAAAACTATTTCTGGCCATTAGGAGAGGACGGGGAAACTCTGGCTTTGAACATTCCGTTATTTTTAGTAGTTTTTTGGACAAACTCTATGCAAGAAGGTTGCTTTTAATTCAGTGGCATAGCCATAGCAATGGGGGGGGGGGGCCTTGCCCCATTCCAGATTTCCCATTTTGGACCTTGTAGTAGCTTACCAAGATATCCAAGTCAGACAAACCAAACAAATTGGTAAATATCACAATCTTGAAATTAACCAACTGCAAATAGGCCCTCGGCCTAGATATGCTACAGTAGCATCATCCCAGCACCATTCTGTCAATTTGCTCATACTGCACCCAAAAATATTTTTTAAAAGGATCATAACTTTATATAACTTAGGTGGTCTGAAAGACTGCAACATTAGTTAATTTAATTTTGCTTATAAACTTACCATAAACCACATCCCTATTTCTTCTGACTGTCTGACTTGTCACACATGCTTTGGAAACATTAAATTTATGAGTTTATTGCATTGTTGAGGATATTTTTTAAATTAAACTTTTAATTACAGCATTGCTGAATTTTCTAGTTGTAGAGTACAATTGTGGCCTAGTGTAAAAATAATGAAGCCTGAGTGTGACATGTCCTAAGTGTTACATTTGAGGTTTTTGTAAGTTAATTCTTCATAGAAACTCACAACCTTCTTAATAACTGCAATTTTTTGTACTAAAACTATTTTAAGTTTCATTTTTTCATCATTTATTTTAGTCTGATATAAGGTAATGCTTATGAATCTGTTTTATATTATAAAAGTTAACACAATTGAACAATCATTTATTATCCCATTTCTAGAAGCCGCAAATTAATGATATTCTTGTTCTAATTGGCCTATAGCACAAGTACAACAGTGGCTCAGTCCTTTAATTTGATTATTTTGTGAAAGGAATGTTTAGTTTATTGGCTCGGGCAGAGGATTTCAGAACATCGACAATTAGGCATAATACTTGGGACACCCATTTTCTATTTTTGTTGGGCTCTAACTATCCTGTAAACATAAGTAACTTTGAAAATAGTCTAGAATGATATGAAGAACATATAACACCATGATTTAGTGCTATAATCTTTTTTCTGAGTTATGAATGGAGCATAACGCTCGGGACAAAAGCTGTACACTGATTGATTATTACCAGTGATAGATATTTTAAGTGTTATTGCTATCTTTCAGCAAAATTGCAACAATTTACAGTGTATATGCTAGACTAGTTTCGATAAAAAATTCAATCTGGACTTTTTCAATGTTTAGTATGGAGAGTCAATTTTGTGAGATGAACAGTGTAAAGGCAAAGCAATGAATCAATGCAAACATTTTTGTTTAGAATACTAGACTAAATACACAATAGAAAATGATAGTTTGAAATATTTAATTATTACCATAAATTATTTAAATTAATCAATGATACTCAACCAACTTCAAAATGTCCCACTAAAAACTTTAAAAAATGCCATTTTTCTGCTGTTTATTTTGTTATAAAATCAAAACTGCTCAATTGATTTGCCTCAAAGTTTCAGAGAATGCTAACAACATCTACCAAATATAATATAAATATGAATAACAACTGTAGAATTAGTAGTATAGCTGTATTTTATGTGAGACTAAATATGATATCAAAGGCTTCATAATTTTTGCACTACTGAGCAACGGCCTTATATGCAGACTAAAAAATACAATATTCAACATGTGTTATAGCTTTGTGCAACATGTCTAAAGTAAAACATTTCCACAATACCATTCTTTACACAATGACAGTAGTTCCAACCATCTATCTATCTGAGATGCAAGGTCCATGTTTCCCACATTGTTGCATAAGGACAAATTCTTACTTGCATGACATTTCAGTTCCAATAGACAGTAGTACATAAACTAAAATTTTAAATAATGATATAGTCTCCTTTTTTGCATTAATTGACACCTCTAGGGAAAATAACATTTTCAGCAATATTACTGAACACTTTACTGAACTGAATGTTTAGATTACATCACTGGATATTGCATTTCAACTTCGATAACGGCTAAGTGATAATATATATGTGCTATATATTTATTTGAATATACATTTTCCGGTCGGCCCCCCTGATTTGGACCCTGGCCCCCAATGGGCCCCCTCATTCCAGATGGTCCAGCTACGCCACTGTTTAAATTATGTGAATTAGTTTCACCATGGCCGTAAAAGCCCATGGTTTCACTGTGTGTGATCAGTCAGCTGGCTCAGGTGAAAAAAAATTTAAACTAAAAGTATCTTGTAATTAAGGACTGTATAAGTGTTGCAATTATGTAGTGCCAATAAAACAGTAAAAAAGCTTCTACGATACAAAGGTTTTAATTTTAAAAAACCTGTATAACTCATCATTGAACTGGCAATTGGGGTACTATGTCATGAGACAACCTGATTTCAGTGAGGATGGCTGAGAACACTGACTTACATATTTAGGGCTGATATGTGGGGAGACAGGCTGATCACAGAATGGTGTAGCGCCGAGTGGCATGGCGCCGACATGGCGCCGGCGGGGAGATTACAATAAGCCCTTGCAGCCTGGCCAGGGCATGTAACCCACTACAAGCATGGAGCGTGAGATGCTCACTTTCTGGGTAATCCAACATCAAGCTGTCTGATGTCTTAGTATAAGGTATTATCATGATTATACAGATTTACATTTGGTTCAAAAATACTATTACAGTGTATAAGTGTGAATTAGTCAAAAATGAAGTATTTGAGGATAGTACATGTTTACAGAAACCATAGAGGTTTAAGTGACTCTGTGTGACATGTATTTTGGCTTTTATTTACATCTTTTGAAATAAGATGTACAGAATTCCATCGTGCTCAGGCACTGTATCCTGCTAGTATATGCAAACTGTGGCAAAATTGGTAAAACCAAAGGCGGTCATTTCTTTAAAGTGATATGAAGTCTTAGACTTTCCAAGAAATATCCAGCCCTTAACTGAAGGAATAGCTACATCTACCACTAAACTTTCTTGTTTTGTACTTTTTTGAAACATTTAAGTCATATTCTTGACAGTACACAGCATCAAAGTACTGGTACTGACACACCCACACTCTGACATATAAAATGAATGAAACTGGCCACACACACTCACTGTTCTCACTCTTTCTTAAGTGAAACAGTGTAATTATGCAAATTGGATTTGTCAATTGCTCTTTATGTTTCTGAAAGCTGATTGCATTTGAAACTGTACACTAATTAATTACAAGTAATTACAAATAGGCCAATGTTGAAATAAAATTATTTCTCATACTGTTTTAAAAAGAAGACATGCAGTTCAAAAATGCTACTCACCGAACCTGTCAATTATGTATGTTAATTCTATTTGTTTGTTTGACAAATGTATCAATTATGATAATATCCTGTCAATAAAACTATATATATGTTAATGTGAAAAAATGAAACATGATTATATATTTTTTAATTAGGATCTGAATTATTCTATTTGCAAAACATGTCACTTTTTTCTGAAAGACTGTTTTTTTTTGCAAATTACAGAATACTAAAAATATTTATGTATATAAAAAAAAATATATATAAAAAATTCTATGCAACTTAATAGCAGGAAAGTTTGAAATATATATATATATTTTTTTAATTTTTTCATAGTATGACTACAAGCAAATTTTCTTTTTAAAATTACTAATACTATAGATGGTGCAAGTGGTCGATTTGCAGATAGTTGTGGGAAGCTGGGCAAGTGTAGCGAGGATCTATGGAAATGTAAATTTTATAGCACGTTCGGCAATAAAGACAAAGACATAAATTTGTATGAACTATACTAATTGATTGTAATATTTTGACATGATACTTGTCAGTATCTGTTACCTGCAAATAATACCCTTTAGTCTGTACAAAATAGATCAATTAATTGTTTTTATTTTTTGCATGTCTAGATTACGTTAACCAATTCTGATACAGGTCTCTTTTTTAAAGTGAGCTTTTCTTGTTAAAAGTAATTTGGATATGCCGAATCCAAAAATGGACATTCACCTTTTTTCAGCACTACTACGAGAAAATCAAGATGGTCACTACACACACGCAAATCTGTCCATATTTCAGATTCTAACAGTGTTAGTATCATAATGTTAATGATTTACTACTTTTCGGTACTCCTATCATAGACAACATCAATTATTTCATTTAGGTTATGGTAATTTAGCCATTACCCTGATTTGAAACATTGTTGGCATTCCTTGTTTGGAAAAATTCATTAAATTTTAGCAGATTTTGCATGAAGAAGTTTCCATATCTTCTGAAAAACTTTGAATATTTCTTTGGAACTCAGCGTTTTATATTTGAAAGGTATTAAGCTAAGGACAATCAACAATAAATTTTGGTTGTCATGGAAATATCAAAAGGGGTGACCAATCCAATTTCATAGTATGTGTGACCAACAGTGAACAGACATATAAAATAGTGTCATGATTGCAGTAAAATCGTCCAATTTTGTAGTTAATGTGCCAAGCTGTTTGGTGACACTAAAGCCCCGTTCCCACATAGCCGAGTATCTCGTAGTCAACTCGTAGTATTACGTAACACGCTTCTCGGGCCCAATCCATACTAAACTCTGCGACTACTCCTCGCACTCGGGAGATACTCGGCGAGTAACTCCTGGGACTCGTAGCCAATCCGTGAGATTTGGAGCCGGTAGCCGAGTATGCTGCGCTGCACAGCACACTCGGCGGATTCTGACGGATTTCCAAAAATCCGTACTGAATCCGTCGAACTCAGCGAGTGACTCCTGGTACCCGCCGAGTAACCTGTCGAACCCGCCGAGTAACTCGTCGAAGTCCTAGGGTTACTCGGAACTAATTTCACTCGTACTACACCCGGCGGGTTGTTCAGGAGTGCGAGGAGTAACTCGGTGGGTTCCAGGAGGGACTCTGCGGGTAACTTGGCGGGTAACTCGGCGGGTAAAATAAGACTGTATTGTAGTATAATTCATACTGACTCCATAGGTGTTTTCAGATTGAAAATAGACCAAATATTAAGCGAGATATTCATCTGAGAAGGCAGCTAGGTTGGCGGAGGCAAACAGTGGTGCTCTCGCAGACGTACGCGTCGGACTGTATCAATGCAGGTAGGGCTGAGCGCTACTTTAAAAGGCTGCTGTTCCCCTAATATTAGTCCGATTTTCGTCAAATAATATTGAATTATAGTAGAGTTTATACTAATTCCACACAGATTTTCAGATTGAAAATAGAACAAATATTAGGCGAGATATTTGTCTAAGAAGGCAGGTAGTCTGGCGGCGGCAAGGTGCTCTGTGTATGGTCATGACTTGAATGGTGTGGTCAATATTTTTGACCATTATATATACATTGTTTGGATGAGCTTTATTGCAATTCATTTCTACTCATTCTGCCAACTGCCATGACTGTTATGTCAGTTGCTATTAGCATTTTGAATGATACAAAGAATACAGCAAATGCTCAATACATGTGTAAATTGCCTAATTGCCTAAATTGGGGTTCTTTGACCTGTCATTTCATGGATTGTTCAAAGATGACACAGTACTATTACACTGTCTTGATTGTCATTCACAATTTGTAAAATTTAAATCTAATATTGATATTGTTATTAGTATTTGTGATTTGATCTGTGATTTTATTTGCTATCTTTAATGTACTTATATATTATTTCACCTTAATACTGTCCAGAAAACATCAAATTGTGGCAACTGGGACCTTGAACGTTAAGCTGTATATTATGTATAAAGTAATGAGAAATTGTATATCATAATTCTGTAGATGTAGTTTTAGATAGACGTAGTGAGTAGATATGTGACATATGTATCTTTTCTGATATGAAAAAGTGTCAATAAAAGCTATATATATATTATAAATGAATGGCAGTATAAAGAAGGTGATACACTTTGCAAAATTCTCGAAAGAATATGCAGATAGTTAGATAGATGATAGTTTATTCTTATTCTTATTCTTCATATTCTTCTTATATAAAAATATACTGCTGGGGGTTGTATATACTGAATTGTTCAGGGAAATGTGTAGAATTTATATAATAGTTTAATGCCCCCAACATTAATCGCTGTTCTTTTATGTAGATAGTTAGATACATAGATATATAGATAGATAGATATGTAGATAGATAGATAGATATGTAGATATGTAAATATGTAAATATGTAGATATGTAGATATGTCGATATGTCGATATGTAGATAGATAGTTTAGAGAGACAGATAGATTTATATGCTTATTATATAATATAGGATATCTCGCTTAATATTTGGTCTATTTTCGATCCGAAAACACGTATAGAATCAGTATGAACTATACTACAATCCAGTCCTATTTGACGAAAATCGGACTTATATTAAATTGAGCAGCGTTTGATACAGTCCAGGCGCGGACGTGTGCGGGAGCACCACTGTTTGCCTCCACCAACCTAGCTGCCTTCTCAGACAAATAACTCGCTTAATATTTGGTTGATTTTAGATCCAAAAACATGTATGGAATCAGTATGAACTATACTAGAATCCACTTTTATTTGACGAAAATCGGACTAGTATTAGAGGAACAGCAGCCTTTTAAAGTATATACACCCCTCCCCCTCTCTGCCTACGCTGACGCTGGTAGCAAAAAGCCGGCAGGTTACTCGTGGAACTCGGCGGATTACTCCTAGTACCCGTCGGCTTACTCCTAGGACCCCTAGAACCCGCTGAGTAACCCGTAGAACCCGCCGAGTAACTCGCCGAGTAACCCGCCGAGTCACCCACTGGGTCATGCCCAGCGTCTTTTTCAGCCAGAATCCGTCGCCAATCCGACGAATTTTGCCTGTAACGTAATACTACGAGTTGACTACGAGAAACTCGGTTATGTGGGAACGGGGCTTAATTCTACTCACAAATCTATTGATTTCTTATGCTAAAAAAGCATGGTTGCAAATAGAGGTGATATTAGCATTGGGTATCGGTATCGGCCCAAACCAGGCCTTTGGTATCGGTTCGGTGGATCGGTTTTAAATGGAGCCAATACCAAGTACTTGCCACGCCCCCATCTACAGCGCCACCTACGCTTAGAATCGGTCAACCGCATCATTAATTGATAATATAGGCAGTGGCCCTGACGCAATTCAATTGATGTTAGTTTTAATTCTATGCCATATATACACAATACTCTACAAGATGATGTTCCCTTTTCTAGAACAAAACTTTGCTTTGTAGCAAATGATAATGACTCGTCCTATGACCCTCTGCATGCAAGAAAAACAGCTGAATATTCATAAAAGATGCACTAAATCTGTAGCTGTAATAATGTTTAAGGTAAATGACTCTGTGTTTATCGGATATGCTCACATTATTTTAAATTAAACATGGTCTTCTTTTAACTATGTTGTTTTGTAGAGTAGGTCGTACAGATGCATTGCATTTTTAATTGTATGTATTATTTTGACTCTGACAAAAAAATACATTAAATAAAATTTTACTACTACTCCTAAGTCGCCTATTGTGAGATTAAACAAATACATGCTGTTTATTTCTTACATGCCAACTGAATACTGAATAATAGTTATGTAAGATAAGATAATATGTATTATTGGGTCATTTGCAGATCATTGCATACTAAACCCTAACAATATGAAAGATCTTATCTCACATGAACAAAATGCTTTTCTTATCATGCTTTCATGCATGTCTATAGAATCATTCAGCTGTGGCCGGAGTATGTATGGTATAATATATAAATTAACAACAGTACTCATTTGAAATACTCATTATTATAGTGCTCTGCATCATAACTAGTATATTATGGGAACTTCAATTCATCTAGTATGCGATAAGCACAGGTATCGATTCTTTTGGAGCAGAATACAGTATGCAGAAGAGCACATATTTCTCTTAATGATTTTAAAAGAAAAATATATTCAATAGCATACTCCCATGCAGCTTTGACTTGTCAGGATGGATTTATGGTAATTGTACCTACGTAAGAATAGTTTTATTTCATTATATTTGAATATAGAAAAAATTGCTGTTGCTGATCGCACTTATTTGCTGAATTAATGGTTTCTTTGATAAAATGATAAATATCTCCCTTCACAGAAATTTCACAAATAAAAGCAAAACAAAGGTCAAAGTAAAAACAAGGCTATGCATTTAATTTGTGCTGAAGCAAAACTGTGTATTGTCTTTGCTTGTTGATTTGTCAATGAAGTGTAATTATGAATTTAGTTTACTCACATCTTATGGTTGATTTTGTATATATAAAAGTTTGTAAACTGAATGAATGACAATGATGAGTGAGAATGAATGGAATAAATGAATTGAATTGAAATTGAACAGACCAATAAAATTGCAATCAGACTGACACCTTCCACATGATCAAACAAATGTTTGATTGGTAGTGAAGCGGGGGGAGTTGGACTCACAGAGAACGGGAGGGGGCGAAATAGCCGGGGATGCTTAAGTACTTGCTGGCAGCTAACACAGGTATCGTATCGGCATCGGCCGATACTAGAGTGCGGTATCGGTATCGGTTCTGTAAATTCCTGGATCGGTACACCTCTAGTTGTGCAAATGCCTGATAATGTTAATACATGAAAGTTTTCCTTTAAAAATTAACAAAGACGATTCTGTATACGTGCATGTAAAAATTCAGTTTTTAAGTTGCTATGGTGTATGCAATGCCTTGACAACATCATATATAGAAATTGTAAAGTAACATAACTGAAGTAATTTTTTAAAGGCAAAAATTTTGTCATCCAATATTTACTGGTAAATATAAAATAGCACCAATTGAGAAAATACTTTTCCTTTGATGTCTTTTCATTTTGGTAAAATATAGTTGCTGGGCTGCCATACATTATACTTTGATTGTCTCCTTGATGGCAGCAAGCTGTGCAGTTTATGATTAGCCAAACTGATTAGGTCTATGATTGAATTCAAGAAACCAAGGCAGGACCAGGTCTTCCAGGCATTTGCTTGGTATTGTGGTCAATGAGATGGGTCTAAGGTCATTTTCAGTGGTACGTATAGGAGACATCCTGCCTAGTGGTGTAACATTGGCATGTTTCCATATAACTGGAAGCGTTCCTTCAGAGACAGAAGAATTGAAAATAGCACACATGGATTTTCCAAGAATCCCAGCAAAATCTCTCAAGACCAATATTTATATTTCGAAAAATTCAAATTTTAAGTGACTTTTTAACTTTTCATGAGAGATGGTGTAATTTTCAGGCTTTGGCACAGCAGCAGTTCATATTCACAGCTGCAGTGTATGCTGGATGGCTGTAGTGTATGCTGTACAATGTGTAGAATATAATTACCTAAAGTTGTAATGCGATTTGTTTGTTGAACTGCAGTTCTGTCTATTCTGATCAAAAGATGAATAGCTTGTACGTTTTTTGTAACTTGCAACTGTACATTTGATGCAAAATGCCAAAATATAAGCTGAGATTGTAATATGCTTAGCTTTTTGTGTGTATAGCAAGATATATGAAGGATGCTTTTTTCCCCATGTTAGAAAACATGCTACATACTGTCTTTATATATAAAAGCTAAACATGTGATTTATTTTGTATAAATTTCATGTTTCACGATGAATCGAAGACCAGATTGATGGAATGTTTCATGCCAGCCAAAGGCAAAAGGAAGTTTATAATAACTCCTAGGTAGCTGTCTGCAGACCAAAGGCCAGCACATGGTGTTGCCTTGTCAAAACAGTGACATAGCCCATTCCAGATTTCCCATTTTGGACAATGTAGTAGGAAAAAATATCCAAGTCAGACAAACCAAACAAATTGGTAATTATCGCATCTTGAAATTAACCAACTGCAAATAGGCCCTAGGCCTAGATATGCTACAGGAGCATCAGCCCAGCACCATTCTGTCAATTTGCTCATACTGCACTCACCATATTAGGATCATAACTTTATATAACTTAGGTGGTCTGAAAGACTGCAACATTAGTTGATTTAATTTTGCTTATAAACTTACCAGAAACCACCTCCCTATTTCTTCTGACTGTCTGATTTGTCACACATGCTTTGTGTGTGTGTGTGTGTGATTAGGGCTTTACGTCCTGTATTTCTGCACCAGTTGGGCTAATCAGGACAGGCAGAGACCATGGCAATGAGACTAAGGAGGAAACAGCCATCCAACTTAGGCTTGACCAGGAATTGAACCCGGGACCCAGCAGTTGGAAGTTTAGAGCGCTACCTCTGAGCTATAGGCCTCCGCCCTCACACATGCTTTGGCATCATTAAATTTGTGGGTTTATTGCATTATTGACGATATTTTGAAATTAAAACTTTTTATGGCCTATTGCAAAAATAATGAAGCTTAAGCGTGTAGAGTACATTTATGGCCTATTGCAAAAATAATGAAGCTTAAGTGTGACATGCCCCAATTGTTAGATTTGATGTTTTTGTGAGTGAATGCTTCATAGAAACTCACAACGTGCAGTTTTCGTATAAATACTATAGCAAGTTTAATTTTTCATCATTTCTTTTAGTCTGCCATACGGTAATGCTCAGAACATTGACAATTAGGCATATTGCACAGAACATGCATTTTCTATTTTTGTTGGGCTCTAACTATCCTATAAACATCAGTAACTTTGAATATATTCTAGAATGATATGAAGAACATAAAACCATGATTTTGTGCTGTATATTATTTTTTAATAGATCAATAAATATGTAAAAATGTGAGTAATGAGCATAACACTCAGGACAAAATAAGCTGCACACTGGTTGATGATAACCAGTGATACACGGAAAAAGCTAAATTAACATTGGAGCTACAGATATTTTCACAACTTTTATTGCTATATGGACATTGCCTTTCTTGGGTAAAGTGGAATTTTTATAAAAAATATGCACTAACTTATTTTATTTTAATTTTTGGCCAAGTTTTTCCAGTCATATATTTGCCACAAATGGCCTGGGGCAGCACAGAAATGTTCACAAAAATTCAAATCCCAACTTTCTAGCAAATAAAAACACTTCTGGTAAGAAATAACTTGAAGTTAGCTATATTCTACATCGTAATTTCTGCGGCTATTTGTGACCATAACAAATGGCTATAATGATGACAAAATGGCATAAAATCACCAATGCAAAGATGGTAAACCTGAAGTTAATTTGTATAGAGAGGGGGTTTTATGGCTAAGAAAATTTGAGATCATTTGTTAAGGTAGTAGACACAATTTGGGATAAATAAGTAAATTTGATAAATTTGACAGAATGTTATTTGGTAATGATAAGGGTCATTGTCACTGAATAGGCCAATACTAATTAGATATGGCTATTTTTAGCCGTTCCATTTCCTTATAAATGACCAAAAATACTGATGATGCTCTGGTAATGTTTCTGCATGCCATACCATTAACACCACTCATTTCTGGTACAAAGTGTCACCAGTACACATAGCCATAAACTACTAATATTACCAAAGTACCTAGCTGAAACGTGGTTACATTGTTACACAATGCTAATATAATTTCTTTCTGTCATTCAAGGATTTCTGCCACGTCATATTTGTTCTTTTTGTCTGTAGATTTAAGGTGTGAAAGTCCATTAAACAGTTTATGAAAATTCTAGGATAATCTCACAGTTGGTCAAACCTCATCCTCTCTGTGTGAGCTAATCCAATAGTTTTAAAATCCAAAACAGGCAATGACCTTACATTACCAGCACTCAGGCAGTAGTTATTTTTAGTGACCAACTCACAATGCAACTATTAATATGCAAGGCACTTTTAATGGTTATGTTCCAGTATAAATCAATAACTAATAAACACAGTGGAAATATATCTATAAATAAAATAATAAAAATAAAAACACAGTGGAAAATGGGGAAATAATTGCCATCCAAATTCAAGTTTTGTTTGAGTATGATTTAGTATTATTATCCTTAAAGACCTGGGTAAATCATTGCTTTAAATTTCAGTTAATTATATAATAAATTTCAGTATAATAAATTTCAGTTAATTATTTAATAAATTTCAGTTAATTATATACCAGGTTTGACTGTGGTCAAGTTTTTATTGTATGAACCTTCACACTCTGGACTTTTAACATTTGGATTTTTATGCATGCTCTCTGTCGCAGAAGACCAGTCATATACACATCATCTATGTGGAAAATCTTCTTTCCTTTAGCAGCATTTATCAACTTTATGGCCACCTGAAGAGAGAAAAAGGTTCCTCTATCCCCAACACAGTATTGTGGGAAGTAAACAGCCTTGTACTGCTCCTCGGTTGTCATCCAATGTTTCTTTGGCTGTTTCTGGTGTGCTATGACTTTGCGATAAAAAAGCCCACATATAACACTGTCAGTGACCTGTATTTTCTTCTTCGTTAGCAGTTCTGTCACTTTTGGAACTTGGTTCAAAGCTTCGGGTTTGTCATCATCTACTTTTATAATCATCTCTAAACCGTTGCAGCACTTCGTAATCCAGTCTAAGGTAAATAAACCCTTGTAACCTAAATGGACATAAATGTCTTCCACGCCTATCTGTAGCAAGTCATTGTAAGTTTGCATTTCACCTGTGAGCTTCTGCAAGTCAGTTGTGCTATTCTTTTGTGCATCAGTGGGTGCTCCTATGACAAAGAGAGCCATGGTTGCATTTGATTTGAATTTTCGATTGAAGCGTTTTCTGAATTCAGACCGCTCCTTGAAGTTAAACAAGCTTGTATAAACATATAACAAATACCTGGCTGATAAATATTTATCTACATGTGGTGTAACCAAGTAACTCGGCTCCAAATATGGATAGCCTTCCCAGTTTGGTACATAGCAAAGTTTAGCATTATTTACATTTGATGTAATATTTCTCTTGGAAAGAGCCATCCATGGATTAAACTTCAATTTTGCGTAGGATTTGTGCAGTGATGCCCATAGATACTTCTGCAAAGGAGAATAGTAAACTAATCCAAAAATGAGCATAATCCCAGATGTCCAAATAAAGGCATGTTTCCACATCTTATTGTTGGGTATCCATCTCTGCCAAACAGCCATTGTTTCCTAAAATTTATATGTTTGTCATTTAGTACAATACAGTTCACATTCGCTAACATTAATGGTAAGCGGATCTAACCTGTGCAATAGCAATAGCCTATGATGCATATACAATCCAGGCTACCGAAACACTAACTCCGATTAAATATAAATGGAAACAACATTCAAGGGGATTGAAGCCTTGGTAACTGAACAGGCTGGTAAACTGCCACAAATAATTAATGAGATCCTAAGCGAGGCAACCCAGAACTATTAAATTGATTGTTGGTAGCCATTAGTGCACAATTGGCAGAATGAGAATGTATGGTAGGATTTTAATAATGATATTTATATCTCTACTTGTAAATTTGTAATTATCATTGATTATGGCAAGAAAATATTCCAATCGAATCAGCTGGGGTGGGGGCCTTACTCAGTGGTAGCGCACTGGGCTTTCAACCACTGGGTCCTTGGTTCCATTCCCGGTCGAGCCTATGTGGGATGGCTGTTTCATCCTTCGTCTCATTACCATGGTCCCTACCTGTCCTAATTAACCCACCAGGTGCAGAATTACAGGATGTAAAGCCCTAATCCACCACAACCAACTGAATCAGCTGAGTCTGTTTGCCATTTATTGTATCATGTATGTGTGTTTCAGGTAATAAACAATACCAAACTGAGTAGTGTCATGTTGTTTGTAACAGATAGAATTAAATAGTCAGGAAATGGAATATCCGTTCGCTTTCATTATGCAGACCTTGAGCTGAAGAAACACAAGTTCTTACATTTCTATTTATATTAACAGTCAAAAATTGAAAGTTAATTTCTTGCACATTGTGTCATAACTTTTAGTGTCTTTATTGTATAATTATACTTATTAGTTATTAAAGATAGCTATACTTTTTTGTAATAATACTAAATATACTTCATTGTGAATATGGACTCCAGGCGCTGACATCATTGTAATTTTCTATAGTTAGTGTTGGTTTGTGGGTGGCCCTTCGGCAGCAATGACATGATCATCTTAGAGGAGTCACCCTGCTCAATATTTTATTAAATGAAAATCTGTGTATTTTTTAAAATGTTTTTGTTACAGTGGGCAAAATAAATGAATCTGAATCTGAATAGGTATCATGAGGTACTAATGTTGAAATTCACATTTTATATACAGATGGAGCACTCTCCTTGTATTTAATGTACAGTGGTGCCCTCTGGAGAAAGCCTCCAAACTAAAAATCACATTTAAAATGGCTAATTCATTAAATTATAAATTATTTCAATTTTATTCTTTTTATCTATTATTCATAACTATCAGTCAAGTCCATAAATCATTATAAGCCAGGGCAGCCTGGATCATAGCAGAGCTGATCTCACGTGTGGCAACTGGTCACTGGATCTCTCTGAAATATGCAATATTCTTTCCTTTGAGCACTACTTGTGCATTGGTAAGTGTATGCTTTATTTTATGCATTATCTAGGAATTATAATATTTCTATAGCACACTATAAGTAGTATTTTTGCTGAATATATTTTGGTAAAAACTATATAGATTAATTAGTACATTAGACTGTGTGGACCATGTGCTCACCATGTGCTTCTTGCTGATCAATGATAGTATTCGACTGGGCTTTTTTGTGGAGCACTTGCGTTTCGTAAAGCACAATTTGTATTCGACTGGAGCTTACAAAAAAAAAATCGTAAATTTTCATGAAGCACAAATGTTCACAAAGAAAAAAGTACGTAAACGTCTGCAAAACACGTGATCAGATGTGGACAAAAAGTTAATGTTTAGAGTCATTTTACAAAAAAAATTAGATCAGTGTTGATTCAATTCACACCATAAGCGAACTACAAATAAAGTTTTGTACATAAGGAACTTGAAATTTTGAAAATCAGACGACAATAGAAAGAGCTCTTTAATAAAATGTATCACGAAACGAGGGCGATAATGACCTTCATTTGTGCCTTGTTTTCATGTCATTGGCCATAAAAGACAATGCAATGTAAACAAACCAGCAATTTTTAATGGCATGAAAAATTAAAGGCCGCAGGTGAAGTTTATTTATTTGATGAGTTTTAAATCAAAAAACACACCTCTGGAGCAGATTAGAAAGTTATTCGTTTTTATTTTCATTGAGTCTTGTTTGTTTTTTTTCAGTGTGTCAAGGGACAATTCCCAGAATTTTTATTTGACTGGGAAATCTACGTAGAGCACAGAACTGTCACTGTGCAAGTGGCTGTGGCCTAAATGTACTTCACGGCAAATTCCCAGTCGAATGTCACCAATGTAAAATGTTAAGTGTTCAATTGTTAAATTGCACATTATTTATTTTAGTATATGTAAGTATTTGCTGTTATTGCAATTACTAGGTATATGAAGTTCTCTCTAGTTATGTTGTAATTAACAATGTATTTAAATGTTAATGACAGGTAGAATCCTTGCAAACGGGTCATTGACCTGGTTACCTGTTGAGGTCCTGAGTATCTGTTCGAAAACTATATGGTTGCTAACACCAGGGCAATAATATTTCAGGTAAATACTATTGTTATTAATATATAAATAACTTGGTTAATATGTGATACTGTAAATTAATTATGTCTTTGTTTTTTTTGTACAGAGTCATCTCATCTTATATTTCTACATGATTTTAATAAACCCAACAATACGTCTCTGGTGTTTTAACTCTTATATATTTGTTTTTATTGCATTCATCCTTATCACCTCATAGCAGTAGTAAGAAAAGTAGCATACCGGAATTTATAGTACTAAAATATACACCAGAGGGCAGTAAATACACCTGAATATGCAACTACCAAGTAGGTGCTGCCACCAACTGCTTAGGGTGGTAGTAAATCCCTGTGAATATTCTAATACCTGTATATACATTAATTAAACTAAGTACACTTATATCAGTTATAACACTAATTACACTAATAACACTATTACACTTATTACACTTATTATGGTAATGTACTTGTGCAGCTCTGGTAGTACTAATAGGTGCTGCCACTTAGTGGTTATCTAGGAAGTAGGTGACAGAAAGTGGTGTCTTATATTCTCAGTAGTATTTTTAGTGACTTTCACCAGTAGGAGAGAGTTTCCTAACAGTCTGACAACTTCTTTGCTGTGTACAACACCTACTCACGGATTCTGCCTAAAACAAGGCAATACTATGGCATTATTATATTGTTGGATACTTATTGGGCACAAAAATGGAGAGATGCATGACTTCATCTTACACAACAACATTCAGCAGTTCACATCATAAGCAGCATGCAAGGTGAATTAAAAAAAATTTGCCAACACTGATAATGTCTACAAAGCAGTAGAACATAGAGTCAGATTTCTTTGCCAACCACCAGTTACAGGAAATTTAATGCCATTTGTATATGATGGTATAGCAGCTGCACAGTCCGATGATGAGTGTTCCACAGATTCGGAAGATACAGATTCTGATGATGGATCTCAAGGCTCCCGAGAGATTGATTCTAATGACCAAATCAAACCATGGCTCAGATAGCTATACAAGAAAGCAAAATGTGGAGATGAAGAACACCTCATCCTATACAGGGCCAGCAATCAGATACATCTGGATATGGTTGACTGTGTCTATGAATTTGCAGAATATTATCTGTCTGAAGTCTACTGCAGTCACCCTCAATGGGGTCTACACATCTATTGTAAATAACTGAAATGTAAGGAGGCATGCACAGCCTTAACAATACAGAGCAATATGCTTTTTGGTCTGTATACTATTTCTATAAGGTAAAAAATTGTGGAGGGACATGTTTGTACACGTTAACATTGCTATTGGTTGCGCAATGTTACAAATCAACCAATCACAGGAGTTTGTGATGAATTATGAATGGACCAATCAGAAGCTTTGTCTGTATTTTGGGTGCCTTGTCAAAATAACAGCTTTTGCTTTGTCTGGTTTTACAACTTTATTTAATCGTTCTACAAATACAGACCTGTTAACACGGATATATTGATGAAATATGCTGCCATCATAACAGGTACAGTTGATGGACCCACCACTTTGACACAGCTCAAAGAAGAGGGTTATATCAACTGGCCCTCATACTTGACATTAAGCTCATACGAAGATGGTGAAATGCAAATGTTTAAACTGTTTGAAATTATCCGTGTCAGCTACCCTGAGTTGTGCAGTATGATACCGGAAATATCACATAGTCAGAGATACTCCATCTATTTGGGCCATGAAGACTTCTTGAAAGTGCTGGTCAATGATGGTGATGTCACAGTACGCAGGTCAGTAATATCAATTAATTTTTACTTTTACATCAGAACCAATGTGAGCGTTGTTATAGGTCAAGATGTAAAAACCACTGTTAATGCTTGCTTGTTTTCAGACAACCGACAAAGACCCTGAATGTACAGCTGTTAGTTTAACCCTTCAACGATGGGCCTGCCTTGTGCAGACGGCATACATCATGATGACTGCAGTTGGTACAAACCATGATGTACACCTTGGAGGTCATTTTTATGTTCAAACATTCTACAACAGTGACAATGTGCACATCACGAAATATGAGAATACAGTCAAGGGTGCACTGGCTGTTTGTATGGATCAGAATATGGTCCTCACTAAACAGCAGTGTTAACTTATATATAATGTATGTCAGTGCCAGCCCTATGTCATTTAAGCTTCAGCCATGGAAGGAGAAGGAAGTGGGTTATATTCCCAGAGTTCAGTAAATTCTCACAAATGGTATGTTTTAGGCAGAGCTATGCCTAAGAGCCAGATAGTGTTTATCAGTCAAACTCTTACTCTGTACACTGTGATTATTACTTCTATTATCAACCTGTCTATTGGAAATAGCTTTGATACTTGGCTCATTTTGCTAAGCATCGTATGAGCTTGCCTAGGGGAAATTCTGCCTGCGCCAAAGATGAAAAGTGTCACCAGAATGTTACCTCAACAAGTCACCCAGCCCTTCACTACACCCATGATGAGAACCAGTGAGGACTCAGTTTAAAATCCGGTGGATTTTTTGAAGAAGAAAAATGGATGAGGAAAGTATTGATGCTGTCAAGGATTTATTATTCACCAAGAAGCCCTGCCAGTTTTTAACAGCTAAGAAACGGAGCAAAAATAGGGTACCTAGAGACGTCTATCGAAATGCAGAACTATAGAAATGTTAAAAAAAGAAAACAAACAAAAACATTTTGAAGCATAGGCCTAGTGTCTTTGATGTTCTATCATGTAGTCTTACAAATGATATATGACCGGCAAAACATGTGGTCAAGGTCTGCAGTACTAGGTGGACAGCTGGGCAATAATATACTCTTCTGTCAGCTTACTTTGAAGGTGGCATTGTCTTTGATGTTGATTTGACAAAGACGTGTGATGCGTGACCCAGTGACGCTTCATTAGCAATAGATGTCTGAACCAGAACAAACAATGTCTCATCTAGTGTTTGTTCTGCATTGAACTAGATTAAAATTATAATGCGCATACTAAAGTTTCAAAAACCATTCTATTTAAGTGCAATTGAGTAATACACACATTAATAAGCAAATTAATTAAGAATAAAATGAAGTAGTTGTGTCATGTTTTGTGACCTGATCATATTATAAAATGGTGTGTGATGCTGGTGTTAGTCCCACTGCAGCTCACAGGCCTGTGGTGCTTCTGGCTGATTGGCCAGTTTCGGACACACCCCCCAACTAGTGTGGGGAATTCATCTTTTTTGCGCAGATTTGATCATTTGCCCTTCACTCATGTTCGACAATAGAATTACTAATACTTAATTGCAAATACCTATATTGTATTTATTCTAAGAAATCATTCACAACGTTATTTGGACAAAAATAATTTTTGTATGTGAGATTATAAAAAAATGTTTAGTCAATGACTTTTACTTTTCATTGCAGATGCCAGTGGATGAAAGTCCGCACTTTGACACAGTACATACAAAACATTGTCGCTCAGGGGAAGTTTGTTCAACTAGCAAGAATCTTCGGAACTTATGCAGTGGCTGATCAAGAAAATGGATTATTGAGTCGCAAATGGGTTCTTGTTGAAGAAAGGTCATTTGTTGATGGTGAAAACACAGTCGTCCTGTTAGTATGTAACTGTCCCGATGGACATTCTTAGAGGACTAGATTGGATGCAATTGATTCTTTGATTCAAAATGAGCTTCTCCAACTATTTAAGGAAAGAGAAGAAAAGTTGTACTGTTCACATAGCCTCGCTGTTAAAGTTCTCAGACGATTGGGACAGACAGTCAATGCAAGAAGTGCCCCAGCTGAGGTGATCAGCACATCTCCCTTTGCAGCCGTAGCTAGTGCAGGTTCACTAGGATTAGGTGTAATCATTGCTGGACATAATTAATTCAATTGTCAAACATGCAAACATACAGAATGTGCCCATATAGAGGCTTTTGCCCAGTGGAATGGTGAACAATATGATTTTGAGGATGACAGTCTCTCTGAAGCATGTAAATCTAAATTACTAGGGAAGTAAGAGAGGACAATTTTGTGTGTATTTCAACAGTTGGTATTCCATGGCCAGTGACTGACCAGTACAAAGTAAAGAAGGGAATCATTGCTGATAGCGGTTTTACAGATGAACTGAAACCCACATTGATTAAAGTTAAGTGCTCACATGGATCTAGATTTGAACTGACTCTACTGCGAAATGACGCACTGATCCATCGAGAAGGAAGTACTGTCAGAGCCAAGTGTCGTTGCACAGTTATATATAATGGACAAGGTGACTTACTTCTCTATTTGGACAATAAACATTTGTTTGAACTTGATTTGCTATTTTCCATATTGGATCAACTGTTCAGTATGCCCTGTGATGACAGCCTACAAAACAGCCATGTTGGCAAGGAATCAGTCAACATGTCCTGGCGGTCTTACATATCAGCAGTTGAGAAGAGCCTATAACTGTTTCATACGGTAGGTTTCTTAAGATATCTATAAATACACACAAGCATGTTTTGTGTTGTACTGACACATTTTTTAAAGTGATGATCTTATTTAAATTTTTATGATTAATTTATTACAATGATTTATTGATCAGCAGCCATTGTAAGTTTTTTAACAACCTGCCTGTCTGTTTCAGACTTTTACAATGGGATGAACAAGCGCATTTCACGTGTGCCACTTGCCAGTCAGCCTTAGAAAAGGGTGACATGCTAGTCATTGTGTGCGATGGCATCATGATGGGTTGCAAGAGGCACTCCATGAATGATTTTACCGGGGAAAATCCAACCAACAGCAGGGATCCAAGCATAAAGACAGGTGAGAAGGATAGCTTTTATATATAATATCTACATGGGAATACTCTCATGATAATATTAATGTGTAAATATAGATAACAGTTTTCAATCAATCAATCAATCAATCAATCAATCAATCAATCGCTCAATCAATCAATCAGTCAGTCAAATTCCAAGTATCACTATCTTTTTCCATCAGTAAATTTCTTTTTCCTTTAATGCAGGTGTCCATTGTCTTCCAAAACAAGACAGCTTTTGTCAGAGTACATTGGATACTGCAGGTAAACTTCTGAACAGCCCACTGCCCATGGCAACCGGGAGGTTCAGTGATCTAAAGAAGATGCTGAAAAAAAGGAATGTCTTGCAATCCATGCTTGCACTATGTCAGTTCATGAAGCTGTGAACTGAGGTCAGTAAATTTGACAGTTGACTGTTCTAAATCATACTCTTTTGATTACATAGAATTTTGTAATCAGTTTCTAAGCTACAATCTAATACTCATACAAACCTAATTTAGTGGCTCACTGAAATTTATTTCTCTTTTCAGCTGCCGAAAGCTCTTACAGGCATTCTGTGCATCCTCGCCTCTATGTGGCAGTTTCCAAATATTTAGGTACCCCGATGTTCAGCAGATCCAATTCTTGGACAAACAATGCTAGCAAACACCAGTGTTGGCAAACTAGATCCTCTGATTTCAGATGTCATCTTTTTTATCCTGACCTCAGTCAATGAAGTGTTTTTTAATTATGACATTCCCTCTCAAGATCAATATGGTATGCCAAATGCGAGCCCCTATGAGTATTTTCCAGGCTATCCAATGGCCTTAGGCAAGGCCATATATGCAATGGATAAAACACGCACCCAAGATAATATATATTGCAGGAAACTGTCGGGAAGCCACCCAACTTTAAGTCCAGGTATATTTACAATCTTTTGTAGGCACAGGGTGTGTCTTGGCTTTTCCCTTATGACACATTCGGAGAGCCCTAAAACTCCATTCCAAATCTTTGTACAGAGATTTTCAAAATATCTGCCCCAGATGCGCATATTCTATGAGAACGCATGTAACCTCCATCAATATGCACTGACTGCAGAGCCTGCATGTTTCAGTGAAACAGTGTTTCTTGTAGACAGACTTCATTACCAGGACCACACAGCATGCTCTGAAGGATATAGCACCAACTTGTACAATGCTAATCCTGATATTAAGAAGATGAACACACAGTTGAATGAACAGGCTAATGCTGATTTGCGGAACCTCAGTAAGCAGATAGCCTACATGAAGCCAGATAATATCATTTTTCACACTAAGTTGTTTTTGGGTGAGAGGAATCGCAAAATGAAAAACCATAAGTAATAAAGCTTTCCACAATTTAAAGGGGAACTAACCCCTTTTGCACTTTACCTCTCAGATTTTAGCTTGGGTCCATAGAAACAATTCCATGCTATTCATAACTTGTATATGTGCCCTCGTAATGAAATATCCTGCATTTATTAGCTCCGTGTTGTGAACTACGGAGGCCGCCATTTTTTTAATTCCTGGTGTTTTGCACTGACCGGAAATACGTCACTGTTGTACCAAGTCTTAGCATGGGGTCACTAGAGTGGTCTTAGCCAATGAGAGCCAAGTATTCTGGAGGCTTGGCATTGCAATTCAACTGGTGAGAACAACTGTCAACAACAGTTTTAGATATAGGTGTTAATTGCACTTTCAGAGCTTTTGTAAAGGGCATGTCAAAGTTAGGCAATATCCTGAAATAAGCTCCTCAGGGGAGGAGTTTTAGGTTACAAATATGTATGACATAAATTTTGAAAATCATACTTTTGTATTCTCTGTGTTTATTATCAATAAACAAAGTTTTATAAATTTGTGTAAAAATAAAACAATATATGAACAAGGAAAATCATACTTTTGTATTCTCTGTGTTTATTATCAATAAACAAAGTTTTATAAATTTGTGTAAAAATAAAACAATATATGAACAAGGAATTAATTTCAGTGGTAATATATTGTCTGTTTATTATCAAAAAAACGTTATTGCTATTTAATTTAGTTTTTTGATAATAAACAGACAATATATTACTACTAAAATTAATTTCTAGGTCAATATTGTTTTTTTTTTACAAATTTATAAAACTTTGTTAATAAACACAGAAAATATGAAAAAAGTATGATTTACAAATTGTACAAATTGTTCAGTATATATATTACTCCTGAAATAGGCCGCTCAATCAATGAATACCTTCACTATTACTCCTGGAAGGCCCCTGAGGGGCTTATTTCAGGATATTGCCCAATGTTAATTAATTTCTTGAGAATACAGCATAATTATAGCTAATTATTGCATTAATTGCAATGAGCAATTTGTATCTAAGAATAGGTATATAGGTATATATGCATGGGCAAATAAGCAATAACCCTGCTACGTACATGTTATGTACGACGTTTTTCCCAAGCATAGGAGTTTAAATAGCAAAAGGTATTTATTGTAAAATTTAATAACTTTAAGATTACATTAACATATATTTTGTATCACTATATTTCTGACCATATTTTTGCAAGAGAACAGAATTGGAATACTGCTTTGCTTTGTAAATAAAATAATCTTTAGGGGCAAAGTGCAGTATTATGTATAGTATACATATATTTCATAGTATTTATATTTGGTGTATATGTAGTGTTAGTGGGGTTGTTTTAAAGGCAGTACCTCCTTCTTTACAAAGATTAAAATATATTAATTACCAAATTGTGCTTATTTCAATTATATGTTAGTTGCATTGCTAGATACATTAAATATACCAGTTTAAAATAAAATATAATATCAAAAACTTATTTTCAACAAAACTTTGTCAATACACTATTTTTTTAAAGCTTCTCTAATAAACAGTGGACAAATGATAGATAGATTTATTTGGCAACATAATACATTTTTTGTGTATGCATACAATGCTGAAATCTAATACAATGTAAACTGCTCTAAATTACTAAAAAATCATTTAATTAAATTAGTACTCAGTTATCCAAACATTCAGTAGTTGTATTACAAAGCAGGATACTTGATAGTTGTTCTGATATTGTGTGATAATTGCATTGTCTCAAATAGTTCAATGGCAATTACTTGACACTCAGTAAGAACTTTATGTTGTTGTGATATCTGTTCTTGACATTATAATTGCAATGAACAATGTAACAGATTGTAATCCACAGGATTGTAATTAATTTGTATGGCTGAATACATATGGCCCGGCTGTGTACATAAGTGACGTCACTATTTTGCGTGCCGTGTGCAATAATGGCGGCCCCCAGCATGTTGATGGTTGGTGCAAATTTCACTTTTAATTGGCTTGAAATCATATCAAACCCGAGTTTAAGACATTTCCTTTCACTGCAATATATTATTTGACAACTAATTGAACTTTTGAAATTAACATACAAACTTCCATTAGTTTCCCTTTAACAATTTGTGCATTAAAATGTATTTGCATGATGTGTTTGGATGTGAATTCAACCCTATGAAATATATTTTCTACAGTGAATGAGTATATCACAATATTTTGCCAAAATATTATATATAAGTTACAATGATAAACTGTTTAACTTTGCCTATGTTTCACCATTATAAACATTACTTCCAAATTTGTTATGACTTTCTGTTTGTATCCGTATTCATATTGCTAATAAAATGGTTAATTTCATGTTTGTCTGATAACTGCTTCTAGTCTGTGCAATGTTTACTTGAGGACATAACAGACAATAGCAATTGAGTCAAGTTTGCTAGTGGAAGAGTTATGTATACGTCTGGATCATGCTGATATGTGTCACATGGAGACGTCTGTAAGCTTCATGAACTGACATAGTGCAAACATGGTGGAAGTTAGAATTACGTCTGCAGTTCGATTTAATGCAGCTGCTTTAGACGGTCTAGTATGGCTTGAAATGCATAAACTAGAGACATCTGCAGCTTATTGAAAAATGACAGCCTGAGCTATTCTAGCAGTTATTAATTCCAACAAAATAAGGCACTACAGACGGTCGAGTGGTCATACATATGATGACCTTAGAGACGTCTTAAAGGGGCATAAATTGTCCACCTGGAGACATTCTAGACGTCTCTAGGACATACAAAGTGTGCCCGTTTCTTATATGGTTTTTACGGACCCCACAAACTGTGGGATTACATTAAGGGCATCAAAGATCGACCCCCAGAGATTGACCTTGGAGAGGTCATAAAATGGCTGCAACAGCAGACTACACATACCATACACTCTACACCTCAGACTACCTTTCCAAATTCCAACTGAACACATAATTGTGGAATACCCAGACATGCAATGGGATGCTGACTTGTTACAATGACAGATCTTGTTAAGTATAATGATGGGGGCAAATACTTACTGGTGTGTATAGATTGGTTTTCAAGGTATCTATGGGTGAGGCCTCTAAAATCAAAAACTGCAGTAGAAGTTGCAAACATGTTTAAAGTTGGTCTCTTACTTACATACATGACTTTTGCATACCAATAGATTTTGAGGTACTGAAAACATTTCTAATAGTGAAATCACGAAATTCCCGTCATTTAGCACTTAAAATGAGGATTTAGTGGCCACCACGGCACCTCCTGCCAAAACAGGCCAAGTAGGTCATGCATATGGTCACGTGACCTGTGACGTAGAAACCGGGACATGTGAAGTAAACATCATGTCTGACCAGTAGATGGTGACGCGCAATTTTGCGCGAATACTGACTTTTTGCGAGATTATAAGATTTTCTCGCACATTTGAAGGATTCCGTCAAAACTGCAGTAAAACTAAATTTTCTCGCAAAGTTGCGAGATTTCTTATAAATACTGCGTCCATCACAGGGCCGCTGCGCATGCGTCAACAGCCAAAATGGCGGCAACTATGAAAGATCGCCGACTCCCAAGCTTACAATGTAATACCAAAATCGATTGGTAAAGTTGTTCGTTTATTGTTTTTTTCGTATTTTGAAACTAACCTGCAGGTAATCTCCGACCGAATACGAAATCAATACATTCTGTAATTGATTTCAGGTACCGATTAGCATCATGCAAAGCCTTTTTAGCGTTGCAACACTTTTCATCCACCACGTTTTTTGCTTCTGCTTCCTGTTTATTAATTTTTTCCGGTTTTAACTTGTTGTTGAATCGATTTGTATTGGATCTGCTAGGAATGTGTTCTGCATTTTAGCGCCGCATAGCGAGTATAATTTTCTCGCAATTTTGCGAGATTTTATATAGAATCTCGCAAAAAGTCAAAATTGCGCGTCACCATCTACTGCTGACAGTGACAGCTACGATCTTTCCATGATTCAAGTGATGTAAAAAAATGATAATTTACTGGATGAGGGCGTAGAGGGCAATGTTTTGTTTGCATTTGAGCCAGTGGGGGAAGTTTCTCAGGAGTTTTCCAATGATGACAGCAGTGATGTGGAAGATGATGAACGACTGGTTTTGATGCTGCTATGCTTGACACCTTAACACTAGACATAGCATACCTCCATTTTAAACAAGAGGCCAGAGAGAGAGAGGATGGAGAGTAGGTCTTGCAAGACCTAATAGGTGAGTTTTTCTCACTTCGTCATTGTGCATTTATTTATTTTTCTTTGTAATATTAATCACCAAAGCACCACAATTCTTTCATTGACATAAAACAAACATACAAATTCAGTGTAAGAAATTTATTATTATATTACATTACGTAAAAACAAAACATTTAAAAACTTTACGCTTCCCTTGCAGATGCTATCGCTACATTGCCTACCGACAGTTTGTGCGGTGGATCTATGGCGTCCTCGGCAGGCACATACAGGTGCCCCTTCCAGCCTGTGTAGTGGGAAAAGTAAGGGAGAGGTTTCCCTTGGAGGAAATAAATGAGAAATTCCAGGGATTCAACTGGCCCGATGAAGTCCATCAATAGCAAAAAAACATGTAAAGTCATTTGTAAATAATGTTTAGAAGTACATAATAAATTATCTATAATGAAAACACTCAGCATGTGCATTCTTATATATTTCATAACCATATATGCAGTGTCAGTTAATTCAAAGATAACAAATTATTGGACAGGGCTTTGTGGAGCTTTCAATGGTTACAATTAAACATAAAGCAGGCTCAAATCATATGAAAGATTTGTAAATCCTATAACATTCCACCAAAAAGCACATTATAAGCATAAATAAAAAAGCACCATCCACACAGCGCAAAATTAAAAGGGAAAAAAGTGCAAATGAAGCATACAGCATAGATTAAGTGCAAACACCACCAGTGTAATACAGAGCAGGTACATAAAATATATACAGTGTACGATGCAAACCAGGTGCTCTTATGAAAACATGTGCTGGCTAAGGGCAGGTACATATCAAGGAAAAGGAAATATGTTCACTGCTTAGAAAATGCAATATATTGTAATACTCTGTTCACTGGAGGTAAAGGTACACCAGTGCCAGTATCACAATACATTCTCTATTCTATACAATATGCACAACACCTCATAATTAGGAAATAATTACGGTGTAGGGAGAAGTAAGAAGTACACAAAGTTCACTAACGGAGAGAAACAAAAGTGACACACAAACACACAAGGAATTAATGCTATCCAAACAAAACACCACCAAATAAAGTGCAACCATCACCTAATGTAAAAAGCAGAACTAACACTGTCACTGAGAACTTCCATTACAAGAATACTAATACCTGTGTTGAAGATACACCTCATTACCTGTACAATGTCAAACAATACAAATATCACAAAAAGAATAACTTCAGCTCATTCATTAACAATAACTTCAAGGCAGTGATATCTAGTAAAGAAGTGTGTTTCTGGCAAACCTTGATTTGTAGGTTGTAACCGCCTCATTGATATCAGGCTTTTCATACGAAGCACTCAAAGGTGGAGGCACCTTTTCTTTCAGCTGCATCCTTTTTTCGAGGAGACCTGATGCACCAGTTGAATACTTCTCAATCACTGTATCAATGATGTCCACTGAGTAGTCTGTAACAAGATTTTGTAGTCTTAACATAAAAAAGTATCTTTTTAATGTAAATATTGTCGTAAAGTATCTTTTTAATGTACATATTGTCACCTCATAAAAGAAGAGCAGTTAATTTTAACTCACTGTATGTAGCTGCTGTTTTTACTGCATGGATGCTGTATCCTCCCTTCTTGGCTTTGGGGAACCGTAGTGCAAATTTGGGCTTGCCATCTTTGGTCACCCGTTGCAGACGGTCTGCATTTTCATTGTAATGCAACGCTGACAGACACAACCTGTGGTACAAACAGAGAATGTTATTAAGACAAATTTTTAAGGATTGCACTTCTAAAACAACTTCACAATAGACATGTGCTTTAATATTACTTCATTTTCATCCCAATATAGCTGTATGAAGTGTTCTTTGGCACGAATCGTATGTCCAGACTGTGTTTGGCCTCTAGGGTTGATGTTTGATACACAGGGCTGAGCTGCCGAATGTCTCCTATTAGTCTCTTGTTCAGCAAGATGTTTTCTAATGTTATAGCAGCCTCAGACTCTAAATAAAAGTAAGTGCCAAGATTAGAAAAAGTTTGACTTGATTTGTATGAAAAGGTAAACCGAAAATTGTTATTACAACTTTCTCACCTTTGGCTATCCATAATCGGTTGCGAGCATCTCCAACAAGCCTCCCATGTGAACATTTGTTGTGGATATTTTGAATATGGAGGGGAAGCATCCTCCACTTTTCCTCCATGACATCAGGATTTCCATCTGGTGCTGTGCTGGCGACATAATACATATGATTTGTGATGCACTTCACCCACGCCCCTATACTCTTGCAGGATGCGCGCTTTGTTGCGGCATCAAGCTTTTTGGAAAGACCTACAAAGCCATATAAATAGAAACTTAGTTACAAGTAACATCACACCCATGTATGCAATTGAAAAAGCATTTGCAAGTGTAAATGAGCATACAAACCTTTTGCAACATGCCAAATATCAAAATAATGTTTAGATTCAGGAAGATTCTCCCGTATCCACTTCCTGTTTTGGACATGACGATCAGATATAAAGTCTACTATCTGCAGCCCCTTTCCTAGGAAGCAGACACCTCGAACCAGTCCTTCATGTTCTAGGTGATAGCTGGACTTCACCTCATTACTCTGTCAAAATTAAAACCAATCCATCAATAATTGCACATCATCTCAGTTAACGTATGCAGGTATTTCATGAATCAGAGAGTACCTGAACTAGCTCTGTATGTAGCACTCGGTTCAGTTGCTGCTCCATGAAGGTGATTGACCCAAATTTTGCACAGTGGCCTGGGCTGTCGCAGCGACCATCCCCTGCTAAGTTGACCTTCCTGTGCACACTTTCTAGTTTCTCAAAAAGTTGCTTTTGGTGCTCCTCCCAAAATGTAATTATTGAAGGCTGAATGTACAGTCCAACATGTCTGTAGTACGTGGCACTGTTTTGGATGTTGTGGCACCTAAACAAATAGTGACAAGGTTATGGGTAATGAACGAGACATATTATTTTTGTATGTGAAATTAGTCCAATTTGTGAGCTAGTACCTGTAACAGCAATCGCAGCAGACAGCAGTAAATTTAGAGATGGCATTTTGCCAGTCATTTCTTGATTCTTCCACTTTCCTGTGGCACCACAGTCGTGACACTTAAAAGAAACTTCAATCATTGTCCCCATGATGTTAACCAATTCAGACGAACAGTCCCCACAGCAAACATTACATGACTGGAACAGTCCAAACAGGGAACTCTCAGTGATTATATACTTCTTTTCCTTCTGGATGGGGTTGTACTCTTTCCTTATTGACCTGTAATCAAATAATAACACATTAGAATGACTTTTTTCTCTAGGCATTTCACACTTATTTGGAAGAGTCAACACCATGTTACGCATTTACCCCATGAGTGGGGTCTATTACACGCCTCAGCATAGACACCGAGGAAAAGGCACCTCCAATTTAATGTCTCATGCGATCGACATTCAGCTTGGATGTAGCTCATGAAGAGTGCCTGGGCTGGGGATCGAACCCTGGACCTTCAGCAGAGCTGGCTAATGTGGAATTGATGGTCACCCAGCTGCTGATCATTTAAGCCAGATGACTGCTTGACTCAATGCCTCAGATAAAATGCGAAATTAATTCGTCGGGTAAGGGTTTAGCATGTGGTACATTTATAAAAGCATACTCGCACCAGTACAAATATATCTATTTGGGACAGTGCCTTTTGATGCTCGCTAAGACTGAAGGTATTTAATTCTTCAGTATCAAACATCTACAATTTAGAGTCTTTAGAATGGATTTGGTATATAACGATACCAAAGAAATCCACCAGGGTCCCCTGGTGGATATGAGATTATTGAGATGGCGTAATGAGGCCAGGTAAAAAAAGAAAAAGGAAAAAAGAGAGGGTAAACTTGTCAAAGCTGTCTTACCCAGGTTAGACTACACATACTTATTACCTCTGAAATCTAAGAACTGGAAAAAAGCACCAATACAACCACCAATATCACGAACAACAGGGTGAAATGAATGGACTAAAAATAACATACATAGTTACTTCATCAGTTGCTCTCTTTATTAATATAATTTTTTTCTGAACTTAATCTCATGGATCTGATTCCTCAAAATTTTTCATAAAACTAGTGGTCTCAAAATAACTTTGAATTAAGTTCTGAGACCACTAGTCATCATTATTGTTGTAAATTTGTCAATGATAATAATAAAGAATCATACATATCCATATCAGGGGGAGAATTCACACATTTACAATCAATAAGTCTTCACTGGATGCTTCCAGGAAAGCTTGAAAGAGGGAATACTTTTGATTGCACATGTACCTGTTTGAAGAAGACATTTTTTTTTGCTATTGTCCATACTATTGTAAAAAGCACTAGGCTTTTGCCTCAGCCTTAAAACTAAATTATTTGTATTCTAGGTGTTTCTTTTATTTCTTTCTATGTGTTTGAATTTTATGTTTATATGTTTCAACTTTATGTGTATTATTTTAGTGTATTATTTTTGTCTATATATTTTGACATTATTAGTATTTTATAGTTGCCTGTAGAATTCCTTCTCATATTGTATGAATGTAAATATGTAAACTTAGTAAATGTATATGTTTAAGTTAAGGCATTTAAAGTTAATATTTGAATGTAATTTATTCACTGGAGGGGTTTCCAATGTACAATGGGAATTCAGACAATAGCCACTGGGTTGGCTGGACAATGGCAACTTGGACAATGGTCACTGGGGTGGCTGGACAATGGCTGTGGCTGACCAGGTGGGCAGTAGGGTACTTTGGATTCTAAATTTAGACTCAGGTACAATGGGGTCCCTTTGGTCAAAGGGGTTTGGAAAGAATGGAGTGGCATCCTTTTGCCCCCTTTAATTAAACTCCAATTGCCACAATAGCCATTGCCACCCAGGGGGCATTTTGGTCAGTTGGAGATGCTGGAAATGGTGGGAAAATATCTCCAGTGAAATTATGTAATTAGAAGGGGTTTTTGAATTGCAGGAATTGTGTGTTGAATGTTGTAAAGTTGTGATTGGATGTGGGCCTTGGGCCAATGGAGAGAGAGTGGAGTGACTGGGAAAAAGTCACTTCCTATAAAAGCAATAAATGGAGGAAATTCTTTATCTTTGATTTGAGCAAGGAAAGACCAGTCTTACAACTTACCTTTGACTTTGTCTTACTTATTTGGGGAGAAGAAATCTATACTTTTACAATATACTGAATTGTGGACTATGCTGAGTTTTCACCTAAGTATTTAAACTTGGAGATGGTGATGAAACTTACATTGGTGACCCTGACGTGATGATTTAGTCTCGAGACAGGCCAAGTCTTCAAGGAATTATTGTGATTACGACATGGAAGCTAGGAAGCTATCCACGGAGACCCAAGATAAAATAAGAAAGTCCTTTCTTATTTAATACATGAAGAAACAGAAGGACTTCATGATAAGCTAGACCGTAGCTGATGCACGCTGAGCGAGCGCCACTTCATTACTCATGTGTGTAACAGCCCAGAAATCGAGACAGCCAGGTTGGTGTTTTAAATGAAATATTGAGCCAGAAAGTCATCCCTCTCCTCAGCAGCAGTAACCACACACCAAGATGAATGAGGAACAGTTCAGGCAATTCCTAAAGAGTCAAAGCGATGGACATGGAAACACCGCTTCCTTGTTGCTAAACCATGAAAAGCATTTAAAAGAAAATGGCGAGCACAACAAAGCGGATTCACAGGCGAAACGTGTGACGGCCTGTGATGGCTCTTCCACTCGAAGACTACGACAGTGGTTCCAGGAAACTGAATTAACTCAGCCCTATACCAAAAGAACAGTGTATGTGGCAGAACAAACAGCGGAAGGACCCCTGCGAGCTGAGGTAGAACGCTTTCTGGGCACCTTGCCTGATCGCGCGCAGGCTGACTGGGATGGCTTGAGAAAGTATCTGTCTGATAACTTTCTATCTAAACATGAGGTGGATCGACTGAGGGATGAAGTGGATAAGGTTCAACAGGGAGCCTATGAAACAACGGTAGCCTATGGAAGGAGATATCGTGAGGCGGCAAATTTAGGATATCCAGACAACACCAGGAATGCAGACCAGGAGAGGGCCATGTTGGGGGCATACCTCTATGGCCTCCGGGACAAGCACCTGGTGGAACGAATGGTGCGTGAGACCAAGCCTGCGAAGTATGAGGATGCAATGAAGTCAGTGGCGGAGTATGAGGGAGACGAGTACCGCATCTATCGTGCTCTTCATCGCTCTGCCCCTGACGAGTCTCAGGAAGAGCCCATGGAAGTGGGGGCCCTAGGGACATTCTCCAGGGAAGGGCCTTAGAAGAAGGATCCCGTGGAGGACCTCAACAGAAAGGTAGATGGCATTGCGGCTCAATTTACCAAACTAATGGCTACCCTGGTGAAACCCAGTTACCCCAGTGAGCGTCCCTCCCAGGGCGGAAGTGGACCTCCTCAGTACAGGGGGCCGAGGGGACGAGGCGGCCAAGGAGCCGGCAGAGACAGATCCACGTTAAAATTCACAGACGATGGAAAGCCCATTTGCACCCACTGCGGCAAGTCATATAAGAAGAGAGTGCAGGACTCGCTTTAGTGAAGCCCGGGGCGGAGCTAGCGGTGCAGCAAGGGGCGAATACAGCCATAATTACCAGGGGGGGGGGTGTTAAGCGCCGCAGCAGACGGCCAAGCCTATGTGGAATTGAAGATCCACAGACTATACATAAGGGCTTTGGTGGACACGGGCGCCAGTAGAACTGTGCTGCGGCGCCAGGAATTTGAAGGATTATGCAAAATAGTGGGCCGATCCACTATCATGCAGGCCTCAAGGGGATTACAAGGAGTGACTGGGCATGATCTCACAGTATGGGGATCCACTAAAATCTTTGAAGACAATGTGGGAATCTTGCCAGTCATAGTGGTGGGCAAAATTGCCCATCCACTAATATTGGGTAGAGATGTCATGAGAGCAGAGGGGGCCAAAGTGGATTACAAGAAGGGAGAGCTCCAATGGAAAGGAAAAAGCTTCCCTCTCGTGTTTGGCCCACCTCCTGGATTTAATAGTGAAAATATTAGTAGAACTGTTAGTAAAAATGTTTTTGATGATGTGAATGTGTTGAGGAGAATGACTCCAGAAGAGGCAGAAGCAGCCAAAGTCATCTCGGAATGCATGTTGAGGAATCCGGATGTGTTCAGTGCGGCGGGACAGCCCCTGGGGAGACACTTCGCGATTGAGGTCCAGATCGAGATGACAGGAACCCCTATCAAGCAAAGGGCGTATCGAATGCCCTTCATGAAAAGGGAAGCTTTGGGCAGGAAGTTGGATGAGCTGTTGGAGCAGGGCATCATCGTGCCCTCCAATTCGCCCTGGGTTTCACCAGTGGTGTTAGTAGAGAAAAAGGACTCTTCAGAGGGACCCAGGTTCTGTATCGACTTCACACGGGTCAATACAGTGACCAAAAAGGATTGTTATCCAGTTCCTCTGATACAGGATGTCTTTGACCAGTTACATGGTTCCACAGTCTACTCCACCCTGGACTTGAAGTCTGGATTCTACCAACTTCCGCTGGAAAGATCCAGCAAGAGAAGACAGCGTTTACATGTTTCCGAGGGCAGTACGAGTTTACCACCATGCCAATGGGATTGTCGAACGCGACAAGGGCTTTTCAAAGGGCCATGGACGATGTCCTACGAGGCTTCATTGGAGACTGTTGCATGATATATGTGGATGACGTGGTATACAGTCCAGACATCGTGAGTCATCAAGCCCATCTGCAGGCTGTAATGGAGAGGTTTCAAACCTACAACCTTACATTGAACCCCAAGAAGTGTGTATTTGGACAGACTGAGGTCAAGCTCTTGGGTTTCATGGTAAGTGGGGATGGACTGAAGGCCGACCCAGATAAAGTGACAGCGATATCCAAAATGAGTCCCCCATATGAAAACGAGGCACAGAACAAGCAACATCAACTGTTCACATGACAGTCTCCATATATTCAATCAAACTGTCATAGCAGAATAAGGTAACACGAAAAATTATAAAACTACAACTGTTTATCACAGAGAAAATTTTCAACAGCAATTTTCAATGCAAGACAGCAAAAATACTGAGAAATACCGAGTTTTCAGTTAAAGTGACGGGCCTGGCCCGTTGCTGAGGACGCCATATGGCTGGCAATGATATGTTAGTTCAACTTTTGACAGTACTAATAAGTGAATTGAAGGAGTCAGTGACCTCTCAAATTGACCAGGTACTAGAAAAAATTGAAAAACACCAAGAAGAAAATAAAAAACTACATGACACCATACAAACATTATCCACTGAAGTGGATAAACACACAAAAGAATTGACAGAACTGAGAAGCCAAATAACACTGACAAAATCACCTCCACATTTACAGGCTCCAGTTGTCAACAATCAACCTCTTACCTCGCAAAATAACGTCATGCCAAGTGACAGAGGGATCAGACGAAATAGCCTGATCATCACAGGAATTGAATTAGGGTCAGAAGACCCAAAAATATTTCTTCAAGGTTTATTGCAGCACGTTTTTCCACTCGTTCTGATGGCATTTTAGCTGTGCAGAAAATTAATATAGACACAACAACATCACAAACACAACCAATACATGCCCCCATTCTTTCAATTACAAAATTGGTGCAGTATGTTTGCAGGAAACGTGGCTCACAGCGAATAGTGATCTTTCTTTATTACAACTTGACGGATACAACTTGATTTCTGTGGGTAAGTCTTGCAGTGCACATGGAGGAGTGGCAATTTACTTGCATGAAAATTTTAATTTTAAAATAATAGATCATGGTATGAGCTCTGATATATGGGATGGTCAAATTATTGAAATTTTTGAAGAAAGTGCTCTTGTAACCAACAATAAGAAAATATTTATTTGTAATGTATATCGTCCCCCGATACAAACTACTGAAAATATCATGACCTTCAAATCTGAAATGATTAGTCTCTTTCAGAAATTCAGAAACCAAAACAACGTAATTTTTACAGGAGATTTCAACATCAACTTGTTAAAGTATAAAGAAAATAACTCGGTCAATGACTTCCTGGAGTGTATTATTTCACATGGATATATACCTAAAATTACACTACCAACTCGATTAAAACCGAAAACAGGCACACTAATAGATAATTTTTTGGTCAAAATTTCAAATGACCTAACTGCAGTAAAAACCGGAATATTGATCAATAACATATCAGACCATCTTCCTTACTTTATATGTTTAGAAAATTTCCACAAAATTAAAAAAACACCAGATATGTGAAAATATTTCCCAATTACAATATTGCCTTATCAAATTTTCAAGAAGAATTACAAAGTACAGAAATCACTGCCAAACTAAATTAAATATGCCTTGACAACAAAAACGTAAATGGCTGTTATAATGAATTTAACAATCTTTTAGTTACACTTACAAATAAATATTTCAAAGCAAAAACAGTTAAATACAATAAATACAAACATAAAAAATGCAAATGGATGACAAATGGCATTCTCATATCTATCCGGTATAGAGATAAATTATATGCCAAACTTAAATCTACAAGTATAAATGATAATCAATACTTAGGATATCTCACTAACTTCAAAACCTATAACAGGATATTAAAAAATACTCTCTGTCAAGCAAAGATTCTTTACTTCCAGAATCAATTTCAAAGATTTAAATCTGATATGAGGAACACCTGGTCAACAATAAATGAAATCTTAAATAAGAATAAAGTGAAACAAGCTTTTCCTAGTTATTTCATACATAATGGCAAACGTCTTGATAACCCTCAAGCTATTGCAGATGAATTTAATAAATACTTTACAGATGTAGGTCCGACACTTCTAAAATAGATTTCCCCAAAAATATATGCTATGAAGATTATTTGCAGAATCCTCTTCAAGATCATTTTAAATTTAGATCAGTTACCATTGAAACTGTTATTAAAACAATAGAAAGCCTAAAACCTAAAGCCAGCAAAGGTGCAGACAACATAAGCAATAAAATACTTAAATACATAAAATATGAAATTGCTAGTATATTATCAAAATTTATGAATATGATATTTGAACAGGGTATCTTTCCAGATATACTAAAGATAGCAAAGGTGATACCCATTCACAAAAAGAATGACAATCATTGCTTTGAAAATTATCGTCCAATTTCTATATTGCCTAGTGTGTCGAAGGTCTTTGAGAGAATAATATATGACCAAATCTATCAATACTTTACTACTTCAAAATTATTTTATACCAGCCAATATGGATTTCGTACCTTACACTCAACAGAATTTGCAACTCTTGTACTGCTGGATAGAATTATTTTAGATATGGATAAAAACAAACAGCCTATAAATATATACATGGATCTTTCAAAGGCTTTTGACACATTAGATCATACCATATTGTTAAAAAAACTAAAACACTATGGCATTAGAGACAAATCCCTAGATCTACTAACAAGCTATTTAAATAACAGGATTCAATATGTAAATTATCTCTTCTAATCACTCGATAATTAAATGTGGCGTACCGCAGGGCTCCATACTTGGGCCCTTGCTTTTCATTATCTATGTAAACGACATAGTTAACGCAACTCAAAAATTTAAACCTTTACTGTATGCAGATGACACTACACTTTTCACAAATATAAATTCGGACTTTACAAACGATCCTGAAATATTGAATAATGAATTACAATCAATATCTGACTGATTAAAAGTAAACAAACTCTGTTTAAATGTACAAAAAACAACAGCAATACTATTCCATACACCACAAAAGAAAATACAGCATCCAGAATTATTCATAAATGGCATAAAGATAGAATTTGTTGATAGATTTAACTTTTTGGGAATAGTTATAGATAAACATTTGAAATGGACTCATCACATTGAAGCTATATCCAAGAAAATATCTAGAACCCTGGGAATCATGACAAAGATAAAACAACAACTTCCTTTGAACGCACTTCTTAATATATACAATGCCTTAATACTTCCCCATCTGAATTATGGATTAATGATATGGGGCTGGAAATCTAAGAAATTAACATCTCTCCAGAAAAGAGCCGTGCGTATCATCACAAAGAGCCATTACAGAGCCCATACCACTGAGCTTTTTCAAAAATTAAATATGTTAAAAATTAAAGATCTATGTGCACTGCAGGACTATAAATTCCCTGGTAATGAGCAACACCGTGTTAACCTTTTTTTGAATGCAACTAAATTTATTAACAACTTCTTGTCTCTAGATGATATAACTAAGTTTACAGCAATAATGACAAACAAGGAACCTGAGTTATTAATTAGTTTAGGAAAGTTTCTCCTTCAAGCCGATGTGTAGAGAAAACCATCTCCTGTATCCACACAGTTATTAATTTAGTTTATTAGTTTATTAGTTATGATGTGCTTGTCATGTTTTGGACTTTAAGAGTGAAATGTTTTTATTAGCGGCTTGTATTTTTTTCTATTGTGTATGTGGATTTTAAACACGTATTATAAGTTAACTTGGTGGCTGGCACCTTGATTATTGAAATTCTATTGCTTTCTGTATTTACATTAATGTCTCTTTCATGTTATCTTTTAACTGAATGACATATGTATCACTTATGATATTTTACATGTCAATAAAATCTATATATATATAAATTTTGTTTTAAATTTGAAAACTCATTGCTACCTCATTACTTCACCAATGAAATGAAAAAAAATCTAGAAAATAAAACCCACAGATATGTAACTAGACATTTCAACAATATAAAGCTACCCGCTGTGAGACATGAATTTGCCAGACACAGTATATCCTATACCTGTCCTAAAACGTTAAACAATATGCCAAGTATTTTCAAAGAAAAAATAAACACACATAGCTTCCACGGTTTTAAATTATATGTGAAAAAGAAGACAGTTGAGGCTTATATTGATGATTGCAATATTCCAAATTGTTACTCATGCCAATTTAATAGGCCTACAAATCAAAATTACTTGTCATAATCTTCTACTCTTTCGCAAATTTCCTTTTATTACATTAAATTTGTAACTGTATACTCTTCCCTAAAGCGGCATGTCATTAAGCCTTTGGGAAGAGTAGCTTTATTCAATATACAATCAATTCAATATAAAATATACAGACAGCGTCAAGCAAGTAAGGTAATTTCTGGGCATGACAGGTTATTACCGTACCTGCATGCCTGGATATGCCCATGTGTCAGAACCCTTGGTGGAGCTAACCAGAAAACACTCTTGATTTTACTGGGGAGAGAGCCAGCAAAAGAGTTTTGAAACTCTCAATTACCTACTGATCAGCAAACACGTGATGGCGCAACCTCGAACCCGGGACCCTTATCTCTTGTACACTGATGCGAGTGATTTAGCCATTGGTGCAGTGCTATGCCAAGTTGACCCTGTCTCAGGGGTAGAGAGACCAATCAGTTATCTTTCAAGGATACTGTCTCCTACTCAGAGACGATGGGCGGCCATAGAGCGAGAGGCATATGGACTGATCACGGCGTTAAAAGTGTTCCGGCCGTATCTATGGGGTGCCAAATTCGAAACCTTCACAGATCATAAACCCTTAGTCTCACTCTTCACAAAAGAGATGCAAAACACCAAGATTCAACGCTGGGCAGTTCTGCTAGCTGAGTTTGGGTGCAAGGTACAATATCGTAAGGGCAAATTAAATGTGAGGGCAGACATGCTGTCCAGGATTAAACCAGAGCGGATAGACACTTTTGACCTCGAAGAATGGAGAATGGGAGATGAGCTGCCTCCTGGATTGCTGGTTTAGACAGTGGGCTCATCTCGGAGGATGTCCAGAAGGAACAACAGCTCATGGATCAATGGGGGGAAGGGAATGACCAAGAAGGTCCTTACGAGGTCCTCCAAGGTCTTCTCTACTCCATCCTGAAACCCTACCATCATGCGGCCGAGTATCATCGCCTGGTCCTGCCTCCAAAGTTCAGAGATGAAATAATAAAACAGGCGCATAAGGAAGTCGGCCACATGGCACACATAAAGACAATGCGGAAAGTGCAGGAAGCTTATGTGTGGCCTGGAATGAGAGCAGAAATAAAACAATGGATCCTGAGGTGCCCAGTGTGTTTAACCCACAGTAAGCGGAAGCAGCATGCTCCCATGGGGGAAATGCCCATCGTCACGAGCATAGGGCAGCTCGTATCCCTGGACCTCGTGGGACCACTCGTGACCTCGCCTCAAGGGAGTAACTTCATTCTGACAATCATCGACCATGCGTCAGGTTATGCGGAGTGCTATCCCCTTGCTCGCAAAACCAGTGAGTGTGTCTGGCGTACAATGCATCAGGATTACTTCCCTCGTCATGGTTACATGGAAATGTTGCTCTCTGACTTGGGAAAGAAGTTTAATGCCATTTCTCTCACTCAATACCTGGCGAGTGTGGGAGTGAAGCACAAGAAGACCACTCCCTACCATATGCAGTCGAACGGACGAATAGAACGCTTTAACAGGGCACTGAAGGAGATTTTGGGCAAACTGGTGGATAATGATACCTCGTTATGGCAAGAACAATTAGGCCCAGCCGTACTTTGCTACAATTGTGCCGTACCAGACGTCACCCAGCACACCCCATATTTCCTTCATTTCGGCCGCCAACCCAGGCTCCCCATCCACAAAGCATTGCAGGGAGGAGAACCCATCTTGGTAGGCTCCATGACCTCTACGAGGCCCTACGTACGGCTCAGCATCTCACACTGGATTCTCGGTAACACAACAGGGAGAGGCTGTCCAAAAAGGCCAATGTAGAAGGAGTGGAGGTGGGAGACTCTGTGGTCATCAAAGCAGAGGAACCACTCACACTGACCAGCAAGTGGGAACCCCAATGGCTAGTGACCCAGGTGAGAGGAAAAGCCTTATGGCTGACCCATCAGCATACTGGGAAGCAAAAGATTTTAAATAGAGAGAAGGTACGAGTAGTGGACCCCGAAGTTATCTGGGATGAGCTACGCCATTCGACCTTGGCAATTGCTACCTCCATTGCCAAATCCAGCTCCAGCACTGCCAGAGCCACCTGGTGACGAGGTGCAGCCAGAGGAACCAAACGCTAAGCCCCTGGAAGATGGTGGTCCAGCGCACCCACGTGATGCTGACCACTCATCCATGGAGGAGGCGGAGCCAGCGGTTGCAGGTGCCGATGTTCCCCTGCTAACCGGAGAGGAGTGGACCACCTCTGATGACGAACCCCTCCTACCCAGTTCGAGGGGGCAGAGGCGTCCACGCTCCACTGACTCTGGGGACTATAAGATGAAGGGCAGGGAGGTCCCTGGACACTTGGACAAGCGATCGCGACCTTTCTTACCAAGAGGGACTAAGAGAGCTCAGGACTACCAGGAGGAGGAATCACCACCACCCAGACGCCGTCGTCGACGCCGAAGAAAGAAGGCCAAGCCAGGAGAGCTACCACCCAGTCAGGCGGCCTACCCGGAAGGCGTTGATAAGCGAAAGGCTAGCAGTGATCCAGATTGCTCGGACGACCATAGGGGGCATCCCAAGGACGTTCATAAGGACTTCAGCCTCATTAAGCGAACGCATTCATCATCCAGTGATGACCATCCCAAGTATATGCGATAACTGCGAGCAGGAAGAAAATACAAGTTTTTGGCTACATCCAGAGGTCTTGGGAGGCCAGATTGAGCAGGATGCACCAACTTGATGGCAGCTACTCTGGAAGGAGTAGGTCTGAGTACTCTCCAAAGATGGAACGCCGGAAGCGGGGAGTGTTCGACTTCATCGGGTCGGGCCTGCATGCCCTGTTTGGAGTAGCCACGGACCGACAAGTGCAGCAGTATACTCAGGCCACTGAGGAGCTTCAGTCTAGAATGAAGGATGTTGTGCACTTGTCGGCCAAAATGATGACTGTAATAAGTCAGAATCGCTTGTACGCCAGGAACAACTCGATCGCGATAACCCAACTGGGGGAACACCTGAAGCAATTGGATATATATGTGCAATCGCTCGCTTAGAAATTCGACTAGAAGTCCAGAGGGCCATAGAGGATTGCGAATATCTGTATGAGGGATACACCCAACAAATGAGGCTCTTTCAGCAGCAGCGTAGTGCTCTGGAGAGAGGTGCTTTGACAGAGGATGTGGTGATGCCCAAGGTGCTTGGGGGAATTATAGAAACGATAGCCCAGTCAGGTTATGATGTGATTCCAGACCTGACCTGGTATTATAGGTATGTACAAATAGAAGCTGTGTCTATAACCAATAATTTCCTAGTATTTAAGTTTAACCTTCCTACCATTAATAAATCGAATTACCTTTTATATAATATTCAAAGTTATCCTGTGCCCATAAGGAACTCAAATATGACTGTACGTATTAAAGTGGGCAGCAGCTATGGGGTGGATACAGCCACCGGCCAATTATTTGAACCAGAAGTGTGTGTGGGCAGTGATCCGCTTGTCTGTAGGGCAGGACCTTTGTACGACGCCAGGCATCAACCTTGTACGAGGGGGCTCATTTTCAACCAAACTGAGTTGATCAGGGCATGTCGGTTTGACATCATCAAAGAGTCAAATGCAACAGTTGTAAAAAGAGTCTCTCTCAAGACCATTGTGATTGTATCCTGGGGGGAGGCGGTATCGTCCAGATGCCCCGGAAAGGTCTACCCTCCGATGAATTTCCCACCTGGAACGTACGCCATGACCTGCCCAGCTCCTTGTAATATTGCTGGAAAGGGATGGAGAGTACATTGCATTCCAGAGTTGCACCTGTCACAGCGAGTGGTGATGCCAACCATACGCATTGAAGGTCAATTTAACTTCACTACCAAGTTAAATCATGAATCATTAACTAACACCTTTCCCCAGTTAAAAGGGGGGGTTGCTGCCCAGGTTAAAGATGTCAATCAGGATGTGCTATTAAATGCCATTCGATTGAGTGAAACATCCTGGATAAAGTTCCACAAACAAGCACCTACCACATCCTTCATCATCTCTATGACGTTGTAAATTTTGGCATTAGTGGGAGGCAGTGTATGGTTTTTTACAAAATATAACTGGGCAAGGGAGTATGTGGCTAAATTATTTTGCAGCAAGAAGACTCTGAAGCACACCAGTAGTACAGTCCACTACACAAAGGCTAGGACAGATACTGGGTTTCAATTGCCAGCCGGGCCTTCCCTATCTATGGAGGAGCCCTCTGAGTCCTGTTGATCCCAGGGAAACTCAAATTTAAATATTAGGCCAGTCTCTTTAGTTATGTGCTCCATTTTTCATTGTATACATGTTTAGCTACGGGAGCACATTGGTGAGCTGGACCTCTGTTAATCATGGCAACCCAGATAACATGTCCTAGGGTCCTAGTTGCAGTGTTCTTGGCACAGTACAGTGTCAATGATGAATGAATACAGGTTATTCAGTGATGACGAACGTTCATCAATAGCCAGGGGAGTGCACCTCTCCAGGAAACCTCACTAGTACTTGTGTGGGTATGACTAACCTTGTTGGGTATAGTTGGGTAGTATAGTCTTTCTTTTTACAATGTGTATGTGTGATGAAAATTTTATTGAATGTTTCAAATTGTAAAGATTCGTCCTCTTGGGTTCTGTCAAGAGGCATACAACAGACTTCTCTGAATTGCTGAGGCAACTTCAGGCATCAAAAGACAAGTTCCAAGGCTTGTACAAGTCTGTCATGTAATCTTCAGCTAGCTTTCCATCCAAGCATTCAGTACAAGTTCCAAGTAAGGCATTGAATAAAGAACTCTTTAAGACAGTTAGTTGCTTCCTCAGTACTGGTTCCTGGTTAGGTAAAAACTGATATTTTTATTGCTGCAGAGCCTTATATTAACAATTAGGCCCTTCAATCCTCCACCCAGCATGCACTGGGTGGGGTTAATTTAAACCAATCATGAGTGCTAAAACAATGCACAGAATTTCAACAGCCAATCCTAGAACAATACACAATTAGGTGCTTGACTGCTCTCCCTGAAGCAGCAGAGCATGAATTACATAAGTGGGGGGGGGGGGTGGTTTCCTCCCCTTAACTGCAAGCACTGGTAAAATGCCACTTTAAGCTGGCAGGGATTAGGCCTGCAGAGACAAAGGGGCTCTCTGTGCCACTGCATTGTACTGTGGCTATTTTTAGCCCAAGCTGACACTGGGATACAATGACAGTAGTTGGCAGGTAGCTAGCTTGGGGGGCAGTAAAGTGGAATTAAGGAGGCTGTTCTGCTCCAGATCAAAGGCCTGCCTGAACTTAGTGTGGAGGCAGCCTCAATAGGGAAATACAATTAGTACCATGCAATGTGCAATTATGCTGGTATTCTGACATACATTCATACATTTAGTATTTAACATTCAATGTTTAAATATTTCTCTCTCCTATCAGTGCACTAAATGATTCTACAAGATTTAAACATGATGGGCATGAACTTAGGAGCATGCATGTGCATAACAACTATGCATTTCAATGAGCAACATATTACAACATGCATTTAATAACTAACCTAGTAGTCATGCATTTCAACCCTCATGCATGACTAACTATATTAAACAATGTACCATTATGATGAACAATGTGTTTAATAACTAAGATAATTAATGCTGAACGAAGTCTCTGTGACTGTAGTTATGAGACATAAGAGATATATATCTCATAGAAGTTATCTATCTCATAGAAAGTGAGTAAATACAGGGCAGTGGACTTTACATCACTCCCCCCCCCCCTTTTTCCAGCTCATTGATGCTAGACAGCAAGGAGCGAATAAAGGTGAATAAAAGATAGTGATAGTAGTATTTCCTCCAGACCACTGGCCTGGCTAAGCCAATCAAAGCAGGCTGGTTTGGTAACATACCTGCTTCAGTCAGGAAATGATGACATCATAGTAATACAAGGAAAAGTGCACTGATAGTTAAGATAAGCTGAAGGAAGCATTTTTGTAGGTAACATATGCATGCATTACTAAACAATAAGGAAGGGCAGTGTGCTAAATATAAGATAAGAAAACAAAAAAAAATACACATCATTGTTGCAAAAATTCCCTAGAAGGTAAATACAAAAGATATACCATTTATAAAACACAAGATTTTGATTAACAAGAGATCTCGGGAGTGCATGACTAGGCCATTTTGATTAAGGTTTCATGTTGCGCTGTACTGCGCCCAATTGGCTGGAAACAATAGTTTATCCAGTAAATGACATATTGTAATCTATTGGCTAATGGCTCCCCTACAGTATAATAAAACATGAAATGCAATTTAAAATATTGTTTGTGACAAAAATAGCAAAGGTGACATGTTGTCTATCCTTTGTCATGATTAATTTACATAAGATAGTATGAGGTGACAATTTGTCTATCCTCTGCATTGAGAAGAGTGTAAATGAATGTTCAACAGTGACCCAGTGCTTCACCTCACAAGATAATAGAGTGGCAAGTAGAAAGGACAGTAGAGTATGTGATAATGAAAGGAAAGTGAGTGTGGCAAATTTGAGGCAATTTTACTGTATGTGGGTGTCTGCATTTGTGGGCAAACAGTAAGGCTGTGACATGCAGTCCGATAGCGGCGGGAGTACTGGCCATAAACTTGAGCGGGTGGCGGGGGTGGGTTGTGGGATTTGGTCAGTGGTGGCGGTGAGCGGGAGGGACTCGCTTGTGGCTGGCCGGGCTTGCCTCAGTTTAACCCTGAAGCGCCTCCAGCGTAAAAACAATACAGTTAGTGTAATCCACAAGGTCATGAGGAGTACCTCATATATGTAAAATATGGTGAAGGCAGAAGGGACTGGGGATATTTTAAGTGGGGGCTTGTGTGCGACAGGATGTAAGAGGGTGTCTACATCGATGTCCAATATGGGGCTTGTGTTGACAGAATGAAGCTGAGGCAGGGCAATCTGTAATTGATTAATCTCCAAGCGCTTGGAAAAATTAAAGTGAGCCGTGACCCGCACGGCAGGCATTACAAAGCGCCTGGCCAGGTACATTTGTCCACACAGGTGATTGTCCAGCCTGTACCATGAATGGTGCAAGGCTGGATGCAGGTAACATTATGCGTGCCTCGGGGCAATTTGACATGGGTTTCAGCTAAACCAGGGCAACGGATAATTAGGGTTTCCCCTACTGAAGCAATGGCATATTGATTGATGTCAATCGTCGTTAATAATGGGTCTCCAGCATAGTCTCTGACATTGACTCTGCAGGTATTAATTAGGTCACGCCTAATGATCCAAACATTTATGTGGGATAAATAAATTGCCAGAAATAGTGTCAATGGCGTATGCATCATTGAGCTTTAAAAGGATGGTGTATGAGGAGTTGTGTATGGGTACTGGGTGTGCCAGTACGCTATACAGCAAATAGGGACGGGATGCTACTAATGGGAGCTCAACTTTATACAGTAAACTACCTGAGGCTTGCCATAGAGGAGTTACAGGTAAGAATTGATAGTACCACTCTAGTGAGGATATTACCTTATCTTGAGCTGCTGCTTGTTGTAGTATCTCAGTCAACTGGCTGGCGGATAGCAGGTCACGTGTCAGGTGGCCTAGCTCAAGCTCAGCACGTTGTCTATGGAAGAGCGACGTTTGGCGGACGTAATGCTGAGCTGCTAGGTCCACAATATCCAAGTGCCTGTCTAGGTCGGTGATCAGTTCTATGCGGCTTATACGGCGTGCATGATCCTGGATGACCTTTGCCAGTTGATTGATGGCTGTGTTAATCTGGATGATGTGAAGCGCCATTTGGTGTTGTTGGCCGGATATCCTTTGCGTATATGCTCGAGTCTGATTAAGGATCGTCACAAGGTGGTTGTGGGCATGCGTCATATCCCTTTGACGCCCATCTACCTCGATGAGGGCGGCTTTAAAACAATCTAGTTGTGATGACGTGGCCACACCAAACAGCGCATTTAAGATTGATCCTCCTATGTCCAGTAGCCCCCTCGAGTCACCTAGGTTGTGCGTCGTTCGCAATGATGGCCATCAGTCGATCTCTGCGAAGCTTCTGCGATTGCAGGTCGATTGTGATGCCAGTATGCAACAGTAGCTCTAGGGCTGTAAAGGTGTGGTTCAGGGAGGCTATCTGGGCCGCTAAGTCGTGCGGGTATGGAGGTGGGTCTAGGGTGACATAGACGTCCCATGAAGCAACCAATTGATGTAACGTCTCACCTCCTCTGACGCTAATGCCATCAGGGAGTGAGGTGACTATAATCGGTGAAGAGGCTGCGGCCATAAATGCATGGCACAGCATCAGCACTAAAATGGCTGATCTTTTAAAAACGTGGCCACTTCCTGAGGGACAGAAACGCGAGCCTTCTTTTGTTGCTCTGGGGATGGTAACCGCTGCTGAGGCAGCCGGCCATGAAGCGTCCACGGCACCCCAGCCAATCCAGCGATGACAGCTCGGTCATGGGAGATTATGCAACACCGACGCCGCACGAAAAGGAGCAGCCCAAGCCCTCCAGCAGTCAGTTGTCACAGCCACTCACTTTGTCTGCAAGGATGCTTTGCTTGGCAGCCCTTGGCAGGATTGGCCTCCATCGCTTTGTTGGAACCGCCGTGTCAGGGTCGTGTGGGCGTCTGGGGGCAAAACGATGAAGACGCTTGAGGTCCTGTTGCCGAGGGGGGCGCTTTGCGAGACGTGGGTGGTGCCTTCCTATGTGGAGGGGCCAAGGGGGGCGGCAGACTGGGGGGCTCCTCGTATCTACGTTTGGCGTGCACGTCCTGGTCTGGGTGGTGAGGGCGTCTGGGTGCGAAGCGATGAAGATGCTTGGTGTCTGTGTTCCGCTGGGCGCAGGGTGGCTGGAGCTCTCAGGATTGGCCTCCATCGCTTTGTTGGAACCGCCGTGTCAGGGTCGTGTGGGTGTCTGGGGGCAAAACGATGAAGACGCTTGAGGTCCTGTTGCCGGGGGGGGGGGGGGGGGGGGGGCGCTTTGCGAGTCGTGGGTGGTGCCTTCCTATGTGGAGGGGCCAAGGGGGGCGGCAGACTGGGGGGCTCCTCGTATCTACGTTTGGCGTGCACGTCCTGGTCTGGGTGGTGAGGGCGTCTGGGTGCGAAGCGATGAAGACGCTTGGTGTCTGTGTTCCGCTAGGCGCAGGGTGGCTGGAGCTCTTGACGCAGTGGGTGGCTGTGACAACTGACTGCTGGAGGGCTTGGGCTGCTCCTTTTCGTGCGGCGTCGGTGTTGCATAATCTCCCATGACCGAGCTGTCATCGCTGGATTGGCTGGGGTGCCGTGGACGCTTCATGGCCGGCTGCCTCAGCGTGGCGCCAGTGGAATCTGGGTGGAATCAGGCGTGACGGGCAATCTTAGCACGCCTGTGGTCCTCGCGCTCTGGCGTGGATTACGCTTTGGTCTTGGGTTGATGTCATCCCATAGTATGTTGGGATCCACCAGCCTCACTTTGTTCATGTTTAGTGTCTTATGCTTCCCTGTTTGCTGGTGCACCACCCATAGGACCTTGTTTCTAGTGGGAGTCACAGTCCATTGTGGATCCCACCTTGAAGTTAGTGATAGAGGCTCCTGAGCCTTTATGACCACGGTATCCCCCACATTAAAATGTCCTGTGTTTGCCTGTCGCTGGAGTCGCTCATGATTTTGGTGCCTGGATTGGGCCGTTGCATGTATTGCAATCCTTAGGGCATCTGCAACATTTTGGAGGCGATCATCCAGCAGCTTGTCTTCCTTGAGTAGTTTCGAGATGGGGAGCCGTGCTCTGCGACCATGATGCAGAAAGAACGGGGTGTGACCTGTGACGTCGGAGACCGAATTGTTATATGCCAATAGCGCTGGACCTATTTGGTCCTCCCAGGTATTCCTGGTATTGTTCATGAGACGCGAAATTATTTGCTTTAGCGTTCCATTAAAGCGCTCACATTTGCCATTGGCCTGTGGATTATAACTGGTGGTTCGTCGGTGGTCTATGGCCACACCCTTAAGGTAACTACGTATGGCGACTGCCCCAAACTCTAATCCCTGGTCCGTTATAAGGACGTCTGGGTATCCATTGCGGGGGAAGACTTCAAAGCTAGTTTTGGTGGGCATGGGATAGACCTCTGCCCATCCAGTGCAATGGTCTACTACAGTTAATATGTATTGGTTGCCTGCTGGTGACTTCACCAGGGGTCCAATTAGATCGGCTGCCATGATCTGTATTGGAGCAGTGGCTATCAGCATTTCTCCCATTGGAGCCTTGAGTTTGGCCTTGCTGTGTATGACACATGTGGGGCACTTGCTGATGATGGCAGTGATGTCTGACTTCATTTTGGGCCATGCAAAGGCTTCCTGCAGTTTGCGCATGGTTTTGATGACAGACATGTGCCCAACGTCTTCATGCGCCCTGGTTATGACGGTGGCGCGCTGCTGTGGCGGAATGACGAGGCGCAGATGATCAGCTGCATATTTATATGGGCGTTTCGTTGAGTACAGCAATCCATTGATTATTTTGAATTCGCTGTCCTCGTCGTGCTGTTCCGTCCATTCCGTCATTGCTCTCTGCTGTTGCGCTATGACATGTAGGTCAAGGCTGTAAATGTCAGGGATATCGTCATCAGGGGGCATGATGGGCAGGCGGTCGCCCAGCTGCCAGTAGCCGGTGTCAAAGGTGGCGATGGTGTCTACCTGACTTATCCTGGAGAGCATGTCTGCACGGATATTCAGTTTGCCCTTACGATACTCCACTCTGCAATTATACTCAGCTAGCAGGACAGCCCAACGTTGGATCTTGGTATTGTTCAGATCTTTCGTGAACAATGAGGTGAGGGGCTTGTGATCCGTTAAGGTCCTGTAGCTGGCGCCCCAGAGGTAAGGGCGCAATTGCTTGAGGGCGTAGACGACCGCATAGGCCTATTTCTTGATTGTCGCCCATCGTCTCTGGGTGTCAGACAATTGCTTAGATAGGTAGACGATTGGGCGCTCCACTCCAGCCTCATCCCTCTGGCATAATATGGCGCCAATGGCATAATCACACGCGTCAGTGTACAATTGATAAGGCTGGTCCGTACGTGGATGAGCCATCACGCTGTCACTGGTAAGCAATGCCTTGAGGGAATCGAATGCCAGCTGATGTACTCCCGTCCAATTAAATTTGACATTTTTGCGAGTGAGATTTACGAGGGGCTCTGAGATGTGGGCATATTCCAGGATGCTGGACCTGCAGTATCCTGTCATCCCCAAGAAGCTGCGCACTTCGGCTAGATTGTTTGGCGCATGCATTCTTGAGATTGCAGCAACTTTACTTGGGTCTGCCCTGAGGCCTGCCTCACTGACCACGTATCCCAGCAGCCTCACTTCTTGTAGGCCGAATACGCATTTGGTAGGATTCAGGCGCAGATTGAATTGCGCGAGGCGATCAAACATGATCTGCAGGTGCTGGGCATGTTCTGCCTCATTTGCGCTGTACACGACTATGTCGTCTATGTACAGCATGCAAATATTTCCAATCAGTCCTTTAAACACCACCTCCATGGCCCTTTGGAAGAGCTGCCTGGCGGGCCCATAGGTATCCTGGTCCAGTGGAAGAGACCCCTGTGGCACACAAAGGCGGTCTTCTCTTGGTCCTCAGGGTGGAGGGGCAGCTGGTGGAATCCGGATTTTAAATCTAGCGTCGTAAACACGGTGGCTCCTTGGAGCTGATCACAAATGTCCCTTATTAGGGGTATGGGGTAGGCATCCTTCTTGGTGACCTTGTTGAGGCTGGTGTAGTCCACACAGAAGCGTGGGCCCTCCGAGGGGTCTTTCTTCTCAACAAGGACCACTGGTGATGCCCAGGGGGACGCTGAGGGCACCATGATGCCTTGACGCAGAAGGTCATCAATTTTCAGGTTCAAGGCTGCTCGTTTCTTGAGGGGCAGGCGGTAGGGGCGGCGCTTGATGGGTGTCCCTTCTGTGTGGATCCTGACCATTAACTCTGGATAGCACCCAAGGTGGATGACCTTTGCCAGTTGATTGATGGCTGTGTTAATCTGGATGATGTGAAGCGCCATTTGGTGTTGTTGGCCGGATATCCTTTGCGTATATGCTCGAGTCTGATTAAGGATCGTCACAAGGTGGTTGTGGGCATGCGTCATATCCCTTTGACGCCCATCTACCTCGATGAGGGCGGCTTTAAAACAATCTAGTTGTGATGACGTGGCCACACCAAACAGCGCATTTAAGATTGATCCTCCTATGTCCAGTAGCCCCCTCTTGAGTCACCTAGGTTGTGCGTCGTTCGCAATGATGGCCATCAGTCGATCTCTGCGAAGCTTCTGCGATTGCAGGTCGATTGTGATGCCAGTATGCAACAGTAGCTCTAGGGCTGTAAAGGTGTGGTTCAGGGAGGCTATCTGGGCCGCTAAGTCGTGCGGGTATGGAGGTGGGTCTAGGGTGACATAGACGTCCCATGACGTCCCATGAAGCAACCAATTGATGTAACGTCTCACCTCCTCTGACGCTAATGCCATCAGGGAGTGAGGTGACTATAATCGGTGAAGAGGCTGCGGCCATAAATGCATGGCACAGCATCAGCACTAAAATGGCTGATCTTTTAAAAACGTGGCCACTTCCTGAGGGACAGAAACGCGAGCCTTCTTTTGTTGCTCTGGGGATGGTATGGGCATGTCTGCAAGGATGCTTTGCTTGGCAGCCCTTGGCAGGATTGGCCTCCATCGCTTTGTTGGAACCGCCGTGTCAGGGTCGTGTGGGCGTCTGGGGGCAAAACGATGAAGACGCTTGAGGTCCTGTTGCCGAGGGGGGCGCTTTGCGAGACGTGGGTGGTGCCTTCCTATGTGGAGGGGCCAAGGGGGGCGGCAGACTGGGGGGCTCCTCGTATCTACGTTTGGCGTGCACGTCCTGGTCTGGGTGGTGAGGGCGTCTGGGTGCGAAGCGATGAAGATGCTTGGTGTCTGTGTTCCGCTGGGCGCAGGGTGGCTGGAGCTCTCAGGATTGGCCTCCATCGCTTTGTTGGAACCGCCGTGTCAGGGTCATGTGGGTGTCTGGGGGCAAAACGATGAAGACGCTTGAGGTCATGTTGCCGGGGGGGGGGGGCGCTTTGCGAGTCGTGGGTGGTGCCTTCCTATGTGGAGGGGCCAAGGGGGGCGGCAGACTGGGGGGCTCCTCGTATCTACGTTTGGCGTGCACGTCCTGGTCTGGGTGGTGAGGGCGTCTGGGTGCGAAGCGATGAAGACGCTTGGTGTCTGTGTTCCGCTAGGCGCAGGGTGGCTGGAGCTCTTGACGCAGTGGGTGGCTGTGACAACTGACTGCTGGAGGGCTTGGGCTGCTCCTTTTCGTGCGGCGTCGGTGTTGCATAATCTCCCATGACCGAGCTGTCATCGCTGGATTGGCTGGGGTGCCGTGGACGCTTCATGGCCGGCTGCCTCAGCGTGGCGCCAGTGGAATCTGGGTGGAATCAGGCGTGACGGGCAATCTTAGCACGCCTGTGGTCCTCGCGCTCTGGCGTGGATTACGCTTTGGTCTTGGGTTGATGTCATCCCATAGTATGTTGGGATCCACCAGCCTCACTTTGTTCATGTTTAGTGTCTTATGCTTCCCTGTTTGCTGGTGCACCACCCATAGGACCTTGTTTCTAGTGGGAGTCACAGTCCATTGTGGATCCCACCTTGAAGTTAGTGATAGAGGCTCCTGAGCCTTTATGACCACGGTATCCCCCACATTAAAATGTCCTGTGTTTGCCTGTCGCTGGAGTCGCTCATGATTTTGGTGCCTGGATTGGGCCGTTGCATGTATTGCAATCCTTAGGGCATCTGCAACATTTTGGAGGCGATCATCCAGCAGCTTGTCTTCCTTGAGTAGTTTCGAGATGGGGAGCCGTGCTCTGCGACCATGATGCAGAAAGAACGGGGTGTGACCTGTGACGTCGGAGACCGAATTGTTATATGCCAATAGCGCTGGACCTATTTGGTCCTCCCAGGTATTCCTGGTATTGTTCATGAGACGCGAAATTATTTGCTTTAGCGTTCCATTTAAGCGCTCACATTTGCCATTGGCCTGTGGATTATAACTGGTGGTTCGTCGGTGGTCTATGGCCACACCCTTAAGGTAACTACGTATGGCGACTGCCCCAAACTCTAATCCCTGGTCCGTTATAAGGACGTCTGGGTATCCATTGCGGGGGAAGACTTCAAAGCTAGTTTTGGTGGGCATGGGATAGACCTCTGCCCATCCAGTGCAATGGTCTACTACAGTTAATATGTATTGGTTGCCCGCTGGTGACTTCACCAGGGGTCCAATTAGATCGGCTGCCATGATCTGTATTGGAGCAGTGGCTATCAGCATTTCTCCCATTGGAGCCTTGAGTTTGGCCTTGCTGTGTATGACACATGTGGGGCACTTGCTGATGATGGCAGTGATGTCTGACTTCATTTTGGGCCATGCAAAGGCTTCCTGCAGTTTGCGCATGGTTTTGATGACAGACATGTGCCCAACGTCTTCATGCGCCCTGGTTATGACGGTGGCGCGCTGCTGTGGCGGAATGACGAGGCGCAGATGATCAGCTGCATATTTATATGGGCGTTTCGTTGAGTACAGCAATCCATTGATTATTTTGAATTCGCTGTCCTCGTCGTGCTGTTCCGTCCATTCCGTCATTGCTCTCTGCTGTTGCGCTATGACATGTAGGTCAAGGCTGTAAATGTCAGGGATATCGTCATCAGGGGGCATGATGGGCAGGCGGTCGCCCAGCTGCCAGTAGCCGGTGTCAAAGGTGGCGATGGTGTCTACCTGACTTATCCTGGAGAGCATGTCTGCACGGATATTCAGTTTGCCCTTACGATACTCCACTCTGCAATTATACTCAGCTAGCAGGACAGCCCAACGTTGGATCTTGGTATTGTTCAGATCTTTCGTGAACAATGAGGTGAGGGGCTTGTGATCCGTTAAGGTCCTGTAGCTGGCGCCCCAGAGGTAAGGGCGCAATTGCTTGAGGGCGTAGACGACCGCATAGGCCTATTTCTTGATTGTCGCCCATCGTCTCTGGGTGTCAGACAATTGCTTAGATAGGTAGACGATTGGGCGCTCCACTCCAGCCTCATCCCTCTGGCATAATATGGCGCCAATGGCATAATCACACGCGTCAGTGTACAATTGATAAGGCTGGTCCGTACGTGGATGAGCCATCACGCTGTCACTGGTAAGCAATGCCTTGAGGGAATCGAATGCCAGCTGATGTACTCCCGTCCAATTAAATTTGACATTTTTGCGAGTGAGATTTACGAGGGGCTCTGAGATGTGGGCATATTCCAGGATGCTGGACCTGCAGTATCCTGTCATCCCCAAGAAGCTGCGCACTTCGGCTAGATTGTTTGGCGCATGCATTCTTGAGATTGCAGCAACTTTACTTGGGTCTGCCCTGAGGCCTGCCTCACTGACCACGTATCCCAGCAGCCTCACTTCTTGTAGGCCGAATACGCATTTGGTAGGATTCAGGCGCAGATTGAATTGCGCGAGGCGATCAAACATGATCTGCAGGTGCTGGGCATGTTCTGCCTCATTTGCGCTGTACACGACTATGTCGTCTATGTACAGCATGCAAATATTTCCAATCAGTCCTTTAAACACCACCTCCATGGCCCTTTGGAAGAGCTGCCTGGCGGGCCCATAGGTATCCTGGTCCAGTGGAAGAGACCCCTGTGGCACACAAAGGCGGTCTTCTCTTGGTCCTCAGGGTGGAGGGGCAGCTGGTGGAATCCGGATTTTAAATCTAGCGTCGTAAACACGGTGGCTCCTTGGAGCTGATCAAAAATGTCCCTTATTAGGGGTATGGGGTAGGCATCCTTCTTGGTGACCTTGTTGAGGCTGGTGTAGTCCACACAGAAGCGTGGGCCCTCCGAGGGGTCTTTCTTCTCAACAAGGACCACTGGTGATGCCCAGGGGGACGCTGAGGGCACCATGATGCCTTGACGCAGAAGGTCATCAATTTTCAGGTTCAAGGCTGCTCGTTTCTTGAGGGGCAGGCGGTAGGGGCGGCGCTTGATGGGTGTCCCTTCTGTGTGGATCCTGACCATTAACTCTGGATAGCACCCAAGGTCCTCGCCCTTAGCGGCAAATAGGTCGGCGTGGTCGCTCATGCATTGGCCGATTGTAGTGTCTTGAATGATCGGAGAGCATTTCCCCAGTGACTCCAGAGCATCGATGTGACGAGCAGGCAGCAAAGGCAGGGAAACTCCCCTCCACGTAAGGGCGCCTTTCTGATAGTCTATGCTGGCCTGTTCTTGTCGCAAGACGTCTCGGCCCAGTATGAGCGCGTGACTGATGTGCTCCACTATGATCACTGAGATGCTGCCTATGGACTCTACAGGAAGTTCAGCTGCACACAGCACTTTAATATCGTGGCCAGTCACGCCGCATAAGTCCACCGATTTTCCCAGCAGGGGACGTCGCCCAGTCTTTTTACACAGGAGTTCAAATTCTTGGTGCCGCAACACAGTGCGGGAGGCGCCAGTGTCGACGAGTGCAATCAATATGTAGCCATAAATTGTCAGCTCTACATACTTCAACTCGTCAACCGTTGCAGCGCCTATTGGCCCCCCTGGTTGGGCTCACCTCTCCCCCTCTGACTGCGCTGTTGGGTGGCCCTTCGGGTACGGCAGTGTTGCTCAACGTGGCCCACTCGCTGACAAAAATTGCAGATGGGTGAGCCATCGTCGGCGTACGCGTTGTCTTGTTGGGCCGGTGCTGCAGGCCGTGCCTGGCGAGTGGCCGAGTCATTCTGGGTCTGGGCTGGCCTTAAAACTAAATTAATTGTATTCTATGTGTTTCTTTTATTTCTTTCTATGTGTTTGAATTTTATGTTTATTATTTTAGTGTATTATTTTTGTCTATATATTTTGACATTATCAGTATTTTATAGTTGCCTGTAGAAACTATATATATATATATATATATATATTGTTTTTAGATAATAGAAAAGTTGGTTCCAGTTTTGTTTCACCAAGGTAATGAAATTGAAACAGAAATATAAGGGCATTCCAGAGGGACTATTTCAATCTCCCAACTTATTTGCTAATTATAGCTTTAGATCCATATTATATAATATTCTTGAAGAAACTAGAAAATATATTCATAAAGATAATTTAGGACTTTTATTAGTTACGTGTATGATTGCAGCTGCATGTGATGACTGTCAACTGAGATTATAACAAAAGAGGTAGCAGATTTTAATGCAGAGGTGATCTTAGCATTACATAAACCTACTCTGTAATCTTACAATTATAATATAATCAGCTGTAAATGTTGAAAGAATAATTGTTTATACCAACATTCCATTCTCATAAAATATCCACACAAGCCCTTTGGCGTAACATCCCAGATATATAAGCATCATCAATCTTAAATATTTCATGGTTTTTGGCAACAATCAATAGCTTTTCAGCAACCTGTGGCGAAAAAAATGTACCATAGTCACCTCTGCAGTACGAAGGGTAAAAGGGTGCATTATACAAGTCTTTTGATACCAGCCAGTGTTTCTTAAGTGCCCTTGAATGCAAGACACGGCCTTTAGTGTTTGCTTTACCACATGCAAAACTGTTGGTAAGGTTGGTCTTGTTCATAAAAAGTTGATTTAATTTGCGAGAAATGGCGTGAAGAATATTCAAACTATCGTCATCAATTTTCATAATAATTTCCACATCTTTGCAGTGCTTCGTAATCCAATCTATTGCAAACAGGCCTTTATAGCCTAAATTGAAGTAGGTGTCATTAACGGCTATCTGCAATATATCTTCATGTGTTAGAATTTCTTCCTCAATCTTCTTTAACTGAGGAATTATAATATGCTTCAGGCGTTCAGAAGAAGTGACCCCAATCACAAATATTGACGTACTGGAATATTTCTTGAAGATTTCTTTTGCAAGATTTCTCAACTTTAATCTCTTTTCAACATTGAAAAAACTTGAATACACATAAATCACAACTCTTGATCTTGAACATTTTTCTTCTGGAGGTTCGACAGAAAATTTTGGCTTTATGTAAGTAGTGCCTTTCCAGGGTTTTCCTGGACAAAATTGAGCCTTACCAAAAGTTCTCACTGACGTTGATGCATTCCTTGAAACATTGATCGAAAACTCATGTTGCGACTTAAAATATCTTTGCACAAAATCCGGGAAAAATTGATAATTAAGCATCCGGACAAACAAGCTAATTATTAAAAGAATGCCCATAGTCTTTCCGAAGGACTTCAGTTTACCACAATGTTTTCCCATCGTAACTTTTCCTTCTGTAATAAAAAACAAAAAAATATATAGGATTGTGTTCCCTATCCATTCATTCGGAATAACTCGGGATTTGGATTACCAAATTTAGACTAACAACCACGGCAACCCCTGGTGTTTTCCTGGTTGTGGATGCATGCCATGTGGAGTCTTATCTATCCATCTATCCATCTATCTATCTATCTATCTAGGCCTATCTATCTTAAAGATATATCTATGCTGTCACATAAGTATTGAGTGCTATATCTGAACCATTAAATGTTCATTATATCCTTACTTATTCTTCATGTTTCAAACTTAGCCCATATTCATCAAGTCAAGGAATATATGGCATTGTGTGGAGGTAAAAACAAAATAAATTTAAAATTTAAAGCGAACCAACACAATCACTTGCTGAATAACAGGGACCGTCCAGCAATCAGAATCAAACATGCATTTTTAAGTCTGGTCCAGTGATTAAATGTATTCTGTTTCCCAGAACCCAAGATGATCCATCTATTAGTGAGAAATATCAGCATCAAATATTTATGTTCGACCCGAATATATATATATATATCGTTTTATTGACAAGCCTGATATCAGGAATTGATACATGTGTCATACAACATTACAAAACAAACAAATATACAACATAACAAAAACAGGTCTAGTGTCTACATCTACTATATATACAATCTATAATCTACCAGTATTTCTAAATATTTACTTGATAAACGCAAGTCGGTTCCAGTTTTGTTTACATATATATACATACATGAATATAAAAATGAGAGTTAATACTGTACAGGTCAATACTTCAAGTGGGTAATACTGTAATGATTTCAAAACAAATTTGAATAAAAAGTCAGTTTAAAATGGCAAAAGAAGGTGTACATGTGGGGTCTTCAGAGCAGCATTGCGCTGACCTCTGAAATGGCGAAAGGGGGTGTCCATGGGCTGGGTCAATGAGTGGAATCTTCAGAGCAACATTGCGCTGACCTCTGAGATTGTCATCATGGGGTGTTTGAAATTGAAAGGTTCCCTGTCTAGTGGAAGGGGGGCACCAATACTGAATTAACATTATGAAAAAACTCTATTTAGAAAGTTGCCTAATGCCTTTAGCACTTCTGGATTCTTACATGACAATAGGGCTTGGAATTGTTGAGATTTTTCTAGGTCATGAAAATTAGGTATACTATCTGTTGCTATATTAAGTAATTCTAGCCTTGGTATTTCATTTTTATTACATGTCAGTAAGCAGTGAGATTCATCTTCTATTTCACCACTGTCACAATATTCACATATTCTCTCATGCAAAGGAATTTTTGGGGATTCATGTCTACCAGTTTCAATTTTAAGATTGTGGGAGCTAACTCTGAATCTTGCTATATTACTGTATGTTTTTTTGGGCAGATTTAATAGTAGGTATGGCTCAATGCAGTAGCTGGTTTTAAATGTTTTATAGGTCCTAAGTTTAGGTTGGGCGTTTGTGTCATTTATTTCATGAAGAATTCTATCCTTTTCATTGTCATAAAGTACTAGTTTTATCTTATTTGTCAGTACGCTGGGTTCTAGAGCTTGCCAATTAATTATGTTTGCTTCAGAGATGATATGCTTTACTTTAGTGTACCAGTTTCTCTGACCATTTGTGTGTAGTTTTTCTTGTATTTTCAAGCACTTATTTAATATTTCACTATTAGGCATTGTCTGAAGTCTTGCCCAGTAGTTTACTGTAGCAAGTTTTTGTCTGATGTGAAGTGTAAATCGTCCTGTTTCTGCATACACAGCTAAGGAAGGGGTTTGTTTTCGTACATTTAATGCATTCTTCAGGTAACCTAATTGCACTTTCTCTATTTCAGAAATAGGGGAATTTTGTGACCATAGTACACTATTATATTCTAGAATGGGAAGTATATAACTGTCAAACATTTTTATGGCAAGCAAAGGGGGTATATGACCCAATGCTGGTTTAAGTTTACTTCGTAGAGCAAAGAGAGCCTTTTGGGCTTGGGTTATTAAGTGACTTGTCACCTTGTGATGTATGCGTTTATGGTTATTTGTGATGATGTGGCCTAGGTATTTATATGTGTCTACATTTTCTATACTCTGAGTGTTATATATGAAATTAATAGAGCTTTTCGTACCAATTTTCATCACTTTAGTTTTTAATATATTCACTATAAGATGCCATTTAGCACAGAATTTGTGCAGTGAATCGATACTGTTTTGTAGGCCTGCAGCTGAGTTAGATATGAGAACTATGTCATCTGCATAGAGGAGGTGAGTGAAATGTGTGCCGTCTATTTCTATTCCATTGTTTATACTTAGATGGTTTGGTAGGTCAGACATAAATTCATTAAATAGCTTTGGGCTTAAAATACCACCTTGCAGTACCCCAAATATACTTTCAATGGGAGGACTAATTTCTCCCAGCTGGTGGACTTTAGCTTGGGTTTTGTCAAACATACTCATGATGATTTTCAGCATTTTCTGGCTCATTTTTTGTTTGTGGCTCTCCAGGCCGTTTCAAACTTCTTATTTACATGAGTGAAGTGCCAGGATGGGATTTCCCTCTGACGTCATCGCGCATGCGCAGCAGTGCGATAAGAATTGGAGTAATGTTTACATCTAGTGCGGTTTCACAACATAGAGAAATTCTGCCAAAACAGTTTTAACTTGCGTTTTCGTAAAGTTTTTGGAGTACAGCTATAAATGGCACACCATTAGGACCGCGATACAAAAGCACAAATTTAGCGAAGATTGGACCAGTAGAAGCCGAGAAAATTTGATTATAGTACAAATTCAGGCCTTGCAAAATCCGTGATTTTTTTACGTTGTACCTATATAAAATGTTCGCAAATTGCTGAACATTTTTCCACTACATAATAGGTAATCAACAACACTTTGTCCCCTAGGTGTGTAACATGTGAACTGGTCAATTTCATTGGCATTACAATAACCATTCATTATTCTCAGCTCTACAGAGATCAATGAGATCTTTGCCAAAAGCATTCACTGTTTTGTCTATAGATTTTCTCTGTTCATTGTACCATATTTGGTCTGTTCCCGACACATGGGATATAGCATTGTTCAGCTCTGAGACAATATTGCAATTTCTATCACTTACATGTGTTTCAATTTCACTCAAGACTCCAGTTCTGCTAATAAAATCACCACAGAGTGATACATATGGAGTTTTATCTAGATAGCATGCTACATCTTCTCTTATCTGAGTATGAACATCTTTATAATAGCTGCTGTTTGTAAAAGTACTGCTTCCCTGTGGCGTTATATACAGGCCACCTAGAAACATTTCATGGTTTAATTCCCTAATCATATGATGTGCTCATTTGCTATGGATACAGTTTTTGTTTGATATAGTTCATTCTTTATGAGAGCTGCTATATCACCAGAAGGCCTCCTAGCTTTTGGATGTTGGAACCTACGCTGACAGTGAAAATAGTGGTACTCATCAATTTGGGGTTCAAAGGTATCAAGTTTCATAGTTTTGTATAAGAATACTATATCACATCCAAGAATTAATTGCCTAGTTTCTGCTAGTTCAAATTTTTGTCCAATGCCCTTAATTTTCCATAACATCACTTTGAGTGCAATAACATTGTTATTTACAGAGCAGTTTTTGTTTTTAAGTAGTAGTCGTAGAACATATTATGACTTCTGCAAAAATGATCAGACAAGTTGTTGCCGATCATCATCAAACATCTCCTAGCATTACACAGTTATCTGAATTTTCAGTTACAGGTGTTGCAAGCATAGCAGGTTCTTGTACAATGAGCTCACTATTACCAGATACTGACAACAGTTCTGAATCACGTACATTAGTTAATTTTCGCAAATGGTTAAAGTAACTCTAATTCACTTCCATTGTAGTTATTGCTAACAGACAATGATGACAATTCGGATGTGTTTTTGTTCAATAAACAAATATATATATATATATATATATATAGTTGACAATTGTCTGTAAACAAAACTTAATGCATATATTACCGTGCTATTGTTCAGCAAATGGGACCATGGATGTGTAGATAATCTATTGATAATGTATACCTTTAACTTTTATACCATGTATATATATATATTGAATATAGAAATAGTGAGTAGAAGTACACTTAGTACATGTTTTTATGTTATTTTTGACAAATGTATCATGTATGATATTACTGTGTCAATAAAAGCATATATATGATAATTGTAGCTCTATACAGACTTTCTAATAATGATGATTGCTGACTTGGCCAGTTACATGACAATAATGTTATAATAACAAAATAATAATGATCATGCAATCATGTATAGTCATGTGTTAATAATATGAAACTCTTGATTTTCAGAGTAATAATAGACTAAGTTTATTTTAACAAATTAAATACTGATACATACCGTAACGGAGGTTATTTTCGACAGGGCGGATATTTTCGTTTTAAGTGTCGAAAATACCCGCCCTGTCGATAATACCCTCCGTTACGGTAAATGTAAGTGAAGTTATTACACTTACAAACTACTACATGGCAAGAGTGATAATAAAAAGCCTTACCGGAATTGTTTAATGAAAGAGAACTTATTAATTCAAAAGCTCAGTGAAGATGGTAGAGTAAAAGTCTCACAAAGGTATTAATAAATTATTGCAAAATTGAATCATTGATTATTCACTCAATCTTCTTCAGCTGTTGTGCATCATAAAGCATAAAATTACATTGCAGATTCGGCCACAACACTTATGCCAATATTAGTCCAATAAAATTTGAATTCTTATCAATTTTTTTAAGTTTTCATGCAAACTAAAGTCATGTTATGTACAATGAAACTCTTTTGATTTTGAGAGTAATAATAGTTTAGCTTTTTATTATCGCTCTTGCCATGTAGAAGTTTACAAGTGTAATAACTTTACTTACATTTATATATCCGTGTTTAATTTGTTAAACCAACAGGCAAGTAATTTCCCTAACAAGGCAAAAAAAACATAGGCTGTGCTGCAGCTAAACCCTCAGCGAATCCCACATAGCACACAGGCATCATTAAAATTGTTAAGTGTTCGTCTGACAGGCAGGAGGGCGGACGTTACACTTTCATTTCTAGAGTAGAACTCTAACACACACATTAGTTTCTAGAGCTGAACTCTAACACTAATGCACTTACCCTCATGAAAATGTATACAGTAACAATCTGTATGGCCTAGTGGTGCCTTGTAATAGCCACACTGACATATCTAAGCTATGTTTTACAAAATCTTGAAAATTAATATTTCGTGAGTGTTTATATAGTGTGTGAGATGAACCGAAACAATTATTTTCTGATTGTGAAATAATAGTGTTCCCGTGGGTCATTACAAAGTCTGATCAAGTCATACTTTATTTTTGTTAAAAGTAAGGCCTGTATTAAGTCTTACTTTTGTCCACTAAGTCTTATATTGTCTTATTTTGATGCAAATATACTTGGATATTAACATCCACATTATAATATTTAGACCATTTGGTAAATATGAATGAATAGAAATTATAAACTTTCTTTAAATACACAAATTCTGCGTTTATTTTATTGCTTAATAGCCAATACCCTGATTTTTTTTTTTTGACGATGAATTTAAATAATTGGTGTATATTACTATATTGGTGGTCTTATTTTTCATGTTTGCATGATATTATGTCTTACAAATTATCTTACCTCTTATGAAGACAAACCTGCAGGAACCCTGTATTAACAGCAATCCATTCTGTTCAGAGTGAAGCCAAGTGAGCAGAAAAAGGATTGTCTATCCTTTACCTGCCATTTAATTGTTCTGTTTCAAAAATTGTATGCACAATAAGGAGTATTCAGTTTCCTAGAATTATCAACACAATAGCATGTTCCCTTAAATAATCTACAACTAAGATTATCATTTATATGTCCAAACAATTCATATATATATATATATATATATATATATATATATATATGGGCTATAGTATTGATCCTAAGGAATATATATGAAATTCAGCAACAATGTTATGCCACATAAAGAGGATGGGTATAATTTCATGCAAAATGAACCTTTAAGGTTTGTATTTACTTGTATTTAAATAAATAAAGTTAAATACAAATATTTAAGGTTTATTTTGTATGATACTCAACACACCCATTTTAATGCCTTTATAAGTCAAAATATTTTTTGCTTGCATTTACATTTAGCTGGCAACTGAAGGAACTATTTATTATCAATTGCCATATTCCCTTCAACAGTCACTGAATTGTTGGGTTGCAGATTTGCATTAAATCTATCGCATTTAAATTAGTATTTATAACCGACCACTTTAGAGGTGTATGAAGAAAACAATAATAAGTATTGGAGTCAAGTGAAAGTAATATAGATCATTTTGGAACTAATTATTATGAAATTGCTAATTATAAACAAAAACTGCTGAATGGGTGGAGCGCAATACTGATCAAATATTTAACAATTGTATGCACATGAATTGTACAACATTTGCGGCTGTCATTGCTAAGTATGGGATGCTTAGAAATATGAGGGAAGCAACACAATTTTTACATTTTTTCGAGATTTTCCATTATAAAAAAGGATGAAACAAATGTCAAAGTGAAACTTAAAAATGAAAGAACTATAATCTAGATATATCATTGGTAAAATGTTACTGATGTAAGGATCACAAAGTTGATATGAGGGTTTGAAAGAGTACCTGTCCCCATTTCATATTTTCCTGATTATATAAAATTATCTGTCATTTATGGTCATGAAACCCCAAAAAGGTATCTTTACACTATTTTAGACATATTCTTATTAAGTTGTGTATGCATGAAGGTGAAGTAGTGTGTGAGTCCTGCTCTCCAAAAGACATTTTTATGTTATTTTTCATTTTTCTCTAAATATTTTAAAACACAATTGAAATATGTCAATTGACTATCAAAATGCGCAATTAGGCTATACAGAGAAATAGCATATACAATTTTGTAGGGTAAGTGGTTAGTGCATTAATGCTAGAGTTCTGCTCCGGAAACACAATGTAACACAATTTTTAGCATTTTTTTCTGATTTTCCATTATTATGTAATCAGCATCAAATGAATATCAAAATTAAGTTTGAAAAGTGAAAATACTATAATTTAGAATTGTTATTGATACAATTTCATTCATGTAGGGTAAATAGTAGGAATTTTCCCTTTTTTGCACACATTTTGAGCATTCTATAGTATTTACGGCCATGAGACCCCCAAAAGGCACCACTACACTATTTTAGACATATTATGACAACGTATGTAGGGGCAGTAGTGACGGCCGAGTTCTGCAACGGTAAAAAATAGCCAACATATGTCAATGTGACTATCAAAAGGCACCACTAGGCCATATAGAGTATTACTGTACACAATTTCATTAGGGTAAATGCATTAGTGTTAGAGTTCTGCTCCAGAAAAAAAGTGTTACGCCTGCTCGTCTACCCATCAGACAGACATAGATGACAATAAAAACCCTTTTCGAACTTTGCTCGCTGAGGGTTAAAAAATACAAAAGCCATACTGTGCTTTCTTTGTGCAAAAATCTAACCAATACAGGATAATACCAATCATACCTACTACAGTACATGTAAAGTATTTGAGGGGCCATCCAGATAGTTACCCAAAGGAAGAAGTCCATGAGCTGTAGCTCTTGTGTCAGGCTTTGTCATAATTAGAATTAGACAAATGTTCACCTTCTTCAGTGCCTCACTGCTGAGTGGGAACATAAACTCAGAGGTGACAAATCAATGACCGCCAGAATGACAGTGTGCTCCACCCTGGCTTCCAAATTGTGCACTTAGTTGTGACACATCAAGCCCAGACTGAATACACCCACTAATGCATTTTGATAGGTTATTAGCTATAGAACAGAAGCAGCTGGCTTTAGCATGTTTAGACCACAGCCAGGTACAGGTCGCTACAGACAGCTAGAGTCGACCATATTTTATGAAACCAACTGTACATTGAAAAGGAGCAATGTTGCAAAATCCCATATATAGTCTAAGGTTTTGTGCCAAATTATGATAGGATACTGAAACATTACTTCCACATTTGAAATCTGGCAGAGACATAGTCAGATAAAATAAATAAATACATTATGGAGACATTTATTTTTGTGTTTCCATGACAACCACAAGGGATGCACACCGTGTGCTTGGGTTTTGGGAAATTAATTTGCTGTGTTCACATTATAGTCGCTCTTTAATCAAAATGTCAATTTAATTTTTCTGAAATTATCCAAAAAAGGAACATATTTGAATGATATTCATGGAGCCCATAATATGTGAACAGGGCAATGAAGCTACCTCGTACCATTGAAATATGCCCCTTTAAACTTTGGCAGATATGTTAGTATTCTATACAGGTAAGTGGTGTCTGCTTTTTGTTACCATGACAACCAACTTGGGTGAAAAAAATCATGGAATGGGTGGTATATGAGTAGTATATACAACAGCCCTGAATTTTCTAGAGTACAATTGTGGCCTAGTGCAAAAATAATGAAGCCTGAGTGAAGCCTGAGTGTGACATGTCCTGAGTGTTACATTTGAGGTTTTTGTAAGTTAATTCTTCATAGAAACTCACAACCTTCTTAATAACTGCAATTTTTCTACTAAAACTATTGTAAGTTTCATTTTTTCATCATTTATTTTAGTATGACATACGGTAATGCTTATGAATCTGTTTTATATTATAAAAGTTAACACAATTGAACAATCATTTATTATCCCACTTCTAGAAGCAAATTAATGATATTCTTGTTCTAATTGGCCTATAGCACAAGTACAACGGTGGCTCAGTCCTTTAATTTGATTATTTTGTGAAAGGAATGTTTAGTTTATTGGCTCGGGCAGAGGATTTCAGAACATCGACAATTAGGCATAACGCTTGGGACACCCATTTTCTATTTTTGTTGGGCTCTAACTATCATGTAAACATAAGTAACTTTGAAAATAGTCTAGAAAGATATGAAGAACATATAACACCATGATTTAGTTCTATAATCTTTTTTCTGAGTTATGAATGGAGCATAACGCTCGGGGCAAAAGCTGTACACTGATTGATGATTACCAGTGATAGATATTTTCACAACTGTTATTGCTATCTTTCAGCAAAATTGCAACAATCTACAGTGTATATGCTAGACTAGCTTCGATAAAATATTCAATCTGGACTTTTTTAATGTTTAGTATGGAGAGTCAATTTTGTAAGATGAACAGTGTAAAGGCAAAGCAATGAATCAATGCAATGTTTAGAATACTAGACTTAATACACATTAGAAAATGATAGTTTGAAATATTTACTTATTACCATAAATTATTTAAATTAATCAATGATATTCAACCAACTTCAAAATGTCCCACTAAAAACTTTAAAGAATGCCATTTTTCTGCTGTTTATTTTGTTGTAAAATCAAAACTGCTCAATTGATTTGCCTCAAAGTTTCAGAGAATGCTAACAACATCTACCAAATATAATATAAATATGAATAACAACTGTAGAATTAGTAGTATAGCTGTATTTTATGTGAGACTAAATATGATATCAAAGGCTTCATCTTTTTTGCACTACTGAGCAACGGCCTTATATGCAGAATCCAATCTGAGGATGCATGCTTGAAACAATGTCACAGCCATAAGTGTTAAACTAAAAAATACAATATTCAACATGTGTTATAGCTTTGTGCCACATGTATAAAGTAAAACATTTCCACAATACTATTCTTTACACAATGACAGTAGTTCCAACCATCTATCTATCTGAGATGCAAGGTCCATGTTTCCCACATTGTTGTATTATGACAAATTCTTACTTGCATGACATTTCAGTTCCAAAAGACCGTAGTACATAAACTAAAATTTTAAATATTGATATAGTCTCTTTTTTTTGCATTAATTGACACCTCTAGGGAAAATAACATTTTCAGCAATAGTACTGAACACTTTACTGAACTTAATGTGGAACAAGGTAAATGGAGGTACCTACATACACATACTGTCTAAGCAAATGCCCTTACATTTACAATTAACTATACAGACATTTAGATTACATCACTGGATATTGCATTTCAACTTCGATAACGGCTAAGTGATAATATATATGTGCTATATATTTATTTGAATATACATTTTCCGGTCAGCCCCCCTGATTTGGACCCTGGCCCCCAATGGGCCCCCTCATTCCAGATGGTCCAGCTACGCCACTGTTTAAATTATGTGAATTAGTTTCACCATGGACGTAAAAGCCCATGGTTTCACTGTGTGTGATCAGTCAGCTGGCTAAGGTGAAAAACATTTTAACAAAAAGTATCTTGTAATTAAGTACTGTATAAGTGTTGCAATTATATAGTGCCAATAAAACAGTAAAAAAGCTTTTATGATACAGAGGTTTTAATTTTTAAAAACCTGTATAACTCATCACTGAACTGGCAATTGGGGTACTATGTCATGAGACAACCTGATTTCAATGAGGATGGCTGAGAACACTGACTTACATATTTAGGGCTGATATGTGGGTAGAAAGACTGATCACAGAATGGTGTAGCGCCGAGTGGCATGGCGCCGACATGGCGCCGGCGGGGAGATTACAATAAGCCCTTGCAGCCTGGCCAGGGCATGTAACCCACTACAAGCATGGAGCGTGAAATGTTCACTTTCTGGTTAATCCAACATCAAGCTGTCTGATGTCTTAGTATAAGGTACTATACAGATTAACATCTGGTTCAAAAATACTATTACAGTGTATAAGTGTGAATTAGTCAAAAATGAAGTATTTGAGGATAGTACATGTTTACAGAAACCATAGAGGTGACTCTGTATGACATGTATTTTGGCTTTTATTTACATCTTTTGAAATAAGATGTACAGAATTCCATCGTGCTCAGGCACTGTATCCTGCTAGTATATGCAAACTGTGGCAAAATTGGTAAAACCAAAGGCGGTCATTTCTTTAAAGTGATATGAAGTCTTAGACTTTCCAAGAAATATCCAGCCCTTAACTGAAGGAATAGCTACATCTACCACTAAACTTACTTGTTTTGTACTTTTTTGAAACATTTAAGTCATATTCTTGACAGTACACAGCATCAAAGTACTGGTACTGACACACCCACACTCTGACATATAAAATGAATGAAACTGGCCACACACACTCACTGTTCTCACTCTTTCTTAAGTGAAACAGTGCAATTACACAAATTGGATTTGTCAATTGCTCTTTATGTTTCTGATAGCTGATTGCATTTGAAACTGTACACTAATTAATTACAAGTAATTACAAATAGGCCAATGTTGAAATAAAATTATTTCTCGTACTGTTTTAAAAAGCAGATATGCAGTTCAAAAATGCTACTCACTGAACCTGTCAATTATGTACGTTAATGTTATTTGTTTGTTTGACAAATGTATCAATTATGATAATATCCTGTCAATAAAACTATATATATGTTAATGTGAAAAACTGAAACATGATTATATATTTTTTAATTAGGATCTGAATTATTCTATTTGCAAAACATGTCACTTTTTTCTGAAAGACTGTTTTTTTTTGCAAATTACAGAATACTAAAAGTATTTATGGATATAAAAAAAAATAACTAGAAAAAATTCCATGCAAATTAATAGCAGGAAAGTTTGAAATATATATATATATATATATTTTTTTTTCAGGAAAGTTTGAAATATATATATATATATATTTTTTTTTTTTTCATAGTGTGACTACAAGCAAAGTTCTCTTTTTATAATTACTAATACTATAGATGGTGCAAGTGGTCGATTTGCAGACAGTTGTGGGAAGCTGGGCACGAGTAGCAAAGATCTATGGAAATGTACATTTTATAGCACTTTCGGCAAAAAAGACAAAGACATAAATTTGTTTTGAACTATACTAATTGATTGTAATATTTTGACATGATACTTGTCAGTATCTGTTACCTGCAACTAATATCCTTTAGTCTGTAAAAAATAAATCTATTAATTTTTTATTTTTTTTTGCATGTCTAGACTACGTTAACCAATTCTGATACAGAGCTTTTCTTGTTAAAAGTAATTTGGATATGCCGAATCCAAAAATGGACATTTGCCTTTTTTTAGCACTACTATGAAGAAATCACACACGCAAATCTGTCTATATTTAAGATTCTAACCATGTTAGTATCATAATGTTAATGATTTACTACTTTTCGGTACTGATATCATAGACAACATTGGTTATTTCATTTAGGTTATGGTAATTTAGCCATTACCCTGATTTAAAACATTGTTGGCATTCCTTGTTTGGAAAAATTCATTAAATTTTAGCAGATTTTGCATGAAGAAGTTTCCATATCTTCTGAAAAACTTTGAATATTTCTTTGGAACTCAGCGTTTTATATTTGAAAGGTATTAAGCTAAGGACAATCAACAAATTTTGGTTGTCATGGAAATATCAAAAGGGGTGTCCAATCCAATTGATGTTAGATTAATTTTTTAATTGTCATTTTATGATAGCATGCAGAGCAGTATACTCGCATTAACTTCATATTTTATTATATTAAAGTTTCATCTGTGCTGTGATAAACTTTTAACTTTGATATAAATGCTTTTATTTCTACTGTATATAGTGTCCACCATTCTATGCCATATATACACAGTACTCTACAAGATGATGTTCCCTTTTCTAGAAAAAAAACTTTGCTTTGTAGCCATTGATAATGACTCGTCCTATGACCCTCTGCATGTAAGAAAAACAGCTGAATATTCATAAAAGATGCACTAAATCTTTAGCTGTAATAATGTTTAAGGTAAACGACTCTGTGTTTATCGTATATGCTCACATTATTTTAAATTACTTGTCTTCTTTTAACTATGTTGTTTTATAGAGTAGGTCGTACAGATGCATTATGCTTGAGTCATTATGATGTCATTCATTGCATTTTTAATTGTATGTATTATTTTGACAAAAAAAGACTACTACTACTAAGTCGCCTATTGTGAGATTAAACAAATTCTTACATGCCAACTGAATACTGAGTAATTGTTATGTAAGATAATATAATATGCATTATTGGGTCATTTGCAAGACCTTGCAAACTGAACTCTAACAATATGAAAGATCTGATCTCAATGATTTTAAAAGAAAAATATATTTGATAACATACTCCCATGCAGCTTTGACTTGTCAGGGTGGATTTATCGTAATTGTACCTACGTAAGAATAGTTTTATTTCATTATATTTGAATATAGAAAAAATTGCTGTTGCTGATCGCACTTAATTGCTGAATTAATGGTTTCTTTGATAAAATGATAAATATCTCCCTTCACAGAAATTTCACAAATAAAAGCAAAACAAAGGTCAAAGTAAAAACAAGGCTATGCATTTAATTTGTGCTGAAGCAAAACTGTGTATTGTCTTTGCTTGTTGATTTGTCAATGAAGTGTAATTATGAATTTAGTTTGCTCACATCTTATGGTTGATTTTGTATGTAATGTCAACTTGTATTCTTTTCTTGTATGTTTATGAAAGTTTGTAAACTGAATGAATGACAATGATGAGTGAGAATGAATGGAATAAATGAAATGAATTGAAATTGAACAGACCAATAAAATTGCAATCAGACTGACACCTTCCACATGATCAAACAAATGTTTGATTGGTAGTGAAGCGGGGGGAGTTGGACTCACAGAGAACGGGAGGGGGCGAAATAGCCGGGGATGCTTAAGTACTTGCTGGCAGCTAACACAGGTATCGGTATCGGTATCAGTATCGGCATCGGTATCAGCCGATACTAGAGTGCAGTATTGGTATCGGTTCGGTAAATTCTTGGATCGGTACACCTCTAGTTGTTCAAATGCCTGATACTGTTAATACATGAAAGTTTTCCTTTAAAAATTAACAAAGACGATTCTGCATACATACATGTAAAAAATTCAGTTTTTCAGTTGCTATGGTAACCCAATGCCTTGACATCATATATAGAAATTGTAAAGTAACATAACTGAAGTAATTTTTTAAAGGCAAAAATTTTGTCATCCAATATTTACTTGCAAATATAAAATAGCACCAATTGAGAAAAGACTTTTCCCTTTAATGTCTTTTCATTTTGGTAAAATATAGTTGCTGGGCTGCCATACATTATACTTTGATTGTCTCCTTGATGGCAGCAAGCTGTGCAGTTTATGATTAGCCAAACTGATTAGGTCTATGATTGAATTCAAGAAACCAAGGCAGGACCAGGTCTTCCAGGCATTTGCTTGGTATTGTGGTCAATGAGATGGGTCTAAGGTCATTTTCAATGGTACGTATAGGAGACATCCTGCCTGGTGGTGTAACATTGGCATGTTTCCATATAACTGGAAGCGTTCCTTCAGAGACAGAAGAATTGAAAATAGCACACATGGGTTTTCCGAGAATCCCAGCAAAATCTCTCAAGACCAATATATATATTTCGAAAAATTCAAATTTTAAGTGACTTTTTAACTTTTCACGAGAGATGGTGTAATTTTCAGGCTTTGGCACAGCAGCAGTTCATATTCACAGCTGCAGTGTATGCTGGATGGCTGCAGTGTATGCTGTACAATGTGTAGAAGTTAGTTAGTTAGTGTTATTGTTCAATGCCCTAGGCCTAGATATGCTGCAGTAGCATCATCCAAACACCATTCTGTCAATTTGCTCATACTGTACTCACTATATTAGGATCATAACTTTATATAACTTATGTGGTCTGAAAGACTGCAACGTTAGTTGATTTAATTTTGCTTATTAACTTACCAGAAACCACCTCCCTATTTCTTCTGACAGTCTGATTTGTCACACATGCTTTGTGTGTGTGTGTGTGTGTGTGTGTGATTAGGGCTTTATGTCCTGTATTTCTGCACCAGTTGGGCTAATCAGGACAGGCAGAGACCATGGCAATGAGACTAAGGAGGAAACAGCCATCCAACTTAGGCTCGACTGGGAATTGAACCCAGGACCCAGCGGTTGGAAGTTTAGAGCGCTACCTCTGAGCTAGGCCTCCGCCCTCACACATGCTTTGGCAACATTAAATTTATGGGTTTATTGCATTGTTGATGATATTTTGAAATTAAAACTTTTTATGGCCTATTGCTAAAATAATGAAGCTTAAGTGTGTAGAGTACATTTATGGCCTATTGCAAAAATAATGAAACTTAAGTGTGACATGCCCCAATTGTTAGATTTGATGTTTTTGTGAGTGAATGCTTCATAGAAACTCACAACCTGCAGTTTTCGTATAAATACTATAGCAAGTTTAATTTTTAATCATTTCTTTTAGTCTGCCATACGATAATGCTCAGAACATTGAAAATTAGGCATATTGCTCGGAACATGCATTTTCTATTTTTGTTGGGCTCTAACTATCCTGTAAACATCAGTAACTTTGAAAATATTCCAGAATGATATGAAGAACATAAAACCATGATTTTGTGCTGTATATTATTTTTTAATAGATCAATAAGTATGTAAAAATGTGAGTTATGAGCATAACACTCAGGACAAAATAAGCTGCACACTGGTTGATGATAACCACAAATGGCATGGGGCAGCACAGAAAGGTTTACAAAAATTCAAATCCCAACTTTCTAGCAAATAAAAACACTTCTGGTAAGAAATAACTTGAAGTTAGCTATATTCTACATCGTAATTTCTGCGGCTATTTGTGACCATAACAAATGGCTATAATGATGACAAAATGGCATAAAATCACCAATGCAAAGATGGTAAACCTGAAGTTAATTTGTATAGAGAGGGGATTTTATGGCTAAGAAAATTGGGATAATTTGTTAGGGTAGTAGACACAATTTGGGATAAATAAGTAAATTTGATAAATTTGACAGAATGTTATTTGGTAATGATAAGGGTCATTGTCACTGAATAGGCCAATACTAATTAGATATGGCTATTTTTAGCCGTTTCATTTCCTTATAAATGACCAAAAATACTGATGATGCTCTGGTAATGTTTCTGCATGCCATACCATTAACACCACTCATTTCTGGTACAAAGTGTTACCAGTACACATAGCCATAAACTACTAATATTACCAAAGTACCTAGCTGAAATGTGGTTACATTGTTACACAATGCTAATATAATTTCTTTCTGTCATTCAAGGATTTCTGCCACGTCAAATTTGTTGTTTTTTGTCCGTAGATTTAAGGTGTGAAAGTCCATAAAACAGTTAATACCATTCGAGACCCTCCTCAGCCAATCAGAAGGCAGTATTCACTGGTGATAAAATCAGTTATCAGCTCAAGCAGGCTGATAATGTTTTCCGCTTCAGTGATCGCCAGGGAGTGATAACTATGTCAAACATTGAAGGATTTGTGACAACTAGGACAAACAATAAACAATCTTATAATTAACAGCTATTTAACTGAAAACAAACGGCAACATTTAACACTATTAAAATTGCTTTATTATTAAACAACATCACTACTATAAGAGTACCTCATTATTAGACCACCTCATCATTAAGCCTACCTCACTGTTGAGACAACTCACTATTATCACTACCATAAGAACACCTCGATATAAGGCCACTTCACAATTAAGACCACCTCAATATAAAACCATCTCACAATTTAGACCACTTCACTACTATACAAACACCTCAATATATGACCAATTCACAATTAAGACTACCTCACTATTTAGACAACTTCATTATTAAAACCACATCACTATCAATACCTTAATACAAGACCACCTCACTATCAAGACCACCTCACTATTAAGACCACTTTACTAGTGAGACACTTCAACATTAAAACCACTAAAGTATCAAAATATAAGAACACCCAATATAAGACAATGTCGCAACAAAGACAACTCATCATTAAGACCAGGTCATGATTAAGCCCACCTCATTTTTAAAACCACTTCATTATGAAGACCACCTGTTAAAACCACATCACCGTTAAGACCACCTCATGAAGACCACCTCACTATTAAAATCACCTCATTATTAAGCCACTAAATTTGGAAAAAAACTTGACCGTTGTATTTAAATTACTATTATTCCATCATTAAGACCACTCAAATTTGCATCGATCGGGCAGGTTTTACATCAGTTCAAATTTTCCTAACAGCAAGAATTTGATAATTATAGTCAGATTTTTAGTTCTATGATTTTGAAAAAAACAAAATTGATCTACATACCTGACCATTCAATAATATCATTGTGCAAAATAAGATCTATGTGCAGTGGAGTACTATTGCTTCTGATACACTCATTGCAGACAATACATATTCTGTTTAAAATCAACCACCTGATAACAAACAACTAAAAACAATCAATTCTAAGAGAGATTAAGTTTTTGTTTTCAGTTGTCTACTCTCATAGTATTAGTGAGTTATTGCCCTTGGGAGGCTGATTCAGGCTTATCACAAAGCTCACGCGCTCTCGTGTGATAAATCCTGAATCAGCCTCCCGCGGGGCAATAACTATCACTTATGAAAATTCTAGGATAATCTCATAGTTGGTCAAACATCTTCGCTATGTGAGCTAATCCAATAGTTTTAAAATCCAAAACAGGCAATGACCTTACATTACCAGCACTTAGGCAGTAGTTATTTTTTGTGACCAACTCACAATGCAACCATTAATATGCAAGGCACTTTTAATGGTTATGTTCCAGTATAAATCAATAACTAATAAACACAGTGGAAATATATCAATAAATAAAATAATAAATAAAAACACAGTGGAAAATGGGGAAATAATTGCCATCCAAATTCAAGTTTTGTTTGAGTATGATTTAGTATTATTATCCTTAAAGACCTGGGTAAATCATTGCTTTAAATTTCAGTTAATTATATAATAAATTTCAGTATAATAAATTTCAGTTAATTATAATAAATTTCAGTTAATTATATAATAAATTTCAGTTAATTATATAATAAATTTCAGTTAATTATTTAATAAATTTCAGTTAATTATATACCAAGTTTGACTGTGGTCAAGTTTTGATTGAATGAACCTTCACACTCTGGACTTTTAACATTTGGATTTTTATGCATGCTCTCTGTCGCAGAAGACCAGTCATATACACATCATCTATGTGGAAAATCTTCTTTCCTTTAGCAGCATTTATCAACTTTATGGCCACCTGAAGAGAGAAAAAGGTTCCTCTATCCCCAAGACAGTATTGTGGGAAGTAAACCGCCTTGTACTGCTCCTCGGTTGTTATCCAATGTTTCTTTGGCTGTTTCTGGTGTGCTCTGACTTTGCGATAAAAAAAACCACAAAAAACACTGTCAGTGACCTGTATTTTCTTCTTCGTTAGCAGTTCTTTCACTTTTGGAACTTGATTCAAAGCTTCGGGTTCGTCATCATCTACTTTTATAATCATCTCTAAACCGTTGCAGCACTTCGTAATCCAGTCTAAGGTAAATAAACCCTTGTAACCTAAATGGACATAAATGTCTTCCACGCCTATTTGTAGCAAGTCATTGTAAGTTTGCATTTCACCTGTGAGCTTCTGCAAGTCAGTTGTGCTATTCTTTTGTGCATCAGTGGGTGCTCCGATGACAAAGAGAGCCATGGTTGCATTTGATTTGAATTTTCGATTGAAGCTTTTTCTGAATTCAGACCGCTCCTTGAAGTTAAACAAGCTTGTATAAACATATACCAAAAACCTGGCTGATAAATATTTATCTACATGTGGTGTAACCAAGTAACTCGGCTCCACATATGGATAGCCTTCCCAGTTTGGTACATTGCAAAGTTTATTCACATTAGATGTAATATTTCTCTTGGAACGAGTCATCAATGGATTATACTTCAATTTTGCGTAGGATTTATGCAGTGATGCCCATAGATACTTCGGCAAAAGAGAATAGTAAACTAATCCAAAAATGAGCACAATCCCAGATGTCCAAATAAAGGCATGTTTCCACATGTTATTGTGGGGTATCCATCTCTGCCAAACAGCCATTGTTTCCTGAAATGTATATGTTTGTCATTTAGTACAATGCAGTTCACATTTGCTAACATTAATGGTAAGCGGATCTAACCTGCGCAATAGCAATACCATATGATGCATATTCAATGCAGGCTACCGAAACACTAACTCCGATTAAATATAAATGGAAGCGACATTCAAGGGGATTGAAGCCTCGGTAACTGAACAGGCTGGTAAACTGCCACAAATAATTAATGAGATCCTAAGCGTGGGCAACCCAGGACTATTAATTGATTGTTGGTAGCCATTAATGCACAATTGGCAGAAGAAGAATTTATTTTAGGATTTTAATAATGATATTTATATCTCTACTTGTAAATTTGTAATTATCATTGATTATGGCAATAAAATATTCCAACCGCATCAGCTGGGGTGGGGGCCTAACTCAGTGGTAGTGCGCTGGGCTTCCAACCACTGGGTCCCGAGTTCAATTCCCGGTCGAGCCTTTGTTGGATGGCTGTTTTATCCTTTGTCTCATTACCATGGTCCCTACCTGTCCTAATTAGTCCATCAGGTGCAGAATTACAGGATGTAAAGCCCTAATCCACCACCACCAACTGAATCAGCTAAGTCTGTTTACCATTTATTGTAACATGTATGTGTGTTTCAGTTAATAAACAATACCAAACTGAGTAGTGTCATGTTGTTGTAACAGATAGAATTAAATAGTCAGGAAATGGGATATCCGTTCGCTTTCGTTATGCAGACCTTGAGCTGAAGAGACACAAGTTCTTACATTTCTATTTATATTAACAGTCAAAAATTGAAAGTTAAATTCTTGCACATTGTATCATAACTTGTAGTGTCTTTATTGTATAATTATACTTATTTAGTAAAGAAAGCTATACTAATAGTCAATATACTTCATTGTGAACATGTACTCCAGGCGCTGACATCATTGTAATTTTCTATAGTTAGTGTTGGTTTGTGGGTGGCCCTTCGGCAGCGATGACATGATCATGTTAGAGGAGTCACCCTGCTCAATATTTTATTAAATGAAAATCCCTGTATTTTATAAGATGTTTTTGTTACAGTGGGCAAAATAAATTAATCTGAATCTGAATAGGTATCATGAGGTACTAATGTTGAAAGTCACATTTTATATACAGATGGAGCACTCTCCTTGTATTTAATGTACAGTGGTGCCCTCTGGAGAAAGCCTCCAAACTAAAAATCACATTTAAAATTGCTAATTCATTAAATTATAAATTATTTCAATTACATTCTTTTTATCTATTATTCATAACTATCAGTCAAGTCCATAAATCATTATTAGCCAGGACAGCCTGGATCATAGCAGAGCTGATCTCAGGTGTGGCAACTGGTCACTGGATCTCTCTGAAATATGCAATATTCCTTCCTTTGAGCACTACTTGTGCATTGATAAGTGTATGCTTTATTTCATGCATTATCTAGGAATTATAATATTTCTATAGCACACTATAAGTAGTACTTTTGCTGAATATATTTTGGTAAAAACTATATAGGTTAATTAGTACATTAGACTGTGTGGACCATGTGCTCACCATGTGCTTCTTGCTGATCAATGGTAGTATTCGACTGGGCTTTTGGAGCACTTACGTTTCGTAAAGCACGATTTGTATTAGACTAGAGCTTATAAAAAAATTTTAAATTTTCGTGAAGCAAAAATGTTCACAAAGAAAAAAGTATGTAAATGTCTGTAAAACACGTGATCAGATGTGGACAAAAAGTTAATGTTTAGAGTCATTTTACAAAATAAATGAGATCAGTGTTGATTCAATCACACCATAAGCGAACTACAAAATAAATTTTGTACATAAGGAACTTGAAATTTTGAAAATCAGACGACAATAGAAGGAGCTCTTCAATAAAATGTATCACAAAGCGAGGGCGATAATGACCTTCATTTGTGCCTTGTTTTCATGTCATTGGCCATAAAAGACAATGCAATGTAAACCAACCAGCAATTTTTAATGGCATGAAAAATTAAAGGCCGCAGGTGAAGTTTTATTTGATGAATAAAAAAAATTAAAAAAAACACCTCTGGTATGGTTTTATTTCGGTGCCAAAGGTCAGCAGCTGCAACGCCCCTTTGTTACATTTGTAAAATTAATTGACAGGCGTCAATGGGCATCAAGATGAATATTTGACGCCCGCTAACGCCCGTTAAAACTACTGACAGTGTTATGTTCATCTAATTTAATTTTCTCAAGGTGTTAAATACTTTGAACAAGTGTTAAGGATAAACTGACTTTTGGCACTAAAATAATGCCATATCTGGAGCAGATAAGAAAGTTATTTGTTTTTATTTTCATTGAGTCTTGTTAGTTTTTTGTCAGTGTGTCAAGGGACAATTCATAGAATTTTTATTTGACTGGGAAATCTACGTAGAGCACGGAACTGTCACTGCGCAAGTGGGCGTGGCCTAAATGTACTTCACGGCAAATTCCCAGTCAAATGTCACCAATGTCAAATGTTAAGTGTTCAATTGTTAAATTGCACAATATTTAATTTAGCATATGTAAGTATTTGCTGTTATTGCAATTACTAGGTATATGAAGTTCTCTCTAGTTATGTTGTAATTAACAATGTATTTAAATGTCAATGACAGGTAGAATCCTTGTAAAGAGGTCATTGACCTGGTTACCTGTTTGAGGTCCTGAGTATCTGTTCGAAAACCAATATTTCAGGTATATAATGAAGTATAATTTAAAGTAAAATACTATTTTTATTAATATATAAATAACTTGGTTAATATGTGATACTGTAAATTAATTATGTCTTTGTTTTTTGTACAGAGTCTCATCTTATATTTCTACATGATTTTAATAAACCCAACAATACGTCTCCGGTGTTTCAACTCTTATATATATGTTTTTATTGCATTCATCCTGATCACCTCATAGCAGTAGTAAGAACAGTAGCATACTGGAATTTATAGTACTAAAATATACACCAGAGTGCAGTAAATACACCTGAATATGCACTTACCAAGTAGGTGCTGCCACCAACCGTTTAGGGTGGTAGTAAATCCCTGTGAGTATTCTAATACCTGTATATACAATAATTAAACTAAGTACACTTATAACACTATAACACTAATTACACTAATTACACTATTACACTTATTACACTTATTATGGTAATGTACTGGTGCTCTGGTAGTTATCTAGGAAGTAGGTTACAGAAAGTGTTGTCTTATATTCTCAGTATTTTTAGTGACTTTCACCAGTAGGAGAGAGTTTCCTAACAGTCTGACAACTTCTTTGCTGTGTACAACACCTACTCACGGATTCTGTCTAAAACAAGGCAATACTATGGCATTATTATATTGTTGGATACTTATTGGGCACAAAAATGGAGAGATGCATGACTTCATCTTACACAACAACATTTAGCATTTCACATCACAAGCAGCATGCAAGGTGAATTAAAAAAAATTTGCCAACACTGATAATGTCTACAAAGCAGTAGAACATAGAGTCAGATTTCTTTGCCAACCACCAGTTACAGGAAATTTAATGCCATTTGTATATGATGGTATAGCAGCTGCACAGTCCGATGATGAGTGTTCCACAATACAGAGCAATATGCTTTTTGGTCTGTATACTATTTCTATAAGTAAAAATTGTGAAGGGACATGTTTGTATACGCTAACATTGCTATTAGTTGCGCAATCTTACAAATCGACCAATCACAGGAGTTTTTGATGAATTATGAATGGACCAATCAGAAGCTTTGTCTTTGTCTGGTTTTACAACTTTATTTAATCGTTCTACAAATGCAGACCTGTTAACATGGATATATTGATGAAATATGCTGCCATCATAACAGGTACAGTTGATGGACCCACCACTTTGACACAGCTCAAAGAAGAGGGTTATTTATATTAACTGGCCCTCATACTTGACATTAAATTCATACGAAGATGGTGAAATGCAAATGTTTAAACTGGTGGACTTACTGGTTGTACAAGAAAATCACAAGACCATCGCAAAACTGTTCGAAATTATCCGTGTCAGCTACCCTGAGTTGTGCAGTATGATACCCGAAATATCACATGGTCAGAGATACTCCATCTATTTGGGCCATGAAGACTTCTTGAAAGTGCTGGTCAATGATGGTGACGTCACAGTACACATAATAAAAATGCAGGACAGTAATATCAAATAAATTTTACTTTTACATCAGAACCAATGTGAGCATTGTTATAGGTCAAGATGTAAAAACCACTGCTAATGCTTGCTTGTTTTCAGACAACCGACGAAGACCCTGAATGTACAGCTGTTAGTTTAACCCTTCAACGATGGGGCTGCCTTGTGCAGACGGCAGACATTATGATGACTAAAGTTGCCTTGGAGGTCATTTTTATGTTCAAACATTCTACAACAGTGACAATGTGCACACCACGCAATATGAGAATACAGTCAAGGGTGCACTGGCTGTTTGTATGGATCAGAAAATGGTCCTCACTAAACAGCAGTTTAGAACAATAGTTGACAATTTCGGGCAATTTGAAGATGTTACACCCGGGCTAAGTTTAACAACATCTTGCTATTTGAGTGAGGACCATCAAAATCAAATGGGCTATTATATGTGTCCAGAATGCTGTCCTGACGGACCCGACAAGGATTGGTGAATGATTTATTAAGGCGCAGTGTAATTATGTAATATGTATATATAATAAAATATACTCCCCCACTTGTTTTTTCATGTTAACTTATATATAATGTATGTCAGTGCCAGCCCTATGTCATTTAAGCTGCAGCCATGGAAGGAGAAGAAGTGGGTATATTCCCAGATTTCAGTAAATTCTGACAAATGGTATGTTTTAGGCAGAGCTATGCCTAAGAGCTAGATAGTATTTATCAGTCAAACTCTTATACTGTACACTGTGATTATTACTTCTATTATCAACCTGTCTATTGGAAATAGCTCTGATACTTGGCTCATTTTGCTAAGCATCTTCGTATGAGCTTGCCTAGGGGCAATTCTGCCTGCGCCAAAGATAAAAAGTGTCACCAGAATTTTACCTCGACAAGTCACCCAGCCCTTCACTTCACCCATGATGAGAACCAGTGAGGGCTCAGTTTAAAATCCGGTGGATTTTGTGAAGAAGAAAAATGGATGAGGAAAGGATTGATGCTTTCCTGTCAAGGATTTATTATTCACCAAGAAGCCCTGCCAGTTTTTACCAGCTAAGAAACGGAGCAAAAATAGGGTACCTAGAGACGTCTACAGCATATCCAGCCTTCACATTAGTGACTACAATAGACGTCTTTGAATAGTGTAATTGGGTCTCCTGTCTACATACTCATTAATTTATAACCCTACAGACCACATGCTTAGGCAAGAAGCAAGCCTTTTAGGGTTACTACAGACGTCTTCAGTTGGACCAAATCATGTCCCTCTTGACAGTCTCTATTTCTACTATTTCTTATTACTACAGACAACTATGCTATTGACCTTATGGACAATGTAGCTTTCATGTTTGTTTTAAGGGGTCTGTAAACCAGCATGTATGTGCCAATGCAGACGTCTATGTAAGAGTAAAATTGAACAGACCAGTTTGTAATAGTTATTTTTCAAATTTTTTCAGACTTCAACTAATTACCATGACTACCCCTTCACAAAAATAATAAAAACAACCAGAAACCATGTGATATTTTTTAATGCTGCATAATGGTATCAAAACATAACTAATGACTGTATTTATCAATTTTTCTAAGACGCTTTGCTTTCCTCAGTGCAATAGATGGGCTCGGTTTACTCTGCTGGGAGACCTTCCTCTTACGGCTGACCATTCGGCTGGGACCAGGGATAGCCTGAAAGGAAACATATGCCAATTTATTTATTTATTTTTTGCAGGGGAACAATCAATTGAAACATATGTGCAAATTACAAATTATAATGGTATGCGTGACTACAAAAGCCCACCTTTAGGTTCTAAGGGATGCCGACCCCTGAGGCTATAAGATCAAAGGATCCCTGCAGACGCCTGCGGCTAATAGGTTCAGATCTTGTGTGCCCCCCGGCTATTAAGTACATGTGTACTCTCTTTAAAAAAACGTCATAGCCCTGAGGCTACAACCAAATGTAAATGCACTTTCACCCCCTAGGGCATTGACATTTAGTGAACATTTAGTTTAATGAAAAACTAAATATCAATAATAATAATAATAACAATAAGAATACGCGTTATTACTCAATCATTTCAGTTAACATTGAGGATATGGAGGGTGCGGATGTCTCAGAAGAATTTATACCAGAAGTTATTGTTTCAGATGTAAAAAATGAAAATGCTAGCCATGATCTTCATGATGCAATAATTTCCAGTAATGCAGACATTAGTTCTACAAGGAGCAGTGGTAGTCAGTGGAAGATATTTGGTAGAATTATACCAAAAAATGAAGTGATTTTTATTTGTCAAGTTGTAATTCTCTATATTGTCATCCTCACATGTATAGTCAATTTGTCTCTTGGTAATGGAGACAGTAATCTTTGGACTGCTCTTTTGTCCTCATCAATGGGAATAATGCTGCCGGCTCCCACATTGTCCACCAGGAGGAGGAGGAGCTGACTACAGAGTCCTCAAGGCAGATAACTCTCATTCTGTCATGCTATTGGCCAAAGTTCTCAGCAAAAGGACTAGTGGCAGACATATGCCCTGCAGCTCTAAGAATACTCTGCAGTCTGTATAAATAAGCTCTCTCTGTCATCAGTCAGCATTCACTTGAAGATTTGAAAATATACCTAGCTATATACATACACATCCTCAAGGGCTTACCATTGACATCATCATGACATCCAGCCAGCTTAGTACTCAGACTCCTCAAGGATCCAGCGGAATGACTGTCCATCTGTCAGAGCACACACGAGTTATTGCTCATTCAGCTCAGCAATACAAGTCAGGTTACGTTAGTGTCACGCTACAACTGCGACACTTCCAAATGGAGGAATGTCCACATCGCCAAGAAGTCATTTGAAAAGCTGAAGGAGGCCTCTGTTGATCTTTACAACTCACTGGCTTTTGGTGAAGCAAGACAAGTCTGTTTGACTAAGAGGCAGTTTGTCATGATAACCAAGTTTCAGAGGAGTGATAAGGAACCATTACACTATGTTTCCTTTCTACATCCGAAGACTGAACAGGAAAAACTCACCGATACCAGCGAATGTCATCACAGCAAGACCATTAATCTACGTAAAGAGGAATACGAAAAATCCCACACTGCTATGGATAATATTTATCAGGTCATCATTACACCACCCAAGGATGGAGAGGGAAGCCCTACCAATCTGGAGGAAGCCACAATCATCAGGGCTTATCAGTGGAATGTCCAGGAGCGTGGAATGAAGTCTCACACCTTATTCCCCAGTCGTAAAGACTGCGAAGACAGCGTAAAGGGCTACATCTAAGGACTCCCCGACCATGAGAAGAATTGTGACTATGACGTGATCGAACTCGACGTGCACAGGGCCAGTAAAATGGAAATTTTGGAGCAAGTGTTCTGCAACCAGGTTCTGGACAAAACAGGTCATTCCTGGACTGACTTAATGATGAACTCACCCACCTGCGAAGAGATTGACATTGCTCTCTCAAAAGTGCTTAAAAGTGAGGTCTTGAGGATTGCTGAACGAATTGCTGCCGTCCTGAATCATAAAAGATTGTTTTTCATGAGCGATGTGTATGACATTTTTGTGTATCTCGGTGGTATTGAGAGAACCAGGGAAATTCTTGCGAAATGTGTTGTCTCACCACCAGATCTACAGTCATGTAGACTGATAGATTCTTGTTATCAGAAGGGTGTAAAGAAAACTATGTAGAGTACCCTGTCAGTCTTTTAAATGACTATCATCTTGTATATTAGTTTCTATAAATATATATATTTATATAGTCTTGTATAAACTGTAATTGTTTTCTTCATGACACAATAAAAAATTTTTTGAACTCTGATTCTATCTTGTTGTATCATTTTATGCTAAGAAACAGAAAAGGTGCCTGTGAATTTCATTATTGCACCACCGGAAAATACAAATAAAAAATAACACAGCAAATAGAATAAATTTAAAAGCAATGCATTTATTATTATTATTATTATTATTATTGATAGAAGTCTGGTAATGTCAATACATTAGAGCTCTGTTTACATGGGGAGCTGACTTATTTATTGTCAATTTAAAATACTATTCCGGTTACATTCATTAAAAATAGTCTCAATTCTAGTTTACACGTAAGTCTTCATATGTTACAAGTTATTTTCACAATTCCTGCAACATTCAATAACACAATGCAATAGACAAGTTATTGTCACAATTCATGTAACATTCAATAATACAATGCAATAGACAAGTTAATTTCACAATTTGTGTAACATTCAATAACACAATGCAATAGACAAGTTATTGTCACAATTTCGTGTAACATTCAATAATACAATGCAACAGACAAGTTATTTTCACCATTTCGTGTGACATTCAATAATACAATGTAATAGATAAGTTATTTTCATACCATTATACAAATAAATACAAATAAACACAGCATTCAATAACACAATGTACAACTACTGAAAAAATAAAAAAAGGCAGCAATACTTTGATAGTAAAGAATACAACATACATAAATACATACATACACACAGGCTATTTCTACAATGATGGGGAGACAATTGGTGTTCTGTGGAGGCAGAGTATCATATGTGCCTCATTCTAAGCGTCTCTTGGAGTAAGTCACACGGAATTTCTTAATTTCCTCTCTATTAAAAAGCTTGAATTCATATTTTTTACGTCTTATGTTACTGTATGGTACAGCAACATGAGGTTGTTGGTCTATTGTCAGTGAATGGTTGTCAGGGTCAGCCCAAAACAACACCAGTTCACAAATGCTATCAAAGTTCAAAAGTCTGGCTACTTCATGGTTCAAAGTGAACCCTTTGAGTTCGGTTGTTTGGTCATCATCATTGGTTAAGTAGGCATATGACTTTGGTCCGCTACTCTCAAAACGAGAGATGAACTGTGTTGCCTTCAATTCATTGGTCCACTGACCAAGATGATCACCCATGTCTGGTGTGTATTGTGAAACATCACCCTCTGTGTATTCATAGACAACACTGTCTGTATCAAAATAGAGCACCCTTCGTCCCAAATTATGCAAGACATTAAAAAGACGACTCCTTGCATTGGCAGTGGTGAAGGCAGCAACAAAAACATTAACATGAGCCATTTCGGGGAGGAACCCCTCAGTGTGAACATACTCAACCATGCAGCGATTACTGTCAAGGACATGCATACCCTTGAGTGCGATTGAGGGGTTGACCAGTAGCTTGAAAATATCAGCCCCTGTTTCGGCAAGCTTGTGAGTACGGTGATTGTTGTTTTCACCAAACTTGCCCCAAAAACTGTTCAAGAGCAGTTTATTCGTGGCCCTTTTCCCCGAATTGTATGAAATGTTTTCTCGCTCTAGTTTGATGCCTTCAACCGCTTCATACTGATCGATATACTCTGTTTTCGCTTCATACGACATGTCAGAGGAAGGCCAACCCGATGCCTCCTGCTTTCCTTTCAGGAACAAGTTCACATAGTCGGAAAACAGGCCCGGTGTGTTTTGTGTCTTATCGAACTTGGCCGTTTCCTTAAAGTGATAGACCTCAAAGATCTTGATTACCGTGTAGCCTACAGCCAGTGCATCTCGCAGATCAATTGAGGTCCATGTGCCTACTAAGTCTCGTTGGTCATCAGTGCACATAGAGTCCTCCTGACATGAGTTAAGTGCGCACTTGGTACAAAGAGGAAATAACAGTTTCCCACCAGCACGTAGTGGTAGACAGGGATGGTAGAGTCCTCTAGGAGGTCGCACCCTTGCCTGCACTAAGCCAAAGAATTTTTCAATGTCCTGAGGAGGGGGATCTATGATAACCTCAGGAATCCCTACTGGAAAAACGTCGTTTTTCAGCACCATAGGGTATAAGGAGCAGATGTCCACATACCCTATCCGTCTCCCTTCGCCAGCCTCATGATAGAGTTTAACGGCATTCACACGTCCTCCGTAAAAAGCAGAACGGGGGTCAAGACGCGGAAGTAGCTCTTTGTTTCTCTCGATATCCCTCAGCCTCTCATTCCTCTCAAGCATAAGCTTGAATTCACATTCCCACATAACATGAACTTCAAAGTTCAGCTCTCTTCTCAGATATTTGAGTCTGTCATCCGTTCTCATATATAGAGTTTTCAAACTCTCCCCAGTATGCAGGTGACGAACATTGGCTGGTGTGTTTGGTCCACCGAAACACCTCCTGCAACCGTGGTACACGCAGCCATGAAATTCCCAGGCAGTCTCTTTCCCGGTTGCTGTGTCACGGTGATAGCCATCGAGTTTCAGCCAGCCATCCTTAGTCTGATTGATCACTCTGTGCTCACCGCCATTTCTAGCATGCTGAATGGACAAATTGCGTCTTTGAGCCTCATACTCGAGCCATATGATAGAGACTCTACTGTGCGTGTCTAGCCCTGCAAAACCGCAAGATGGCATCCGAGCAAAGGGAGTGGAAACGAATTCCATGCTCTTGATGTCCACTGCACAGGGGTCAACAGCTCCTCCATCCTCGGTCATAAGACTCAATTGAGCATTTTGAAGGTGTCCCACCAGCTTAACATCGTCCTGGAGTGTCACACAGTACTTCTCTGTTAGGAACATGTGCCTATACGTGGCCATACAGACACTTGCCAGAGTGTTGTACTGGAAGGGGTCAATGCCAACCAGTTGCGTCACAGTCTCACCTCCTTCTCCTACGTCTACAACCTCCTCTCTCGACGTTATACCTATGAGCCATTCCCTGAAAGCATTGCAACTCTCTTGTAGGATATTGACGTCGTCTTCACAATAAGCCAGTATTTCCTTCTTGAAGTCGAAGACTTTGCCTCTCTGTTCTTTATACCAGGAAGTGAACTCCTCTCGGGCCTTCGACTTCATTCTGTTGACTCTGTAGCAGTATGGGTGGGGCATGGGGCCAACAGAGTCCCACATTTCCTTCTGGTTGAAAAACACTGGAAATGTGCCCTTTTTAACTCCCTGTAGACCAAACACTTTGGGCATCTGAGCCAGAGGGAATGTAAGGAAGTTTAATGAATCGATTATTCTGAACTTCCCCGCATCTATGGCAACAATTTTGCTCCCTCTGTAGATAACTTTGGGGAGCTTTGTCATGCTACAGAAAATGTATTTCGCCATGAAGTAGGCATCATACGCTTGACCATTGTGGAAGATGAGTGTGTAGCCCTCAAATTCCCTGCTGAACAGAAATTTGCAGAAATCAGAGGCTGCATCGTCTCCAAAGAAGGCCACAGCTCTCCTTCCACAGTCAGGCCCCTTCATGCATAAGTCTCGCTCATCGTGACCCCTCGGTGTGTTATCAGACACATTTACTGAGCATTTGGCACACGCAGTACCGCAGTGCGAACAGTGACCCTGTAGCTTAGAGCTATACAGTGGGAGCACTCCCAGTGTGCAATCAGTAAGTTAGGAAGATGATATTTTCCTGTCGGGTCAGCCTCAAAGTAAAGACATACTTGCAGGACATTGCCTTGGGTTTTTGCTGCCTGATGTAACAAAAATGTACACCCATTACATGCTTCTTGCAAATTTTGCACTCACGGGTACCACATTTGTGTTCCTGTCCTGGTTTATTGTACACACCACACCCTCTGCATCTGTGAGAGCTCGAGCACGTGCCATTTTCCAGATGTCTCTGGTTACATGCCAAAGAGTGCATGAAGCGGTTGCACGTCTGACAACTGTGCTTCTCAATGTCAATAACAGGACATGACTCTCCTTTACATGATGAACACTGATCGCAACCTGTGTGACCATATCGCGCATCGTACGCTTTCATGCACTTAGAGCAAAAAGCTGACTTTGCGAAAATACAGTGCACCTTTGTTATAGTATGAAAGTGGCCCACAGCTTTTGCATCAAGAGGGTCGCACTGATAGAGTAAATAAGCTGTACGCTGCCTGTGCTCATCACCCACGTAGAGAGGTTTAACGCTGGATCCACGGCCGAAAACCACCACACGGGTGTTGGCAGCTCTCTCAAAAGAAGGTATGTCTGTGAAAGCAGGCACATAATCAAGATCAAAACCTGCAGTAGTGTGTAGCTTCTGAGCCTCAACTGTCTGTACTTTTTTCTCACTGCGCTGGACACATCGATACTCTTTGAAGGCACTCTCATACATTTGCTAGCTAGACTTAGGAATCGCATCAAGATTAGCCTTGGCCACTCCAACAACTATAGCCCTCGCCAAGCATAGATTATCCCTGTTTTTAATTTCACAAATACTTTTCAGTCTGCGTAGGTCGTCCATGTAATTAACACCTGTACTCAGGCCAGCAACAAGGGGATTTCTGATCACACCCACGTGAATTTCCAGTGGCTCATCTAAGAAAAGGTCGTCATCTGACTGCAGTAGACTTTCCATTAGATCAATAATTTTAAAAATGGTGAGCTGGTGTAGGGGTATTAAACCTGTGGTATGAGGACTATAAAAGGCCTCATTCTGAATAAAAAAACCTGACGAGATCTTGGTTGTTATAACTCTCATGAAGTCGAGTAATAATTGCCTTAAGTACCTCCTCAAGACCCCCCATGATATCTCTAAGATTCACACCAGCCCAATTTACACTGAAATGCACACTATATACTGTCTCCCTTGCTACACCACCATCAAACTCAATGTCTTTGACATTCCTGACTTCGATGTGCCTGTGGAAATTCACTTACGCACTTTGACTTTTTTTCTACTATAGCATTCAATCATGGAGGATATGGTGTTCAGAAATTAATACAAGATGTTTATATTATAATAAAGTATTTATTTTTTTAAATAATATACAGTTACAGTTATGTCTTTTAAAATAATGAAGAATAATGAAGAATACAAATGAAAACAAAATACTGACTATTTGTCAGGCCAGTCATCGAGATTCAAATCTTTGAGCCAGGAAAAACTCTCCTCCTCCTCTTCCTCTTCCTCCTCTTCCTCCTCCTCCTCTACACCTGCGGCATCAGTACTGGCTGCAGTGGGAGCAGCAGCAGCAGCAGCAGCAGCTGTACTATCGTCATCACTGAGGTCACTGGAATAGAAATAATGTGATTTAAGTAATTATTTTAGTAGTGTGGTTCTATTAACTCTGCTAAATAGCCCCAAAGTATATTTGATGCAGCCACTATTATCCTTACCTATATTGGTCAGGATCAATCATCAATGGTGGTTCCTGTGATAACCCTGATGTACCAGCAACCTCTCATCCATGACAATGCTGCAAATTAAAGAAAAAAAGTGTTAAAGCCTATATATCAGAAAAAAGCTTTAAAGCCTATATATCAGAAAAAATTAAAAATAAAGGAATACATTTAAGTACATATATTATGTTAACTTACCCGTCCACAATTCTATAGGGAAGAGCTCTCTTTCTCGGCTGTCTAGTTGAGGCATGTCCATTATCGCAACCACTGCGATGTTCATTGATGCAGTTTGGTACATTATCGAAATTTAATACCCTCCTGACTCGAGATCTCACAGGAGGTGTAACAGAGCCATCTGCAGCTGAAGCACCAACTAAGGCTACAGCGGCCGCTACATCAACATAATGACTGTAGATGGGAAGGAAAAAATAAAATGAAAAAGTAATTATTGATAAGCAATTTTTTGTTACAAGGCCAAAAGAAAAAAACAAAAGAGAATCATATGTACGCATGTATGCGTGTATGACTATATGCATGTTTATTTATTAGCAATTACTCATACCTATTCAGCACATTGCTTGTTGCTGTTGCCGTCGCTATCGCTCTAGTTGTTTTAGCATCCATCTTTGACAGGGATACATCAGATGACCGAACTTTTTTGGCTGGAGGCTCATTACACCTGATAATTTACTCTCAAAACACCTCAGAAAGCTTTCTAGTTTTGTCACTCTTTTCCTGTGATATGAAAGTGGTTGGCTATATCTCTGTTGCAAAAAAGAAAAGAACGATGTGATCAGCTGATTGTACTATGACATCTCATAACTATATGACCATATGACTATATGACTATATTACTATAGCACTATATAACTATATAACTATATAACTATATAACTATATCCATACCCTTAACATGTCTGCTTCGGCAGAAAGAATATCCTCATCCTTCTCTTTCCACTCCATTTCTTCCTGTTCTTTCACTTCGGGTGACGCAGGGCTCGGAGGGGGTGCAGGAGGGGGTGTAGGAGGCGTCTGAGGTGACCACTGTGGTGAAGAAGGGGAGCTGTGAGGAGGAGGGGGAGGAGGAGGAGGAGACCTTTTATTGTTAGCATTTCTACGTCTCACTCTGTGCAAAACAGGCCTCTTCGGAGTTGATGTCAGCAGTGGGCCAGGAAGACGTGTCCTAGGTGGTGTTGGTGCTGGTGGTGGCATTGGTGCTGCTGCTGCAGCTGCTGCTGCTGCAGCTGCTGCTGCTGCTGGCACAGCTACACATGCAGGTACAGATGCAGTTGCGGGCACAAGTACAGGCGCTGAGGGAGACTTGAAACCTCCTTCAACCTCCATCGATTCCTCAGGACATACAAGCTGTACTGTTCGACCACCTGCCAGTAAATCCAGCTGACGAATTTCCCTCATCCTCTGTAAAGCTAAGCTATAAAAAAATAAAATATAAAAAAGAATAAAGAGTTATACTTTGCGAGTATGTCATCAGTTGTCAGGCATGAGACCAGCCGAGATGAGATGAGATGAGATGAGGTGAGAAGAGAGCTATCAGTACGTTTCAAAGCAGTCACCTATTCGGCTCATTTAACTCATTCAACTCATTCGGCTAAGTCACTCGGCTAAGTCGACTCTAGCACGAAAAAAAAGAAAAGAAAAAAAAGCATGGATAACTGGCATGGAAATCTAATGAATATGAGAGAAGGTAAAGAAGAAAAAGATAAAGAGGAAGAATCACTTTTTCAATTCGAATCCCCCTCCTCCACAACTATCATTGGACCATCTATGTGCGGGAAAACGGTTCTGACACTCTCTATAGTGAAGAACTCGAGAGCGATGTACACTATACCGCCTGTGAAGATCCTGTACGCGTATGGAGTCTATCAAAAATAGTATGAAAACCTAGAATCGCTGGTACCTAATTTGTCTCTTCACCACGGCTTACTGGCCAGGGAGTTGATTGAAGAACTGAAAAGCGAAGAGGGCAACAATCTAGTTGTACTGGATGACCTTATGGATGAAATATGCAAGTTGGCTGAAATGTGTTCACTCTTTACGAGAGAAGTCCACCACGGGCGCATCTCAGTAATAATGATATCTCAAAACGTCTATCACCAGTCGAGATACTCGCGTACCATTAGCCTCAATACTAGCTACTTGATACTGATGAAGACTTGTAGAGACTTACAGCAGATACACTTCCTCTCTCGGCAGATGTTCCCGGGTACACCGAAGAGACTAGTCGAAGCTCACGAAGACGCCACCAGTCACCCAAGAGGTTACCTAGTCGTGAACAACTTGACAAGTACACTACTACGAGATGCGACGAGTGATCAACTTCTCTGTATAACCGAGGTAATACTTAACACGTTAAAGGGTAACTTGAGGATCTCTAGTGATCCAACACTAGAGCTGACAAAGTTCAAAATAATGCTAAGGAAAGTTGGTAAAATAGTCCTGGATTCAACTTCCACTTCCACTTCCACTTACAGCTCATCAGCAGCAGCAGCAACACCTACAGTCAAGTCTAAGGCAAAGGCAAAGGCAAAGCCAGAGGTAAAGACAAAGACAAAGACAAAACTAGACTTTGAAACTGATGCGGATGTTGATGTTGCAGTAAAATCGCTCAAATCGCTCAGATCGCGCAACTCTAGGACTACTGCAGCGTCTAGAAAGCTGCTGAGAGAACTCTACGTAGAGCGCTGTAAAACGCTGGTGGAGTTCTTGGAACTCTGTATCACTCCACTGAAAATTCTACTTAACGATGACGAAGAGGAGGAGGAGGAGGAGGAGGAGGAGGAGGAGGAGGAGGAGGAGGAGGAGGAGGAGGAGGAGGAGGAGGAGAAGAAGGAGGAGAAGTCGGCAGAAAAAAAGGAGACTAGAGGGAGAGGGAGCTTGGATTAAGGTGACAAGTAAATAACAATGGTTCTACCTCGAGATATAGACGCTTATTTATCTCGTCGATTTTATAACCATAGGCTACCAGGAGGCTTCACCAGTACAGCAAAACTGCACTCAGTTATAAAGAGTGAAGGGAGATATGGCATAAGCTTAGCCCACATTGAGGACTGGGCTAGGTCTCAAGACATTGTCACATTACACAAGGCGGCTCGCAAAAAACCTCAAAAATATAGAAGAGTCATAGCTCCAGGTATGAATCACTTATGGGACTGCGACCTAATGGTTTTGACAGGCGAAAGGTTCAAGAGTGCCAATGAAGGTTACGCTTACATCATGATAGTTATAGATGTCTTCTCGAGATACTGCAGGGCCCAACCTGTCAAAACTAAGAGTGCAAGGCACATGAAACACGGGTTTGAAGAAAATATTCAAGAGAGCGACAGAAACAGAGACAGCCACAGAGACAGCCACAGAGGCAGTGACAGTGACAGGGGCTGATGGAATTCCAGGGATGCCCAAGTTTATAAGGACTGACAGAGGGACCGAATTCACAAACTCGAGCGTTGGAGATTTACTTAAAGAAAAAGGAGTGAGGCTCATCTTCACAAATACCGAAACCAAGGCGAACTATGCCGAAGCGGCCATCAAAGGATTGAAAAAGAGACTGTTCCAGTACTTCCAATATACCAACAGCTATGCGTATCTGAATGAGCTCCAACACATAGTCGATTCTTACAACAGGACCATTCATTCCAGTATAGGAGTGAGTCCTGGTAGTGTGAATGAGGAAAACGAGCAGTCAATTTGGGACTACCAATATGTGGCTCAGCAAAACGCCAAGGACCTAGAGAGGGCCTTCAAGAGGGCCATTTCAATGGCCAAGTACAAGAGACGCAGTCCTTACAAATTCTCATTAGGCCAGAGCGTCAGAGCGTCGTACCACAGGTCAGCAAAGTTTTTTCGATCCTATGACGAGCAGTTCACAGGAGAAGTGTTCACCATCAGGGACAGGAAATTCTCAGACGGAGTCGCAGTTTATTACCTAAGAGACTACGGAGGAGAAAATGTTGATGGCCCCTTCTATGTTCATGAACTGACAGCTGTGAAATTTGACCCAGACGCTTTCTTCAAGATCGAAAAAGTGATCAAGAAAAGACTCAGACCTGACGGTGCCGAAGAAAGTCTGGTTAAGTATCAATCGTGGCCGGGTAAATATAACCAGTGGATCCTCACCTCTAACCTGGATCCTCACCTCTAACCTGAAGACATTGAAAACCAAGGGACAAAGAAAGAAGAAAAGAAAATAATAAAATATGTATATTTATCTGTCCAGCGATCAGTCGCTAGAGATAAACCCAGGCAATACGGCTGTGTTCACGGTACAGCTACCGGAGTCATTTACAAGACCTCCTAATGCTGGACTAAGGGGACAGTGGTACTTGGGATTGATCGAGATAACCATGCCACCAGTAGGTGCTGGAGACAGTAAATGGGATGTCATCTACGTGACTTGCCCTCATGTGGAAGGAGTGGCGTTGGGTGACACGTACAGAGCAGTTCTGAGGTCTATCGCTGTTGGAGAAATAAGACGTCACAACTATACACATTTTCATTCAGTACTCTATGCACCACTGAGAGTGAAGGACGTGAGAAATATTTCAATTGGACTGAGAGATTCGGATTGGAACGTGTTACACGACCTTACGACTGAAACCAGACATTCGACCAAGTGTACTCTAGAGTTAATATGGAGGAGGGATACAAATCACTAGCGGCAATGAATGCTGATCCATGGATAGAGCATTCTAAAAAAACAGCAGGAGACACGAGCATACTGTCAACAAGACCAAGGCCTGTGGTAATACAAAAGCTGCGTAATACGGGTAGTGGTAGTGGCAGTGGTAAAGACAATGACAGTTTACCCCTCACTATAGTGTCTCCGGTAGGACAGTCTAATGAAATGGCTGAGGCTGATTTACGTATGGAAAGTGATAAAAGGACGATTGGAAGCTCAGAGCGCTCAGTCAGAGGCAAGGCTACGTCTACTACACAGCCACAGCCACAGCGAGGGAGAGCTGTGAAAAGAAAGCAGACTAAACCGAAATCCTTGAACGACAGCAAGAAGAAAAAAATCACCAAGCTCAAGGACATTTTCAGTAACCATGGCATCAGGTGAAAAGGTTCTAGAATCAATCAAGCTAGCGTATGATGACACTCTTAATTTGTTCAGCCTCCACCGATTAACCAATTTTCATCTGAGGGAGATGTGAAATTTCATGTACCAGGGGCTGGCACGGCTTACATTGACATGTCCAGCGTCTACCTAAAGACCAGAGTCAGGTTTGCAATGGACAATGGCTCTCTCCTCCCCGAAAGGGGGGCTGTAAAGAAAAAATCAAGGGGTTCAGGGGCTGCAGGAGCTACAGGAGCTGCAGCTGCAGCTGATGATGATGATGATGATGAGTCTGAAGGTGCATGGAGTGTAGGTGTTGTCATTAACTTGGCTCACGCTCTCTGGGATCAAGTGGAAGTATGACTAAATGAGTAGTCACAGGTGGCCAGACTGGTTACAGCTACAAAGCGATAATAAACACACTGCTGGGAGAGGGGGATCTAAATGATGCTCAACTGGAATGCTCTTTGTTCGAGAAGGACACTGCGAGATGTATGGAAGCAGCCTGGCTAAGAATCCTTACAACTTCAGACACTATGATGTAGCCTACATCAATGTGAGTTTGTCTGGTATGCCTGCACCAACAGGGCCACTAAGCATAGACTTTACCGAAGACAAGTACATACACTGCTACTCAGAGCTTTACAGGCGAAAGACCAATTTCAGCAACGAGGCCAGGATCACCAGAGAGGAATACAAAGATGGTTACAGCTTATTCGTAATAGACCTGGCTCCACAAAACTATGATGACTTTTATCCTGTGCCAAGAGATGGGTGTGTGAGAATAGAACTCAGATTTAAGTCACCCCTCCCGGAATCGGCTGTCATGATAACCTAAGTGACATATCCAGGCTTATTTCAGATTGACTACGCTCGCAACATATACCTAACATGAACACTGATCAAATATACGAAATGCTATGGAATGACAAGCCGGCATCATCATATGTGTTTGCTGTAATACCATGCAATGCTCTGAAATACATCTCATGTTCATGTTCATGTTCATGTTCAGGGGCATGCTCATGTTCATCCTCAAACCTGACAATGACAACTACAATGACAACTACAATGAAAATGCGGGGGTGTTACATCGTGAATTGCAATACAAACTCGTACTTACGCGGTGACATCGGACATTGGATTTTCCTGAGGATTCATGATGACTTTGGCCTGGGGTGGAGTCTGGAGGTTTTTGATGCTGGTGGAGAGAAGACCTACAATGAAGAAATTTGCATGTTTATGAGACAATTTGAGAGCTGTTCATACAATTACCAGTACCTTTCTAATGCTAATTGTGGTTTTTACACTCTTGCGTACACCTATTATCGAAGTCGGTCATTTAAACCCTCAACTGTTTTAAATAAACTTTAAAGAATTTGTGATGTGAAAGAACATTGTCTGATGCTATACAGTAGTTTAGAAAAGCAATGAGTAATTTTTTCTTATTTTTATTTAATTATACTGAGCTAGTTGACCTTAATTATACCAGAACATGAGAGTAAATGTAATATGCAAGTGTTTAATGCCTTGTATTGTATTGTATTGTATTGTATTGTATGGTATTGTATTGTATTGTATTGCATTGTATTATGAAGCGTAATAAAGGAAGTATACTCAGAAAACTGCTTTTTGGTAATCAAAAAATAAATGAAATAAAAATAAAAAATCTGTATTATAATAGCTGCTATGTGTACTAGAGCACGACAGCTGATGACTGAGGCACAAGACAGCATATCATTGACGATAGGGACGTCGGCTGTGGTGCCTCACACTAGTGTACCAATTTTTAATCACTCAAAGATATCTAACTAGTCTACTAACAAGATGACATTAAAGTAGTTAGAACAATTTCGCTTACCTTTTCTTTTTCAGTGCAGGGGAGTAGCTCACTGATGATAGCTGATAGGTCGTAGCCAGGAGTAGAGCAGAGCAGAGCAGAGTAGAGCCGAGTAGAGTAGAGTAGAGTAGAGTAGAGCAGAGATCCTGAAGATGCGGTGATTGAAATATTGCACAGAGCAAAACTCACAGTGATGGAGATGCTACAGTCCTCATGCTTTTTTATACCACTTATTTTGCCTAAGGAGATCTCTGGGGGAGCCATGGGAGGAGGGGGAACTGTGGATGCAAGGGGGGAAGCGTGATGGCATCAGGGGGGTGTACTTTTTCTCAAATGGTCACTTATCACGGATGCAAGCTTGACCTCAAAGGTCACACATGCTGCGTCTTGTGTGACTGTGTTCACTGTCAGCATGGCCCAGTGGTGGTCCTCACTGGTTAAGCATTAGGGTGATTTCATCAATCAACTGTAAATACGCGAGCTTAATTTCCATAATTGCTGAACAAATGTGTACCTCATCTATTGACTCAAGCATCACAAGCATTTTAGACTTTGACTCAAACCAACACCTATTAGCCCTCATTGTCATAATAGCCTATAAAGGTCTATTGTTTGAGTCAGCTGGTTAAGCAAAAAATTCCCCAGTAATTTGAACTTTAAAATACATTTAACACGTATTAGCTCAAGTGATGTGAAGGGATGTAGAGTCTTATATACTGACTTCTTTTAGTAATAATAATAATAACTAGACTTGCAATTGTCCCTGACAATTACGATAAACTTTCCTTTCCTTTTATCTTTTTTGTCCAGTACCATGAATTTCTGCAATTCATAAAGTACCTGAAAACCTCGAAAATAGTTGCCCTAACCTCTTAAGCTATACAGGAATAGAAAGATAATGAAAAAAGGTTTAAGAAAATATTTTTTTGGTTGCTGTACCTTGTATAGGACCCAGGTTCAAAACGCCTGAAAATTGCATATATTGGACACTCTGTGACCTTGACCCTGTAACCCAAAATTCTGAAATAACTCACATTTGTGAAGCACATGTATATACACTCCTGTGAATTTTTTTTGGTTCAATCTATCAACAACATTTTGGTCTGAGTAAGCAATTCAGGCTTTAAGAGTGATAAAAAAAATTTAGGACCTAAGCTGTTTGATGAAGGTAATTGCCCTATTACAGTAATGAAGTACTACCCAGAGGACATATATGTGCAAAATATGAATGAAATTGGAGACTTTCTTCCTGCTTTTTTGGGGCGAGAAACATAAATTTACTAACATTCATTGTAAAAATTGCTGACTCAGCGGTCCAGGGTACTGGGAGGTAGGTAGGTCAGCAATTCAGGCTTTATGAGTGATAAAAAAATTCTAGGACCTAAGCTGTTTGATGAAGGTAATTGCCCTTTTACAGTAATGTAGCACTACCCAGAGTACATATATGTGCAAAATATGAATGCAATTGAAGACTTTCTTCCTGCTTTTTTGGGGCGATGCACGTAAACTTCCTAACATTCATTGTAAAAATTGCTGACTCAGCGGTTCAGGGTTGGTAGGTCTTCCCATTGGATAACATGGGAAAGAGAATTTTGGCTCCAAGTTCGAAACTGGTAAAGGTTGGTGAATAGACATGGTATTCTTTGTAAAGTCCTGATTTTTCTCTACATAATGACACCAGTTGCATGAAATTTGGTTGAAAAGAACTCAAGTTAAAAATTATTGAAATTTGTACTGAAAAAAAATTCTAGGGCCTAAGCCTTTTGATCAAAGCCCTTGCCCTTTTACATTATCATAGTACTCCTTAGAGGACATATCTGTAAAAAAAATGGTGAGAATCCAAGCAGTTCTTCTAGTGTTTTTGGTATTTTTTCATTTTTTGAATTTCAAAAAGTGACAAAAAATTTTCAATGTCTGACGCTTTTCCAAACGGAAAGACCTAGAACATATTGCTAGACATATCTAAAAAGAGAACATTTCAAGGATTCTAAATATGTTTTTGAGATTCCTGTATCTCACTTTGGAGCCGAGATATAAGCAGTCAAAAAATGCAACTTTGGACCCCTGTACCACCTAGACCACTTTACCAAATGGGCTCATTTTTGGCATGGTAGTTGTCCTAGGGTAGGACTATAAAAGTGTTAAATTGCAAGTCAATATCATTATTCCTTCTATGGTTTTCAAAAAAAATTTCATGAAAATTTCGAATTACTTTTTTTCAAGAATTCATAGTTCAGTCAGCAGGCTCACCATTTGGCTCAAACTCCTTTCTGCACTGCGTATTTGTCTAAGGTATCTTGAGAAAAATTCCCATGGAACTATCTCTGCCCAGTTTCCCAAAACCGTGCTCTTAAATTTGTTTTTTCTTTTGTAAATTACGCACAAGTTTCACGAAATTTGGTCATGAAATTTGTGCTGTTCAAAGTGCGCTCTAGCCGTCTATGTGACTTTGAAGGGTTAAAGTCCTGCCTTTATTAGTTTCTGAGTAATAAGCCTTTACTTCTTCAGAAGAATAATAATAATAACTAGACTTGCAATTGTCCCTGACAATTACGATAAACTTTCCTTTCCTTTTATCTTTTTTGTCCAGTACCATGAATTTCTGCAATTAATAAAGTACCTGAAAACCTCAAAAATAATTGCCCTAACCTCTCAAGCTATACAGGAATAGAAAGATAATGAAAAAAGGTTTAAGAAAATATTTTTTTGGTTGCTGTACCTTGTATAGGACCCAGGTTCAAAACGCCTGAAAATTGCATATATAGGACACTCTGTGACCTTGACCCTGTGACCTAGAATTCTGAAATAATTCACATTTGTGAAGCACATGTATATATACTCCTGTGAATTTTTTTGGTTCAATCTATCAATAACATTTTGGTCTAAGTAAGCAATTTAGGCTTTATGTGTGATAAAAAAATTCTAGGGCATAAGCTTTTTGATGAAGGTAATTGCACTTTTACAGTCATGTAGTACTACCCAGAGGACATATATGTGCAAAATATGAATGAAATTGAAGACTTTCTTCCTGCTTTTTTGGGGCGAGAAACATAAATTTGCTAACATTCATTGTAAAAATTGCTGACTCAGCGGTTTCAGGGAGGTAGGTGGGTAGGTCTCCCATTGGATAACATGGGAAAGAGAATTTTGGCTCCAGGTTCGAAACTGGTTAAGGTTGGTGAATAGACATTGTATCCTATGTAAAGGCCTAATTTTTCTCTACCTAATGACGCCAGTTGCATTTAATTTGAATGAAAAGAACTGGAGTTAAAAATTATTGAAATCTGGACTGAAAAAAAATTCTATTGCCTAAGCCTTTTGATCAAAGCCCTTGCCCTTTTACATTTACATAGTACTCCCTAGAGGACATATCTGTAAAAAAAATGGTGAGAATCCAAGCAGTTCTTCTACTGTTTTTTAGACTTTTTCATTTTGAGAAAATCAAAAAGTGACAACAAATTTTCAATGTCTGACGCTTTTCCAAACGGAACGACTTAGAACATATTGCTATATATATTTAAAAAGAGAACTTTTCAAGGATTCTAAATATGTCTATGAGATTCCTGTATCTCAATATGGAGCCGAGATATAAGCAGTCAAAAATCGCAAATTTGGACCCCTGTACCACCTAGACCACTTTACCAAATGGGCTCATTTTTTGCATGATAGTTGTACTAGGGTAGGACTATACAAGTATGAAATGGCAAGTCAATATGATTATTCCTTCTATGGTTTTCAAAAAAAATTTCATGAAAATTTCGAACTACTTTTTTTAAAGAATTCATAGTTCAGTCAGCAGGCTCAGCATTTGGCTCAAACTCCTTTCTGCACTGCGTATTTGTCTAAGGTATCTCGAGAAAAATTCCCATGGAATTATCTCTGCCCAGTTTCCTGAAACCGTGCTCTTAAATTTGTTTTTTCTTTTGTGAATTACGCAGAAGTGTCATGAAATTTGGTCATGAAATTTGTGCTGTTCAAAGCGCGCTCTGGCAGTCTGTGCACTCTTGAAGTGCCAAAGCCCTCTCTTTATTAGTTTCTGAGTAATAAGCCTTTACTTCTTCAGAAGAATAATAATAAAAAAAGAAAAATAAGACTTACAATAACAATATGAACTTTCCTACGGAAAGTTCATAACTAGACTTGCAATTGTCCCTGACAATTACGATAAACTTTCCTTTCCTTTTATCTTTCTTGTCCAGTACCATTAATTTCTGCACTTGAGAAGTCTCCAAGGTCTCTTGAAAAGAAATGTCATGCCATTATCTCTGGCCAGTTTCTTGGAACCGTGAAGAAAAGTTTTTTTTGTATACCCTGAAATGCGCAGAAGTGTCATGAAATAAGGTCATAAAATTTGTGTTGTTCAGAGTGCGATTGGGCCTTACTAGGGGTGCCAACTTCCTGAGTATCATGGGGGTGGGAAATAGGTGTCCTCACTACAAATTGTTTTCATAAATTCAGAAATCATTGCCTTATTGTCTTAAACTATTCATAAGATGAACACACACCAGCACTGACTTTCAAAAAATATCTATTGGGGTTTTCTGTACTCTGCATTGGGCCTGAGTTCAAAATGCATGAAAACTACATATGTAGGAAACACTGAAACCTTGACCCTTTGATCTAAATTTCTGAATTTTTTCTTTTTTTTTCAGTCATATGGACTGATCCAATGAAGAATTGTGGGTTTTGGCTTTTTAAAGATATTTTATTCAATTTCCAATAGAGCAATTAATAAAGTACCTGAAAACCTCAAAAATAGTTGCCCTAACCTCTCAAGCTATACAGGAATAGAAAGATAATGAAAAAAGGTTTAAGAAAATATTTTTTGGTTGCTGTACCTTGTATAGGACCCAGGTTCAAAACGCCTGAAAATTGCATATATAGGACACGCTGTGACCTTGACCCTGTAACCCAAAATTCTGAAATAACTCACATTTGTGAAGCACATGTATATACACTCCTGTGAATTTTTTTTGGTTCAATCTATCAACAACAATTTGGTCTGAGTAAGTAATTCAGGCTTTAAGAGTGATAAAAAAAATTTAGGACCTAAGCTGTTTGATGAAGGTAATTGCCCTATTACAGTAATGTAGTACTACCCAGAGGACATATATGTGCAAAATATGAATGAAATTGAAGACTTTCTTCCTGCTTTTTTGGGGCGAGAAACATAAATTTACTAACATTCATTGTAAAAATTGCTGACTCAGCGGTCCAGGGTACTGGGAGGTAGGTAGGTCAGCAATTCAGGCTTTATGAGTGATAAAAAAAATTCTAGGACCTAAGCTGTTTGATGAAGGTAATTGCCCTTTTACAGTAATGTAGCACTACCCAGAGTACATATATGTGCAAAATATGAATGCAATTGAAAACTTTCTTCCTGCTTTTTTGGGGTGATGCACGTAAACTTCCTAACATTCATTGTAAAAATTGCTGACTCAGCGGTTCAGGGTTGGTAGGTCTTCCCATTGGATAACATGGGAAAGAGAATTTTGGCTCCAAGTTCGAAACTGGTAAAGGTTGGTGAATAGACATGGTATTCTTTGTAAAGTCCTGATTTTTCTCTACATAATGACACCAGTTGCATGAAATTTGGTTGAAAAGAACTCAAGTTAAAAATTATTGAAATTTGTACTGAAAAAAAATTCTAGGGCCTAAGCCTTTTGATCAAAGCCCTTGCCCTTTTACATTTACATAGTACTCCTTAGAGGACATATCTGTAAAAAAAATGGTGAGAATCCAAGCAGTTCTTCTAGTGTTTTTGGTATTTTTTCATTTTTTGAATTTCAAAAAGTGACAAAATATTTTCACTCTCTGACGCTTTTCCAAACGGAAAGACATAGAACATATTGCTATACATATCTAAAAAGAGAACATTTCAAGGATTCTAAATATGTCTTTGACATCCCTGTATCTCAATATGGAGCCGAGATATAAGCAGTCAAAAATCGCAACTTTGGACCCCTGTACCACCTAGACCACTTTACCAAATGGGCTCATTTTTTGTGTGGTAGTTGTACTAGGGTAGGACTATAAAAGTATGAAATGGCAAGTCAATATGATTATTCCTTCTATGGTTTTCAAAAAAAATTTCATGAAAATTTCGAACTACTTTTTTTAAAGAATTCATAGTTCAGTCAGCAGGCTCAGCATTTGGCTCAAACTCCTTTCTGCACTGCGTATTTGTCTAAGGTATCTTGAGAAAAATTCCCATGGAATTATCTCTGCCCAGTTTCCTGAAACCGTGCTCTTAAATTTGTTTTTTCTTTTGTGAATTACGCAGAAGTGTCATAAAATTTGGTCATGAAATTTGTGCTGTTCAAAGCGCGCTCTGGCTGTCTGTGCACTCTTGAAGTGCCAAAGCCCTCTCTTTATTAGTTTCTGAGTAATAAGCCTTTACTTCTTCAGAAGAATAATAATAATAACTAGACTTGCAATTGTCCCTGACAATTACGATAAACTTTCCTTTCCTTTTATCTTTCTTGTCCAGTACCATTAATTTCTGCACTTGAGAAGTCTCCAAGGTCTCTTGAAAAAAAATGTCATGCCATTATCTCTGGCCAGTTTCTTGGAACCGTGAAGAAAAGTTTTTTTTGTATACCCTGAAATGCGCGGAAGTGTCATGAAATAAGGTCATAAAATTTGTGTTGTTCAGAGTGCGATTGGGCCTTACTAGGGGTGCCAACTTCCTGAGTATCATGGGGGTGGGAAATAGGTGTCCTCACTACAAATTGTTTTCATAAATTCAGAAATCATTGCCTTATTGTCTTAAACTATTCATAAGATGAACACACACCAGCACTGACTTTCAAAAAATATCTATTGGGTTTTTCTGTACTCTGCATTGGGCCTGAGTTCAAAATGCATGAAAACTACATATGTAGGAAACACTGAAACCTTGACCCTTTGATCTAAATTTCTGAAATTTTTTGTTTTTTTTTCAGTCATATGGACTGATCCAATGAAGAATTGTGGGTTTTGGCTTTTTAAAGATATTTTATTCAATTTCCAATAAAGCAATTAATAAAGTACCTGAAAACCTCAAAACTAGTTGCCCTAACCTCTCAAACTATACAGGAATAGAAAAATAATGAAAAAAGGTTTAAAAAAATATTTTTTTGGTTGCTGTACCTTGTATAGGACCCAGGTTCAAAACGCCTGAAAATTGCATATAAAGGACACGCTGTGACCTTGACCCTGTAACCCAAAATTCTGAAATAACTCACATTTGTGAAGCACATGTATATACACTCCTGTGAATTTTTTTGGTTCAATCTATCAACAACAGTTTTGGTCTTAGTAAGCAATTCAGGCTTTAAGAGTGATAAAAAAATTTTAGGACCTAAGCTGTTTGATGAAGGTAATTGCCCTATGCCAGTAATGTAGTACTACCCAGAGGACGTATATGTGCAAAATATGAATGAAATTGAAGACTTTCTTCCTGCTTTTTTGGGGCGAGAAACATAAATTTACTAACATTCATTGTAAAAATTACTGACTCAGCCATCCAGGGAGGTAGGTAGGTCTCCCCATTGGATAACATGGGAAAGAGAATTTTGCCTCAAGGTTCAAAACTAATTAAGGTTGGTGAATAAACAAGGTATCCTATGTAATCTCCTAATTTTTCTCTGCATAATGACACCAGTTGGATGAAATTTGGTTGAATAGAACTGGAGTTAAAAATTATTAAAATTTGGACTGAAAAAAAATTCCAGGGCCTAAGGTGTTTAATCAAGGCCCTTGCCCTTCTACATTTACATAGTACTCCCTAGAGGACATATGCGTGAAAAGTATGAAGAAAATTGAAAAAGTCTTTCCTATTGTTTTTGGGGCAAAACACGTAAACCTGCATACATTCATTGTTAAAATTGCTGACTCAGCGGTCCAGGGTTCTGGGAGGTAGGTAGGTCAGCAATTCAGTGATAAAAAAATTCTAGGACCTAAGCTGTTTGATGAAAGTAATTGCCCTTTTACAGTAATGTAGTACTACCCAGAGGACATATATGTGCAAAATATAAATGAAATTGAAGACTTTCTTCCTGCTTTTTTGGGGCGATGCACATAAACTTCCTAACATTCATTGTAAAAATTGCTGACTCAGCGCTTCAGGGTTGGTAGGTCTCCCCATTGGATAACATGGGAAAGAGAATTTTGGCTCCAAGTTCGAAACTGGTAAAGGTTGGTGAATAGACAGTGTATCCTATGTAAAGGCCTAATTTTTCTCTACATAATGACACCAGTTGCATGAAATTTGGTTGAATAGAAATGGAGTTAAAAATTATTGAAATTTGGAATGAAAAAAATTCCAGGGCCTAGGGTTTTTGAGCAAAGCCCTTGCCCTTTAAAATTTACATAGTACTCCTTAGAGGACATATCTGTAAAAAAAATGGTGAGAATCCAAGCAGTTCTTCTACTGTTTTTTAGACTTTTTCATTTTGAGAAAATCAAAAAGTGACAAAAAATTTTCAATGTCTGACGCTTTTCCAAACGGAACTACCTAGAGCATATTACTATACATTCCTGAAAAGAGAACATTTCAAGGATTCTAAATATGTCTTTGAGATTCCTGTATCTCAATTTGGAGCCGAGATATAAGCAGTCAAAAAATGCAACTTTGGACCCCTGTACCACCTAGACCACTTTACCAAATGGGCTCATTTTTTGCATAGAAGTTGTGCTAGGGTAGGACTATAAAAGTGTGAAATTGCAAGTCAATATCATTATTCCTTCTATGGTTTTCAAAAAAAATTTCATGAAAATTTCGAATAACTTTTTTTCAAAAATTCATGGCTCAGTCAGCAGGCTCACAATTTGGCTCAAACTCCTTTCTGCACTGCGTATTTGTCTAAGGTATCTTGAAAAAAAATCTCATGCCATTATCTCTGCCCAGTTTCTTGAAACCGTGCCCTTAAATTTATTTTTTATTTTGTGAATTACGCAGAAGCATCATGAAATTTGGTCATGAAATTTATGCCTTTCAAAGCGCGCTCTGGCTGTCTATGTGACCTTGAAGTGCCAAAGCCCTGCCTTTATTAGTTTCTGAGTAATAAGCCTTTACTTCTTCAGAAGAATAATAATAATAATAAAGAATAATAAAAAAAAAAAAAAAAAAAAAAAAAAAAAAAAAAAAAGAAAAATAAGACGTACAATAATAAGATAAACTTTCCTTCGGAAAGTTTATAATAAAAAAAAAAATAATAATAATAAAAAAAAAAAAAAAAAAGAAAAATAAGACGTACAATAATAAGATAAACTTTCCTTCGGAAAGTTTATAATAAGATAAACTTTCCTTCGGAAAGTTTATAATAAAGAATAATAATAATAAAAAATAAGACTTACAATAATAAGATAAACTTTCCTTCGGAAAGTTTATAAAAAAAAAAAAAAAAAAAAGAAAAATAAGACGTACAATAATAAGATAAACTTTCCTTCGGAAAGTTTATAATAAAGAATAATAATAAAAAAAAAAAAAAAAAAAAAAAAAAAAATAAGACTTACAATAATAAGATAAACTTTCCTTCGGAAAGTTTATAATTATTGAAATTTGGACTGAAAAAAAATTCCAGGGCCTAAGGTGTTTAATCAAGGCCCTTGCCCTTCTACATTTACATAGTACTCCCTAGAGGACATATGCGTGAAAAGTATGAAGAAAATTGAAAAAGTCTTTCCTATTGTTTTTGGGGCAAAACACGTAATTCTGCTAACATTCATTGTAAAAATTGCTGACTCAGCGGTCCAGGGTTCTGGGAGGTAGGTAGGTCAGCAATTCAGTGATAAAAAAATTCTAGGACCTAAGCTGTTTGATGAAAGTAATTGCCCTTTTACAGTAATGTAGTACTACCCAGAGGACATATATGTGCAAAATATAAATGAAATTGAAGACTTTCTTCCTGCTTTTTTGGGGCGATGCACATAAACTTTCTAACATTCATTGTAAAAATTGCTGACTCAGCGCTTCAGGGTTGGTAGGTCTCCCCATTGGATAACATGGGAAAGAGAATTTTGGCTCCAAGTTCGAAACTGGTAAAGGTTGGTGAATAGACATTGTATCCTATGTAAAGGCCTAATTTTTCTCTACATAATGACACCAGTTGCATGAAATTTGGTTGAATAGAAATGGAGTTAAAAATTATTGAAATTTGGAATGAAAAAAATTCCAGGGCCTAGGGTTTTTAAGCAAAGCCCTTGCCCTTTAAAATTTACATAGTACTCCTTAGAGGACATATCTGTAAAAAAAATGGTGAGAATCCAAGCAGTTCTTCTACTGTTTTTTAGACTTTTTCATTTTGAGAAAATCAAAAAGTGACAAAAAATTTTCAATGTCTGACGCTTTTCCAAACGGAACTACCTAGAGCATATTACTATACATTCCTGAAAAGAGAACATTTCAAGGATTCTAAATATGTCTTTGAGATTCCTGTATCTCAATTTGGTGCTGAGATATAAGCAGTCAAAAAATGCAACTTTGGACCCCTGTACCACCTAGACCACTTTACCAAATGGGCTCATTTTTTGCATGAAAGTTGTGCTAGGGTAGGACTATAAAAGTGTGAAATTGCAAGTCAATATCATTATTCCTTCTATGGTTTTCAAAAAAAATTTCATGAAAATTTAGAATAACTTTTTTTCAAAAATTCATGGCTCAGTCAGCAGGCTCACAATTTGGCTCAAACTCCTTTCTGCACTGCGTATTTGTCTAAGGTATCTTGAAAAAAAATCTCATGCCATTATCTCTGCCCAGTTTCTTGAAACCGTGCCCTTGAATTTATTTTTTATTTTGTGAATTACGCTAAAGTGTCACGAAATTTGGTCATGAAATTTATGCCTTTCAAAGCGCGCTCTGGCTGTCTATGTGACCTTGAAGTGCCAAAGTCCTGCCTTTATTAGTTTCTGAGTAATAAGCCTTTACTTCTTCAGAAGAATAATAATAATAATAAAGAATAAAAAAAAAAAAAAAAAAAAAGAAAAATAAGACTTACAATAATAAGATAAACTTTCCTTCGGAAAGTTTATAATAATAAGAAATGGAAATAATGCAATTTAGCGGTATTGTGCTTTTTTAACTAAGAATCCTTGAATAGAGGGTTTCATATAGTCTGAAGTACTTTAATAGTTAGTGAAATTGACAATAACTGATTTCATAGTGAAATTGGGTTCTGATGTTGTACAATACTAAATTTACTAAGACACATGTTTTGTGAAGAATTTATCTTTTAATTTCTCTTGCAACTATTTTTTGTTTTCCATGTAAATGAAAAATAAAATGACTTAAAATTTAACATAACACTATTTCAAAATTTAACAAATTTTCAGTTTATGCGAACTACTACATTCAATCAGGATGATCTATAATTCAACATGCAGAGATAATTTACTGTTTGATAGCATTTATTGAAACAATTGGTTTTATAATATTCATTTGCTCTGATACAAAACAACAGTAGTCAAAATATACGTGAATATAACTAACAGTTTGAATAGATTATAGCCTCTCTATTGTTTAAGGGGTGGGCTGGAATTGCAAGTCTTTTGTTCTGTTATGTAACCACTGGATTTACCCCCCTCTGTGATGGGGTGTTTTGCAAGTGAAGGGGCTCATACAACACGGATAATTGACTGCTATAGAAAAAGGAAAAAAATGTGTTGGATTTTTCTACTTCTTGCATTGGGTATGCCCCAGATGGATGCATGGATTTGTGGCAATGATGGCCAGTGTCGGTGTACATCATCGGGCGAGGTTATCTGCACAGAGATCAAGACGGCTCCCTACTTCATCGACGACTACAGGCCCGGCAAAAGACTGACCATCAAGACAAGCCCTGACTTCGGAATTGAGAGTCTGGAGGACACGATCGGCTTTGACCGCGTACTCATCATGGGTCCAACGAAAGAACAATGTAGACTGGTGGAGAGGCTGCATCACGAAATCACCGTCTTACGAGCCCACTCCTTCATCGATTGGCAGCTACTTTACTGTACCTAACAGTGGCACTTGGTTGCATAAGACTACAGACAGCAAAACGGATAAGGATGGCAATGATGAGCATAAACAGAGAGCTGCAGTAGCATCTGCACAGTTACTGAACGGCATGCTTGCCTGGACTGTGGCTTCGGGATTCATTGGGGCAGTCTTGACAGCGTGCATTTTTGGTAAGTCTTGTTAATCTGCATGCTCGAATTAACACGCACGCACGCTATAATGACCCCCCGATGTTTGCCGTAAGCTGCTGCTTGAAGTTTTTTTGTGCCCCTTTCATTTCTGCGCTAAATTCAGCAAATGTACCAGCTGCTGTTTACACACACTGGAGCAGGGTGTGAGAGGTACTTCGACTACATTCTGAGCTTAATGAGGTGGGTTACTTAATCCCTTTAACTAGACTCTCAAAACCACCACACTTTCAACAGTGCACTGTAAATTCACTCAAATAGTTGAGATTGGCCAAAAAATGTACAGTATTACCAGTATTATCTTCACTCAGGAAGTGTTCATGTAGACCAGCACTGGTTTTCTTCAATGTCTGAGTGTGCTGGGTGTCACTTGTGACAGTTACAACTTAAATTAGCTCGAGTCAACCAATTACCCTCATAGCATTGAGACTGTCTTTTGTCTAGTAGCTTAGCATTGGAGTTCAGTGTTACGAAATTGCTCACTATTACTTCTATTCTTTTTAGACAAGAGACTACATTTTTGAACAACTACATGACCTAGCGGTGACCACAGCTCTACGTTTACTAGGTCGTGTAATATTAGTATACATTTGGAATGTTGATCTTCTGCTGGCATATGAAAACGTCAATGAGCAAAATGTATTTTTGATGATGCTAGTGAGAATGTCCAGGTGGCTCATAGGAGCTATAGAGATGAGAAACCAACAAAATGACAACAATAATGACAATGACAACGACAACATCAACAACAACAATGGTAACAACAACAACAACATAGGTATAGAGGACGTGGGGCCGGTGATACACCCGCGTGCGCCAGTGCGCCGTCTTAGGCAACCGGCCATCCAGCGGAGAGCTGTCGGTATCCGCTGTCACGGTGATCTGAGCCTGAGCGGTTGAGAATACGAATAGCTTAAACTTTTTAGGGCTGTAAGCACGCACGCACGCACGCACATACGTACGTACGTACGTACGTATGTATGTATGTATGGGTAATCTCAGTATAAACAAGGAATTATACATATACAGGAAAAGACATGACTTATGACATTCCCATTCCCAAGTGAACTGTCTTTGTGTAGCTTTCCACACATCTAATAAAACAAGCACACAGGGCTGTAAGCTTTCCATTCTTTTTTTAAAGTAATTTGGTCCTTCATAATTCACTGTGATGACTCAGTTATTGAGTAGCTTTTTATAATATAACTAATAATAATAATAATAATAATAATGATTTACACTCTCAATGACTGTGCTATATGACATATTAAACAATTTAATTTAATTTAAATGACAGTTATTCATGCTTTACACTACTGGTTAAACATATTCACACTTAATTGCATTTTACCCTGGGGGGCTTCTTCAAGAAGTTAAATGACTACTAAACGTCATAACCATAGGCACTATAGCCGGGGGGTGTTGTGGCTTGCCTCTATGACTTGATCTTAATAGCCTCAGGCACCTGCAGGGATCCTTTGATCTTATAGCCTCAGGGGTCGGCATTCCTTAGAACCTAAAGGTGGGCTTTTGTAGTTGCGTGTGCCTCATGGAGCATGTGCCACTAAAATGTTAAGCAAAATTATAGATATTTGGAAAAAGAGAAAAAAAATTGGAGAACTGCATTACATGACGATGCTTTACTCAAACTGTGAAGAAAATTAGGATCTGGTCAATGAAAGAGTATATTTACAAAAATAAGCAGTTGTATCATATCATTTACCATGTCGGAACTTGCAGGAGAATCTTTTGGTGCAGTCTGTGCACCATGACTCTTCAAGCGGGTCATCAGGTTTTGTCAAATTCTTTCTTTGGAACTTGGCCTCTCTAGGTTAACCTGAAGAAAAAAGGTAAAAGAATTAATGTCAAAGGTTTGCTACATACAACATTAATGGATTTCAGACATGATCAACTGAAAAGAATTGTAAATTCTTTGCTATTAAGTCTGTGGTATTTTAAGCTTTTACTTTAACGTGTTTGCGACACTTCATTTGAACTTGATCTATAATTTACACGATGGGTCTTCTGTGCAGTTACATTGGAAAAAAAGGTATTAAATGCTTCTAGCTAATATAATGGCTGAATTACCTCAGCATGTGATGAAAGATTCAAAAACTCAACAAATGGTGATGTAGGTGCTGGGCTGACAACTACGGATTCATTGTCATCCAGTTCATTCGGCTGCTCTTGATCTGTTGAGGTGTGGGGTGGGGGTAGGGCGGTGTCTTTATAAGGGTCACCTTCCGTCGCTGGATGAGCCTCGTCAGTCTTACCAGGATTGTCATTTACACTGACAGATAAGCAACTGTCTCTGAAGGTCTGCAATAAAGCAACAATTTGTCAATTCCTAGAGGTGTCAATTTCACTTAACAATATACAAGTCTACTGACAGCCACAACTTTCGTGATGGATATTGTATTACTATTGCATATTACAAATATTATGATGTCATACATGTGATTCTAAAAATACTTTGTTTGAATTCGATTAAACCAATCATTTACATATTTTATTATGTTATTGTACTGAACATGAAATTCTGGATGACGATGCAAAAATTTCCCTCACCTTATCTTGTCAAACTTTGGTGAAATGCTGCTCTCCTGCTTCATAAGCAGCTCTGATTTCGTCCACATTCATCACGCTTGAGATTCCCTCAAACTTGACCTGCGCAGGCCACCATGATGGTTGATCCACCTTTCCCCCATTTTTGGAATACATAATTCGCTTACATGCATGACCTGCAAAAACATTATATACAGACATTAATAATGTGTTGCTATTAAGACTTCAACAAACGTGCTTTTTTTCGATTGTTTTTCAATTTTAAGAGCTACTGTAACGATAAAAGCAGTTAAGCTACTACCAAACAATATTAGTCCTGAGTAAACCTCAAAGTGGGTCATGTTTTATTTAATTGAATGGCTGTGTTGCTGTATTGGCAGTATTAATTAAACATTTTAGTGCAATATAAAACAACTTTTATTTGTAACCCCTTCCCTTGAAAATATTTTGTGAAAGTTGGTGAGTGGTCACCGTGTATGAAATTGAGAATGAATAGTGAACAACTTGTAAATTAGAAATTAAAATGACTAACCTTTGGATTGTGAGATTCTGACCATCTCTGTGAGTATAGGAGGCAAGTTATCCCGGCTGGACTTATTAGCATCAGGGAGGGCACCAAGTAGGGGCAAAGGCTCTTGAGCTCCTGGCTGATCACTGATGTCAGAAAGGTCCTGTTGAACTTGTGAATGGAATTTCACATTTTCTGCACTGCTAACACTTGCATCAATCATGTCAGTAATGGTGCTCCATGATCCTCGAGTGTAGATTGTTCTCGTTAGTGGCAAACAGTAGGTGAAATTGGCCAATACTCCAAGTGGCTGCAATTTCTCAATGTTTTTACTGGCAAAAAGGCATCTATTAATAGCAGGAATGTTTTTTGTGTCCTTTTCCTCATGTGCCATGTTGTCAATTCAAAATAAACTCAGCAAATGACCTCTAGACTTGTGAAAGTGCCCTGAGGAACCCCACATGTCCCCCTGGTGGATAGGGGTGGCAGAGGTTTCTCATTGGTCATCTGCTGTTGGCAGGAAAAGCACCCCCCCCCCTACCCCTGACTGTCCCATGCTCATATATAACACAGCTAATCCATATTTCATACATTTAGAATAGGATTTATGCAACAATGTTTTTTAATTGAGGAATATAAAGAAAAGACATCATATGTTTTTGAAAGGATCACTGGCACAGCAAACTAATGTTCATGACAAATCTTCACCTGACTCTTCCAAATCAACTGATATTCAATGCACAGACACGCAGAAAACAAGGTGAGACAATTTTCCTAATTTCAGTGTAGTTAAGTGTATTTGGCATGTTAGGTTTAGTATTGTTAGCGACAGTGTTCAGATTATGTTCATGTTTGACCCATTGGGACATGTAATCCTGAATATTATCTTTATCAATTGATTGCTTATTGGTATGGTATTGTTTACTGACTTGTGTCTACTGCAAACATTTTTATCTATAATAATATTATTTGTCAGGTAGTCTGGAGCCATACCATGGATACTCTTAAGTTGTTTAACTAAGTTAAATCTATAGATTATTAAGTAATCTATCGAAATGCAGAACTATAGAAATGTTAAAAAAAGAAAAAGAAAACAAACAAAAACATTTTGAAGCATAGGCCTAGTGTCTTTGATGTTCTATCATGTAGTCTTACAAACAATATATGACCGGCAAAACATGTGGTCAAGGTCTGCAGTACTAGGTTGACAGCTGGGCAATAATATACTCTTCTGTCAGCTTACTTTGAAGGTGGCATTGTCTTTGATGTTGATTTGACAAAGAGGCGTGATGTGTGACCCAGTGACGCTTCATTAGCAATAGATATCTGAACCAGAACAATGTCTCATCTAGTGTTTGTTCTGCATTGAACTAGATTAAAATTATAATGCATACTAAAGTTTCAAGAACCATTCTATTTAAGTGCAAGTAATACACACATTAATAAGCAAATCAATTAAGAATAAAATGAAGTAGTTGTGTCATGTTTTGTGACCTGATCATATCATAAAATGGTGTGTGATGCTGGTGTTAGTCCCACTGCAGCTCACAGGCCTGTGGTGCTTCTGGCCTCTGAATGTGATTGGCCAGTTGCGGACACACCCCCAACTAGTGTGGGGAATTCATATTTTGCGCAGATTTGATCATTTGCCCTTCACGCATGTTCGACAATAGAATTACTAATACTTAAAGGGGAACTAACCCCTTTTGCACTTTACCTCTCAGATTTTAGCTTGGGTCCATAGAAACAATTCCATGCTATTCATAACTTATATATGTGCCCTGGTAATGAAATATCCTGCATTTATTAGCTCCGTGTTGTGAACTACGGAGGCCGCCATTTTTTAAATTCCTGGTGTTTTGCACTGACCGGAAATACGTCACTATTGTACCAACTCTTAGCATGGAGTCACTAGAGTCAAGTATTCTGGAGGCTTGGCATTGCAATTCAATGGTGAGAACAACTGTCAACAACAGTTTTAGATACAGGTGTAATTGCACTTTCAGAGCTTTTGTTAAGGGCATGTCAAAGCTAATTGTAATTTCTTGGGAATACATCATAATTATAGCTAATTATTGCATTGATTGCAATAAGCAATTTATATCTAATAATAGGTATATAGGTATATATATATATATATATATATGCATGGGCAAATAGGCAATAACCCTGCTACGTACATGTTATGTAAGACGTTTTTCCCAAGCATAGGAGTTTAAATAGCAAAAGTTATTTAATGTAAAATTTAATAACTTTAAGATTACATTTAGCATATATTTTGTTCACTATATTTCTGACCATATTTTTGCAAGAGAACAGAATTGGAATACTGCTTTGCTTTGTAAATAAAATATGTCACATATAATCTTTAGGGGCAATGTGCAGTATTAGTATTATGTATAGTATAAATATATTTCATAGTATTTATATTTGGTGTATATGTAGTGTTAGTGGGGTTGTTTTAAAGGCAGTACCTCCTTCTTTACCAAGATTAATATATATTAATTACCCAATTGTGCTTATTTCAATTGTATGTTGGTTGCATTGCTAGATACATTAAATATACCAGTTTAAAATAAAATATAATATCAAAAACTTATTTTCAACAAAACTTTGTCAATACAATATTTTTTTAAAGCTTCACTAATAAACAGTAGTTGTATTACAAAGCAGGATACTTGATAGTTGTTCTTACTGAGTGTCAAGTAATTGCATTGTCTCAAATAGTTCAATGGCAATTACTTGACATTCAGTAAGAACTTTATGTTGTTGTGATATCAGTTCTTGTCATTATAATTGCAATGAACAATGTAACAGATTGTAATCCGCAGGATTGCAATTAATTTGTATTGCTGAATACATATGGCCTAGCTGTGTACATAAGTGACGTCACTATATTGCGTGCCGTGTGCAATAATGGCGGCCCCCAGCATGTTGATGGTTGGTGCAAATTTCACTTTTAATTGGCTTGAAATCATATCAAACCCGAGTTTAAGACATTTCCTTTCACTGCAATATATTATTTGACAACTAATTGAACTTTTGAAATTAACATGCAAACTTCCATTAGTTCCCCTTTAATTGCAAATACCTATATTGTATTTATTCTAAGAAATCATTCACAACGTTATTTGGACAAAAATAATTTAATTGCAAGTGGATTAATTAAAATAACAATAATAAATTGACCACAGACAATTATGTCAAATTTTGAAATGTATACAATTATTTCACGAATCTCTATCATAATGAAATCTGTTAACATGAATTTTGTATGTGAGATTATAAAAAAATGTTTAGTCAATGACATTTACTTTTCATTGCAGATGGATGAAAGTCTGCACTTTGAACTCTCAGACACAGTTAGTGAGTTAGTTAGTGTTATTGTTTAGCGCCTCATCAGCACCTGAGTGGGCTATGTAGAGGCTCTCTAGGGTAAGATTGAGTATCTATAGTTGGTAGTAGAAACCAGAAGCATGTAAAAAATCAATAATTGTCTGTGTTGGATAGATGGAGCAGCTTGTGCAATGCGCACTGTCCTGTTTAAGCCACTGGGGATAGAGGACTTCACCCCGAGTGTTTCCACCATCGCCGCGTGGAGGCCCAGGACCTTCGAGGACCTCAGAAACAGTACATACAAAACATAGTCGCTCAGGGCAATTTTGTTCAACTAGCAAGAATCTTCTGAACTTATGCAGTGGCTGATCAAGAAAATGGGTTATTGTTGAAGAAAGGTCATTTGTTGATGGTGAAAACACAGTCATCCTGTTAGTATGTAACTGTCCCGATGGACATTCTCAGAGGACTAAATTGGATGCAATTGATTCTTTGATTCAAAATGAGCCTCTCCAACTATTCAAGGAAAGAGAAGAAAAGTTATACTGTTCACATAGCCTTGCTGTTAAAGTTCTCAGACGATCGGGACAGACAGTCAATGCAAGAAGTGCCCCAGCTGAGGTGATCAGCACATCTCCCTTTGCAGCCGTAGCTAATGCAGGTTCACTAGGATTAGGTGTAATCATTGCTGGACATAATCAATTCAAGTGTCAAACATGCAAACATACAGAATGTGCCCATATAGAGGCTTTTGCCCAGTGGAATGGTGAACAATATTATATTGAGGATGACAGTCTCTCTGAAGCATGTAAATCTAAATTACTAGGGAAGTAAGAGAGGACAATTTTGTGTGTTTTTTTCAACAGTTGGTATTCCATGGCCAGTGACTGACCAGTACAAAGTAAAGAAGGGAATCATTGCTGATAGCGGTTTTACAGATGAACTGAAACCCACATTGATTAAAGTTAAGTGCTCACATGGATCTAGATTTGAACTGACTCTACTGCGAAATGACGCACTGATCCATCGAGAAGGAAGTACTGTCAGAGCCAAGTGTCGTTGCACAGTTATATATAATGGACAAGGTGACTTACTTCTCAATTTGGACAATAAACATTTGTTTGAACTTGAGTGGCTATTTTCCATATTGGATCGATTGTTCAGTATGCCCTGTGATGACAGCCTACAAAACAGCCATGTTGGCAAGGAATCAGTCAACATGTCCCGGCGGTCTTACATATCAACTGTTTCATACGGTAGGTTTCTTAAGATATCTATAAATACACACAAGCATGTTTTGTGTTGTACTGACAAATTTTTTAAAGTGATGATCTGATTTAAATGTTTATGATTAATTTATTACAATGATTTATTGATCAGCAGCCATTGTAAGTTTTTTAACCCGCCTGTCTGTTTCAGACTTTTACAATGGGATGAACAAGCGCATTTCACGTGTGCCACTTGCCAGTCAGCCTTAGAAAAGGGTGACATGCTGGACATTGTGTGCGACGGCATCATGATGGGTTGCAAGAGGCACTCCATGAATGATGTTACCTGGGAAGATCCAACCAACAGCATCCCCATCCAGGGATCCAAGCATAAAGACAGGTGAGAAGGATAGAGCTTTTTATATATAATATGTACATGGGAATACTCTCATGATAATAATAATGTGTAAATATAGATAACAGTTTTCAATCAATCAATCAATCAATCAATCAATCAATCAATCAATCAATCAATCAATCAGTCAGTCAGTCAAATTCCAAGTATCTCACTGTCTTTTTCAATCAGTAAATTAATTTTTCCTTTAATGCAGGTGTTTATTGTCCGCCAAAACAAGACAGCTTTTGTCAGAGTACATTGGATACTGCAAAGGTAAACTTCTGAACAGCCCACTGCCCATGGCAACCGGGAGGCTCAGTGATCTAAAGAAGATGCTGAAAAAGGAATGTCTTGCAATCCATGCTTGCACTATGTCAGTTCATGAAGCTTACAGACGTCTCCATGTGACACATATCTTTGCTCACTAAGATGGGACAACAGTGTGAACTGAGGTAAGTAAATTTGACAGTTGACTGTTCTAAATCATACTCTTTTGATTACATAGAATTTTGTAATCAGTTTCTAAGCGACAATCTAATACTCATACAAACCTAATTTAGTGGCTCACTGAAATTTATTTCTCTTTTCAGCTGCCGAAAGCTCTTACAGGCATTTTGTGCATCCTCGCCTCTGTGTGGCAGTTTCCAAATATTTAGGTACCCCGATGTTCAGCAGATCGTGATGGATGTTGCTGAAGGAAAGATAAACCTCAGAGACTCCACCGCCCACAAAGAATTAGAACTTGTGAACAAGTATGCCCCAATTCTTGGACAAACAATGCCAGCAAGCACCAGTGTTGGCAAACTAGATCCTCTGATTTCAGATGTCATAATTTTTATCCTGACCTCATCCATAGTGCGAAGGTGCACCAGCATCATCAATGATTCACCATCCCTCTCCCAACTCATCATTTTAATTAACACTGACATTATATGAGTGACTGTATCTATATACATATGCAATGTCATTTCTTAAAAGTTTTAAAATTATCATGGTTTGAATTTTTGAGTTTGTTCATTTGTTTATTAACTAGGGTGCGGCAGCAGGATTTCTGCCTTAGAGGGCCGAATGTACATATTTTAATAAGTGATATTTGAATAAATCGTTCTGTTCTCAGTTCTGTTCTGAGTTCTGTTAATTGCTATAACAAGAAAAGCTCTCTTTAAAGAAGAGACCTGTATCAGAATTGGTTAACGAAGTCTAGGCATGCAAAACAAATAATATTTGATCTATTTTGTACAGACTAAAGGGTATTAGTTGCAGGTAACAGATACTGACAAGGTATCATGTCAAAATATTGAATAGAATTGAAAAATAGAAAAATTTGACATGTTTTGCAAATCTAATAGAATAATTCAGATCCAAATTAAAAAAAATATATAATCATGTTTAACTTTTACATTAACATACATAATTGACAGTTCAGTGAGCTTGTGAGTGTGGCTTTTTTTAACTGCATATCTGCCGTTTAAATCAGTTTGAGAAATAATTTCATTTCAACATTGGCCTATTTGTTATTACTTGTAATATATTAAAGTGTACAGTTTCAAATGCACTCAGCTATCAGAAACATAAAGAGCAATTGACAAATCCAATTTGTGTAATTACAGTTTCACTTAAGAATAGTGAGTACAGTGAGTGTGTGTGGCCAGTTTCATTCATTTTATAGGTCAGAGTGTGGGTGTGTCACTCAACTGGCCAATCATAGCCAGATGCATGCAATGCATAACACCAGCAGCATCACAAGAACAAATTCATGATGGATTTTTGTTAACAGGCAGCTAGGCATTTTACATGATGGGCCTCCAACAGATATTTGTTGAAAACCTTCACAAGCTTTGGTACCTTGGTACAATAAAACCAGGCACTTTTGACATACGGTCCTCAATTCAAAGTTGCTCCATTTTATTGAAGGAAGACAAACTTGCTATAGTTAGGTTATTTAAGCGACTGCCAGATATCACCTTGTAGAGCAATTTTGCTGTGTATTTTGCGTTTATTGGTCAGCATATGTCCCAGATATTTAAAGCTGTTCGCTTCTTCAAGTTTTTCTGCATTTTAATAAATGGTACGAGTCGACTTTTCCCCGAATTTTATAACTTTAGTTTTTCCTACATTCACAATTAGATCCCATTTTTCACAAAAACTATGAAGACAATTAATACTCTTTTGTAGGCATATCATCAGCATACAATATATGTGAGGTTGTCTATTGCTATGCCATCAGATTTGTTTAGGTAATTTGGTAAGTCAGACAGGAATTTATTGAACAGTTTTGGACTGAGGATTCCGCCCTGCAGGACACCTCATTTACTTGCATCTCCAGTACTGCCTAATTGGTTAACTCTAGCTCTGGCCTTGTCATACATACTTGTGATAATCTTAAGCATTTTATCGCATAAAGGCATAAATTGGCTGATTTGTGTTTTGCTGATATCTAGTTACAGTGTCTAGTACATAAACACAATCAGCAGAACCTGTCCTAATTAGCCCATCAGGTGCACAAATACAGAAAATATTCATGGAAAGTTTTTAGATCTGGACTATTCGCCTGACTTTTACCTAGTTTTTTCAGTTTATTCCAGAGTTTCCAGCAGTCAGCTTGGTTCTTGCCAAGTAAGTTTTCCATATTCTCTCTATGCAGCTGCTGGAATTGCCTATTTAGCCTTTGTATTAACTGCTTATATTGTTTGCATAATATATCTTTTTTTATAAGTTGGGATGGAAATATCATGATGTTTTGAGGTGGGTCCTTACATTCATCATCAAACCACTTTTTTGCATGAAATGTATTTTTGGAGGATCTTGATCTCTTCCTTGGGAACGTTGGCTGCATGCTATCTGTATCATACTTGGACACAGTATCTATTATTACATCGCTGTCTGTATTATCTGTGATATTACAACATAGTTTGTAGAGCTTACAGTGAGCTTTCTCATTGTCATAATTTAAGAGATACTCATTAAGCATCAAAGACTAACAGCGTCTCAGTGGAGCGTGACACATTTTTGTGCGGGACGACAGAATCATTCAACCGTTAAAAATAGGTCAACCCTGCGTCAGTGTCTTATGACGGCAGCAGCAGCATCTTTGATTTCTTCAGATCTCAAAACAGAGTTTCTTCAACCCACCCACCCTCTCCCATCACTGTTTGTGTGCTTGCTAACTGATTTTCTTCCTTCTTGTCTCCCATAGTCTAGATTTTTATGTACATATCTATATATTACTTATACTTATTTCTGTCACTTTTCACATGTTCTAGTTATTGTATAATCTTCTATTTATTTGGCTGTATAAATCCACAATTCCATAACCATTTAATATATTAAAAATTTAACCCAAATTTTGTGTCTGTCGTTCCTGCACAAAAATATTTTAATGCTACATTTTTACAAAAGTGCAAGGGTGCATGATCTGATTCTGCAAGTTTACAACCTATATAAAATGTTTGCAAATTGCTGAACATTTTTCCACTACATAATAGGTAATCAACAACACTTTGTCCCCTAGGTGTGTAATGTGTGAACTGGTCAATTTCATTGGCATTACAATAACCATGCATTATTCTCAGCTCTACAGAGATCAATGCGATCTTTGCCAAAAGCATTCACTGTTTTGTCTATAGATTTTCTCTGTTCATTGTACCATATTTGGTCTGTTCCTGACACATGGGATACAGCATTGTTCAGCTCTGAGACAATATTGCAATTTCTACCACTTACATGTGTTTCAATTTCACTCAAGACTCCAGTTCTGCTATTAAAATCACCACAGAGTGATACATATGGAGTTTTATCTAGATAGCATGCTACATCTCTCTTATCTGAGTATAAACATCTTTATAATAGCTGCTGTTTGTAAAAGTACTGCTTCCCTGTGGCGTTACATACAGGCCAACTAGAAACATTTCATGGTTTGATTCCCTTATCATATGATGTGCTCATTTGCTATGGATACAGTTTTTGATTGATATAGTTAATTCTTTTTGAGAGCTGCTATACCACCAGAAGGCCTCCTAGCTTTTGGATGTTGGAACCTACGCTGACAGTGAAAATAGTGGTACTTTTCATCAATTTGGAGTTCAAAGGTATCAAGTTTCATAGTTTATTATAAGAATACTATATCACATCCAAGAATTAATTGCCTAGTTTCAGCTAGTTCTAATTTTTGTCCAATGCCCTTAATTTTCCATAACATCACATTGAGTGCAATAACATTGTTATTTACAGAGCAATTTTTGTTTTTAAGTAGTAGTCGTAGAACATATTATGACTTCTGCAAAAATGATCAGACAAGTTGTTGCCGATCATCATCAAACATCTCCTAGCATTACACAGTTATCTGAATTTTCAGTTACAGGTGTTGCAAGCATAGCAGGTTCTTGTACAATGAGCTCACTATTACCAGATACTGACAACAGTTCTGAATCACGTACATTAGTTAATTTTCGCAAATGGTTAAAGTAACTCTAATTCACTTCCATTGTAGTTATTGCTAACAGACAATGATGACAATTCGGATGTGGTTTTGTTCAATAAACAAATATATATATATATATATATATATATATATATATATATATATAGTTGACAATTGTCTGTAAACAAAACTTAATGCATATATTACCATGCTATTGTTCAGCAAATGGGACCATGGATGTGTAGATAATCTATTGGTAATGTATACCTTTAACTTTTATACCATGTATATATATATATATTGAATATAGAAATAGTGAGTAGAAGTACACTTAGTACATGTTTTTATGTTATTTTTGACAAATGTATCATGTATGATATTACTGTGTCAATAAAAGCATATATATGATAATTGTAGCCCTATACAGACTTTCTAATAATGATGATTGCTGACTTGGCCAGTTACATGACAATAATGTTATAATAACAAAATAATAATGATCATTGCAATCATGTATAGTCATGTGTTAATAATATGAAACTCTTGATTTTCAGAGTAATAATAGACTAAGTTTATTTTAACAAATTAAATACTGATACATTCCGTAACGGAGGTTATTTTCGACAGGGCGGATATTTTCGTTTTAAGTGTCGAAAATACCCGCCCTGTCGATAATACCCTCCGTTACGGTAAATGTAAGTGAAGTTATTACACTTACAAACTACTGCATGGCAAGAGTGATAATAAAAAGCCTTACCGGAATTGTTTAATGAAAGAGAACTTATTAATTCAAAAGCTCAGTGAAGATGGTAGAGTAAAAGTCTCACAACGGTTATCATAAACTACAGCAAAACTGTATCATTGATCATACAATCAATCTTCTACAGCTGTTGTGCATCATAAAGCAGAAAGTTACATTGCAGATTCGGCCACAACACCTATGCAAATATTAGACTAATCAAATTTTAATTCAAATCAATTTTTTTAAGTTTTTATGCAAAATAAAGTCATGTAAAGTACAATGAAACTCTTTTGATTTTGAGAGTAATAATAGTTTAGCATTTTATTATCGCTCTTGCCATTTAGAAGTTTACAAGTGTAATAACTTTACTTACATTTATATATCCATGTTTAATTTGTTAAACCAACAGGCAAGTAATTTCCCTAACGAGGCAAAAAAAAACATAGGCTGTGCTGCAGCTAAACCCTCAGCGAATCCCACATAGCACACAGGCATCATTAAAATTGTTAAGTGTTCGTCTGACAGGCAGGAGGACGGGGATTACACATTCATTTCTAGAGCTGAACTCTAACACTAATGCACTTACCTTCATGGCAATTTATACAGTAACACTCTGTATGGCCTAGTGGTGCCTTGTAATAGCCACACTGACATATCTCTGCTATGTTTTGCAAAATCGTGAAAATTAATATTTCTTGAGTGTTTATATAGTGTGTGAGATGAACCGAAACAATCGCCATTTGGCCCACATAGCTTATGCAATGCTACTTAGTCCAAGACGTCCTATTTTTTAACCCTTGAATTTCTTCATTTGTTCATTATATTCTGAGCGTGAAATAATAGTGTTCCCATTGGTCATTGCAAAGTTTGATAAAGTCTTACTTTATTTTTGTTAAAAGTAAGGCCTGTATTAAGTTTTACTTTTGTCCACTCAGTCTTATATTGTCTTATTTTGATGCAAATATACTTGGATATTAACATCCACATTGTAATATTTAGACCATTTGGTAATTATGAATGAATAGAAATTGTAAACTTTCTTTAAATACACAAATTCTGCGTTTATTTTTTTGCTTAAAAGCCAATACCCTGATTGTTAGTTTTTTTTGACGATGAATTTAAAAATATTGGTGTATATTACTATATTAGTGGTCTTATTTTTCATGTTTGCATGATATTATGTTTTACAAATTATCTTACCTCTAATGAAGATAAACCTGCAGGAACCCTGTATTAACAGCAATCCATTCTGTTCAGAGTGAAGCCAAGTGAGCATTTCCTGCCATTTAATTGTTCTGTTTCAAAGATTTTATGCACAATAAGGAGTATTCAGTTTCCTAGAATTATCAACACAATAGCATGTTCCCTTAAATAATCTACAACTAAGATTATCATTTATATGTCCAAAAAAGTCATATATATATATATATATATATATATATATATATATATATATATATATATATGGGCTATGGTAATGATCCTAAGGAATATATATGAAATTCAGCAACAATGTTATGCCACATAAAGATGATGTGTATAATTTCATACAAAATAAACCTTTAAGGTTTGTATTTACTTATATTTAGATAAATAAAGTTAAATACAAATCTTTAAGGTTTATTTTGTATGGAATGATACTCAACACCCCCATTTTAATGCCTTTATAAGTCAAAATATTTTTTGCTTGCTGTTTACATTTAGCTGGCAACTGAAGGAACTATATATTATCAATTGCCATATTCCCTTCAACAGTTACTGAATTGTTGGGTTGCTGATTTGCATTAAAATTTGCATTAATTGACTATTTGGTCTGTGATTCCAAATTTTGTCAGGCTTTAAGTAGTTTTATAGTTGATCCTCTGGTTTCTGACTCTGACCATAGACCCCTCATATTTTCTATAAACTTAAAGACAAGAAATACTCATAATTCTTTTAACAGGCTAAATGCAAATCAAGCAGAACAGGATGTAGCAAATGAGAAGTTTGGTAGATACATTTTCAATATTGAAACTGCTAGAGGTCTCAATCAAACCGTTGTAAGTGATCAGTGTGTGTCACTCTATGATTCATTCATAAACTGTGTTATAACAGACATGGGAGTTGATGAAGCAGTCAAGGGCCTTCTTGATACGGCTCTTTCAGACAACTTCTCTAAAAAGTATATGAAATCAATTCGTAATGAAGAGTGCAAAACACTCAAACATGCATTGAATAGCTTCTCAAAAAATAATGACTTAAACAGTACAGCCTCCTTACAAGAATACAATTTACTAAAGAAAGATTATCGTGCTACAACCCAAAGAAAGAAAAGAGAGTATCAAAATATACTTAGGGAAGAACTTAGCACAATGGATAGCAATGACCCCCAGGAGTTCTGGAAGTATTGGGAGAGGTTTAATAAAAAACAATTCAATTACGGTAGCTAGTGATATCTCTCTAAGTGCTTTTGAAACATACTTTGCTAGTGTTCAATCCCCGCCAAGTAGTGCCCTTGCCAAGTTCAACATGCATTTTCTCAAAGATATAGAGGAATATATGGTTATATATAACAACAATCCCAGCTATGCTCCCACCATGACTGATCCCCCAATTACATTACATGAGGTAGAAAGAGAACTGAAAACCCTAAAATCAGGCAAAGCTCCAGGTATAGACGGCATTAGCAATGACTTTTATAGATATTTATCAGACTATCTATCTGAAACTTTAACTATATTATTTAATTACACCTGGGAGAGGGGCATTTTCCCAGAAAAGTGGGCTGAAGGAATACAACCACTCCACAAAAAAGGCAGTCTCATTGAACCGGATAACTATCGTAAACTCACTTTAATGGCTTGTATGGGTAAGGTGTTCGAATCTATAATTAACAAAAGGTTAGTCTTTCAGGGCGAGGCTACCAACTCAATAGATCAGAATCAGTTTGGGTTCTGCAAAGGGTGTAGAACAAGTGATAATGTCTTCATCATATATACACTAATCTCCTATCACAAATCAAAGAGAAAGAACCTGTATATCACTTTTGTAGACTTCTCAAAAGCTTTTGACTTTGTTAATCATACTTTTCTCTACTATAAACTTATTAAAAGGGGATATGGTGGTAGATTATTAAAAATAATACATAGTATGTTCTCCAAATCTTGTGCCAAAGTTAGATGGCAAGGACAGTTAGGTTCAAGTCTTGATAGCACACATAGCGTCCTCCAAGGTGGAATTTTAAGTCCTAAATTGTTTAATTATATCTTTCAGATATGAATGAATACTTTGATCAAAGACATGGAGTCACTATAAATGAGAATAATTTTACACATCTTCTCTATGCAGATGACTTAGTCCTTGTCTCTGAAAGTGCCACTGGTATGCAGGTACTTTTAGACAACCTTGCAGGCTATTGTAAAAAATGGCACTTACTAATTAACTCACAGAAGAGCCAAGTAATGATAATTCATCCAAATGGTAGGAGTAGACTAAATGTAAACAACACACAGTTCTCTATTGATGGTGAGAATTTAGAGATAGTTGACTCATATAAATATTTGGGGCATGTCATTAGTAACTCTTTGAAGACACATAATATGATGTACGATCATCTGGCCACACATTCGCAAAGAGCCATGCATGCTCTTAAAGAAAGAATTAAATCAACTGTAGGCTACCTTCCACCTAAAATAAGCCTTAAAATGTTTGATACACACATTTTGCCAATTTTGGACTATAATAGTGAAATCTGGTTTCCAAATAAAGAGATAGACGTAATGGAAAGAATACAGCTCAAACTCCTTAAGAACCTATTAGGTGTGAGAAACCAAACATCATCTGTTGCTGTACTAGCAGATACAGGCAGATTCCCATTGATATATAGACAGCAAGCTTCTGCTATTAAATACTGGGATAGGTTAAAATCTTAAAATTGCCCCTTATTATTACGCAAATGCTATGACGTTCAAGTATCCCTTTATCAGAACAATCAGCCATGCTGGCTAACTAGGATACATCAGGTTACAGGTAACATTAGTTAGTGTTAGTGTTATTGTTTAACGCCTCATCAGCACCTGAGTGGGCTATGTAGAGGCTCTCTAGGGTAAGATTGATTATCTATAGTTGGTAGTAGAAACGTAAACATAATGATGATGAAATCCCAGCTTCAATTATCACTAAGTTGTATGAACATGCACAAAACAAGATGTTAACGGATATTAATGACAATGTAAAAAATCCTAAGCTTAGAACTTACAAACTCTTTAAGAAGGAACTGTGTCTAGAATCTTATTTAAATTACAACCTACCTAAGTATCTTTATCGTAGTATAGCCAGATTTAGACTGAGTTCTCATAATCTCCATATAGAATAGGTAGACACAAGAGACCTGATGTAGTAGCTGAAGAACGCATTTGTAAAAGATGCGACACAATGACACTGAAGATGAGTTTCATTGTTTGATAATTTGTAGAAATTGGGAAATGGCTAGAATGGATCTCTACCAAGCAGCTTATAAACATATTGAAGACTTCACTATCTTTCACCCCAAAGAACAACTTTTAAAAATAATGATTAATAAAAACTCAGAAATGATTTATGCATTAGGTAAATTCTGAAAAATAGTCCTAAAAACTGATAATATCGTTTAATTTACATTTTCATTTCATAAAGTTCACTACATGGTCATGGGTAGCTATAGGCACTAGACATGTGGACTCGCATGGTTTGATTTGTGGTTGCCTGGTGCATGCTTGATTGTTTGTTTGTAAATATATTTCATTGTTGATATGCTTGTTTATTTCATTTATTGTTGCTCCAAATAAGGATTTGTACATATATTGGTATGCTTATGTAATTGTTTTTACTGTTATTTTTTATTATATATAGTTCCTAAAATAGACAATATAACTGGATATAACATCTGTACATATGTAAATACCCACTCCTACTTATTTGTATTCAGTATTAATCTTCTATGGTGCATTGATTCCTGCTAATTGCCCTGACGGTGCCTTGTTTCATTCATATGCTTATAGTGGTACATAATTATCATATAGATGTTTTTAATATGTAACTAAATTATTTTCATGTAGATTGTTGTTTTATTTTACTTAATCATTATATAAATGTATATTTTTATTTTTATCCTTGTTTTTATTATTTTATGACACATGTATCTATTTGATGCCCTGCGGTCAATAAAATTCTATATATATATTAAATCTATCGCATTTAAATTAGTATTTATAACCGACCACTTTACAGGTGTATATGAAGAAAACAATAATAAGTATTGGAGTCAAGTGAAAGTAATATAGATCATTTTGCAACTAATTATTATGAAATTGCTAATTATAAACAAAAACTGCTGAATGGGTGGAGCGCAATACTGATCAAATATTTAACAATTGTATGCACATGAATTGTACAACATTTGCGGCTGTCATTGCTAAGTATGGGATGCTGAGAAATATGAGGGAAGCAACACAATTTTTACATTTTTTCGAGATTTTCCATTATAAAAAAGGATAAAACAAATGTCAAGGTGAAACTTAAAAATGAAAGAACTATAATCTAGATATATCATTGGTAAAATGTTACTGATGTAAGGATCACAAAGTTAATATGAGGGTTTGAAAGAGTACCTGTCCACATTTTCATATTTTCCTGATTATATAAAATTATCTGTCATTTATGGTCATGAAACCCCAAAAAGGTATCTTAACACTATTTTAGACATATTCTTATTAAGTTGTGTATGCATGAAGGTGAAGTAGTGTGCGAGTCCTGCTCTCCAAAAGACATTTTTATGTTATTTTTCATTTTTCTCTAAATATTTTAAAACACAATTGAAATATGTCAATTGACTATCAAAATGCGCAATTAGGCTATACAGAGAAATAGCATATAAAATTTTGTAGGGTAAGTGGTTAGTGCATTAATGCTGGAGTTCTGCTCCGGAAACACAATGTAACACAATTTTTAGCATTTTTTTCTGATTTTCCATTATTATGTAATCAGCATCAAATGAATATCAAAATTAAGTTTGAAAAATTAAAATACTATAATTTAGAATTGTTATTGATACAATTTCATTCATGTAGGGTAAATAGTAGGAATTTTCCCTTTTTTGCACACATTTTGAGCATTCTATAGTATTTACGGCCATGAGACCCCCAAAAGGCACCACTACACTATTTTAGACATATTATGACAACCTATGTAGGGGCAGTAGTGACGGCCGAGTTCTGCAAAGGTAAAAAATAGCCAACATATGTCAATGTGACTATCAAAAGGCACCACTAGGCCATATAGAGTATTACTGTACAAAATTTCATTAGGGTAAATGCATTAGTGTTAGAGTTCTGCTCCAGAAAAAAAAGTGTTACGCCTGCTCGTCTACCCATCAGACAGACATAGATGACAATAAAAACCCTTTTCGAACTTTGCTCGCTGAGGGTTAAAAAATACAAAAGCCATACTGTGCTTTCTTTGTGCAAAAATCTAACCAATACAGGATAATACCAATCATACCTACTACAGTACATGTAAAGTATTTGAGAGAACCATCCAGATAGTTACCCAAAGGAAGAAGTCCATGAGCTGTAGCTCTTGTGTCAGGCTTTGTCATAATTAGAATTAGACAAATGTTCACCTTCTTCAGTGCCTCACTGCTGAGTGGGAACATAAACTCAGAGGTGACAAATCAATGACCGCCAGAATGACAGTGTGCTCCACCCTGGCTTCCAACTTGTGCACTTAGTTGTGACACATCAAGCCCAGACTGAATACACCCACTAATGCATTTTGATAGGTTATTAGCTATAGAACAGAAGCAGCTGGCTTTAGCATGTTTAGACCACAGCCAGGTACATGTCGCTACAGACAGCTAAAGTCGACCGTATTTTATGAAACCAACTGTACATTGAAAAGGAGCAATGTTGCAAAATCCCATATATAGTCTGATGTTTTGTGCCAAATTATGATAGGATACTGAAACATTACTTCCACATTTGAAATTTGGCACAGACATAGTCAGATAAAATAAATAAATACATTATGGAGGCATTTATTTTTGTGTTTCCATGACAACCGCAAGGGATGCACACAGTGTGCTTGGGTTTTGGGAAATTAATAAGCTGTGTTCACATTATAGTCGCTCTTTAATCAAAATGTCAATTTAATTTTTCTGAAATTATCCAAAAAAGGAACATATTTAAATGATATTCATGGAGCCCATAATATGTGAACAGGGCAATGAAGCTATCTCATACCATTGAAATCTGCCCCTTTAAACTTTGGCAGATATGTTAGTATTCTATACAGGTAAGTGGTGTCTGCTTTTTGTTACCATGACAACCAACTTGGGTGAAAAAATCATGGAATGGGTGGTATATGAGTAGTATATACAACAGCAAAAATGGGCTTAGTCCGCAGAAATTGACAATACTGGACTAGGATTAAATGGGGCAATTTTGGTATCATTATAAAAGCAACTTTAGTTTTACCAAATTTATTTTTTCTCCCTACTTTAAACCCGGAGAAAAAGTTTGAAAATGATTTTCATGGCAACAATTATATACATACATATATAGATTTTATTGACATGTAAAATATCATAAATGATACATATGTCATTCAGTTAAAAGATAACATGAAAGAGACATTAATGTAAGTACAGAAAGCAATAAAATTTCAATAATCAAGGTTCCAGCCACCAAGTTAACTTATAATACGTGTTTAAAATCCACATACACAATAGAAAAAAATACAAGCCGCTAATAAAAACATTTCACTCTCAAAGTCCAAAACATGACAAGCACATCATAACTAATAAACTAATAAACTAAATTAATAACTGTGTGGATACAGGAGATGGTTTTCTCTACACATCAGCTTGAAGGAGAAACTTTCCTAAACTAATTAATAACTCAGGTTCCTTGTTTGTCATTATTGCTGTAAACTTAGTTATATCATCTAGAGACAAGAAGTTGTTAATAAATTTAGTTGCATTCAAAAAAAGGTTAACACGGTGTTGCTCATTACCAGGACAGACAATCAAACAGTGAATTTCGTCTTCTACAAAGTTTAACGTACACTTTTCACATATTCTATTTGGAGCAGGAATTATTGGTTTATGGTGTCGACCTGTTTCAATCTTCAGGCTATGTGAACTTGTCCTAAATCTAGCTATTTTAGTTAACACTTTGCGAATTTGTTGCAATTCAAGATAAGGTTCTATTCTACAATCAGTTTTAAATAGTTTATATGTCCTAAGTTTTGGTTGTTGTGAACTGTCATTTATTGCATTTATAAGTCGCTCATGTTCGGCTTCATAGAGTCTTAGTTTCACTGTGTTAGAGATATTATCAATGTCAAAGTTTCTGAGGTTACTAATATCATATTCAATGTTGCAGTTATTTAATACATGACACACTTTACTGAACCAGTTATTTCCATTTACTGCATTCACATAAATTTCCTTCTGAAAATTTAAACATTTCTTAAGTAAACTGTCATCAGGTGCTCTTTCCAATCTTATCCAGTAATTCACCATTCTAATTTTCTGTCTGACATGCAATGGGAATCTACCTGTTTCACCATAGACTGCTAAAGATGGTGTTTGTTTTCTAACTCCTAATATGTTTTTAAGATATGCAAGTTGCAAATTTTCTAATTCAGGCATAGATTTTTCACTTGTCCATATTTCACTATTGTACTCCAGGATAGGTAAAATATAGGTATCAAACATTCGAAGAGATAGCATGGGATCGATTTTTCCTAATGCTTGTTTTGAATCACCTTGCAGTGCAAAGAGCGCTTTATGAGCTTGTGTTGAGAGGTATTCCGTCATCTTGCTATGTATTCTACGCTTATTAGTAAGCATATGGCCAAGATATTTGAAGCTGTCAACATTTACTAGTTTTTCCCCATTACAGAAGAAGGTGCTTATTGCTTTGTTACCAATCTGCATCACTTTGGTTTTACTAACATTTACAATAAGGTGCCATTTTTTACAGTAATTATGAAGTGAATTTATACTATTTTGCATGCAATTAGGAGAATCAGCTACAAGTGCGATGTCATCGGCATACAATATATGTGTAAGAGTAAAATCACCTAATGTTATTCCATCTGATTTTTCAAGATGATCGGGTAGATCTGACATAAATTCATTGAATAATTTTGGGCTGAGGATTCCACCTTGTAATACCCCACATTTGCTGTCAATAGAACCACCGGTATTACCACCTTGGTTTACTCTTGCTTTTGCCTTATCATACATACTAATGATAACCTTGAGCATTTTGTCACCAATATTCTGCTGCATCAATTTGTAGTACAAAGCATTTCTATTAATGTAATCGAATGCTTTAGTAAAATCAACAAAATACAATTAAAAACCAAATTGATAATCCTCAGTTGTGATTGTTTACCACAGCCATGAGACCCCAAAAAGCACCATCACTATTTTAGACATATTATGAGAAAATTTTAAGCATGCAGGTGCAGTAGTGTTAGACTTCTGCTCAGGAAATGAAAAAAGTGTTACGCCCGCCTGCCCGTCGGACGGACATTGATGATAACAATAACCCTGTTCGAACTTTGTTCGTTGAGGGTTAAAAAAGAATCAGACAAGAAGTATATATCATCTCAGTGCTTCAATACACATCCCCGGTCCCAGTAGCGTGCTAGGATGTTCAATACATGGCCTTTTGTATATAGTAATACTTCATCGGGTGCTATAGCTGTGAATACCATTCATTACATGTAGTTAATTCCAAATTAGTTATTACTAATAAAAATAATATTAATTAAATGTCATTGTACAGCCTCAGTGGGTTAAAAATATTTTTATTTCAATTTTATGACATCGATTTGTGGCTCAAAGATCTCAACTAAATATGTGTTCACATTCTTAGGCCATCATCACTAGGGTGCATCAGTTGCCCTTAAGTTGATAGAATCTGATGCAGTTGAAGTGTTCCTTTTGATACAGAAAGGGCCCCTGTAAAATATTTTGGCAATATATTAATATTTAAGGGTGGCAACATTAGGTAGAAGTTTCGTTATAATGCTTGATATGATCGGTGTGATGATATGTATGCACTTTGAAAGAAACTGATGCGAGATTTAGCTTGTGTTTGAGTTTTGACCTCAGAGAGAGAGAGAGTGTCTGAACTAGTTAGCAAGACCACCCACAGGATTGTCATGGAGCAGCTCTGAAGACAGTAAAACCTTTATGCTATACAAGACTCGAGAAAAGGACATCAGGAGCTCTGCAATGCAATTCACATAAGCTTCATAATGGCCACATGTAAGACAAGATCCTCATCAACACTGTATGGTCTAGGACCTGCAGTATCTGAAGATGACTTGCATTTGCCAAAATCCAAACTACCAACAGTGAGAATGGTCTTGCATGCATTAAAATTTCTAACATCTGAGAAGGCAAATACTGGGAATCTGTCATACTATGGAAGTGCAAAGATGCTGTTTCCACAGATTGAAGAAATATATGGAAGAGCAGGTGTCCCTCTCCTGTCCACAAAGTCTAATCCCAGTGATAAGGAAAAGATAGTGTGCAACAAACTGGTCAAAATATTAGAACAAGACAAAGCTTTTCATAAAATGCCAAAAGCAAATAGAACGCAAGATCAACTAGATGATTATTCCAAAGCTTTGGATAAAACCTGTGTTCTTTGGCCTACAGATGCTTTTGATCAAATCAAAAATGATGAAGATAAGTGCTTTCTACAATCCATGATAGAAGGCAGAAAAGCCACAATTGGGGGATTGGATGTTGTACAAAAGAAAAAAGAAATAGAAAAGAGGTTCAGAGAAGAGGAGAATAAAAAGAGAAGAGAACGTGGTAGGAAAGTACTAGCTACTCAATTTTGCACAGCAAGCCGTGAGGAATTTGATAAACTGGAAATATGCCAGGGAGAATCATGTGAAGAAGAAGCAGATGGAGAGTAAGATCAGCAAAGTCAAAAAAGAAAGCACAGAAGAATTGCCAAGCCAGGAACTAGTGCATTTGTACCTCACAACATACTGCAAGATCCAGATCTGCAGCAACATTGTGAAAGACTGGGTATGACACCAATGCAAACTGCCTCTCTTACTCGCAAGTTTGTGGAGAAAACAGGAGGGGATCCCAACAAGATTGCATGCTCATATAGCACTGCAGACAGGTAATACATTTGCAAAATAAAATTCTATAATATTTAAGATATTTCCATTTCATTATTAACCATCTCTCAATTAGCTATATCATATAGATTATGCCGTCTAAATTTCAGAGCAAGGACAAAAGCTCACCATAAAACTGAACAACATATTAAAGAGGACTGGATTGCACCGGAATGTGCTGTTGTTCATTGGGATGGAAAAATAATGTCCTCACTGCAATCAAAGTACAAGCTCGATGATCGCATGCCAGTGATTGTGTCTGGAGGTGGCAATTTTAAACTATTGGGTATTCCAATTATCTCCAATACAACGAGTGATGCTAAGGGAGTCTGACAGGAGAAGCTGTTTACAACCTGTTCATGGAATGGAATTGTCTAGCCAATGTTGCTGCTATGGCTTGTGACACTACTGCATCAAACACCGGTATGGAAACAGAATATGATTATTAATTAGAATTATTTATTGATCATTAACTGTGGCTTCCTCCATCAGATTAATGATACTTTCAGGTCATGTTTCCACTGCCTGCATTACACTGCAGCAAAAAGCCAAGAAGTATCTCCTTTGGACCATGTGTCGATATCATATGGGTGAAATTATTGTATCACATGTGTAGTTGAGAGAAGCAAATCTCCAGAGGCCCAGCTGTTTGTTAGGCTGCAAAAAGTATTTGATCAACTACCATACACCGATTCCTCACAGGTAAATGCAACATGTGCATCAGATTTTAACTGCCAATTAATGTATGCAGCAGATGGTATACAGTGAATACTCAGGTTTACCATAATTTTCAAATTATCTACTTCTTGCAGATTACCTATGCAGTAAATGATGTGGGAGAGCTGCCATCGGGTTTGCAAGATCTACGAAAATCATTTCTTGAAGTTGTGCAGGAAGTCTTGCACTGTCAAGTCCTGCCAAGAGATGATTATAAGGCCTTAGAGATGACACTTTGGAGTTTGCCAGGTTTCAAACATGTGGAGCGCTCCATCATGCCAGATGGATGTCTAAGTGCATTTATATGCTGAAGCTATCTCTCCTGTCTGGTAAGTAGTATAAATCCCTGTTTACGGCTATATATAATATATATGTAAAAGATTATGTTTGACAGATTGACTGTTCTTTGGATGTCTTCTACTTAACAGGTGCCATTGCAAAACTGCCGCCTGGAACAGCTTTGTAAAGTTTGTGTGCTTTGTGTATGCAAAATGGTGGTTCACCTGCATCTCTGCCACCTCAGCTCCTCTGCGCGATCTTCAACTCTTAAAAGATCTCCAAAATTACAAAGATATTGATGACAAAGTAGCAATTATTGCAATAAAAGCCTTTTCAAGCCATTTGCGGTATTTGAGCAATGAACTGGTCCCTCTAGCCCTCTTCAGTGATGAAGTAGAGCCAATCATCAAGCAGGAAATGGTAAATAAACTGCTTCATCTTCCAAAATGTGTCATTCCAAAGAACCGTTACGGTACCGATTATGGAAAACCACTAATGCCAGTGTTGCCAAATGACCTGACAAATGTCCAGCTGTCCGACTTTATAGGGCAAGATTCTTGGTTCTTTTTTGCCTCATTTAACATTCAATATGAAATATTGTCTGTCCCTGTATCTGAATGGGGCCCCATGGCTTATTACAACAGAATTAAGGCATCTTTGGCCAGTCTAGCTGTCACAAATGATTCGGTTGAACGTGCAGTCAAACTCACTCATGACAAGCTTGGCTCTGCTTTACTGGAAGAAAGGTTTCAGAACAATACTCAAGTAGTAGAGAAAGACAGAGCAGCATTTCCTCAACTTAGAAAGCCAAATAAAAACTAACTAGAAGTTCCAAGCATTCACACTTATAATATATATCGATTTAAGTATCTTTTTCTTTCAAAGATTTCCTTGAAATTTCTTATTACTTTCTTAATATCTTAATATGTATAGCTTTGTATAATTGTAATAAATGAGTAATGAATATAATAATTGAGTTTCAAGTTTTATATTGATTTTGGATAGTTCATATATCAATTGATCACTCGATTTTCTCATTTTTTACCCCGAAAACGGCATTGAAAAATATACGAAGTTGTTGCCACCCTAAGGCACTGCACAATCTGTCTGAAATTTTGCAGGGTGTCATTATAGCTAAAAAGAAACATTATTGCAAAACTGCATGAAGATTGCAGAATAAATTCTGATTTAGGGGGCAACTGATGCACCCTAATCATCACCTTACCTGATATTAGCTCAAACAGAGACTCATCTGGATTGGTGTAACATAACATTTTGCTACTTTGGGTCACATGACCCCCCCCCCTAACAACCATGCTTGCAAGATTCAGCTCCTTAGCAACCATTCACACCTTGGAGGAAACCAGACCTGATTCATACACCCCTGGTCTGAAAATCCAGGATACTCCACTGTCCCATGTGTGCATATGATGTTATCTAATTACAGTGGCAGGCACAGATGTAGGGAAATGAGTATGAGGGTCATTCCTCAGGAAGGATCAGCGAAGGGCCTAGAATTAGAAACTGATCAATTGTAGAAACTGAACCTCTTTAATTTCATGGAAAGTAATTCAGGGTTTACAACAAAGTGATGACGACCTTTGCTTGAATATGGACCCCGAACACAAACTCCATTGTCAACAGGGGGATATCGATTAGCCACAGTGTGTTTATCTCCCTGTTCATGATTAATATATCGATGTAGATATTTTGAAATTTAGGCTCACGATGCATTGCTGATGCACTGCTCTCTCTAAAACACTGGGGGGTAGCTTGCTAGCGACCCAGGTAGGGTCTTAGGACTATCCTCCTGGTCTGTTGTGATCATGTATCTTAGTGGGTTGTCTGTATTATTATGTTAACATATATTCTACATATGTATATCTGTCACATATATAACACAAATAAACTGTCTTGAGTCTTGATGCAACTGATTGAAGTCATTTGTACCATTATGATTATTTGTCTTGTTACAGGGACTTCTTTACTTGAGCAAAGAAATATACAAACTTGCAGCAAATATATGGAATTGGAGAAAAAGCCATAGCAATGTTGCATTAAATCATTAATTACTATAGTGGCACAAAATATGGCAATTTACGTTGTTGTCTAGCAAAATACCACTGAAGTATTAGTTGTCCTCCAAAAAAAACATTAAATATCAGCTGATAAGGGTTGGATTGCAATTCAGCATGAAAATTGCAATTGCATGGTCCAGTGTAATAAAAGAATTATCAAAGGTTGTCCACCAGGCACTCAGTTACCGTTATTTGCTGTCTTGACATTAGAATAAGCTACTGACTTATTTCAGAGCACTTTACACAATACCAATATATATTAGTTATCCCTTAATAATTCACTGCTTCACCATAATTTTTGGTGATAGGTACAAGCCTTATCATCTCATCATTACGTCTGCCTCTGGCAGCTGGTCAATGAAACTGAAATTTAAAATTGAGATGATTTGAATCACACATGATGTACAAATTCAGACTTATTCACAATTTACATTAAAAGAGGACGGGGAAACTCTGGCTTTGAACATTTCGTTATTTTTAGTAGTTTTTTTGACAAACTCTATGCAAGAAGGTTGCTTTAAATTCAGTGGCATAGCCATAGCCATGGGGGGGGGGGGGTCTTGCCCCATTCCAGATTTCCCATTTTGGACCTTGTAGTAGCTGACCAAGATATCCCAAGTCAGACAAACCAAACAAATTGGTAAATATCACAATCTTGAAATTAACCAACTGCAAATAGGCCTTCGGCCTAGATATGCTACAGTAGCATCATCCCAGCACCATTCTGTCAATTTGCTCATACTGCACCCAAAAATTATTTTTAAAAGGATCATAACTTTATATAACTTAGGTGGTCGGAAAGACTGCAACATTAGTTAATTTAATTTTGCTTATAAACTTACCATAAACCACATCCCTATTTCTTCTGACTGTCTGACTTGTCACACATGCTTTGGGAACATTAAATTTATGAGTTTATTGCATTGTTGAGGATATTTTTTAAATTAAACTTTTAATTACAACATTGCTGAATTTTCTAGTTGTAGAGTACAATTGTGGCCTAGTGTAAAAATAATGAAGCCTGAGTGTGACATGTCCTAAGTGTTACATTTGAGGTTTTTGTAAGTTAATTCTTCATAGAAACTCACAAGTTTAATTTTTTCATCATTTATTTTAGTCTGATATACAGTAATGCTTTTGAATCTGTTTCATATTATAAAAGTTAACACAATTGAACAATCATTTATTATCCCACTTCTAGAAGCCGCAAATTAATGATATTCTTGTTCTAATTGGCCTATAGCACAAGTACAACGGTGGCTCAGTCCTTTAATTTGGTTATTTTGTGAAAGGAATGTTTAGTTTATTGGCTCGGGCAGAGGATTTCAGAACATCAACAATTAGGCATAATGCTTGGGACAACCATTTTCTATTTTTGTTGGGCTCTAACTATCCTGTAAACATAAGTAACTTTGAAAATAGTCTAGAATGATATGAAGAACATATAACACCATGATTTAGTGCTATAATCTTTTTTCTGAGTTATGAATGGAGCATAACACTTGGGACAAAAGCTGTACACTGATTGATGATTACCAGTGATAGATATTTTGCAACTGTTATTGCTATCTTTCAGCAAAATTGCAACAATCTACAGTGTATATGCTAGACTAGTTTTGATAAAAAATTCCATCTGGCCTTTTTTAATGTTTAGTATGGAGAGTCAATTTTGTAAGATGAACAGTGTAAAGGCAAAGCAATGAATCAATGCAAACATTTTTGCTTTAGATTACTAGACTTAATACACATTAGAAAATGATAGTTTGAAATATTTACTTATTACCATAAATTATTTAAATTAATCAATGATATTCAACCAACTTCAAAATGTCCCACTAAAAACTTTAAAAAATGCCATTTTTCTGCTGTTTATTTTGTTATAAAATCAAAACTGCTCAATTGATTTGCCTCAAAGTTTCAGAGAATGCTAACAACATCTACCAAATATAATATAAATATGAATAACAACTGTAGAATTAGTAGTGTAACTGTATTTTATGTGAGACTAAATATGATATCAAAGGCTTCATCTTTTTTGCACTACTGAGCAACGGCCTTATATGCAGAATCCAATCTGAGGATGCATGCTTGAAACAATGTCACAGCCATAAGTGTTAAACTAAAAAAGACAATATTTAACATGTGTTATAGCTTTGTGCCACATGTCTAAAGTAAAACATTTTCACAATACTATTCTTTACACAATGACAGTAGTTCCAACCATCTATCTATCTGAGATGCAAGGTCCATGTTTCCCACATTGTTGTATAAGGACAAATTCTTACTTGCATGACATTTCAGTTCCAATAGACCGTAGTACATAAACTAAAATTTTAAATAATAGTCTCTTTTTTTTGCATTAATTGACACCTTTAGGGAAAAATAAAATTTTCAGCAATATTACTGAACACTTTCCTGAACTGAATGTGGAACAAGGTAAACGGAGGTACCTATATACACATACTGTCTAAGCGAATGCCCTTACATTTACAATTAACTATACAGACATTTAGATTACATCACTGGATATTGCATTTCAACTTCGATAACGGCTAAGTGATAATATATATGTGCTATATATTTATTTGAATATACATTTTCCTGTCGGCCCCCCTGATTTGGACCCTGGTCCCCAATGGGCCCCCTCATTCCAGATGGTCCAGCTACTCCACTGTTTAAATTATGTGAATTAGTTTCACCATGGACGTAAAAGCCCATGGTTTCACTGTGTGATCAGTCAGCTGGCTCAGGTGAAAAACATTTTAACTAAAAGTATCTTGTAATTAAGTACTGTATAAGTGTTGCAATTATATAGTGCCAACAAAACAGTAAAAAACTTTTATGATACAGAGGTTTTAATTTTTAAAAACCTGTATAACTCATCACTGAACTGGCAATTGGGGTACTATGTCATGAAACAACCTGATTTCAGTGAGGATGGCTGAGAACACTGACTTACATATTTAGGGCTGATATGTGGGGAGACAGGCTGATCACAGAATGGTGTAGCGCCGAGTGGCATGGCGCCGACATGGCGCTGGCGGGGAGATTACAATAAGCCCTTGCAGCCTGGCCAGGGCATGTAACCCACTACAAGCATGGAGCGTGAAATGTGCACTTTCTGGTTAATCCAACATCAAGCTGTCTGATGTCTTAGTATAAGGTAATATACAGATTAACATCTGGTTCAAAAATACTATTACAGTGTATAAGAGTTAATTTGTAAAAAATGCAGTATTTGAGGATAGTACATGTTGACAGAAACCATACAGGTTTAAGTGACTCTGTGTGACATGCATTTTGGCTTTTATTTACATCTTTTGAAATAAGATGTACAGAATTCCATCGTGCTCAGGCACTGTATCCTGCTAGTATATGCAAACTGTGGCAAAATTGGTAAAACCAAAGGCGGTCATTTCTTTAAAGTGATATGAAGTCTTAGACTTTCCAAGAAATATCCAGCCCTTAACTGAAGGAATAGCTACATCTACCACTAAACTTACTTGTTTTGTACTTTTTTGAAACATTTAAGTCATATTCTTGACAGTACACAGCATCAAAGTACTGGTACTGACACACCCACACTCTTGACATATAAAATGAATGAAACTGGCCACACACACTCACTGTTCTCTCTTTCTTAAGTGAAACTGTGCAATTACACAAATTGGATTTGTCAATTGCTGTTTATGTTTCTGATAGCTGATTGCATTTGAAACTGTACACTAATTAATTACAAGTAATTACAAATAGGCCAATGTTGAAATAAAATTATTTCTCGTACTGTTTTAAAAAGCAGATATGCAGTTCAAAAATGCTACTCACTGAACCTGTCAATTATGTACGTTAATGTTATTTATTTGTTTGACAAATGTATCAATTATGATAATATCCTGTCAATAAAACTATATATATGTTAATGTGAAAAACTGAAACATCATTATATATTTTTTAATTAGGATCTGAATTATTCTATTTGCAAAACATGTCACTTTTTTCTGAAAGACTGTTTTTTTTTGCAAATTACAGAATACTTAAAGTATTTATGTATATAAAAAAAAATAACTAGAAAAAATTCCATGCAAATTAATAGCAGGAAAGTTTGAAATATATATATATATATATTTTTTTTTTTCATTGTGTGACTACAAGCAAAGTTCTCTTTTTATAATTACTAATACTATAGATGGTGCAAGTGGTCGATTTGCAGACAGTTGTGGGAAGCTGGGCAAGAGTAGCGAGGATCTATGGAAATGTATATTTTATAGCACGTTCAGCAATAAAGACAAAGACATAAATTTATATGAACTATACTAATTGATTGTAATATTTTGACATGATACTTGTCAGTATCTGTTACCTGCAACTAATACCCTTTAGTCTGTACAAAATAGATCATTACATTTTTTTTCTTTTTTGCATGTCTAGACTACGTTAACCAATTCTGATACAGAGCTTTTCTTGTTAAAAGTAATTTGGATATGCCAAATCCAAAAATGGACATTTGCCTTTTTTTAGCAGTACTATGAAGAAATCACACACGCAAATCTGTCCATATTTAAGATTCTAACCATGTTAGTATCAAAATGTTAATGATTTACTACTTTTCGGTACTCATATCATAGACAACATTGGTTATTTCATTTAGGTTATGGTAATTTAGCCATTACCCTGATTTAAAACATTGTTGGCATTCCTTGTTTGGAAAAATTCATTAAATTTTAGCAGATTTTGCATGAAGAAGTTTCAATATCTTCTGAAAAACTTTGAATTATTTGAAAGGTATTAAGCTAAGGACAATCAACGAATTTTGGTTGTCATGGAAATATCAAAAGGGGTGACCAATCGAATTGATGTTAGATTAATTTTTTAATTGTCATTTTATGATAGCATGCAGAGCAGTATACTTGCATTAACTTCATATTTTATTATATTAAAGTTTCATCTGTGCTGTGATAAACTTTTAACTTTGATATAAATGCTTTTATTTCTACTGTATATAGTGTCCACCATTCTATGCCATATATACACAGTACTCTACAAGATGATGTTCCCTTTTATAGAACAAAACTTTGCTTTGTAGCCATTGATAATGACTCGTCCTACGACCCTCTGCATGCAAGAAAAACAGCTGAATATTCATAAAAGATGCACTAAATCTGTAGCTGTAATAATGTTTAAGGTAAATGACTCTGTGTTTATCGTATATGCTCACATTATTTTAAATTACTTGTCTTCTTTTAACTATGTTGTTTTATAGAGTAGGTCGTACAGATGCATTATGCTTGAGTCATTATGATGTCATTCATTGAATTTTTAATTGTATGTATTTATTTTGACTCTGACAAAAAAAGACATTAAATAAAATTTTACTACTACTACTAAGTCGCCTATTGTGAGATTAAACAAATACATGCTGTTTATTTCTTACATGCCAACTGAATACTGAATAATTGTTATGTAAGATAAGATAATATGTATTTTTGGGTCATTTGCAAGACATTGCAAACTGAACCCTAACAATATGAAAGATCTTATCTCACATGAACAAAATGCTTTTCTTATCATGCATTCATGCATGTCTATAGAATCATTAAGCTGTGGCCGGAGTATGTTTGGTATAATATATAAATTACCAACAGTACTCATTTGAAATATTCATTATTATAGTGCCCTGCATTATAACTAGTATATTATGGGAACTTCAATTCATCTAGTATGCGATAAGCACAGGTATCGATTCTTTTGGAGCAGAATACAGTATGCAGAGGAGCACATATTTCTCTTAATGATTTTAAAAGAAAAATATATTTAATAGCATACTCCCATGCAGCTTTGACTTGTCAGGATGGATTTATCGTAAGTGTACCTACGTAAGAGTAGTTTTATTTCATTATATTTGAATATAGAAAAAATTGCTGTTGCTGATCGCACTTAATTGCTGAATTAATGGTTTCTTTGATAAAATGATAAATATCTCCCTTCACAGAAATTTCACAAATAAAAGCAAAACAAAGGTCAAAGTAAAAACAAGGCTATGCATTTAATTTGTGCTGAAGCAAAACTGTGTATTGTCTTTGCTTGTTGATTTGTCAATGAAGTGTAATTATGAATTTAGTTTACTCACATCTTATGGTTGATTTTGTATGTACGTTTATGAAAGTTTGTAAACTGAATGAATGACAATGATGAGTGAGAATGAATGGAATAAATGAATTGAATTGAAATTGAACAGACCAATAAAATTGCAATCAGACTGACACCTTCCACATGATCAAACAAATGTTTGATTGGTAGTGAAGCGGGGGGAGTTGGACTCACAGAGAACGGGGGGGGGGGGGGGGGGGCGAAATAGCCGGGGATGCTTAAGTACTTGCTTGCAGCTAACACAGGTATCGTATCGGCATCGGCCGATACTAGAGTGCAGTATCGGTATCGGTTCGGTAAATTCCTGGATCGGTACACCTCTAGTTGTACAAATGCCTGATAATGTTAATACATGAAAGTTTTCCTTTAAAAATTAACAAAGACGATTCTGTATACATGCATGTAAAAATTCAGTTTTTAAGTTGCTATGGTAACGCAATGCCTTGACAACATCATATATAGAAATTGTAAAGTAACATAACTGAAGTAATTTTTTAAAGGCAAAAATTTTGTCATCCAATATTTACTGGCAAATATAAAATAGCACCAATTGAGAAAAGACTTTTCCCTTCGATGTCTTTTCATTTTGGTAAAATATAGTTGCTGGGCTGCCATACATTATACTTTGATTGTCTCCTTGATGGCAGCAAGCTGTGCAGTTTATGATTAGCCAAACTGATTAGGTCTATGATTGAATTCAAGAAACCAAGGCAGGACCAGGTCTTCCAGGCATTTGCTTGGTATTGTGGTCAATGAGATGGGCCTAAGGTCATTTTCAGTGGTACGTATAGGAGACGTCCTGCCTAGTGGTGTAACATTGGCATGTTTCCATATAACTAGAAGCGTTTCTTCAGAGACAGAAGAATTGAAAATAGCACACATGGATTTTCCAAGAATCCCAGCAAAATCTCTCAAGACCAATATTTATATTTCGAAAAATTCAAATTTTAAGTGACTTTTTAACTTTTCACGAGAGATGGTGTAATTTTCAGGCTTTGGCACAGCAGCAGTTCATATTCACAGCTGCAGTGTATGCTGGATGGCTGTAGTGTATGCTGTACAATGTGTAGAATATAATTACCTAAAGTTGTAATGCGATTTGTTTGTTGAACTGCAGTTCTGTCTATTCTGATCAAAAGATGAATAGCTTGTACGTTTTTTGTAACTTGCAACTGGACATTTGATGCAAAATGCCAAAATATAAGCTGAGATTGTTATATGCTTACCTTTTTGTGTGTATAGCAAGATATATGAAGGATGCTCTTTTCCCCACGTTAGAAAACATGCTACATACTGTCTTTATATATAAAAGCTAAAAATGTGATTTATTTTGTATAAATTTCATGTTTCACGATGAATTGAAGACCAGATTGATGGAATGTTTCATGCCATCACCATTCTGTCAATTTGCTCATACTGCACTCACCATATTAGGAACATAACTTTATATAACTTAGGTGGTCTGAAAGACTGCAACATTAGTTGATTTAATTTTGCTTATAAACTTACCAGAAACCACCTCCCTATTTCTTCTGACAGTCTGATTTGTCACACATGCTTTGTGTGTGTGTGTGTGTGATTAGGGCTTTACGTCCTGTATTTCTGCACCAGTTGGGCTAATCAGGACAGGCAGAGACCATGGCTATGAGACTAAGGAGGAAACAGCCATCCAACTTAGGCTTGACCGGGAATTGAACCCGGGACCCAGCGGTTGGAAGTTTAGAGCGCTACCTCTGAGCTAGGCCTCCGCCCTCACACATGCTTTGGCAACATTAAATTTATGGGTTTATTGCGTTATTGACGATATTTTGAAATTAAAACTTTTTATGGCCTTTTGCAAAAATAATGAAGCTTAAGTGTGTAGAGTACATTTATGGCCTATTGCAAAAATAATGAAACTTAAGTGTGACATGCCCCAATTGTTAGATATGATGTTTTTGTGAGTGAATGCTTCATAGAAACTCACAACCTGCAGTTTTCGTATAAATACTATAGCAAGTTTAATTTTTCATCATTTATTTTAGTCTGCCATATGGTAATGCTCAGAACATTGACAATTAGGCATATTGCTCAGAACATGCATTTTCTATTTTTGTTGGGCTCTAACTATCCTGTAAACATCAGTAACTTTGAATATATTCTAGAATGATATGAAGAACATAAAACCATGATTTTGTGCTGTATATTATTTTTTAATAGATCAATAAATATGTAAAAATGTGAGTAATGAGCATAACACTCAGGACAAAATAAGCTGCACACTGGTTGATGATAACCAGTGATACACGGAAAAAGCTAAATTAACATTGGAGCTACAGATATTTTCACAACTTTTATTGCTATATGGACATTGCCTTTCTTGGGTAAAGTGGAATTTTTATAAAAAATATGCACTAACTTATTTTATTTTAATTTTTGGCCATGTTTTTCCAGTCATATATTTGCCACAAATGGCATGGGGCAGCACAGAAATGTTCACAAAAATTCAAATCCCAACTTTCTAGCAAATAAAAACACTTCTGGTAAGAAATAACTTGAAGTTAGCTATATTCTACATCGTAATTTCTGCTGCTATTTGTGACCATAACAAATGGCTATAATGATGACAAAATGGCATAAAATCACCAATGTAAAGATGGTAAACCTGAAGTTAATTTGTTTAGAGAGGGGGTTTTATGGCTAAGAAAATTGGGATAATTTGTTAGGGTAGTAGACACAATTTGGGATAAATAAGTAAATTTGATAAATTTGACAGAATGTTATTTAGTAATGATAAGGGTCATTGTCACTGAATAGGCCAATACTAATTAGATATGGCTATTTTTAGCCGTTTCATTTCCTTATAAATGACCAAAAATACTGATGATGCTCTGGTAATGTTTCTGCATGCCATACCATTAACACCACTCATTTCTGGTACAAAGTGTTACCGGTACACATAGCCATAAACTACTAATATTACCAAAGTACCTAGCTGAAACGTGGTTACATTGTTACACAATGCTAATATAATTTCTTTCTGTCATTCAAGGATTTCTGCCACGTCATATTTGTTGTTTTTGTCCGTAGATTTAAGGTGTGAAAGTCCATCAAACAGTTTATGAAAATTCTAGGATAATCTCACAGTTGGTCAAACCTCTTCACTGTGTGAGCTTATCCAATAGTTTTAAAATCCAAAACAGGCAATGACCTAACATTACCAGCACTTAGGCAGTAGTTATTTTTAGTGACCAACTCACAATGCAACTATTAATATGCAAGGCACTTTTAATGGTTATGTTCCAGTATAAATCAATAACTAATAAACACAGTGGAAATATATCAATAAATAAAATAATAAAAATAAAAACACAGTGGAAAATGGGGAAATAATTGCCATCCAAATTCAAGTTTTGTTTGAGTATGATTTAGTATTATTATCCTTAAAGACCTGGGTAAATCATTGCTTTAAATTTCAGTTAATTATATAATAAATTTCAGTATAATAAATTTCAGTTAATTATTTAATAAATTTCAGTTAATTATATACCAGGTTTGACTGTGGTCAAGTTTATATTGTATGAACCTTCACACTCTGGACTTTTAACATTTGGATTTTTATGCATGCTCTCTGTGGCAGAAGACCAGTCATATACACATCATCTATGTGGAAAATCTTCTTTCCTTTAGCAGCATTTATCAACTTTATGGCCACCTGAAGAGAGAAAAAGGTTCCTCTATCCCCAACACAGTATTGTGGGAAGTAAACAGCCTTGTACTGCTCCTCGGTTGTCATCCAATGTTTCTTTGGCTGTTTCTGGTGTGCTATGACTTTGCGATAAAAAAGCCCACACATAACACTGTCAGTGACCTGTATTTTCTTCTTCGTTAGCAGTTCTGTCACTTTTGGAACTTGATTCAAAGCTTCGGGTTTGTCATCATCTACTTTTATAATCATCTCTAAACCGTTGCAGCACTTCGTAATCCAGTCTAAGGTAAATAAACCCTTGTAACCTAAATGGACATAAATGTCTTCCACGCCTATCTGTAGCAAGTCATTGTAAGTTTGCATTTCACCTGTGAGCTTCTGCAAGTCAGTTGTGTTATTCTTTTGTGCATCAGTGGGTGCTCCGATGACAAAGAGAGCCATGGTTGCATTTGATTTGAATTTTCGATTGAAGCGTTTTCTGAATTCAGACCGCTGCTTGAAGTTAAACAAGCTTGTATAAACATATAACAAATACCTGGCTGATAAATATTTATCTACATGTGGTGTAACCAAGTAACTCGGCTCCAAATATGGATAGCCTTCCCAGTTTGGTACATAGCAAAGTTTAGCATTATTTACATTTGATGTAATATTTCTCTTGGAAAGAGCCACCCATGGATTATACTTCAATTTTGCATAGGATTTGTGCAGTGATGCCCATAGATACTTCTGCAAAGGAGAATAGTAAACTAATCCAAAAATGAGCATAATCCCAGATGTCCAAATAAAGGCATGTTTCCACATCTTATTGTTGGGTATCCATCTCTGCCAAACAGCCATTGTTTCCTAAAATTTATATGTTTGTCATTTAGTACAATACAGTTCACATTCGCTAACATTAATGGTAAGCGGATCTAACCTGTGCAATAGCAATACCCTATGATGCATATACAATCCAGGCTACCGAAACACTAACTCCGATTAAATATAAATGGAAACGACATTCAAGGGGATTGAAGCCTTGGTAACTGAACAGGCTGGTAAACTGCCACAAATAATTAATGAGATCCTAAGCGTGGCAACCCAGAACTATTAAATTGATTGTTGGTAGCCATTAATGCACAATTGGCAGAATGAGAATGTATGGTAGGATTTTAATAATGATATTTATATCTCTACTTGTAAATTTGTAATTATCATTGATTATGGCAATAAAATATTCCAATCGAATCAGCTGGGGTGGGGGCCTTACTCAGTGGTAGCGCGCTGGGCTTTCAACCACTGGGTCCTGGGTTCCATTCCCGGTCGAGCTATGTGGGATGGCTGTTTCATCCTTCGTCTCATTACCATGGTCCCTACCTGTCCTAATTAACCCACCAGGTGCAGAATTACAGGATGTAAAGCCCTAATCCACCACAACCAACTGAATCAGCTGAGTCTGTTTGCCATTTATTGTATCATGTATGTGTGTTTCAGTTAATAAACAATACCAAACTGAGTAGTGTCATGATGTTTGTAACAGATAGAATTAAATAGTCAGGAAATGGAATATCCGTTTGGTTTCATTATGCAGATCTTGAGCTGAAGAGACACAAGTTCTTACATTTCTATTTATATTAACAGTCAAAAATTGAAATTTAATTTCTTGCACATTGTGTCATAACTTTTAGTGTCTTTATTGTATAATTATACTTATTAGTTATTAAAGAAAGCTATACTTTTCTGTAATAATACTCAATATACTTCATTGTGAACATGGACTCCAGGCGCTGACATCATTGTAATTTTCTATCGTTAGTGTTGGTTTGTGGGTGGCCCTTCGGCAGCAATGACATGATCATCTTAGAGGAGTCACCCTGCTCAATATCTTATTAAATGCTAATCTCTGTATTTTTAAAATGTTTTTGTTACAGTGGGCAAAATAAATGAATCTGAATCTGAATAGGTATCATGAGGTACTAATGTTGAAATTCACATTTTATATACAGATGGAGCACTCTCCTTGTATTTAATGTACAGTGGTGCCCTCTGGAGAAAGCCTCCAAACTAAAAATCACATTTAAAATTGCTAATTCGTTAAATTATAAATTATTTCAATTTTATTCTTTTTATCTATTATTCATAACTATCAGTCAAGTCCATAAATCATTATTAACCAGGACAGCCTGGATCATAGCAGAGCTGATCTCACGTGTGTCAACTGGTCACTGGATCGCTCTGAAATATGCAATATTCTTTCCTTTGAGCACTACTTGTGCATTGGTAAGTGTATGCTTTATTTTATGCGTTATCTAGGAATTATAATATTTCTATAGCACACTATAAGTAGTATTTTTGCTGAATATATTTTGGTAAAAACTATATAGGTTAATTAGTACATTAGCCTGTGTGGACCATGTGCTCACCATGTGCTCACCATGTGCTTCTTGCTGATCAATGGTAGTATTCGACTGGGCTTTTTTTGTGGAGCACTTGCGTTTCGTAAAGCACGATTTGTATTAGACTGGAGCTTACAAAAAAAAATCTTAAATTTTCATGAAGCACAAATGTTCACGAAGAAAAAAGTACGTAAACGTCTGCAAAACACGTGATCAGATGTGGACAAAAAGTTAATGTTTAGAGTCATTTTACAAAAAAAATTAGATCAGTGTTGATTCAATTCACACCATAAGCGAACTACAAATAAAGTTTTGTACATAAGGAACTTGAAATTTTGAAAATCAGACGACAATAGAAGGAGCTTTTTAATAAAATCTATCATGAAGCGAGGGCGATAATGACCTTCATTTGTGCCTTGTTTTCATGTCATTGGCCATAAAAGACAATGCAATGTAAACAAACCAGCAATTTTTAATGGCATGAAAAATTTAAGGCCGCAGGTGAAGTTTATTTATGTGATGAGTTTTAAAAGAAAAAACACACCTCTGGAGCAGATTAGAAAGATTTTTTTGTTTTTTATTGAGTCTTGTTTGTTTTTTGTCAGTGTGTCAAGGGACAATTCCCAGAATTTTTATTTGACTGGGAAATCTACGTAGAGCACAAAACTGTCACTGTGCAAGTGGCTGTGGCCTAAATGTACTTCACGGCAAATTCCCAGTCGAATGTCACCAATGTAAAATGTTAAGTGTTCAATTGTTAAATTGCACATTATTTAATCTAGCATATGTAAGTATTTGCTGTTATTGCAATTACTAGGTAAATGAAGTTCTCTCTAGTTATGTTGTAATTAACAATGTGTTTAAATGTCAATGACAGGTAGAATCCTTGCAAACGGGTCATTGACCTGGTTACCTGTTGAGGTCCTGAGTATCTGTTCGAAAACTATATGGTTGCTAACACCAGGGCAATAATATTTCAGGTAAATACTATTGTTATTAATATATAAATAACTTGGTTAATATGTGATACTGTAAATTAATTATGTCTTTGTTTTTTTTGTACAGAGTCATCTCATCTTATATTTCTACATGATTTTAATAAACCCAACAATACGTCTCCGGTGTTTCAACTCTTATATATATGTTTTTATTGCATTCATCCTGATCACCTCATAGCAGTAGTAAGAACAGTAGCATACCGGAATTTATAGTACTAAAATATACACCAGAGGGCAGTAAATACACCTGCATATGCAACTACCAAGTAGGTGCTGCCACCAACTGTTTAGGGTGGTAGTAAATCCCTGTGAATATTCTAATACCTGTATATACATTACTTAAACTAAGTACACTTATAACAGTTATAACACTAATTACACTATTACACTTATTACACTTATTATGGTAATGTACTTGTGCAGCTCTGGTAGTACTAATAGGTGCTGCCACTTAGTGGTTATCTAGGAAGTAGGTGACAGAAAGTGGTGTCTTATATTCTCAGTAGTATTTTTAGTGACTTTCACCAGTAGGAGAGAGTTTCCTAACAGTCTGACAACTTCTTTGCTGTGTACAATACCTACTCACAGATTCTGTCTAAAACAAGGCAATACTATGGCATTTTTATATAGTTGGATACTTATTGGGCACAAAAATGGAGAGATGCATGACTTCATCTTACACAACAACATTCAGCAGTTCACATCATAAGCTGCATGCAAGGTGAATTTAAAAAAATTTGCCAACACTGATAATGTCTACAAAGCAGTAGAACATAGAGTCAGATTTCTTTGCCAACCACCAGTTACAGGAAATTTAATGCCATTTGTATATGATGGTATAGCAGCTGCACAGTCCGATTATGAGTGTTCCACAGATTCGGAAGATACAGATTCTGATGATGGATCTCAAGGCTCCCGAGAGATTGATTCTAATGACCAAATCAAACCATGGCTCAGATAGCTATACAAGAAAGCAAAATGTGGAGATGAAGAACACCTCATCCTATACAGGGCCAGCAATCAGATACATCTGGATATGGTTGACTGTGTCTATGAATTTGCAGAATATTATCTGTCTGAAGTCTACTGCAGTCACCCTCAATGGCGTCTACACATCTATTGTTAATAACTGTGAAATGTAAGGAGGCATGCACAACGTGAACAATACAGAGCAATATGCTTTTTGGTCTGTATACTATTTCTATAAGGTAAAAAATTGTGGAGGGACATGTTTGTACACGTTAACATTGCTATTAGTTGCGCAATGTTACAAATCAACCAATCACAGGAGTTTGTGATGAATTATGAATGGACCAATCAGAAGCTTTGTCTGTATTTTGGGCGCCTTGTCAAAATAACAGCTTTTGCTTTGTCTGGTTTTACAACTTTATTTAATCGTTCTACAAATACAGACCTGTTAACATGGATATATTGATGAAATATGCTGCCATCATAACAGGTACAGTTGATGGACCCACCACTTTGACACAGCTCAAAGAAGAGGGTTATATCAACTGGCCCTCATACTTGACATTAAGCTCATACGAAGATGGTGAAATGCAAATGTTTAAACTGGTGGACTTACTGGTTGTACAAGAAAAACACAAGACCATCGTAAAACTGTTCGAAATTATCCGTGTCAGCTACCCTGAGTTGTGCAGTATGATACCCGAAATATCACATGGTCAGAGATACTGGTGGACTTACTGGTTATACAAGAAAATCACAAGACCATCGCAAAACTGTTCGAAATTATCCGTGTCAGCTACCCTGAGTTGTGCAGTATGATACCCGAAATATCACATGGTCAGAGATACTCCATCTATTTGGGCCATGAAGACTTCTTGAAAGTGCTGGTCAATGATGGTGATGTCACAGTACACATAATGAAAATGCAGGTCAGTAATATCAATTAATTTTTACTTTTACATCAGAACCAATGTGAGCGTTGTTATAGGTCAAGATGTAAAAACCACTGTTAATGCTTGCTTGTTTTCAGACAACCGACAAAGACCCTGAATGTACAGCTGTTAGTTTAACCCTTCAACGATGGGCCTGCCTTGTGCAGACGGCAGACATCATGATGACTGCAGTTTGTACAAACCATGATGTACACCTTGGAGGTCATTTTTATGTTCAAACATTCTACAACAGTGACAATGTGCACATCACGAAATATGAGAATACAGTCAAGGGTGCACTGGCTGTTTGTATGGATCAGAATATGGTCCTCACTAAACAGCAGTGTTAACTTATATATAATGTATGTCAGTGCCAGCCCTATGTCATTTAAGCTTCAGCCATGGAAGGAGAAGAAAGTGGGTTATATTCCCAGAGTTCAGTAAATTCTCACAAATGGTATGTTTTAGGCAGAGCTATGCCTAAGAGCCAGATAGTGTTTATCAGTCAAACTCTTATACTGTACACTGTGATTATTACTTCTATTATTAACCTGTCTATTGGAAATAGCTTTGATACTTGGCTCATTTTGCTAAGCATCGTATGAGCTTGCCTAGGGGAAATTCTGCCTGCGCCAAAGATGAAAAGTGTCACCAGAATGTTACCTCAACAAGTCACCCAGCCCTTCACTACACCCATGATGAGAACCAGTGAGGACTCAGTTTAAAATCCGGTGGATTTTTTGAAGAAGAAAAATGGATGAGGAAAGGATTGATGCTGTCAAGGATTTATTATTCACCAAGAAGCCCTGCCAGTTTTTACCAGCTAAGAAACGGAGCAAAAATAGGGTACCTAGAGACGTCTACAGTGTATCCAGCCTTCACATTAGTGACTACAATAGCCGTCTCTGAATAGTATAATTGGGTCTCCTGTCGACCGTCTACGTACTCATTAATTTATAACCCTACAGACCACATGCTTAGGCAAGAAGCAAGCCTTTTAGGGTTACTACAGACGTCTTCAGTTGGACCAAATCATGTCCCTCTTGACAGTCTCTATTTCTACTATTTCTTATTACTACAGACAACTATGCTATTGACCTTATGGACAATGTAGCTTTCATGTTTGTTTTAAGAGGTCTGTAAACCAGCATGTATGTGCCAATGCAGACGTCTATGTACGAGTAAAATTGAACAGACCAGCTTGTTATAGTCATTTTTTCAAATTTTTTCAGACTTCAATTAATTACCATGACTACCCCTTCACAAAAATAATAAAAACAACCAGAAACCATTTAATGCTGCATAATGGTATCAAAACATAACTAATGACTGTATTTATCAACTTTTCTAAGACGCTTTGCTTTCCTCAGTGCAATAGATGGGCTCGGTTTACTCTGCTGGGAGACCTTCCTCTTACGGCTGACCATTCTGCTGGGACCAGGGATAGCCTGAAAGGAAACATATGCCAATTTAGATTTTTTTTTTTGCGGGGGAACAATCAATTGAAACATATGTGCAAATTACAAATGATAATGGTATGCGTGTGCCTCATGGAGCATGTGCCTCTAAAATGTTAAGCAAAATGATAGATATTTGGAAAAATAGAAAATAAATTGGAGAACTGCATTACATGATGATGCTTTACTCACATGTGAAGAAAATAAGGATCTGGTCAATGAAAGAGTATATTTACAAAAATAAGCAGTTGTATCATATCATTTACCATGTCGGAACTTGCAGGAGAATCTTTTGGTGCAGTCTGTGCACCATGACTCTTCAAGCGGGTCATCAGGTTTTGTCAAATTCTTTCTTTGGAACTTGGCCTCTTTAGGCTAACCTGAAGAAAAAAGGTAAAAGAATTAATGTCAAAGGTTTGCTACATACAACATTAATGGATTTCAGACATGATCAACTGAAAAGAATTGTAAAGTCTTTGCTATTAAGTCAGGTATTTTTAGCTTTTACTTTAACGTGTTTGCGACACTTCATTTGAACTTGATCTATAATTTATATGATGGGTCTTCTGTGCAGTGACATTGGAAAAAAAGGTACTAAAATGCTTCTAGCTAATATAATGGTTCAATTACCTCAGCATGTGATGAAAGATTCAAAAACTCGACAAATGGTGATGTAGGTGCTGGGCTGACAACTACGGATTCATTGTCATCCAGTTCATTCGGCTGCTCTTGATCTGTTGAGGTGTGGGGTGGGGGTAGGGCGGTGTCTTTATAAGGGTCACCTTCCGTCGCTGGATGAGCCTCGTCAGTCTTACCAGGATTGTCATTTACACTGACAGATAAGCAGCTGTCTCTGAAGGTCTGCAATAAAGCAACAATTTGTCAATTCCTAGAGGTGTCAATTTCACTTAACAATATACAAGTCTACTGACAGCCACAACTTTCGTGACGGATACTGTATTACTATTGCATATTACAAATATTATGATGTCATACATGTGATTCTAAAAATATTTTCAGTTTGAATTCGATTAAACCAATCAATTACATATTTTATTATGTTATTGTACTTAACATGAAATTCTGGATGACAATGCAAAAATTTCCCTCACCTTATTTTGTCTAACTTTGGTGAAATGCTGCTCTCCTGCTTCATAAGCAGCTCTGATTTCGTCCACATTCATCACGCTTGAGATTCCCTCAAACTTAACCTGTGCAGGCCACTATGATGGTTGATCCACCTTTCCCCCACTTTTAAAATACATAATTCGCTTACATGCATGACCTGCAAAAACATTATATACAGACATTAATAATGTGTCACTATTCAGACTTCAACAAACGTGCTTTTTTTCGATTGCTTTTCAATTTTAAGAGCTACTGTAACGATAAAAGCAGTTAAGCTATTACCAAACAATATTAGTCCTGAGTAAACCTCAAAGTGGGTCATGTTTTATTTAATTGAATGGCTGTGTTGCTGTATTGGCAGTATTAATTAAACATTTTAGTGCAATATAAAACAGCTTTTATTTGTAACCCCTTCCCTTGAAAATATTTTGTGAAAGTTGGTGAGTGGTCACCGTGTATGAAGTTGAGAATGAATAGTGAACAACTTGTAAATTATAAATTAAAATGACTTACTTTTGGATTGTGAGATTCTGACCATCTCTGTGAGTATAGGACGCAAGTTATCCCGGCTGGACTTATGAGCATCAGGGAGGGCACCAAGTAGGGGCAAAGGCTCTTGAGCTCCTGGCTGATCACTGATGTCAGAAAGGTCCTGTTGAACTTGTGAATGGAATTTCACATTTTCTGCACTGCTAACACTTGCAGCAATCATGTCAGTAATGGTGCTCCATGATCCTCGAGTGTAGATTGTTCCCGTTGGTGGCAAACAGTAGGTGAAATTGGCCAATACTCCAAGTGACTGCAATTTCTCAATGTTTTTACTGGCAACAAGGCATCTATTAATAAGAGGAATGTTTTTTGTGTCCTTTTCCTCATGTGCCATGTTGTCACTTCAAAATACACTCAGCAAATGACCTCTAGACTTGTGAAAGTGCCCTGAGGAACCCCACATGTCCCCCTGGTGGATAGGGGTGGCAGATTTTTTTCTCATTGGTCATCTGCTGTTGGCAGGAAAAAGAGACTGTCCCATGCTCATATATAATACAGCTAATCCATATTTCATACATTTAGAATAGGATTTATGCAGCAATGTTTTTTAATTGAGGAATATAAACAAAAGACATCATACTGGCGCAACAAACTAATGTTCATGACAAATCTCCACCTGACTCTTCTAAATCAACTGATATTCAATGCACAGACACGCAGAAAACAAGGTGAGACAATTTTCCTAATTTCCTAAAGTGTATTTGGCATGCAACCGTGCATTTTAGGTTTAGTATTTGTTAGCGACAGTGTTCAGAATATGTTCATGTTTGACCCATTGGGAAACGTAATCCTGAATATTATCTTTATCAATTGATTGCTTATTGGTATGGTATTGTTTACTGACTTGTGTCTACTGCAGACATTTTTATCTATAATAATATTATTTGTTAGGTAGTCTGGAGCCATACCATGGATACTCTTAAGTTGTTTAACTAAGTTAAATCTATATATTATTAAGTAATCTATCGAAATGCAGAACTATAGAAATGTTAAAAAAAGAAAAAGAAAACAAACAAAAACATTTTGAAGCATAGGCCTAGTGTCTTTGATGTTCTATCATGTAGTCTTACAAACAATAGTCTGCAGTACTAGGTGGACAGCTGGGCAATAATATACTCTTCTGTCAGCTTACTTTGAAGGTGGCATTGTCTTTGATGTTGATTTGACAAAGACGTGTGATGCGTGACCCAGTGACGCTTCATTAGCAATAGATGTCTGAACCAGAACAAACAATGTCTCATCTAGTGTTTGTTCTGCATTGAACTAGATTAAAATTATAATGCGCATACTAAAGTTTCAAAAACCATTCTATTTAAGTGCAATTGAGTAATACACACATTAATAAGCAAATTAATTAAGAATAAAATGAAGTAGTTGTGTCATGTTTTGTGACCTGATCATATTATAAAATGGTGTGTGATGCTGGTGTTAGTCCCACTGCAGCTCACAGGCCTGTGGTGCTTCTGGCCTCTGAATGTGATTGGCCAGTTTCGGACACACCCCCCAACTAGTGTGGGGAATTCATATTTTGCGCAGATTTGATCATTTGCCCTTCACTCATGTTCGACAATAGAATTACTAATACTTAATTGCAAATACCTATATTGTATTTATTCTAAGAAATCATTCACAACGTTATTTGGACAAAAATAATTAAATTGCAAGTGAATTAATTAAAATAACAATAATAAATTAACCACAGACAATTATGTCAAATGTTGAAATTTATACAATTATTTCACGAATCTCCATCATAATGAAATCTGTTAACATGAATTTTGTATGTGAGATTATAAAAAAATGTTTAGTCAATGACATTTACTTTTCATTGCAGATAGATGAAAGTCCGCACTTTGACACAGTACATACAAAACATTGTCGCTCAGGGGAAGTTTGTTCAACTAGCAAGAATCTTTGGAACTTAGGCAGTGGCTGATCAAGAAAATGGATTATTGAATCGCAAATGGGTTCTTGTTGAAGAAAGGTCATTTGTTGATGGTGAAAACACAGTCATCCTGTTAGTATGTAACTGTCCCGATGGACATTCTTAGAGGACTAGATTGGATGCAATTGATTCTTTGATTCAAAATGAGCTTCTCCAACTATTTAAGGAAAGAGAAGAAAAGTTGTACTGTTCACATAGCCTCGCTGTTAAAGTTCTCAGACGATCGGGACAGACAGTCAATGCAAGAAGTGCCCCAGCTGAGGTGATCAGCACATCTCCCTTTGCAGCCGTAGCTAGTGCAGGTTCACTAGGATTAGGTGTAATCATTGCTGGACATAATCAATTCAAGTGTCAAACATGCAAACATACAGAATGTGCCCATATAGAGGCTTTTGCCCAGTGGAATGGTGAACAATATGATTTTGAGGATGACAGTCTCTCTGAAGCATGTAAATCTAAATTACTAGGGAAGTAAGAGAGGACAATTTTGTGTGTATTTCAACAGTTGGTATTCCATGGCCAGTGACTGACCAGTACAAAGTAAAGAAGGGAATCATTGCTGATAGCGGTTTTACAGATGAACTGAAACCCACATTGATTAAAATTAAGTGCTCACATGGATCTAGATTTGAACTGACTCTACTGCGAAATGACGCACTGATCCATCGAGAAGGAAGTACTGTCAGAGCCAAGTGTCGTTGCACAGTTATATATAATGGACAAGGTGACTTACTTCTCAATTTGGACAATAAACATTTGTTTGAACTTGAGTGGCTATTTTCCATATTGGATCAACTGTTCAGTATGCCCTGTGATGACAGCCTACAAAACAGCCATGTTGGCAAGGAATCAGTCAACATGTCCTGGTGGTCTTACATATATCGATTTTTATTGACAGCAAAATATCAAATTGATACATGTGTCAGCATGACAAAATAATAAATGGCACAAAAATAAAAATAAAAAAATAATAGAAATACATGGATCAACAGTTAAAATAATAATATACTAATCAACTAATACTAGTCAACACTACATAGTCTGTCTAAGAAATTCTAAAGCACCCGGAACTAAACAAATAATAGTTATAATACTGTTTAAAAAGCACCAACAAATAGTTTTAGCACAACAATTCAGGTTCAATAACAATACTAGACACTAAGCATAAGATATATAGATATATATATACATGATGTACTCCTAACTGCTATCAACATGGTAAACAATATGAAGTGATATACAATATGAGATGGGAATGTTGACATACAATATGAAGTGACATACAATATGAAGTGACATACAATAGTAGATATTTACAAATATACAAATGTACAAAGTCATACACACACGGAAGCAGTTTCATCAATGTGCCGCCAGCCACTCAGTTCCAGGAGACAATAAGTTGCTATTTATATAAAAAATTTATATTTTACTGTCTAATTTTAATGCTACCTGTAGAAATTTACCAAGAGCAAAGTTAAGGTCAGTGTTCTTAGTTGTTAATATTTGTAAGAATTGTTCAGTTGGATCAAAAATAGTAAAGCCCTCAATGTATTTACAAGCAATGTGGAATAAGTTTAAGCGGATATCATTCCATTTTTTACACCTCATTAAACAATGAAACTCATCTTCTACTTGATTCAGATTGCATTTTTCACATATTCTTTCATCTGCAGGAACATAAGGACGTTTGTGTCTGCCTAATTCAATATTAAGGTTGTGTGAGCTTAGTCTAAAACGTGCTATATTACAATAGACGGATTTAGGTAGGGTATAATTCAGATAGGGCTCTATTCTAATATCATTCTTGAAGGTTTTGTATGTTCTGAGTTTTGGGTTTAGCGTACTATCATTTATCTCAGTGAGCATCTTAGTATGAGCCTTTTCGAACAAGGATAAAATTTGCTTGTTTATGCTGGAATTGTCAGAATCTGTACCTAGAGTTTCTGTGACTTTATAAAGTCTTGCAAGCCAGCAAGGAACACCTCTTTGATGTAACTTAGTCTGAATGTCATAACAGCTACGCAAGAGCAAGGGGCATGTATTTGACCTTAGCCTGCCTAGAAATTTGATTGCTGAAGCATGTTGTCTGACTATCAGTGGAAATCTGCATATCAGCAGTTGAGAAGAGCCCATAACTGTTTCATACGGTAGGTTTCTTAAGATATCTATAAATACACACAAGCATGTTTTGTGTTGTACTGACAAATTTTTTGAAGTGATGATCTTATTTAAATGTTTATGATTAATTTATTACAATGATTTATTGATCAGCAGCCATTGTAAGTTTTTTCACAACCTGCCTGTCTGTTTCAGACTTTTACAATGGGATGAACAAGCGCATTTCACGTGTGCCACTTGCCAGTCAGCCTTAGAAAAGGGTGACATGCTAGTCATTGTGTGCGACGGCATCATGATGGGTTGCAAGAGGCACTACATGAATGATGTTACCTGGGAAGATCCAGCCAACAGCACCCCCATCCAGGGATCCAAGCATAAAGACAGGTGAGAAGGATAGCTTTTATATATAATATCTACATGGGAATACTCTCATGATAATAATAATGTGTAAATATAGATAACAGTTTTCAATCAATCAATCAATCAATCAATCAATCAATCAATCAATCAGTCAGTCAAATTCCAAGTATCACTATCTTTTTCAATCAGTAAATTTCTTTTTCCTTTAATGCAGGTGTCCATTGTCCTCCAAAACAAGACAGCTTTTGTCAGAGTACATTGGATACTGCAGAGGTAAACTTCTGAACAGCCCACTGCCCATGGCAACCGGGAGGTTCAGTGATCTAAAGAAGATGCTGAAAAAGGAATGTCTTGCAATCTATGCTTGCACTATGTCAGTTCATGAAGCTGTGAACTGAGGTAAGTAAATTTGACAGTTGACTGTTCTAAATCATACTCTTTTGATTACATAGAATTTTGTAATCAGTTTCTAAGCGACAATCTAATACTCATACAAACCTAATTTAGTGGCTCACTGAAATTTATTTCTCTTTTCAGCTGGCGAAAGCTCTTACAGGCATTTTGTGAATCCTCGCCTCTATGTGGCAGTTTCCAAATATTTAGGTACCCCGATGTTCAGCAGATCGTGATGGATGTTGCTGAAGGAAAGATAAACCTCAGAGACTCCACCGCCCACAAAGAATTAGAACTTGTGAACAAGTATGCCCCAATTCGTGGACAAACAATGCTAGCAAACACCAGTGTTGGCAAACTAGATCCTCTGATTTCAGATGTCATCATTTTTATTCTGACCTCAGTCAATGAAGTGTTTTTTAATTATGACATTCCCTCTCAAGATCAATATGGTATGCCAAATGCGAGCCCCTGTGAGTATTTTCCAGGCTATCTAATGACCTTAGACAAGGCCATATATGCAATGGATAAAACATGCACCCAAGATAATATATATTGCAGGAAACTGTCGGGAAGCCACCCAACTTTAAGTCCTGGTATATTTACAATCTTTTGTAGGCACAGGGTGTGTCTTGGCTTTTCCCTTATGACACATTTGGAGAGCCCTAAAACTCCATTCCAAATCTTTGTACATAGATTTTCAAAATATCTGCCAAAGATGCGCATATTCTATGACAACGCATGTAACCTCCATCAATATGCACTGAATGCAGAGCCTGCACGTTTCAGTGAAACAGTGTTTCTTGTAGACAGACTTCATTACCAGGACCACACAGCATGCTCTGGTTAATTTCATGTTTGTCTGATAACTGCTTCTAGTCTGTGCAATGTTTACTTGAGGACGTAACAGACAATAGCAATTGAGTCAAGTTTGCTAGTGGAAGAGTTATGTATACGTCTGGATCATGCTGATATGTGTCACATGGAGACGTCTGTAAGCTTCATGAACTGACATAGTGCAAACATGGTGGAAGTTAGAATTACGTCTGCAGTTCGATTTAATGCAGCTGCTGTAGACGGTCTAGTATGGCTTGAAATGCATAAACTAGAGACGTCTGCAGCTTATTGAAAAATGACAGCCTGAGCTATTCTAGCAGTTATTCATTCCAACAAAATAAGGCACTACAGACGGTCGAGTGGTCATACATATGATGACCTTAGAGACGTCTTAAAGGGGCATAAATTGTCCACCTGGAGACACTCTAGACGTCTCTAGGACATACAAAGTGTGCCCGTTTCTTATATGGTTTTTACGGACCCCACAAACTGTGGGATTACATTAAGGGCATCAAAGATCGACCCCCAGAGATTGACCTTGGAGAGGTCATAAAATGACTGCAACAGCAGACTACACATACCATACACTCTACACCTCAGACTACCTTTCCAAATTCCAACTGAACACATAATTGTGGAATACCCAGACATGCAATGGGATGCTGACTTGTTACAATGACAGATCTTGTAAAGTATAATGATGGGGGCAAATACTTACTGGTGTGTATAGATTTGTTTTCAAGGTATCTATGGGTGAGGCCTCTAAAATCAAAAACTGCAGTAGAAGTTGCAAACATGTTTAAAGTTGGTCTCTTACTTACACACATGACTTTTGCATACCAATAGATTTTGAGGTACTGAAAACATTTCTAATAGTGAAATAACGAAATTTCCGTCATTTGGCACTTAAAATGAGGATTTTATGGCCACCACGGCACCTCCTGCCAAAACAGGCCAAGTAGGTCATGCATATGGTCACGTGACCTGTGACGTAGAAACCGGGACATGTGAAGTAAACATCATGTCTGACCAGTAGATGGTGACGCGCAATTTTGCGCGAATACTGACTTTTTGCGAGATAATAAGATTTTCTCGCACATTTGAAGAATTTCGTCAAAACTGCAGTAAAACGAAATATTCTTGCAAAGTTGCGAGATTTCTTATAAATACTGTGTCCATCACAGGGCCGCTGCGCATGCGTCAACAGCCAAAATGGCGGCAACTATGAAAGATCGCCGACTCCCAAGCTTACAATGTAATAGATCCAAAATCGATCAGTAAAGTTGTTCGATTATTGTTTTTTTCCTATTTTGAAACTAACCTGCAGGTAATCTCCGACCGAATACGAAATCAATACATTCTGTAATTGATTTCAGGTACCGATTAGTGTCATGCAAAGCCTTTTTAGCGTTGCAACACTTTTCATCCACAACGATTTTTGCTTCTGCTTCCTGTTTATTTATATTTTCCGGTTTAACTTGTTGTTGAATCGATTTGTATTGGATCTGCTAGGAACGTGTTCTGTATTTTAGCGCCGCATAGCGGGTATAATTTTCTCGCAATTTTGCGAGATTTGATATAGAATCTCGCAAAAAGTCAAAATTGCGCGTCACCATCTACTGCTGACAGTGACAGCTACGATCTTTCCATGATTCAAGTGATGTATCAAGTGATGCATGGTCTGATACTGAATCAAATGATAATTTACTGGATGAGGGCGTAGAGGGCAATGTTTTGTTTGCATTTGAGCCAGTGGGGGAAGTTTCTCAGGAGTTTGCCAGTGATGACAGCAGTGATGTGGAAGATGATGAACGACTGAGTGTTTTGCACAATTATACTGATCAGCTGTTTAGTTGTTTTTTAACAAGGTGTTAGCTGATGTCCAGGATCTTAAACATGACTCTTTATTCTAAACATTGCAGGTGCACTTGTGGCTGTTGTCAGGCACTTGAGAGGGATATCATGTGCAAGTGCTGCGATGAGTATCCAGATATTCAGCAAAAGAAAACAACTGGTGCTTTTGACTGTATTACACAGTACCCTGGTTTTGATGCTGCTATGCTTGACACCTTAACACTAGACATAGCATACCTCCATTTTAAACAAAAGGCCAGAGAGAGAGAGAGGATGGAGAGTAGGTCTTGCAAGACCTAATAGGTGAGTTTTTCTCACTTCGTCATTGTGCATTTATATATTTTTCTTTGTAATAATAATCACCAAAGCACCACAATTCTTTCATTGACATAAAACAAACATACAAATTCAGTGTAAGAAATTTATTATTATATTACATTACGTAAAAACAAAACATTTAACAACTTCACGCTTCCCTTGCAGATGCTATCGCTACATTGCCTACCGACAGTTTGTGCGGTGGATCTATGGCATCCTCGGCAGGCACATACGGGTGCCCCTTCCAGCCTGTGTAGTGGGAAAAGTAAGGGAGAGGTTTCCCTTGGAGGAAATAAATGAGGAAATACAGGGATTCAACTGGCCCGATGAAGCAAAAAAACATGTAAAGTCATTTGTAAATAATGTTTAGAAGTACATAATAAATTATCTATGATGAAAACACTCAGCATGTGCATTCTTATATATTTCATAACCATATATGCAGTGTCAGTTAATTCAAAGATAACAAATTATTGGACAGGGCTTTGTGGAGCTTTCAATGGTTACAATTAAACATAAAGCAGGCACAATTCATATGAAAGATTTGTAAATCCTATAACATTCCACCAAAAAGCACATTATAAGCATAAATAAAAAAGCACCATCCACACAGCGCAAAATTAAAAGGGAAAAAAGTGCAAATGAAGCATACAGCATAGAGTAAGTGCAAACACCACCAATGTAATACAGAGCAGGTACATAAAATATATACAGTGTACGATGCAAACCAGGTGCTCTTATGAAAACATGTGCTGGATAAGGGCAGGTACATATCAAGGAAAAGGAAATATGTTCACTGCTAAGAAAATGCAATATATTGTAATACTCTGTTCACTGGAGGTAAAGGTACACCAGTGCCAGTATCACAATACATTCTCTATTCTATACAATATGCACAACACCTCATAATTAGGAAATAATTACGGTGTAGGGAGAAGTAAGAAGTACACAAAGTTCACTAACGGAGAGAAACAAAAGTGACACACAAACACACAAGGAATTAATGCTATCAAAACAAACACCACCAAATAAAGTGCAACCATCACCTAATGTAAAAAGCAGAACTTACACTGTCACTGAGAACTTCCATTACAAGAATACTAATACCTGTGTTGAAGATACACCTCATTACCTGTACAATGTCAAACAATACAAATATCACAAAAAGAATAACTTCAGCTCATTCATTAACAATAACTTCAAGGCAGTGATATCTAGTAAAGAAGTGTGTTTCTGGCAAACCTTGATTTGTAGGTTGTAACCGCCTCATTTGATATCAGGCTTTTCATACGAAGCACTCAAAGGTGAAGGCACCTTTTCTTTCAGCTGCATCCTTTTTTCGAGGAGACCTGATGCACCAGTTGAATACTTCTCAATCACTGTATCAATGATGTCCACTGAGTAGTCTGTAACAAGATTTGGTAGTCTAACAGTATCTCTTTAATGTACATATTGTCGTAAAGTATCTTTTTAATGTACATATTGTCACCTCATAAAAGAAGAGCAGTTAATTTTAACTCACTGTATGTAGCTGCTGTTTTTACTGCATGGATGCTGTATCCTCCCTGCTTGGCTTTGGGGAACCGTAGTGCAAATTTGGGCTTGCCATCTTTGGTCACCTGTTGCAGACGGTCTGCATTTTCATTGTAATGCAACGCTGACAGACACAACCTGTGGTACAAACAGAGAATGTTATTAAGACAAATTTTTAAGGATTGCACTTCTAAAACAACTTCACAATAGACATGTGCTTTAATATTACTTCATTTTCATCCCAATATAGCTGTATGAAGTGTTCTTTGGCACGAATCGTATGTCCAGACTGTGTTTGGCCTCTAGGGTTGATGTTTGATACACAGGGCTGAGCTGCCGAATGTCCCCTATTATAGTCGCTTGTTCAGCAAGATGTTTTCTAATGTTATAGCAGCCTCAGACTCTAAATAAAAGTAAGTGCCAAGATTAGAAAAAGTTTGACTTGATTTTTATGAAAAGGTAAACCGAAAATTGTTATTACAACTTTCTCACCTTTGGCTATCCATAATTGGTTGCGAGCATCTCCAACAAGCCTCCCATGTGAACATTTGCTGTGGATATTTTGAATATGGAGGGGAAGCATCCTCCACTTTTCCTCCATGACATCAGGATTTCCATCTGGTGCTGTGCTGGCGACATAATACATATAATTTGTGATGCACTTCACCCACGCCCCTATACTCTTGCAGGATGCGCGCTTTGCTGCTGCATCAAGCTTTTTGGAAAGACCTACAAAGCCATATAAATAGAAACTTAGTTAGAAGTAACATCACACCCATGTGTGCAATTGAAAAAGCATTTGCAAGTGTAAATGAGCATACAAACCTTTTGCAACATGCCAAATATCAAAATAATGTTTAGATTCAGGAAGATTCTCCCGTATCCACTTCCTGTTTTGGACATGACAATCAGATATAAACTCTACTATCTGCAGCCCCTGTCCTAGGAAGCAGACACCTCGAACCAGTCCTTCATGTTCAAGGTGATAGCTGGACTTCACCTCATTATTCTGTCAAAATTAAAACCAATCCATCAATAATTGCACATCATCTCAGTTAACGTATGCAGGTATTTCATGAATCAGAGAGTACCTGAACTAGCTCTGTATGTAGCACTCGGTTCAGTTGCTGCTCCATGAAGGTGTATGACCCAAATTTTGCACAGTGGCCTGGGCTGTCGCAGCGACCATCCCCTGCTAAGATGACCTTCCTGTGCACACTTTCTAGTTTCTCAAAAAGTTGCTTTTGGTGCTCCTCCCAAAATGTAATTATTGAAGGCTGAATGTACAGTCCAACATGTCTGTAGTACGTGGCACTGTTAATCACCTCCACGCCCATGAAGGAAAATATTCGGAGTACTTTGGATGTTGTGGCACCTAAACAAATAGTGACAAGGTTATGGGTAATGAACGAGACATATTATTTTTGTATGTGAAATTAGTCCAATTTGTGAGCTAGTACCTGTAACAGCAGTCGCAGCAGACAGCAGTAAATTTAGAGATGGCATTTTGCCAATCATTTGTTGATTCTTCCACTTTCCTGTGGCACCACAGTCGTGACACTTAAAAGAAACTTCAATCATTGTCCCCATGATGTTAACCACTTCAGACGAACAGTCCCCACAGCAAAGATTACATGACTGGAACAGTCCAAGCAGGGAACTCTCAGTGATTATATACTTCTTTTCCTTCTGGATGGGGTTGTACTCTTTCCTTATTGACCTGTAATCAAATAATAACACATTAGAATGATTTTTTTCTCCAGGCATTTCACACTTATTTGGAAGAGTCAACACCATGTTACACATTTACCCCATGAGTGGGGTCTATTACACGCCTCAGCATAGACACCGAGGAAAAGGCACCTCCAATTTAATGTCTCATGCGATCGACATTCAGCTTGGATGTAGCTCATGAAGAGTGCCTGGGCTGGGGATCGAACCCTGGACCTTCAGCAGAGCTGGCTAATGTGGAATTGATGGTCACCCAGCTGCTAATCATTTAAGCCAGATGACTGCTTGACTCAATGCCTCAGATAAAATGTGAAATTAATTCGTCGGGTAAGGGTTTAGCATGTGGTACATTTATAAAAGCATACTCGCACCAGTACAAATATATCTATTTGGGACAGTGCCTTTTGATGCTCGCTAAGACTGAAGGTATTTAATTCTTCAGTATCAAACATCTACAATTTAGAGTCTTTAGAATGGATTTGGTATATAACGATACCAAAGAAATCCACCAGGGTCCCCTGGTGGATATGAGATCATTGAGATGGCGTAATGAGGCCAGGTAAAAAAAGAAAAAGGAAAAAAGAGAGGGTAAACTTGTCAAAGCTGTCTTACCCAGGTTAGACTACACATACTTATTACCTCTGAAATCTAAGAACTGGAAAAAAGCACCAATACAACCACCAATATCACGAACAACAGGGTGAAATGAATGGACTAAAAATAACATACATAGTTACTTCATCAGTTGCTCTCTTTATTAATATAATTTTTTTCTTAACTTAATCTCATGGATCTGATTCCTCAAAATTTTTCATAAAACTAGTGGTCTCAAAATAACTTTGAATTAAGTTCTGAGACCACTAGTCATCATTATTGTTGTTAATTTGTCAATGATAATAATAAAGAATCATACATATCCATATCAGGGGGAGAATTCACACATTTACAATCAATAAGTCTTCACTGGATGCTTCCAGGAAAGCGTGAAAGAGGGAATACTTTTGATTGCACATGTACCTGTTTGAAGAAGACATTTTTTTTTGCTATTGTCCATACTATTGTAAAAAGCACTAGGCTTTTGCCTCAGCCTTAAAACTAAATTATTTGTATTCTATGTGTTTCTTTTATTTCTTTCTATGTGTTTGAATTTTATGTTTATATGTTTCAACTTTATGTGTATTATTTTAGTGTATTATTTTTGTCTATATATTTTGACATTATTAGTATTTTATAGTTGCCTGTAGAATTCCTTCTCATATTGTATGAATATAAATATGTAAACTTAGTAAATGTATATGTTTAAGTTAAGGCATTTAAAGTTAATATTTGAATGTAATTTTTTCACTGGAGGGGTTTCCAATGTACAATGGGAATTCAGACAATAGCCACTGGGTTGGCTGGACAATGGCAACTTGGACAATGGTCACTGGGGTGGCTGGACAATGGCTGTGGCTGACCAGGTGGGCAGTAGGGTACTTTGGATTCTAAATTTAGACTCAGGTACAATGGGGTCCCTTTGGTCAAAGGGGTTTGGAAAGAATGGAGTGGCATCCTTTTGCCCCCTTTAATTAAACTCCAATTGCCACAATAGCCATTGCCACCCAGGGGGCATTTTGGTCAGTTGGAGATGCTGGAAATGGTGGGAAAATATCTCCAGTGAAATTATGTAATGAGAAGGGGTTTTTGAATTGCAGGAATTGTGTGTTGAATGTTGTAAAGTTGTGATTGGATGTGGGCCTTGGGCCAATGGAGAGAGAGTGGAGTGACTGGGAAAAAGTCACTTCCTATAAAAGCAATAAATGGAGGAAATTCTTTATCTTTGATTTGAGCAAGGAAAGACCAGTCTTACAACTTACCTTTGACTTTGTCTTACTTATTTGGGGAGAAGAAATCTATACTTTTACAATATACTGAATTGTGGACTATGCTGAGTTTTCACCTAAGTATTTAAACTTGGAGATGGTGATGAAACTTACATTGGTGACCCTGACGTGATGATTTAGTCTCGAGACGGGCCAAGTCTTCAAGGAATTATTGTGATTACGACATGGAAGCTAGGAAGCTATCCACGGAGACCCAAGATAAAATAAGAAAGTCCTTTCTTATTTAATACATGAAGAAACAGAAGGACTTCATGATAAGCTAGACTGTAGCTGATGCACGCTGAGCGAGTGCCACTTCATTACTCATGTGTGTAACAGCCCAGAAATCGAGACAGCCAGGTTGGTGTTTTAAATGAAATATTGAGCCAGAAAGTCATCCCTCTCCTCACTAGCAGTAACCACACACCAAGATGAATGAGGAACAGTTCAGGCAATTCCTAAAGAGTCAAAGCGATGGACATGGAAACACTGCTTCCTTGTTGCTAAACCATGAAAAGCATTAAAAAGAAAATGGCGAGCACAACAAAGCGGATTCACAGGCGAAACGTGTGACGGCCTGTGATGGCTCTTCCACTCGAAGACTACGACAGTGGTTCCAGGAAATAGAATTAACTCAGCCCTATACCAAAAGAACTGTGTATGTGGAAGAACAAACAGGGGAAGGACCCCTGCGAGCTGAGGTAGAACGCTTTCTGGGCACCTTGCCTGATCGCGCGCAGGCTGACTGGGATGGCTTGAGAAAGTATCTGTCTGATGACTTTCTATCTAAACATGAGGTGGATCGACTGAGGGATGAAGTGGATAAGGTTCAACAGGGAGCCTATGAAACAACGGTAGCCTATGGAAGGAGATATCGTGAGGCGGCAAATTTAGGATATCCAGACAACACCAGGAAGGCAGACCAGGAGAGGGCCATGTTGGGGGCATACCTCTATGGCCTCCGGGACAAGCACTTGGTGGAACGAATGGTGCGTGAGACCAAGCCTGCGAAGTATGAGGATGCAATGAAGTCAGTGGCGGAGTATGAGGGAGACGAGTACCGCGTCTATCAGGAAGAGCCCATGGAAGTGGGGGCCCTAGGGACATTCTCCAGGGAAGGGCCTTAGAAGAAGGATCCCGTGGAGGACCTCAACAGAAAGGTAGATGGCATTGCGGCTCAATTTACCAAACTAATGGCTACCCTGGTGAAACCCAGTTACCCCAGTGAGCGTCCCTCCCAGGGCGGAAGTGGACCTCCTCAGTACAGGGGGCTGAGGGGACGAGGCGGCCAAGGAGCCGGCAGAGACAGATCCACGTTAAAATTCACAGACGATGGAAAGCCCATTTGCACCCACTGCGGCAAGTCATATAAGAAGAGAGTGCAGGACTCGCTTTAGTGAAGCCCGGGGCGGAGCTAGCGGTGCAGCAAGGGGCGAATGCAGCCATAATTACCAGGGGAGGGGGGTGTTAAGCGCCGCAGCAGACGGCCAAGCCTATGTGGAATTGAAGATCCACGGACTATACATAAGGGCTTTGGTGGACACGGGCGCAAGTAGAACCGTGCTGCGGCGCCAGGAATTTGAAGGATTATGCAAAATAGTGGGCCGATCCACTATCATGCGGGCCTCAAGGGGATTACAAGGAGTGACTGGGCATGATCTCACAGTATGGGGATCCACTAAAATCTTTGAAGACAATGTGGGAATCTTGCCAGTCATAGTGGTGGGCAAAATTGCCTATCCACTAATATTGGGTAGAGATGTCATGAGTGCAGAGGGGGCCAAAGTGGATTACAAGAAGGGAGAGCTCCAATGGAAAGGAAAAAGCTTCCCTCTCGTGTTTGGCCCACCTCCTGGATTTAATAGTGAAAATATTAGTAGAACTGTTAGTAAAAATGTTTTTGATGATGTGAATGTGTTGGGGAGAATGACTCCAGAAGAGGCAGAAGCAGCCAAAGTCATCTCGGAATGCATGTTGAGGAATCCGGATGTGTTCAGTGCGGCGGGACAGCCCCTGGGGAGACACTCCGCGATTGAGGTCCAGATCGAGATGACAGGAACCCCTATCAAGCAAAGGGCGTATCGAATGCCCTTCATGAAAAGGGAAGCTTTGGGCAGGAAGTTGGATGAGCTGTTGGAGCAGGGCATCGTGCCCTCCAATTCGCCCTGGGTTTCACCAGTGGTGTTAGTAGAGAAAAAGGACTCTTCAGAGGGACCCAGGTTCTGTATCGACTTCACACGGGTCAATACAGTGACCAAAAAGGATTGTTATCCAGTTCCTCTGATACAGGATGTCTTTGACCAGTTACATGGTTCCACAGTCTACTCCACCCTGGACTTGAAGTCTGGATTCTACCAACTTCCGCTGGAAAGATCCAGCCAAGAGAAGACAGCATTTACATGTTTCCGAGGGCAGTACGAGTTTACCACCATGCCCATGGGGTTGTCGAAAGCGACAAGGGCTTTTCAAAGGGCCATGGACGATGTCCTACGAGGCTTCATTGGAGACTGTTGCATGATATATGTGGATGACGTGGTATACAGTCCAGACATCGTGAGTCATCAAGCCCATCTGCAGGCTGTAATGGAGAGGTTTCGAACCTACAACCTTACATTGAACCCCAAGAAGTGTGTATTTGGACAGACTGGGGTCAAGCTCTTGGGTTTCGTCGTAAGTGGGGATGGACTGAAGGCCGACCCAGATAAAGTGACAGCGATATCCAAAATGAGTCCCCCATATGAAAACGAGGCACAGAACAAGCAACATCAACTGTTCACATGACAGTCTCCATATATTCAATCAAACTGTCATAGCAGAATAAGGTAACACGAAAAATTATCAAACTACAACTGTTTATCACAGAGAAAAATTTTCAACAGCAATTTTCAATGCAAGACAGCAAAAATACTGAGAAATACCGAGTTTTCAGTTAAAGTGACGGGCCTGGCCTGTTGCTAAGGACGCCATATGGCTGGCAATGATATGTTAGTTCAACTTTTGACAGTACTAATAAGTGAATTGAAGGAGTCAGTGACCTCTCGAATTGACTAGGTACTAGAAAAAATTGAAAAATACCAAGAAGAAAATAAAAAACTACATTACACCATACAAACATTATCCACTGAAGTGGATAAACACACAAAAGAATTGACAGAACTGAGAAGCCAAATAACACTGACAAAATCACCTCCACATTTACAGGCTCCAGTTGTCAACAATCAACCTCTTACCTCGCAAAATAACGTCATGCCAAGTGACAGAGGGATCAGACGAAATAACCTGATCATCACAGGAATTGAATTAGGGTCAGAAGACCCAAAAATATTTCTTCAAGGGTTTATTGCAGCACGTTTTTCCACTCGTTCTGATGGCATTTTAGCTGTGCAGAAAATTAATATAGACACAACAACATCACAAACACAACCAATACATGCCCCCATTCTTTCAATTACAAAATTGGTGCAGTATGTTTGCAGGAAACGTGGCTCACAGCGAATAGTGATCTTTCTTTATTACAACAACATCACAAACACAACCAATACATGCCCCCATTCTTTCAATTACAAAATTGGTGCAGGATGTTTGCAGGAAACGTGGCTCACAGCGAATAGTGATCTTTCTTTATTACAACTTGACGGATACAACTTGATTTCTGTGGGTAAGTCTTGCAGTGCACATGGAGGAGTGGCAATTTACTTGCATGAAAATTTTAATTTTAAAATAATAGATCATGGTATGAGCTCTGATATATGGGATGGTCAAATTATTGAAATTTTTAAAGAAAGTGCTCTTGTAACCAACAATAAGAAAATATTTATTTGTAATGTATATCGTCCCCCAATACAAACTACTGAAAATATCATGACCTTCAAATCTGAAATGATTAGTCTCTTTCAGAAATTCAGAAACCAAAACAACGTAATTTTTACAGGAGATTTCAACATCAACTTGTTAAAGTATAAAGAAAATAACTCGGTCAATGACTTCCTGGAGTGTATTATTTCACATGGATATATACCTAAAATTACACTACCAACTCGATTAAAACAGAAAACAGGCACACTAATAGATAATTTTTTGGTCAAAATTTCAAATGACCTAACTGCAGTAAAAACCGGAATATTGATCAATAACATATCAGACCATCTTCCTTACTTTATATGTTTAGAAAATTTCCACAAAATTAAAAAAACACCAGATATGTGAAAATATTTCCCAATTACAATATTGCCTTATCAAATTTTCAAGAAGAATTACAAAGTACAGAAATCACTGCCAAACTAAATTAAATATGCCTTGACAACAAAAACGTAAATGGCTGTTATAATGAATTTAACAATCTTTTAGTTACACTTACAAACAAATATTTCAAAGCAAAAACAGTTAAATACAATAAATACAAACATAAAAAATGCAAATGGATGACAAATGGCATTCTCAAATCTATCCGGTATAGAGATAAATTATATGCCAAACTTAAATCTACAAGTATAAATGATAATCAATACTTACGATATCTCACTAACTTCAAAACCTATAACAGGATATTAAAAAATACTCTCTGTCAAGCCAAGATTCTTTACTTCCAGAATCAATTTCAAAGATTTAAATCTGATATGAGGAACACCTGGTCAACAATAAATGAAATCTTAAATAAGAATAAAGTGAAACAAGCTTTTCCTGGTTATTTCATACATAATGGCAAACGTCTTGATAACCCTCAAGCTATTGCAGATGAATTTAATAAATACTTTACAGATGTAGGTCCGACACTTGCTTCTAAAATAGATTTCCCCAAAAATATATGCTATGAAGATTATTTGCAGAATCCTCTTCAAGATCATTTTAAATTTAGATCAGTTACCATTGAAACTGTTATTAAAACAATAGAAAGCCTAAAACCTAAAGCCAGCAAAGGTGCAGACAACATAAGCAATAAAATACTTAAATACATAAAATATGAAATTGCTAGTATATTATCAAAATTTATGAATATGATATTTGAACAGGGTATCTTTCCAGATATACTAAAGATAGCAAAGGTGATACCCATTCACAAAAAGAATGACAATCATTGCTTTGAAAATTATCGTCCAATTTCTATATTGCCTAGTGTGTCGAAGGTCTTTGAGAGAATAATATATGACCAAATCTATCAATACTTTACTACTTCAAAATTATTTTATACCAGCCAATATGGATTTCGTACCTTACACTCAACAGAATTTGCAACTCTTGTACTGCTGGATAGAATTATTTTAGATATGGATAAAAACAAACAGCCTATAAATATATACATGGATCTTTCAAAGGCTTTTGACACATTAGATCATACCATATTGTTAAAAAAACTAAAACACTATGGCATTAGAGACAAATCCCTAGATCTACTAACAAGCTATTTAAATAACAGGATTCAATATGTAAATTATCTCTTCTAATCATTCGATAATTAAATGTGGCGTACCGCAGGGCTCCATACTTGGGCCCTTGCTTTTCATTATCTATGTAAACGACATAGTTAATGCAACTCAAAAATTTAAACCTTTACTGTATGCAGATGACACTACACTTTTCACAAATATAAATTCGGACTTTACAAACGATCCTGAAATATTGAATAATGAATTACAATCAATATCTGACTCTTTAAATGTACAAAAAACAACAGCAATACTATTCCATACACCACAAAAGAAAATACAGCATCCAGAATTATTCATAAATGGCATAAAGATAGAATTTGTTGATAGATTTATCTTTTTGGGTATAGTTATAGATAAACATTTGAAATGGACTCATCACATTGAAGCTATATCCAAGAAAATATCTAGAACCCTGGGAATCATGACAAAGATAAAACAACAACTTCCTTTGAACGCACTTCTTAATATATACAATGCCTTAATACTTCCCCATCTGAATTATGGATTAATGATATGGGGCTGGAAATCTAAGAAATTAACATCTCTCCAGAAAAGAGCCGTGCGTATCATCACAAAGAGCCATTACAGAGCCCATACCACTGAGCTTTTTCGAAAATTAAATATGTTAAAAATTAAAGATCTATGTGCACTGCAGGACTATAAATTTTGCTTTAAATTTGAAAACTCATTGCTACCTCATTACTTCACCAATGAAATGAAAAAAAATCTAGAAAATAAAACCCACAGATATGTAACTAGACATTTCAACAATATAAAGCTACCCGCTGTGAGACATGAATTTGCCAGACACAGTATATCCTATACCTGTCCTAAAACGTTAAACAATATGCCAAGTATTTTTAAAGAAAAAATAAACACACATAGCTTCCACGGTTTTAAATTATATGTGAAAAAGAAGACAGTTGAGGCTTATATTGATGATTGCAATATTCCAAATTGTTACTCATGCCAATTTAATAGGCCTACAAATCAAAATTACTTGTCATAATCTTCTACTCTTTCGCAAATTTCCTTTTATTACATTAAATTTGTAACTGTATACTCTTCCCTAAAGCGGCATGTCATTAAGCCTTTGGGAAGAGTAGCTTTATTCAATATACAATCAATTCAATATAAAATATACAGACAGCGTCAAGCAAGTAAGGTAATTTCTGGGCATGACAGGTTATTACCGTACCTGCATGCCTGGATATGCCCATGTGTCAGAACCCTTGGTGGAGCTGACCAGAAAACACTCTTGATTTTACTGGGGAGAGAGCCAGCAAAAAAGTTTTGAAACTCTCAATTATCTACTGATCAGCAAACACGTGATGGCGCACCCTCCAACCTGGGACCCTTATCTCTTGTACACTGATGCGAGTGATTTAGCCATTGGTGCAGTGCTATGCCAAGTTGACCCTCTCTCAGGGGTAGAGAGACCAATTAGTTATCTTTCAAGGATACTGTCTCCTACTCAGAGACGATGGGCGGCCATAGAGCGAGAGGCATATGGACTGATCACGGCGTTAAAAGTGTTCCGGCCGTATCTATGGGGTGCCAAATTCGAAGCCTTCACAGATCATAAACCCTTAGTCTCACTCTTCACAAAAGAGATGCAAAACACCAAGATTCAACGCTGGGCAGTTCTGCTAGCTGAGTTTGGGTGCAAGGTACAATATCGTAAGGGCAAATTAAATGTGAGGGCAGACTTGCTGTCCAGGATTAAACCAGAGCGGATAGACACTTTTGACCTCGAAGAATGGAGAATGGGAGATGAGCTGCCTCCTGGATTGCCGGTTTAGACAGTGGGCTCATCTCGGAGGATGTCCAGAAGGAACAACAGCTCATGGATCAATGGGGGGAAGGGAATGACCAAGAAGGTCCTTACGAGGTCCTCCAAGGTCTTCTCTACTCCATCCTGAAACCCTACCATCATGCGGCCGAGTATCATCGCCTGGTCCTGCCTCCAAAGTTCAGAGATGAAATAATAAAACAGGCGCATAAGGAAGTCGGCCACATGGCACACATAAAGACAATGCGGAAAGTGCAGGAAGCTTATGTGTGGCCTGGAATGAGAGCAGAAATAAAACAATGGATCCTGAGGTGCCCAGTGTGTTTAACCCACAGTAAGCAGAAGCAGCATGCTCCCATGGGGGAAATGCCCATCGTCACGAGCATAGGGCAGCTCGTATCCCTGGACCTCGTGGGACCACTCGTGACCTCGCCTCAAGGGAGTAACTTCATTCTGACAATCATCGACCATGCGTCAGGTTATGCAGAGTGCTATCCCCTTGCTCGCAAAACCAGTGAGTGTGTCTGGCGTACAATGCATCAGGATTACTTCCCTCGTCATGGTTACATTGAAATGTTGCTCTCTGACTTGGGAAAGGAGTTTAATGCCATTTCTCTCACTCAATACCTGGCAAGTGTGGGAGTGAAGCACAAGAAGACCACTCCCTACCATCCGCAGTCGAACGGCCGAATAGAACGCTTTAACAGGGCACTGAAGGAGATTTTGGGCAAACTGGTGAATAATGATACCTCGTTATGGCAAGAACAATTAGGCCCAGCCGTACTTTGCTACAATTGTGCCGTATCAGACGTCACCCAGCACACCCCATATTTCCTTCATTTCGGCCGCCAACCCAGGCTCCCCATCCACAAAGCATTGCAGGGAGGAGAACCCATCTTGGTAGGCTCCATGACCTCTACGAGGCCCTACGTACGGCTCAGCATCTCACACTGGATTCTCGGAAACACAACAGGGAGAGGCTGTCCAAAAAGGCCAATGTAGAAGGAGTTGAGGTGGGAGACTGTGGTCATCAAAGCAGAGGAACCACTCACACTGACCAGCAAGTGGGAACCCCAATGGCTAGTGACCCAGGTGAGAGGAAAAGCCTTATGGCTGACCCATCAGCATACTGGGAAGCAAAAGATTTTAAATAGAGAGAAGGTACGAGTAGTGGACCCCGAAGTTATCTGGGATGAGCTACGCCATTCGACCTTGGCAATTGCTACCTCCATTGCCAAATCCAGCTCCAGCACTGCCAGAGCCACCTGGTGACGAGGTGCAGCCAGAGGAACCAAACGCTAAGCCCCTGGAAGATGGTGGTCCAGCGCACCCACGTGATGCTGACCACTCATCCATGGAGGAGGCGGAGCCAGCGGTTGCAGGTGCCGATGTTCCCCTGCCAACCAGAGAGGAGTGGACCACCTCTGATGACGAACCCCTCCTACCCAGTTCGAGGGGGCAGAGGCGTCCACGCTCCACTGACTCTGGGGACTATAAGATGAAGGGCAGGGAGGTCCCTGGACACTTGGACAAGCGATCGCGACCTTTCTTACCAAGAGGGACTAAGAGAGCTCAGGACTACCAGGACGAGGAATCACCACCACCCAGACGCCGTCGTCGACGCCGAAGAAAGAAGGCCAAGCCAGGAGAGCTACCACCCAGTCAGGCGGCCTACCTGGAAGGCGTTGATAAGCGAAAGGCTAGCAGTGATCCAGATTGCTCGGACGACCATAGGGGGCATCCCAAGGACGTTCATAAGGACTTCAGCCTCATTAAGCGAACGCATTCATCATCCAGTGATGACCATCCCAAGTATATGCGATAACTGCGAGCAGGAAGAAAATACAAGTTTTTGGCTACATCCAGAGGTCTTGGGAGGCCAGATTGAGCAGGATGCACCAACTTGATGGCAGCTACTCTGGAAGGAGTAGGTCTGAGCACTCTCCAAAGATGGGACGCCGGAAGCGGGGAGTGTTCGACTTCATCGGGTCGGGCCTGCATGCCCTGTTTGGAGTAGCCACGGACCGACAAGTGCAGCAGTATATTCAGGCCACTGAGGAGCTTCAGTCTAGAATGAAGGATGTTGTGCACTTGTCGGCCAAAATGATGACTGTAATAAGTCAGAATCGCTTGTACGCCAGGAACAACTCGATCGCGATAACCCAACTGGGGGAACACCTGAAGCAATTGGATATATATGTGCAATCGCTCGCCCAAAACCTTCTACGTCGCCTGAACAGCTTAGAAATTCGACTAGAAGTCCAGAGGGCCATAGAGGAGTGCGAATATCTGTATGAGGGATACACCCAACAAATGAGGCTCTTTCAGCAGCAGCGTAGTGCTCTGGAGAGAGGTGCTTTGACAGAGGATGTGGTGATGCCCAAGGTGCTTGGGGGAATTATAGAAACGATAGCCCAGTCAGGTTATGATGAGATTCCAGACCTGACCTGGTATTATAGGTATGTACAAATCGAAGCTGTGTCTATAACCAATAATTTCCTAGTATTTAAGTTTAACCTTCCTACCATTAATAAATCGAATTACCTTTTATATAATATTCAAAGTTATCCTGTGCCCATAAGGAACTCAAATATGACTGTACGTATTAAAGTGGGCAGCAGCTATGGGGTGGATACAGCCACCGGCCAATTATTTGAACCGGAAGTGTGTGTGGGCAGTGATCCGCTTGTCTGTAGGGCAGGACCTTTGTACGATGCCAGGCATCAACCTTGTGCGAGGGGGCTCATTTTCAACCAAACTGAGTTGATCAGGGCATGTCGATTTGACATCATTAAAGAGTCAAATGCAAAAGTTGTAAAAAGAGTCTCTCTCAAGACCATTGTGATTGTATCCTGGGGGGAGGCGGTATCGTCCAGATGCCCCGGAAAGGTCTACCCTCCGATGAATTTCCCACCTGGAACGTACGCCATGACCTGCCCAGCTCCTTGTAATATTGCTGGAAAGGGATGGCGAGTACATTGCATTCCAGAGTTGCACCTGTCACAGCGAGTGGTGATGCCAACCATACGCATTGAAGGTCAATTTAACTTCACTACCAAGTTAAATCATGAATCATTAACTAACACCTTTCCCCAGTTAAAAGGGGGGGGGGGGTTGCTGCCCAGGTTAAAGATGTCAATCAGGATGTGCTATTAAATGCCATTCGATTGAGTGAAACATCCTGGATAAAGTTCCACAAACAAGCACCTACCACATCCTTCATCATCTCTATGACGTTGTAAATTTTGGCATTAGTGGGAGGCAGTGTATGGTTTTTTACAAAATATAACTGGGCAAGGGAGTATGTGGCTAAATTATTTTGCAGCAAGAAGACTCTGAAGCACACCAGTAGTACAGTCCACTACACAAAGGCTAGGACAGATACTGGGTTTCAATTGCCAGCCGGGCCTTCCCTATCTATGGAGGAGCCCTCTGAGTCCTGTTGATCCCAGGGAAACTCAAATTTAAATATTAGGCCAGTCTCTTTAGTTATGTGCTCCATTTTTCATTGTATACATGTTTAGCTACGGGAGCACATTGGTGAGCTGGACCTCTGTTAATCATGGCAACCCAGATTACATGTCCTAGGGTCCTAGTTGCAGTGTTCTTTGCACAGTACAGTGTCAATGATGAATGAATACAGGTTATTCAGTGATGACGAACGTTCATCAATAGCCAGGGGAGTGCACCTCTCCAGGAAACCTCACTAGTACTTGTGTGGGTATGACTAACCTTGTTGGGTATAGTTGGGTAGTATAGTCTTTCTTTTTACAATGTGTATGTGTGATGAAAATTTTATTGAATGTTTCAAATTGTAAAGATTCGTCCTCTTGGGTTCTGTCAAGAGGCATACAACAGACTTCTCTGAATTGCTGAGGCAACTTCAGGCATCAAAAGACAAGTTCCAAGGCTTGTACAAGTCTGTCATGTAATCTTCAGCTAGCTTTCCATCCAAGCATTCAAGTTCCAAGTAAGGCATTGAATAAAGAACTCTTTAAGACAATAAGTTGCTTCCTCAGTACTGGTTCCTGGTTAGGTAAAAACTGATATTTTTATTGCTGCAGAGCCTTATATTAACAATAAGGCCCTTCAATCCTCCACCCAGCATGCACTGGGTGGGGTTAATTTAAACCAATCATGAGTGCTAAAACAATGCACAGAATTTCAACAGCCAATCCTAGAACAATACACAATTAGGTGCTTGACTGCTCTCCCTGAAGCAGCAGAGCATGAATTACATAAGTGGGGGGGGGGGGGGGGGTGGTTTCCCCCCCTTAACTGCAAGCACTGGTAAAATGCCACTTTAAGCTGGCAGGGATTAGGCCTGCAGAGACAAAGGGGCTCTCTGTGCCACTGCATTGTACTGTGGCTATTTTTAGCCCAAGCTGACACTGGGATACAATGACAGTGTCAGCAGTTGGCAGGTATCTTAGCTTGGGGGGCAGTAAAGTGGAATTAAGGAGGCTGTTCTGCTCCAGATCAAAGGCCTGCCTGAACTTAGTGTGGAGGCAGCCTCAATAGGGAAATACAATTAGTACCATGCAATGTGCAATTATGCTGGTATTCTGACATACATTCATACATTTAGTATTTAACATTCAATGTTTAAATATTTCTCTCTCCTATCAGTGCACTAAATGATTCTACAAGATTTAAACATGATGGGCATGAACTTAGGAGCATGCATGTGCATAACAACTATGCATTTCAATGAGCAACATATTACAACATGCATTTAATAACTAACCTAGTAGTCATGCATTTCAACCCTCATGCATGACTAACTATATTAAACAATGTACCATTATGATGAACAATGTGTTTAATAACTAAGATAATTAATGCTGAACAAAGTCTCTGTGACTGTAGTTATGAGACATAAGAGATATATATCTCATAGAAGTTATCTATCTCATAGAAAGTGAGTAAATACAGGGCAGTGGACTTTACATCACTCCTCCCCTTTTTCCAGCTCATTGATGCTAGACAGCAAGGAGCGAATAAAGGTGAATAAAAGATAGTGATAGTAGTATTTCCTCCAGACCACTGGCCTGGCTAAGCCAATCAAAGCAGACTGGTTTGGTAACATACCTGCTTCAGTCAGGAAATGATGACATCATAGTAATACAAGGAAAAGTGCACTGATAGTTAAGATAAGCTGAAGGAAGCATTTTTGTAGGTAACATATGCATGCATTACTAAACAATAAGGAAGGGCAGTGTGCTAAATATAAGATAAGAAAACAAAAAAAAATACACATCATTGTTGCAAAAATTCCCTAGAAGGTAAATACAAACGATATACCATTTATAAAACACAAGATTTTGATTAACAAGAGATCTCGGGAGCGCATGACTAGGCCATTTTGATTAAGGTTTCATGTTGCGCTGTACTGCGCCCAATTGGCTGGAAACAATAGTTTATCCAGTAAATGACATATTGTAATCTATTGGCTAATGGCTCCCCTACAGTATAATAAAACATGAAATGCAATTTAAAATATTGTTTGTGACAAAAATAGCAAAGGTGACATGTTGTCTATCCTTTGTCATGATTAATTTACATAAGATAGTATGAGGTGACAATTTGTCTATCCTCTGCATTGAGAAGAGTGTAAATGAATGTTCAACAGTGACCCAGTGGTTCACCTCACAAGATAATAGAGTGGCAAGTAGAAAGGACAGCAGAGTATGTGATAATGAAAGGAAAGTGAGCGTGGCAAATTTGAGGCAATTTTACTGTATGTGGGTGTCTGCATTTGTGGGCAAACAGTAAGGCTGTGACATGCAGTCCGATAGCGGCGGGAGTACTGGCCATAAACTTGAGCGGTGGCGGGGGTGGGTTGTGGGATTTGGTCAGTGGTGGCGGTGAGCGGGAGGGACTCGCTTGTGGCTGGCCGGGCTTGCCTCAGTTTAACCCTGAAGCGCCTCCAGCGTAAAAACAATACAGTTAGTGTAATCCACAAGGTCATGAGGAGTACCTCATATATGTAAAATATGGCGAAGGCAGAAGGGACTGGGGATATTTTAAGTGGGGGCTTGTGTGCGACAGGATGTAAGAGGGTGTCTACATCGATGTCCAATATGGGGCTTGTGTTGACAGAATGAAGCTGAGGCAGGGCAATCTGTAATTGATTAATATCCAAGCGCTTGGAAAAATTAAAGTGAGCCGTGACCCGCACGGCAGGCATTACAAAGCGCCTGGCCAGGTACATTCTGTCCACACAGGTGATTGTCCAGCCTGTACCATGAATGGTGCAAGGCTGGATGCAGGTAACATTATGCGTGCCTCGGGGCAATTTGACATGGGTTTCAGCTAAACCAGGGCAACGGATAATTAGGGTTTCCCCTACTGAAGCAATGGCATATTGATTGATGTCAATCGTCGTTAATAATGGGTCTCCAGCATAGTCTCTGACATCGACTCTGCAGGTATTAATTAGGTCACGCCTAATGATCCAAACATTTATGTGGGATAAATAAATTGCCAGAAATAGTGTCAATGGCGTATGCATCATTGAGCTTTAAAAGGATGGTGTATGAGGAGTTGTGTATGGGTACTGGGTGTGCCAGTACGCTATACAGCAAATAGGGACGGGATGCTACTAATGGGAGCTCAACTTTATACAGTAAACTACCTGAGGCTTGCCATAGAGGAGTTACAGGTAAGAATTGATAGTACCACTTATATTGAGCTGCTGCTTGTTGTAGTATCTCAGTCAACTGGCTGGCCGATAGCAGGTCACGTGTCAGGTGGCCTAGCTCAAGCTCAGCACGTTGTCTATGGAAGAGCGACGTTTGGCGGACGTAATGCTGAGCTGCTAGGTCCACAATATCCAAGTGCCTGTCCAGGTCGGTGATCAGTTCTATGCGGCTTATACGGCGTGCATGATCCTGGATGACCTTTGCCAGTTGATTGATGGCTGTGTTAATCTGGATGATGTGAAGCGCCATTTGGTGTTGTTGGCCGGATATCCTTTGCGTATATGCTCGAGTCTGATTAAGGATCGTCACAAGGTGGTTGTGGGCATGCGTCATATCCCTTTGACGCCCATCTTCCTCGATGAGGGCGGCTTTAAAACAATCTAGTTGTGATGACGTGGCCACACCAAACAGCGCATTTAAGATTGATCCTCCTATGTCCAGTAGCCCCCTCTTGAGTCACCTAGGTTGTGCGTCGTTCGCAATGATGGCCATCAGTCGATCTCTGCGAAGCTTCTGCGATTGCAGGTCGATTGTGATGCCAGTATGCAACAGTAGCTCTAGGGCTGTAAAGGTGTGGTTCAGGGAGGCTATCTGGGCCGCTAAGTCGTGCGGGTATGGAGGTGGGTCTAGGGTGACATAGACGTCCCATGAAGCAACCAATTGATGTAACGTCTCACCTCCTCTGACGCTAATGCCATCAGGGAGTGAGGTGACTATAATCGGTGAAGAGGCTGCGGCCATAAATGCATGGCACAGCATCAGCACTAAAATGGCTGATCTTTTAAAAACGTGGCCACTTCCTGAGTGACAGAAACGCGACCTTCTTTTGTTGCTCTGGGGATGGTATGGACATGTCTGCAAGGAAGCTTTACTTGGCAGCCCTTGGCAGGATTGGCCTCCATCGCTTTGTTGGAACCGCCGTGTCAGGGTCGTGTGGGTGTCTGGGGGCAAAACGATGAAGACGCTTGAGGTCCTGTTGCCGAGGGGGGCGCTTTGCGAGTCGTGGGTGGTGCCTTCCTATGTGGAGGGGCCAAGGGGGGCGGCAGACTGGGGGGCTCCTCGTATCTACGTTTGGCGTGCACGTCCTGGTCTGGGTGGTGAGGGCGTCTGGGTGCGAAGCGATGAAGACGCTTGGTGTCTGTGTTCCGCTGGGCGCAGGGTGGCTGGAGCTCTCAGGATTGGCCTCCATCGCTTTGTTGGAACCGCCGTGTCAGGGTCGTGTGGGTGTCTGGGGGCAAAACGATGAAGACGCTTGAGGTCCTGTTGCCGAGGGGGGCGCTTTGCGAGTCGTGGGTGGTGCCTTCCTATGTGGAGGGGCCAAGGGGGGCGGCAGACTGGGGGGCTCCTCGTATCTACGTTTGGCGTGCACGTCCTGGTCTGGGTGGTGAGGGCGTCTGGGTGCGAAGCGATGAAGACGCTTGGTGTCTGTGTTCCGCTAGGCGCAGGGTGGCTGGAGCTCTTGATGCAGTGGGTGGCTGTGACAACTGACTGCTGGAGGGCTTGGGCTGCTCCTTTTCGTGCGGCGTCGGTGTTGCATAATCTCCCATGACCGAGCTGTCATCGCTGGATTGGCTGGGGTGCCGTGGACGCTTCATGGCCGGCTGCCTCAGCGTGGCGCCAGTGGAATCTGGGTGGAATCAGGCGTGACGGGCAATCTTAGCACGCCTGTGGTCCTCGCGCTCTGGCGTGGATTACGCTTTGGTCTTGGGTTGATGTCATCCCATAGTATGTTGGGATCCACCAGCCTCACTTTGTTCATGTTTAGTGTCTTATGCTTCCCTGTTTGCTGGTGCACCACCCATAGGACCTTGTTTCTAGTGCGAGTCACAGTCCATTGTGGATCCCACCTTGAAGTTAGTGATAGAGGCTCCTGAGCCTTTATGACCACGGTATCCCCCACATTAAAATGTCCTGTGTTTGCCTGTCGCTGGAGTCGCTCACGATTTTGGTGCCTGGATTGGGCCGTTGCATGTATTGCAATCCTTAGGGCATCTGCAACATTTTGGAGGCGATCATCCAGCAGCTTGTCTTCCTTGAGTAGTTTCGAGATGGGGAGCAGTGCTCTGCGACCATGATGCAGAAAGAACGGGGTGTGACCTGTGACGTCGGAGACCGAATTGTTATATGCCAATAGCGCTGGACCTATTTGGTCCTCCCAGGTATTCCTGGTATTGTTTATGAGACGCGAAATTATTTGCATTAGCGTTCCATTAAAGCGCTCATATTTGCCATTGGCCTGTGGATTATAACTGGTGGTTCGTCGGTGGTCTATGGCCACACCCTTAAGGTAACTACGTATGGCGACTGCCCCAAACTCTAATCCCTGGTCCGTTATAAGGACGTCTGGGTATCCATTGCGGGGGAAGACTTCAAAGCTAGTTTTGGTGGGCATGGGATAGGCCTCTGCCCATCCGGTGCAATGGTCTACTACAGTTAATATGTATTGGTTGCCCGCTGGTGACTTCACCAGGGGTCCAATTAGATCGGCTGCCATGATCTGTATTGGAGCAGTGGCTATCAGCATTTCTCCCATTGGAGCCTTGAGTTTGGCCTTGCTGTGTATGACACATGTGGGGCACTTGCTGATGATGGCAGTGATGTCTGACTTCATTTTGGGCCATGCAAAGTCTTCCTGCAGTTTGCGCATGGTTTTGATGACAGACATGTGCCCAACGTCCTCATGCGCGCTGGTTATGACGGTAGCGCGCTGCTGTGGCGGAATGATGAGGCGCGGATGATCAGCTGCATATTTATATGGGCGTTTCGTTGAGTACAGCAATCCATTGATTATTTTGAATTCGCTGTCCTCGTCGTGCTGTTCCGTCCATTCCGTCATTGCTCTCTGCTGTTGCGCTATGACATGTAGGTCAAGGCTGTAAATGTCAGGGATATTATCATCAGGGGGCATGATGGGCAGGCGGTCGCCCAGCTGCCAGTAGCCGGTGTCAAAGGTGGCGATGGTGTCTACCTGACTTATCCTGGAGAGCATGTCTGCACGGATATTCAGTTTGCCCTTACGATACTCCACTCTGCAATTATACTCAGCTAGCAGGACAGCCCAACGTTGGATCTTGGTATTGTTCAGATCTTTCGTGAACAATGAGGTGAGGGGCTTGTGATCCGTTAAGGTCCTGTAGCTGGCGCCCCAGAGGTAAGGGCGCAATTGCTTGAGGGCGTAGACGACCGCATAGGCCTCTTTCTCGATTGTCGCCCATCGTCTCTGGGTGTCAGACAATTGCTTAGATAGGTAGACGATTGGGCGCTCCACTCCAGCCTCATCCCTCTGGCATAATATGGCGCCAATGGCGTAATCACACGCGTCAGTGTACAATTGATAAGGCTGGTCCGTACTTGGATGAGCCATCACGCTGTCACTGGTAAGCAATGCCTTGAGGGAATCGAATGCCAGCTGATGTACTCCCGTCCAATTAAATTTGACATTTTTGCGAGTGAGAGTTACGAGGGGCTCTGAGATGTGGGCATATTCCAGGATGCTGGACCTGCAGTATCCTGTCATCCCCAAGAAGCTGCGCACTTCGGCTAGATTGTTTGGCGCATGCATTCTTGAGATTGCAGCAACTTTACTTGGGTCTGCCCTGAGGCCTGCCTCACTGACCACGTATCCCAGCAGCCTCACTTCTTGTAGGCCGAATACGCATTTGGTAGGATTCAGGCGCAGATTGAATTGCGCGAGGCGATCAAACATGATCTGCAGGTGCTGGGCATGTTCTGCCTCATTTGCGCTGTACACGACTATGTCGTCTATGTACAGCATGCAAATATTTCCAATCAGTCCTTTAAACACCACCTCCATGGCCCTTTGGAAGAGCTGCCTGGCGGGCCCATAGGTATCCTGGTCCAGTGGAAGAGACCCCTGTGGCACACAAAGGCGGTCTTCTCTTGGTCCTCAGGGTGGAGGGGCAGCTGGTGGAATCTGGATTTTAAATCTAGCGTCGTAAACACGGTGGCTCCTTGGAGCTGATCAAAAATGTCCCTTATTAGGGGTATGGGGTAGGCATCCTTCTTGGTGACCTTGTTGAGGCTGGTGTAGTCCACACAGAAGCGTGGGCCCTCCGAGGGGTCTTTCTTCTCAACAAGGACCACTGGTGATGCCCAGGGGGACGCTGAGGGCACTATGATGCCTTGACGCAGAAGGTCATCAATTTTCAGGTTCAAGGCTGCTCGTTTCTTGAGGGGCAGGCGGTAGGGGCGGCGCTTGATGGGTGTCCCTTCTGTGTGGATCCTGACCATTAACTCTGGATAGCACCCAAGGTCCTCGCCCTTAGCGGCAAATAGGTCGGCGTGGTCGCTCATGCATTGGCCGATTGTAGAGTCTTGAATGATCGGAGAGCATTTCCCCAGTGACTCCAGAGCATCGATGTGACGAGCAGGCAGCAAAGGCAGGGAAACTCCCCTCCATGTAAGGGCGCCTTTCTGATAGTCTATGCTGGCCTGTTCTTGTCGCAAGACGTCTCGGCCCAGTATGAGCGCATGACTGATGTGCTCCACTATGATCACTGAGATGCTGCCTATGGACTCTCCAGGAAGTTCAGCTGCACCCAGCACTTTAATATCGTGGCCAGTCACGCCGCATAAGTCCACCGGTTTTTCCCAGCAGGGGCCATCGCCCAGTCTTTTTACACAGGAGTTCAAATTCTTGGTGCCGCAACACAGTGCGGGAGGCGCCAGTGTCGACGAGTGCAATCAATATGTAGCCATAAATTGTCAGCTCTACATACTTCAACTCGTCAACCGTTGCGGCGCCTATTGGCCCCCCTGGTTGGGCTCACCTCTCCCCCTCTGACTGCGCTGTTGGGTGGCCCTTTGGGTACGGCAGTGTTGCTCAACGTGGCCCACTCGCTGACAAAAATTGCAGATGGGTGAGCCATCGTCGGCGTACGCGTTGTCTTGTTGGGCCGGTGCAGCAGGCCGTGCCTGGCGAGTGGCAGAGTCATTCTGAGCCTGGGCTGGCCTTAAAACTAAATTAATTGTATTCTATGTGTTTCTTTTATTTCTTTCTATGTGTTTGAATTTTATGTTTATTATTTTAGTGTATTATTTTTGTCTATATATTTTGACATTATCAGTATTTTATAGTTGCCTGTAGAAACTATTTATATATATATATATATATATATATATATTTATATATATATATATATATTGTTTTTAGATAATAGAAAAGTTGGTTCCAGTTTTGTTTCACCAAGGTAATACAATTGAAACAGAGATATAATGGCATTCCAGAGGGACTATTTCAATCTCCCAACTTATTTGCTAATTATAGCTTTAGATCCATATTATATAATATTCTTGAAGAAACTAGAAAATATATTCATAAAGATAATTTAGGACTTTTATTAGTTACGTGTATGATTGCAGCTGCATGTGATGACTGTCAACTGAGATTATAACAAAAGAGGTAGCAGATTTTAATGCAGAGGTGATCTTAGCATTACATAAACCTACTCTGTAATCTTACAATTATAATATAATCAGCTGTAAATGTTGAAAGAATAATTGTTTATACCAACATTCCATTCTCATAAAATATCCACACAAGCCCTTTGGCGTAACATCCCAGATATATAAGCATCATCAATCTTAAATATTTCATGGTTTTTGGCAACAATCAATAGCTTTTCAGCAACCTGTGGCGAAAAAAATGTACCATAGTCACCTCTGCAGTACGAAGGGTAAAAGGGTGCATTATACAAGTCTTTTGATACCAGCCAGTGTTTCTTAAGTGCTCTTGAATGCAAGACACGGCCTTTAGTGTTTGCTTTACCACATGCAATACTGTTGGTAAGGTTGGTCTTGTTCATAAAAAGTTGATTTAATTTGCGAGAAATGGCGTGAAGAATATTCAAACTATCGTCATCAATTTTCATAATAATTTCCACATCTTTGCAGTGCTTCGTAATCCAATCTATTGCAAACAGGCCTTTATAGCCTAAATTGAAGTAGGTGTCATTAACGGCTATCTGCAATATATCTTCATGTGTTGGTATTTCTTCCTCAATCTTCTTTAACTGAGGAATTATAATATGCTTCAGGCGTTCAGAAGAAGGGACCCCAATCACAAATATTGACGTACTGGAATATTTCTTGAAGATTTCTTTTGCAAGATTTCTCAACTTTAATCTCTTTTCAACATTGAAAAAACTTGAATACACATAAATCACAACTCTTGATCTTGAACATTTTTCTTCTGGAGGTTCGACAGAAAATTTTGGCTTTATGTAAGTAGTGCCTTTCCAGGGTTTTCCTGGACAAAATTGAGCCTTACCAAAAGTTCTCACTGACGTTGATGCATTCCTTGAAACATTGATCGAAAACTCATGTTGCGACTTAAAATATCTTTGCACAAAATCCGGAAAAAATTGATAATTAAGCATCCGGACAAACAAGCTAATTATTAAAAGAATGCCCATAGTCTTTCCGAAGGACTTCAGTTTACCACAATGTTTTCCCATCGTAACTTTTCCTTCTGTAATAAAAAACAAAAATATATAGGATTGTGTTCCCTATCCATTCATTCGGAATAACTCGGGATTTGGATTACCGAATTTAGACTAACAACCACGGCAACCCCTGGTGTTTTCCTGGTTGTGGATGCATGCCATGTGGAGTCTTATCTATCCATCTATCTATCTATCTATCTATCTAGGCCTATCTATCTTAAAGATATATCTATGCTGTCACATAAGTATTGAGTGCTATATCTGAACCATTAAATGTTCATTATATCCTTACTTATTCTTCATGTTTCAAACTTAGCCCATATTCATCAAGTCAAGGAATATATGGCATTGTGTGGAAGTAAAAACAAAATAAATTTAAAATTTAAAGCGAACCAACACAATCACTTGCTGAATAACAGGGACCGTCCAGCAATCAGAATCAAACATGCATTTTTAAGTCTGGTCCAGTGATTAAATGTATTCTGTTTCCCAGAACCAAAGATGATCCATCTATTAATGAACAATATCAGCATCAAATATTTATGTTCGACCCGAATATAGCTCTCCAGGCCGTTTCAAACTTCTTATTTACATAAGTGAAGTGCCAGGATGGGATTTCCTTCTGACCTCATCGCGCATGCGCAGCAGTGCGATAAGAATTTGAGTAATGTCCACATCTAGTGCGGTTTCACAACATAGAGAAATTCTGCCAAAACAGTTTTAACTTGCGTTTTCGTAAAGTTTTTGGAGTACAGCTATAAATGGCACACCATTAGGACCGCGATACAAAAGCACAAATTTAGCGAAGATTGGACCAGTAGAAGCCGAGAAAATTTGATTATAGTACAAATTCAGGCCTCGCAAAATCCGTGATTTTTTGACGTTGTACCAATATAAAATGTTCGCAAATTGCTGAACATTTTTCCACTACATAATAGGTAATCAACAACACTTTGTCCCCTAGGTGTGTAACATGTGAACTGGTCAATTTCATTGGCATTACAATAACCATTCATTATTCTCAGCTCTACAGAGATCAATGAGATCTTTACCAAAAGCATTCACTGTTTTGTCTATAGACTTTCTCTGTTCATTGTACCATATTTGGTCTGTTCCCGACACATGGGATATAGCATTGTTCAGCTCTGAGACAATATTGCAATTTCTATCACTTACATGTGTTTCAATTTCACTCAAGACTCCAGTTCTGCTAATAAAATCACCACAGAGTGATACATGTGGAGTTTTATCTAGATAGCATGCTACATCTTCTCTTATCTGAGTATGAACATCTTTATAATAGCTGCTGTTTGTAAAAGTACTGCTTCCCTGTGGCGTTATATACAGGCCACCTAGAAACATTTCATGGTTTGATTCCCTAATCATATGATGTGCCCATTTGCTATGGATACAGTTTTTGATTGATATAGTTCATTCTTTATGAGAGCTTTTGGATGTTGGAACCTACGCTGACAGTGAAAATAGTGGTACTGATCAATTTGGGGTTCAAAGGTATCAAGTTTCATAGTTTCGTATAAGAATACTATATCACATCCAAGAATTAATTGCCTAGTTTCAGCTAGTTCAAATTTTTGTCCAATGCCCTTAATTTTCCATAACATCACATTGAGTGCAATAACATTGTTATTTACAGAGCAATTTTTGTTTTTAAGTAGTAGTTGTAGAACATATTATGACTTCTGCAAAAATGATCAGACAAGTTGTTGCCGATCATCATCAAACATCTCCTAGCATTACACAGTTATCTGAATTTTCAGTTACAGGTGTTGCAAGCATAGCAGGTTCTTGTACAATGAGCTCACTATTACCAGATACTGACAACAGTTCTGAATCACGTACATTAGTTAATTTTCGCAAATGGTTAAAGTAACTCTAATTCACTTCCATTGTAGTTATTGCTAACAGACAATGATGACAATTCGGATGTGTTTTTGTTCAATAAACAAATATATATATATATATATATATAGTTGACAAATGTCTGTAAACAAAACTTAATGCATATATTACCGTGCTATTGTTCAGCAAATGGGACCATGGATGTGTAGATAATCTATTGATAATGTATACCTTTAACTTTTTTACCATGTATATATATATATATTGAATATAGAAATAGTGAGTAGAAGTACACTTAGTACATGTTTTTATCTGTTATTTTTGACAAATGTATCATGTATGATATTACTGTGTCAATAAAAGCATATATATGATAATTTGTAGCCCTATACAGACTTTCTAATAATGATGATTGCTGACTTGGCCAATTACATGACAATAATGTTATAATAACAAAATAATAATGATCATTGCAATCATGTATAGTCATGTGTTAATAATATGAAACTCTTGATTTTCAGAGTAATAATAGACTAAGTTTATTTTAACAAATTAAATACTGATACATACCGTAACGGAGGTTATTTTCGACAGGGCGGATATTCTCGTTTTAAGTGTCGAAAATACCCCCCCTGTCGATAATACCCTCGGTTACAGTAAATGTAAGTGAAGTTATTACACTTACAAACTACTACATGGCAAGAGTGATAATAAAAAGCCTTACCGGAATTGTTTAATGAAAGAGAACTTATTAATTCAAAAGCTCAGTGAAGATGGTAGAGTAAAAGTCTCACAACGGTTATCATAAACTACTGCAAAACTGTATCATTGAATATACAACCAATCTTCTTCAGCTGTTGTGCATCATTAAGGAGAAAATTACATTGCAGATTCGGCCACAACACTTATGCCAATATTAGTCCAATCAAATTTTAATTTAAATAAATTTTTTTAAGTTTTCATGCAAAATAAAGTCATGTTAAGTACAATGAAACTCTTTTGATTTTGAGAGTAATAATAGTTTAGCTTGTTATTATCGCTCTTGCCATGTAGAAGTTTACAAGTGTAATAACTTTACTTACATTTATATATCCGTGTTTAATTTGTTAAACCAACAGGCAAGTAATTTCCCTAACAAGGCAAAAAAAACATAGGCTGTGCTGCAGCTAAACCCTCAGCGAATCCCACATAGCACACAGGCATCATTTAAATTGTTAAGTGTTCGTCTGACAGGCAGGAGGGCGGGCGTTACACTTTCATTTCTAGAGTAGAACTCTTAACACACACATTAGTTTCTAGAGCTGAACTCTAACACTAATGCACTTACCCTCATGAAAATGTATACAGTAACACTCTGTATGGCCTAGTGGTGCCTTGTAATAACCACACTGACATATTTCGGCTATGTTTTACAAAATCTTGAAAATTAATATTTCGTGAGTGTTTATATAGTGTGTGAGATGAACCGAAACAATTATATTCTGATTGTGAAATAATAGTGTTCCCGTGGGTCATTGCAAAGTCTGATCAAGTCATACTTTATTTTTGTTAATAGTAAGGCCTGTATTAAGTCTTACTTTTGTCCAATAAGTCTTATATTGTCTTATTTTGATGCAAATATACTTGGATATTAACATCCATATTGTAATATTTAGACCATTTGGTAAATATGAATGAATAGAAATGATAAACTTTCTATGAATACACAAATTCTGTGTTTATTTTATTGCTTAATAGCCAATACTCTGATTGTTTTTTTTTTGACGATGAATTTAAATAATTGGTGTATATTACTATATTGGTGGTCTCATTTTTCATGTTTGCATGATATTATGTCTTACAAATTATCTTACCTCTTATGAAGATAAACCTGCAGGAACCCTGTATTAACAGCAATCCATTCTGTTCAGAGTAAAGCCAAGTGAGCAGAAAAAGGATTGTCTATCCTTTACCTGCCATTTAATTGTTCTGTTTCAAAAATTTTATGCACAATAAGGAGTATTTAGTTTCCTAGAATTATCAACACAATAGCATGTTCCCTTAAATAATCTACAACTAAGATTATCATTGATATGTCCAAAAAAATTCATATATATATATATATATATATATATATATATATATATGGGCTATAGTATGATCCTAAGGAATATATATGAAATTCAGCAACAATGTTATGCCACATAAAGATGATGGGTATAATTTCATACAAAATGAACCTTTAAGGTTTGTATTTACTTGTATTTAAATAAATAAAGTTAAATACAAATATTTAAGGTTTATTTTGTATGATACTCAACACACATATTTTAATGCCTTTATAAGTCAAAATATTTTTTGCTTGCGTTTACATTTAGCTGGCAACTGAAAGAAATATATATTATCAATTGCCATATTCCCTTCAACAGTCACTGAATTGTTGGGTTGCAGATTTGCATTAAATCTATCGCATTTAAATTAGTATTTATAACCGACCACTTTACAGGTGTATGAAGAAAACAATAATAAGTATTGGAGTCAAGTGAAAGTAATATAGATCATTTTGCAACTAATTATTATGAAATTGCTAATTATAAACAAAAACTGCTGAATGGGTGGAGCGCAATACTGATCAAATATTTAACATTTGTATGCACATGAATTGTACAAACATTGGCGGCTGTCATTGCTAAGTATGGGATGCTGAGAAATATGAGGGAAGCAACACAATTTTACATTTTTTCGAGATTTTCCATTATAAAAAAGGATGAAACAAATGTCAAAGTGAAACTTAAAAATGAAAGAACTATAATCTAGATATATCATTGGTATAATGTTACTGATGTAAGGATCACAAAGTTGATATGAGGGTTTGAAAGAGTACCTGTCCAAATTTTCATATTTCCCTGATTATATAAAATTCTGTCATTTATGGTCATGAAACCCCAAAAAGGTATCTTTATACTATTTTAGACATATTCTTATTAAGTTGTGTATGCATGAAGGTGAAGTAGTGTGTGAGTCCTGCTCTCCAAAAGACATTTTTATGTTATTTTTCATTTTTCTCTAAATATTTTAAAACACAATTGAAATATGTCAATTGACTATCAAATGCGAAATTAGGCTATACAGAGAAATAGCATATAAAATTTTGTAGGGTAAGTGGTAAGTGCATTAAGTTTGAAAAATGGATATACTATAATTTAGAATTGTTATTGATACAATTTCATTCATGTAGGGTAAATAGTAGGAATTTTCCCTTTTTTGCACACATTTTGAGCATTCTATAGTATTTACGGCCATGAGACCCCCAAAAGGCACCACTACACTATTTTAGACATATTATGACAACGTTTTCAGCATGTAGGGGCAGTAGTGACGGCCGAGTTCTGCTCCGGTAAAACATTGCCAACATATGTCAATGTGACTATCAAAAGGCACCACCATATAGAGTATTACTGTACAAAATTTTATTAGGGTAAATGCATTAGTGTTAGAGTTCTGCTCCAGAAAAAAAAGTGTTACGCCTGCTCGTCTACCCATCGGACAGACATAGATGACAATAAAAACCCGTTTCAAACTTTGCTCGCTGAGGGTTAAAAAATACGAAAGCCATACTGTGCTTTCTTTGTGCAAAAATCTAACCAATACAGGATAATACCAATCATACCTACTACAGTACATGTAAAGTATTTGAGAGAACCATCCAGATAGTTACCCAAAGGAAGAAGTCCATGAGCTGTAGCTCTTGTGTCAGGCATTTGTCATAATTAGAATTAGACAAATGTTCACCTTCTTCAGTGCCTCACTGCTGAGTGGGAACATAAACTCAGAGGTGACAAATCAATGACCGCCAGAATGATAGTGTGCTCCACCCTGGCTTCCAACTTGTGCACCTTAGTTGTGACACACATCAAGCCCAGACTGAATACACCCACTAATGTATTTTGATAGGTTATTAGCTATAGAACAGAAGCAGCTGGCTTTAGCATGTTTAGACCACAGCCAGGTACATGTCGCTACAGACAGCTAGAGTCGACCGTATTTTATGAAACCAACTGTACATTGAAAAGGAGCAATGTTGCAAAATCCCATATATAGTCTGATGTTTTGTGCCAAATTATGATAGGATACTGAAACATTACTTCCACATTTGAAATCTGGCACAGACATAGTCAGATAAAATAAATAAATACATTATGGAGGCATTTATTTTTGTGTTTCCATGACAACCACAAGGGATGCACACAGTGTGCTTGGGTTTTGGGAAATTAATTAGCTGTGTTCACATTATAGTCGCTCTTTAATCAAAATGTCAATTTAATTTTTCTGAAATTATCCAAAAAAGGAACATATTTGAATGATATTCATGGAGCCCATAATATGTGAACAGGGCAATGAAGCTACCTCGTACCATTGAAATATGCCCCTTTAAACTTTGGCAGATATGTTAGTATCCTATACAGGTAAGTGGTGTCTGCTTTTTGTTACCATGACAACCAACTTGGGTGAAAAAAATCATGGAATGGGTGGTATATGAGTAGTATATACAACAGCCCTGAATTTTCTAGAGTATAATTGTGGCCTAGTGCAAAAATAATGAAGCCTGAGTGAAGCCTGAGTGTGACATGTCCTAAGTATTACATTTGAGGTTTTTGTAAGTTAATTCTTCATAGAAACTCACAACCTTCTTAATAACTGCAATTTTTCTACTAAAACTATTGTAAGTTTCATTTTTTCATCATTTATTTTAGTATGACATACGGTAATGCTTATGAATCTGTTTTATATTATAAAAGTTAACACAATTGAATAATCATTTATTATCCCACTTCTAAAAGCAAATTAATGATATTCTTGTTCTAATTGGCCTATAGCACAAGTACAACGGTGGCTCAGTCCTTTAATTTGATTATTTTGTGAAAGGAATGTTTAGTTTATTGGCTCGAGCAGAGGATTTCAGAACATCGACAATTAGGCATAACGCTTGGGACACCCATTTTCTATTTTTGTTGGGCTCTAACTATCATGTAAACATAAGTAACTTTGAAAATAGTCTAGAAAGATATGAAGAACATATAACACCATGATTTAGTGCTATAATCTTTTTTCTGAGTTATGAATGGAGCATAACGCTCGGGGCAAAAGCTGTACACTGATTGTTGATTACCAGTGATAGATATTTTCACAACTGTTATTGCTATCTTTCAGCAAAATTGCAACAATCTACAGTGTATATGCTAGACTAGCTTCGATAAAAAATTCAATCTGGACTTTTTTAATGTTTAGTATGGAGAGTCAATTTTGTAAGATGAACAGTGTAAAGGCAAAGCAATGAATCAATGCAAAATGTTTTGTTTAGAATACTATACTTAATACACATTAGAAAATGATAGTTTGAAATATTTACTTATTACCATAACTTATTTAAATTAATCAATGATATTCAACCAACTTCAAAATGTTCCACTAAAAACTTTAAAAAATGCCATTTTTCTGCTGTTCATTTTGTTAGTTAGTTAGTGTTATTGTTCAACGCCACATCAGCACCTGAGTGGGCTATGGAGAGGCTCTCCAGGGTAAGATTGATATATCTATAGTTGGTAGTAGAAACCAGAAGCATGGAAAAAATCAATAATTGTCTGCGTTGGATAGCTGGAGCAGCTTGTGCAATGCGCACTGTCCTGTTTTAGCCACTGGGGATAGAGGACTTCACCCCAAGTGTTTCCACCCTCGCCGCGTGGAGGCCCAGGACCTTTGAGGGCCTGTTCATTTTGTTATAAAATCAAAACTGCTCAATTGATTTGCCTCAAAGTTTCAGAGAATGCTTACAACATCAACCAAATATAATATAAATATGAATAACAACTGTAGAATTCGTAGTATAGCTGTATTTTATGTGAGACTAAATATGATATCAAAGGCTTCATAATTTTTGCACTACTGAGCAACGGCCTTATATGCAAAATCCAATCTGAGGATGCATGCTTGAAACAATGTCACAGCCATAAGTGTTAAACTAAAAAATACAATATTCAACATGTGTTATAGCTTTGTGCCACATGTATAAAGTAAAACATTTCCACAATACTATTCTTTACACAATGACAGTAGTTCCAACCATCTATCTATCTGAGATGCAAGGTCCATGTTTCCCACATTGTTGTATTAGGACAGATTCTTACTTGCATGACATTTCAGTTCCAAAAGACCGTAGTACATAAACTAAAATTTTAAATAATGATATAGTCTCCTTTTTTGCATTAATTGACACCTCTAGGGAAAATAACATTTTCAGCAATATTACTGAACACTTTACTGAACTTAATGTGGAACAAGGTAAATGGAGGTACCTACATACACATACTGTCTAAGCAAATGCCCTTACATTTACAATTAACTATACAGACATTTAGATTACATCACTGGATATTGCATTTCAACTTCGATAACGGCTAAGTGATAATATATGCTATTTATTCTTTAATATAAATTTTCCTGTTGGCCCCCCTGATTTGGACCCTGGCCCCCAATGGGCCCCCTCATTCCAGATGGTCCAGCTACGCCACTGTTTAAATTATGTGAATTAGTTTCACCATGGACATAAAAGCCCATGGTTTCACTGTGTGATCAGTCAGCTGGCTCAGGTGAAAAACATTTTAACTAAAAGTATCTTGTATTTAAGTACTGTATAAGTGTTGCAATTATATAGTGCCAATAAAACAGTAAAAAAGCTTTTATGATACAGAGGTTTTAATTTTTAAAAACCTGTATAACTCATCACTGAACTGGCAATTGGGGTACTATGTCATGAAACAACCTGATTTCAATGAGGATGGCTGAGAACACTGACTTACATATTTAGGGCTGATATGAGGGGAGACAGGCCGATCACAGAATGGTGTAGTGCTGAGTGGCATGGCGCCGACGTGGCGCTGGCGGGGAGATTACTATAAGCCCTTGCAGCCTGGCCAGGGCATGTAACCCACTACAAGCATGGAGCGTGAGATGTTCACTTTCTGGTTAATCCAACATCAAGCTGTCTGATGTCTTAGTATAAGGTAATATACAGATTAACATCTGGTTCAAAAATACTATTACAGTGTATAAGAGTTAATTTGTAAAAAATGCAGTATTTGAGGATAGTACATGTTGACAGAAACCATACAGGTTTAAGTGACTCTGTGTGACATGTATTTTGGCTTTTATTTACATCTTTTGAAATAAGATGTACAGAATTCCATCGTGCTCAGGCACTGTATCCTGCTATTATATGCAAACTGTGGCAAAATTGGTAAAACCAAAGGCGGTCATTTCTTTAAAGTGATATGGAGTCTTAGACTTTTCAAGAAATATCCAGCCCTTAACTAAAGGCATAGCTACATCTACCACTAAACTTACTTGTTTTGTACTTTTTTGAAACATTTAAGTCATATTCTTGACAGTACACAGCATCAAATTACTAGTACTGACACACCCACACTCTGACATATAAAATGAATGAAACTGGCCACGCACACTCACTGTTCTCACTATTTCTCAAGTGAAACAGTGTAATTACACAAATTGGATATGTCAATTGCTCTTTATGTTTCTGATAGCTGATTGCATTTGAAACTGTACACTAATTAATTACAAGTAATTACAAATAGGCCAATGTTGAAATAAAATTATTTCTCGTACTGTTTTAAAAAGCAGATATGCAGTTCAAAAATGCTACTCACTGAACCTGTCAATTATGTACGTTAATATTATTTGTTTGTTTGATAAATGTATCAATTATGATAATATCCTGTCAATAAAACTATATATATGTTAATGTGAAAAACTGAAACATCATTATATATTTTTTAATTAGGATCTGAATTATTCTATTTGCAAAACATGTCACTTTTTTCTGAAAGACTGTTTTTTTTTTGCAAATTACAGAATACTAAAAGTATTTATGTATATAAAAAAAAATAACTAGAAAAAATTCCATGCAAATTAATAGCAGGAAAGTTTGAAATATATATATATATATATATTTTTTTTTTCATAGTGTGACTACAAGCAAAGTTCTCTTTTTATAATTACTAATACTATAGATGGTGCAAGTGGTCGATTTGCAGACAGTTGTGGGAAGCTGGGCAAGAGTAGCGAGGATCTATGGAAATGTATATTTTATAGCACGTTCAGCAATAAAGACAAAGACATAAATTTATATGAACTATACTAATTGATTGTAATATTTTGACATGATACTTGTCAGTATCTGTTACCTGCAACTAATACCCTTTAGTCTGTACAAAATAGATCAATAAATTTTTTTTCTTTTTTGCATGTCTAGACTACGTTAACCAATTCTGATACAGAGCTTTTCATGTTAAAAGTAATTTGGATATGCCGAATCCAAAAATGGACATTTGCTTTTTTTTAGCAGTACTATGAAGAAATCACACACGCAAATCTGTCCATATTTCAGATTCTAACCGTGTTAGTATCATAATGTTAATGATTTACTACTTTTCGGTACTCATATCATAGACAACATTGGTTATTTCATTTAGGTTATGGTAATTTAGCCATTACCCTGATTAAAAACATTGTTGGCATTCCTTGTTTGGAAAAATTCATTAAATTTTAGCAGATTTTGCATGAAGAAGTTTCAATATCTTCTGAAAAACTTTGAATTATTTGAAAGGTATTAAGCTAAGGACAATCAACAAATTTTGGTTGTCATGGAAATATCAAAAGGGGTGACCAATCGAATTGATGTTAGATTAATTTTTTAATTGTCATTTTATGATAGCATGCAGAGCAGTATACTTGCATTAACTTCATATTTTATTATATTAAAGTTTCATCTGTGCTGTGATAAACTTTTAACTTTGATATAAATGCTTTTATTTCTACTGTATATAGTGTCCACCATTCTATGCCATATATACACAGTACTCTACAAGATGATGTTTCCTTTTCTAGAACAAAACTTTGCTTTGTAGCAATTGATAATGACTCGTCCTACGACCCTCTGCATGCAAGAAAAACAGCTGAATATTCATAAAAGATGCACTAAATCTGTAGCTGTAATAATGTTTAAGGTAAATGACTCTGTGTTTATCGTATATGCTCACATTATTTTAAATTACTTGTCTTCTTTTAACTATGTTGTTTTATAGAGTAGGTCGTACAGATGCATTATGCTTGAGTCATTATTATGTCATTCATTGAATTTTTAATTGTATGTATTTATTTTGACTCTGACAAAAAAAGACATTAAATAAAATTTTACTACTACTACTAAGTTGCCTATTGTGAGATTAAACAAATACATGCTGTTTATTTCTTACATGCCAACTGAATACTGAATAATTGTTATGTAAGATAAGATAATATGTATTTTTGGGTCATTTGCAAGACATTGCAAACTGAACCCTAACAATATGAAAGATCTTATCTCACATGAACAAAATGCTTTTCTTATCATGCATTCATGCATGTCTATAGAATCATTAAGCTGTGGCCGGAGTATGTTTGGTATAATATATAAATTACCAACAGTACTCATTTGAAATATTCATTATTATAGTGCCCTGCATTATAACTAGTATATTATGGGAACTTCAATTCATCTAGTATGCGATAAGCACAGGTATCGATTCTTTTGGAGCAGAATACAGTATGCAGAGGAGCACATATTTCTCTTAATGATTTTAAAAGAAAAATATATTTAATAGCATACTCCCATGCAGCTTTGACTTGTCAGGATGGATTTATCGTAAGTGTACCTACGTAAGAGTAGTTTTATTTCATTATATTTGAATATAGAAAAAATTGCTGTTGCTGATCGCACTTAATTGCTGAATTAATGGTTTCTTTGATAAAATGATAAATATCTCCCTTCACAGAAATTTCACAAATAAAAGCAAAACAAAGGTCAAAGTAAAAACAAGGCTATGCATTTAATTTGTGCTGAAGCAAAACTGTGTATTGTCTTTGCTTGTTGATTTGTCAATGAAGTGTAATTATGAATTTAGTTTACTCACATCTTATGGTTGATTTTGTATGTACGTTTATGAAAGTTTGTAAACTGAATGAATGACAATGATGAGTGAGAATGAATGGAATAAATGAATTGAATTGAAATTGAACAGACCAATAAAATTGCAATCAGACTGACACCTTCCACATGATCAAACAAATGTTTGATTGGTAGTGAAGCGGGGGGAGTTGGACTCACAGAGAACGGGAGGGGGCGAAATAGCCGGGGATGCTTAAGTACTTGCTTGCAGCTAACACAGGTATCGTATCGGCATCGGCCGATACTAGAGTGCAGTATCGGTATCGGTTCGGTAAATTCCTGGATCGGTACACCTCTAGTTGTACAAATGCCTGATAATGTTAATACATGAAAGTTTTCCTTTAAAAATTAACAAAGACGATTCTGTATACATGCATGTAAAAATTCAGTTTTTAAGTTGCTATGGTAACGCAATGCCTTGACAACATCATATATAGAAATTGTAAAGTAACATAACTGAAGTAATTTTTTAAAGGCAAAAATTTTGTCATCCAATATTTACTGGCAAATATAAAATAGCACCAATTGAGAAAAGACTTTTCCCTTCGATGTCTTTTCATTTTGGTAAAATATAGTTGCTGGGCTGCCATACATTATACTTTGATTGTCTCCTTGATGGCAGCAAGCTGTGCAGTTTATGATTAGCCAAACTGATTAGGTCTATGATTGAATTCAAGAAACCAAGGCAGGACCAGGTCTTCCAGGCATTTGCTTGGTATTGTGGTCAATGAGATGGGTCTAAGGTCATTTTCAGTGGTACGTATAGGAGACGTCCTGCCTAGTGGTGTAACATTGGCATGTTTCCATATAACTAGAAGCGTTTCTTCAGAGACAGAAGAATTGAAAATAGCACACATGGATTTTCCAAGAATCCCAGCAAAATCTCTCAAGACCAATATTTATATTTTGAAAAATTCAAATTTTAAGTGACTTTTTAACTTTTCACGAGAGATGGTGTAATTTTCAGGCTTTGGCACAGCAGCAGTTCATATTCACAGCTGCAGTGTATGCTGGATGGCTGTAGTGTATGCTGTACAATGTGTAGAATATAATTACCTAAAGTTGTAATGCGATTTGTTTGTTGAACTGCAGTTCTGTCTATTCTGATCAAAAGATGAATAGCTTGTACGTTTTTTGTAACTTGCAACTGGACATTTGATGCAAAATGCCAAAATATAAGCTGAGATTGTTATATGCTTAGCTTTTTGTGTGTATAGCAAGATATATGAAGGATGCTCTTTTCCCCACGTTAGAAAACATGCTACATACTGTCTTTATATATAAAAGCTAAAAATGTGATTTATTTTGTATAAATTTCATGTTTCACGATGAATCGAAGACCAGATTGATGGAATGTTTCATGCCATCACCATTCTGTCAATTTGCTCATACTGCACTCACCATATTAGGATCATAACTTTATATAACTTAGGTGGTCTGAAAAACTGCAACATTAGTTGATTTAATTTTGCTTATAAACTTACCAGAAACCACCTCCCTATTTCTTCTGACAGTCTGATTTGTCACACATGCTTTGTGTGTGTGTGTGTGTGATTAGGGCTTTACGTCCTGTATTTCTGCACCAGTTGGGCTAATCAGGACAGGCAGAGACCATGGCTATGAGACTAAGGAGGAAACAGCCATCCAACTTAGGCTTGACCGGGAATTGAAGCCGGGACCCAGCGGTTGGAAGTTTAGAGCGCTACCTCTGAGCTAGGCCTCCGCCCTCACACATGCTTTGGCAACATTAAATTTATGGGTTTATTGCGTTATTGACGATATTTTGAAATTAAAACTTTTTATGGCCTTTTGCAAAAATAATGAAGCTTAAGTGTGTAGAGTACATTTATGGCCTATTGCAAAAATAATGAAACTTAAGTGTGACATGCCCCAATTGTTAGATATGATGTTTTTGTGAGTGAATGCTTCATAGAAACTCACAACCTGCAGTTTTCGTATAAATACTATAGCAAGTTTAATTTTTCATCATTTCTTTTAGTCTGCCATATGGTAATGCTCAGAACATTGACAATTAGGCATATTGCTCAGAACATGCATTTTCTATTTTTGTTGGGCTCTAACTATCCTGTAAACATCAGTAACTTTGAATATATTCTAGAATGATATGAAGAACATAAAACCATGATTTTGTGCTGTATATTATTTTTTAATAGATCAATAAATATGTAAAAATGTGAGTAATGAGCATAACACTCAGGACAAAATAAGCTGCACACTGGTTGATGATAACCAGTGATACACGGAAAAAGCTAAATTAACATTGGAGCTACAGATATTTTCACAACTTTTATTGCTATATGGACATTGCCTTTCTTGGGTAAAGTGGAATTTTTATAAAAAATATGCACTAACTTATTTTATTTTAATTTTTGGCCATGTTTTTCCAGTCATATATTTGCCACAAATGGCATGCGGCAGCACAGAAATGTTCACAAAAATTCAAATCCCAACTTTCTAGCAAATAAAAACACTTCTGGTAAGAAATAACTTGAAGTTAGCTATATTCTACATCGTAATTTCTGCTGCTATTTGTGACCATAACAAATGGCTATAATGATGACAAAATGGCATAAAATCACCAATGCAAAGATGGTAAACCTGAAGTTAATTTGTTTAGAGAGGGGGTTTTATGGCTAAGAAAATTGGGATAATTTGTTAGGGTAGTAGACACAATTTGGGATAAATAAGTAAATTTGATAAATTTGACAGAATGTTATTTGGTAATGATAAGGGTCATTGTCACTGAATAGGACAATACTAATTAGATATGGCTATTTTTAGCCGTTTCATTTCCTTATAAATGACCAAAAATACTGATGATGCTCTGGTAATGTTTCTGCATGCCATACCATTAACACCACTCATTTCTGGTACAAAGTGTTACCGGTACACATAGCCATAAACTACTAATATTACCAAAGTACCTAGCTGAAACGTGGTTACATTGTTACACAATGCTAATATAATTTCTTTCTGTCATTCAAGGATTTCTGCCACGTCATATTTGTTGTTTTTGTCCGTAGATTTAAGGTGTGAAAGTCCATCAAACAGTTTATGAAAATTCTAGGATAATCTCACAGTTGGTCAAACCTCTTCACTGTGTGAGCTTATCCAATAGTTTTAAAATCCAAAACAGGCAATGACCTAACATTACCAGCACTTAGGCAGTAGTTATTTTTAGTGACCAACTCACAATGCAACTATTAATATGCAAGGCACTTTTAATGGTTATGTTCCAGTATAAATCAATAACTAATAAACACAGTGGAAATATATCAATAAATAAAATAATAAAAATAAAAACACAGTGGAAAATGGGGAAATAATTGCCATCCAAATTCAAGTTTTGTTTGAGTATGATTTAGTATTATTATCCTTAAAGACCTGGGTAAATCATTGCTTTAAATTTCAGTTAATTATATAATAAATTTCAGTATAATAAATTTCAGTTAATTATTTAATAAATTTCAGTTAATTATATACCAGGTTTGACTGTGGTCAAGTTTATATTGTATGAACCTTCACACTCTGGACTTTTAACATTTGGATTTTTATGCATGCTCTCTGTCGCAGAAGACCAGTCATATACACATCATCTATGTGGAAAATCTTCTTTCCTTTAGCAGCATTTATCAACTTTATGGCCACCTGAAGAGAGAAAAAGGTTCCTCTATCCCCAGCACAGTATTGTGGGAAGTAAACAGCCTTGTACTGCTCCTCGGTTGTCATCCAATGTTTCTTTGGCTGTTTCTGGTGTGCTATGACTTTGCGATAAAAAAGCCCACACATAACACTGTCAGTGACCTGTATTTTCTTCTTCGTTAGCAGTTCTGTCACTTTTGGAACTTGATTCAAAGCTTCGGGTTTGTCATCATCTACTTTTATAATCATCTCTAAACCGTTGCAGCACTTCGTAATCCAGTCTAAGGTAAATAAACCCTTGTAACCTAAATGGACATAAATGTCTTCCACGCCTATCTGTAGCAAGTCATTGTAAGTTTGCATTTCACCTGTGAGCTTCTGCAAGTCAGTTGTGTTATTCTTTTTATTCAGTGGGTGCTCCGATGACAAAGAGAGCCATGGTTGCATTTGATTTGAATTTTCGATTGAAGCGTTTTCTGAATTCAGACCGCTGCTTGAAGTTAAACAAGCTTGTATAAACATATAACAAATACCTGGCTGATAAATATTTATCTACATGTGGTGTAACCAAGTAACTCGGCTCCAAATATGGATAGCCTTCCCAGTTTGGTACATAGCAAAGTTTAGCATTATTTACATTTGATGTAATATTTCTCTTGGAAAGAGCCACCCATGGATTATACTTCAATTTTGCATAGGATTTGTGCAGTGATGCCCATAGATACTTCTGCAAAGGAGAATAGTAAACTAATCCAAAAATGAGCATAATCCCAGATGTCCAAATAAAGGCATGTTTCCACATCTTATTGTTGGGTATCCATCTCTGCCAAACAGCCATTGTTTCCTAAAATTTATATGTTTGTCATTTAGTACAATACAGTTCACATTCGCTAACATTAATGGTAAGCGGATATAACCTGTGCAATAGCAATACCCTATGATGCATATACAATCCAGGCTACCGAAACACTAACTCCGATTAAATATAAATGGAAACGACATTCAAGGGGATTGAAGCCTTGGTAACTGAACAGGCTGGTAAACTGCCACAAATAATTAATGAGATCCTAAGCGTGGCAACCCAGAACTATTAAATTGATTGTTGGTAGCCATTAATGCACAATTGGCAGAATGAGAATGTATGGTAGGATTTTAATAATGATATTTATATCTCTACTTGTAAATTTGTAATTATCATTGATTATGGCAATAAAATATTCCAATCCAATCAGCTGGGGTGGGGGCCTTACTCAGTGGTAGCGCGCTGGGCTTTCAACCACTGGGTCCTGGGTTCCATTCCCGGTCGAGCTATGTGGGATGGCTGTTTCATCCTTCGTCTCATTACCATGGTCCCTACCTGTCCTAATTAACCCACCAGGTGCAGAATTACAGGATGTAAAGCCCTAATCCACCACAACCAACTGAATCAGCTGAGTCTGTTTGCCATTTATTGTATCATGTATGTGTGTTTCAGTTAATAAACAATACCAAACTGAGTAGTGTCATGATGTTTGTAACAGATAGAATTAAATAGTCAGGAAATGGAATATCAGTTCGCTTTCATTATGCAGATCTTGAGCTGAAGAGACACAAGTTCTTACATTTCTATTTATATTAACAGTCAAAAATTTAAATTTAATTTCTTGCACATTGTGTCATAACTTTTAGTGTCTTTATTGTATAATTATACTTATTAGTTATTAAAGAAAGCTATACTTTTCTGTAATAATACTCAATATACTTCATTGTGAACATGGACTCCAGGCGCTGACATCATTGTAATTTTCTATCGTTAGTGTTGGTTTGTGGGTGGCCCTTCGGCAGCAATGACATGATCATCTTAGAGGAGTCACCCTGCTCAATATCTTATTAAATGCTAATCTCTGTATTTTTTAAAATGTTTTTGTTACAGTGGGCAAAATAAATGAATCTGAATCTGAATAGGTATCATGAGGTACTAATGTTGAAATTCACATTTTATATACAGATGGAGCACTCTCCTTGTATTTAATGTACAGTGGTGCCCTCTGGAGAAAGCCTCCAAACTAAAAATCACATTTAAAATTGCTAATTCGTTAAATTATAAATTATTTCAATTTTATTCTTTTTATCTATTATTCATAACTATCAGTCAAGTCCATAAATCATTATTAACCAGGACAGCCTGGATCATAGCAGAGCTGATCTCACGTGTGTCAACTGGTCACTGGATCGCTCTGAAATATGCAATATTCTTTCCTTTGAGCACTACTTGTGCATTGGTAAGTGTATGCTTTATTTTATGCGTTATCTAGGAATTATTATATTTCTATAGCACACTATAAGTAGTATTTTTGCTGAATATATTTTGGTAAAAACTATATAGGTTAATTAGTACATTAGACTGTGTGGACCATGTGCTCACCATGTGCTCACCATGTGCTTCTTGCTGATCAATGGTAGTATTCGACTGGGCTTTTTTTGTGGAGCACTTGCGTTTCGTAAAGCACGATTTGTATTAGACTGGAGCTTACAAAAAAAAATCGTAAATTTTCATGAAGCACAAATGTTCACGAAGAAAAAAGTACGTAAACGTCTGCAAAACACGTGATCAGATGTGGACAAAAAGTTAATGTTTAGAGTCATTTTACAAAAAAAATTAGATCAGTGTTGATTCAATTCACACCATAAGTGAACTACAAATAAAGTTTTGTACATAAGGAACTTGAAATTTTGAAAATCAGACGACAATAGAAGGAGCTTTTTAATAAAATCTATCACGAAGCGAGGGCGATAATGACCTTCATTTGTGCCCTGTTTTCATGTCATTGGCCATAAAAGACAATGCAATGTAAACAAACCAGCAATTTTTAATGGCATGAAAAATTAAAGGCCGCAGGTGAAGTTTATTTATGTGATGAGTTTTAAAAGAAAAAACACACCTCTGGAGCAGATTAGAAAGATTTTTTTGTTTTTTATTGAGTCTTGTTTGTTTTTTGTCAGTGTGTCAAGGGACAATTCATAGAATTTTTATTTGACTGGGAAATCTACGTAGAGCACAAAACTGTCACTGTGCAAGTGGCTGTGGCCTAAATGTACTTCACGGCAAATTCCCAGTCGAATGTCACCAATGTAAAATGTTAAGTGTTCAATTGTTAAATTGCACATTATTTAATCTAGCATATGTAAGTATTTGCTGTTATTGCAATTACTAGGTAAATGAAGTTCTCTCTAGTTATGTTGTAATTAACAATGTGTTTAAATGTCAATGACAGGTAGAATCCTTGCAAACGGGTCATTGACCTGGTTACCTGTTGAGGTCCTGAGTATCTGTTCGAAAACTATATGGTTGCTAACACCAGGGCAATAATATTTCAGGTAAATACTATTGTTATTAATATATAAATAACTTGGTTAATATGTGATACTGTAAATTAATTATGTCTTTGTTTTTTTTGTACAGAGTCATCTCATCTTATATTTCTACATGATTTTAATAAACCCAACAATACGTCTCCGGTGTTTCAACTCTTATATATATGTTTTTATTGCATTCATCCTGATCACCTCATAGCAGTAGTAAGAACAGTAGCATACCGGAATTTATAGTACTAAAATATACACCAGAGGGCAGTAAATACACCTGCATATGCAACTACCAAGTAGGTGCTGCCACCAACTGTTTAGGGTGGTAGTAAATCCCTGTGAATATTCTAATACCTGTATATACATTACTTAAACTAAGTACACTTATAACAGTTATAACACTAATTACACTATTACACTTATTACACTTATTATGGTAATGTACTTGTGCAGCTCTGGTAGTACTAATAGGTGCTGCCACTTAGTGGTTATCTAGGAAGTAGGTGACAGAAAGTGGTGTCTTATATTCTCAGTAGTATTTTTAGTGACTTTCACCAGTAGGAGAGAGTTTCCTAACAGTCTGACAACTTCTTTGCTGTGTACAATACCTACTCACGGATTCTGTCTAAAACAAGGCAATACTATGGCATTTTTATATAGTTGGATACTTATTGGGCACAAAAATGGAGAGATGCATGACTTCATCTTACACAACAACATTCAGCAGTTCACATCATAAGCTGCATGCAAGGTGAATTTAAAAAAATTTGCCAACACTGATAATGTCTACAAAGCAGTAGAACATAGAGTCAGATTTCTTTGCCAACCACCAGTTACAGGAAATTTAATGCCATTTGTATATGATGGTATAGCAGCTGCACAGTCCGATTATGAGTGTTCCACAGATTCGGAAGATACAGATTCTGATGATGGATCTCAAGGCTCCCGAGAGATTGATTCTAATGACCAAATCAAACCATGGCTCAGATAGCTATACAAGAAAGCAAAATGTGGAGATGAAGAACACCTCATCCTATACAGGGCCAGCAATCAGATACATCTGGATATGGTTGACTGTGTCTATGAATTTGCAGAATATTATCTGTCTGAAGTCTACTGCAGTCACCCTCAATGGCGTCTACACATCTATTGTAAATAACTGTGAAATGTAAGGAGGCATGCACAACGTGAACAATACAGAGCAATATGCTTTTTGGTCTGTATACTATTTCTATAAGGTAAAAAATTGTGGAGGGACATGTTTGTACACGTTAACATTGCTATTAGTTGCGCAATGTTACAAATCAACCAATCACAGGAGTTTGTGATGAATTATGAATGGACCAATCAGAAGCTTTGTCTGTATTTTGGGCGCCTTGTCAAAATAACAGCTTTTGCTTTGTCTGGTTTTACAACTTTATTTAATCGTTCTACAAATACAGACCTGTTAACATGGATATATTGATGAAATATGCTGCCATCATAACAGGTACAGTTGATGGACCCACCACTTTGACACAGCTCAAAGAAGAGGGTTATATCAACTGGCCCTCATACTTGACATTAAGCTCATACGAAGATGGTGAAATGCAAATGTTTAAACTGGTGGACTTACTGGTTGTACAAGAAAAACACAAGACCATCGTAAAACTGTTCGAAATTATCCGTGTCAGCTACCCTGAGTTGTGCAGTATGATACCCGAAATATCACATGGTCAGAGATACTGGTGGACTTACTGGTTATACAAGAAAATCACAAGACCATCGCAAAACTGTTCGAAATTATCCGTGTCAGCTACCCTGAGTTGTGCAGTATGATACCCGAAATATCACATGGTCAGAGATACTGGTGGACTTACTGGTTGTACAAGAAAATCACAAGACCATCGCAAAACTGTTTGAAATTATCCATGTCAGCTACCCTGAGTTGTGCAGTATGATACCCGAAATATCACATGGTCAGAGATACTCCATCTATTTGGGCCATGAAGACTTCTTGAAAGTGCTGGTCAATGATGGTGATGTCACAGTACACATAATGAAAATGCAGGTCAGTAATATCAATTAATTTTTACTTTTACATCAGAACCAATGTGAGCGTTGTTATAGGTCAAGATGTAAAAACCACTGTTAATGCTTGCTTGTTTTCAGACAACCGACAAAGACCCTGAATGTACAGCTGTTAGTTTAACCCTTCAACGATGGGCCTGCCTTGTGCAGATGGCAGACATCATGATGACTGCAGTTTGTACAAACCATGATGTACACCTTGGAGGTCATTTTTATGTTCAAACATTCTACAACAGTGACAATGTGCACATCACGAAATATGAGAATACAGTCAAGGGTGCACTGGCTGTTTGTATGGATCAGAATATGGTCCTCACTAAACAGCAGTGTTAACTTATATATAATGTATGTCAGTGCCAGCCCTATGTCATTTAAGCTTCAGCCATGGAAGGAGAAGAAAGTGGGTTATATTCCCAGAGTTCAGTAAATTCTCACAAATGGTATGTTTTAGGCAGAGCTATGCCTAAGAGCCAGATAGTGTTTATCAGTCAAACTCTTATACTGTACACTGTGATTATTACTTCTATTATTAACCTGTCTATTGGAAATAGCTTTGATACTTGGCTCATTTTGCTAAGCATCGTATGAGCTTGCCTAGGGGAAATTCTGCCTGCGCCAAAGATGAAAAGTGTCACCAGAATGTTACCTCAACAAGTCACCCAGCCCTTCACTACACCCATGATGAGAACCAGTGAGGACTCAGTTTAAAATCCGGTGGATTTTTTGAAGAAGAAAAATGGATGAGGAAAGGATTGATGCTGTCAAGGATTTATTATTCACCAAGAAGCCCTGCCAGTTTTTACCAGCTAAGAAACGGAGCAAAAATAGGGTACCTAGAGACGTCTACAGTGTATCCAGCCTTCACATTAGTGACTACAATAGCCGTCTCTGAATAGTATAATTGGGTCTCCTGTCGACCGTCTACGTACTCATTAATTTATAACCCTACAGACCACATGCTTAGGCAAGAAGCAAGCCTTTTAGGGTTACTACAGACGTCTTCAGTTGGACCAAATCATGTCCCTCTTGACAGTCTCTATTTCTACTATTTCTTATTACTACAGACAACTATGCTATTGACCTTATGGACAATAGAAAATAAATTGGAGAACTGCATTACATGATGATGCTTTACTCACATGTGAAGAAAATAAGGATCTGGTCAATGAAAGAGTATATTTACAAAAATAAGCAGTTGTATCATATCATTTACCATGTCGGAACTTGCAGGAGAATCTTTTGGTGCAGTCTGTGCACCATGACTCTTCAAGCGGGTCATCAGGTTTTGTCAAATTCTTTCTTTGGAACTTGGCCTCTTTAGGCTAACCTGAAGAAAAAAGGTAAAAGAATTAATGTCAAAGGTTTGCTACATACAACATTAATGGATTTCAGACATGATCAACTGAAAAGAATTGTAAAGTCTTTGCTATTAAGTCTGGTATTTTTAGCTTTTACTTTAACGTGTTTGCGACACTTCATTTGAACTTGATCTATAATTTACATGATGGGTCTTCTGTGCAGTGACATTGGAAAAAAAGGTACTAAAATGCTTCTAGCTAATATAATGGTTCAATTACCTCAGCATGTGATGAAAGATTCAAAAACTCGACAAATGGTGATGTAGGTGCTGGGCTGACAACTACGGATTCATTGTCATCCAGTTCATTCGGCTGCTCTTGATCTGTTGAGGTGTGGGGTGGGGGTAGGGCGGTGTCTTTATAAGGGTCACCTTCCGTCGCTGGATGAGCCTCGTCAGTCTTACCAGGATTGTCATTTACACTGACAGATAAGCAGCTGTCTCTGAAGGTCTGCAATAAAGCAACAATTTGTCAATTCCTAGAGGTGTCAATTTCACTTAACAATATACAAGTCTACTGACAGCCACAACTTTCGTGACGGATACTGTATTACTATTGCATATTACAAATATTATGATGTCATACATGTGATTCTAAAAATATTTTCAGTTTGAATTCGATTAAACCAATCAATTACATATTTTATTATGTTATTGTACTGAACATGAAATTCTGGATGACGATGCAAAAATTTCCCTCACCTTATCTTGTCAAACTTTGGTGAAATGCTGCTCTCCTGCTTCATAAGCAGCTCTGATTTCGTCCACATTCATCACGCTTGAGATTCCCTCAAACTTGACCTGCGCAGGCCACCATGATGGTTGATCCACCTTTCCCCCATTTTTGGAATACATAATTCGCTTACATGCATGACCTGCAAAAACATTATATACAGACATTAATAATGTGTTGCTATTAAGACTTCAACAAACGTGCTTTTTTTCGATTGTTTTTCAATTTTAAGAGCTACTGTAACGATAAAAGCAGTTAAGCTACTACCAAACAATATTAGTCCTGAGTAAACCTCAAAGTGGGTCATGTTTTATTTAATTGAATGGCTGTGTTGCTGTATTGGCAGTATTAATTAAACATTTTAGTGCAATATAAAAAAACTTTTATTTGTAACCCCTTCCCTTGAAAATATTTTGTGAAAGTTGGTGAGTGGTCACCGTGTATGAAATTGAGAATGAATAGTGAACAACTTGTAAATTAGAAATTAAAATGACTAACCTTTGGATTGTGAGATTCTGACCATCTCTGTGAGTATAGGAGGCAAGTTATCCCGGCTGGACTTATTAGCATCAGGGAGGGCACCAAGTAGGGGCAAAGGCTCTTGAGCTCCTGGCTGATCACTGATGTCAGAAAGGTCCTGTTGAACTTGTGAATGGAATTTCACATTTTCTGCACTGCTAACACTTGCAGCAATCATGTCAGTAATGGTGCTCCATGATCCTCGAGTGTAGATTGTTCTCGTTAGTGGCAAACAGTAGGTGAAATTGGCCAATACTCCAAGTGGCTGCAATTTCTCAATGTTTTTACTGGCAAAAAGGCATCTATTAATAGCAGGAATGTTTTTTGTGTCCTTTTCCTCATGTGCCATGTTGTCAATTCAAAATAAACTCAGCAAATGACCTCTAGACTTGTGAAAGTGCCCTGAGGAACCCCACATGTCCCCCTGGTGGATAGGGGTGGCAGAGGTTTCTCATTGGTCATCTGCTGTTGGCAGGAAAAGCACCCCCCCCCCCCTACCCCTGACTGTCCCATGCTCATATATAACACAGCTAATCCATATTTCATACATTTAGAATAGGATTTATGCAACAATGTTTTTTAATTGAGGAATATAAAGAAAAGACATCATATGTTTTTGAAAGGATCACTGGCACAGCAAACTAATGTTCATGACAAATCTTCACCTGACTCTTCCAAATCAACTGATATTCAATACACAGACACGCAGAAAACAAGGTGAGACAATTTTCCTAATTTCAGTGTAGTTAAGTGTATTTGGCATGTTAGGTTTAGTATTGTTAGCGACAGTGTTCAGATTATGTTCATGTTTGACCCATTGGGACATGTAATCCTGAATATTATCTTTATCAATTGATTGCTTATTGGTATGGTATTGTTTACTGACTTGTGTCTACTGCAAACATTTTTATCTATAATAATATTATTTGTTAGGTAGTCTGGAGCCATACCATGGATACTCTTAAGTTGTTTAACTAAGTTAAATCTATAGATTATTAAGTAATCTATCGAAATGCAGAACTATAGAAATGTTAAAAAAAGAAAAAGAAAACAAACAAAAACATTTTGAAGCATAGGCCTAGTGTCTTTGATGTTCTATCATGTAGTCTTACAAACAATATATGACCGGCAAAACATGTGGTCAAGGTCTGCAGTACTAGGTTGACAGCTGGGCAATAATATACTCTTCTGTCAGCTTACTTTGAAGGTGGCATTGTCTTTGATGTTGATTTGACAAAGAGGTGTGATGTGTGACCCAGTGACGCTTCATTAGCAATAGATATCTGAACCAGAACAATGTCTCATCTAGTGTTTGTTCTGCATTGAACTAGATTAAAATTATAATGCATACTAAAGTTTCAAGAACCATTCTATTTAAGTGCAAGTAATACACACATTAATAAGCAAATCAATTAAGAATAAAATGAAGTAGTTGTGTCATGTTTTGTGACCTGATCATATCATAAAATGGTGTGTGATGCTGGTGTTAGTCCCACTGCAGCTCACAGGCCTGTGGTGCTTCTGGCCTCTGAATGTGATTGGCCAGTTGCGGACACACCCCCAACTAGTGTGGGGAATTCATATTTTGCGCAGATTTGATCATTTGCCCTTCACGCATGTTCGACAATAGAATTACTAATACTTAAAGGGGAACTAACCCCTTTTGCACTTTACCTCTCAGATTTTAGCTTGGGTCCATAGAAACAATTCCATGCTATTCATAACTTATATATGTGCCCTGGTAATGAAATATCCTGCATTTATTAGCTCCGTGTTGTGAACTACGGAGGCCGCCATTTTTTAAATTCCTGGTGTTTTGCACTGACCGGAAATACGTCACTGTTGTACCAACTCTTAGCATGGAGTCACTAGAGTCAAGTATTCTGGAGGCTTGGCATTGCAATTCAATGGTGAGAACAACTGTCAACAACAGTTTTAGATACAGGTGTAATTGCACTTTCAGAGCTTTTGTTAAGGGCATGTCAAAGCTAATTGTAATTTCTTGGGAATACATCATAATTATAGCTAATTATTGCATTGATTGCAATAAGCAATTTATATCTAATAATAGGTATATAGGTATATATATATATATATATATATATGCATGGGCAAATAGGCAATAACCCTGCTACGTACATGTTATGTAAGACGTTTTTCCCAAGCATAGGAGTTTAAATAGCAAAAGTTATTTAATGTAAAATTTAATAACTTTAAGATTACATTTAGCATATATTTTGTTCACTATATTTCTGACCATATTTTTGCAAGAGAACAGAATTGGAATACTGCTTTGCTTTGTAAATAAAATATGTCACATATAATCTTTAGGGGCAATGTGCAGTATTAGTATTATGTATAGTATAAATATATTTCATAGTATTTATATTTGGTGTATATGTAGTGTTAGTGGGGTTGTTTTAAAGGCAGTACCTCCTTCTTTACCAAGATTAATATATATTAATTACCCAATTGTGCTTATTTCAATTGTATGTTGGTTGCATTGCTAGATACATTAAATATACCAGTTTAAAATAAAATATAATATCAAAAACTTATTTTCAACAAAACTTTGTCAATACAATATTTTTTTAAAGCTTCACTAATAAACAGTAGTTGTATTACAAAGCAGGATACTTGATAGTTGTTCTTACTGAGTGTCAAGTAATTGCATTGTCTCAAATAGTTCAATGGCAATTACTTGACATTCAGTAAGAACTTTATGTTGTTGTGATATCAGTTCTTGTCATTATAATTGCAATGAACAATGTAACAGATTGTAATCCGCAGGATTGCAATTAATTTGTATTGCTGAATACATATGGCCTAGCTGTGTACATAAGTGACGTCACTATATTGCGTGCCGTGTGCAATAATGGCGGCCCCCAGCATGTTGATGGTTGGTGCAAATTTCACTTTTAATTGGCTTGAAATCATATCAAACCCGAGTTTAAGACATTTCCTTTCACTGCAATATATTATTTGACAACTAATTGAACTTTTGAAATTAACATGCAAACTTCCATTAGTTCCCCTTTAATTGCAAATACCTATATTGTATTTATTCTAAGAAATCATTCACAACGTTATTTGGACAAAAATAATTTAATTGCAAGTGGATTAATTAAAATAACAATAATAAATTGACCACAGACAATTATGTCAAATTTTGAAATGTATACAATTATTTCACGAATCTCTATCATAATGAAATCTGTTAACATGAATTTTGTATGTGAGATTATAAAAAAATGTTTAGTCAATGACATTTACTTTTCATTGCAGATGGATGAAAGTCTGCACTTTGAACTCTCAGACACAGTTAGAGAGTTAGTTAGTGTTATTGTTTAGCGCCTCATCAGCACCTGAGTGGGCTATGTAGAGGCTCTCTAGGGTAAGATTGAGTATCTATAGTTGGTAGTAGAAACCAGAAGCATGTAAAAAATCAATAATTGTCTGTGTTGGATAGATGGAGCAGCTTGTGCAATGCGCACTGTCCTGTTTAAGCCACTGGGGATAGAGGACTTCACCCCGAGTGTTTCCACCATCGCCGCGTGGAGGCCCAGGACCTTCGAGGACCTCAGAAACAGTACATACAAAACATAGTCACTCAGGGCAATTTTGTTCAACTAGCAAGAATCTTCTGAACTTATGCAGTGGCTGATCAAGAAAATGGATTATTGAGTCGCAAATGGGTTATTGTTGAAGAAAGGTCATTTGTTGATGGTGAAAACACAGTCATCCTGTTAGTATGTAACTGTCCCGATGGACATTCTCAGAGGACTAAATTGGATGCAATTGATTCTTTGATTCAAAATGAGCCTCTCCAACTATTCAAGGAAAGAGAAGAAAAGTTATACTGTTCACATAGCCTTGCTGTTAAAGTTCTCAGACCATCGGGACAGACAGTCAATGCAAGAAGTGCCCCAGCTGAGGTGATCAGCACATCTCCCTTTGCAGCCGTAGCTAATGCAGGTTCACTAGGATTAGGTGTAATCATTGCTGGACATAATCAATTCAAGTGTCAAACATGCAAACATACAGAATGTGCCCATATAGAGGCTTTTGCCCAGTGGAATGGTGAACAATATTATATTGAGGATGACAGTCTCTCTGAAGCATGTAAATCTAAATTACTAGGGAAGTAAGAGAGGACAATTTTGTGTGTTTTTTTCAACAGTTGGTATTCCATGGCCAGTGACTGACCAGTACAAAGTAAAGAAGGGAATCATTGCTGATAGCGGTTTTACAGATGAACTGAAACCCACATTGATTAAAGTTAAGTGCTCACATGGATCTAGATTTGAACTGACTCTACTGCGAAATGACGCACTGATCCATCGAGAAGGAAGTACTGTCAGAGCCAAGTGTCGTTGCACAGTTATATATAATGGACAAGGTGACTTACTTCTCAATTTGGACAATAAACATTTGTTTGAACTTGAGTGGCTATTTTCCATATTGGATCGATTGTTCAGTATGCCCTGTGATGACAGCCTACAAAACAGCCATGTTGGCAAGGAATCAGTCAACATGTCCCGGCGGTCTTACATATCAACTGTTTCATACGGTAGGTTTCTTAAGATATCTATAAATACACACAAGCATGTTTTGTGTTGTACTGACAAATTTTTTAAAGTGATGATCTGATTTAAATGTTTATGATTAATTTATTACAATGATTTATTGATCAGCAGCCATTGTAAGTTTTTTAACCCGCCTGTCTGTTTCAGACTTTTACAATGGGATGAACAAGCGCATTTCACGTGTGCCACTTGCCAGTCAGCCTTAGAAAAGGGTGACATGCTGGACATTGTGTGCGACGGCATCATGATGGGTTGCAAGAGGCACTCCATGAATGATGTTACCTGGGAAGATCCAACCAACAGCATCCCCATCCAGGGATCCAAGCATAAAGACAGGTGAGAAGGATAGAGCTTTTTATATATAATATGTACATGGGAATACTCTCATGATAATAATAATGTGTAAATATAGATAACAGTTTTCAATCAATCAATCAATCAATCAATCAATCAATCAATCAATCAATCAGTCAGTCAAATTCCAAGTATCTCACTGTCTTTTTCAATCAGTAAATTAATTTTTCCTTTAATGCAGGTGTTTATTGTCCGCCAAAACAAGACAGCTTTTGTCAGAGTACATTGGATACTGCAAAGGTAAACTTCTGAACAGCCCACTGCCCATGGCAACCGGGAGGCTCAGTGATCTAAAGAAGATGCTGAAAAAGGAATGTCTTGCAATCCATGCTTGCACTATGTCAGTTCATGAAGCTTACAGACGTCTCCATGTGACACATATCTTTGCTCACTAAGATGGGACAACAGTGTGAACTGAGGTAAGTAAATTTGACAGTTGACTGTTCTAAATCATACTCTTTTGATTACATAGAATTTTGTAATCAGTTTCTAAGCGACAATCTAATACTCATACAAACCTAATTTAGTGGCTCACTGAAATTTATTTCTCTTTTCAGCTGCCGAAAGCTCTTACAGGCATTTTGTGCATCCTCGCCTCTGTGTGGCAGTTTCCAAATATTTAGGTACCCCGATGTTCAGCAGATCGTGATGGATGTTGCTGAAGGAAAGATAAACCTCAGAGACTCCACCGCCCACAAAGAATTAGAACTTGTGAACAAGTATGCCCCAATTCTTGGACAAACAATGCCAGCAAGCACCAGTGTTGGCAAACTAGATCCTCTGATTTCAGATGTCATAATTTTTATCCTGACCTCATCCATAGTGCGAAGGTGCACCAGCATCATCAATGATTCACCATCCCTCTCCCAACTCATCATTTTAATTAACACTGACATTATATGAGTGACTGTATCTATATACATATGCAATGTCATTTCTTAAAAGTTTTAAAATTATCATGGTTTGAATTTTTGAGTTTGTTCATTTGTTTATTAACTAGGGTGCGGCAGCAGGATTTCTGCCTTAGAGGGCCGAATGTACATATTTTAATAAGTGATATTTGAATAAATCGTTCTGTTCTCAGTTCTGTTCTGAGTTCTGTTAATTGCTATAACAAGAAAAGCTCTCTTTAAAGAAGAGACCTGTATCAGAATTGGTTAACGAAGTCTAGGCATGCAAAACAAATAATATTTGATCTATTTTGTACAGACTAAAGGGTATTAGTTGCAGGTAACAGATACTGACAAGGTATCATGTCAAAATATTGAATAGAATTGAAAAATAGAAAAATTTGACATGTTTTGCAAATCTAATAGAATAATTCAGATCCAAATTAAAAAAAAATATATAATCATGTTTAACTTTTACATTAACATACATAATTGACAGTTCAGTGAGCTTGTGAGTGTGGCTTTTTTTAACTGCATATCTGCCGTTTAAATCAGTTTGAGAAATAATTTCATTTCAACATTGGCCTATTTGTTATTACTTGTAATATATTAAAGTGTACAGTTTCAAATGCACTCAGCTATCAGAAACATAAAGAGCAATTGACAAATCCAATTTGTGTAATTACAGTTTCACTTAAGAATAGTGAGTACAGTGAGTGTGTGTGGCCAGTTTCATTCATTTTATAGGTCAGAGTGTGGGTGTGTCACTCAACTGGCCAATCATAGCCAGATGCATGCAATGCATAACACCAGCAGCATCACAAGAACAAATTCATGATGGATTTTTGTTAACAGGCAGCTAGGCATTTTACATGATGGGCCTCCAACAGATATTTGTTGAAAACCTTCACAAGCTTTGGTACCTTGGTACAATAAAACCAGGCACTTTTGACATACGGTCCTCAATTCAAAGTTGCTCCATTTTATTGAAGGAAGACAAACTTGCTATAGTTAGGTTATTTAAACGACTGCCAGATATCACCTTGTAGAGCAATTTTGCTGTGTATTTTGCGTTTATTGGTCAGCATATGTCCCAGATATTTAAAGCTGTTCGCTTCTTCAAGTTTTTCTGCATTTTAATAAATGGTACGAGTCGACTTTTCCCCGAATTTTATAACTTTAGTTTTTCCTACATTCACAATTAGATCCCATTTTTCACAAAAACTATGAAGACAATTAATACTCTTTTGTAGGCATATCATCAGCATACAATATATGTGAGGTTGTCTATTGCTATGCCATCAGATTTGTTTAGGTAATTTGGTAAGTCAGACAGGAATTTATTGAACAGTTTTGGACTGAGGATTCCGCCCTGCAGGACACCTCATTTACTTGCATCTCCAGTACTGCCTAATTGGTTAACTCTAGCTCTGGCCTTGTCATACATACTTGTGATAATCTTAAGCATTTTATCGCATAAAGGCATAAATTGGCTGATTTGTGTTTTGCTGATATCTAGTTAGTGTCTAGTACATAAACACAATCAGCAGAACCTGTCCTAATTAGCCCATCAGGTGCACAAATACAGAAAATATTCATGGAAAGTTTTTAGATCTGGACTATTCGCCTGACTTTTACCTAGTTTTTTCAGTTTATTCCAGAGTTTCCAGCAGTCAGCTTGGTTCTTGCCAAGTAAGTTTTCCATATTCTCTCTATGCAGCTGCTGGAATTGCCTATTTAGCCTTTGTATTAACTGCTTATATTGTTTGCATAATATATCTTTTTTTATAAGTTGGGATGGAAATATCATGATGTTTTGAGGTGGGTCCTTACATTCATCATCAAACCACTTTTTTGCATGAAATGTATTTTTGGAGGATCTTGATCTCTTCCTTGGGAACGTTGGCTGCATGCTATCTGTATCATACTTGGACACAGTATCTATTATTACATCGCTGTCTGTATTATCTGTGATATTACAACATAGTTTGTAGAGCTTACAGTGAGCTTTCTCATTGTCATAATTTAAGAGATACTCATTAAGCATCAAAGACTAACAGCGTCTCAGTGGAGCGTGACACATTTTTGTGCGAGACGACAGAATCATTCAACCGTTAAAAATAGGTCAACCCTGCGTCAGTGTCTTATGACGGCAGCAGCAGCATCTTTGATTTCTTCAGATCTCAAAACAGAGTTTCTTCAACCCACCCACCCTCTCCCATCACTGTTTGTGTGCTTGCTAACTGATTTTCTTCCTTCTTGTCTCCCACAGTCTAGATTTTTATGTACATATCTATATATTACTTATACTTATTTCTGTCACTTTTCACATGTTCTAGTTATTGTATAATCTTCTATTTATTTGGCTGTATAAATCCACAATTCCATAACCATTTCATATATTAAAAATTTAACCCAAATTTTGTGTCTGTCGTTCCTGCACAAAAATATTTTAATGCTACATTTTTACAAAAGTGCAAGGGTGCATGATCTGATTCTGCAAGTTTACAACCTATATAAAATGTTCGCAAATTGCTGAACATTTTTCCACTACATAATAGGTAATCAACAACACTTTGTCCCCTAGGTGTGTAATGTGTGAACTGGTCAATTTCATTGGCATTACAATAACCATGCATTATTCTCAGCTCTACAGAGATCAATGCGATCTTTGCCAAAAGCATTCACTGTTTTGTCTATAGATTTTCTCTGTTCATTGTACCATATTTGGTCTGTTCCTGACACATGGGATACAGCATTGTTCAGCTCTGAGACAATATTGAAATTTCTACCACTTACATGTGTTTCAATTTCACTCAAGACTCCAGTTCTGCTATTAAAATCACCACAGAGTGATACATATGGAGTTTTATCTAGATAGCATGCTACATCTCTCTTATCTGAGTATAAACATCTTTATAATAGCTGCTGTTTGTAAAAGTACTGCTTCCCTGTGGCGTTACATACAGGCCACCTAGAAACATTTCATGGTTTGATTCCCTTATCATATGATGTGCTCATTTGCTATGGATACAGTTTTTGATCGATATAGTTAATTCTTTTTGAGAGCTGCTATACCACCAGAAGGCCTCCTAGCTTTTGGATGTTGGAACCTACGCTGACAGTGAAAATAGTGGTACTTTTCATCAATTTGGAGTTCAAAGGTATCAAGTTTCATAGTTTATTATAAGAATACTATATCACATCCAAGAATTAATTGCCTAGTTTCAGCTAGTTCTAATTTTTGTCCAATGCCCTTAATTTTCCATAACATCACATTGAGTGCAATAACATTGTTATTTACAGAGCAATTTTTGTTTTTAAGTAGTAGTCGTAGAACATATTATGACTTCTGCAAAAATGATCAGACAAGTTGTTGCCGATCATCATCAAACATCTCCTAGCATTACACAGTTATCTGAATTTTCAGTTACAGGTGTTGCAAGCATAGCAGGTTCTTGTACAATGAGCTCACTATTACCAGATACTGACAACAGTTCTGAATCACGTACATTAGTTAATTTTCGCAAATGGTTAAAGTAACTCTAATTCACTTCCATTGTAGTTATTGCTAACAGACAATGATGACAATTCGGATGTGGTTTTGTTCAATAAACAAATATATATATATATATATATATATATATATATATATATATATATATATATATATATATAGTTGACAATTGTCTGTAAACAAAACTTAATGCATATATTACCATGCTATTGTTCAGCAAATGGGACCATGGATGTGTAGATAATCTATTGATAATGTATACCTTTAACTTTTATACCATGTATATATATATATATTGAATATAGAAATAGTGAGTAGAAGTACACTTAGTACATGTTTTTATGTTATTTTTGACAAATGTATCATGTATGATATTACTGTGTCAATAAAAGCATATATATGATAATTGTAGCCCTATACAGACTTTCTAATAATGATGATTGCTGACTTGGCCAGTTACATGACAATAATGTTATAATAACAAAATAATAATGATCATTGCAATCATGTATAGTCATGTGTTAATAATATGAAACTCTTGATTTTCAGAGTAATAATAGACTAAGTTTATTTTAACAAATTAAATACTGATACATACCGTAACGGAGGTTATTTTCGACAGGGCGGATATTTTCGTTTTAAGTGTCGAAAATACCCGCCCTGTCGATAATACCCTCCGTTACGGTAAATGTAAGTGAAGTTATTACACTTACAAACTACTACATGGCAAGAGTGATAATAAAAAGCCTTACCGGAATTGTTTAATGAAAGAGAACTTATTAATTCAAAAGCTCAGTGAAGATGGTAGAGTAAAAGTCTCACAACGGTTATCATAAACTACAGCAAAACTGTATCATTGATCATACAATCAATCTTCTACAGCTGTTGTGCATCATAAAGCAGAAAGTTACATTGCAGATTCGGCCACAACACCTATGCAAATATTAGACTAATCAAATTTTAATTCAAATCAATTTTTTTAAGTTTTTATGCAAAATAAAGTCATGTAAAGTACAATGAAACTCTTTTGATTTTGAGAGTAATAATAGTTTAGCTTTTTATTATCGCTCTTGCCATATAGAAGTTTACAAGTGTAATAACTTTACTTACATTTATATATCCGTGTTTAATTTGTTAAACCAACAGGCAAGTAATTTCCCTAACGAGGCAAAAAAAAACATAGGCTGTGCTGCAGCTAAACCCTCAGCGAATCCCACATAGCACACAGGCATCATTAAAATTGTTAAGTGTTCGTCTGACAGGCAGGAGGACGGGGATTACACATTCATTTCTAGAGCTGAACTCTAACACTAATGCACTTACCTTCATGGCAATTTATACAGTAACACTCTGTATGGCCTAGTGGTGCCTTGTAATAGCCACACTGACATATCTCTGCTATGTTTTGCAAAATCGTGAAAATTAATATTTCTTGAGTGTTTATATAGTGTGTGAGATGAACCGAAACAATCGCCATTTGGCCCACATAGCTTATGCAATGCTACTTAGTCCAAGACGTCCTATTTTTTAACCCTTGAATTTCTTCATTTGTTCATTATATTCTGAGCGTGAAATAATAGTGTTCCTGTGGGTCATTGTAAAGTCTGATAAAGTCGTACTTTATTTTTGTTAAAAGTAAGGCCTGTATTAAGTTTTACTTTTGTCCACTCAGTCTTATATTGTCTTATTTTGATGCAAATATACTTGGATATTAACATCCACATTGTAATATTTAGACCATTTGGTAATTATGAATGAATAGAAATTGTAAACTTTCTTTAAATACACAAATTCTGCGTTTATTTTTTTGCTTAAAAGCCAATACCCTGATTGTTAGTTTTTTTTGACGATGAATTTAAAAATATTGGTGTATATTACTATATTAGTGGTCTTATTTTTCATGTTTGCATGATATTATGTTTTACAAATTATCTTACCTCTAATGAAGATAAACCTGCAGGAACCCTGTATTAACAGCAATCCATTCTGTTCAGAGTGAAGCCAAGTGAGCATTTCCTGCCATTTAATTGTTCTGTTTCAAAGATTTTATGCACAATAAGGAGTATTCAGTTTCCTAGAATTATCAACACAATAGCATGTTCCCTTAAATAATCTACAACTAAGATTATCATTTATATGTCCAAAAAAGTCATATATATATATATATATATATATATATATATGGGCTATGGTAATGATCCTAAGGAATATATATGAAATTCAGCAACAATGTTATGCCACATAAAGATGATGTGTATAATTTCATACAAAATAAACCTTTAAGGTTTGTATTTACTTATATTTAGATAAATAAAGTTAAATACAAATCTTTAAGGTTTATTTTGTATGGAATGATACTCAACACACCCATTTTAATGCCTTTATAAGTCAAAATATTTTTTGCTTGCTGTTTACATTTAGCTGGCAACTGAAGGAACTATATATTATCAATTGCCATATTCCCTTCAACAGTTACTGAATTGTTGGGTTGCTGATTTGCATTAAAATTTGCATTAATTGACTATTTGGTCTGTGATTCCAAATTTTGTCAGGCTTTAAGTAGTTTTATAGTTGATCCTCTGGTTTCTGACTCTGACCATAGACCCCTCATATTTTCTATAAACTTAAAGACAAGAAATACTCATAATTCTTTTAACAGGCTAAATGCAAATCAAGCAGAACAGGATGTAGCAAATGAGAAGTTTGGTAGATACATTTTCAATATTGAAACTGCTAGAGGTCTCAATCAAACCGTTGTAAGTGATCAGTGTGTGTCACTCTATGATTCATTCATAAACTGTGTTATAACAGACATGGGAGTTGATGAAGCAGTCAAGGGCCTTCTTGATACGGCTCTTTCAGACAACTTCTCTAAAAAGTATTTGAAATCAATTCGTAATGAAGAGTGCAAAACACTCAAACATGCATTGAATAGCTTCTCAAAAAATAATGACTTAAACAGTACAGCCTCCTTACAAGAATACAATTTACTAAAGAAAGATTATCGTGCTACAACCCAAAGAAAGAAAAGAGAGTATCAAAATATACTTAGGGAAGAACTCAGCACAATGGATAGCAATGACCCCCAGGAGTTCTGGAAGTATTGGGAGAGGTTTAATAAAAAACAATTCAATTACGGTAGCTAGTGATATCTCTCTAAGTGCTTTTGAAACATACTTTGCTAGTGTTCAATCCCCGCCAAGTAGTGCCCTTGCCAAGTTCAATATGCATTTTCTCAAAGATATAGAGGAATATATGGTTATATATAACAACAATCCCAGCTATGCTCCCACCATGACTGATCCCCCAATTACATTACATGAGGTAGAAAGAGAACTGAAAACCCTAAAATCAGGCAAAGCTCCAGGTATAGACGGCATTAGCAATGACTTTTATAGATATTTATCAGACTATCTATCTGAACCTTTAACTATATTATTTAATTACACCTGGGAGAGGGGCATTTTCCCAGAAAAGTGGGCTGAAGGAATACAACCACTCCACAAAAAAGGCAGTCTCATTGAACCGGATAACTATCGTAAACTCACTTTAATGGCTTGTATGGGTAAGGTGTTCGAATCTATAATTAACAAAAGGTTAGTCTTTCAGGGCGAGGCTACCAACTCAATAGATCAGAATCAGTTTGGGTTCTGCAAAGGGTGTAGAACAAGTGATAATGTCTTCATCATATATACACTAATCTCCTATCACAAATCAAAGAGAAAGAACCTGTATATCACTTTTGTAGACTTCTCAAAAGCTTTTGACTTTGTTAATCATACTTTTCTCTACTATAAACTTATTAAAAGGGGATATGGTGGTAGATTATTAAAAATAATACATAGTATGTTCTCCAAATCTTGTGCCAAAGTTAGATGGCAAGGACAGTTAGGTTCAAGTCTTGATAGCACACATAGCGTCCTCCAAGGTGGAATTTTAAGTCCTAAATTGTTTAATTATATCTTTCAGATATGAATGAATACTTTGATCAAAGACATGGAGTCACTATAAATGAGAATAATTTTACACATCTTCTCTATGCAGATGACTTAGTCCTTGTCTCTGAAAGTGCCACTGGTATGCAGGTACTTTTAGACAACCTTGCAGGCTATTGTAAAAAATGGCACTTACTAATTAACTCACAGAAGAGCCAAGTAATGATAATTCATCCAAATGGTAGGAGTAGACTAAATGTAAACAACACACAGTTCTCTATTGATGGTGAGAATTTAGAGATAGTTGACTCATATAAATATTTGGGGCATGTCATTAGTAACTCTTTGAAGACACATAATACGATGTACGATCATCTGGCCACACAATCGCAAAGAGCCATGCATGCTCTTAAAGAAAGAATTAAATCAACTGTAGGCTACCTTCCACCTAAAATAAGCCTTAAAATGTTTGATACACACATTTTGCCAATTTTGGACTATAATAGTGAAATCTGGTTTCCAAATAAAGAGATAGACGTAATGGAAAGAATACAGCTCAAACTCCTTAAGAACCTATTAGGTGTGAGAAACCAAACATCATCTGTTGCTGTACTAGCAGATACAGGCAGATTCCCATTGATATATAGACAGCAAGCTTCTGCTATTAAATACTGGGATAGGTTAAAATCTTAAAATTGCCCCTTATTATTACGCAAATGCTATGACGTTCAAGTATCCCTTTATCGGAACAATCAGCCATGCTGGCTAACTAGGATACATCAGGTTACAGGTAACATTAGTTAGTGTTAGTGTTATTGTTTAACGCCTCATCAGCACCTGAGTGGGCTATGTAGAGGCTCTCTAGGGTAAGATTGATTATCTATAGTTGGTAGTAGAAACGTAAACATAATGATGATGAAATCCCAGCTTCAATTATCACTAAGTTGTATGAACATGCACAAAACAAGATGTTAACGGATATTAATGACAATGTAAAAAATCCTAAGCTTAGAACTTACAAACTCTTTAAGAAGGAACTGTGTCTAGAATCTTATTTAAATTACAACCTACCTAAGTATCTTTATCGTAGTATAGCCAGATTTAGACTGAGTTCTCATAATCTCCATATAGAATAGGTAGACACAAGAGACCTGATGTAGTAGCTGAAGAGCGCATTTGTAAAAGATGCGACACAATGACACTGAAGATGAGTTTCATTGTTTGATAATTTGTAGAAATTGGGAAATGGCTAGAATGGATCTCTACCAAGCAGCTTATAAACATATTGAAGACTTCACTATCTTTCACCCCAAAGAACAACTTTTAAAAATAATGATTAATAAAAACTCAGAAATGATTTATGCATTAGGTAAATTCTGAAAAATAGTCCTAAAAACTGATAATATCGTTTAATTTACATTTTCATTTCATAAAGTTCACTACATGGTCATGGGTAGCTATAGGCACTAGACATGTGGACTCGCATGGTTTGATTTGTGGTTGCCTGGTGCATGCTTGATTGTTTGTTTGTAAATATATTTCATTGTTGATATGCTTGTTTATTTCATTTATTGTTGCTCCAAATAAGGATTTGTACATATATTGGTATGCTTATGTAATTGTTTTTACTGTTATTTTTTATTATATATAGTTCCTAAAATAGACAATATAACTGGATATAACATCTTGTAAAAGTCCATGTCATTAATGACTCCAATATAATGACATTTCCAAGTCCAGGCTGCTCATCTCCAAGTAAACAGCATAAAGTCAGAGTGACTTGAATATGCAGACTTTCAACTGAGTCTCATCTCAGCATTGAGGGTAGTCAAGATCTCCCAGTTCCAAAGTGGGCAGAGTCCAAAGTGCAGTAAGCACAAAATATTCAGAGTCCAAAGTGTACAAGTAAATAACACAAGAGTGGATTTGCTTCCTCAGCTGGCAAAATGAAAAACTGATCTTTTTAATGTGCACAAGGTATATGTATTAAAACACAATTCATGAAGTTTTCCCCCCAGCAGGGCTGAGAGGGAATTATCAACCAATCACAACACAGTAAATTCTACATTCCATGGGGTGATACCTCCCCCAAACAGGGCTGCTACCAGCATCTTTCTGCCAATTCTGGCAGGGATTAGTGAAACTGAGACAATGGAGCAAAAGTGGACCCCCTGCAGTGCTCTGCATTGTGCTGAGGCTATTTATAGCTTCAAGTCACAATGGCTATTGTACTGAGTGTCAACTTTGGCTTGGTTAGCAGTTTTGGAGGGAAAGTTTTGGAGGGAAAATTAGTAAGCTCCTCCCACAATTCAGGACTTAACAGTGAGGCATCCTAACAGGGCAATGCACTCACATAATACTGACAATAAATCAATATGAAGCAAAAGGAATGATACTTGTCATCAATTGACAATTGATTGCTAACACAGTCAATCAATTAATAACATAATCAAGGTGTCATCAATTGACAATTGATTGACAATACAGTCAATCAATTAATAATACAATCAATGTTAACAATATAATCAATGTTGATAATTAATTCAATGTTAATAATATAATCATTGCTAACAATATAATCAGTACTAATAATCAACATTCCTTGCAGCAGGCTAAACTAGCTAAGACTAAGCATAATTAACAAGCAACTGCTGACACATGTGAGTAGAGCAGTGACTAGCTATAAATGTAGTGATGAGCACACACTACCACTGCATTGAGTCACACATGAGCAGAGGGCAAGTGTAATGATGTGCACACATAATAACTTGCACCTAACACATCCATTCAATCTGATAGGTATTTGCTCAAGGCAAGTGTAATGAAGAGCACAACACAATCTGACCTGCCTGTACATCCTTGCTTAAGGCAAGTGTAATGCAGAGTGCAACACAATCTGACCTGCCTGTACATCCTTGCTTAAGGCAAGTGTAATGCAGAGTGCGCACAATCAATGCACCTGTCATATAATAAGTGTTTGCCATGGGCTGCACTTTACATCACTCCCCCCCTTATTCTAGCTCATTGATGGCAATCAGCAAGGAGCGTGCTTGGGGATGATCAAGAAGTTATCAGCCTGGCAATATAAACAATTCTGACATGCTAAACAGTCCTGACATGTTAGACAATTTCGACATGCTAAGTAACTCGACATGCCAGATAATTCTGACATGCTCAACAATTCTGAAATGTTAGATAATTCTAACATGCTAAGTAACTCGACATGCCAGATAATTCTGACATGCTTAACAATTCTGAAATGTTAGATAATTCTAACATGCTAAGTAACTCGACATGCCAGATAATTCTGACATGCTTAACAATTCTGAAATGTTAGATAATTCTAACATGCTAAGTAATTCTCAGTGACATCAATATGTGAAGCACAGTGAGTAAAAGGAAAAATGGCTACAATAACGCTGCAAGGATAAAACAATGGTGATAAGCCTGAGGAAACAAAAGGTATTTCTTATTTTACCTAAGCTAAGAACAGAACTAATATTGTGGGGATGTCATGACTACATGTCGTCGTGACCATGTCTCCCCTTGAGGTAAAGTTCAAGGTGTCCGGCTCATTGAAGATGCATGCTGAGGTGCTTGGCATGCTAGAGTCAATTGTCTTGGTGTCGCAAGGCTGCCTAGTCGGTAGAGCTCCAGGCCAGCCTGCTCTCTAGTGATGCATCGGACAGTCAACTCCACGTGAAGGTAGCTGGTCATTTCCGTGAGACACTAGTCACCAATGTAAAAGTCCATGTCATTGAAGATGCATGCTGAGGTGCATGGCATGGCAGTGTCAATCAACTTGGTTGTGGTCTGGGCTCAGCTCAGCATGCTGCCGCCATCGTGCCTTGAGACAATTCGTTCTGGAGGATATCGAATCCTGGCAGTGACATGGTAAAATCCAGTAGGCAATCCATTCCATCCCTGGCAAACAAGGTGGGGTGCGGTAATTCTGCCGGGCCTCACATCCATGAGCACCAGGAGATTGCCCTGCGGAAAGGCGAAATCGGCATTCCTATCTTCCACGGCCGTAGAAGGTAAAGAAAGAGGGCTGCGTCCAGCACACTCCCGAATGTATCACCTGACCACTCACAATCCATCAGTGCACCTGGCGAGCTTGGTCGACAGGCAGAACCAACATTCTCCACTTCGTACCAGGTTAAGAGTGCGTTTATCATTTCCAAGCGGGCGTGCTTCTGCTGTTCCAGGGGACAGTAAATTCCGCACCGTGAATTCTATCAGCCTGTGAATTCTAATGGGCCGTGGATTTCATATCATGAATTCCATCCGCCAGTGAATTCTAGCAGAGTGTAGTGGTGATGAACCACTCAGAGGCAACAAGCAATCAGTGTTCTAGTCCGATATCCTGATGAGGTGATCCTTGCCCCAGTAGTCCGGGGAGTTCCTGCAGTAAATTGATGCGGGCTCGCTTCTGCTGCTCTAGTGTGGGTGCTGCGATGTCCAGACATAAAGGGCGCTTCGTGCCACGCTGAATGTATGGGCGTGAGCGTTTGGGATTGGTAGCAGGGTCCTGTTGGTGGGGCCGACGGGGGGCGAAGCGATGCATGCGCTTGGCGTCCTGGAGGCGCTCCGGGGCTGGACGTGCAGTGGCCGAGTGTCTGGGGGCTGTCAGGGCCGCTGGTGGATCTGCGGGCGCTGGAGCCGGACGTTTTGCGTCAGTGATCGAGTCCGGATCGTGCGGGCGTCTCTGTGCAGACCTGTGCAGTCTTTTGGTGTCTCCAAGTTTCTGCTGAGCTGTGCGGGTCATGGCAGAGGTGCGAGCGTCGGTGGGGTCTGGCTGCGATTGACTGACAGGGGTTTTAGGCGGTGCCCTGCTCTTGCTTGCAGTTGCAGTCTGGTCTTGCGTGACACTGCTGTCTGCACTAGAATGGCTATCCTGCCTGTTGCGCTTCTTGGCTTTGATCTTTGGGCCCGCCGGGGCGGGGCGATGTGTCACTCGAGGGGGCCGAAGGGCGACTGTCTTCGGATGAGCTGGAGGCGAGTATGTCCTGAGGAGGCCGGTGGTCCTAGTGCTTTGTCGGGGGTTGCGGATTGGGCGTGGATTGACCTCATCCCAGACAATGTTGGGATCCACCAACTTGACCTTGTTGATGTTCAAGGTCTTCTGCTTGCCTGTCTGTTGATGGGTGAGCCACAGCACCTTGTTTCTGACCCTGGTCACTGTCCACTGGGGATCCCACTTGCTGGTGAGTGACATGGGCTCTGGAGCTTTAATGACAACCGTGTCCCCCACTTCCACTTTCCCTGTGTTGGCCTGTCGCTCCAATCTGGCTCTGTTGTGTCGCCTAGACTGCTCCGTGGCTGTAGCTGCTGTGCGGAGGGCGTCTGCTAAGTTCTGCAATCGCTCATCCTGCTGGTCATCTTCCTTGAGCAGACGATTTATAGGTAGTCGTGCTCTGCGGCCATGGTGCAAGAAGAATGGCGTGTGTCCTGTTGTGTCCGAGACTGAGTTATTGTAGGCCAGCAGAGCTGGGCCCAGCTGATCCTCCCAAGTGTCTCTCGTGTTGTTGATGAGTCTGGACACAATCTGCTTCAGGGTGCCATTGAACCTCTCACATTTTCCATTGGCTTGCGGGTTGTAGCTCGTCGTGCGTCTGTGGTCTATTGCGAGCGCAGTGATGTAGTCCCTGAGCGCAGCTGCACCGAACTCCAATCCTTGGTCAGTGATTATGACGTCCGGATAGCCATGGCGTGGAAAGTAGTGCCTCGAGAATTGCTTCCATACCTCGTAGCTAGTTTTCGAGGGTATTGCGAAGGCCTCCGCCCAGCCAGTACAGTGGTCTATGATGGTGAGGATGTACTGGTTACCTGAAGGAGACTTGACTAGAGGGCCGATGAGGTCAGCTGCCACAATCTGCACTGGGGCCGCTGCTATTGGCATTTCTCCCATAGGGGCTTTGGGTCGGCTCTTGGAGTGCACAATGCATGTGGGACACTGCAAAATGAAGGCTCGGACGTCTCTCTTCATGTGGGCCCACGCAAACGCCTCTTGCAGCTTCCGCATCGTCTTCAGGACAGACATGTGACCCACGTCAGCATGCGCACTCGCTATCATCTTGCTGCGCTGTTGCGGGGGAATTATGAGCCTGGGGTGATCCGGCGCATACTTGTGTGGCCTCAGGGTGGAGTATAGCAGATCATTTATGACTTCGTAATCACTGTCGTCATCGTGATGCTCTGACCACTCCGTCATGTCCCGCTGCTGTTGGGCTAGTCTAGGAAGGTCCAGACCGTAAATGTCAGGGACCGCGTCATCAGGGGGCAAGGCTGGTAAGGCGTCTCCGAGGTGCCAATAGTCCGCATCAAAGGTCGCCACTTCCTCAGACTGCCTGATCCTGGAGAGCATGTCAGCCCTGACGTTCAACTTCCCCTTGTGATACTCCACTTGGCAATTGTACTCCGCCAACAGGACCGCCCAACGTTGTATCTTGGTATTGTTCATGTCCTTGGTGAACAGGGAAGTCAGGGGCTTGTGGTCCGTGTAGGTTTTGTAGTCCGCTCCCCAGAGATAGGGACGCAATTGTTTGAGGGCATACACAACGGCGTATGCCTCCTTTTCGATCGTTGCCCAACGCCTCTGGGTATCAGACAATTGTTTGGAGAGGTAGACTATGGGCCGTTCCACACCATCCTCGTCTTTCTGGCACAGTATTGCACCTATGGCATAATCACATGCGTCTGTGTATAGTTGATATGGCTGGTCGGTGCGTGGGTGTGCCATGACCTTGTCGCTGGTCAGGGCATGCTTCAGAGTGTCAAAGGCTAACTGCAGGCGACCAGACCACTCAAATCTAACGTTCTTGCGTGTGAGGTTGACAAGGGGCTCGGAGATGCGGGCGTAATCCTGGATGCAAGAGCGGTAGTATCCTGACATCCCTAGGAAGCTTCGTGTCTCTGCCAGGTTCTGGGGGGCTTTCATGCGGACGATAGCGGACACCTTGGCTGGGTCCGCCCGCAGGCCTGCCTCACTGACGACGTAGCCCAGCAGCTTCACCTCCTTGAGTCCAAATACGCACTTTGTGGGGTTCAGACGTAGGTTGAACTGCTGCAATCGTTCAAACATCAATTCCAAGTGGGCCACGTGCTGCTCCTCATTCCTGCTGTACACTACAATGTCATCTATGTATAGCATACATATATTGCCGATCAGGCCCTTGAACACGACTTCCATGGCCCTTTGAAAAAGCTGGCTGGCGTTACACAAGCCCATGGGGAGCCGTGTCCAGTGAAATAGGCCCCGGTGACACACGAAAGCCGTTTTCTCTTGGTCATCCGGGTGAAGGGGGAGCTGATGGAAGCCTGACTTGAGATCGAGCGTGGAAAATATCGTCGCCCCCTGCAGCTGATCGAATATGTCGCGGATCAGCGGTATTGGGTAGGCATCCTTCTTGGTCACTCTGTTGAGTGACGTATAGTCCACGCAGAACCGAGGTCCATCCGAGGAGTCCTTCTTTTCCACGAGGACTACTGGGGACGCCCAGGGAGATGCTGAAGGGAGTATGATTCCTTGCTCCAGGAGGTCGTCTATCTTCCTGTCCAGGGCCTCCCTTTTGCTCAGAGGCAGGCGGTAGGGGCGTCGCTTGATTGGGCAGCCCTCGGTCTCAATCCTGACCAGGATGTCCGGATGACACCCAAGGTACTCCCCTTTGGCGGCAAACAGGTCTTCATGCCCTGCCACGCACTGTGCCACCTGAGTGTCTGTAATGACTGGTGGCCGGTCCCCCAGTGAGTCTATGGCATAGTTGAAGCGAGCAGGGACCAGAGGCAAGAATTTGCCCTTCCACTTCAGTATGCCCTCCTCGTAATTCACGCTCGCCTGCTCCTTGCTTAGCAGGTCACGGCCGATTATCATAGGGTGAGCGATCCGCTCCACAACAATCACACTGAAGGTCCCCAATAAGGTCTCATGGATTTCAGTGCTGCCCCAGACCTTGATGCCATGTCCAGTGACGCCGCACAATTGCACTGAATTTTGTAATAGTGGTTGGCGTCCAGTCTTTCTACATAAAGATTCAAATTCTTGGCGCCGCAGCACGCTGCGGGATGCTCCCGTGTCGACGAGTGCTGGTATTATCCATCCGTAAATGTCCAGTTCTACATACTTCAGCTCGTCGACCGCCGCGGCGCCTACTGGCCCCCCTGTAGCGGTGAGTTGGGGGCCGGCTGTGGGCGTTGCAAGGCTGCTCTTCGGCTGCGGCAATTCCTCTGCACATGTCCTGGCCTGTGGCAGAATCCGCAGATTGGGAGACCGTCGCTCGTGTAGGCAAAGGTGGTCTCTGCAGGCTGACCCGTTGCAGAGCGTGGCCTGCCCTTGTCCTGGGGCTGAGTGGTGCCATCACTCTGAGGCTTGAGGCTGGCTATCAATTTGGTGAATTGACTCGTGAGTCCACCCATTTGTCTACGCAGTTCCGCCACGTCCTTGGCGAGGCCCTCGGTGAGTGGGACCTGTGGTGAGACGGCATTGACCTCCATGGGCTCTTCCTGTCGTACTACAACGCCCTCGTCCAGGGCCATGCGCAGCCTGTATTCGTCCGCCTCGTAGCCTGTCACCAGTCTCATGGCCATGCTGTAATCCTCAGGCCGGCCATCTTTGATCAGTCTTTCGACCACGTGCCGGTCTCGTAATCCACGCAAGTAGGCTTTCAGCAGGAGACGAATCTGGTCTGCATTCCTGGTGGGAGCCTGCTCTCCGAGCTGTGTGGTCTTGGGGTAAGCGAGGTCTGCCTTCTCACGGAAGCGTCTGCCAAACGAAGCAGAGGTCTCGTACGCGCCCTGCTTCAGCTTCTCTACCTCATGCCTGAGGCGGTCATCCTCATGGGGTGATAGGAAAGCCTGCTGCAGGTGCAATCTCAGTGTGGCCCATGCAGTCTCATAGCGACTGGGCTGTTGGCTGAGGAAGTGCTCCAACTCCCTTCGCAGTGGGCCTTGTGCTGTCTGCGCGGCTATGTAGACAGTGAAGCGAGAGTATGGAACCGTCAAATCCACCTCCTGCAGCCAATCTCGCACCGTTCCTGGACTCGCGCCGTCGCACGGGGGCACACGTTTTGACAGATTGTCAGCGGCGATGCGTTCAGTCGTGTCCCTCTGACGTCGTTCTCGGGCCCGACTTTCTTCCTGATTTATCGCTCGTGTCGTGGCTCCTTCTTCACGCAAATGATGCATTATCTCCGCGAATTGCTGGTAGGTCGGGAAGGCAGCTGCTTCTCCCTGAGCTTGCTCCTCAGCCTCGACAGGCAAGTCCGGAGCTTCGTTTGGTTGCACTGGCATCTTTCCAAGCAGCTTGCGTGGGCGGGTCGGTGAAGTGTGAACGGCGGAATCCAACAGTGTTAGCAGAGCATTAGTCTCCTGCTAATTACACATTAATTCATGTACAAGCATGAACACTTTCCAGCATGCATGTCTTCAATTCAGATCACGTCGGGGTCACCAATGTAAAAGTCCATGTCATTAATGACTCCAATATAATGACATTTCCAAGTCCAGGCTGCTCATCTCCAAGTAAACAGCATAAAGTCAGAGTGACTTGAATATGCAGACTTTCAACTGAGTCTCATCTCAGCATTGAGGGTAGTCAAGATCTCCCAGTTCCAAAGTGGGCAGAGTCCAAAGTGCAGTAAGCACAAAATATTCAGAGTCCAAAGTGTACAAGTAAATAACACAAGAGTGGATTTGCTTCCTCAGCTGGCAAAATGAAAAACTGATCTTTTTAATGTGCACAAGGTATATGTATTAAAACACAATTCATGAAGTTTTCCCCCCAGCAGGGCTGAGAGGGAATTATCAACCAATCACAACACAGTAAATTCTACATTCCATGGGGTGATACCTCCCCCAAACAGGGCTGCTACCAGCATCTTTCTGCCAATTCTGGCAGGGATTAGTGAAACTGAGACAATGGAGCAAAAGTGGACCCCCTGCAGTGCTCTGCATTGTGCTGAGGCTATTTATAGCTTCAAGTCACAATGGCTATTGTACTGAGTGTCAACTTTGGCTTGGTTAGCAGTTTTGGAGGGAAAGTTTTGGAGGGAAAATTAGTAAGCTCCTCCCACAATTCAGGACTTAACAGTGAGGCATCCTAACAGGGCAATGCACTCACATAATACTGACAATAAATCAATATGAAGCAAAAGGAATGATACTTGTCATCAATTGACAATTGATTGCTAACACAGTCAATCAATTAATAACATAATCAAGGTGTCATCAATTGACAATTGATTGACAATACAGTCAATCAATTAATAATACAATCAATGTTAACAATATAATCAATGTTGATAATTAATTCAATGTTAATAATATAATCATTGCTAACAATATAATCAGTACTAATAATCAACATTCCTTGCAGCAGGCTAAACTAGCTAAGACTAAGCATAATTAACAAGCAACTGCTGACACATGTGAGTAGAGCAGTGACTAGCTATAAATGTAGTGATGAGCACACACTACCACTGCATTGAGTCACACATGAGCAGAGGGCAAGTGTAATGATGTGCACACATAATAACTTGCACCTAACACATCCATTCAATCTGATAGGTATTTGCTCAAGGCAAGTGTAATGAAGAGCACAACACAATCTGACCTGCCTGTACATCCTTGCTTAAGGCAAGTGTAATGCAGAGTGCAACACAATCTGACCTGCCTGTACATCCTTGCTTAAGGCAAGTGTAATGCAGAGTGCGCACAATCAATGCACCTGTCATATAATAAGTGTTTGCCATGGGCTGCACTTTACAATCTGTACATATGTAAATACCCACTCCTACTTATTTGTATTCCGTATTAATCTTCTATGGTGCATTGATTCCTGCTAATTGCCCTGACGGTGCCTTGTTTCATTCATATGCTTATAGTGGTACATAATTATCATATAGATGTTTTTAATATGTAACTAAATTATTTTCATGTAGATTGTTGTTTTATTTTACTTAATCATTATATAAATGTATATTTTTATTTTTATCCTTGTTTTTATTATTTTATGACACATGTATCTATTTGATGCCCTGCGGTCAATAAAATTCTATATATATATTAAATCTATCGCATTTAAATTAGTATTTATAACCGACCACTTTACAGGTGTATATGAAGAAAACAATAATAAGTATTGGAGTCAAGTGAAAGTAATATAGATCATTTTGCAACTAATTATTATGAAATTGCTAATTATAAACAAAAACTGCTGAATGGGTGGAGCGTAATACTGATCAAATATTTAACAATTGTATGCACATGAATTGTACAACATTTGCGGCTGTCATTGCTAAGTATGGGATGCTGAGAAATATGAGGGAAGCAACACAATTTTTACATTTTTTCGAGATTTTCCATTATAAAAAAGGATAAAACAAATGTCAAGGTGAAACTTAAAAATGAAAGAACTATAATCTAGATATATCATTGGTAAAATGTTACTGATGTAAGGATCACAAAGTTAATATGAGGGTTTGAAAGAGTACCTGTCCACATTTTCATATTTTCCTGATTATATAAAATTATCTGTCATTTATGGTCATGAAACCCCAAAAAGGTATCTTAACACTATTTTAGACATATTCTTATTAAGTTGTGTATGCATGAAGGTGAAGTAGTGTGCGAGTCCTGCTCTCCAAAAGACATTTTTATGTTATTTTTCATTTTTCTCTAAATATTTTAAAACACAATTGAAATATGTCAATTGACTATCAAAATGCGCAATTAGGCTATACAGAGAAATAGCATATAAAATTTTGTAGGGTAAGTGGTTAGTGCATTAATGCTGGAGTTCTGCTCCGGAAACACAATGTAACACAATTTTTAGCATTTTTTCTGATTTTCCATTATTATGTAATCAGCATCAAATGAATATCAAAATTAAGTTTGAAAAATTAAAATACTATAATTTAGAATTGTTATTGATACAATTTCATTCATGTAGGGTAAATAGTAGGAATTTTCCCTTTTTTGCACACATTTTGAGCATTCTATAGTATTTACGGCCATGAGACCCCCAAAAGGCACCACTACACTATTTTAGACATATTATGACAACCTATGTAGGGGCAGTAGTGACGGCCGAGTTCTGCAAAGGTAAAAAATAGCCAACATATGTCAATGTGACTATCAAAAGGCACCACTAGGCCATATAGAGTATTACTGTACAAAATTTCATTAGGGTAAATGCATTAGTGTTAGAGTTCTGCTCCAGAAAAAAAAGTGTTACGCCTGCTCGTCTACCCATCAGACAGACATAGATGACAATAAAAACCCTTTTCGAACTTTGCTCGCTGAGGGTTAAAAAATACAAAAGCCATACTGTGCTTTCTTTGTGCAAAAATCTAACCAATACAGGATAATACCAATCATACCTACTACAGTACATGTAAAGTATTTGAGAGAACCATCCAGATAGTTACCCAAAGGAAGAAGTCCATGAGCTGTAGCTCTTGTGTCAGGCTTTGTCATAATTAGAATTAGACAAATGTTCACCTTCTTCAGTGCCTCACTGCTGAGTGGGAACATAAACTCAGAGGTGACAAATCAATGACCGCCAGAATGACAGTGTGCTCCACCCTGGCTTCCAACTTGTGCACTTAGTTGTGACACATCAAGCCCAGACTGAATACACCCACTAATGCATTTTGATAGGTTATTAGCTATAGAACAGAAGCAGCTGGCTTTAGCATGTTTAGACCACAGCCAGGTACATGTCGCTACAGACAGCTAAAGTCGACCGTATTTTATGAAACCAACTGTACATTGAAAAGGAGCAATGTTGCAAAATCCCATATATAGTCTGATGTTTTGTGCCAAATTATGATAGGATACTGAAACATTACTTCCACATTTGAAATTTGGCACAGACATAGTCAGATAAAATAAATAAATACATTATGGAGGCATTTATTTTTGTGTTTCCATGACAACCGCAAGGGATGCACACAGTGTGCTTGGGTTTTGGGAAATTAATTAGCTGTGTTCACATTATAGTCGCTCTTTAATCAAAATGTCAATTTAATTTTTCTGAAATTATCCAAAAAAGGAACATATTTAAATGATATTCATGGAGCCCATAATATGTGAACAGGGCAATGAAGCTATCTCATACCATTGAAATCTGCCCCTTTAAACTTTGGCAGATATGTTAGTATTCTATACAGGTAAGTGGTGTCTGCTTTTTGTTACCATGACAACCAACTTGGGTGAAAAAATCATGGAATGGGTGGTATATGAGTAGTATATACAACAGCAAAAATGGGCTTAGTCCGCAGAAATTGACAATACTGGACTAGGATTAAATGGGGCAATTTTGGTATCATTATAAAAGCAACTTTAGTTTTACCAAATTTATTTTTTCTCCCTACTTTAAACCCGGAGAAAAAGTTTGAAAATGATTTTCATGGCAACAATTATATACAATTAAAAACCAAATTGATAATCCTCAGTTGTGATTGTTTACCACAGCCATGAGACCCCAAAAAGCACCATCACTATTTTAGACATATTATGAGAAAATTTTAAGCATGCAGGTGCAGTAGTGTTAGACTTCTGCTCAGGAAATGAAAAAAGTGTTACGCCCGCCTGCCCGTCGGACGGACATTGATGATAACAATAACCCTGTTCGAACTTTGTTCGTTGAGGGTTAAAAAAGAATCAGACAAGAAGTATATATCATCTCAGTGCTTCAATACACATCCCCGGTCCCAGTAGCGTGCTAGGGTGTTCAATACATGGCCTTTTGTATATAGTAATACTTCATCGGGTGCTATAGCTGTGAATACCATTCATTACATGTAGTTAATTCCAAATTAGTTATTACTAATAAAAATAATATTAATTAAATGTCATTGTACAGCCTCAGTGGGTTAAAAATATTTTTATTTCAATTTTATGACATCGATTTGTGGCTCAAAGATCTCAACTAAATATGTGTTCACATTCTTAGGCCATCATCACTAGGGTGCATCAGTTGCCCTTAAGTTGATAGAATCTGATGCAGTTGAAGTGTTCCTTTTGATACAGAAAGGGCCCCTGTAAAATATTTTGGCAATATATTAATATTTAAGGGTGGCAACATTAGGTAGAAGTTTCGTTATAATGCTTGATATGATCGGTGTGATGATATGTATGCACTTTGAAAGAAACTGATGCGAGATTTAGCTTGTGTTTGAGTTTTGACCTCAGAGAGAGAGAGAGTGTCTGAACTAGTTAGCAAGACCACCCACAGGATTGTCATGGAGCAGCTCTGAAGACAGTAAAACCTTTATGCTATACAAGACTCGAGAAAAGGACATCAGGAGCTCTGCAATGCAATTCACATAAGCTTCATAATGGCCACATGTAAGACAAGATCCTCATCAACACTGTATGGTCTAGGACCTGCAGTATCTGAAGATGACTTGCATTTGCCAAAATCCAAACTACCAACAGTGAGAATGGTCTTGCATGCATTAAAATTTCTAACATCTGAGAAGGCAAATACTGGGAATCTGTCATACTATGGAAGTGCAAAGATGCTGTTTCCACAGATTGAAGAAATATATGGAAGAGCAGGTGTCCCTCTCCTGTCCACAAAGTCTAATCCCAGTGATAAGGAAAAGATAGTGTGCAACAAACTGGTCAAAATATTAGAACAAGACAAAGCTTTTCATAAAATGCCAAAAGCAAATAGAACGCAAGATCAACTAGATGATTATTCCAAAGCTTTGGATAAAACCTGTGTTCTTTGGCCTACAGATGCTTTTGATCAAATCAAAAATGATGAAGATAAGTGCTTTCTACAATCCATGATAGAAGGCAGAAAAGCCACAATTGGGGGATTGGATGTTGTACAAAAGAAAAAAGAAATAGAAAAGAGGTTCAGAGAAGAGGAGAATAAAAAGAGAAGAGAACGTGGTAGGAAAGTACTAGCTACTCAATTTTGCACAGCAAGCCGTGAGGAATTTGATAAACTGGAAATATGCCAGGGAGAATCATGTGAAGAAGAAGCAGATGGAGAGTAAGATCAGCAAAGTCAAAAAAGAAAGCACAGAAGAATTGCCAAGCCAGGAACTAGTGCATTTGTACCTCACAACATACTGCAAGATCCAGATCTGCAGCAACATTGTGAAAGACTGGGTATGACACCAACGCAAACTGCCTCTCTTACTCGCAAGTTTGTGGAGAAAACAGGAGGGGATCCCAACAAGATTGCATGCTCATATAGCATTGCAGACAGGTAATACATTTGCAAAATAAAATTCTATAATATTTAAGATATTTCCATTTCATTATTAACCATCTCTCAATTAGCTATATCATATAGATTATGCCGTCTAAATTTCAGAGCAAGGACAAAAGCTCACCATAAAACTGAACAACATATTAAAGAGGACTGGATTGCACCGGAATGTGCTGTTGTTCATTGGGATGGAAAAATAATGTCCTCACTGCAATCAAAGTACAAGCTCGATGATCGCATGCCAGTGATTGTGTCTGGAGGTGGCAATTTTAAACTATTGGGTATTCCAATTATCTCCAATACAACGAGTGATGCTAAGGGAGTCTGACAGGAGAAGCTGTTTACAACCTGTTCATGGAATGGAATTGTCTAGCCAATGTTGCTGCTATGGCTTGTGACACTACTGCATCAAACACCGGTATGGAAACAGAATATGATTATTAATTAGAATTATTTATTGATCATTAACTGTGGCTTCCTCCATCAGATTAATGATACTTTCAGGTCATTTTTCCACTGCCTGCATTACACTGCAGCAAAAAGCCAAGAAGTATCTCCTTTGGACCATGTGTCGATATCATATGGGTGAAATTATTGTATCACATGTGTAGTTGAGAGAAGCAAATCTCCAGAGGCCCAGCTGTTTGTTAGGCTGCAAAAAGTATTTGATCAACTACCATACACCGATTCCTCACAGGTAAATGCAACATGTGCATCAGATTTTAACTGCCAATTAATGTATGCAGCAGATGGTATACAGTGAATACTCAGGTTTACCATAATTTTCAAATTATCTACTTCTTGCAGATTACCTATGCAGTAAATGATGTGGGAGAGCTGCCATCGGGTTTGCAAGATCTACGAAAATCATTTCTTGAAGTTGTGCAGGAAGTCTTGCACTGTCAAGTCCTGCCAAGAGATGATTATAAGGCCTTAGAGATGACACTTTGGAGTTTGCCAGGTTTCAAACATGTGGAGCGCTCCATCATGCCAGATGGATGTCTAAGTGCATTTATATGCTGAAGCTATCTCTCCTGTCTGGTAAGTAGTATAAATCCCTGTTTACGGCTATATATAATATATATGTAAAAGATTATGTTTGACAGATTGACTGTTCTTTGGATGTCTTCTACTTAACAGGTGCCATTGCAAAACTGCCGCCTGGAACAGCTTTGTAAAGTTTGTGTGCTTTGTGTATGCAAAATGGTGGTTCACCTGCATCTCTGCCACCTCAGCTCCTCTGCGCGATCTTCAACTCTTAAAAGATCTCCAAAATTACAAAGATATTGATGACGAAGTAGCAATTATTGCAATAAAAGCCTTTTCAAGCCATTTGCGGTATTTGAGCAATGAACTGGTCCCTCTAGCCCTCTTCAGTGATGAAGTAGAGCCAATCATCAAGCAGGAAATGGTAAATAAACTGCTTCATCTTCCAAAATGTGTCATTCCAAAGAACCGTTACGGTACCGATTATGGAAAACCACTAATGCCAGTGTTGCCAAATGACCTGACAAATGTCCAGCTGTCCGACTTTATAGGGCAGGATTCTTGGTTCTTTTTTGCCTCATTTAACATTCAATATGAAATATTGTCTGTCCCTGTATCTGAATGGGGCCCCATGGCTTATTACAACAGAATTAAGGCATCTTTGGCCAGTCTAGCTGTCACAAATGATTCGGTTGAACGTGCAGTCAAACTCACTCATGACAAGCTTGGCTCTGCTTTACTGGAAGAAAGGTTTCAGAACAATACTCAAGTAGTAGAGAAAGACAGAGCAGCATTTCCTCAACTTAGAAAGCCAAATAAAAACTAACTAGAAGTTCCAAGCATTCACACTTATAATATATATCGATTTAAGTATCTTTTTCTTTCAAAGATTTCCTTGAAATTTCTTATTACTTTCTTAATATCTTAATATGTACAGCTTTGTATAATTGTAATAAATGAGTAATGAATATAATAATTGAGTTTCAAGTTTTATATTGATTTTGGATAGTTCATATATCAATTGATCACTCGATTTTCTCATTTTTTACCCCGAAAACGGCATTGAAAAATATACGAAGTTGTTGCCACCCTAAGGCACTGCACAATCTGTCTGAAATTTTGCAGGGTGTCATTATAGCTAAAAAGAAACATTATTGCAAAACTGCATGAAGATTGCAGAATAAATTCTGATTTAGGGGGCAACTGATGCACCCTAATCATCACCTTATCTGATATTAGCTCATACAGAGACTCATCTGGATTGGTGTAACATAACATTTTGCTACTTTGGGTCACATGACCCCCCCCCCCCCCTAACAACCATGCTTGCAAGATTCAGCTCCTTAGCAACCATTCACACCTTGGAGGAAACCAGACCTGATTCATACACCCCTGGTCTGAAAATCCAGGATACTCCACTGTCCCATGTGTGCATATGATGTTATCTAATTACAGTGGCAGGCACAGATGTAGGGAAATGAGTATGAGGGTCATTCCTCAGGAAGGATCAGCGAAGGGCCTAGAATTAGAAACTGATCAATTGTAGAAACTGAACCTCTTTAATTTCATGGAAAGTAATTCAGGGTTTACAACAAAGTGATGACGACCTTTGCTTGAATATGGACCCCGAACACAAACTCCATTGTCAACAGGGGGATATCGATTAGCCACAGTGTGTTTATCTCCCTGTTCATGATTAATATATCGATGTAGATATTTTGAAATTTAGGCTCACGATGCATTGCTGATGCACTGCTCTCTCTAAAACACTGGGGGGTAGCTTGCTAGCGACCCAGGTAGGGTCTTAGGACTATCCTCCTGGTCTGTTGTGATCATGTATCTTAGTGGGTTGTCTGTATTATTATGTTAACATATATTCTACATATGTATATCTGTCACATATATAATACAAATAAACTGTCTTGAGTCTTGATGCAACTGATTGAAGTCATTTGTACCATTATGATTATTTGTCTTGTTACAGGGACTTCTTTACTTGAGCAAAGAAATATACAAACTTGCAGCAAATATATGGAATTGGAGAAAAAGCCATAGCAATGTTGCATTAAATCATTAATTACTATAGTGGCACAAAATATGGCAATTTACGTTGTTGTCTAGCAAAATACCACTGAAGTATTAGTTGTCCTCCAAAAAAAACATTAAATATCAGCTGATAAGGGTTGGATTGCAATTCAGCATGAAAATTGCAATTGCATGGTCCAGTGTAATAAAAGAATTATCAAAGGTTGTCCACCAGGCACTCAGTTACCATTATTTGCTGTCTTGACATTAGAATAAGCTACTGACTTATTTCAGAGCACTTTACACAATACCAATATATATTAGTTATCCCTTAATAATTCACTGCTTCACCATAATTTTTGGTGATAGGTACAAGCCTTATCATCTCATCATTACGTCTGCCTCTGGCAGCTGGTCAATGAAACTGAAATTTAAAATTGAGATGATTTGAATCACACATGATGTACAAATTCAGACTTATTCACAATTTACATTAAAAGAAATTTACGTATTAAAAACTATTTTTGGCCATTAGGAGAGGACGGGGAAACTCTGGCTTTGAACATTTCGTTATTTTTAGTAGTTTTTTTGACAAACTCTATGCAAGAAGGTTGCTTTAAATTCAGTGGCATAGCCATAGCCATGGGGGGGGGGGGGGGGTCTTGCCCCATTCCAGATTTCCCATTTTGGACCTTGTAGTAGCTGACCAAGATATCCCAAGTCAGACAAACCAAACAAATTGGTAAATATCACAATCTTGAAATTAACCAACTGCAAATAGGCCTTCGGCCTAGATATGCTACAGTAGCATCATCCCAGCACCATTCTGTCAATTTGCTCATACTGCACCCAAAAATTTTTTTTAAAAGGATCATAACTTTATATAACTTAGGTGGTCTGAAAGACTGCAACATTAGTTAATTTAATTTTGCTTATAAACTTACCATAAACCACATCCCTATTTCTTCTGACTGTCTGACTTGTCACACATGCTTTGGGAACATTAAATTTATGAGTTTATTGCATTGTTGAGGATATTTTTTAAATTAAACTTTTAATTACAACATTGCTGAATTTTCTAGTTGTAGAGTACAATTGTGGCCTAGTGTAAAAATAATGAAGCCTGAGTGTGACATGTCCTAAGTGTTACATTTGAGGTTTTTGTAAGTTAATTCTTCATAGAAACTCACAAGTTTAATTTTTTCATCATTTATTTTAGTCTGATATACAGTAATGCTTATGAATCTGTTTCATATTATAAAAGTTAACACAATTGAACAATCATTTATTATCCCACTTCTAGAAGCCGCAAATTAATGATATTCTTGTTCTAATTGGCCTATAGCACAAGTACAACGGTGGCTCAGTCCTTTAATTTGATTATTTTGTGAAAGGAATGTTTAGTTTATTGGCTCGGGCAGAGGATTTCAGAACATCAACAATTAGGCATAATGCTTGGGACAACCATTTTCTATTTTTGTTGGGCTCTAACTATCCTGTAAACATAAGTAACTTTGAAAATAGTCTAGAATGATATGAAGAACATATAACACCATGATTTAGTGCTATAATCTTTTTTCTGAGTTATGAATGGAGCATAACGCTCGGGACAAAAGCTGTACACTGATTGATGATTACCAGTGATAGATATTTTGCAACTGTTATTGCTATCTTTCAGCAAAATTGCAACAATCTACAGTGTATATGCTAGACTAGTTTTGATAAAAAATTCCATCTGGCCTTTTTTAATGTTTAGTATGGAGAGTCAATTTTGTAAGATGAACAGTGTAAAGGCAAAGCAATGAATCAATGCAAACATTTTTGCTTTAGATTACTAGACTTAATACACATTAGAAAATGATAGTTTGAAATATTTACTTATTACCATAAATTATTTAAATTAATCAATGATATTCAACCAACTTCAAAATGTCCCACTGAAAACTTTAAAAAATGCCATTTTTCTGCTGTTTATTTTGTTATAAAATCAAAACTGCTCAATTGATTTGCCTCAAAGTTTCAGAGAATGCTAACAACATCTACCAAATATAATATAAATATGAATAACAACTGTAGAATTAGTAGTGTAACTGTATTTTATGTGAGACTAAATATGATATCAAAGGCTTCATCTTTTTTGCACTACTGAGCAACGGCCTTATATGCAGAATCCAATCTGAGGATGCATGCTTGAAACAATGTCACAGCCATAAGTGTTAAACTAAAAAATACAATATTTAACATGTGTTATAGCTTTGTGCCACATGTCTAAAGTAAAACATTTTCACAATACTATTCTTTACACAATGACAGTAGTTCCAACCATCTATCTATCTGAGATGCAAGGTCCATGTTTCCCACATTGTTGTATTAGGACAAATTCTTACTTGCATGACATTTCAGTTCCAATAGACTGTAGTACATAAACTAAAATTTTAAATAATGATATAGTCTCTTTTTTTTGCATTAATTGACACCTCTAGGGAAAATAACATTTTCAGCAATATTACTGAACACTTTACTGAACTGAATGTGGAACAAGGTAAACGGAGGTACCTATATACACATACTGTCTAAGCGAATGCCCTTACATTTACAATTAACTATACAGACATTTAGATTACATCACTGGATATTGCATTTAAACTTCGATAACGGCTAAGTGATAATATATATGTGCTATATATTTATTTGAATATACATTTTCCTGTCGGCCCCCCTGATTTGGACCCTGGTCCCCAATGGGCCCCCTCATTCCAGATGGTCCAGCTACTCCACTGTTTAAATTATGTGAATTAGTTTCACCATGGACGTAAAAGCCCATGGTTTCACTGTGTGATCAGTCAGCTGGCTCAGGTGAAAAACATTTTAACTAAAAGTATCTTGTAATTAAGTACTGTATAAGTGTTGCAATTATATAGTGCCAACAAAACAGTAAAAAACTTTTATGATACAGAGGTTTTAATTTTTAAAAACCTGTATAACTCATCATTGAACTGGCAATTGGGGTACTATGTCATGAGACAACCTGATTTCAGTGAGGATGGCTGAGAACACTGACTTACATATTTAGGGCTGATATGTGGGGAGACAGGCTGATCACAGAATGGTGTGGCCCTGAGTGGCATAGTACCGACGTGGCGCCGGCGGGGAGATTACTATAAGCCCTTGCAGCCTGGCCAGGGCATGTAACCCACTACAAGCATGGAGCGTGAAATGTGCACTTTCTGGTTAATCCAACATCAAGCTGTCTGATGTCATCTGGTTCAAAAATACTATTACAGTGTATAAGAGTTAATTTGTAAAAAATGCAGTATTTGAGGATAGTACATGTTGACAGAAACCATACAGGTTTAAGTGACTCTGTGTGACATGTATTTTTGCTTTTATTTACATCTTTTGAAATAAGATGTACAGAATTCCATCGTGCTCAGGCACTGTATCCTGCTAGTATATGCAAACTGTGGCAAAATTGGTAAAACCAAAGGCGGTCATTTCTTTAAAGTGATATGAAGTCTTAGACTTTCCAAGAAATATCCAGCCCTTAACTGAAGGAATAGCTACATCTACCACTAAACTTACTTGTTTTGTACTTTTTTGAAACATTTAAGTCATATTCTTGACAGTACACAGCATCAAAGTACTGGTACTGACACACCCACACTCTTGACATATAAAATGAATGAAACTGGCCACACACACTCACTGTTCTCACTCTTTCTTAAGTGAAACTGTGCAATTACACAAATTGGATTTGTCAATTGCTGTTTATGTTTCTGATAGCTGATTGCATTTGAAACTGTACACTAATTAATTACAAGTAATTACAAATAGGCCAATGTTGAAATAAAATTATTTCTCGTACTGTTTTAAAAAGCAGATATGCAGTTCAAAAATGCTACTCACTGAACCTGTCAATTATGTACGTTAATGTTATTTGTTTGTTTGACAAATGTATCAATTATGATAATATCCTGTCAATAAAACTATATATATGTTAATGTGAAAAACTGAAACATGATTATATAATTTTTAATTAGGATCTGAATTATTCTATTTGCAAAACATGTCACTTCTTTCTGAAAGACTTTTTTTTTTTGCAAATTACAGAATACTAAAAGTATTTATGTATAAAAAAAAAAATAACTAGAAAAAATTCCATGCAAATTAATAGCAGGAAAGTTTGAAATATATATATATATATTTTTTTTTTTTTCATAGTGTGACTACAAGCAAAGTTCTCTTTTTATAATTACTAATACTATAGATGGTGCAAGTCGTTGATTTGCAGACAGTTGTGGGAAGCTGGGCAAGAGTAGCGAGGATCTATGGAAATGTATATTTTATAGCACGTTCAGCAATAAAGACAAAGACATAAATTTATATGAACTATACTAATTGATTGTAATATTTTGACATGATACTTGTCAGTATCTGTTACCTGCAACTAATACCCTTTAGTCTGTACAAAATGGATCATTACATTTTTTTTCTTTTTCGCATGTCTAGACTACGTTGACCAATTCTGATACAGAGCTTTTCTTGTTAAAAGTAATTTGGATATGCCGAATCCAAAAATGGACATTTGCCTTTTTTTAGCAGTACTATGAAGAAATCACACACGCAAATCTGTCCATATTTAAGATTCTAACCATGTTAGTATCAAAATGTTAATGATTTACTACTTTTCGGTACTCATATCATAGACAACATTGGTTATTTCATTTAGGTTATGGTAATTTAGCCATTACCCTGATTAAAAACATTGTTGGCATTCCTTGTTTGGAAAAATTCATTAAATTTTAGCAGATTTTGCATGAAGAAGTTTCAATATCTTCTGAAAAACTTTGAATTATTTGAAAGGTATTAAGCTAAGGACAATCAACGAATTTTGGTTGTCATGGAAATATCAAAAGGGGTGACCAATCGAATTGATGTTAGATTAATTTTTTAATTGTCATTTTATGATAGCATGCAGAGCAGTATACTTGCATTAACTTCATATTTTATTATATTAAAGTTTCATCTGTGCTGTGATAAACTTTTAACTTTGATATAAATGCTTTTATTTCTACTGTATATAGTGTCCACCATTCTATGCCATATATACACAGTACTCTACAAGATGATGTTCCCTTTTATAGAACAAAACTTTGCTTTGTAGCCATTGATAATGACTTGTCCTACGACCCTCTGCATGCAAGAAAAACAGCTGAATATTCATAAAAGATGCACTAAATCTTTAGCTGTAATAATGTTTAAGGTAAATGACTCTGTGTTTATCGTATATGCTCACATTATTTTAAATTAATTGTCTTCTTTTAACTATGTTGTTTTATAGAGTAGGTCGTACAGATGCATTATGCTTGAGTCATTATGATGTCATTCATTAAATTTTTAATTGTATGTATTTATTTTGACTCTGACAAAAAAAGACATTAAATAAAATTTTACTACTACTACTAAGTCGCCTATTGTGAGATTAAACAAATACATGCTGTTTATTTCTTACATGCCAACTGAATACTGAATAATTGTTATGTAAGATAAGATAATATGTATTTTTGGGTCATTTGCAAGACATTGCAAACTGAACCCTAACAATATGAAAGATCTTATCTCACATGAACAAAATGCTTTTCTTATCATGCATTCATGCATGTCTATAGAATCATTAAGCTGTGGCCGGAGTATGTTTGGTATAATATATAAATTACCAACAGTACTCATTTGAAATATTCATTATTATAGTGCCCTGCATTATAACTAGTATATTATGGGAACTTCAATTCATCTAGTATGCGATAAGCACAGGTATCGATTCTTTTGGAGCAGAATACAGTATGCAGAGGAGCACATATTTCTCTTAATGATTTTAAAAGAAAAATATATTTAATAGCATACTCCCATGCAGCTTTGACTTGTCAGGATGGATTTATCGTAATTGTACCTACGTAAGAGTAGTTTTATTTCATTATATTTGAATATAGCAAAAATTGCTTTTCCTGATCGCACTTAATTGCTGAATTAATGGTTTCTTTGATAAAATGATAAATATCTCCCTTCACAGAAATTTCACAAATAAAAGCAAAACAAAGGTCAAAGTAAAAACAAGGCTATGCATTTAATTTGTGCTGAAGCAAAACTGTGTATTGTCTTTGCTTGTTGATTTGTCAATGAAGTGTAAATATGAATTTAGTTTACTCACATCTTATGGTTGATTTTGTATGTATGTTTATGAAAGTTTGTAAACTGAATGAATGACAATGATGAGTGAGAATGAATGGAATAAATGAATTGAATTGAAATTGAACAGACCAATAAAATTGCAATCAGACTGACACCTTCCACATGATCAAACAAATGTTGGATTGGTAGTGAAGCAGGGGGAGTTGGACTCACAGAGAATGGGAGGGGGCGAAATAGCCGGGGATGCTTAAGTACTTGCTTGCAGCTAACACAGGTATCGTATCCGCATCGGCCGATACTAGAGTGCAGTATTGGTATCGGTTCGGTAAATTCCTGGATCGGTACACCTCTAGTTGTGCAAATGCCTGATAATATTAATACATGAAAGTTTTCCTTTAAAAATTAACAAAGATGATTCTGTATACATGCATGTAAAAATTCAGTTTTTAAGTTGCTATGGTAATGCAATGCCTTGACAACATCATATATAGAAATTGTAAGGTAACATAACTGAAGTAATTTTTTAAAGGCAAAAATTTTGTCATCCAATATTTAATGGCAAATATAAAATAGCACCAATTGAGAAAAGACTTTTCCCTTTGATGTCTTTTCATTTTGGTAAAATATAGTTGCTGGGCTGCCATACATTATACTTTGATTGTCTCCTTGATGGCAGCAAGCTGTGTAGTTTATGATTAGCCAAACTGATTAGGTCTATGATTGAATTCAAGAAACCAAGGCAGGACCAGGTCTTCCAGGCATTTGCTTGGTATTGTGGTCAATGAGATGGGTCTAAGGTCATTTTCAGTGGTACGTATAGGAGACGTCCTGCCTAGTGGTGTAACATTGGCATGTTTCCATATAACTGGAAGCGTTCCTTCAGAGACAGAAGAATTGAAAATAGCACACATGGATTTTCCAAGAATCCCAGCAAAATCTCTCAAGACCAATATTTATATTTCGAAAAATTCAAATTTTAAGTGACTTTTTAACTTTTCACGAGAGATGGTGTAATTTTCAGGCTTTGGCACAGCAGCAGTTCATATTCACAGCTGCAGTGTATGCTGGATGGCTGTAGTGTATGCTGTACAATGTGTAGAATATAATTACCTAAAGTTGTAATGCGATTTGTTTGTTGAACTGCAGTTCTGTCTATTCTGATCAAAAAATGAATAGCTTGTACGTTTTTTGTAACTTGCAACTGGACATTTGATGCAAAATGCCAAAATATAAGCTGAGATTGTAATATGCTTAGCTTTTTGTGTGTATAGCAAGATATATGAAGGACGCTCTTTTCCCCATGTTAGAAAACATGCTACATACTGTCTTTATATATAAAAGCTAAAAATGTGATTTATTTTGTATAAATTTCATGTTTCACGATGAATCGAAGACCAGATTGATGGAATGTTACATGCCAGCCAAAGGCAAAAGGAAGTTTATAATAACTCCTGGGTAGCTGTCTGCAGACCAAAGGCCAGCACACGGTGTTGCCTTGTCAAAACAGTGACATAGCCCATTCAAGATTTCCCATTTTGGACAATGTAGTAGGAAAAAATATCCAAGTCAGACAAACCAAACAAATTGGTCATTATCGCATCTTGAAATTAACCAACTGCAAATAGGCCCTAGGCCTAGATATGCTACAGGAGCATCATCCCAGCACTATTCTGTCAATTTGCTCATACTGCACTCACCATATTAGGATCATAACTTTATATAACTTAGGTTGTCTGAAAGACTGCAACATTAGTTGATTTAATTTTGCTTATAAACTTACCAGAAACCACCTCCCTATTTCTTCTGACAGTCTGATTTGTCACACATGCTTTGTGTGTGTGTGTGTGTGTGTGTGTGATTAGGGCTTTATTTCCTGTATTTCTGCACCTGTTGGGCTAATCAGGACAGGCAGAGACCATGGCAATGAGACTAAGGAGGAAACAGCCATCCAACTTAGGCTTGACCAGGAATTGAACCCGGGACCCAGCGGTTGGAAGTTTAGAGCGCTACCTCTGAGCTAGGCCTCCGCCCTCACACATGCTTTGGCAACATTAAATTTATGGGTTTATTGCATTGTTGTCGATATTTTGAAATTAAACTTTTTATTACAGCATTGCTGAATTTTCCAGTAGAGTACATTTATGGCCTAGTGCAAAAATAATGAAGCTTAAGTGTGACATGCTCCAAGTGCTTCATAGAAACTCACAACCTGCAGTTTTCGTATAAATACTATAGCAAGTTTAATTTTTCATCATTTCTTTTAGTCTGCCATACGGTAATGCTCAGAAAATTGAAAATTAGGCATATTGCTCAGAACATGCATTTTCTATTTTTGTTGGGCTCTAACTATCCTGTAAACATCAGTAACTTTGAAAATATTCCAGAATGATATGAAGAACATAAAACCATGATTTTGTGCTGTATATTATTTTTTAATAGATCAATAAGTATGTAAAAATGTGAGTAATGAGCATAACACTCAGGACAAAATAAGCTGCACACTGGTTGATGATAACCAGTGATACACGGAAAAAGCTAAATTAACATTGGAGCTACAGATATTTTCACAACTTTTATTGCTATATGGACATTGCCTTTCTTGGGTAAAGTGGAATTTTTATAAAAAATATCCACCAACTTATTTTATTTTTATTTTTGGCTGTGTTTTTCCAGTCATATATTTGCCACAAATGGCATGGGGCAGCACAGAAATGTTCACAAAAATTCAAATCCCAACTTTCTAGCAAATAAAAACACTTCTGGTAAGAAATAACTTGAAGTTAGCTATATTCTACATCGTAATTTCTGCTGCTATTTGTGACCATAACAAATGGCTATAATGTAGCTACAAGTCCCCTGTCCATAGGACAGGGTTACAAGGCCCTGGAAGAAAAAATATTGACTTTTTTGCTTGAGTGGGAACTAGCCTTTTAGTAAACGTTTGTCACACAACATACACCCACTGTAGCGTTAGACATACCTTTTTCCTATTATTTCGCACTCAGATATGGTTGATTTCTCCCAATTATCATCGATTTCTACACTAGTTTTGAAGTAGATTTTGACAGAATGATGAGAAAAAAATGGCCGCCTATTTCTGCCAAAACTCACAAGAGGGCTCTGGCGACGTTTCAACGCCCCTAGTGGCACACATAATAGCGCTGGAAAGTCCGTTGTTTTCTCAATTTCACAATTAAAATATTTTAATAAACTATTCCACACGATTCCACTGTTCTATGGGTCTAATGAAGCTAAATTATTAGATATTTATCTGCACCATTGCACCCGGGTGGCGCTGTGATGTCGCCGGAGCCCTCTAGTGAGTTTTAGTGTAAGTAGACATCAATAACATGGTCGATTCGTCACAGCACGTTCGTCTTCGTAAAAACTGGACGGTTCATCACTCAAAAAAAGGTCGGTTCTTCACCGGCAGTTTACATATTTTATATAGTAGCAGTGACCATACACTGTGTACCGGCCAAATCAACCAATTTCGGGTGACAAATCGACCAAATTCGGATGACGAACGGACCAGTTTTCATTGGGTTGAATCAGGCAATGACGAATCGACCTGCTGAAAGCATGAATGAAGCGAACGTGAATTTTGAAAATGCTCTTAAAAAGGATGTTTCCATCTAATGCAATGTAGGTCGGTTCTGGCTAGCTATAATGATGACAAAATGGCATAAAATCACCAATGCAAAGATGGTAAACCTGAAGTTAATTTGTATAGAGAGGGGGTTTTATGGCTAAGAAAATTGGGATAATTTGTTAGGGTAGTAGACACAATTTGGGATAAATAAGTAAATTTGATAAATTTGACAGAATGTTATTTGGTAATGATAAGGGTCATTGTCACTGAATAGGCCAATACTAATTAGATATGGCTATTTTTAGACGTTTCATTTCCTTATAAATGACCAAAAATACTGATGATGCTCTGGTAATGTTTCTGCATGCCATACCATTAACACCACTCATTTCTCGTACAAAGTGTTACCGGTACACACATAGCCATAAACAGTCGAGTGAATTATCACGAAATAGTAGCGCTCTAGCGCTACCAGTTAATTGGTAATGATAGGCAGGTCTGCAGCAACAGCTACACTTCTGTGGTAACGCTCTGAGGCTCATTTTCACCTTTAAACATTTTTTTGAATATGTTCCAGCTGCCCTATTGACTTGAAACCTTCACTAAAAGTTGACCTAGGGTCTCTGGTTTACTCATGATTTTTTTCATCAAAAGTGATCGTAAGGAAAAAAAAGTGCTCGTAAGAGTTAGTTCTCATAAATTCTAGCGTTCCCGACAGAATGGTAATGATAGAACTTTACCCCTCTTAACAGCCAATCATAGTTTATCATATTCACCCCAGATGTCAGGCAGAGGCACTTCTCCCTTATCTGATAGCCAATTAACACCCCCCCCCCCCTTTTTTGGCTGCCCCATTTCCTATCAGCTCAGCACCCCTTGACCCGATGTCTACTGTATGCAGATAGCAGTATACATTATGATGCTTATATCCATCTTGTTTGATAAGTCAGCCTCATTAACTCAGTTTCTTGTCTTAATAATAAAGTTCACAAGTAAATGGCTGTTTGAGCTTGTTTGCTAGATATTTGTCACAATTGAAAGAACTTCCTTTTTAATTTTACACAAAGTTTACTGAAAAAAAGTCTTTAAAAAGTTACATTAGTAATATAAGAGAAAAGCAAAATTTAAAAAAGAGACAGAAAGAAAGAAAGACATGCAGAAAGAAAGACAGAAAGAAAGACAGGCAGAAAGAAAGACAGGCAGAAAGAAAGACAGGCAGAAAGAAAGAAAGACAGAAAGACAGACAGACAGAAAGAAAGACCACTTCATTGTTGAGACAACTCACTGTTACAAAAGACCACCTCACTGTTAAAATCACATTATTCTTAAGATCTATCTATCTATATATCTATCTATCTATCTACCTATCGATCTATCTATCTATCTAGCTGTCTAGCTGTCTAGCTGTCTGACAGACTGACTGACTGACTGACTGACTGACTGACTATCTATCTATCTAACTATTTACCTATTTACCTATCTATGATCATAATAGATAAACTCTCTCTCTCTCTCTCTCTCTCTCTCTCTCTCTCTCTCTCTCTCTCTCTCTCTCTCTATCTATCTATCTATCTCTATATCTAGCTTTATTTCTCTTAGTTGTCTCCATCCGAAACGGTTCTATCTATCTATCTCTCTCTCTCTATCTCTCTCTCTATCTCTATCTCTATCTCTAAAGCTAAACTTCTCGGAGAAGGGGCCAGTCATCTGTGTTTAACTCCAGAGTGCCAGCCAAATGGTGGTGCCTTCACCAAAGAATGCCATTTTATTGAGAAGCCATTTTGGTAGTTGCATTTGTTGACATCTAGGTTTTTTTCATTTATTTATCCCTCATGACTAACAGAAATTACCTCCCTGATGAATCAGTGAACCACTAGAAATTGAAGGGACTACCAGGGAAAAGGGAAGTGTAGTCTAACCAATATTTACTAAATTTTATACTGCTTACAAAATTACTCTTAGTCCAGACTTCTACTGGAGAGTAATTACTTCCTGTGGAGGTGTGTACAAATGAGGGTGCCCTTAAATTGGACAAATTTGTCCTGTCTTGATTATGAAATACATATCATGTTTGGTATCTTTTTTCATGTATTTTTCTTGACCCACTTGTGTTATCCAATGACCAAGAAAACCAAGTCTTGCTAACTTAGAAACTAGAACTGAAAATTTAATAGCCATCCAGTTATTAGTCTTGATAACTACCAAGCAAACCAGTCTGCTGTTTCGTCACACCTTGGATAATCCAAGGTCACACTGCACTGGGGATTTTACATGGAGACAAGAGACATTTTATCTTGGTTAAATTAGGCAATTAGGTCCAGTTTCTCTAATAGCTATTTATAAATGACAGTTCAATTTCAGTTTATTTTAATAATGTGATCATGGGGTATTATTGCATACATTTTCTGGAGAGTTGGCGAGACATAAAATGTGAAATAGATAAATCTATTTGCAAGCATATAAAATAGATAATTACCAGCAAACATAAGTAATTGAATACATTTATACAACATGTTAAGGTTCTAAAATAGCGTCATGCCGACCGTGCATTCCTGATCATAATGGCCAGGTTGTTAAACAGTGAGGTGTTCAATAATTGGATAAAGTGGTCTTTATGGTAAGGTGGCCTGTTTCAGAGGTGGTCTTAACAATGAGGTGGTTTAATAGTGAGGTGGTCTTCTTGGGGTGGCCTTTGCAGCTTAATAGAGATGTGGTCTTAATAGTGAGATGGTCCTAATAGTGAGGTAGTCATAATAGTAAGATTGTCTGGATGGTCCAATTTCTCCAAGGTTAAAGATTTTTGAAATAGTACAGAAGGATAGATAGATAGATAGAAAGATAGTTAGATAGATATATTGATTGATTGATTTAAGATTGATATAATTGATAGATTGATTGATGGATTGATACATAGATACATAGATAGATTGATTTTAGATTGAAAGATTGATAGATTGATTGATAGATTGATTAAATGATGAATTAAAAGATAGATTGATAGATTGATAGATAGATTGATTGATTGATTGATATTGATTGATTGATAGAAAGATTGATTGATAGATATATTGATTTATTGATAGATTGATTAATAGATTGATAACTTGATTAATAGATTGATTGATAGATAGATTGATATTGATTGATTGATTGATAGATTGAATAATAGATTGATTGATAGATTGATTAATATATTGATAGATTGATTAAAAGATTGATGGATAGATATATTGATATATTTATTAATTATTGATAGATTGATAGATTGATTGATAGATTGACTGATTGATAGCTTATTGAAAGATATACAGATTGATTGATATTAATTGATTGATATATTGATAGATTGATTAATAGATTGTTTGATAGATTGATAGATTTATTGATTGATAGATTGATTGATATTGATTGATAGATGGATTGATAGATAGATAGATTGATTGATTAATAGATTGATTGGTTGACTGATTGATTGATTGATTTAATGATTGATTGATAGATTAATAGATAAATTGACTGATACATAGATTGATTGATTGATTCATAGATTGATATGCAGGCAGGTAGGCAGATAGATAGATGGATAGAAGGAAAGATAGATCGATAGATACATTGATACTTTGATAGATGATGGATAAATCAATTGATTGATAGATTGATAGACTGACAGACTGATAGAGAGATTTATAGATTGATTGATTGATTAATGGATTGATTGATAGATAGACTGACTGATTGATTGATATTGATTGATTAAGTGATATTGATAGATTAATGGATTGATTGATAGATAGACTGACTGATTGATTGATATTGATTGATTAAGTGATATTGATAGATTAATAGATTGATAGATTGATTGATTGATAGATGGATTATTGATAGATAGATAGATGGATAGATTGATTGATTGATTGATGATAGATTGATTGATTGATACATTGCTACATTATAGACAATAGATTGATAGATAGATTTATAGATTGATATATTAAAAGATTGATTGATAGAAAGATAGATTGACTGATTGATTGATAGATTGACTGATTGATTAATATTGATTGATTGAGTGATATTGATAGATTGATCAATAGATTGATAGATTGATTGATAGATGGATTAGATTGATAGATAGATTGATTGATTGATTGATAGATTGACTGATAGATAGATAGATTGATTTATTGATTGATAGATTGATATGCCGGCAGGCAGGTGGATAGATAGATGGATAGATAGATAGATAGATTGATTGATTGATTGATTGATACATTGATAGTAGGGCTGTACACCGGTTCTCGATATACCGCTTGTAACGGTACAAGGATAATGACACTGGTATTGATAACCGTTAGGTAATAATAACGATACGATTAAATGGTATGCAGAGTGGCGTTTTTGAGCAAATAAGACACCTGCTACCCAGATGTTCCGGTGCTTTTAAGAAAAATATCAGCCACTTTAATTTTAATGACATTAAACAAAAGTCTGGATTATTCCTTTGACATTAGTTCATTACATTTCATAATAGATTGTCAGTATTGTAGGCTTTTTTCATTGATATAGCTTAACGATACGTATCATGATACATATCGTATCGGTTTTACTGTATCGTGATACGTATCGTATCATTATAAAGATGTACAGCTCTAATTGATAGACAATAGATTGATAGATTGATTGATTGAAAGAAAGAAAGAAAAGAAAAAAAGAACGACAGTAACTTATATAATGATATTTCACATATATAGATAGATAGATAGACAGATAAACAGATAGACAGATAGACAGATAGACATGTAGCTAGCTAGATAGACAGACAGACATGTAGCTAGCTAGATAGAGATAGACAGACAGGCAGACAGACAGACAGGCATGTAGCTATAGCTAGATAGAGATAGACAGACAGACAGACATGTAGCTAGCTAGATAGAGATAGATAGCCAGACAGACATGTAGCTAGCTAAATAGAGATAGATAGAGATAGATAGATAGATAGATTGATTGATTTGATTGGTTGATTGGCTGTGTGCAATCAAAAAAAATTTAGATTAAAATGTGAATGTAACATTAAATATTTATTATCAATGTTGAACAAAAATTTTAGATTTCTGCTTAAATAGTTTCGTGGCTGTATATACAAATAATGTGTTTCTTCTCCAGCTTCTATGGAGAGTTTCTACACCCCATTCTTAATTGATACCAATACAATGTACATGATAAGATGGGCTATCAGCTGCTACTGGAGGGGGTGAGGAGAGAGAGGGGGTGAAATCCCAGAGAGGTGAAGGGAGGGGGTTGAACACCCAGCATCAGCTGGTGTCAATCATCCGTGATAAAGATCAAAATTAACCCTTTTCAAGTGGATACTGCTGCCATCTAACATATTATTAATGAACTGCAAAGGCTACCAGAATTTAGTAACAGTAGAGCATTCCCCTTTCATGGTAGCTCTTCCATCGCTACCATATTTGTGGTAATGATAGAGCATTACTGTTTCATGGTAATTCACTGGACTGATAAACTACTAATATTACCAAAGTACCTAGTTGAAACGTGGTTACATTGTTACACAATGCTAATATAATTTCTTTCTGTCATTCAAGGATATCTGCCACGTCATATTTGTTGTATTTTGTCCGTAGATTTAAGGTGTGAAAGTCCATAAAACCGTTTATGAGAATTCTGGGATAACCTCATAGTTGGTCAAACATCTTCGCTGTGTGAGCTAATCCAATAGTTTTAAAATCCAAAACAGGCAATGACCTTACATTACCAGCACTTAGGCAGTAGTTGTTTTTAGTGACCAACTCACAATGCAACCAATAATATGCAAGGCACTTTTAATGTTTATGTTCCAGTATAAATCAATAACTAATAAACACAGTGGAAATATATCAATAAATAAAATAATAAATAAAAACACAGTGGAAAATGGGGAAATAATTGCCATCCAAATTCAAGTTTTGTTTGAGTATGATTTAGTATTATTATCCTTAAAGAGCTGGGTAAATAATTGCTTTAAATTTCAGTTAATTATATAATAAATTTCAGTTAATTATATAATAAATTTCAGTTAATAAGTTAAATTTCAGTTAATTATATACCAGGTTTGACTGTGGTCAAGTTTTTATTGAATGAACCTTCACACTCTGGACTTTTAACATTTGGATTTTTATGCATGCTCTCTGTCGCAGAAGACCAGTCATATACACATCATCTATGTGGAAAATCTTCTTTCCTTTAGCAGCATTTATCAACTTTATGGCCACCTGAAGAGAGAAAAAGGTTCCTCTATCCCCAACACAGTATTGTGGGAAGTAAACAGCCTTGTACTGCTCCTTGGTTGTCATCCAATGTTTCTTTAGCTTTTTCTTGTGTGCACTGATTTTGCGATAAAAAAAACCACAAAAAACACTGTCAGTGACCTGTATTTTCTTCTTCGTTAGCAGTTCTGTCACTTTTGGAATCTGATTCAAAGCGTCGGGTTTGTCATCATCTACTTTTATAATCATCTCTAAACCGTTGCAGCACTTCGTAATCCAGTCTAAGGTAAATAAACCCTTGTAACCTAAATGGACATAAATGTCTTCCACGCCTATCTGTAGCAAGTCATTGTAAGTTTGCATTTCACCTGTGAGCTTCTGCAAGTCAGTTGTGTTATTCTTTTGTGCATCAGTGGGTGCTCCGATGACAAAGAGAGCCATGGTTGCATTTGATTTGAATTTTCGATTGAAGCGTTTTCTGAATTCAGACCGCTTCTTGAAGTTAAACAAGCTTGTATAAACATATATAACAAATACCTGGCTGATAAATATTTATCTACATGTGGTGTAACCAAGTAACTCGGCTCCAAATATGGATAGCCTTCCCAGTTTGGTACATTGCAAAGTTTAGCATTATTCACATTAGATGTAATATTTCTCTTGGAAAGAGCCATCAATCGATTATACTTCAATTTTGCGTAGGATTTGTGCAGTGATGCCCATAGATACTTCTGCAAAGGAGAATAGTAAACTAATCCAAAAATGAGCACAATCCCAGATGTCCAAATAAAGGCATGTTTCCACATGTTATTGTTGGGTATCCATCTCTGCCAAACAGCCATTGTTTCCTGAAATGTATATGTTTGTCATTTAGTACAATACAGTTCACATTCGCTAACATTAATGGTAAGCGGATCTAACTTGCGCAATAGCAATACCATATGATGCAAAGGGGATTGAAGCCTTGGTAACTGAACAGGCTGGTAAACTGCCACAAATAATTAATGAGATCCTAAAGCCACTGTCACACAAGCCGGTTTTGCCGTAGTGAACCCGTAGTATTACGTAATAGTTGCGGAAATCGCTACCCGGCTCCAAGCCGGCAGCCCCAATACGGCCACCCGTGGATACCCGGGGATACCCGGCAAGCACCCGGCAAGCACCCGTGGGACCCTTGGCCAAGCCGCGAAACCTGGCCCCGGTAGCCGGCTGTGACATGCTTGCATGGCACAACCATAGAAATCTCACGGGTGTAAAAAAAAAAAAAAATACCCGTGAAAGCCGGCGGGTGGCCCGTAGAACCCGGCGAATTATCCGGCCCTAATTTCACCCCGGTGGCTTGTTGAGGGGTTCTACGAGTAACCCGGCTGCTTTCACGGGTAACCCGCCGGCTTTTTGCTACCAGCGTCAGCTTAGGCAGGGAGGGGGGGGGGGGGGTTGTATATACTTTAAAATGTTGCTGCTCCTCTAATATTAGTCCGATTTTCCTCAAATTAAGCGAGATATTCGTCTGAGAAGGTAGCTAAGTTGGCGGAGGCAAACAGTGGTGCTCTCGCAGACGTCCGCGCCCTGACTGTATCAATGCAGGAAGGGCTGAGCGCTTCTTTAAAATGCTGCTGCTCCCCTAATATTAGTCCGATTTTCGTCAAATTAAAACTGTATTGTAGCATAGTTCATACTGATTCCATCATGTTTTCGGATTGAAAATAGACCAAATATTAAGCGAGATAATCATCTGAGAATGCAGTTCTCTGGCGGCGGCCAGGTGCTCTGTGTATGTTCATGACTTGAATAGTGTGGTCAATATTTTTGACCATGATATATATACATTGTTTGGATGAGCTTTATTGCAATTCATATCTACTCATTCTGCCAACTGCCATGACCGTTATGTCAATTGCTATTAGCATTTTGAATGATACAAAGAAAGGGTGTAGTGAATACAGCAAATGCTCAATACATGTGTCAATTGCCTAATTGCCTAAATTGGGATTCTTTGACCTGTCATTTCATAGTTTGTTCAAAGATGACACAGTAATATGACATTGTCTTGATTGTCATTCACAATTACAAAAATATGTAATTGCTTTCATTAATTAAAAACAATGTATTCTATTGTAATTACCAGGCAATGATTATATTTTTATATTGGTATTTTTTTTATACATGTGAACATTCTTATCTTTTTGTGTTAATTTGAATCTTATTGTGATATTTTGATTAGTATTTGTGTATATTTTTGTAAAATTTAAATCTAATATTGATATTGTAATTAGTATTTGTGATTTGATCTGTGATTTTATTTGCTATCTTTTATGTACTTATATGGACCAAATATTAAGCTAGATATTCAATATTATATAATAAGCATATAAATCTATCTGTCTCTCTAAACTATCTGTCTATCTACATATCCGATTTTCGTCAAATAAAGACTGAATTATTCAGGGAAATGTGTAGAATTTATATAATAGTTAAGGTGGGGAAAATTAATGGAGTATACTAGGCACAAACAAGAATATTCTTGTTAATAAAGTTAGTAATACCTCATAGAGTATAGATATGTAGATAGACAGATAGTTATAAGATCTTCACCTAATAATATGTTACTATCAATAATTCATTGATTCGTAATCAATAAAAAACGAAAATAAAACAATGTTTATTTGCTTGTTGCCAATAAAATTCCGTCTTGATAAAAATGTCTATGGAGCTATAACAACTATCTATAGATAGATATACTCTAGTTTAGAGTAATCATTTTAGATATTTATTTCATTTTATATAAATTATCAATATTACGTTGTTGTTTCTGAAAATAATCCAACTGGAATTAATATTGATATTGCATGTTCCATCCATGATCAAAACAATCTCCCTCTTTAATATGCATAATAAACAGGAATCAGTTGAAATTCAGAATTTCAATTAATGCTTGTGATCAATGATGAAAAAGCATGACTTACCCCATTCTTTGTATTATTCAAAATGTTAATAGCAATTGACATAACGGTCAATTCAGAATTTCAATTCATGCTTGTGATCAATGATTTCAATTCATGCTTGTGATCAATGATGAAAAAGCATGACTTACCCCATTCTTTGTTGCCAATAAAATATATTACATATATAGGTTAATTGACTTTACTAAACCAAAGGAAAAGTCCTTCCCTTTGGCCAGTTGTCAGAATGAGTAGAAATTAATTGCAATAAAGCTCATCCAAACAATGTATATATAATGGTAAAAAATATTGACCACATCATTCAAGTCATGAACATACACAGAGCACCTTGCTGCCTTCTCAGACGAATATCACGCTTAATATTTGGTATATTTTCAATCTGTGTGGAATAAGTATGAACTCTTCTATAATTCTATATTTATTTGACGCAAATCGGATTAATATTAATGGAGCAGCAGCCGCCACCAGACAACCGCCTATATTTTCGATCCGAAAACAGGTATGGAATCAGTATAAATTATCCTACAATTTTGTTCTTATTTAATGAAAATCGGACTAATATTAGGGGAGCAGCAGCCTTTTAAAGAAGCGCACAGCATTGATACAGTCCCGGCGCGGACGTCTGCGAGAGCACCACTGTTTGCCTCCGCCAACCTAGCTACCTTCTCAGACGAATAACTCGCTTTATATTTGGTATATTTTCGATCCGAAAACAGGTATGGAATCAGTATAAACTATACAACAGTTTAATTTAAAATCGGACTAATATTAGGGGATCAGCAGCCTTTTAAAGTATACTCCTGGAAGCTGCGAGTTACTCCTACTACTCGCCGGCTTACTCCTACAACTCAGCGAGTAACCCGTAGAACCCGCCGAGTAACCCGTAGAACCCGCCGAGGCACCCGTAGAACCCGCCGAGGCTCCCGTAGAACCCGCCAAGGCACCCGTGAAACCCGGCGAGTAACCCGCGGCAGCCGGCGGGTAACCCGGCGGGTAACACGTAGCACCCGGCGGGTAACCCGGCGGGTGCTGCCCCGCCCCTTTTTGCTGTCAGAACCTGCCGCCAAACCGGCGGAAAGAGCTGTTACATAACCATTACGTCACTCTACGGGTTCACTACGGCAAAACCGGCTCGTGTGACAGTGGCTTAAGCGTGGCAACCCAGAACTATTAATTGATTGTTGGTAGCCATCAATGCACAATTGGCAGAATGAGAAAGTATGGTAGGATTTTAATAATGATATTTATATCTCTACTTGTGAATTTGTAATTATCATTGATTATGGCAATAAAATATTCCAACCGAATCAGCTGGGGTGGGGGCCTTACTCAGTGGTAGCGCTCTGGGCTTCCAACCACTGGGTCCCGGGTTCAATTCCCGGTCGAGCCTATGTTGGATGGCTGTTTCATCCTTTGTCTCATTACCATGGTCCCTACCTGTCCTAATTAGCCCATCAGGTGCAGAATTACAGGATGTAAAGCCCTAATCCACCACCACCAACTGCATCAGCTGAGTCTGTTTACCATTTATTGTATCATGTATGCGTGTTTCAGTTAATAAACAATACCAAACTGAGTAGTGTCATGTTGTTTGTAACAGATAGAATTATAGTCAGGAAATGGGATATCCGTTCGCTTTCATTTTGCAGATCTTGAGCTGAAGAGACACAAGTTCTTCCATTTCCATTTATATTAACAGTCAAAAATTGAAATTTAATTTCTTGCACATTGTGTCATAACTTGTAGTGTCTATATTGTATAATTATACTAATTTAGTTATTAAAGAAAGCTATACTTTTCTGTAATAATACTCAATATACTTCATTGTGAACATGGACTCCAGGCGCTGACATCATTGTAATTTTCTATAGTAATGTTGGTTTGTGGGTGGCCCTTCGGCAGTGATGACATGATCATCTTAGAGGAGTCACCCTGCTCAATATCTTATTAAATGAAAATCTCTGTATTTTTTAAGATGTTTTTGTTACAGTTGGCAAGATAAATTAATCTGAATAGGTATCATTATATATATGTAAAGGGTACTAATGCTGAAATACACATTTTATATACAGATGGAGCACTCTCCTTGTATTTAATGTACAGTGGTGCCCTCTGGAGAAAGCCTCCAAACTAAAAATCACATTCAAAATTGCTAATTCATTAAATTATAAATTATTACAATTTTATTCTTTTTATCTATTCATAACTAACAGTCAAGTCAATATGTCATTATTAGCCAGGACAGCCTGGATCATAGCAGAGCTGATCTCAGGTGTGGCAACTGGTCACTGGATCTCTCTGAAATATGCAATGTTCTTTCCTTTGAGCACTACTTGTGCATTGGTAAGTGTGTGCTTTATTTTATGCATTATCCAGGAATTATATTATATCTATAGCACACTATAAGTAGTATTTCTAGTATTTTTGCTGAATATTCTTTGGTAAAAACTATATAGGTTAATTAGTACATTAGACCGCGTGGACCATGTGCTCACCATGTGCTTCTTGCTGATCAATGGTAGTATTCAACTGGGCTTTTTCATGGAGCACTTACGTTTCATAAAGCACGATTTGTATTCGACTGGAGCTTACAAAAAAATCGTAAATTTTCATGAAGCACAAATGTTCACGAAGAAAAAAGTATGTAAACGTCTGCAAAACAGAGTCATGTGATCAGATGTGGACAAAAAGTTAATGGAGAGCGTCGCCGATTCGCGTGTGATTCGCGTGTTTAGAGTCATTTTACAAAAAAATTAGATCAGTGTTGATTCAATTCACACCATAAGCGAACTTCAAATAAATTTTTGCACATAAGGAACTTGAAATTTTGAAAATCGGACGAAAATTCATTTGTGCCTCGTTTTCATTGGCCATAAAAGACAATGCAATGTAAACAAACCGGCAATTTTTGATGGCATGAAAAATTTAATGCTCCAGGTGAAGTTTATTTATTTGATGAGTTTCAAAAGAAACGACTCTGGAGAAGATTAGAAAGTTATTCATTTTTATTTTCATTGAGTCTTGTTTGTTTTTTGTCAGTGTGTCAAGGGTAGGTAGGTAGGTAGTGTTATTGTTTAACGCCTCATCAGCACCTGGGTGGGCTATGTTGAGGCTATCTAGGGTAAGATTGATCATCTATTGTTAGTAGAAACCAGAAGCATGTAAAAAATCAATAAGTGTCTGCGTTGGATAGCTGGAGCAGCTTGTGCAATGCGCACTGTCTTGTTTTAGCCACTGGGGATAGAGGACTGCACCCCAAGTGTTTCCACCCTCCCCGTGTGGAGGCCCAGGACCTTCAAGGGCCAGTGTGTCAAGGGACAATTCCCAGAATTTTTATTTGACTGGGAAATCTACGTAGAGCACGGAACTGTCCCTGCGCAAGTGGGCGTGGCCTAAATGTACTTCACGGCAAATTCCCAGTGGAATGTCACCAAAGTCAAATGTTAGGTGTTCAATTGTTAAATTGCACATTATTTAATTTAGCATATGTAAGTATTTGCTGTGATTGCAATTACTAGGTATATGAAGTTCTCTCTAGTTATATCGTAATTAACAATGTATTTAAATTTCAATGACAGGTAGAATCCTTGCAAATCCTGAGTATCTGTTCGAAAACTATATGGTTGCTAACACCAGGGCAATAATATTTCAGGTATATAATGAAGTATAATTTAAAGCAAAATACAATTGTTATTAGTATATAAATAACTAGGTTAATATGTGATACTGTAAATTAATTATGTCTTTGTTTTTTTTTACAGAGTCATCTCATCTTATATTTCTACATTATTTTAATAAACCCTTTACAACAATACGTCTCCAGGGTTTGAAATCTATTATTGCATTCATCCTGATCACCTCATAGCAAAGTGCAAACTGTGTATTGCTGAAGTAGTATTAATTTGCAATTTAAGTTTACTTCATAGGTCATATTGTCAAATGATGATCATGTTATGTTACAATATAGGATTTTATAGGTAATTCATGTTATTAATGTTATTCTTGCAATGATGCTATAATTGTATGAAATGCTAGTTCTGTTATAACTTGTTTTGGAGTATCCAAATTGATATTACTGGCAACTGGAAGCCAGCAGTGTCATTGTATATAATCAACTCCTAACAAAGGGTAATCAAATTACGTATTATGTTTGTATTACATGAATTTGGAGAGTTAATACAGCTCTTAGAATTATTTGGTACATTCATATGTTTTTGTTATTCAAGTACAATGTTATTGTTTTGAATAGTTGACAACCTAAACTCCAGTCATCGTGGGTGGGTGGGTGGATTTAGGGCTTTACGTCCTGTATTTCTGAACCAGTTGGGCTAATTAGGACAGGCAGAGACCATGGCAATGAGACTAAGGAGGAAACAGCTATCCAACTTAGGCTCGACCGGGAATCGAAGCCGGGACCCAGCGGTTGGAAGCCCAGAGCGCTACCTCTGAGCTAGGCCCAAGCCCTTCAGTCATCATCCTGTTCCATTGGCGCAAATTTGTTTAATTTGATACTGGTTCACATTTAAAACTTTTCAAATTGAGCAGCTCCCATCAAATTGACCCCAGATCAATGGAAAGAACTTGCAGTGTTTCTTAAATCTCAGGTCTCTGATAAGGATCCTAATGCAGCCGAAGGGGCAGGTGCAGGTGCCAAGCCCAAAATGATTACTTTAGGGACTGAATCAGATCAAGTTGGTGCAAATCAAGTTGCTAATAGTAATTCAGTAAGTTTGCCAACTAAAAATTATAAATTCCAAAATTGCCAACCTTTAATGTTAACTTTAACAACCCAAACGAGGTCGCCTAGTATGCAAGGACACTATGCTGACTCAGTGCTTATCAGGGCATCAGGCAGTCAGTTAGGGGTAGAGGTTTTGATGCCTTGTATACATTAGGTGACAATCCAACAGTTATTACTAAATTTGATAAGACTGTTTGGCAAAACTTTTACACCTTCAGAAATTATGAAACACTTGTACAGTGCACATCAAATGGATAGTGAAAGCATCATTTCATGGAGTTGCAGGTTAGAGGGATGATGATAGATGCTATCAACTATAAAGCACAGCAGTCTACCAAAGAGGGCAAGTAGGACATTTCAAGTCAGACCCCCTCAACTTGTACAACAAATTGGTTGGTCATGAGGGATCAGTGGAAATTGAAGGAATCAACTGCAAAGCTCTATTTGATAGTGGATCTAAGACATCTGCCATTTCTACTTCATTTTACCATCATCTGTCACATCTACCACTTCAGCAGTTATCAGACCTAGCGGTTGAAGGTGTCAATGGTCAAAATGTACCCTACTCTGGTTTCATCCAAGCCAAAAAAATCAAACTTCCGATCAAAGTAAAAATACTTTGTCCATACATGTTTTTTTTTCTTGTTGTAGCAGATACAGCTTACAATGCCAAGACTCCAGTACTAATTGAAACCAACACACTACAACCATGTCTCAACGAGACAATTCCACACTCTACGCAAGACGTCACGGCACCAGCCATGTGGTGGAACACCTTCAAATGCATGACAGCTGCAGTTCAGGCAGATGGATAATTTAAAATGGGAGGCAGTTATATGATTGTGTTTGAGATATCAAATTGGTGGAGTTTAGCACACCTAATTCTGTAGCATTATTTAGCTAGTGCACTGCAATAGCACATCATTCTCATGTATGATTCTCTGAGCTCTTGCTCAGCTTTGAATTTTAATGCAACTATGCTCTTGGGATTGCCTATGGCAGGTTCTGGATATCCATGAGAGCATCACAGTTTTTACATTATGATATTCAGTGTTCAATTATATGTCACAATATAAATGGCAGTTTTGTCCATGCCTATACCATACATACACTCTAAAAACTATAAGTGCTATATGGAACCTTTAAATGTTCGAAAGCCCGGTATAGATATGGAACCTTTATTAGTTCTTTTTAGAACCTCTCTAAAGGTTCTTTAAAAGAACACTGAAGTTTACATATTAAGGTTCTTGATGGAACCCAATGGTTAGGCACACTGGCAGACATTCACTGAACGAGTAACACTGTCAAAGAGTGAATATCACTCAATTCTTCTTCACTTTTTGTAACATGAGAATCTGCACCACTGTGAAATTCTTAGAAGGATATCAGGTTCGAACAATCTCAAGCTTGTGGAATGGTAACTCTTATTTCAGGGCACTGTCCCATGCAAAACATTCAAACTCTTGGTTGGAAAATTTAACTCTCCAGAAGACACTTTAATCTACAATATTTTTCACTAAAAACACCAAAGGAAATCACAGCGATTTTATTTCTGCGCCTGCTGGGCTAATTAGGACAGGCAGAGACCATGGCAATGAGATGAAGGATGAAACAGCCATCCAACTTAGGCTCGACCCGGAATCGAAACCCGGGACCCAGCGGTTGGAAGCCCAGAGCGCTACCTCTGAGCTAGGCCCCCACTCTGAGGGAGTTGATGATAGTGCTGCTGCTGCTGAGGGACTTGGTGAAATTGTTGAGGAGCCATCGTCCTGAGTCTGGCCTGCTGCTTGGCTTGCATCAGGAGAGTGAAGGCCTGGGTCTGAAAGTCCATCCAGAGATCTTCAGGGAGGGTGAGATTCTCATGGTAAATTGAGTCACAAAAGGTACGCTTGGCAGCTGAGGCAGGGTCAAGGTCCACCTTCCGAGCATAGTGTTCATGGACAGAGGAGGTCACATCAGCCATCTTCTTCACTATGTGCAGGACTTCTTCTTCTTTGCCAGGTTCACAAGTTTGTCTCTTTTTTCCTCTTGAATGGATCACCCTTTGAAGGAGCAGGCAAATGGGGGGCTGTAGCAGTTGGAGTTGCACTGGAATGATCTTCATCTGGGATGATGGAATCTTCTAGCTCTGGTCCACTGTCGATAGTTGAGCTCAGAGGATAATCACCATCCTTCTTCCTTTCTCTAGCTAGGTGTTCACTCAAGGTACTTCTGCCTTGCCTGGTCGGCATTCTGCGGATGAAGTCAGTCAACCAGCTGAAGGTAAGCACTATCCACTGCTCCCTGGCTGTCACTATCTTGGTCCCAGATCCCGAAGGTCCCACTTTCACAAGCTTCCCAAACTGGGTTTTCATCTGCTCCAACCAATGCTTGACATCAGAACCAGTGATAGGTGGGTTTTAAGGAAGCACCTTTCTCCTCATACAATCAGTTCTTGTACGGAGTGTTCTTCCAATCGCCCTCGGTACGGTCGTATAGCACAGGGTTGGAACGAAACCACTCTGCCAAATCTTCCTCCACATCTTCATGAATTATCAGTTTGCTTGCCCTCTTGCCAGTAGTAGCTGGTGACACGGATCTGGCTGGTGACACGGATCTGACTGGAGACACGGATCTGACTGGAGACACGGATCTGACTGGAGACACAGATCTGACTGATGACACTGACGTGGCTGGTGAAACAGATCTTGACATGGCTGACTTGCTGACTGACTTGCTGGCTGACTTGCTGGCTAAGTCCAAAAACATTAAAAGCAGACTTCTTGGCAACAGTAGTTTTCATTTTCTTCGGACCAATAGTGTAAAATCTTCAGTGATCAAGTTGTTGCAATACATGAGCCAATTCAACACTTTACATAAGATACTCAGGATGTTAAACTATAGTAAGATTCACAGTAAGACTATGATTGTCACTTCATGCTCCAAGGTGGAAAAAGTGAAAAAAAAACGGCTCTTGGTGCCCCACTCTCCCCTATGTTTCGGCCCCTTCACCAGCACTGTGGCCCCTTCACTCTGTTGTCAAGATATTTCAACTTAGGGTATCTTTGGTGTAATCAAGAACCTTTATCAACTATTGAAGCGTTAAATCACAATATCTGATTCCAATTCTCATGTTAACTTGACAAAATTGATATAAGTAAAATATTTGTGAATTATTAAATAAACTGGATCTAGTCTCATTCACCCCAATCTGATCTGCTGCCTCAATACAGGAAAAAACTAAAAAGTAGTTAATTTAAATGATTCTTGCATAGCATAAATTTAAAAAAAAGAATGTCCACGAAAGGCTACTATTTTTCATTGGCCTTTGGCTATATCATAGAAAGTATTATCATGATACATATTTTAAAGGCATGCGTTTCTCTGCAGGGGGACGGGGGGTGGAGAAGAGGGGCGAAGCAGCCACTCAGAACTGGGTCATTTATATTGACCGGGTAGCAGCCGCTCTGTACTCATCTGACGTTACAGGTTAAAATATGATGAAATAAAATATAGGCCTATCTTTGAGAGTATAAATGTATGAATTGACTTATCTGGAATCTAGAAAGTAATAATAATAACTTGCATGATGCACAACAACGGATGATCATATGATTAACATGTATGATAAGCACCCTATTCCACGACAGACAGACAGACAGACAGACGGACGGACGGACGGACAGGCGGATAGATAGATAGATGGATATCTGGATAGATAGATAAGTAGTTAGACAGATAGATAGATAGATAGATAGAGAGAGAGATAGATACAAAGGTGGATAGGTGGATGGATGGATGGATAGATAGATAGATCGATAGAGATATTTATTATCTAAATTTAACACCCATTATGCTATTTATATACATGTGTGTAATGCACTTCAGGTAGATCAACGTTTATAATTATTATTATGCACACCTAAATGTGACAAAATCTTCAGTTGAAAAAGTACCCCTGCTCATATTGCAATATCTAGAATTTTATGACACTTTATTGCCAAAAGAATATCAAAATAGTGACTTGCATAACGTCTGCAGTTACAGTGGTGCAGCAAGGTATTAGGTATTCTTTTTCTCCCCCCCCCCCTGCCTGGAACACCTTGACAAGTCAAAGCTGCGTCAAGGCCTACCCACATTTGGACATGGGTTAGTGTAAAGTCATTAACCGAAAAATAAAGTGGCCATCTTCTGTTCATGTTACAGTTTGAAATATAGTTATGGATGTATGTCAATGGTCAAAGATTCACAATCTCTGTTCCCCCTCACACACCACAACAACAACACTTAACTATTTCCACTTTTAATATTCATACAAAAACAAAAGAATACAATATATAGGTTGGCATGTAGCTTAAGGTCATGGCTCTAAAAGGAATGTCAAACAGTAAGTCCAGCTTGCACTTTATGTACTTGTAGATGTAGAGTTAGTTGACAATGTTAATTGTTATCTTTTGATGAGATGATGTAGAAACGCAACCAGTGTAGATGATGTCTGAGGTGAGTCCGCGACTACTGTCACTACCAAATCACCAGGGGATGAACTTGTAGTACCATCAGGTGCAGGCCAATGATGTAATGTAGTAGACAGGTGGGATGCCTCATGACAGTCGTTTCCAACGTCTGGTGGTCCTTCTCAGCATGTAGTACAAAAAAGGCTGTGAATATGTAAAAACATATTAAGTAAACTGTCCAGCCATTAAAAGTGCCATTGCCCAGCTAAGGCAGCATGGAGCACCACAGTTCCAACAACAAAGTTCAGCAATCCTTAGGATGCACATAATATAGACTTACATTCCTCATACATAGATTAGAGCCAAATCTACCTTTAAAACTGCCCTTAACAACTGTGCATTACAACATAATATGACTATTAAGAGAACATATCAAAATATTAGTGTTACTGTTAACCATCATTACACTTGCCAATCATCACAGGACAGGTGAATTCACTGTAATTGTATCATAACCACTTATTATTGACCATCTGCCAGCTCTTTGGCATTATTAAGATGAAAGTGCCTTTATACATTAGTCAAATGCACATAATACAATAATATAATAAAAAAAAAACACATTACTTACAGAGCTGTGCTCTCCTTTCTGTCACTAATGGCAATTCACCTTGCTGATTCAATGGTGATTGATGGAATGATACTGTGACACCAATGGGCCCCCTATTTATATGGCCCATTGTTTGATTGTTTGTTGTTAGCAGCATGGGAGAAACAATCAGCTCAGACATCTAATCCCCAATCCACCAAACAATGAAACTGTCAATGAACCTGTAATCTCAGTGCTATTCAAGTACATCATTAGTAAAAGAAATTTCATTGCTCACTTAGATATTTATGAATTAATGAATTCCTAACAATGTAATCCTTGAAAATACATTAAGGTGAAACATAAAAATGTTTCTTTCAAGAAAATACCAATTAGCAAGACATTCTCATATCCAAAGGACTGATTCAGGTGAATCAGATACTCTACAATCACCCAAATCGCAAACTATTATTTATATCAAGATCACGCAGAGTGCAATAAAATTAACCTAAAGTGAGCTGGAGCAATATCATTTGTTCTGTATTTACACCTGAATTTCATGATCTGGTTGACTATTCTGTCTTGCACCCAACCTTGATCTAACCTAAAAGCGCTACATGCAAGGAAATAGATTAATTAGAAATAATCTGGTCTTGGTATTACTGGAAAAAAATTGTGACACCTATTCAATATTAAAACATTATTTACAACTTTGACATTTAAAAAAATTATACAAAGTCTTTGCAAATTAAATCATTGTAGTTATGCTAGTTAATGCAATTAGATAAAATTGAGCAAAAGAAAAAAAGTACTGTTGGTGCAAGCATTCAAACGCGGATGCACATACTGAACTATCTTACATCTGTTTACCATGGAGACTTGTGTCCAGGCCTATACATTCAGTATTGACAAGTGGTAGAAAAGAAACTTGAATAAAAATGATATTTGTTTGGGGTTTAATCTCTCAATCCGATTTTATCAATTATCATTTAATAGTCGTTAGCTTCAAGAACTATGGATGAACGAATCCATCAATCTATCTATCTGTCTGTCTAGCTGTCCGTCTGGTCGGCCATATCTGTCTGTTGCATCTGTCTTTTCTATCTTATTATCTATCTTCTCTATCTTACCCATCTTACGTAATTTATCTCATCTACCTTTAAGCTAGTTATCTAATATATCTGATATAATATATCTGATCTAATCTATCTACCTAATCTACCTAATCTAACTTATCTATTCTATCTTATATATTCTATCTTATCTATTCCATCTATCTCATCTATCTAATCCTAATTAAAGAAGTGCTACGCAACAATTTTATGGAAAAGTGTTTTAATAAAATAAACAATTCTGTATCAAACCCAAAAGTTGACCCAAGGTCAGAGTCAGACAACATGACTGACAACCAATCTGTCAACCAGTCAACCAGTCAATTAGTCAGCCAGTCAATCAGTCAACCAATTGACCAGTCAGTCAACCAGTCTGTCAGTCGACCAGTCTGTCAGTCAACCAGTCTGTCAGTCAACAAGTCAGTCAATCAACTAAAATCATTTATGATGCTGAATTCCTTACTTCCCACTGTGCCTCTTGCTCCCCCTGAATCTTTCAGTCGCTCTGTGACAAATCACACCTCATAACTGATATGAGCAGTTGTGTTCAGTCAGGTAGAATTCATCATTACTGAAGAACTCTATACCTTATTTTGTCATGTTATTCCTAGTGTAAGCTGTACTTGACAAGTCTCTAGAATCCTAGTCAACCAGGTCCACATCTGTACTGGTAAAAACGTGTAACCTCTTCTTGAAGTAACCTTAAACTAGAGCCTTACGGTGCTGAATCCAGAAGGTGTTGATATTGTAAATGTAGTGGATTGGTAGAGTGTTAGTGCTAGAGTACTACCAAATGGGTCTATATTAATTATAACAATGACTAAGAGTTAATCACTCAATGCAATGTGTGAATGAGTGCAACATTCTCAGCTTAATTACATTATGAATTACACCCTTACAGTGGCATGCTCTCAACAAAGCTCAATTGCAATTAAAACATTTATACAAGTCACTAGTAATTGCATTTCTGGACAGGTCTGAAAAGGTGGGATCCAATTAGCGGTGTTTCCCGCCATTTTTACCCTAGTTCTTAAATTCGCCATCAGGGGCACTGAGGTGGGTTGCATACAAGGCCACAAAAACGCTGAAATACCGCGAAAATGTTGCAAACCTTCCGTCTAATAATTGATCCCTGACCGGGTAAAAATAATGGCTGCTCCCTGGCCGCGAGTGAATTCAGTGGGCACCTGGGGTGCTCAGTAGGTATCTTCACACGGAGTATTTCTCATGTCAGAATGGTGGTCAGTGCAAATACGATCTACTACAGCTCAATGGCCTCTAACAGAGAAAACTAAGTTGGAATAAGTCAATAAAACACTGGCGTGGTGTCAGAATCACTTTTCTGACATGACAAAGCCTTGAAAAGTTCAAAACATTGCTCTAGGGTCAACCGGAAGTTGTCGGCGCCCTGACAAGCTGCATGGCCTAGTTCTTACATTCGCCACCAGGGGCACTGAGGTGGGGTTACACAAAAGGGCAAGAGCCACAAAATCAGCGAAAATTTAGAATTCTTTAGCAAAGTACAGATATCTTTCTAAAAAAACAAGCCGAATATTTGTGCTCAATATATTTTAAAAGAATACTGAGCCCTATGTGACACTGTTCAGCTTGATATCCACTGAGGCTTTTCCATTTGAAAATTTTCCTGAATGTTCCACTCTCTCACATCTCATCCTCCGACAAATATCCTGAAGGCTTGCTTTGCAACCTTCTGGATAAAAATTATGATTATCACTCATGGCAAGAAGTCCGTCTAAGCCACAACACAACCTTCTGGTCTCACATCAGTTCCAAATCTCGACTCAATGCAAGGACAGAATAATATATCAAAAAGACAAAGCCAAGGTCACTTAAATGAATTCACAAGCTTTGCATAACATAGCATTTTCAACTATTCCAGTATAAAAGAGAACTTTGCTGCACTTGAAACTCCAGTCTTGACAGCTATTCACAAATTCAAGTCAGGCATTATTCTTTGAATGACATTCACATGCCACTTTTAAGGCATTTTTTTTTAAATGAAATTTTAATGACAAGGACAAAGAAACTTTTTTAATTTTTTTTTTATTTGCTTCCAGAAATAATAACTGCCATGATGTTTAGATGATACCGATCTGAAATGAAGAAATCAAAGAAATTTCACACACACATTAAATACATTCACACAATTATTGATATGAATATGCCAAAAAATCTTGGCAACAAAATTAGGGGCTAGTTCAGGGAGACCGCCTCTGGTACAAAGATCACCACAGGCCAGGGTAAAGTCATGATCAACAATCACAATGTCATTGCATTGACTGGACGTCACCATAATCATTAAAATTCTTGTGTGTTTCTTCTTTGGGCCTATTCTAGATGGAGTATTTATCCTCAGAGGGTCATAGAATAATCTAGTATTATAAAAAATTCATTTTGTGGATTTTGGCTTCAAAAACTTAGTTGTGAAATGATTCCACCAGGGGCAGCACAGGCAAACTTAATTGTGGGTAACAACTGGTGTTTCAGACACCATTATGGACACGCAGCGATGAATGCAATGAAAATGAATTTCTGTGACTTTATGAAAACCTACAGTGAAAAATAAACGGACCATGGTATCGAGGGCGTTATTATAAGGGTGACAAATATGAGAAACTGGAAACTTTTGACCACCATGACACAGATGACAAACCCAACACACTGAAATACTCCCAAAACAAGTTTAAAGCATTTCAGTGTGGCTTACTGTACTTCAAACTCGAGTTAATCACGAAACTGGGCTCACCTTGTTAGCGACATCCAAGGCATCATAATCAGGTGCTAGTCTTACGTAAGCCTTCTTTTCACCATCGGGTCTGTAAAAATATGAGTATAATTATTTTAACAGATGACAAATAGGTTCTATAAATGCCATAAATTCAAGATAACGCTGCCCTCACAGACCAAATTTACATAATTGCAATGAGCATAATGTGCTTACACTTCGTGTAACTTCCTTGATTTCACACTATCGTTACTTACCTAATTAGAGTGTTGACTTTTGCAACATCAATATCATACAATTTCTTGACAGCCAGTTTGATTTGAGGTTTGTTGGCACGGCGGTCCACAACAAATACCAAGGTGTTGTTATCCTCAATCTTCTTCATGGCAGACTCAGTTGTCAAAGGGAAGCGAACGATGGCATAATGGTCCATCCTGTAAAGAAAACATTATACCATATTAACTACATGTCAAAAATTTTGTAGTCAATTACCAGAAGACAACATGTCTGATGATCAAAGCTACTATAAAAAATGCGCTCGAGGTATTCAAGTCAATAAAACCATTACACAAGTCCATCCAAAGACAACGGAGTCACCAAATGCAACAAAATATTCAAATAAAATTACTACTACAATATGTGAGGATTTGTATGGCCTCTTTCTGTTGTGGTAAGTTGAGACAAATTTAAGATAAACATTGCCTACACCGGCCAAATTCACATGGTTGAAAATACCATAAACATAAAAGACAATCTGGGGGGATAAGTGTGTGTCATCATGCGAAAATGTAACATTTCTGTGTGAAGCCATGTTGGCTTTCCGTTGCCTTCAAACAACATACAATATAATCATCTCTTGAAGTTCAGGTCTAACAACCATAATCAAATAAACATCATAATCATACTTGGGCCTGCTGTGCTTGCTTTTGCGAGGATATTTGGGCTGTCTGGGCAGATGGAGTGTGTGTGGGCGCTTGAACCTGACAGATGTTCTGATTTTCCTCGTTCTTGTAGCAAACTTTCCCTTCAGTACACTTTTCTTGGCCTTAAGAGCCTTGTCCTTGGCCATGGCAGGAGCTGACTCCGCCTTCTTGGTCTTAACTGGCTTGGGAACATCTTTTGTTGGGGCAGGAGCTGACTCCTTCTTCTTGGCATCTGTAACAAATAAAATACAATTATGAGAATAGAACAATATGGAATTCATTGGCAAGAATGACAATAAAGCACACTGAAAAATATTGTCAGTTTCCGATTTCTGACCAATCTGACTTCATAATCCCATTCATGTATGCTTGCTTTCTCCTTATCATTGATTTTTAACAATCTTGAGGCATGATATTAAACACCCCCCCCCCCTCCCCTCCCAATTCATCAACAAACAAATAATAATCGGAAATAGTTCATCAATCCTCCTTATGATATTTGATTTCATTTCAGCAATAAATTTAACATATAAAACATTGAGTGCAGAGTCCATGTCTTCTAAATATCTGGCAAAATGGCAGAGCAGCAAACTAATCGATGATCTGGTCAACCATTATTTCACAGCTAAGTAACTTGTAGCCTAAGGCATCTGCCAATAATACGGCCAATTCCATATTGGCCAGCTCTACTTAAGGTCCAGGGTTTGATCCCCAGCCAGGGCACTCTTCATAAACTTCCATCCATGCCAGAGGTCGATCGGATGAGACATTGCATTGGAGGTGCCTTGTACTCGGCGTCTATGCCGAGGCAAGTAAAAGACCCCACCCATGGCCCATTGGGTAAATGTGTAATATGGCGTGGACTCCCAAGCCTTATCTCATCATTATGTCCTTCTCTGGCAGCTGGTCAAATAAACTTACTATGCCTCAGACCCAGTAGCATAGCCACATCGACAATTGCCTACTCTAACAAAGTTGAGGGTCTACCAAAAATGTCTGAAAACTGCTCAGTTTATATGGCCATCTGCTGGAGGCAGACATAATGATGAGATGATAAGACTTGGGGAGTCCACAAAATGTTATGCATTTTCACCATGGGTGGGGCCGTTAAGTTTTAACTTGCCTCAGCTTTGACAGGACACACTGGCTTTTCCTATTATTCTTTTAACGTCAAGTAGGTATATTAACCTCGGCATGATAAAATAATTGTAAGTTCTGTCACTGTCATACTAAGCACTCAAATGTCAGAAATGAAATAATTTTATGTCTGACTATTGAAAAAAGATGACAGCAACACAAATAAGTTGACATCACTCAGCTTTTGTATATTGCAGATCAAATGCACGAACTTAGCGTTTGACGGAAAGCATTTTAACTCCAGAATCACTAGCAATCTGAAATCTGACAGCAAGCCATGGATCAACATGTGACAGTTCTTGTTCTTCCTTGTATTATCGCTCACATGTGCACGCCACACTGACGAAATTTGCAGCACTCGACGACGTAGTTTATGGGTAATCAACGACATTTCGAGTATATGATGAATAAATTATCCCGATCCTCAGTCTATTTTCTGACAGGAGTGGAGCAAATGAGTTTGCGGACACTGCTAACCGAATGTCAATAGAATTAGCACACGCCATGTCAACATGTTTCTCTCCACCCTATAAAATCCGCTCCAAAATCAAGTCAACGCGTTCAAATTACCAATTTAAAGACATTTATTGACAAAATACAATGCTGTAGGGTAAACTAACATCTCAGACAGTTGTCGCAATGTCTATTTTGAACGCATTTCGTGGAGAAAGAGAGCCCACTCACCAGTTGCGGGCTTCCTCTTAGGAGCCATTTTGGAAAAGGAAGATATGGGGGCCACAAATGCAGAAAGAAGGTGGCCAGGAGTTGTCGCAATAATCAAACCATTTAAAAGAATTCAATTAGATTTAAATTACAAAATGTACTGTAATTTAACAAATTAGTTTAAAGTAAATCTTGCTAGTTTTATTTTTTCTTTAAATCGCTACAATACAAGAGTTATACAGCTGTGTTACTTAAGTTGGTCGGCTCATATTCGTTGCTACACTATAGCAGACGACAAGGGGGAATTCCTGTGTTGTATTGTTTGTGTCTGTTTCCATGGTTATGATTGGCATTCTTACGGCTTTCTTGGCAAACCAAGTACACGAAGATCAACTGGAATGGTAATTGCAAGTCAAGGTTGTTTGGAGGCTTGGAGCCATGATTAATTGAAGATCCTGTACCGACAAATTGCAGCAATGCCAAGCCCAAGGTACACACTGTTAACACATGTCATGTGTGGACATGTACATGATGAATAAAATTGATTTTCAATATATATACAGAGTACAGATGTCATGTTAAAAAACCATGATCACGATAAAATGAACTTACAGCTAAATCTAGTTAACACATCGATTGTATAAATGACTCGGAACATTGTACTGATATGATTAATTTAGTGTGTGTAATAAGACTAAAAATAGTAAAATACACTTTTGCTCTTTCAGTACATAATGCCGTATGAACTGGACCCAAGTCGCAAAATGGTGACACCCCTGGTTGCCAAAGATCGCGTGATCAACAAATTTCCTCAGGTAAATGCATGCATATATATATATAATATATAATTCTACATGTATACATGTATATCCACCACAGTGGCACCAGACAACATTCCAGGTCAGCCCAAACATGGCCTAGCAGATATTGACAACCATGTGAACACCCATGTGACCTGTATCTTGGTGTAGTTAGAATTACTCCGAAGTCAATATGCAGACATGCCAAGTCTCACGCATTCGGCCTGAGTCTCACGCATTTGGTTGCAGTCTCACGTACGCCTGTGGACTTCAGTATTTTCTTCATTTTAATGTAACTCACGCAATGAGGACCAGAATAAATATTTAACATTTTAATGTAAATTGAAGATCCAAAACTCACGCATTCACCACTCAAGAACTTGGCATCTCTGCAATATGTGTTGTAGATCTTGAGGTACCTGCAGTATGTGAATCTTAAAAATATGAAACGACGTTGGAACGTAGTACCAACTATTATATAGGCGATTATAAGGGCTGGAAGTCACAAGAGCATAGACAAAATTAAGACAAGGAGGGTTTGACTTGGCAATTCCACAGCAACCGTACACTTTTGGCATTTCAAGTGCTTTTCTTTTATCTAACTCTAGGCATGTTAATACTATGGTAACAGCAGGAACATTGATTATGTGGACAAATTTAAACAAATGGGTAATGCTGCTGGAACTGCTCATTCTCTGGAATGAGGTTGTGGATTAGGGGGAATTTTAGCTTGGAGCCAATGGGGAGCGAGGGAGTTTTGACCTACAATTTCCTGTATTTTATTTTGTATTAATGTATGTGATGTGTAAACTCACCCCCCCCCCCCCCCCCCCCCCAATCAATTAAGGCATTAAGCAACAGAGTTGATCGAGGGCAATCATACCCATTCATCAATACTCCTGTCTGCAAAATTTTCTTATGGGTGCTCAGGTCTTGGGAGTGGTGAGTGCAGAATGCAATTAAGGAATGGACCGAGCAAATCTCTAAACACTGCTAAACTCACTAGTTCATCATGATAATCCAGTCTTCTCTTTTCAATGCAGGCGTTTCATCCAGATGCGACCCCTCACCAGACAATTAATTTTCATCCAAATGTGAAGAATGCTTGCTCTCAAAATAAAACAGGAACTGTGGGGTGAGTGTGGCATCAGAAATTTCTGGCAACATTAACATGATTATATGTGGTCAACCTGTATAACATTTTATCAAGAGATTGAAAGCATATTGTCCTGTGCCATACATGGTATTTTTGCATTTTGGATGATAGCATGCATGTGGATAAAACATCACTTGGCTCATTTCCTTTCAATTTTATAGTTAACAGTTGTCATTTAAGTTAGCAAATTAATGTCTGAATGTTCCTGTCGTGGTCTTGATCTTAGTGACTGTTTCCTTTTTCTTACCACAGACAGTTGGTGTTTGTGTGCGCCTCTCAGTTTCTAGTGAATTGAAGAGCTTATTTCATGTGATTTTATTTTCATTCACTGTTATACTTTGTAGTAAGTTGTGAATGAAAGTGTTGATTTTAGTGCCATACTTGTATGAGCCCTTATATCACCACCTTTGATTATTATAAGTGACGTCTTCATTTGTTTCTCTATTGTATTAAATCATATTGACATTTTCTTAAGCATTGTTAAGTGGCCGTATATCCTGACTTTATATAACTAATTAATACCCTAAAGGCTAAGGTGTGGTGAACCTTTGCATTTCAGATTGAAGATTTGTAAGACTGTTGTGGTTGGAGATGTTGCTGTTGGGAAAACTTCTTTAGTAAACAGGTATGGGCAGATTTGTATATATAGGTATCAGGGATCGAAATAAGGTTCAACAATGGTAACCCGCTTTTCGGTTACTATAAATATAGATGTGGTAACCTACTGGTAAGTACCGTAACCTACTATTGTGACCAATTAATTTGACAACTTTGTCGTTCGCGTGAAAAAAAATTATGGTAGCCTCCACGTAACCTGAACGATCGTTCTTGAATTATTTCGATTCCTGATGTATCATGGATATTATAATGTTGGGGCGTGTTGTGGGCTGTCATTTATATTTTTAAGGTAATTGAGTTTGGTCCAATCCATTCACTTACCTTTAAAATCTTGATTCATATAGGTTTTGTCATAAAGTGTTTGACAGAGACTACAAAGCCACAATAGGAGTCGACTTTGAGGTTGAGAAATTCAGTATCCTTGGAGTTCCCTTCAATCTTCAAATGTAAGTTATTGTGAATATTTAATACACTGTGTAGCTGTGTAGGCCTATGTAATCTCACTGCATCTGGTGAGATGATTTACATTATGTGTATGATTGTGATATATCAGCACTTTCATTTTCTTTTGCAACTGATTGCTCAGGTAAAAGGCTAGCTATATAGTAGTAGCTTCTGCATTCAGGAATAGATCTTACCTCTGGTATGGTATGTACAGTGTCTTTAAAGGTCAGCATTATGTGCACCCTATATTTAAAGACGCTGCTCATCTGGCACTTAATTTATTGTCAATTAGGTTGATGTACACTTGAATCCCGCATTGTACTCGAATAAATGAGGTATTTGCCAAGATTGTTATTGTTCATAGATTTCGTTCTATTTTTCAGCTGGGATACTGCAGGTCAGGAAAGGTTCAAGTGCATTGCTGCCTCATACTACCGATCTGCTAACAGTAAGTTGTATCCACCATCTAGAAATTAGGCTCGGAAGCCAAATTAACATTGTTTTATCAGTGTCCCTTTCTTTTTACAGTTGTGATCGTAGTGTTTGATCTGAGTGATCCTGAATCTCTGAGCAATGCTAGGCAGTGGAAAGAAGATGCTTGCATAAGTTCCGAGGATCCATTGGTATTTCTTGTCGGAACCAAAAAGGATATTTTAGTGAGTAAAGCAATTCCTGATGAGTAGTATCATACTATGTTTAAAATAAATGTCCACATTTTTTTTGGTCATATTTTACCATAAATGACATAGAGCAGCACAAAATGTTCACAACAATTCAAATCCCATCTTTCTAGTTGATAAAAGCATTTCTGTGAAACAAATAACTTAAAGTTTGCTATATGCTCCATTGTAATTTCAACTACTTCTCTGCTACAATAACAAATGGCTATAACAGGGAGGAGATGGCAAAAATGTATCATTGAAAAGATATGAAAATGTGTGTGTCTCCTCTTACTATTTCTACTCTTTGACCTGGTTATAACTAATACCCCACAATCAGTTGCATACCACATAGAAAAGCCATGTGGTATAGCCTATGTGGTATACATGTGTATACTACATGGCTTACCTTACAAGGATGGGAAATGTATACCACATACTTCTATGTATGGCAGGCCAATGACAAAAAATCTCTTTTTGCAGCTAAGCGCTTCGCCGTTTAAACTAGCGCCGCCGCTTTAAAACAATATTCGGAGTCACAATTTTACAACCATTCAAAAGATAAAATTGTCAGCTCCCTAAAAAAGTTTAAATTTTTGAAATCGGACAAGAATTAACGATTCCAGGAGCAAAAAACGTAACAGAAAGTCAATGATCTGTTCAGTCCACAGATGCAAGCCATTGTGTGGCTGTGTTGCTATGGGCAACGTCACGGGAGCATCATCGCTTCGGTAATACAATCGAATAATACGGAACAATAAAACATTTTCTGTCCAAATCTAGTATAAAAAACAATTCTGACAAGAAATATTTAACAACTGGTTTGTAAATATCATTTCGTAATTTTTTTTATTAATGTGAAAATGTCCCAGAAAGTTTTGAGGTGATGACGTTGTTGACAGTTATGCAATGCTCTGATTGGTCAATGGCAAAAATTAATATTCATGAATTTTTTCTATACTACATGAATGCATAGCCAGACAGCTCAACTAAAAGTGAAAATTGTGGGGTATAAATAAGACCCAAGTGGATATGTGGTATATTTTTATATTCCCTCACTTGTGGACAGATTGGCTTCAGAATTCACTCGTGGCTAATGCCACTCGTGAATCCTGGCCAATCTGTCCACTCGTGGGGAATATAAAAAAATACCACATAACCATTGGGTCTTATTATAACACTATGCAGTCCCAAGTGGTTTCTTATAAGCATGTTCAACTGTATATGTGCAAAGTTCATCTTCATGTATAAACACAGAAATGTATCGTAATGATGTCTTGTTTGTCTTTTCCAGGCACATGGACCATACAAAAGCATTGAAGAGGAGGCTGTGAAATTAGCCAATCAAATAAATGCAGAGTATTGGGCAGTGTCATCTTTGACAGGTACTTAATAATTTGTGCGCTATATGATGTAAATCATGTAAATCAATAAGAAAGCTATTTTGCGTGCTGTTTGCTAATGAAATTTTTTTAATAAACTGCAACCTTTTGAACAGGAGAACATGTTCAGGACTTCTTCTTCAGAGCAGTTTCACTGACATTTGACAAGCAGCTGTTGAAAGAGACTGAACACTTTGAAAGCAGTCGACAAATAGGAACCAGTCTCATAAGTATGTCCAGTTATTTGTTTATTCAAAATATAAATATCTTATCTGGAAAGTCTTTGTTTTAAATATTACAATAAATGTTGCTACATTGTTGTATTGAAAAATATCCCATCTTTTCACTTTTATTTTCAGAGATTGACTCGACAGGGATGGAAACAAGCAACTTGTATGAGAAATCAGAAAAGAAGCTCAAATGTTGCTGACCTGCCAGTGCCTTTGACAAATCTTCAAATAATTTGCTGTTGTGTGATACTATTGATCTGGAGTTGGTGATCTAGTCTTCTAGGTTTTGAGCAGTGGTATACGGTATTTTTATTTTATATTTATATTTATGATATTGATCGAAAATAATATTTATATTTATGATATTGATCCGAGCTTAAATTGCAATCATGCTTATGAGTTTTTACCGTGACATTCCAAGTGAAATGAGTTATATCTTGGGAGCTATTTATGAGTGTTGAAAAAAAAAATTAAAACTGATGTTATGGAAGGAAGGAGACCTGTGTTCGACAAATTGACAAGACTTCAAAGGCGCAAAAGCCTTACAAATTAAAGCAAATATTATAACTTATGATGAACCTTTTCAGCAGTATTCTGAGAGGATTGTAATGTAATGTTACAAATATACAATATATGTTGAGTAGACTTACAACTTGTATTTTCCAGTATTAAATTAAATATAAGTTAGAAGAATTTAAAGTTCAGCCGTGTACATGACATTTGCATGTTCACAAGTAAAGTGCCTAAACTTGTCAATCAATTTTGCCAAAATTGGAGACAGTGTGCCAGTTAAACTGTATTTTCATCATTTGGTGTCTTGAGAAAGTAAATTTTAAGCTGCGTATTTTAGCAAATATTGTTTGTGTATAGTTATTGGATATACAGTACATACTATTTTGAATAAATCACAAAGCAAAGTAGCTGTAAACACCTGGTCATTATACAGACTAGCTGATGTGGCAGTGTGGTTTAGGAATTTCTTGTCTCCCTCAAATTACAGACTTATGCAAGGTTTATTGTACTTCTGAAGTACAGTGTATTTACAAATTGAATTGACATATTTGATTTACATATCTTTTGGTATTTATTTGTTTTGTGACTTGTTTGAAGTTTTATTTATTGCCTCATTTACTAAGCATTTTACAGTTTATAATTTATGAATAATTCTGAGCAAATTTTAAATGCATTTAATGTGCCGTCCATATGGCTGCGAGTCTTGAAGTTGTCCGTCCTTTTAAATGTTGTGCTTATGTATGAGCCTTATACATGCCATCACTTATTTGTATTATTCATGCTGTTGCGTGTATGATTAATGTGGTGTTACTCTGTGTAATACTGATAAGGTCAAATAAAATGATTAATAAATTCAATGGTCAGTTGGTCAGTTTTATTGTTTCACTGTGTTTTATAGAAAGCCAATTTTCTTTGGTTATTATGAAGACAATATCAGTGTTTGTGAAAAAGCCTATATTTAGAGCTAGTGAATTTCATAAAATTTGCCTTGGAACAAAATGGACACGCTCATTTGCACATGCATGTGTTTTCAAACCTGTGGAAGGCCGTATGATTCCAGAACATTCAAGTTTCTTAGAGAATAATGATGTTATTCAATTCTATCAATATAAAGCCTTAGAATTAAAATTGCTATGAAGATATAGTCTGGCCATTTCTGACAACACACCATCATGCACATCTTGCCACTGATCATCTCGTGGATAATTTAGCAGTAATGTGGTTCTGTTTAATTGGCAAGATGACAAAGTCTGGTTATGGAGTGATTGTGTTGATTAATCAAATCGTATGAAGTTGGAATTTATTTCCCTTTGAACTTGAGTAGCACTGATGATTCAAGCAGCTTGATGATGATGATAATGATGGCCTACACTTAAAAGTGTCTTTGAAAGAATGATTGATTCCACTTCATACAGAATCTGACAGCATCACCTTTATGAAATCTGAAAAAAATAAGGTAAATAGGGTATATTAAATTTGATAACTAGGACTGAAACATGATTTCCATATAAATCCTAGCTGGCAGGCCTGATGGTTAAGGCTTCAATTGGCCATTTAATAAACCTTGACACTTTGATTATGAGAGCTCTCCATCTCAGTTGGATGCCCTTACTCAGTTTCTATGATGAGGTCAAAGACTCCAATCGTAAGCTAAATATGAGGTACCTGCCTTACAGGGCCACATTATCTTAATCATTCTCACAATAGGGCTGGTCAGTTGTCATGTGACCTTGTACTCGGAGATTCTAATACAATACATGACGTCTTCAGTAATTTAAGCTGTGGTGACGGCATGCATTGTATTATTATTTCCGGTTACAAGGTCACACGAGAACTGGCTAGCTCTATACTAACCCACTCAGTGGAATGGGAAGCTGGTCAGTGTGTCTTTATAAGAGTAACATACTCTTTCATTGTATGCAAGATGGCAGAAAATGCGGATAAGCAAATTGCCGCCCTGTCTTACAGCATTGCCCTTGTATTAATTTCGTGAAATGTACATATCAAATAGCAAATCGCTCACCCCTGTATTTGATTTCCCCCTTTGGGGTGTACTCCACATAGTTCAGCATGTCCAGAACATCTTCTTCACTCAGCTTTTCCCCCAGATTCATCATGACATTCCTGAAATCCTCCACTTTGATTTTACCACTCGCTGTCGTGTCAAACACCTTCCAAGATAAAACTATCATTGTAAATGGACATCATTAATGCAGAATGGCTTGCCCCACTTCAGTCTTTTATGGCATTTTTGGATTTAGTAGAGTGCAGGTCTAAACTAGAACAAAATGGGAAGGTAACCTTGGTGACAATTGTCTTGGCTGTTCCTAGGAGTGTCAGAAGTGACAACGCCAACGTTTGGATTTGAACTAACTGTTAATGTGATATTAATGAAACTGTCATATAGAAGATATTTCAACATAGAGTACATTTTTTGAAAGGCAACTTTTGTGTGTGTGCTGACAGTCAGTAAGTACAGTTAGTTTCATAAAATATGGTCGACTCTAGACAGCTGTAGCTACCTATTCCTGGCTGTATCTGTAACTAACTAAAGCCAGCCACTTCTGTCTACTCCTAGCTTACAGTCCACTAACACCTACCATCACTAAAAAAGTAATAATGTGTAAGAAATGTATCTGATCTATCATGAATGTACTTTTAGATCCAGCTTTAAGTAGCCGCTATAGCCAGACAGTTCAGTTTAGTGGCAGGTAGCATCATATAGCAGAAGTTGTCTAGTTTTTTCTAGGTTTAATTTGACAGGCCGTTTTTTAATTACACCAACTGCAGTTATGGTAGTAATCAGGCATTGCTCATAAATCACCAGCCAACGATTGCCTGTAATTGTAAGATGTTTTTCATGGTTATGAACTACTTTTCCCAAGTGCTTGAATATTATATGGCACTCAAGAGACTTGCCCAACAAGATAAGTCTGCTTTAATTATTTAGCGAAATGTTATGCACAAGATTTGCAATTCGTGAATTATAACTTAAATGTATTTAAATGAATTTTCCAAATTATTCATGATATTACATGGCCAATTGTGCCACGTGCGTTTTCCATGCGTTTGGATAAACGCATGTTTTTTGCCTAATTATAATTAAATAAAAACCATGCTTTTTCCATGCCTTTATCCTTCTCATGGAAAACACACGTGGCACATTTGGCCATGCAGTTGCAAACTTCAGGTTAGTCACCTCAAAAGCCTCCATGATTTCTTCCTCTGTGTTTCCTTCTTTTGAGACTTGTTTAGTCATTACCAGAAATGTTCTGAAGTCTATCATGGATTCCCCTAAAAGGCAAGAAACAACAATTGCACTGATAACAAAATATTGCATTCAAGGTTACTAGATTTGTTAAATATTAAAATTATATATATAGCTTTTATTGACACTTTTTCATATCAGAAAAGATACATGTGTCACATATCTACTCACTACGTCTATCTAAAACTACATCTACAAAAATCTGATGTACAAGTTCTCATTATTTTATACATAATATACAGCTTAACATTTAAGGTCCCAGTTGCCACAATTTGATGTTTTCTGGACAGAGTCCTGCTCTTAAACATTCAGTATTAAGGCGAAATAATATATATATATAAGTACATAAAAGATAGCAAATAAAATCACAGATCAAATCACAAATACTGATTACAATATCAATATTAGATTTAAATTTTACAAAAATATACACAAATACTGATCATAATATCACAATAAGATTCAAATTAACACAAAAAGATAAGAATGTTCACATGTATAAAAATAAAAAAAGTACCAGGCAACATTGCGCTGACCCTGGCATTTGGCTCTTCTAATTTGTGTTGACAGTCATGTCAGGGAGTGTCATATCGGAGGAGCCCAGTTGTAATTAAAGTCTACATTACTTTATTTAGGAAATTACCAAGAGCATATATCATTTCAGGTTCTTTATTTGACATCAGTGCTTTAAATTGATGTGTTTTATCTAAGTTATGGAAATTTGGTATCAGGCTAGTTGCTTTTAGGATTAATTGATTTCTTGGTCCTGCATGATTGTTACAGATTAAGAGGCAATGTAGTTCATCTTCTACTTCATTACTATCACATTTATTACATTTTCTTTCTTCTAATGGTATTTTAGGGGTCTCATGTCTTCCGGTTTCAATTTGAGGTTATGTGAGCTAAGTCTAAATCTTGCTATGTTATTATAGGTTTTCTTGGGGAGGTTGAGATTTAGATAAGGTTCAAAGCAATACGTAGTTTTAAATAATTTGTATGTTCTTAGTTTTGGGTGCTTCTCAGAGTCATTTATCTCGCTAAGGATCCTTGATTGTTCACTTTCATACAGTTTAAGTTTGATTTCAGAGACCAGAGTCCCTGGCTCCTTTGTTTCCCAACTATTTATATTACATTCATTAATGATGTGTATTGTTTTATTGTACCAGTTGGTCTGACCCTTAATGTAGAGAGATTCTTGAATTTTGAGGCATTTATTTAGGATGTCATAGGATGGCAGTGACATTAATCTTCCCAGTACTTTATCATATTTATCTTCTGTCTAACCATAAGAGGAAACCTGCCTGTCGAATATTAAAATTAAAAGTGTTATATAGTCAAAATTTCTATGCATGACATAACTTCCTTTGGAGTAAAATCTGCTGCAATAGCCCTTACTAGATCTGGAAGTAGACATTAACCACTCCAAAGAATGTCAGTGCTCATTATTCACTGTAGTTTTTACATCAAGGGTGCAAATTTGTTAGTTACGTCCTAGCTCCTCCATTGTCAATTATCCATACTTGCCAACTCTGGTGTAATTATATCTACAGTGAGCTCTGCTTCAGTCTTGGTCCTCACCTTGGGGTATGAGTGTCTTTATGAAAGTGTCAATCTCTTTCTCAGACGGATTGAGGCCCACAGACCGAAGCGCGGCTCCCAGATCTGTCTTGTTGATGTGACCGTCACTGTCTCCATCAAAAAAGGAGAAGACTTCTTTTGCCACTGAAACAAATGATGTATGATATAAATTAATATTATTGTTTGTATTAATGTTACACACTTGGCCAAATAATCTGGATCCTATTCTAATGTTTGGCGAACAGAATAAGAGACAGCTCCAGGGGGAATTAAATAGGTTGAGAGGGGTGTTTTAGGAGATAGATGTCTCAACCCAGTCAAGAATATGATGTCATGACGATCTCATAATGACCTCTTACATGATCTCAGAAAATGAGATGTCCATGAGCTCAGTATGATATCAATTTGAAATCACAAAATGATCTCAGAATGATCTCATACTTTGATACCACAGTATGAGATCACTTTGATATAAATTAGATATTATTATTATTACTATGGTAGAATTGTCACTCCATTATCTATCACAGTGGTTTTGCCATTGACAATTTTAACTAAATTCAGTATTAAAACAACAATTTAATCTTTAAATTCCCTTTCCAGTGATTCTCTACAACGTAATTCACATGTGTCTGAAAAAATTGGAGTCATTTATCGAACTTTTCAGCTTGCTTGGACAATTCACTTGCTTTGTTCAAGTCTTGACTACTGAAGCTGGATAATGATATCTCAGATAAATGACATCATGTTGAGATCACATTGAGATCACACATTTTATCTCAGATAAATGACATCATGCTGAGATTACATTGAGATATTTTCATGATCTCATACAAGTGAGACTTTTGTAATGTCATATATTATGACATCTTCATTAAGTAATGCCTTGACTGGGAAAGCTGCTGGGCCTGAAGCTTTGTCAGCTTCTATGATTGACCAGCTGTCAGAGGCAGATGTTATTATGATGATAAGTCCACACCTTGCTTTACATGGGTGGAGTCTTTTACTTGCCTCAGTATAGAAACCGAGTAAAATATACCTCCAATTTAACGTTGCATGCGATTGACATCCAGCTTGGGATATAGGCTGTAGCTCATGAATAGTGCCCGGGCCGGGAATCGAACCTGGGACCTTCAGCAGAGCTTCATACACTTTAAAGGTATACTGAAGGCACAAAAGAATATGTTGAACTCCTTGAACTCAATTGCCAACACAGGCACTGTGCACACTCTCATTATGCTTGTCTGTAAGTTATCCAACCAAGAATGCCAACAAGAATTTGTTGAAAGTACGAGTCATTAAGGGAGCTCTAACGTTAACGAAACATAGGTCCATGTATCACCAATGACTGATCAAGCACAATTTTCACTCTACAAAATTTTACAAATCAATTCCACCAACTGTAATGACGTCTATACTAGTCCTTATACTAACGTTATATTCGTCATTGAAAAATATACTATATACCACTAGCTGCTTCTACTAATAACAGGAATGCTTAGTGAGTATAGGCATAGTGCACCTAAGCCAAAGACTGGAGTGTGATAATGCTTTTAAAGGTTTAAACATTTTGTACCATAAAGACGTAAACTAATGTCAGATTAAGATCAATTTTTTTAAGAACAAACTAAGCAGGTTAAACAATTAATTCGTTCCAGCAGCTATTATGTTTTTAGGCTGTATATTCTATTAAAAGATATAATTGAATATTTCAGTATGGTTAATATTATTTTCAACTGCTGCTGTTCACAGAGCCCTGGTCACAGAAAGTTTTCATGATCATAATTGGGTTGAACCAATGACCTCACAGCTTCTACAATATTTTTTCATGCAAGTAATGGGCAGTTCCATCCAAGACAATCTGTGATTTTTTTTATATTCTTAAAATACTTACATGCTGTTAGTTCAGCTTCGATATTTTCTTTCTGAAAAATAAAAATTAAAAACATAGTGTAACTAGTATTACCTCAAGATTTGAAGCTCACCTTAAATGACCAGCTGCCATAAGCAGACGTTATGACATGATTGCTGGGTTAATCTATAAATATCGTACTTTAATGAATTAGCAAAATACTTACATTAACTTTGTTGCTTTTTGGGTGCACCTTGACTACACTTGCTGACTTCGCTGCTTTTGAGCGCGATTTTCTTCCACTTTTCGGTGTTGTTGATGATTTCGATTTGGCAGACGACATTTGTTATTGATAGTCTTGGAACGCAATAGTGATGTGGTATATTGACTAACTGGCCGTGACGAGGATCTTGATCATCGCATATCTCTCAAATAGCCAAAACTGCAATGGAAACGTTGCTGAATAATTTATATCAGCCACTAAAAGTTTTTGCATCTTACAAAAAAAAAAAGCAATTACCAAAACTTCAAATCTATTTGTTGCTATTAAGGACACATATGCACGCTATAGTTATTGATTTTCTACTTGACGTTTAAATTACATTTCTAATGAGTCGTAAGAGATATTCCGCACTATTTGATAAATTTTACTGATATTGATCCCATGTTATGTAGATAGATAGATAGATGGATAGATTGATAGATAGATAGATTTATAGATAGATTTATAGATAGATATATATATAGATAGATATTTAGATAGATGAAAATGATTGTCAATATCAATTTTCCATCCTACTGAATATGTAGCTTAGTCAGGCAGACGTTGTTGATAAGATAAGGTTTGTTCGCACCTTGTTACACATTTACCATTTAGTTGGGATCCAGCTTGTACTTGCCTATATATATAAATATATATAAGCATAGACACCGAGTAAAAGGCACCTCCAATTTGATGTCTCGTACGACCGCAAAAACATTCAATAGAAATATAGGAAAATTGTACAATTTCAGACATCCTTTGGTGCCCTTCAAGAAACTTGGCTGGGAATTAATGACTTTATTCTAGAGGAAAATGTTAAATACATTGTATACTTTGACATAACTATGTCGTCTAATTAAGACTCTCTCGTACTGTTTTAAACTGTTGTAAAGGAATTACCCTTGAAAATCCTTGGTCTCCTTTGCTGATGTTAAATGTTAAAAAACATTGTTAAACACAATCCCCTTTACTATAGATGTACTACCTTAAATTTGCTTGTCTTTACTGAACTTCTTAAGGCTCATATCTATGATCAATCATGCATTAATTAAAATTCGTCTGACATCATAAGCAATTACGACTTCCTAAAGCTCAACTCACTCTTCGACATTGCACAACTGTTTATAACTTTTTCAAAAAAAATATATATATGAACTTTCTGTATTTTGCTATATTAATATTCATGTACTTTTGCTGAATAACCATGTTTGTGTTAACAATTTCAATAAATTCTAATAATTTTAAATTTTAATAATGTCAGGCAATTTATTTTACCTTACCTTTCAGTATATAATATATTTCCTTTCTTGCAGATCACTTCCATGCAGTTTCTCACCTGGAATTCTTGTCTGAAATTGGCAAGCTCTCTCAAGGCCCTCCTTTGCTACTATGGCAACCATGCTCCCTCATCCCCTGAGCACTGCTGAATCAATGAATAATTACTGAGACATCTGACTTCAAGGATGTAGTGTGAAACAATGAGATCAAGATCGATACCAGGCAAACACCAAAGATAACACCAAATACCAGAGATCGAGTGCTAGTCTAATTGCTACTATAGAACTTGATAATCTAGTATAGCCATATAGAACTATTTATAGAACTTAATTAATCTAGTATAGGTAGAAATGACCCTACAGTGGTTATATCCCTCATAGTCGGGAATTAACTGACATTTTTGTTGTTTATATCCTGCAAAAGAACAATAGAAAAGGTCATGTGGTGGAGTATAATATTGGTTATACATGCCCTTGCAGCTATTCCACAATTCAACCAACCCTATTTATTTAATTACCTGTAATTAGGTGAATAAATTTTTAATGAGGTGAATACATTTATATTTGATATTATATTTTATGGTGAAGGTATTCTCTTACTGTTTTAATAATGTTAAAGGGGATAGCCAACACAGCCATCAGCTAGGTGGCACCACTCCCCTTTTTGTGGAATAATATTGAAAGTTATTTATGTACATTGTGAATGCATGTGTTGATCCTGAATAAACTTAACTTAAACGTAATTAAGGCACATAACGTAACACTTTTTGACACTTTTAAAATCAATGAACAAATTGTTGCGAGCGCCTTGTATATTAAAGTACATTCTGGATTTATAAGAAATTCGTCACTTCGTTGTCATTCAATAGCCACCCTCATTAATTTTCTAAATGACCACTACACCAACAAGTAGCTGCCAATGATGCAGATTAATACCACATATTGCCAACCGCATCGAAGCCGCATCGAATAAGTAAGACATAATATTATGGTCATTAGTGAATGATCGAAATTGTGGTCTACGGCATTGAGTGGAGTCTACAGATATGGATCATTAAGCACATCATTCGGTAGTTTATCAATTATTGATTTTTGCTGCCCAGGTATGAGAATACTCCTAATAAACCTCATAAGATAAAATACTTGAGACTTTTTCAATAAAATAAGTAAAATTGCGGATAGCTGACAAATACAGTCACACTGAAAGATATTTGGAAACTTTTTGGAACTATTGTACAACTTTAAATGGATAAATTTATTGAAGCTATAGCCTTATTATGGATCTGCATTAAACTGATCTAATGTTAGCCTATTGGATTAAATTAATATTAGTTACATAGGTTGGACCCGTTTCAGGGTACAGTGTTTGGTCATTGGGATGCTTGGTAACATTGGAGAACTGGGCAAAACTGAGTTGGTCCCTCCAATGGGCCAACATGCCAATGATGTGTTGCTCTCTAGGTTTGCGATGACATCTACTTGAAACATAGTATTGCTTCCATTACAAGGTGACTATTATGTAAATCACTCAAGCCCTCATGGACTAAACCAATATCAAAAGCATATAGTTCCAATGCAATGCAAATTTTCTTTATTCAGTGAAAGCAACAGGTTTATGACGGTATGGGAAATCACCCATGATATGTACCTGAAGCTGTTAAAGTCCTTCCAATGTCTTGTTAATGTTCAATGCTAATTAGTAATTATACGAGTTCAATATTCGAGTTCATTATAACTTAACTATTTATACGAGTTCAATATTCGAGTTCATTATAACTTATATGAGTTCATTATAACTTTAAGTTCAACATCCACCGGCGCATGTGGTCGTGTCCATTTAATTTGAACATTGTCTTCTTCATTTTATTAGTCATAGATACATATAGTCTTTATCATTTGATAAATCGTATTAAAAAGAGTTATTTATCATCACATGAAATGTCTCTTGTAATCACTGTATATGTATGTCTTTAGTTTTAATGCATAGCATTTAGTCGTTTTCCTGTTGTTCCACTGTTGTTGCAGTGCATTCATTTCTTCCCCACCATCCTTTTCAGAACTCTTATGCAACCAATCCTGAAATCCCTGCTACTGAAGACATACAAGAAAGGATTAACTGCTGAATTGCCACATGCCATCCAACAGGACAGCTCAAACATCCATGACGGGAAAATGCCTGGGAAGAAGACTGAGATTGGCCAAGTGAAGACCCAGCCTGACCAACTGACTATGAACACCACCATGACAAGCCCCAGTGTTCTTGCAGCTTTTTGTTCTTTCTGTGCTCTTGATTTTTTCTCTTCTTCACTCCTCATTGGATTTTTGTTCTTCGTCTGCTTCTCTCCATTAGTGCTGCCATCTACCGTACTTATTTCAGTGACGGCAGTAAAGCTTGTGTCGTTGCCCGTAGTGATATCTCTGCCCACTTCAACAGAGCCCTCTGTGGGTTTTGTTTTCACCTAAGGAGGAGAAAAGAACACAAGAAACAATCTGAGTCACCGACAGAAACAATCTGAGTCACCGACAGAAATAATCTGAGTCACCGACAGAAACAATCTGAGTCACCGACAGAAATAATCTGAGTCACCAACAGAAACATTCATTGGAAGCCTGGTTTAACTGACTTCACGTATCTATGACTCCCATTGGGTGCACGATTGAATTAACCAATGTGAGTCCATGGATTCAGATATCGCCATCTGTAGCTATAGTTTAGTTTCTAAGTCTATGAAATTAGCTAGCAGATTTCATCTGGGCCTACTTGGAACTGAATGTCAGAGGACGTCATGCGAACCCAGGACTCCAATTGGTTAAAGCCGTCCCAACCAATAGGAGTCCTGGACTAGCAGGACTTCATTTGGTGTTTAGTTTCCAATTGTATGAGATTAGTTTCCAAATCTATGAAATTGGATGTATAAGACAGATGTCGATAAAAGTAAGCCATTGACAAACAGCCTGCTGGGTGAGATTTTCGCTGTGCATATCAATGTTAGAGACATGCCTTCATGCCGTCTGATGGAGAACTGATTTTAGTATACAAACCCCCACAGTTCCCCGAAGAGTTTTGCGAATGATCCTGTAGAGCTTCACATAGAAAGTCACCATAAATGCAATAGGGGTGTAATAAATAAACACTGCTACAGCCAGAGCAAAGAGTGGTTTGGGTCTGAATTCGCAAGCAAGCGCATCAGTGCTGCCGAATTTTGCACCCATGGTAATCACTGCTGGAACCCAAGAAAAGCAACTGACGGCCCAGATAATGATGCAATGCTTCCTCACTCTCCTCACTGATTGCTTTCTCATGTGTTTGAAGGGATCACTCACTGCTGAGTACCTGCAAATAAGATATACATGTAACAATATATTGAATTAATAACTGACGTGCAGAAGTCACAAAAGTGTACATTTTACCATTCTACCAAATATGATTTGTAAGTCATGCCTGAAAGCTAGTTCGACAAACTGTCTCACGACGCGCTTGCATATGACAGCGATGTTTCGGTCTACGTGAAAGCATGTCTTAAGATTACCGTTTCACTAACACCACAAAATTTGAACCATCATAGATTGATCCAGAATACTTTTATAAACATATGTCGATCGCACGAGACACTAAATTGGAAGCTATTGGATGTGCCCTGTACACGGTGTCTGTGCTGAGTTTAAGTCCCACTTATGGGGTAAATGCATGTGTAACATGGTATGGATTTTTTATTTATTTTTTATTTCAACTTTCTGTATAGAATTGGCACTGGAAATTTAAGGCAATATAGTGGCATTTGTAAGTGTATGACCAAACCACTACTCACCTGTCATACGCAATGAAACAGAGGCCCAAGAATGATGCAACGCAGGCCAAGGAGTCCACTGATGTCCAAAGATCACACATGATGGCGCCCAGGGGCCAACATCCGTGCAGTGTCGCCACCAGCATGGCGGGCATAGACAAAAGCCCCACCATAGTATCGGCTGCTGCTAAACTAAAAGTTGCACATTACGCTGTAACGTCAGGTTTCTTATCATAATATATAATTAATCAATGGAAATGTGGAACTTAAACAGAAGTATGTTCTTGAGGCAATAAAAAGGGAGTACTTTCTAGATCTTATACACTGAAAATCTTTTTGACTAGTTCGCTTAGTAAAAATGCCTAATAACTTAGTCAAGTGACGGTGCCTTATCTGTGTGGAAATTTGACTAACACAGCTGGTCAGTTGACTAAACTAGCTAGTCTTGTATAGCACTTAGCCATGACGAAGTATTTTAGTCAAATGACCACTTACTGACTAGTTCATCTAGTACTTGGACTAGTCTATCTAGTCATTTAACTAAGAGACCCAATGGTCACCACATCCTCATTTGACTAATTTGTTTAGTCTATTGATTGACATACGACTCCTCTACATAGCCCACTCAGGTGCTGATGAGGCGTTAAACAATAACACACACAGACATATGACTAAAACATTCAGTTATTTGACTAATTTGTATAATCTGGTTATGTCACACAAATCAATCAGAATAGCACTTTTGACAGTTGCACAGCAACACAGCAGCCTACAATTATATATACATGTGACGTGGCGAACGCCAGTGAGACCTCTGATTCAATAGAACTTTGTAGATAGTCTTTGTCTATCTGTTTATTACTTATCAAAGTACTCAAAGCAAAATGTGGCAGCCTCCCACTTGTCATAGCAAAATTCCTGGTCATAAAATGGCGCGAGCCAGTTAAATTTAGTTTCGAATTGAGGCTTATGCCTTGTATAGCAACACTATAGGACTGGTAATCACCAATGCTCCCTTAAAAAGAGAATTTTTGTTTATTGATGATTCCACAAGCTCGCCTTGTATGTTTCTTGGTAAATTTCCATAATTTAGTCTCGTAGTTGACAAATTGGGCCAACAGCGTGACTTATTTTAAGGCAATGACCAAGCGAACTAGTCAAAAAGATTTTCAGTGTAGCTTACATATACGCAAGATATTTCAAAAATACCACTCTGTCACAGAGTTAATTGAATTCAAAAAGTCTTTACTTCACTGTCCTGTATTCATGTATACTTTGTATGATTGATAATTTATAATCTTAAGATTGACCATTCACTTTAATTTCACTTCATGTTTGCAAGAAGTTGTTATTGTATATTTCCACTGAATGTTTACATACTTCTATTAACCAGTATCATCCATCATCTTTTCTCATTTGTAAATAATTTCATATTTTCGTCTCGTTTTTGTTACTTTTGCCTGTTTGTTGTAACAAAATACTCATGCTTAAGTCTTACTGCTTACCTTATATAATAATGATTAGCAACAGACTGCCTTAAACGAGGTTCCATTACAATAGCTGCTATGATTAGTAAATTGCCAAATACAGTTATGAAGCATAATGCTATAAATCCAATAATTATTCCAGAGTGTTTTATTAGTTGGTCGTTGCTTATACCAAAAGGGCAACTGTCCTTCGTGGGGTCAAGCATGCCCTGCAAGTGTGAGAAGAAAGTAAAAAATATCAGTCTGAAATGTCTATACCAGTTTACCTTCGTACAAAGCATCAACACTTTTGACATTGCAAGTATATCACAATGTAAGAGAATGTCCAAATAAATCATCTGCGGTTGTTTTCCATTTTACTCACCATCATGGCATCATCGTAACCCATAATGACGTCATCTCCGACAGATTGACCCGGTTGGGCCAAGCTCATAGGCACTTCCGGTTCCGCCCAGTGAGTCACTTCCGTCCATCCCTGGACGATAGTGACAGTGTCGTTGCTCATCTGCATATTTCACAAGAGGTCTTGTTATTTATGTTTAATTTCACAATACAGGTCTTGTTATATGTTTCATTTATGTGATAACTCAAACTACAAGGCTTATAAGTGAATCCTAAATATGAATTTGATCTCTTTCCATTTTTGTTTAAAAAATGTTTTATTCTACTCCATGTGCATGGTCGCAACTTGTTTTATTTCAAGTCTAATTTATTGTATTAGTATAACTGTGCGAGCACAATTTTAATTTTAATGCATTATTGTTTAAATTTCTCACTATTATTTCACTTTTTGAGTTGTTGCTTGCTTTTACTTATCCAAACAACATTTGTCCTTGCAAAAACGTATACAGTTAGTTTCATAGATATGGTCGACTCTAGTACCACCCTTTCCTGGCTGTAGCTATAAATGGCTAAAGCCAGCCACTTCAGTCTACTCCTAGCTTATAGTCAGCTTACCACTACCACCATCGAAAAAAAATAAACCTTGGCAAATGTAAGAAATTTATTTTATATATTATAGATATATATGTACAATAGACATGCATATTTTCAATAACAAAAATGACAAATTTTGCTGCATGTGCTGGCTTTGAGTAGCCAGCTATAGACACACAATTCTGTTTAGTGGCAGGTAGTTGCATATAGCAGAGGTTTTCTAGCTTTGTCTAGGTACAGTTTGACAGGTATTTTTTTTAATGAAACTAACTGTACAATATAACAATCAATGTACACATACGGTATGTTTATTAATAAACTTATATTGTAAAGTATCATGATATATGTAATAACATCAGTCATTGTTAGGGTTGTCCTTGATATAAATTTTGCATAGGATATCAGTACCCACTTTCGATAATACAATTTATCGCAAAATTGCCAAAATGTTGTATTATCAGCACTTCCAGTTATAAATGAAACCACTAGTTGCAGGAGTATATCTCCCAAGTCATTGTGAAATCATTTACCTTTCATGTGATAACTACTAAGCCAATTTGCACTATAGAGGATAAACAAAAAACTAAAACTTGAATTTTGTCGATTTCGATATCTGATTCAATATTTTCTCGATTCATCGATATACAGCATATCGATGACAACCCTAGTCATTGACCATCAAAAAGTTAAAAAAAATATACCTGGTCGAAGCTATGTTCTGTTTTCACAACGAAGACTTCTCTCTCAACCCCTCCGAGTCCAGGGAAATGTCCAGATACCTGGGAGGGCGGTATTTGTAGTTGACCATATTGGCAACCATATTTCTGATTGGGGATGCCACTCTCTGTTACATGAATTCTGTGGAAACTTCGTCATTTTGTCGATGATCCCAAAAATACTATTAAATGAAATTAATAATTGACCCATAAATACAAACCATTCATATTAAGCTAATTATAATAATTACTTTTTTAGAAATATGATTTTAATTACTGTTATAGACATAAGATTTGTGTATATTTGGGAACTTACTCCCCGGACACGAAGAACAATTTCACAAGCTTGGCATGTCAAACTAATCATATCTGCTGCACAGTAGACAATACAATGGTCAGTTGACACCCTGGGCAGTGGTCAGAAGTAATCAGTCTTGAGCATTGTGACCATGGTATTGTCTGATGCACGTTCTGCTTATTTCTCTGCCAATTCGGTTATTTCAAAAGCCAAATGTGAAATAAGAATGCAAGATAAAAGCAGATAGAAATAAATGGCTGTATAACTTGATATCCCATTTCATCAGTTATTAACAAAATACGAGTATCAGGGCCGTAGCCAGAGGCTGAAATCAGACGAGGCGAACTCCATGATGAAACAAGTGCTGTAGTTTGAGTATGATAGGACTGTCTTATTGTCCTGGCAAAAAATACCACAGTAGCGGATTTAGGGTTTTTTTTAACCCCCCACCCTTGGTCTAGTACATTTTAATACATTTATCGGTTCCGCAATACATGTAAGTTTTTCAACCTCCCCCCCCCCCCCCCCGTGAAAAATCCGCCCCTGAACCAACACCACACGAGGCGGTGGCCTGAGTATATTAATTCAGTATCCCCTTGCAATAGTGGATTTTCACGGAAGGTTCTCTATATTTCCACCAGGTGGCTATGACTGAATTCTATTGGCTGGAAAGTTCCCGCCCTTGGCTGTGATTGGCTGAAGCAAAGTGCATCCAAGCAGTAGTATTTTTTAGTGCATTTTAATGTATATTTGATACCTTATCATTCAGTTGATTTTTGTTATTTTTCTGAGAAAGTTATATTTATTGAATAAGTTAGTGATTATCTTCTACGTCTGAAAAGCAAAATGAGTAATAAGAGGAAAGGAAAGACTTATGTCCTGTTGAATTCAGGGCTGCTCAGTGAAAAGACTCTATTGGATTACATGTAATATGTGATGCAGTGACTGATGCGTTTTTGTGGCATTGGAAAGTACGGAAAGATATAGAAGGTATTATCAATAGCTATTACAGTTTGAAAAAAAAAAATTTCATTCGGTAATGCAAACTACATGAACAATTTTACACAAGTTGGTTGTATTATTGGTCTCCGAAAAATTCTATGACCTGAAGTCGCTAAAATTCTTCAAAAACGTACTTGACCTGGTACAAAGGTCAATAGTTATGTTGACTAGAATTAGGATTAATTAGCAAAACAGACACCTGTTGCTAACCTGTTAGCTTTAACTCTGTTCCAGGTTTTCCAACTAACGAGTCAGGCATGATTATAATTCCACAACAGTTCACAACAACACAAGTTGGTACCTCTTGTTGTTTAATAATCCGATTATGTTATTGATTTACTATGTTCATTGTCTGTATTTTCATTGGCAAAGACAGTTCATACCACAGTAAGTATGCATTTAAGTGTTAGATTTGCGATCAGATGTTATGGTTTCAGGTGCATATAATACCTTCTATTTTAGCGAATTCAGTATTAAAAAGCCGTGGTTTAGAATACAGTGCATATTTTGCTGTAACTTAATTTTTTATGTGAATCTGACTGGAATAGAGTCTATGTTTGGTAAGGTAACAAATTTATCCCATGGCACTTTAAACATGTAGGTATCTTTCATATGCATTGTGTACTACCGGATGTCAACATTTGACACATGGAATGATTAATAAATTATTATTCCCGATATCATATGATGCATTATGCATATGATTGGCTAAACTGTTCAGCTAATATATTGTGATGCAATGTTATGGGTGGATTTGGAGAAATTTTAATTGTTGGACACTGGACAGTCATACTCAGAATTCCTGGACATGGAATACTTTTCATATAAAACTAATGCTGTCAGATCAATGCTAGTGTGTCAATTCATGTTTCCATTTCTATGTATTACCAGACTTTAATTAGGCCGCTAACAATAGGCCATCCAGACAGCTGGTCAATATGTGGGTCAAAAAGTGGGCAATCCAGTCAGCGTGGGCATTAGTGAGCCAATGGCCCATTGCATGGGCCAACATTGGCAGCTCAGACAGTGGGTTGGCATAAGGCTGAAGTGAGCAAGCACTGGGCCAACCAGACAATTGGCCTACATAAACCAACATTTGGGTCAACAATGGACCAATCAATCAGTGAGCCAACATTGCCAACCAGACAGTGAGCTAAAATTGGGCTAATCACTTAGTGAGCCAACACATTGGGCCCACACATTTAGTGAGCCAACACATTGAGCCCGCACATTTAGTGAGCCAACACATTGGGCCCGCACATTAAGTGAGCCAGCACATTTAGTGAGCCAACACATTGGGCCCGCACATTTAGTGAGCCAACATATTGGGCCCACACATTTAGTGAGCCAACACATTGGGCCCGCACATTTAGTGATCAGTTGCCCGTCATTGGCTGCCTGAGTCAACTTGAGGTAAATCAAATAGTAATGTTTCACTGTTTAATGCCAGCCAAGCTCTTTGCTTATAGAAGCATGGCCACAAACTCTGGCAGTTAATAGAGGCTGTGTAGAGCTTATTCCCCAGGAGCCTATGCAGTAAATGGAGACTGGGACTACAGAGCTATTAAATCAGGAATGATCCAGCATTAAAATGTATACAGTTGTTTTTCATTGAGGTCCTTGAGATCGGACTCTAGCCATTCGTACCTACTTTACAAAATCATTTATTTCTTCCATGTTTGTACATAATGATAATTACATCTTATGCAGGAATTGGGTCACATTCACTTTTAATGCATTAAGCCACTCGTAAATGTCATCTGCCAATTCTTCTAAAATAGGCCTGGAGGTATGAATTAAAGTTCATTTGATTTAATGCTGATTTCAGACGATGTAGGACATTGAGACCTCAGTCCTTATGAAAAAGAATAATAAAAAATCCCTGTAAATGAGCCTATACACGAGGCATGATATCTCCACGATTGCCTAATGCCTAGCAACAGACGAGGACCCAGCAAACGGCGCGAGGAGGGCAGTGGCAAAGAACGTCGTCGCTTTTCCATAGATCCCTCCTGTGCATATGGAGAACTGAGACGCCAAAGAGTAAGCGGAAACAAGTCCGATGAATCGAGCTACGAGTCTGCTAGGCATTCAGGGGCCAGTTGGGAGTCGGCCCCTGCCTACCCCGGAGCACTACCTTCCTCTCCATCTCGACGACAGCGCCGCCATAAGTACTGTGGCGACCCCTATGATGAACCACGTGATCAAAGGTGGAGCAAACAACGCGTCAAGTATCAATCTTCAAAGGTATGTTGATTTTTGTCTACTTTTGTTGATATTTCTTTCTGATGTCTTTCATAGGGTTGATCTTTCACATACTGGTCACATGAAGGTTTCTCTGTCTGGGTGACGTTGAGCCAACATCGGGCCGACATAGCATGTAATCAGGGGTTTAGCTCAGTGGTAGCACACTGAGCTGGTTAAGCCTAAGTTAGATGACTGTTTCATCCATCATCTCATTGCCATGGTCCCTACCTGTCCCCAGTTTGCCCATCAGGTGCAGAAATACAGGACGTAAAGCGCTGATTCATGTGGCCCTTAGTGCAAGTCTGTCTCTCTTTCCTGGTATAGGTTGTGATGCATGTATATTTGGACATCCATCCTGATTAAGTGTGAATACCAGAAGCATACGCCAGAGGCAGATGTGATATGCTAAGTCTTGGAGTCCAATGTACCCCAGTTACTATTTACTTGGGCCGGCACAGATGCCCCAAATTATATGAATCCAATCATTAGAACCTTACTGAATTGAAATATCGTTTATTTCACATGCTTTTTACCTTGCAGAGCTCTGGTGATGAGGAGGGCACCCTAATGAGAGAATCAGAACTTCAAGATATTCGGAGAGATGTCCTGATTGCCAAGGCAGACATGGTAGTTTTTAATGTATTACTTTTAAGAAATAACTAGTGACCAGTTAGATATTATATAGCTATAGCCATGCCAGGACAATTTAATAAAATCTAGTTTCAGACACACAAAAAATATCACAAGGAAAATGTCATAGTGTGCAATGTGAGCCTCTGTCTATTACGCAATTAGCATCAAAGAATATGATATCATATCAGCTCAAGTTTGTATTTGTTTGTATGTTTATTTACCAGAAGAAGCGTATATGCTTATCAAGCTGGAACAAATTAAAGATAGAGAATATACAACAATTCATTGTGATATGGAGATAATAATTACATGTATATCAAAATGATATTAAAATTATATGGAAACAGAGTAGAATAAAGTAATTTTTATGCTATTGGAGTTGAAAGCAAAAGTTTGATAATTTGGAATAATATCTGGAAATATTGTAAAAATTACGATTGTTGATACTTTATGTACATGAGATAATTCTTTGTCGTTCTACTACAAGTCAGAACATTTTGCATAAACACTAGTACACATTCTTATTTTAGATTCTGATGTCTACATTAAAAAGTAATGATAATGCTTCTCATTACAGTTGCGGATCAAGAATGATGAAACTCAACTGCATCTGCAAATTCTTGATATTAAAGTTCAGTTTTCGGAGATCCTGAAAACTTTCGAAAGCTTCAATGAATCAAAGTGGGATTTTGATATAAATGCTCTAAGAAGGAGAAGCCGTGTCTTTGCGAGGCCACCCAAACCTGCGATCGAACTGTCCTGTGTGGAATTTGGTGAATCTGTCCGAACAAATAGGGTAACTATGATTGTTATTATCACCAGAAATGTGTAGGGGGAGGGGGGAACAGTGAGATAAACCCCCTAGTTTCAACACAATGAAGGTTATAACTGCCCTTAAGGAATATCTGCCAACAATATATCACCACACCAGTGGGGAACAATGAGACAAATGACTTGCATTGACATTGAGTTGATAACTCTAATCTTGCACAACTGCTGGAAGTATGCACAACTATATTACCTACTTCTGAGCTGGGAAGCCAGTTATGCTTTTAGAATTTTGTCAAAATTGAAAACGAAAAAAGTGTCTAGTTGTTCCTCACTCTCGCCTATATACAGTCGGACCGAAAGTTAACATACCTGAGCAAAAAGTCATAAATGAAATTGTGTATAAAATTGTCAAAGTGAGAAAAAGTCACTAAAACCTCTGACAGAAAGGCCAGAATTGGTTAGAATTGTCATTGAAATGCAAAACACTGATTTTTTTTAAAGAAAAGATATGAAAGGAAATGAACTGTATTCTACACAGACGGTGTAAGTAAACTTTTGGGCCCGACCGTATAGTATCAGGGTATATGCGAAAGTGGAAGTTTTAAGCTGTAAATACTTTTTTTCACAGCTTGAAACCGTGGCTTCTGAAACATCAATGAATGAAATCTGTGACTTGAGCAAAATTACTAAGTATTCCCAAAACTCCATGCTGCATGAACAGTGTTCTCGCTCCAGCCTAGCAGGACCATTACAGAGCACTATGTCCTATCCACAACACAGCACACCAGAGAAACTAGAGTCTGAGAATGATCCAGGCAGTCCTACGCCTGTTCCAACTCCCATGAACAACAGTTATGACGCTGTATGCCCTCCGGTGAAGGACAGCTCAGGAGGCGGAACAGCATCATCAACGTTTCTTAGCAGATCGCAGGAGAAGTTCATTAATGTGATCCCTGATCCATCGTACAATATAAAGCAAGCTGCATCATCTGTAGGTAACATGAAAAGACAAGCAGGTCAAGCTGAGTTGTACCAACTGCGAAAGATGGTGACCTTATGTGAGACAGATTATCCAGGGGATCCGTCTTCACTGGCAGAACCCTCATCACTTGCGGAGCCATCATCATTAATGCAGCCATACTCCATGATGGAACCTTCATCCCTCATGGAACCATCATCTTTAATTGAGTCATCATCTGTCATGGAACCTTCTTCAGTCATGGAAGGATCTTCTTTCATGGATCCTCATCCTGATGCCTCTACAAATGCCACAAGATTCTCAACAGCTAACTTAACCGACCTAACATCTGATCAGTCTGACTTGCACATCACAGACCTGACCTCATCCGAACCAATGTCTTCTTTTGGCGGTAGCTATCTTAGCAGTTCCTATAAAGAATCTGATGGTATGCAGAGCATGACTTCTTCGGGTGCTAGTCTTCCACCACCACAACAGTTCCGCCACCAAGGCTTGTCTCATGTAGCTTCATCGATCAACAGTTATGGCAAAGGAGGCATGCTGGCTCCCATGAATTCACCGAACAATTCTGCGGTTAGTAGTGCTTACAGCAACTTTGCTCAATCAGCTGCCAGCATAACATCTGAGTCGTGCTTCACAGAATCTTCTGATGGGTTCGGTGCAAGGCCACCTTGTCCAGGTGGTGAAATTGTCACTTGCAAACGAGTTGCAACAAAGCAAGTCATTATCAATCCCAATCCATACATCGATGATATGCCAGGTAGTCCTAGCAGAAAAGGAAAGTCATCCTACAATACCCCAGTGTGCAGTCCGAGGAAATTGCTGCCTGATGAACGAAGCCCTGGTTTCATCTACCTGTCGCCGATGGTCAATCAGTTCCCTGTTGATGACCGTACTCCTGTCAACCAACCTCCCACATCAAGTGATGAGGATCGCGTTCATCCAGAGAACCATTATGCTACACTAGATGAAGGCAGCATGGACAAGACACCCTGTGCTAAGGAACCTGATGAAATCAAGCGGGCAACCAAGTCAAGACGAAGCATCTCCAGACGTATTCGCAATATTGGAAAAGTTATTAAACAGCACTTCAGGAATAGTATGTCGCCTCCAAGAAGTGAGAGCTCTTGAAGATACCAAAATCACTGTCTATGTTTATTCTTTGGACCAAGGTTTGCCAAAAACTTTCATAAAAATTGTTCAAGTGCTTAACAAGTCTTAACTATTTATTTGCATTTTTGTGTTTTGCCAGTTATGCATGTTTCACTCCTTAATGCTTTTTTTCCTCATATAGACAAATTCGATTTTTTTTTGGTGGAGGTTCTTGGGTATGTAATAAAAGTGCAACAGCATTGTATTTTGCTTTTAGCTTTTTATTACTAATTGACTGGAAACAAACATTCGACATGCAAAAAAAAGTACAACTAGGATATCATAAACTATAATAGTTGTCAAAATGTGCTATTTTAGAATAAAATCAGATTCTTTTGTACTTTATAGTTTCATCTACAGGATACAGTGTTATACCCAATTGTCCTTTCTTAGGAAGGTGCAGTATTTGGGTCAACTCTCACAAATTCATATCTCTGGATCAAGTTTGTGAAAAACAGTAACATCTCCATACGAGCCAATTGTTCTCCTATGCTGTCTTTGTCCTGTAACAAAAAAAAACATAAATGATAAAGGATGGAAAAGTTCATGTTAGTTAATATACTTAATATAAGATAGGACACAACACATCAGGATCAAACAAGATATAATATAGATAGATATTATTTCATTGAAATTTTGTTTACTATTATTTTTTCCAAATATCATTCAGTTCAGTATCACTCTCATAACGAACAATGTACAGTAAAAAGTGAAAACTGACCAGACTGGGTTGTTGTACTTAAGTAAATTATAACCATCACTAGTTTGCACTACAGTTAGTTTCATAAAATATGGTCAACTCTAGGCAGCTGTAGCAACCTATTCCTGGCTCTAGCTGTAACTGGCTAAAGCCAGCAACTTCTGTCTACTCCTAGCTAAACCCAGCTGTTTCTGTCTACTTCTACCTAATAATCGGATTACATCTATCATCACTGAAAAAATATAAACCTTGGTAAATGTAAGAAATTCATCTAATACATGATAAATATGTACTTTCAGAACCATCATTGAGTAGCCACCTACAGCCAGACAGTTCTGTTTAGCGGCAGTTAGCATCATATATCAGAAGTTGTCTAGCTTTGTCTAGATTCAATTTGACGGGCCGTTTTAATGAAACTAACTGTATTTAAATAAAAATCACTTTTAAACATACCTAAAGAGACATCACAGCCTTTTGTACTTTATAGTTCCATCTACAGGATACAGTGTTATACCCAATTGTTCTTCTAAGGAAGGTGCAGTATTTGGGTAAACTCTCACAAATTCATATCTCTGGATCAAGTTTGTGAAAAACAGAAACATCTCCATACGAGCCAATTGTTCTCCTATGCATTGTCTTCGTCCTGTAAAAAGTAAAACATAAATGCTAAAAGATGGACATGTCCATATTTTTATGAGTTATATGCTTATGATAAGATAATGACTCAACAATATGGGCTGATCGAGATACAAAATTAAAAGATAAAAGTACAGTTTCACTGTTATGACAAATACAGCAAAAACTGCATAGATAGAAACCTTATTAGTAAATTATCACTGACACCAGTTTACAACATTTTGTATTAGGATCCCTTTATATATACCTAAAGAGAATGGTACAAAAGGCAGTTGCTTTGCATTTAGTTGGCCATCTTCATTGAGCCATCTCTCAGGTCTGAATTGCTCATGGTCGGGCCAGACTGTTGCATCATGATGGGCAGAGTAGAGCAAGGCATACACAATTGTTCCTTTGTGAAGGCTGTAGCCTCCAATTTCTGTGTCCTTCGATAACATATGGGGCAAACTCATAAATGCTGCAATCAAGGAAAAATACAAAATGATAACAAAATTAGGTTTTAGGGAAAATACAAATTGTAGAATATATAGACAAAGTTTAGACTGATTAAAATTCATGGACCTATGAATTTCTGGAATTTCATTTAAATATATCTGGAGGTATGCACTCTTGTAATAGTAATGGTGGCTTTCTCCTGTTTTGCATGGTTGATTTATGATTTATATAAATAAATGCAGTAATTTACGTTTTACAGAATACTCGCATTGGAAACATAATTACATGTTTAACCACCTATTGCGTGACTAACGGGGCGTTCACACTATCGCGTATAAGAGTTACGCATGACTACGTATGAAAAAAACTTTTCATTCTTGTTCATCCTTACCATACATGATTCACTTGCCGAGCGTTTTATGTATACTGGCGCTAATCCGTTCTACGAGTAATTAATATTAGTTCTGTAATTTGCTCGGGGTCAGTTGGCTAGCATCTTTAACCATCCATACAACACCTGCTATTTCAGCCATCCTTGAAATATTGACTACGACCATCCTTGGCCATATGTAGCCACCCCATCCTTGAACCACTTGCACGAGCGATCTACGGGTGATCTACCAGCGATCTACATGTGCCTTAAGTAAGCCTCACATAAGCCTCATGTAAGCCTCATGTATGCTTGGCAACAGACGTTTGGCGAGCGTTTTACGAAGTCTGGCGAGCATTTTACAAACGTCCGGCGAACGATCTACAATTGTCCAACGTATGCTCATAGGAAAAATTTATAAGTGATTAATAGAGCCACGAGTGAGAACGTTTAGCCAATTTTTGACATATGTGGTCATACGTAGGTCTTTTGTGATAGTGTGAACTGTCAAAGAGTAAGAGAGCCGAGTGACCACATGTCTGAGATGGACTATACGTGCTTACTCGTAGTCAATATTTCAAGGATGGCTGAACTTGCAGGTGTTGTATGGATGGTTAAGGCGTATCTGCCAATTGTACATCAGGCATTCGTAGATCGCTGAGCAAGTGTTGCAAGAGTGAAGGAGAAGTTGACGGATAAGGAGGAGTGACCACGTATGGTGGAACTCGTAGGTGTTCTACGGATGGTTGAGGAGTGTCCACCAAGCGTACGTGAGGCATTAGTAGATCGCTCACGAGTAGTGCAGGAGTGAAGGAAAAGGTGACAGATGAGGAGTGACCACAGATGGCAACGGATGAGCGCGGACGGTGGAGGGACGTCCGCCAGTCACTTGCCAGTCACTCGAGAATCACGCGTGAACAACTTGCCGGATACTTTACAAGTGCCATTGTTGCAGTTGGAGCCTTTCCTATAAAACTTGTCACGCGGCCTCTCTAGCCACACTTTGCCTTGAGCATTTGACCAGACCACTGGTAGGCCACACTACTACGGACCAGAATGAAGATGAATTTATGGTGCTCTCCTTCACTACAATTGCTATGAATTTAGGCCTCCTTGCTGTGCTTTTGCTGCCTCACCATTTGCAACTTCATCCCGGAAGTTTTTAGGGGTCATCCCCCTTTGAAGCATCTGCCTGCTTCTACCCTTCCTTGACATGTCCCCCAGTATATGCTTACAGTGAGGAACTGCTCTCCTGCCCCATCACACCAGAGGGATGGAAAGAAGTTGCTGACCTCTTCTCCTCCAGGTGGAACATGCCTCATTGCTGTGGAGCACTGGATGGGAAGCACATTGCCATTAGATCTGTCTACTACAATTACAAGGGATTCTCTCCATCTTCTTGATGGGTCTGGTTGATGCCAGCTACCAGTTCCTCTATGTTGATGTGGGTGCCCATGAAGCTGGCTCAGATGGAGGTGTTTTGGCAGGACTGACCTTAGGGTAGCCTTGGAAATGGGACCCTTGGATTACCTCCTCCTGAACCTCTTCCCAATGATGACCAGGACATCACTTCATTGTGGGTGATGAGGCCTTTCCCCTTCGAACCTGGTTGATGAAGCCCATCCCACTGAGGAATCTCAGCGCATCTTCAACTACCACCTCTCCAGAGCCAGAAGAGTTGTGAAGAATGCCTTTGGTCACGCTTCAGATGTCTGCTGCAAGAGGAACACTCATGAAGTTGTTCCAGGCTCCTGAAGGGAGAGTGCCAATCTGCCTGACATGGCAGATGTAGTCCAGGGCAAGTTCAGTACTAAGCATGCAAAGGACCAGAGGCTCTACTTGGTTGAATACCTCAACTCTCCAGCTGGAATTGTTCCTTGACAGGACGACAAGATTAAGGGATTCTGCTTTAACTGCATCCCAGTCAACTAAGTTTGGTCGACCACTCACAAATGCTCCTCGAAGGATCTGCCTGCTTCTACCCTTCGTGGACATGTCCCCCTGTGGACCATCCAGCTGAACATTCTACATCTCTTGGCCTCTTTCAAGGCCACCAAATCCTCCCAAAAGAGCAGACCATGTACGAGATGCACCAGTATCTATGGACCACCCACCAGCCGCTCTCCAAACATTCTTGTGCATAGGCAAAGTGTCCATGACACTCTGGTGGGTTATTCTCCTGGTGTCACTCTTGAAACATGTGGACCACTCGCCGTTCACTCTTCTATATCCATCGTTCATACATGAAACCTTGACACTGAGCCCACCATAGATGAGCAGGAATGAGCAAGTCCAGATGGTGAGTGACCATGTATGTCTGTAGAAAGCTCGCCGCGTGACTCCCGTGTGATGCCCATAAAAGGTAAACAATTTTACTTGCCGAAAGTCCGCCAGTTTTATAACATGTTTTTTATTTTTTGCCCTCTCCACGGATATTCACAAGTGATCTGGAAGGACTTCCAGCATTCTACAGATTAGCACGAGTCTCCGTTCTTTGCTCAGCGAGTGAATGAAGTATGGACAAGGATAAGCAGGAGTAAAAACTTTTTGTCATCCGCACTCACTCCACTCGGCATCCTCACTCGTTAAGGTTGCATTCTAAACAACCGATTTATCATGATTAATAGATGCTAGTGATTTACAGATTCCAAAGTAAATTATTCACTGGTAAATATTGACTAAATTAGAGTGTCGTAGTGTGAGTCCATATATGGCATGATTTTAACACAGGCGATTTACATGAAAACTTGGTTAAGTGTTAAGCATGCAGCTTTTAAAGTTCTTACCAATATTGGAGAATCGTTGAACTTCCATGAGTGTGGCTTCCACATACGGAAGTCTACTTCTATCCTTACTGTCTAGTAGTCTAGTGCCCACAACCTGGAAGTTTCATGATACAATTTTTAAACAACATATAATTATGGAATGAACAGCTATTTTATGGTATAACTTAATACTCTAATGCCTCAGCACATGAATCCAAAGGCCTCTTTTCAGGCAAACACATATATATGCCGCAGCATAAGTGGGCATTTTTAATTTTTAGATCACCATTGTCATTGACAAAGCAGCATCAGACCAAAAAATAACGATTCTAGAGGATAAAACGTGATGCAAAGTCAGTAGTCCATTCAGTCCACAGATGCAAGCTACTGTGTATCTATGTTGCTAAAAACAATTCTGACAACAAATATTTACCAACTGGTGTGTAAATATCATGCGTAAAATACTTTAATCTTAAAATGACTGGGAAAGTATTGAAGTGATGATGTTGCCTCATAGTTTTGTAACGTCATCCACTGCTGTGATTGGCTCATGGTAATAATTAATATTTATGACTATACCACGAGAAATCATTGAACAAGAGCAACATGGACTCAGCTACAAAGTGAAAAGTGTGGGATAATTTATAACACTCTACTGGAAATGTGGTATATTTTGATATTCCCTCACTCGTAGACAGATTTGCTTCAGAATTCACTCGTGAATCCTGGCCAATCTGTCCAGACGTGGGGAGTATCAAAATATACCACATAACCATTGGGTATAATTATAACACCTCATTTCAGGACAATATTTGCTAAAAAAAAAAAAAGATTAATTATGTTCGACATAAGACGTGAATGATGATGTGAATATTCCCCAAGGAGTAATACTCTGGATTGGCCTGCCAACAGTGCAACTGTAAACTCAGCAGTGTATACAACGTGCTAGCAGACTGTTTACAGTAAACCCCAAAACATTTATATTTACAACATTGCCATAAAGTAAATTCAATTCAATGACCAAACTGCCTCTATACAATAAAAAATAGAATACAATAAACAAAAACCTTTATATATTCATATTGGGGAAATAAGTCTCAGTGTGAGAGTTTAAGGAGATATTTAATGAAAATAATCACTGTAAGGAGATATTTAATGAAAATAATCACCTTCTTTATTTCATCTCTGCACTTCTTCTGAATATCTGGATGAGCCGTCATCAGCAGCAGAGCCCATGTCATTGTTGTGCTACTTGTATCTGTACCAGCCAAGAACAGTTCCACCACAATGCGCATAATAGTGTATCCTAATAAAAACCAATTCAGATTGTCATAGTTACGAACATAGCGCAACCTAATTACTATGAAATCTGGTGTAATGGTTAAAAGGCACTATCAGGTGCTGCTGATGGTTTTGGGTTCAACTGTTTTCCTGGCCTGGACACCAGGTGCTATTCATAATCAACGTGACCACTTATACGATAAATGTACAATATAATGTGTAAATGTTCAACATTGAGTTTTGTGGGATGAGAAAAAAATGACTTGGCCTGTATTCTCCACAAAAGAAAGTGCCATCATACATTGTATGATATACATATTGATACAACAAAAAGCCAGCATTACATACACTGCATGGTTTGACATTTTGAAATTTTGTTTATTTATTTATAAACTAAGGTGTGGCCCTTGATAGCGACAGAATTTCTGCAACAGCCTTGGTAGGTTAATTGGGATGTGCGTCAACAGATTATGCGAAGCAATCATCAGGACCCTTCCAGTGCCGTAGAGGGCTGCTCCCGAATTTCCTTATTTTAATGTGAAAAAATTGTTTTGAGTTGTGCAGCCGTCCAGCTCACTTGGCAGCTCTCCAATATACTCTGCTGCTGTACAACATATACCAATGTTGGATGACAATGAAGCATTCTGATTGTGGAGAATATAATGTCTTGATCTAGCTTAATCATCCATCATTACAATTGCTCTGCCAGCTGGCAGTATAATTATATCAGACAGGTAAACTTTTGATATGCATTGCAGCCAAAAATTTCAAACCCGCTCTTTAAAAAAAAGATCAACATTTCCGAGTATTGTTTTCTTTTTAGAGTAATCGTGTATATATAGTACAAACTTGAGAGATATTCGCGAGTTTGGCCCTCTTCCTCAGTTTGAAGATAAAGATCTATGAAGTCTCGAATGTTGGCAGAGTCAAAGGTCAGCCTGTGTTCCTCAATGGAGTCATGAACGTATCTTTCTATGCCATCCCTGCGTTTTGTAAGACGACGGATTGTAGACTGAAATTAATGGAAAACTGCAATTTTAAAATTATCGACAGCCTTTCTTTTAGCATAAGGTATTCATTCAAATAATTACAAATCCAGAAACGAAGAATATTATTCATATGATGGCACTATAATAATTTGAGGCTGATATTTGCTTGATGTTGGACTTGCATCGACCATATCAATTCACAATGGCCATTCCTGGCATGCTACCGGGGTATTAAGTTATTTTCCAACATAATTATGAATAGATAATATGGACACACAAATTAATAACTTACTGATACTAAGTAAATCAACTTGTATATTGCAATATGTATTTACTAATTTACTGTCATATTACTCTGGAGGACTAGTTAGTAAATTAGTTGAATACAATTTATTAAGAATTTCTGGGAGTCACTGACATAATACAGCAGCCGTTATATTTTACAAGAATTTTCTGCTAATTCTATTATTTGTGTGAATGGTTAATATTATATTTGTCTGCTAATTCTATTATTTGCGTGAATGGTTAATATTATATAAGTCTGGTTCCAGCCAGCAGGCCTCAACTTAGCTACACCACCAACACCAGCCTGTAGTTTTTATCATTCAACTACACAGTACTAGAGAACTCAGAACAACTTTATTTAATCAATAACATGTGAAAAAATGTAATTGATTGGGGCCCCTTATATGACAGTTATCTGTCGCTGGCAAGAGGAGCACCCAGTTAATATTTGAGGAAGAGGACGCAGTCGAGAAAAAGCCATCCCTGTAAAATCATATCATTCAGGCTTTCTGTTTCACTTTAGTGACAGATATAACAATTCCTGAGTGTGCAAAATTCACTGTACACATATTGAGGAAATATTTCTTTACATATTGCTTGAAACCATTGAAACTATGAGTTTGTATCTTATCTGTAATTATGGATAGTGCATCATTAAAAGTCTTTGGAATTCTGTATCTCCGGCTATATTTCATGAACGTATGCTTAATATGGGGTAATTGATAATTATTAGAATGTATAGTTGAATATCTATGAGAATCTGAGAATTTCTTAAACATGGAATCAGTAAAATAGACCGGTAATGAATGTTGTTCTAGTTTAAAACAGAACTTAAGTTCATGCAGTGCACAGATGTGAGTAGCTTTTTAGAAAAGAAAGTTTCTTTAATAAAGGTTCTGAGTGGGCATTATATTTACTGCATGTAATATTGCGAACAAGCAACTAGACTGCTTTGCAGCCCCACAGAAGAACGCCATAATTTAAGTAAGGTAAAACCAAAGAATTGTAAAGTGTAATTAAAGTGGTTTTTGGCAAAAAAAAATTCAATTTATTCATAATTCTCGCTAGGTTTTGTTTAGTCAAACTGATAAGATACTTCCAGGTAAGATGTTTATCAAGAAATATTCAATCAAATGTTCATATATATAAATTTTAGGTTTACAAACTTTCTTTTGAGGCGTGTGGAATACCATTGCCTTGGTCTTTTGAACATGCTTGTTAATCTTTATTATAGTGACTTATGTGCCTACATATTTACACAGATATTGAGATGGTAAAACACATTTGTGAATCTATAGCCCACATAGGCTGACAAGTCATTAAAACATAACAAGTGGCAAAAAGAAAATGTTAAATATAATACAAAAAAAACTTTAAGGAAGTAGTTCAGAAAAGGTTATGTACTAGATATGGTTGCATGGGAATACTCAAGTGACCAGAAGAGGACACTCGAACCAGTAGTATCTGACCAGTAGTATCTGACCAGTAGCATTTCAGATAATACAATAAACCATGAAGAGAACAACGTTTTACTTACCCCTACTCCAGGCAAGTACTTGAAGAAAGGGATGAAGTTGATGAAGTTCAAACTGGCTCCATTCCTTCTGAATATTTCATCAATAACTGACATGATGTTAACGAAACTTGGATCTTCAAAATCAAATCTGAAAAAACCAATAATCAATGATAATCAGTTGTCACAGTTCACTCGAGATCATAATTTAAAATTGCAGAACTTTCGGTTTGCACCAGCCTCACTTTCTACCTTCCGTAAATATGTGAAAAATAGTAAGTTATATCGCAGTGCAACTCTATGTGGAAAATTTGAAAGTTACTCATTCAACATGTCCCTTTTGAAGGGCACAGTGACCTTGCTAAAAAGAATTACTGCAACTTGACATATAAGAGACTCACCATGAAGATGATTTTTGTGGATGTTTGCACTACCTGAGAGGCATAATTATATATGAGAAATATACATTTCTGTTGTTCATTCTCTTCACACTGATGCTAAATTTCTTGGTGTTTTTCTGACAATGTTTTCATTAACTTCATGCAAAATGTAGCCTAAGGGAACCCATGTGCGAGCTAACACACAGGGGCCATCACGGCTTTTTAAAATGTAAGCAAATGCATCTCATTCGTAATATCATTTCCAAACTGTATATAACTTTCTTTTACATCATGCCACTTCAGTAAAAAATTTACTTCATATAATTCTCAGTGATCCCTGACAAATGTTGACAACTACTAAACGGTCACCCACCTTTTGCCAAATATGATTGAGCATATCACATTGGCAAATCCCTTTGATAGGAATGATTGTATTTTAACTGGTGTTCCTTCTAATGCATCCATTTTCTCGCAGAGATAGTTCACTTCATCCTGGACTCTTTCTTCGATAGTTTTCTTACCGAGGCCAAAATCTTTCAGGGCAGTCAGGGTAAAACGACGAATTTCTCTCCAGTGACTATCCCAGACAATGCCTGAAATATAGTCATTCGCATTTAAAAAAGGGAGAAATAAATGTCAGTCTTATTCGATAATAAAAATAGTATAGTTAGAATTTTTGTGATCGACTTTAATTAGAGCTATTTTAAAAATTGATAAAAGGCACAACTTTCACATCGCAGAAAATGTTTTATAGTTTTACAGAAATGAAGAACTTTAACAATGAGTCACTTATATATTTCACAAATTTGACAAAAACAACTATAATTGGATATACTTTATACAAATAACAATGTCCCAGGGATCATTTTTGCATTAAAGTATCACCTAACCTTTGTAGTCTGATGTCAGCTGTGGAATATACATGAAGTCAGGTCTGTTACTGAAGATATCCGCCTTGTTCACGAAGGCCTCCTTGATCAAGGCATGATCACACAGTACTACTGCAGGATAAGCCCCCATCCGAATGCTGTAGATGTTGCCATACTGTCTGTGCCACTCGTAAAATACCAAGTGAGTATTTTTGTTCCTTATTAATTGATGCAAGTTCCCCACTATTGGCCAAGGTGTAGGTCCAGGAGGTCCATTGGTATGACGTTTTTTTCTCAAAAGCCAAACCACAGCAAGAAAGGCTGAACTTGTAAGCAGAACTGTCTTTGTAGTAAAGCCTTCTGGAAGCCATTCTTTCCAGTTTTCTGTTAAGTCCTTGAGATAGTCCATTATGTTCATAGGTGTGGATAAAGATGCCATACTATGAACCTGAATGAAATAATATGCATAAATCTAAATACAATGTATGTATACGGCAAAATACACCATATACTAAATCTGGGACAAAATCGACCGCGTATATGTGACAATCACCCCATGGCCTATATCCCAAGTTAACTGCAATATCAAGCTGACATGAATGTGACTAAACGAAACTTATTATATGATAAAAATATTAATTTTACTGAAATTTTATTCCTAAACGTATCATCCATATTGTAATAGACCTATTTGTTGAGCATGTTGGCAGTTGTCTGACATAATTCCTCACTTATAATGTGCACTGAATATTTTACGTTTGAATGCAAGTCAATATTGTTCTCCCATACCAAGTGGCAAGTTAATCGGTATTTTATTAGACAATATGACTAAATCTATCAACTACATGGCCTTGTCTGAAGCTGATTAGCTACAAGATAAATCTAAGTAATCTGTCAGTTAAAAGGCTTAAAAGGGGCAGTTAATGTAGAAACCAAGTTACTAAGGTTGTTCAAAACAGTCAGAGACTTTTTTCAGATTTTGCTTTAAGATTCAGATTCATTCATTTTAGATTCATTCATTTTATTTCACATTCATAAAACATATATTATAAATTACATTTTTAGAAATATTCTATTGCACCCTGTTTTGTGAGTATCAGAGTCTTCAATTAAGACTTGCATAAATGCGTCAAACACAGCTTTGTGAGGTTCGTTTAATCTGTTTATTTTCAGGATCAGTTCAAATAATAGGTGTACGAAATATGCATTTATATGTAAATGTTGGGAGTCCTCACTATGACATCACTCCATAGTGGGGCTTTTACTCGCCACAGCACAGGACCAAAAAACACAAATCACTTTTTCACTTTTTAACATCTAACACTTTATCATACAATATATAGCTAAGCGGAATAACAGACATTTTTAAAAATACTTTTTCAAATGTCAAGCTCATGTCAACATCATGGTGTCAGTCTCTTGGCACAAAATTACAATAGCTAAAAAAGTCATCAGACTCTTGTTTTTAATACTTTGAAAAGAATACCTTCTTAAAGTGTATGAATGAACGATATTATAATGATGTCTGTTATACATACATGCACATTTTTATAATAACATTATTGAAATTTAGCTCTCTAATGAAGCCATATTTCCTAACAAATGAAGATGTAAACTGTATGATTTCTGTCTTATGTACGATATCATTATTTTATTTATTTATTTCACAATCATCATAATTTAGCTTTTTTTAAGTTTACTTGTACAATATGTATTGTACCCTGTGTGAACATATTACTTATCATAAACCTTTTATTTGAATTTATGATCTATTATTCCATTAAGTTGGGAGACCAGATTCAACACCCAGCCCCTAAGCAATTTGCCCGTGAAATTTAAAGCGCACTTTATATTAAGAGTTGAAGCTGGTTGCAGAAAAACAGAACATAGACCCATATATTGGCCTTTTAAAATGTACCATGTTTCATAAAATTTGCAGATATGCATGCATACTAAAACTTCGATCTGTGTAGTATTTGATCTACTAACATTCAGAGAGTGTAAATTTTACAATTAGGCCTAAAATATCAAATTTAATTATCATCACAAATAAATCTATATGTCAGTAAGAAATGTGTGCACCTACCTTATCTCCCTTTCCTCCCCTTAACAGCTTAAATAAGGTGCTTCATGAATCATAACATACTGGTCATGGCTGGGTGCTTCTGCACTTTTTCCGGGTTATTGTATGATCCTACAGTGTGTCCCCGTTATATTTCCACTTTGTAAATGATGTTCACATTTTCCTAGAATGACTGACTGTCCAAAGCTATGCTATGTTAACAGTTACTTTATCTATATCATCAATGATAATTACCAACTCTAGAAATTACATGTCACTTTACACAGAGGTCGTGGAGTGCAAAAACATTTATGAGTTAAATTGAAACTTTTTTGTGGACCTACGACTTTAGTTACGTCGTCGTCATCAATCACCTACGATTTTCTACGATAGGCTGCCATATTTTCATCACAGATATTCGTACTAAATCGTCCTTATATATTGGAAACTACCAGACCGTTGTAGCTCTTTGGTCCTTCGTAGTTTGGCCTTAGCCCTTCCTGGCAGGCCGTAATAAACATTAATTGGCAATTGATTATCAATTTAAGGCCAACAATGACTACGATATTGAGATCGTCATCAATCGCCACCAAAATCTTGAAGGTGTGAACTGAGCTTAACTTGTTAGACGAAGTCAACTTAGTCAAAATCCAATTAAATTTATCTTTGCTAAGATACATTAAAGAACACCCACAAAGAAGTATACATTTTGGCTTGGCTGTAAAGCGATGCAAAGTAATTGGCAACCCACTCAGTCCTTCCCCTATAATTAACAAAATTTTGGAGCCATCAGCAGGGGAGCATGGTTCAAGGACATTTTGTTGACATGTCCACAAAGGCTGTATTGAATGCTCTGAAAGACCAGTTTTAATTTTAGTTCAACTTAGAATTTCAGTTACAATGGGAAAAGTAAGGAGAAAGAGGCCGTAGAAGAAATGGGCACAATATGCTGAAATAAGGTCATGTGTGACATGACTCATAGGGAATCCTAGCTCATGTTTTATCTTTGGGTGAATTCACTTAATATGTGATATATTTTGTTTTTATTGTCAGTAGAATTTCTGCTATGCAAACATATATTAAAAAAACGGACATAAGCATAGCTATGCAGAAGTTTTGTCACCTTATAAAGTCTCGGGGCTCAATCATCTTCTTTGTAGCAATCCCAAGCTCTATGTGCACTGGCTGGGCCAGTCTACTCCGGACTTGTCTTCCAGTTAATCTGACTAAACCTGTCATCAATATTTCTCATACTCAGATAAATCAAAACAATGAATTCAGAAATGTCTTGTTCCTTTCCCAAAACTGGTCAGGTAAAAACTGGTCCTTATTTTCCTTCCACATCAATTTATATCCAAACTAATCAGCCATCTCTCAAGAGATGCAAAGGTCAGGATCAAGAGTTCCATAGGTCGAGCTCTAGAGATCCGAAGGTCAGGTTTTGACCGATGGATGACCGGGCCTCTCTCAATGAGCAATCCTATTTGACAATAATCCTCTCATACAATCTATAATTAAAATGTGGCAATTAACAAGATTCCCTGTGCCACCTACTTCTGCACACACATTAGAGCCCGTAGCGCCGCCGCCATTTAGCGCCGCCGCCATTTAGCGCCGCCGCCATTTAGCGACGCCGCCATTTAGCGCCGCCGCCATTTAGAGCCGCCGCCATTTAGCGCCGCATAATTCATCCAAGTCAAGTCAACAGAAGATGACATGTGAGTTTCATGTAAAAGCCACATTTGGGATTTGATTTTCCATAAAAATGTGAAAAAGGAGAATTTCAGAAAATATATTATTGGTTTAATAATTTCCGTGAAATATACATCAGCTCATTAAGTGCTAATAAATTTAAAAAGAAGTCAAGTCATTTAGTGCCAAGTCAAGTCAAGTCACCAGGAATGACTGAAGTCATTGAATTCTGTCAAGTCAAGTCATCTAGCACCAAGTCAAGTCATGTCAAAAAATGCAAGTGACTACGGGCTCTAACACACATCTGCAGAGAACGATTTACTTTCTAGTTTGAACGAGATATTATCTCGCAGACACCATGGCAATGAGACGAAGGATGAAACAGCCATCCAACTTAGGCTCGACCGGGAATCGAACCCGGGACCCAGCGGTTGGAAGCCCAGAGCGCTACCTCTGAGCTAGGCCCCCGCCCTTCCGTCGACCACTAGTTAATCACGTATAAAATATGCCAATCATCGATTCACCATTAACTGTTTCACCCCTGAATTTGAATAGTGTCAGCCACGGTTTGTTTCCTGATGGTTTGTTATTCTGACCTCAAGAAGAAAATAACAGTTTGCTGCAATTGTGCTACATTTGGGCCACTAGCAGGTTCATTTGAAGCAATGGCAAGCAGCCGGTACCTGCGCTAGGGGTCTTTATCTCCTTCCCATAAAAAAAATCAACAGCATCTGTGCTATTCTATGCTCATGCCAATTAACCAATACTAAAAGTGCAGTTGTTCTTGAACTAAATCGTGTGGTTATCACTGCACCCTTTCATACATCCATGAACTGTAGGAGTCCACACATGAAGCGTGTAAAGTGTTCAGACTTTTACAAGCTAGACTTCACTCTGATTAATATATCAAATTCCTATCATTGCTAAGATCACCCATGACTGAAATTTAATTGCAGAGTGTAAGATAAGGTAAATTACAAACTGTCCACCAGGATGCTCACAGGCCACAAAGTACAAGGCTCTGGATACCATTACTTTCTAATCCATCTGTCCTCTTTTCACTCCCCGCATAAATGACCCCTTAAAATGTTGTAGTTAACAAGATGTAGACCATGCCTTCCTCATTGAACTCTGCTATGACATCACGTGTGCACCTAACCCCCAATGTTGCCCTGTACAAGCATGCTAATGTTTCGTGTTTGTTGTAAAACTGCAAAGATGTTTACACAAACTTATACCTATAGCCCTGCATGACGTGAGATTCAGTGTGATGTGCCTCTCAGAGAAATCAGTATAATGGTCACAGACCCTGGCAAAGCCAATGATGCGACAGGCATATACCACTTAGGCTGGCGTTTCTGGTAAATTTGAGGCAACAGAATATGGATAATTGAAAATTATTTTTATAATGTTTCCATGAACTTTTATTCATAGTGCATTGGAAAGAGTTTAGCCAAAAGTGAAGCACATGTCTATTTTGTGCCGGTCTATTCCCAGCCAATCAATAAAGAAATTGTCATAATGTGAGATGATCTGGTGTTCAAAGATAATTAATGAATGTAATCACCTTCTTTATTTCGTCTCTGCACTTCTTCTGAATATCTGGATGAGCCGTCATCAGCAGCATGGCCCATGTCATTGTTGTACTACTTGTATCTGTACCAGCCAAGAACAGTTCCACCACAATGCGCATAACAGTGTATCCTAAAAACCAATTCATATCATAGCATAATTTTTAACTTGTCTATGCTCAGTTATAACTTATGGTTAAATACTCATCTACTTAATCAATTTTCCCCTTGCTTCGTTTGTGGCCCTATATGCCAATTGGTGTCTGTCCTGCCATTGTAGTGAGTTTTAAACTTTCATCGACTGCTTCATTAAATATTTATTTTATCGTATATATGGCAAGGCTTGCAATTCTCATAATGAAAGGTTAAGCTAGCATAACCATTGCAAGGTCAAACTATCTGAAGCATAATGCAACAAACCAAAACATTATCCATGAGAATACCAGACGACTTGCCGCCTTTCTAACTCACCGCCAAAAATAATTGGTTGACTCCTGTTACCAAACCGAATTATAATATAAAGTCAACTGAAGACCCGCACGACATAATCTAAAGGCTCTTAATAACTTATTAATTATTAATGCAATATGTGTTTTAGCTTATGCACATACCCTGAATCTACATACATACCACATAATATATTAAACATTATCATACAGAGTACTTCACTGGCGATACTCTGCCTTGCTTGTAAAAGACATAGCTTGTGCCATTTTGCCTAATATGAAAATGCCAGAAGAATCCAGCCGAAGGCGATATTTATATGACCGCGGCGCAGTGTCAAATGAAGATAAATAAGCGCGTCGTATTTATATAACGCGGGTAAGACGTCAGCGGGAGCACAACACAATTTGTTCAACAATCCACAATTAATATTGCTTTTTGCCGCCGCCAACCTACCTGCCTTCTCAGACAAATATCTCGCTTAATATTTGGTCTACTTTCGATTCATACAGAATCAGCCTGATAACTTTTCGAATGGACGATGCTCTTCATGACATTTGCCTGGCCGTTCTAGAATCTCACATGAAGAACATCACCAAGGGTGCCCACTGCACATACGCGAGATTGACATTTGTGTGTATTCTACAAGAAATGTGGGTCACGTGACCTCCTGCCAACTTGATTATACGGCCTTCGGTCCTTCGACTAATAAGGCACACCGATTTTGCTAGGGATTTAAATCTAAATCCATATGCTGAGGCAAGTAAAAATGTCATTAATAGGGTGAATGTACAACAGTGTTGATCTAGTTTAATGAACATTAATACTCTACTTAGACACTGTTTCCTTATTGTGCTAAGAGGGATATGGTGGTGGTGGTGGATTAGGGCTTTACGTCCTGTATTTCTGCACCTGATGGGCTAATTAGGACAGGTAGGGACCATGGCAATGAGACGAAGGATGAAACAGCCATCCAACATAAGCTCGACCAGGAATTGAACCCGGAACCCAGTGGTTGGAAGCCCAGCACGCTCCCTCTGAGCTAGGCCCACCCCTTCTAAGAGGGATATAACCAATGAAAATGTTAGTTAACACCCTTTAGTTGGAATATAACTATTACTTAACATTACTTCTAAGCTTTTTTTTTCAGTACACTGGACAATAAATTTAAGTTCATTGGACAAAAACAGGTGGTTTTGACTAATTCAGGCCTGCTGAGATCTGCATAACACAAATATCCTGACGTGATGGAGAAAGTCTGACTGCAGATCTGGCATCAGCATGCCCAAATTAGTCAAAATAACCTGTTTTTTTTCTAAATAGCTCTTCATCATTGAACGTTGGTATCATGGCCGCAAAACCAAATTGGCTGTTTGAATATTTATAATTTGCATTTTTTGATATTGATAATATAATACAAACTTGAGAGATAGTCACGAGTTTGGCCATCCTCCTCCCCCTCAGTTTGAAGATAAAGATCTATGAAGTCTCGAATGTTAGCGGAGTCAAAGGTGAGCCTGTGGTCCTCAATGGAGTCATAAACATATTTTTCTAAGCCATCCCTGCGTTTTAAAATACGACGGATTGCTGGCTGGAATTAAGCAATGTCAATGTTTTCCTTTCTGCAGTTCAATCAAATAATTACTATACCAAAAATAAACAATAGTATTTAGTTGATTGCCCCCATAATAATAATTTGAGTTAATCAATTCATAGTTAATCATAACATGAGATGCTACCTCGTCAATTCAAAGTCGGCCATATCTGGCTTACTATCAGGGTATTAGGTTATTTATATTATGTATTTGACATGTTGGAAAAGACACAAATGAATAACTCAGTAATAAGCATTGAGACAATACAATAATACAGCTGAATACAATACAATGAAATTGAATTATGATTAACAAAACAATTGTGAAACGGAATCCTAAAGAGCAAACTTACCCCTACTCCAGGCATGTATCTGAACAAAGGGATGAAGTCTATAAAACTCAAACCAAAGCCACCCTTTCTGAAAATTTCATCAATCACTGACATGATTTTGATGAAATCGGGATCTTCAAAATCAAATCTGAAAGATAAATTTGGCGTTCTTCGAATAACACTTTCATTAATTTCAAATCATATTTCTTCACTTTCTTCTAATAACACTTTCATTACTTTCAAATCATATTTCTTCGCTTTCTTCTAATAACACTTTCATTACTTTCAAATCATATTTCTTCACTTTCTTCTAATAACACTTTCATTACTTTCAAATCATATTTCTAGGCATTCTTCGAAAAACACTTTCATAACTTTCAAATCATATTTCTAGGCATTCTTCGAATAACACTTTCATTACTTTCAAATCATATTTCTTCGCTTTCTTCTAATAACACTTTCATTACTTTCAAAATATAAGCGAATGTATCTATTGACATTGTTATTTTTCAAACTATATAATTTCTTTAAAATCATTCCACTGAGTCATTCCAAATCACCTGGCCCCTCAGTTTTCACGAATCATTTTCCCCTTGTGCAAATTCACACCAGTCATGGCATGATTTGTGTAAAAGGGTGATTTAATTGGTAGCAAACCTATACTAAAAATGACCAGGATTAAGGAAATCTTTTCTAACATGAAGACAAAATGTTTAACACCAAAAATAACCCTGTAAGTGGTTTTTTCCCTTATATACAATAATTGTGCAGCAATAAAGCCAGAGCCTTTCATTTGATGCCATCTTTGAGCTTAATACAACTGTCCATCTCTGTGGTACAGCTTTTAAAGAGTGGGAAAATGTCAAATGAGCAAATATATCTACAAAATGGCAGCAAAACTTTATATAGTATTATCTCAATTAAAAATTCATAACTCAAAATACTAGGTCTCAAAATTTTGCATGTGGTCATCGAAAACAGGTACCTAGAAAATACATTCATAAAAATCTGAGATGGTCACCCGGACAGATCCTGAGATTTCAGGTGATTTGGTATGGTATGATTCCGTTGCATTAAAAATATACTTCATACAACTCTCAGTGATCATTAAAAAATGTTGACCACCACTAACAAATCAACAAATACTAAATGGTCACCCACCTTTTGCCAAATATGACTGAGCATATCACATTGGCAAATCCCTTTGATAGGAATGATTGTATTTTAACTGGTGTTCCTTCTAATGCATCCATTTTCTCACAGAGATAGTTCACTTCATCTTGAACTCTTTCTTCGATAGTTTTCTTACCGATGCCAAAATCTTTCAGGGCAGTTAGGGTAAAACGACGAATTTCTCTCCAGTGACTGTCCCAGATAATGCCTGAAAATAATCAATTAAAATTTCAACAAAGCTTGTTTTATGAATTGCTGATGGGACTGCCTCCAAATTAAGGTCATTGAGCATGGCCCCCACAATGTTCTCAGTTCTATACTTTTTTTTATAAAAATAAAACTAATCTTGTACATTTGAAATAAATCAATAAATATATCAATACATAAACACAACTTTACAGGTCTTTGAACCTTAGCAAACTAGTAATATTATCAAAGGCATGAGATAATTATATTAATTGAAATTTCGATAATTATTAATTAAATATAGATACATAAGATAACATTTTGCAGCATATGTCTAATATATGTATAAGACACTTCTATTGATAGGTTAATTTCCTTTCTGAGAACAGCATTTAATATAATAGTAACCCTTTTAAAATTATCACCATACCTTTTAAATTTGATATCAGCTGTGGAGTGTACATGAAGTCAGGTCTGTTACTGAAGATATCCGCCTTGTTCACGAAGGCCTCCTTTATCAAGGCATGTCCACACAGTATGACAGCAGGATAAGCTCCCATCTGAATGCTGTAGATGTTGCCATACTGACTTTGCCACTTGTAAAATACCAAGTGAGCATTTTTGCTCCTTATTAATTGGTGCAAGTTCCCCACTATTGGCCAAGGTGTAGGTCCAGGAGGTCCATTGGTATGATGTTTTTTTCTCAAAAGCCAAACCACAGCAAGAAAGGCTGAACTTGTAAGCAGAACTGTCTTTGTAGTAAAGCCTTCTGGAAGCCATTCTTTCCAGTTCTCTGTTAAGTCCTTGAGATAGTCCATTATGTTTATAGGTGTGGATAAAGATGCCATACTATGAACCTGAATGAAATAATATGCATAAATCTAAATACAATGTATGTATACGGCAAAATACACCATATACTAAATCTGGGATAAAATCGACCACGTAAATGTGACAATCACCCCATGGCCTATTTCCCCAAGTTAAATGCAATATCAAGCTGACATGAACGTGACTAAACGAAACTTATTATATGATAAAAATATTAATTTTACTGACATTTTATTCCTAAACGTATCATCCATATTGTAATAGACCTATTTGTTGAGCATGTTGGCAGTTGTCTGACATAATTCCTCACTTATAATGTGCACTGAATATTTTACGTTTGAATGCAAGTCAATATTGTTCTCCCATACCAAGTGGCAAGTTAATCGGTATTTTATTAGACAATATGACTAAATCTATCAACTACATGGCCTTGTCTGAAGCTGATTAGCTACAAGATAAATCTAAGTAATCTGTCAGTTAAAAGGCTTAAAAGGGGCAGTTAATGTAGAAACCAAGTTACTAAGGTTGGTCAAAACAGTCAGGGACTTTTTTCAGATTTTGCTTTAAGATTCAGATTCATTAATTTTAGATTCATTCATTTTATTTCACATTCATAAAACATATATATTATAAATTACATTTTTAGAAATATTCTATTGCACCCTGTTATGTGAGTATCAGAGTCTTCAATTAAGACTTGCATAAATGCGTCAAACACAGCTTTGTGAGGTGCGTTTAATCTGTTTATTTCAGTTCAAATAACAGGTGTACGAAATATGCATGTATATGTAAATGTTGGGAGTCCTCACTATGACATCACTCCATAGTGGGGCTTTTACTCGCCACAGCACAGGACCAAAAAACACAAATCACTTTTTAACATCTAATACTTTATCATACAATATATAGCTGAGCAGAATAACAGACATTTTTAGAAATACTTTTTCAAATGTCAAGCTCATGTCAACATCATGGTGTCAGTCTCTTGGCACAAAATTACAATAGCTAAAAAAGTCATCAGACTCTTGTTTTTAATACTTTGAAAAGAATACCTTCTTAAAGTGTATGAATGAACGATATTATAATGATGTCTGTTATACATACATGCACATTTTTATAATAACATTATTGAAATTTAGCTCTCTAATGAAGCCATATTTCCTAACAAATGAAGATGTAAACTGTATGATTTCTGTCTTGTGTACGATATCATTATTTTATTTATTTATTTCACAATCATCATAATTTAGCTTTTTTTAAGTTTACTTGTACAATATGTATTGTACCCTGTGTGAACATATTACTTATCATAAACCTTTTATTTGAATTTATGATCTATTATTCCATTAAGTTGGGAGACCAGATTCAACACCCAGCCCCTAAGCAATTTGCCCATGGAATTTAAAGCGCACTTTATATTAGAGTTGAAGCTGGTTGCAGAAAAACAGAACATAGACCCATATATTGGCCTTTTAAAATGTACCATGTTTCATAAAAATTGCAGATATGCATGCATACTAAAACTTCGATCTGTGTAGTATTTGATCTACTAACATTCAGAGAGTGTAAATTTTACAATTAGGCCTAAAATATCGAATTTAATTATCATCACAAATAAATCTATATGTCAGTAAGAAATGTGTGCACCTACCTTATCTCCCTTTCCTCCCCTTAACAGCTTAAATAAGGTGCTTCATGAATCATAACATACTGGTCATGGCTGGGTGCTTCTGCACTTTTTCCGGGTTATTGTATGATCCTACAGTGTGTCCCCGTTATATTTCCACTTTGTAAATGATGTACATATTTTCCTAGAATGACTGACTGTCCAAAGCTATGCTATTTTAACAGTTACTTTATCTATATCATCAATGATAATTACCAACTCTAGAAATTACATGTCACTTTACACAGAGGTCGTGGAGTGCAAAAACATTTATGAGTTAAATTGAAACTTTTTTGTGGACCTACGACTTTAGTTACGTCGTCGTCATCAATCACCTACGATTTTCTACGATAGGCTGCCATATTTTCATCACAGATATTCGTACTAAATCTTCCTTATATATTGGAAACTTCCAGACCGTTGTAGCTCTTTGGTCCTTCGTAGTTTGGCCTTAGCCCTTCCTGGCAGGCCGTAATAAACATTAATTGGCAATTGATTATCAATTTAAGGCCAACAATGGCTACGATATTGAGATCGTCATCAATCGCCACCAAAATCTTGAAGGTGTGAACTGAGCTTAACTTGTTAGACGAAGTCAACTTAGTCAAAATCCAATTAAATTTATCTTTGCTAAGATACATTAAAGAACACCCACAAAGAAGTATACATTTTGGCTTGGCTGTAAAGCGATGCAAAGTAATTGGCAACCCACTCAGTCCTTCCCCTATAATTAACTAAATTTTGGAGCCATCAGCAGGGGAGCATGGTTCAAGGACATTTTGTTGACATGTCCACAAAGGCTGTATGGAATGCTCTGAAAGACCAGTTTTAATTTTAGTTCAACTTAGAATTTCAGTTACAATGGGAAAAGTAAGGAGAACGAGGCCGTAGAAGAAATGGGCACAATATGCTGAAATAAGGTCACGTGTGACATGACTCATAGGGAATCCTAGCTCATGTTTTATCTTTAGGTGAATTCACTTAATATGTGATATATTTTGTTTTTATTGTCAGTAGAATTTCTGCTATGCAAACATATATTAAAAAAACGGACATAAGCATAGCTATGCAGAAGTTTTGTCACCTTATAAAGTCTCGGGGCTCAATCATCTTCTTTGTAGCAATCCCAAGCTCTATGTGCACTGGCTTGGCCAGTCTACTCCGGACTTGTCTTCCAGTTAATCTGACTAAACTTGTCATCAATATTTCTCATACTCAGATAAATCAAAACAATGAATTCAGAAATGTCTTGTTCCTTTCCCAAAACTGGTCAGGTAAAAACTGGTCCTTATTTTCCTTCCACATAAATTTATATCCAAACTAATCAGCCATCTCTCAAGAGATGCAAAGGTCAGGATCAAGAGTTCCATAGGTCGAGCGCTAGAGATCCGAAGGTCAGGTTTTGACCGATGGATGACCGGGCCTCTCTCAATGAGCAATCCTATTTGACAATAATCCTCTCATACAATCTATAATTAAAATGTGGCAATTAACAAGATTCCCTGTGCCACCTACTTCTGCACACACATTAGAGCCCGTAGTCGCCGCCATTTAGCGCCGCCGCCAGTCATAATTCATCCAAGTCAAGTCAACAGAAGATGACATGTGAGTTTCATGTAAAAGCCACATTTGGGATTTGATTTTCCATAAAAATGTGAAAAAGGAGAATTTCAGAAAATATATTATTGGTTTAATAATTTCCGTGAAATATACATCAGCTCATTAAGTGCTAATAAATTTAAGAAAGAAGTCAAGTCATTTAGTGCCAAGTCAAGTCAAGTCACCAGGAATGACTGAAGTCATTGAATTCTGTCAAGTCAAGTCATCTAGCACCAAGTCAAGTCATGTCAAAAAATGCAAGTGACTACGGGCTCTAACACACATCTGCAGAGAACGATTTACTTTCTAGTTTGAACGAGATATTATCTCGTTGGAACGAGATATAAAAAAAAAATGTCCATGTCGCCTCAGCCACTGTAGTATAATGATTACACAAAAAATTATATACATATAGACCTGTCTGGCCCTTTTTTTCTTCATTCAGCTACATGGCACGATTTTATTCCCTTCATCAGCCTATTCACCAACTTCTTATGAATGAGCAACAAAAAACACATTTGCTCACACAATTTCATAATCATTTTCATAGTGCTTAACAAGTCTTACTGTATATTTGTGCCGTCGTGTTTAACCAGTTATGTAGGTTTCATACCTTTATTTTTAGTTTTTGCTCCTGTAGAAATATTTCATTAAATTAGAATTTTGTTGGAGGTTCTTGGGTATGTCATAAATTGCAACTGCAAGTAATTTTTTTAGCTTTTTATTAAATGAGTACCAAACATTACCACCTTTTGACATGATTAAAAAGGTAGGATAATATAAAATGTTGTATCTGTCATACTAAGCTTTTTTTTATTTGGATAAATGTAATAACATCACAGCCGTTTGTACTGTATAGTTCCATCTACAGGATACAGTGTTATACCCAATTGACCTTCTAAGGAAGGTGCAGTATTTGGGTCAACTCTCACAAATTCATATCTCTGGATCAAGTTTGTGAAAAACAGAAACATCTCCATACGAGCCAATTGTTCTCCTAAACATTGTCTTCGTCCTGTAACAAATAAAACATAAATTCTAAAAGACGGAACAGTTCATGTTAGTTAATACAGAAGTGGATATATAAGATAGGAGTTATCATAGGACACAACACATCAGGATCAAATAAGATATATAGATATCGAGGTTACTTTATTGAAATTTTGTTTACTATTATTCTTCTCTCCAAATATCATTCAGTTGGTATCATTATAATAACTATGTACACAGAAAAGTGAAAACAGCCGGGACAGGGTTGATCGAACTTTAAGCTGGCTAAAGCTAGCTACTTCTGTCTACTTCTACCTAATAATCGGATTACACCTATCACCACTGAAACAATATAAACCTTGGTAAATGTAAGAAATTCTAATGTATTATAAATATGTACTTTTAGATCCAGCTTTGAGTAGCCAGCTACAGCCAGACAGTTCTGTTTAGTGGCAGGTAGCATCATATATCAGAAGTTGTCTAGCTTTGCCTGAATTTAATTTGACGGGCCGTTTTTAATTAAACTAATTAAATTAGGATCCCTTTATAAATACCTAAGGAGAAAGGTACAAAAGGCAGTTGCTTTGCATTCAGTTGGCCATCTTCATTGAGCCATCTCTCAGGTCTAAATTGCTCATGGTCGGGCCAGACTGTTGCATCATGATGGGCAGAGTAGAGCAAGGCATACACAGCTGTTCCTTTGTGAAGGCTGTAGCCTCCAATTTCTGTGTCCTCTGACAACACATGGGGCAAACTCATAGGTGCTGCAATTTAAGGAAAAATTTACAATTGTAGTTTGAGGAATTGCAGATGGGAATGGCTGTTGTCTTTGACTGATGTTTATCAATCCAACTTTATACAAAAAAGGTTGAAATGTAAATACATTGATAATATTAAATGTAAATACATTGATGATAATAAATGTAAATAATAATAAATGTAAATACATTGATAATAAATGTAAATACATTGATAATAATAATTGGTAGAATAAAAATCATCAAATATCAAGATAATTGAGAATACTGAGACATATTTTTTAAAACAAAGTTTAGATGGGCTAAAATAAGGATTATATGGTACTATTGGATTTGTCTTAACTATTCTATTAATATGCATTTCCATACACAGTGCAGAGATATGTGTAAAGTGAAGAAAACCAATGTAAAACTAATGTTCTCCAAGTAAAGAACTTTAAATGAAATGTAAAAAGGTTCATTGCATTAATCTGATACAAAGTTAAATTCATCAAATCACATATGAAATATGTGTCAATTTAATCCTATAAAGATGATGAAGATAAAGATATGGGATAAAAACTGTTTATATGAGGAATTTTGACTTTCTCCTTATTTGTGTGACAAATATATGTTCCTCATATAAACTACAATAACACTCTGCAGAATTAAAAAATAATTACATTTAAAAAAACCTCTTGACATGACTAAGGTTTTATTGTGGTCATAATTCTGGAACCTCTTTGACTTTGAGACCAAATTTTGGTAATAATGGAATAATTAATTGGTTGTCTCAATATTACACTCTAGCCAAACTTGTCAAAATTATAAAGGATAGTCAAACTCAATTTCCAACAGGTATTCATATTGACGACCTTACTTTAGAGTGCCATAAGATGACTACCCCATGTTATCTCAACAAATCTTGTTCAAAGTTAAGTTATTAAGCAGCTTTAAAATAATTGTTTTTACCGATATTTGAGAAACGTTGAATTTCCGTGAGTGTGGCATCCACATAAGGAAGCTTGCTTCTATCTTTGCTGTCTGGTAGTCTAGTGCCCACAACCTGGAAGTTTTATAACAGAATTTTCAAAATATATGGATTAAACTGGTACCGTATCTGTCTGTGCAAGAATTTAGATTCACAGGCAACATTATTGTATGGTATTATAATAAGACCCATTCGATATGTGGTATATTTTGAAACTCCCCACGGGTGAACAGATTAGCCAGGATTCATGAGTGACGTTAGCCATGAGTAAATTCTGAATCCAATCTGTCCACGAGTGTAGGAATATCAAAATATACCACATATCCACTTGGGTCTTATTTACATCCCACAACTTTCACTTTGTAGCGGAGTCCATGTTGCTCTTGTTCAATAATATAAATAAAAGTCATGATTATTAATTATTACCATCAGTCAATTAAGCCAATCAGAGCATTGCATGACATTACAAAACTATGAGGTAATGTCATTACCTCAAAACTTTCCCAGTCATTTTAAGATTAATAAAGCATTTTAAGCATGATATTTACACACCAGTTGTTAAATATTTCTTGTCAGAATTGTTTTTATAGCAGATGTGGAAAGAAAGTGGTTTATTATTCATTTGGTTTCATTGTTTTACCGAAGCAGCAATGCTCTTATGACGATGCTCTTAGCAACACAGATACGCAGTAGCTTGTATCTCTGTGGACTTAATAGACAACTGACTTTGCATAACGTTTTTCCTCTAGAATTGTTAATTTTGGTTCGAACTCAATTAGACTGCCATAGGTGTGTAGTATACATTTCCCTTCCTTGTAAGGTAAACCATGTAGTATAGATATGTATACCACATAGGCTATACCATGTGAATTTTAGTAAACAGCTGATTGTGGGATATAACATATTACCCAGAGCTATATACTCTTAAGTCTAGTTCACACTGTCCAGAGTGAAAGAGCCGAGTGACCACGGATGGCAAAAATGGATAATACTTGCTTACTCGTGGCCCTGTTAATCACGTATACATTTTTTCAACGAGCGTTAGATGGACATCCGTCGACCGATCGGTGGACGTCCGTCGACCACTAGTTAATCACGTATAAAATATGCCAATCATCGATTCACCATTAACTGTTTCACCCCTGAATTTGAATAGTGTCAGCCACGGTTTGTTTCCTGATGGTTTGTTATTCTGACCTCAAGAAGAAAATAACAGTTTGCTGCAATTGTGCTACATTTGGGCCACTAGCAGGTTCATTTGAAGCAATGGCAAGCAGCCGGTACCTGCGCTAGGGGTCTTTATCTCCTTCCCATAAAAAAAATCAAAAGCATCTGTGCTATTCTATGCTCATGCCAATTAACCAATACTAAAAGTGCAGTTGTTCTTGAACTAAATCGTGTGGTTATCACTGCACCCTTTCATACATCCATGAACTGTAGGAGTCCACACATGAAGCGTGTAAAGTGTTCAGACTTTTACAAGCTAGACTTCACTCTGATTAATATATCAAATTCCTATCATTGCTAAGATCACCCATGACTGAAATTTAATTGCAGAGTGTAAGATAAGGTAAATTACAAACTGTCCACCAGGATGCTCACAGGCCACAAAGTACAAGGCTCTGGATACCATTACTTTCTAATCCATCTGTCCTCTTTTCACTCCCCGCATAAATGACCCCTTAAAATGTTGTAGTTAACAAGATGTAGACCATGCCTTCCTCATTGAACTCTGCTATGACATCACGTGTGCACCTAACCCCCAATGTTGCCCTGTACAAGCATGCTAATGTTTCGTGTTTGTTGTAAAACTGCAAAGATGTTTACACAAACTTATACCTATAGCCCTGCATGACGTGAGATTCAGTGTGATGTGCCTCTCAGAGAAATCAGTATAATGGTCACAGACCCTGGCAAAGCCAATGATGCGACAGGCATATACCCCTTAGGCTGGCGTTTCTGGTAAATTTGAGGCAACAGAATATGGATAATTGAAAATTATTTTTATAATGTTTCCATGAACTTTTATTCATAGTGCATTGGAAAGAGTTTAAGCAAAAGTGAAGCACATGTCTATTTTGTGCCGGTCTATTCCCAGCCAATCAATAAAGAAATTGTCATAATGTGAGATGATCTGGTGTTCAAAGATAATTAATGAATGTTATCACCTTCTTTATTTCGTCTCTGCACTTCTTCTGAATATCTGGATGAGCCGTCATCAGCAGCATAGCCCATGTCATTGTTGTGCTACTTGTATCTGTACCAGCCAAGAACAGTTCCACCACAATGCGCATAACAGTGTATCCTAAAAACCAATTCATATCATAGTATAATTTTTAACTTGTCTATGCTCAGTAATAACTAATGGTTAAATACTCATCTACTTTATCAATTTTCCCCTTGCTTCATTTGTGGCCCTATATGCCAATTGGTGTCTGGCCTGCCATTGTGGTGAGTTTTAAACTTTCATCGACTGCTTCATCAAATATTTATTTTATTGTATATCGCAAGAATAGGCTTGCAATTCTCATAATGAAAGGTTAGGCTAGCGTAACCATTGCAAGGTCAAACAAAACTGAAGCATAATGCAACAAACCAAAACATTATCAATGAGAATACTAGACTACTTGCCGCCTTTCCAACTCACTGCCAAAAATAATTGGTTGACTCCTGTTACCAAACCGAATTATAATATAAAGTCAACTGAAGTCCCGCACTACATAATCTAAAGGCTCTTAATAACTTATTAATTATTAATGCAACATGTGTTTTAACTTATGCACATACCCTGAGTCTACATACATACCACATAATATATCAAACATTATCATACAGAGTACTTCACTCGCGATACTCTGCCTTGCTTGTAAAAGACATAGCTTGTGCCATTTTGCCTTATATGAAAATGCCAGAAGAATCCAGCCGAAGGCGATATTTATATGACCGCGGCGCAGTGTCAAATGAAGATAAATAAGCGCGTCGTATTTATATAGCGCAGGTAAGACGTCAGCGGGAGCACAACAAAATTTGTTCAACAATCCACAATTAATATTGCTTTTTGCCGCCGCCAACCTACCTGCCTTCTCAGACAAATATCTCGCTTAATATTTGGTCTACTTTCGATCCATACAGAATCAGCCTGATAACTTTTCGAATGGACGATGCTCTTCATGACGTTTGCCTGGCCGTTCTAGAATCTCACATGAAGAACATCACCAAGGGTGCCCACTGCACATACGTGAGATTGACATTTGTGTGTATTCTACAAGAAATGTGGGTCACGCGACCTCCTGCCAACTTGATTATACGGCCTTCGGTCCTTCGACTAATAAGGCACACCGATTTTGCTAGGGATTTAAATCTAAATCCATATGCTGAGGCAAGTAAAAATGTCATTAATAGGGTGAATGTACAACAGTGTTGATCTAGTTTAATGAACATTAATACTCTACTTAGACACTGTTTCCTTATTGTGCTAAGAGGGATATGGTGGTGGTGGTGGATTAGGGCTTTACGTCCTGTATTTCTGCACCTGATGGGCTAATTAGGACAGGTAGGGACCATGGCAATGAGACGAAGGATGAAACAGCCATCCAACATAAGCTCGACCGGGAATTGAACCCGGAACCCAGTGGTTGGAAGCCCAGCACGCTCCCTCTGAGCTAGGCCCACCCCTTCTAAGAGGGATATAACCAATGAAAATGTTAGTTAACACCCTTTAGTTGGAATATAACTATTACTTAACATTACTTCTAAGCTTTTTTTTCAGCACATTGGACAATAAATTTAAGTTCATTGGACAAAAACAGGTGGTTTTGACTAATTCAGGCCTGCTGAGATCTGCATAACACAAATATCCTGACGTGATGGAGAAAGTCTGACTGCAGATCTGGCATCAGCATGCCCAAATTAGTCAAAATAACCTGTTTTTTTTCTAAATAGCTCTTCATCATTGAACGTTGGTATCATGGCCGCAAAACCAAATTGGCTGTTTGAATATTTATAATTTGCATTTTTGGATATTGATAATATAATACAAACTTGAGAGATAGTCACGAGTTTGGCCATCCTCCTCCCCCTCAGTTTGAAGATAAAGATCTATGAAGTCTCGAATGTTGGCGGAGTCAAAGGTGAGCCTGTGGTCCTCAATGGAGTCATAAACATATTTTTCTAAGCCATCCCTGCGTTTTAAAATACGACGGATTGCTGGCTGGAATTCAGCAATTTAAAACTATTTTCAATGTTTTCCTTTCTGCAGTTCAATCAAATAATTACTATACCAAAAATAAACAATAGTATTTAGTTGATTGCCCCCATAATAATAATTTGAGTTAATCAATTCATAGTTAATCATAACATGAGATGCTACCTCGTCAATTCAAAGTCGGCCATATCTGGCTTACTATCAGGGTATTAGGTTATTTATATTATGTATTTGACATGTTGGAAAAGACACAAATGAATAACTCAGTAATAAGCATTGAGACAATACAATAATACAGCTGAATACAATACAATGAAATTGAATTATGATTAACAAAACAATTGTGAAACGGAATCCTAAAGAGCAAACTTACCCCTACCCCAGGCATGTATCTGAACAAAGGGATGAAGTCTATAAAACTCAAACCAAAGCCACCCTTTCTGAAAATTTCATCAATCACTGACATGATTTTGATGAAATCGCGATCTTCAAAATCAAATCTGAAAGATAAATTTGGCTTTCTTCGAATAACACTTTCATTACTTTCAAATCATATTTCTTCACTTTCTTCTAATAATACTTTCATTACTTTCAAATCATATTTCTTCGCTTTCTTCTAATAACACTTTCATTACTTTCAAATCATATTTCTAGGCATTCTTCGAATAACACTTTCATTACTTTCAAATCATATTTCTTCGCTTTCTTCTAATAACACTTTCATTACTTTCAAAATATATTTCTTGGCATTTTTCTAATAACACTTTCATTACTTTCAAATCATATTTCTTCACTTTCTTCTAATAATACTTTCATTACTTTCAAATCATATTTCTTCACTTTCTTCTAATAATACTTTCATTACTTTCAAATCATATTTCTTCGCTTTCTTCTAATAACACTTTCATTACTTTCAAATCATATTTCTAGGCATTCTTCGAATAACACTTTCATTACTTTCAAATCATATTTCTTCGCTTTCTTCTAATAACACTTTCATTACTTTCAAATCATATTTCTTCACTTTCTTCTAATAATACTTTCATTACTTTCAAATCATATTTCTTCGCTTTCTTCTAATAACACTTTCATTACTTTCAAATCATATTTCTAGGCATTCTTCGAATAACACTTTCATTACTTTCAAATCATATTTCTTCGCTTTCTTCTAATAACACTTTCATTACTTTCAAATCATATTTCTTCACTTTCTTCTAATAATACTTTCATTACTTTCAAATCATATTTCTTCGCTTTCTTCTAATAACACTTTCATTACTTTCAAATCATATTTCTAGGCATTCTTCTAATAACACTTTCATTACTTTCAAATCATATTTCTAGGCATTCTTCGAATAACACTTTCATTACTTTCAAATCATATTTCTAGGCATTCTTCGAATAACACTTTCATTACTTTCAAACATATTTCTTGGCATTTTTCTAATAACACTTTCATTACTTTCAAATCATATTTCTTCACTTTCTTCGAATAACACTTTCATTACTTTCAAATCATATTTCTTCACTTTCTTCTAATAATACTTTCATTACTTTCAAATCATATTTCTTCGCTTTCTTCTAATAACACTTTCATTACTTTCAAATCATATTTCTTGGCATTTTTCTAATAACACTTTCATTACTTTCAAATCATATTTCTTCACTTTCTTCTAATAATACTTTCATTACTTTCAAATCATATTTCTTTGCTTTCTTCTAATAACACTTTCATTACTTTCAAATCATATTTCTAGGCATTCTTCGAATAACACTTTCATTACTTTCAAATCATATTTCTTCGCTTTCTTCTAATAACACTTTCATTACTTTCAAAATATATTTCTTGGCATTTTTCTAATAACACTTTCATTACTTTCAAATCATATTTCTTTGCTTTCTTCTAATAACACTTTCATTACTTTCAAAATATAAGCGAATGTATCTATTGACATTGTTATTTTTCAAACTATATAATTTCTTTAAAATCATTCCACTGAGTCATTCCAAATCACCTGGCCCCTCAGTTTTCACGAATCATTTTCCCCTTGTGCAAATTCACACCAGTCATGGCATGATTTGTGTAAAAGGGTGATTTAATTGGTAGCAAACCTATACTAAAAATGACCAGGATTAAGGAAATCTTTTCTACCATGAAGACAAAATGTTTAACACCAAAAATCACCCTGTAAGTGGTTTTTTCCCTTATATACAATAATTGTGCAGCAATAACGCCAGAGCCTTTCATTTGATGCCATCTTTGAGCTTAATACAACTGTCCATCTCTGTGGTACAGCTTTTAAAGAGTGGGAAAATGTCAAATGAGCAAATATATCTACAAAATGGCAGCAAAACTTTATATAGTATTATCTCAATTAAAAATTCATAACTCAAAATACTAGGTCTCAAAATTTTGCATGTGGTCATCGAAAACAGGTACCTAGAAAATACATTCATAAAAATCTGAGATGGTCACCCGGACAGATCCTGAGATTTCAGGTGATTTGGTATGGTAGGATTCCGTTGCATTAAAAATATACTTCATACAACTCTCAGTGATCCTTAAAAAATGTTGACCACCACTAACAAATCAACAAATACTAAATGGTCACCCACCTTTTGCCAAATATGACTGAGCATATCACATTGGCAAATCCCTTTGATAGGAATGATTGTATTTTAACTGGTGTTCCTTCTAATGCATCCATTTTCTCACAGAGATAGTTCACTTCATCTTGAACTCTTTCTTCGATAGTTTTCTTACCGATGCCAAAATCTTTCAGGGCAGTTAGGGTAAAACGACGAATTTCTCTCCAGTGACTGTCCCAGATAATGCCTGAAAATAATCAATTAAAATTTCAACAAAGCTTGTTTTATGAATTGCTGATGGGACTGCCTCCAAATTAAGGTCATTGAGCATGGCCCCCACAATGCTCTCATTTCTATACTTTTTTTTATAAAAATAAAACTAATCTTGTACATTTGAAATAAATCAATAAATATATCAATACATAAACACAACTTTACAGGTCTTTGAACCTTAGCAAACTAGTAATATTATCAAAGGCATGAGATAATTATATTAATTGAAATTTCGATAATTATTAATTAAATATAGATGCATAAGATAACATTTTGCAGCATATGTCTAATATATGTATAAGACACTTCTATTGATAGGTTAATTTCCTTTCTGAGAACAGCATTTAATATAATAGTAACCCTTTTAAAATTATCACCATACCTTTTAAATTTGATATCAGCTGTGGAGTGTACATGAAGTCAGGTCTGTTACTGAAGATATCCGCCTTGTTCACGAAGGCCTCCTTTATCAAGGCATGTCCACACAGTATGACAGCAGGATAAGCTCCCATCTGAATGCTGTAGATGTTGCCATACTGACTTTGCCACTGGTAAAATACCAAGTGAGCATTTTTGCTCCTTATTAATTGGTGCAAGTTCCCCACTATTGGCCAAGGTGTAGGTCCAGGAGGTCCATTGGTATGACGTTTTTTTCTCAAAAGCCAAACCACAGCAAGAAAGGCTGAACTTGTAAGCAGAACTGTCTTTGTAGTAAAGCCTTCTGGAAGCCATTCTTTCCAGTTCTCTGTTAAGTCCTTGAGATAGTCCATTATGTTCATAGGTGTGGATAAAGATGCCATACTATGAACCTGAATGAAATAATATGCATAAATCTAAATACAATGTATGTATACTGCAAAATACACCATATACTAAATCTGGGATAAAATCACCCCATGGCCTATTTTTCAAGTTAAATGCAATGTCAAGCTGACATGAACGTGACCAAACAAAACTTATTATATGATAAATAAAATATTAATTTTACTGACATTTTATTCCTAAACGTATCATCCATATAGTGATAGACCTATTTGTTGAGCATGTTGGCAGTTGTCTGACATAATTCCTCACTTATAATGTGCACTGAATATTTTACGTTTGAATGCAAGTTAATATTGTTCTCCCATACCAAGTGGCAAGTTAATCGGTATTTTATTAGACATCATGACTAAATCTATCAACTACATGGCCTTGTATTAAGCTGATTAGCTACAAGATAAATCTAAGTAACCTGTCAGTTAAAAGGCTTAAAAGGGACAGTCAATGTAGACACCAAGTTACTAAGGTTGGTCAAAACAGTCAAAGAGACTTTTTTCAGATTTTGCTTTCAGATTCCATTATGTTCATAGGTGTGGATACAGATGCCATACTGAGGACCTAAGTTTAAGCATATTGTACATCAATCTATAATTCTATGTATGCACTTAAAATACTTCATATTAATCATATGTTAATCTGGGTTAACATCAAAATTAGACCACACCTAAATGTAACAATCACTGTGAGCCATTTTACTTGTTAAATTCAATATAATTGACAAGTACATGACCAAACTGAATATATGAGAGAATTAAATTATCACCAATTTTATTTGCATTATTTATCTGTGACATATATGTCTATTCTGACATCTTCCGTTAATAAAATTATATATATATATATATATATATATATATATATATATATATATATATATATATATATTCCTAAATCCATGATCCATATCACAAGATAATCATCTGAAATCTCAGAATTTTTCCGCATGAATATCTCAGATTTTATAAATATTTTTTCTAAGTACCTTTATATGAATAATGACCACATGCAAAATTGTAGGACCAAGCTCCCAGTACTTTTTGAGATATTTTGTTTTTCTCCTTATTTTTAGATACATGTGATCATTTTGACAATTTCCCACTTTAGGAGAGCCATGCCACAGTATGGATGGTTGTATTGGGCACAAATAATTCATCTAATGAAAGTTTCTGCGATTATTGCTGCAGAATTATATATTTCGGAAAAATCACCAAAAACTAGCAAGAGTCATTTCATGATTTGACCACATAGACAAATACTCAGGCACTTGAATTTTTTTTATATATATAGACTATATTCAGGGTCAGAACATTTTTGTCTAGCTCAAATGGCTTCATGGTGGGGGAAAATTCTTAATTTTTATTTTTTCCTTCCAAATTACCAAGATATGATTTGGTAGCAGGGAAAGTGCTTGCAGTGCTGATTATAAACAAAATCAAGTTTACATACAGTAAATAAATCAGCCAAAATTACTTTTTGTGAATACATAAAATTCGATGATAGATTAATACTGATGCAAGGTATTTTGCGGCTGGATATGGTCAACCTATGAAAATAATTTTAAGTGCCCGAGTAGCTGTCTACGTGGTAATTTATGTGAGGACTATTTCTAGCTTTTTTGGCATTTTTCCAAAATACACAATAAATTTGACGCAAGAACCCCAGAACCTTACATCAGATGAATTTTTTGTGCACAATACAACCATACATTACTGTGGTATACTCTATTAGTGGGAAATTGTCAAATGACTTCATTCACCTACACCATAGAAGCAAAACTTTAAATATACATAACTCAAAAAGATACCTAAAGAAAAGAGTAATCATGAAAATCTGAGACGGTCTCCTGGGAAGGGGGGGGGAGAGGGGGCACGTGAATTGGCAATGACCCAATATAGACCCATTTTGTTAAGCGTGCAGGCATAATTCCTCACTTATAATGTGCATTGAGTTATTTTTTTAGAATACTAGATTTGTGGTTTTAGCAATGGCCCATGCCCAGTTTAACAAACTATGACCAGCTCTATAGAGGAACTACAGTGTATGAATACTTTCATAATGAAGACTCATTGATTATTATTATTATAGTACTTTTGATACTATCGCTGAAATGGATTTATGCACTCATTTATGCAGAGAGGACTTAACCATTAACATAACCCTCTAAATGTTTTTCCCTGGCACAAATGATTCAAAATGCAGTTTCTCAGTGTTGACATCAGTGTATTGTGCTTTCAAAATGTACCAGGCTACTTGCATTGCTACTTAAGTAAGTATGTACTGAAATTAAAAAAATGTGATGTCATGCATAAGGCCTTACATCACTTAAATACATTCACAATATTTGAAAAAATATATTTAAGGATACCGAATTGAATTACCACTAACAAAAAATCAAAGACTTTAATAAAACTGTGCACATACCTCTTCCCTCCCTTAAGTTCCTTCATATACAGGCCTACTCGTTATGCAGGGGGCAGCTACACTTTAGGTGTGTTCATTGTGCAACAGACCATGACCATGTCCTCATTATTGCACTATAATTGGAATGTCAGTCAAAGCACCTCACTTTCATACAATTTGACCTTGGATGAAATAGTTCATCCAAGATTTGACCAGAGTTTAGACCTTTTAACACCGTCTACAATAACCACTTTTTTGATACATTAGACAGCTGTATAAATTATAAGGTATTCCTTAAAGGATGTCATTATCGACAGGGCAGGTATTATCGACACTCACATTAGAATGTTAACAATTTTGCAAAACTAATTTAAGTGTGGATAATACCCACCCTGTCGATAATACCCTCCTTGACGGTAGTAGCATCCAAATAAACTTCCACTTTTTTTTCAGTCATATCTGATCTTAAAAAGTCTGAAGCAGAGCAAAATGGACAGAAATGTTACTAGTAAGTCCAATCCCAACTTTCTGACCAACCCCCCCCCCCCCCCCCCCCCCACTCGGGAATAGTTAACTTTAAGTAACCTATCTTTCCAATAATTTCTTGCCTTCTTGTCATCATTTTGGCCATTTATTATGGTCACAGAGAAGTAGGAGAAATTACATAGCAAACTTTAGGTTATTTCTTTCCCAGAAATGCAATATATAATATAGAAAGTTGGGATTTAACTTGTTAACAGTTCTGTCCATATTATGCTGTTCCTAGCCATTTTTTGAAAATATGACAGAAAAAACAGGTAGACATTTATTTTGAATCCAACCATAGACATTGTGGTGTTTCTTGTTCTCATAAACATTGAACCTATTTATCCTTGCCTCATGGCTTTGGCAGCTCGCTGTTCGGATCAGCCTTATCTGGTGCAAAAAATGGGACATCAAATTGGCTGTGGCTTGTTAGACTCTACTGGATTTATTTTAAGGGGGATGGGCACTTTTTGATTAAGAGAGTGAATACCCCCCCCCCCCCCACCCCCACCTCTTGTGTATCAGTTGGCATTATATATCAAAAACAAAGTAAGTCAACCCCCACCCCTCTAATTCAATTGCAACAGAAAGCCTTCTCCGTGCAACTAAATACCCACTCCACCCTTGACCAGTTACCCTCCATGTTGGATCCACCAGCAGGGTTCAAGGCCATTTTGTTGACATGTGCACAGAAGCTGTTTCAGTATGCCCTAAATAATCAATTTTTATTCGACAGTTCATTGAAAATGTTTGTATTACAATATATATAATAACGTAATAAAAATGAATGTCACCATGCCATATTTGGCACTTCATATATTTATAGGTTATATTATACCTATAAAGTATTTATGCATGTGTACTCAAACATTTTAGTCCTCAATGTCAGATTGTCAGTACAGCTGTATTTATATAAACGTAGTAACAAAAAAAGTCTTTAAAGTGTTTATTAAATGTTCTCAGACTGCATTGTAATTTACAGTCTTTCCATGTCAATTCCCTTAATCACTTCTTTCACTCCTAATGGCCATCTATTTCCGGCCAATAAAGCGCAGAAGGACCTTTTTACAACCGATGCGGAAATCCTGGCTACTGAACACATACAGGAAAGGATTGATCGAAGAATTTCCACAGGCCAGCCAACAGGTGGCCTCAAACATCCAATCAGGAAAGAGATTTGGAAAGAAAAGAGACAGAGGCCAGGTGATGATGTAACCAGACCAACAGAAGATGAAGACACCCATGACCAGCCCTAGAGTTTTTGCTGCTTTCTGCTCCTTTTTAGCTCTGGAACGTTTTTCTTCTGCTTTCATTTTATCGTTTGATTTCTTCTTCTCACCACCAGTGCTGCCATCTGACGTATATGACACGGAATTCTCTCCCAGTGACGTCACTTTGGTCTCCGGCGCAGACGATATTTCCTTACCAACGTCCACACCATCTTTCTTTTCACCAACCTGTAAAGACAATATAATTAAAAGCCTAAAAACGTCCACAAAAATAAAATGACAGCCATGATGTAGACCAAATCTGGCATGCTACCCTGGTGATGAATTATATAAGTGTCCCATCCCTGCCAGATTGATCAAAGAATATAAACTTCTTTTGCAAATTAAAATGTATTGCGGGGACTGCTGAATTTTTCTAATATTTTTTAAATTAAAATGACCAGTCAGATAGAATCAGATGCAGGTTATTTATATAAAAATGCTAATTCTGTGTTGCCGATACACTTAAAACACTGTTTTTCAATACAAACATTGAAAACTAGGAACATATGGACCAAATTGTTAAGGATCACCCACCTGAATAGTTCCTCGTAGAGTACGTCTTATGATGAGAAACAGCCTCACATAGTAAGTAACCATGAAGGCAATAGGGATATAATAGACAAATAAGGTGGCAAAAAGAGCCAGGTTAGCACTGGGTCTGAACTCGCAATCACTGGCTTGTTTGTTGGGCCAAGTTGCACCTTGGAACACTATGATGGGTGACCAAGCCAATAAAGCCACTGCCCAGATGATCATGCATTGTCTTCTGACCCTACTGACCGACTGGACACGCATGTGTTTGAAAGGATCACTCACTGCTTGGTACCTGTAAATATAAATATTATGTAGTAGTAGTGGTAGTAGTAGTGGTAGTAGTAGTGGTAGTAGTAGTGGTAGTAGTAGTAGTAGTAGTAGTAGTAGTAGTCAGTAGTAGTGGTAGTAGTAGTGGCAGTAGTAGTAGTAGTAGTAGTGGTAGTAGTAGTCAGTAGTAGTCAGTAGTAGTGGTAGTAGTAGTCGTAGCAGTAGTAGTAGTAAGTAGTAGTAGTGGTAGTAGTAGTAATAATAGTCGTAGTAGTAGTAGTAGTAGTAGTAGTAGTAGTAGTAGTAGGTTAAGTCCATGTCAATGTCTCAAAGCTACTGGGTCTGAAGCTTATATGACCACCTGCCAGAGGCAGATGTGATGATGAGACGATAAGGCTTGGATTCCACTACATGTTACACATTTACTTGGGGTCTTTTACTTGCCTCAGCATAGAAACTGAGTAAACGACACCTCTAATTTAACGTCTCATGTAATCGCCATCCAACTGGGATGTAGTTCATGAAGAGTGCCTGGGCCTGGGATCTGTGCCTGGGCCTGGGATCTAGCCCCGGTCCCTTCAGCAGAGCTGGCCAATGTGGAATTGGCAGATGCCTTAACCACTAGGTCACCCAATTCCTAGGTGGGGCCTTTCACATCAGGACTGTGCAGATGACAGAATGATTTAAAATAATTGTAAGCAGGGCAAAATGTGCCACATGCATGGTTTTTGCCTAATCATAATGAGGCGAAAACCACACATTTTCCATGCGTTTATCCAAACGCATGGAAAAGGCACGTGGCACATTTGGCCATGTAGTAGTCAAGAAATTAGCTAGGGGCATAGATCAGAAGGTTGGAAAGGAAAATCAAATCTTTTTCGCTTATAATTTATGAAATTATAGTGGCAGAGTCAATTTTAGAAGAAAAAAAAAATCACTGAGACTTGTTACACAGGTATCGACCACAAAATTGCACTAAACATATTTACAATAAAGGCGAGTAGTTGGAAACGTCTCTGCACTCTATTTGACTGCAAAGCTATTGAAGATGATGGCGTGGACACAGGGGGTATGCTACGAATGCGCGTTTCTCGGTTCTTGTGACCAGAAACAGATTGAGTGTGGGATAAACACATGTATACAATGTAAAGGTTAGGTAAACTTTTGAGATTACAAAAATTGTGCATAATGCAATTATTAGTAAAAATTCAATTAGATGGGGAAAGTAAGGAAAACTGGGCCGTTTATCACATTTTAGTTTTTGCTGATTCAAGTGACACTTTATCAGAAAAAGAAATATCTCAAATGGTTTCTTGTTTTCAGACATGCACTTATGATCACTTAAGAGCCATGTGACCCAATTTCAGAGTAATACCGATGTTACTTTCAGCTGTAGGGAGGGTGGTGGTGGATTTGGGCTTTACGTCCTGTATTTCTGCACCTGATGGTCTAATTAGGACAGGTAGGGACCATGGCAATGAGACGAAGAATGAAACAGCCATCCAACATAGGCTGGACCGGGAATTGAACCCGGGACCCAGTGGTTGGAAGCCCAGTGCGCTACCACTGAGCTGGGCCCCCACCCAGCTGTAGGGAGGGTGACCCAGTTCTCCCACCAGCCCAGTTGTCCTTACTTTCCCCGATATGCAAATTATAACTAGAGTAGGCTATGCACTGACAGTGTGAAGTGTACATAAGTCGGCTTCATGCACTATGTTGACTTAGTATGTTGTGTACATAAGAGATCTCTATACACTATGTCATTGGTGTATAATTTTACAACAAAATAAACTTGGAAGCTTTACTCCAGATGACGTCATGTGAATGCAAGACTCTCATTGGCTGCGGGATTGCTTTAACCAATGAGAGTCCTGGATTGACATGACATCCTCTGGAGCTTAACATCCTAGGTAGTCAAAGAGACTGGTATCCAACTCTATTAATTTGGCTGTAAATAATGTATTGCTGAGATTGACATTTGGCTTCCTAACAAGACACTTTTTGAAATGAATGAACTATAAAGTAATGATGGGGTGACCAAAGCCAAACATAATGAATTGAAAATACGTTTTTAAGAGGAATTTATTATATAATAACTAGTAGACAGTTAGTAAGCCATGGTGCTGACAGCCTGTTTAATCTGCCTCACCTACAGATGGATGAGCCAATTAATTAGGGTGAATTTGTTGGCTGATGTTTGTATTTAATAGGAAAATCACTCTATCTTGTAATTTTGTATAAATATCTTTATCTTTTTTTGTGGAAATAGTTTTACCCGATTTTACGCTGTCTAAATTTGCCTGTTTCTCTGTCACTCACCTGTCATAAGCAATGGTACAGAGGCCCAAGAATGAAGCAGCACAGGCCAGGGCATCCACTGAAGTATAGAGGTCACACATCAGGTTGCCCAGAGGCCAGCAACCATGCAGGGTGACCACCAACATGGCAGGCATGGACAGTGACCCCACCATGGTGTCTGCTGAGGCCAGACTGTAAGGTGAGTAAATTGTTAATATTTTATGGTGAACCATTATGTGAAACATGGCACCTATCAATGTACAGAAAATACATCAAAATCAAACATTCAATGTAGACAGATAAGATAAGATAAGATAAGATAAGATTAATAATAGGACAAGACAGGAGAAGACAAAGATAAGACAAGATATGGGATGAGAAGGTAAGATAACATGAGATAAGATTAGGCAAATGTGAAAAATATAAGGCAAGATTAAATGAAATAGACCAAAGCATGAAAGATAGATGCTGGTTAGCTCATAAATATGGCTGTAGTGATTGAATAATAATGACAATGATAATGTAGTGTTCACTAAGAAATTAAGTAAGAATATCATAGGCCTAATTAACATGAGTGTTACTTTCATTAGGTGCACCAGTTCATATTTTTTGTGCAAAATAAATTATTGTTATCTATATAATAAAATAAAAAATTACCTTATATAATAGTGATTAGTTATATTATTACGTAGCCTTGGTTCAGTTAAAATGGCAGCAATGATTAGAAGATTACCAAACACTGTTACGAAACTGAGAATTATATAACCAATAATAGCTGGGGAGAACTTAATGAGTTGGCTCTTGCTCAGACCAAAGTTACATGGTGCTTTTAACATTTCATCCATAATCTGAAGAAAAAACAGATCAGATAGTCACAATATGATAGACAGTGTACAAAGATATTACAAAAGAATTTAAGCATATAGCAGATTTTTGGACGAATGTTTTAATGTTTTTAAGGTGGGCTTCATTATTACTTCATCGTCTATGATTTCCATTTTTGTTATGAGCAAAAAAAAAGGTGACATATTATTGTAAAATGTATAATTATATTGGGAGTTAATAAATTCAAGCGCTCGTGGTTTGATTTTATACTTATGAATAATAATTATTATAAGGTTGCTCATAGATGATACATCATGATTTGCCTACTGTATCAATGTTCGGATTTATTGAAACACTTGCAATAACAAATAACCTTGAGACGATACACTGAAAATCTCTTTGAGTAGACTGTTAGCCAAAGTGGCTAACTGTTTAGCTATTTTTGACTAACTTTTAAGGCATTTTGACTATCTAGAATGACCGACCCATACCCATTTTTTACTTATAAAATATTCAGCCTTTGTCAATGTTATGTGCAGTATGTGACACCAGTATAATTGTTTGTAACTCTTAACTTCTTAGTTACAACCAAATTCATAGAGTAAGAAACCAATCTCTTGGACTTAAACTCCATAGGACGTCATGTGAATCCAGGACTCCCATTGGTTAAAGGACTCCCTCAGCCAATGTGAAACCTACATTCACATGACATCATCTGGAGTTTACCTTGCAAATCTACGAGATTTGTTTCCAACTCTATGAATTTGTACCCAGATAGCATTCCAAATCATTTCAGCGTTGGCGCGATGTTGGCGACGTCAAAACGATGCTGTACCGACGGTGGCCTATATAGAAACGACGCTGGCTCGATTTGGAATGCTATCTGGGGTAAAAACATGTCAAAATGAATGACAGCTATGCGGGATCAATGATTCAAGACGAAGTATTTTAAAAGATTGCAATTAATGAGATTTTCAGTGCAGTTATTCACTACTGATACTTGACCGCAGACGCATTTAATGCGCATTTATTGTGGACAAATCACTGCAAGAATGTATGATGAGTGCATTACCATGTTAGTGATGTTAGCCGGCATTGTAGCCATGGGCTGGTTGAAGGAATTGACCATCAGATGACCACTGGGTTCGGCCACTGCTGGGGCCAAGGGCACCTCTGTCCAGTTGTTGAAACCCCAGTCATCCATGACTGAAGGGAGAATATAAATTACAGAAATGTAAGTTTGTCACTGATATACCAAAAACCTCGAGTCTTATGTATAATCTTTTATTTATTTAACTATTTGTAGATATCTTAAAAGGGTAACCAAATCAGCTTAGCTGTTTTTCATTGGAGCCCTTTCAATTTACGCTGTAGATGGAATATATATAGAAAAAAAAGAAAACAGCTAAAAGATTCTGATTTTTTTTAAGACAAGTTGTAATTGATGACTCATTTAAATGAGGAGAGCAACTTCATCCTGTGAGGTATGAACCACATACAGTTTTCAGGTAGTGTAGCTTCAAGCTAGTACATTTTTATTTATTTGTTATATTTGTTTTGCCTTATTAAATAATATTCAAAACAAGATAAGTAATACTTTGGAAATAATGTCAAAACAGATTTTCCTTGGAGCATTATCATTAAATTATTATTTGTTTAAAATGATTCAAACATAAAACAACCTTACCTGTTGTGATGTCTGCTGTGTTTATCAGCGAAGATTGGATTTTTCTTGTTTTATAAGGTAAATGGGTCCCCGCCTTTTTTAATCTAATTCAAAGAGGGTATTGTTATATTATGATTAGAAAGTGAAATACAGTCTCTGCTCTGAATCAAGTTCAAAAGAATTTAATAAAAGCATGATCACAGCATTGATTTCATTCCTAACTTTATTCAATATAATGCAAAATATCAAATTCTGTTTTTTGGGGGGCACATACACATTAAAGAACCGAAGGCTGCCCAAAATAATTGTATTGAAAATGACTGAGATTAGTTTTGCTTAGAATCCAAAGTCTGTATACATTGTTTTGAAATAAAGCCAAGTAATCAGTGATACAGTAATAGAGATATTGGAAATGAAATCTTACAATGATTAGGGCGTGTCCTGTAGTATTTACAGGGTGCCAAAATTACATTTAATTGGACATTTGAACTGGTTTACATATACATTTAGTTTAATTAAAAAAAGGCTTGTCAAATTTAACCTAGACAAAACTAGACAACTTTTGCTGTACGATGCTACCTGCCACTAAACGGAACTGTCTAGCTATAGCTGGCTACTCAAAGCCAGATCTAAAAGGACATGCAGCTCCATTTGGTGCATAAGTTGAGAGTTACACATATTTGTAATTTTTTGTTGGAACGATGCATATGTTGCAAATACACATTTATGATATATTAGATAGATCTCGTACATTTACCAAGGTTTATATTTTTCAGTTGTGGTAGATGTAAGCCGACTATAAACTAGGATTAGACCGAAGCTGCTGGCTTTAGCTAGTTATAGCTATAGCCAGGATAAGGTAGCTACATCTGTCTAGCATCTACCATATTTTATGTAACTAACTGTACAACACACAAGCCCCTATATGTGGTCTACACTTTTCTACACAAGTTCCACGTTGTCTTTGGCAGTAAAAACATCACAATCACTAGTTCCAAACCTACTTTCAATCATTTCCAGTTATTTGTACAAACTCGATCACTCTCAATCACCTTGGATAATATCATTCATAGCAATAACACAAGTGTATGTATATTGTGATATAGAAAATCTTTGTCTGATCTGAATACAGATATAGGGTTATGCAATGCTCATTACATATTTCGTTGAAAGTGGAGCAATTTTATCATATTGCATAGTGTGCTTGTTCGTAAAAAAATGCATTATAGGCTATATATATATATTATTAAATAATATACAATTATAATAAATAATTTATAAGTTAATATTTTCCCAATAAACATTCAGAAAAATAGCACCAATTAGGTTTTACCTAATTTGATAATGACTCACATTGAATAATCATTAATGTGAAAATGCCATATTATATAACAAATAATGCTCAATGTGTTTTATCATTTGATATGGTGTTGCCACGTGCAATATCGTTTGTCTCAGCTCCATCAAACAAATATGATTGCACTATCATACTGCTCAGGGTAAACTGATAGGTACATCAAACAGTTTTTGTTCATTTAAATTTAGGATATTTCACGTATTGCAGAAATTGGCCATTTATTGACACTATTGTAAAAAAAAGTCAGTTCGGGCTAAAAGAGACAATCCCATATTAGATTAGCACCATGATCGGTGGTCAACTCTGAGCCTTATTTATGCAATCAACTATAATGTTTCATCTTGCCCCCTTAAGTGCGACGTCAGATCTAGACTGCGAGTGAGGAGATAATTAAAGTCCATGTATCATATTTTCTTTTGTAAACACATTTTAATTTAAGTTGCTCATAGACTAAGAAATGTTTTGTAATGTCTTTTAGATGTAGAATAACCCTTAAGTCATTCTTAAGTATCTTTATGTAAGACATTTGTTAAGGCTCTAAATTCTTGAGGTTAAGTCATATCTTTAAACTGTATTCTGTACTTTAACTATATTTCCTTATATAATAATACTCTGAACATTTTAAATACATGACAGTTTTATTCACAGTAGTATAACAATTGCACCGTGATCTTTTATGAGCAAAATGAGTGTATCCTGTTTGTTATAGCTTCAAGTATACGTAGTTTTGGATTGCTCTATAGTCATATGTTATTATATTTCCCTGAACTGCACATCAATACGATCAATTTTAAAAACTAAAAACCAAATTGATCAGAGTTTTTTGAAAAATTAAACTATGAAATTTTGGTTTAAATGAAGCCAGAATGCTAAAACTTGTTTTTCACTAACATTTGCTTTCAAACACCAAACAAGAAAAAGTAGCAACGAATCTGTACAGTATACCATCTTGAGTAATACTGTGAATGTTCCTATGTAAACTGAATTATGACACAAACGAATATACCATTAATTGATATTTATTTTTCAAAATCAAAACTTTTTAATAATATGCTTTTTGTTTTCTTTTTGTATTGGTAAAGGTCATATATGCCATTTCAGCATCAGCCAGTGTGTTAATATATAATTTAAAGGAGATAATTTTGTATACATATTTCAAATTGTATGTGTAACATGGTCAATGAAATCTTGAATCGTGAATTGGTCATAGCAAATACAAAACAAAGGATACCATTGCGATATTAGTTCTGCATATTTTTATTGTTCCTGGACAAAAATTAAAACTGAAAACCCATAATTTCGGTACGGTCAATCTGAGGTTATGCAGATGGCAGTGACGTCATTCAACGAAATGCTGGGAAGGCTGGTGGAAGGCACTGGTTGACAACATAGTTGGTGCCATTGATGACTGTAGCTATAGGATTTGGGTTGCAAATACACCTCCCTATAGACTGAAGGGGATTTGTGTAGACCACTGTTCCAGTTGAGTCAGTTATCCGACAAGCATTTGTCACCTGTAGGAAAAAGTGATAATAAACACACCAGAGGTCAGTTTTTTTGTTTTGTTTTCAGTGTGACTGCTTTGGCTGCCTCCAAAAGGACACTGGGCTTAGAGAAAACATATTTTGTATAATAGTTATTTCCCGAATAGGAGGACGTTAACTGACATTTTTGCTATTTCCCTCTCAGAACAATAGGAAAACAGTCAAACTGGAGTACAATTCGTTGTTATTGTCTCTATTCTATGCCTTGATAGCTCCTGCCGGAGGGCGCCTGTGGCCGAATTCAAGTGGGGACCCCCAAAGACATTAAATTAAGGCCACATTTCTTCACTCCAGGGTAGATTCACTGCATGGGTGCATTTAATTGATATCTTAAATATCAGTATGTTCAACCATAATTTCTTTAAACCCTTGATGAAAATTATGACTTACAAGGTTAGTGACAGCACGGTTGACTTGTGTGTAACAATAACTGCCAGAGAATCCAAAAGGAAAACAGGCGCTGGCGGTCAAGTTGGGGATGCTGGGGCACTGGGCACTGCTCGTACAGGGTGTCAAAGTTGCCTGGGTCTGAAAAATCAAAAAATAGGCTGCGCTGCAGCTAAACTCTCAGCGAATCCCACATAGCACACAGGCATCATTAAACTTTATGTGTTCGTCCGACATTCAGGAGGGCGGGCATTACACTTTAATTTCCAGAGCAGAACTACAACAAACACTTTAATTTCTAGAGCTGAACTCTAACACTAATGCACTTACCCAAATGAAATTTTATACAGTAACACTCTATATGGCCTAGTGGTGCCTTGTGATAGCCACACTGACATATTATTTCTTAAGAGTGCTAATTAGAGTCCAAGATGTCCTATTTCTTCATTTCTTCATTATATTCTGTCAAGTGTAAAATAATAGTGTTCCCATGGGTTGTAAAAAAAGTCTGGAAAAGTCTTACTTTTTTTGTTGTAAACATTAAGGCCTGTATTAAGTCTTACTTTCGTCCACCAAGTCTTACATTGTCCTATTTTGATGCAAATATACTTGGATATTAACATCTACATTGTAATATTCAGACGATTTGGTAAATATAAATGAATAGAAATTATTAACTTTCTTTAATTACACAAGAACTGCGTTTATTTTGTTGCTTAATAGCCAATACCCCGATTGTTTTTATTTTTTACAATGAAATAAAATATATTGGTGTATATTACTATATTAATGGTCATATTTTTCATGTGCACATGATATTATAATGTCCTACAAATATCTTATATCTTAAGAAGTTAAATCTGCAGGAACCCTGTATTAACAGCAATCCATTATGTTCAGAGCCAAGTAAGCATAAAAAGTATTCTCTATTCTTTTCTTGCCATTTAATTGTTCTGTTTTAAAGATTTAATGCACAACAAGGAGTATTGAGTTCACCAGAAATATCAACACAATAGCATGTTCCCATGACTAATCTACAACTAAGATTATAATTTATATGTCCAAAATAGTCATATATGGGCTATGGCAATGATCCTAAGGAATATATATAAAATTCAGCAATAATGTTATGCAACATAAACATGTTGGGTATAATTTCATACAAAATTAACCTTCAAGGTTTTTATTTACTTGTATTTAAATGAATAAAGTCTAAATACAAATAAATACAAAATCTTAAAGGTTTATTTCTAATGGAATGATACTCAACACACCCATTTTAATGCCTTTATAGGTCAAAATATTTTTTGCTCGCTGTTTAAATTTAGCTGGCAACTGAAGGAACTATATATTATCAATTGCCATATTCCCTTCAGTTACTGAATTGTTGGGTTTGCATTAAATCTATGGCATTTAATTAGTATTTATAACTAAGTTTAAAGGTGTATATGAAGAAAACAACAATAAGTATTGGAGTCAAGTGAAAGTAATATAGATCATCATGCAATTAATTATTATAAAATTGCTAACTATAAACCAAAACTATTGAATGGGTTGAGCATGGCAATACTATGATCAAATATTTAATAATTGCACATGAATTGTACAACATTTGTGGCTGTCATTGCTAAGTATGGGATGCTAAGAAATATGAAGGAAGCAACACAATTTTTAGCATTTTTTCCAGATTTTCCAATATTATGAACAAAAAAAGGATGAAACAAACATCAAAAAGAAGCTTAAAAGTGAAAGTACTATAATCTATATATATCATTGGGAAAATGTTACTGATGTAAGGATCATAGAGTCATTGATATGAGGGTTTGAGAGAGTACCTGTCCAAATTTTCATATTTTCCTTATTAAATAAAAGTATCAGTCATAATTCTCTACACTATTTTAGACATATTCTTATTAAGTTTTGTACACATGTAGGTGCAGTAGTGTGTGAGTCTCTAAATATTTTAAAACACAATTCAGATATGTCAATGTGACTATCAAAATGCACAGCTAAGCTATATAGAGTAATAAAATACAATTTAACAACATTTTTAGCATTTTTTTCAGATTTTCCATTATTTTGTAATTAGCATGAAATGAATATCAAAATGAAGTTTAAAAAGTGAAAATACTATAATTTAGATATGTTATTGATACAATTTCATTCATGTACTTAAGGTACATAGTAGGTATGGAGGTTTGCAAAAGTAAGAATTTTCCCTATTTTGCCCTAATTTTGAAAATTCTATAGTATTTACGGCCATGAGACCCCCAAAAGGCACCACTACACTATTTTAGACATATAATGACAAAGTTTGTTTTCTAAATTTTTTAAAACATAGCCAACATATGTCAATGTGACTATCAAAAGGCACCACTAGGCCATATAGCGTATTACGGTACACAATTCCGTACGGGTGAGTGCATTAGTGTTAGAGTTCTGCTCCGGAAACAAAATTGTTACACCCACCCACCCACCCACCCTCCCCCGAGCGTCCGCCCTTCGGACGGACATTGATGATAACAAAAACCCTTTTCAAACTTTGTTCACTGAGGGTTTAAAAGTGATTAATTGACTGTGATCTGCACAAGGCTGTACAACCTGACACAAATTAAGGCTACATTGCATCTATATTGAACCACAAGCGTGTCATGTATTTAAAATACATAATGTCACGACCAGAGATTGGATAATTCCAAGTGTACAAATACCTAGCCTGGCAGCAGTTCTGTCCTTTTTCGTGGTATTTTGCAACAGGTTGAATAAATATTGTCTGGACAGCATAAATGCGTAAGTGCCAATTATCACCATTTCACATCATTGAAAATGCGTGATTAGGTTTCATCAGCGATGACTAAGTCATTCAGCGATAACATTAACAATTGTTAAGAAGCAGCTTCTTAAGTATTGTTAATTCAAGCAGAAGTTGAAATTGCCGATTCACTGCATGAAAATTATGATGGTGGAAAAATAACAGCATATCAAGATTAGTAATAGTGTGTGCACTCATTATTTTTCAGTATAAAACAGATTCAGGTAGGTAAGAAGGCTGTAAAACTGCGTGCACATATAACCCTACGAAAAAATATAAGACTGCTGCATGGCCCTCATTCTGCGAACTCGGATGCAAATGAGGGCCATGCTTGGATAACAAATTCCCCACCTCCATAACCCAGAATATAATAACACGAGGATTGCACACTCCAATAAAAACCGTCAAATGCTCTGTTGCTCAGGATGACTTGAACTCAATTTGCATGAAAAAACAGAAGTGTCTTCTCTAACGTCCACGGCGTTTTTGGCAGTTGAGCAAGTCTTTTTTAGAATGCGCAACCTTCTTATCATTACAGCCAATTCCATAGACTTGGACATTGAACTCCCAGCAGAGAGAGCTGTTCCAGAGGTAAAGCAGTCCCTGAGTCCCTCAGCCAATGGGAGTCCTGGATTGACATGACATCCTCTGGAGCAGCCCTTTCTGCTCTGGGGTACAGCTGTACAGTTTCCAAGTTTCAGTAATTGGCTGTAATATGGTTGAGATGCCGGCAATACTACCAACTTATTTGATATACTCACAGACAGCACACAGCGGTCATAGATTATAGTCTGGCCAAAAAAAGTTTGAAGTGACTGGACACATGTGTAGGGTGCTGGGGTCAGATTGGAGAATGGACAGGTGGTTTGGTTCAACACTTGACCAGTGGTCGTTCTTACGGCACACACTGGACCTTGGATCTATCAAAAGACATACAATAGCAATTAGTACTGTAGAACTACGCTTATTGGCCATCAAAAATAATCATTACAGTGCATGAACTTACTGCCATTTCACTAACCACGTACACACAGGTGAATTTCATTTCAGCCTAATTGACTTGGTACGTCAACTCAACTTTATTGGCCATCAACAGGTAAAACGTCAAGCTCTCACTTAAATGAATGTAGCTGTAGTTAGGCTAAATGTCTAAGGGTTCTAAGCTCCGAAATTTGGCAAAATGATTCACTTTGTGATACAGCTCTGAAACTTCGCACAATGATAGAGAGGGTCAATACTGTCGTTTTTGGATATGGACCCGCCTCCAAAACTACCTGTTATGGAGCATGGTTAAGAAAATTTTAATTTTTCAACATTATACCGAAATTGTGAAATAACAAGATTTCTATCATCCACAGCTCCACCTAATGATATATGGTTCCGCTTGAGTGGGTTGTTTAATGTACTCAAATGCTCTCCACCAATTACACCAGCTATTTTCCTTAAGGTAAAAACCTGAACTTGAGTGAAATTTAGCAAAGAAAGCCCCGTGTACGTGGTTAGTGAAATGGCAGTTATTTTGGATTAAAATTGGATAATATATATAATGGATACAAAAAAAGTCATATTTAATTGGAAAAAGTTATATTGGATTGAACATGTTACATCCAACAGAAGAAAGTTATAGCAGATTGAAGAGTTTTATTAAACAAAAAAAGTTATATTGGATCTCTTCATTCATACATGTTCTGAACTTTAAAAATGAAGGGATATGTAGAAATCTGACTTTTCTAATCATCTGTGACATTTCACTGGAGACTATAACAAATGGTGGATGATGAAAAGTCATCCAATATAGTTTTATTGGATTCAGAAAGCTATATTGGACTCGGCTGACGCCTCGCCAAAATATAGCTGTTTTTCATCCAATAAAACTCTATATTGGACTCCATGCCATCCACTATTTGCATAATAATTTTACACCATATATTTCACATTGTATTCAATTTTCATAAAGCGTCATGCATATGCCATTATTCTTTTATTTTTCTACGTTTCTTTGACCTCTGGGTCACAATGTCAAATCGCTTGCTAGATATTTTACAATAGACCCATATATATTTTTAATGTCAATTAAACAAAGAGTATGCAACGTTTAATCAAAATACTAATGAATGAATGAAGGGATATGTAGAAATCTTGACTAATCTCGTCATCTGTGACATTTCATTGGAGACTATAAGAATTATAATATATTGTTCATCTTAAAACAGTTATTTTACTAGAAGAGAAATTAATGAAGAGAAATACCTGGTACCCCGGGAAACCACTCAAATGATTAGCACTGCAACATCCAAGTATGGCTGCCCACAGGCATAGTGGTAGAACAATCTAATGAAAATTTAACAAATCATACATCCATTAAGACTTCTTCTAATTAATCAAATACAAGTTAAAATCCATAAATCAGAGTTCAAATTTTCTCTTCCATTTTAATTATGAATATGTCGATTTTACATAAACAATAATTAAATTCTTTTTAATATAATGTTTTAACCAACCAAGGGCTGGTCGTACACAAGTTTCAAAAATATAAGCTTACCCCTAATATGTTGGCCATTTTGCAGGGACTATATTATGTGGCCCTCCGTGACGCGAATTTATACCAAGGTGCAGTTTGCCCGCCATGAATGTTGACTTTCAGGCGGGAGTGTGATATAACACGCATTCCTGTGAAGGCATGACTGCTAAAAATGCAAGTACATGGCTGATTCTTGACAGTTTTTCACTTTGACATCACCGTCTCTAAGGTAATATATTTCTGGCTTATTGTGTTAATGGCAATAAATAGATAAATAAATAAATCAATGAAGGGGAGACTCCTCGTTTGACATATATGTCTCAAATATTTCAAGTCCCACTTTTCTGATTGATAACAAGACTTTTTATTCAATAAATAACTTACTTTTTCCATTTTTTTTTTCCATTGCAATTTCTGCTGGTGAGGAATCAGCCTTGGCACAGAATCAACATTGAAAAGATATTATAGGAAACAACAAGTTGATTATGTCACATCACTAATTTTATTTATAATTTCAATAGTTGGTGTGATGGCTAAAATGGAAAATTACGCTTAGTTTCGAGCTGAAAAGAGGTTACCAAGCAACAATTAATACAGTCAAAATTCCTCTATCATTTATTTTGTAATATCATAATATCCACTTATCCCCTAGTGCAAAAATAATGAAGCCAAAGTATGACCCGTCTTAAGCGTTACATTTTCTGGTTTCTCAAAGTTAATCTAGACTTCATCAGGATAGTTTCATATAATTTCATCTAGCATAATTCATATATAGTCCAATAAAACTAGATTTTTTGCTAATGGGAAGCATGTTCACATACAATGAACATAGATATGAAATTTTAACATTTACAGCATTTTGACTATTTCATATGATGGTGCTGATGTTTTTCAAACAATTTTCACATATATTTCTCCTTAAAATGGATTACAAACTCAAAAATATATAGGAAATAAGTGCCTTTTCAGTGGTCATATTGTTATGTAAGGTGTCTTTATTCTGATAATTTTTGTTAAAATGCACATTTTATAAAAAAAATATATAAAAAAACTATTATCTTTTTACAAAATATTAATAAATATTTAAACAAATCTGACTTATTTATGGAGTGTAGTGCCAGGGACAAAATAAGCTTCATACTGATTAATGGATACTAATGACACAGGGAAACTGCCAAAATAAAGTTTGAGCTACAGATCACAATTATATACTAGATTACTTACACAATTTCTTGGATGATATATCAAAAGTGGAAATATCTTTTGTGAGACGATCAGTAGATAGAGCAAAGAATAAAAGCTAAACTCTTCTTAGAAAATGCCAGTTTGGAAAATTAAATTATAAGCATAAATTATTGAAATCAATCGTGGATATTTAACCAACTGCAAAAAAATGTCACACTAAAAATGATCTTCCTCTGACGATTGGACGATATACTTTTATAGTCGTTAGATATATCCACTTTCATCCAAGATTGGTAGATTTCAATCAATCATTGATTTTAATCAAGGCTAAAAAAATCAACAATTTTGATTATTGCATTTCCGATTTTTTTTAATTTAACAAGTTTGTTCAATTGAAAACTAGATTAAAAGATCTGTTCATTTTTAGAGCACAGTTCAGTGCTAGACAGTACTTGAGCCATAATTGCATCATTTAAAAAAAAAAGAATTCTGATTTAAATGTACAAAAACGTGATTTTTACCAACGCTGCCTCACTATTGACTAACATTTGACTGAGAAGTTAGTCCTTGTGACCTGTGATGCATATCTGTATATGGCATTAACTAGAGCTAACTAATAAAATGATATGGTGATCATTGCTCAGGCATTGTAGACACATTCAATATTTATCATATCTAAAACTATTTGCAGTTTCTACTGACATCTTACCCAAGGCAAATTAATTCCTCTTTGTGTGAATTGGGCTATATGGACCATGGGTGCTACTTTCAATGGTTTGTCTCTATGGACCAGGTGAAAATGACACCATTTGCCAATTCATGCTTGTGCATATTAGTCGTGTTCCGTCTTTATGCTTGGGCACGCCATTGAGAATAATTTTTGCAACACAAAATTTAAGAAAAACACAAGACACCTGAATATATCTATATTGAGTTGCACAGAAAGTTTACAAGCGTGAATCCCACCAATGTTAATCCAGAATTAACCACTTAGCAAAGTAGTGATATGCTCCAACGCACAAGTTGTGAAATGCTTCACTGCACACAGGTGTTTCGAGATGTTTGCCTTTCTTTGTTGATACTTAATTAAGCAACCGTGACATTGTTATGGGTTTGATAAACACAACAAAGTCACAACTAAGTCCAACTGTCCCTTATATCTTAAAGTTTGTGGATTAACATTTTTTTTAGGTCTATATGCCATTACCCACTATATTAATGATAATAATAATAAAATAATTCAGCTTTATAATTCACTTTATTGAACTGAATATTTAAAGGATGGCCCTGTGGAAAATAAGCATCTGCTATAGAGTTGTCTTGATAAAAAAAAAAGTAATTATATTACCCACTGACACTCAGTCCAAGGCACCAATGGATATATTTATTTTTTATTTTTTCATCTGTATACCTGTTCACTCCTGTTTTTCTTATTTTTACTGAAAGCTTTGGAGCAATTTTTTCTTGTATTGATCCATATATACAGACAATGTAACGGATACAAATTAATCAAACAAAAGTGAACTGAACTACACTTAAAAAACTCAAAACAGTCATCACTGCTCTGTAAATCCACTCATATAGCATGCTTAAAAACATATATTCTATCTATCCTCAAACTATCTATATATCTATATATATACACTCAACGACATTGAAATTCGCCACGACATCGATATTAGCCACCCCTCCCCCCTAAAACATGATCATACACAGAGTAAGTTGATGATTTGTTAGAAAACTAATTATTTGTATCACTCGCAGTATACTATCACTCCGACGGCCATCTAATAAGTGTTTATTGCACTATATTCCAAGTGGCGAATCTCGATGTCGTGGCGAAAATCAAAGTCGCCGAGTGTATCTATCTAACCATCATACTTTCTTACTATCCAATGTGCATATCCAAATCGAGATAACATGGATGAGAAATTTGCCCAAAAAATTACACTGCATACAAGAAACTGACCAGACGAACAAAAACTTAAGGAACTATGTTATGTGACAGCCTGCCAATTCCTGCCAAAAGTCCTGGTCTCAAATTAATAGTAGTCAATGCAAATATTTGGGCCAGAATTTCTAGTGAGGCAAGTGACTATTACCAGAATTATTGCTGCAATTGACATTTCGGATGCAGTGACATTAGAGAGAGCCAAAGGCAAAATCTCTAGTAGGTGTAAAGACAAAGGGTACAAAAGTTATCAAGCTCTTTTGCCCTTTGATACAACTCATTCGGCAACAATAGATTTATAACTTTAAGAAGAAACACCCAAATAACTTTAGTTTGTACAAAAAGTCCACTAAAGACAGGTACAAATTGGTTGAAGCTGATTATAATAAGTATATAAATGTGCCAGCAGTCTCGGACAGATACATGGTTCATGAGTTGCGAAGAGCTGGGGTTAAGGTTCAGTCAAGAGCACCAAAAATACCTGATACAGATCTACAAAGGTAGCACACATTAGAAACACGAAGTCAGCCTGGAATGGCATGCGCCATTACTCAGTCCTGGATGCTACAGTACCTTGATCACATCACAATCACCATCAAAAGAATTATTCCCAAATGACTACGGGTCGGTATCAAGTCAAGTATATATAAAATAAGGCCTTGATAGAAGAGTCCATCTTTGCCCCGAATTCAGCCATACTCATTGGAACTACAAGCTAGGGAAGCAGCCGGGGCGAAATGGATCAAGCATTCTCTAAGGGACGATCAAACAAGATGGGCAAGCACCATCAAAGTGCCACTAAATGCAATGGCAGGCAAGAAGGCTGTTTTATCTAAGAAAAAGAAAGAAAATGGCTGATTATCTGATAAGCAGTCAAAGAGATGAACTACGAAATTTTGAGACAGTCACCCATCCACGTGCGTCTTACATGAGAAGGATAAACGCATGGAAAACGCATGGCTTTTGCTTAATTAAAATGAACTGAAAACCACATTTGGCCATGTACATGGTGGAACAAAAAGAGTGCAGGTGATGATTGGTAGTCCAAAACCATATAAATCGAATGGGCTGCATGATCATTGCATCTAGAAATATGTGAATGTTAGGTCCATGTTAATGACATTTAACACCAGAGCACTTTGTTAGTCGTCAGTCGTTATTCCCACATTCTTACTCTGAAATGCAAAGATGTTACAAAGAACGTATGTACATGTGACTTGCTAATTTGCATGCAGCATACATTGTTCATGAAATGTTAACGGCGAGGGAAGGACTGGCAGAGTTAGACTTTACTTCTGATGAAGTTAAATTAACCATTGAGGACATTAATTTAACTAATCTTTGCATTTTGACTCTTATATTATAAACAATGTATTGTATTAGCACACCAAGATTGAGTATGATTAAAGATATATATTTAGTGAATCTCTTCTCCACCAGAGGGCCCACTCAGGCCTGGGAAGAGCACCTGATCTGACTGTCAGAGGAGACACACCAATTTGATGTATTTGAAGGAATATTTGACATAATGTAATTCTTACCATTTGCAGAGGAGCATACTTGTGGCCATGCAGTGAAGGTTGCAGAACAGACCATATGATACTGAACCCCGGACTGGGTAATTGGGCAATTAGTGTTATTTATTTACTGAATAAATTTAAATATTTTTATATTTCCAATTAATGTTTCATTAATTTTTCTGTTGCATAGGTATTGCAATTATAGTATGTATGCTCATGTTTGGCATGCAAATATGGAACACATTATATATTTGGGTGAGCTATTGAGCTATTCAGTGATGAAATTATATAAAAATACTATCTATATTTTATAAGTCAATGGTAAATATATTTGTACATATATCTAATGGGTATATTTTTCGCTTTACAGGGTCTGTTTGTTGCTATGATATGAATAATAAACTAATAATAAAATTGTCCCTGGAGTCGAACTCAATTTATGACTACAACATGAAGTCATTTTTTCCGCAAAGTTTGGAAAGAATTTGACAGAAGTGACCTCAAAACTAGGTCAAGGAAACTTGGTCAAGGTCACCCAAATTCAAACTGGTTGCATGATCCCAGCATCAAAATAAATAGTCCAGGCCCTTAGGGATCCAGCAGCAGGGCATTTCGCAGATGTGTCTACAAGCATGAAATTTGGCACAGATGTAGACAAGGACATCCTATATCAATTTTTTCAGGGCGCCGGAGTGGCCGCTCATTGGGGTGGCCATTCTGGCTAATCCAAAATGGCCACCAATCTGTATTTCATTTTGTCATAAAATCATAACCAAAAGTTATAGGATCGTGAGCGTTAGCTCTTTTTATAGGTTTTTGACCTCAAGGATTCAAAATCTAAACTCTATTTTGAAATAGAAATGACATTTGGCCAATCTAGTGGTTGCTAGCATATTTTATCCCAAATCAAATTCATTTTTAAGGTCATTTACATATAGAAAAAGTCCACAACTGAGAACATGTCATGTCATATAAAAAAGTAAATCCAACTTTACTGATTCTATGTTAATCACTGTCACAAGGTTTAATCAACTTAGGTATCATCATTGTTCACACATCCACCCTCATGCTTGCATAACCCCATGTAGCTGACTCCTGGTTGACTGCTTTCAGTTTCCTGTGCAAGACCGTTCACCGCGGCACTGTAAAAATAGTTTGCTGCTACCTTTTAAGTCTTGTCTAAAATGGCAACCAGATGCCATTGTCATCCTTTTTGCCCCACTCAGTGAAATCAGAGAATTCCTGGTGAACTGTAGTTGCTTAATTTCAGTAAAAGATTGTCGGAAGCGGTCTTTTTTTTGTGTGCTCTAACAAGGTGGCTCAACGGGGTGGTATGTTCTCCAGAGTACTTTTTACAACTTGTGGTTGACCTTAGCCAAACCACATCCTATACTGCACATGATATCTACAAATTATTCCTGATTCTTCATGTGGAGAAAATCAAAAGCTAAACTGTGTAGGGTCATGGGCTGGTGTTACTATTGTTTCTGTAAGTCCTTGTGTGTTTTTTGCCAAAATGCCAAGATGACCAGGCAGTCTTCTTGCCACATCCATGTGTCACAACCTGATGACAAGATGAAGTGGCAATGCAAGAGACCTTGATGGACAACGGAAGCAGATATTATGGATGAGAATGTCGCACATTTTTTGACCCAGTCACAAAAAGCACACAGAACCAAGTGTGGAGAAGAAGCTTATGATAAGAACCACCACATCATAGTCAATTGTGAGAATACAGCCTGTTTGGTAGCCCTGTGTGAAATGTGCCAGATTAAGGCATATTCTTGTATTAACTTCAGGGTGGTTGCAGCGCTGGAGACCCAATAGATCCGTCAGATAGAACAGTCCAGTTGGCAATGAGAAGAACTGTCTTACACTGATCTTCAATGACAGTCTCCTTAGGAAAATGAATAACTGAAGTTATCCTCATGTGTTTAAGAATCCACTGTTCCAGTTATGCTTTGGGATCACAATGTCATGTGGTCATCCCCAATCCTAGTCTGTGCCTCATGGTATTAATGTGTGAGTGAATTGAGACTAGTCAGATCCCATATGGCATCAATCCCTGCAAATGGTGGCCCTGGTGGGGCTATCTGAGACTCGAGGAATGACATCATGAGTTGTGTAAAATACTCAGCAAATGTGGTTGCTGCACATGGTGCTGACACCATTTAATTACTAGCGGCCATATCTGGCACAATGACTGTGGCTGTTCTGACTCTAAGCTGCTCAATGCTTTTAAGGATGTCAGAATTACTGCCTGATCTAAGTGAACCACTAATTATCTACCAAACTTGATGGTTTACTGTGGTTTCAAAGTGGAAAAAAAGAGCATTTATCTACCACTGGTCATAAAAAAAACTACTTCCGGAAACCACGTCCAGAACAGCATCATTAAAATTGCAGCTAAAAAAGTCACAGCTTGACTAATCATAATTTAGGTTGTTGAAGATAAAGCAACTTTTAAAGCAAGACCTACGCTGAAAGTTAGAGCTTTAGGCCGCTTAGAATTTGAGCAATGTATATGGACCGATGAAGTGAGGCGAGTACTTAACTGCTCTGATCTGTGCAATTTTGACAAAAATTTACCTGTGGGTGTTAGTAGATATGTCACGAAAATGTTATTCCTAACTCGTCTGGTGTGTTATCCCATTGAAAAATATCCGACTGTTCATATTTAATTTCCTCCACCCGACTAATTCCAACATGGCGACGTTGGGTCCTGATAGTACAGCAACAGCGTGATTGGTGCTGCGGTGTCAATGATATTTTGATCGTAACTTGCACACCCTATAGCTTTATATCTTTTAAGGCAAGGCTAAAAGTAGGGACAAACTTTACCAGTACTTATTTGATGATATCATGTTTTAATTTTCATATCCAGCGGGGATCGAAGTGGTACACTTCAGGGGATAAAAGTATCGAAGGGCAGCCACTACAGCATGTGGGGAACTGTCTCATCTTCACCTCATAACTAGTGCAAGAATGAGGAAGTACCATGCTACGGTAACTCAAGTGAGCATTCATTTGCTGTCATTTAGTTCATTAAACTGAAAATTACAACCAAGGATATGCCATCAATCAGAAAATTATGTAATTTGTTGATCATTTTTAGGACATTATCTTGGAAATTTTCTGCAGGTTATGAGCCTTAACCACAAAAATTACAAGAACTTGACAATTTACATTTAATTTGTGGTCCTTTGTACTCAGTGTCTATGCTGAGGTAAGTAAAAGATCCCACACATGGAGTAAAGGTGTAACATGGGTTGACTCTTCTCTTACCTCATCAATCAACCCTCAATAGTTCCAAGAACTTGCCTTTAGAGGGCTGCACTTTCAATTCCTATCATGTCTTAATTTCATATCCAAGAAGTGGGACATTTGAGAGGGTCAATATGCTTGAGGCAACAGTCGGGCATGCAAGTTACAGCGAAGGTATGATGGAGTATAAAATGCAAATTGCGCTTCAGCAGCACTTTCGGGACCCACCACTACCATACTTGAATATGAGCTCAATAAAAGTCCTTAGCCAGAAGATGCTACGCCACCAATGCCAACCATGACTACAATAACTTGTCTGTTAGAGGAGCTAAAAATGTGCCTTTGGTTCCTTAACATTGCTTGTATAGTTTGAATAGCGGAGATAATTCTACCATTCAAACCACATTTACGTGCACATTTTGGTGGTGCCTGGGGTGACACTGCATCTCCTTTTACCATAGCAGATCGCCAAAATTTTACAGGTTACAGAGAAGTTGTCGGACTCCTATTTGACAGTATATTGGCTTCGTAGGGTGAAACAAATCAGTTAATGAAAATAGATTAAGCACCAGGTCGTCAACATTATCCCACAAGATAGCAAAAACTAGCCATTAACATAAGATATGCAGTTTGACATTTGGATGAAATTCACATGCTTTGTAGGCATAGCATTTTCCAAAACTGACTGCTGTCGTCAATCTACATTCATGCAAACTTAAGGTTGAAGTCAGATAGAATAGAGTTACTTTATTTCACGGGGGAAAAGAAAAAAAAGAACTAACTTACAACTGTCAGGATATGTCAACCTTTTTAAATGTCACCACCGAGAAAACAAATGATACGTGAATAGAAGGCAGGCAGGTGTCAAAAAGCAATGATTATCGAATTGCAGTTATTCATAATTTGTGACTCCCTGGATTTGCTATTGAAATTCATCTCGAAAAAAAAGTAAAAATTTAAGTATCACAAGAAATTGTATATCATAACAAAGTAATTAAAATTACAGAAAATCTGATAAATGCAATCAAAATTATGAAATCCACTGCAGTAGTTTTAAAAATTAACAAAAATTCCTACATAACCTTTGGTAAACAAAACTGAAAATAATATCATTCATTAGAACAGCATGCAAATTAGCTATATTTATACAACTGTGGATCCATGTTAAGCATGTTGTGCAATCATAAAAACGAAAATTTCTTAGGAGCATTTCCAGTAGTGGTCAACATTCATTCAATTTACCTCCTAGCACATACGACAAATTGGGCATCTACGCGTCGCATTGTACTTGTAGGACAAGGTCAGTGTTGCCTTTACATTTTGGATCACAGTACAGGGGAATGCAAATACAGCATTTAGAACATAATAAACCTTTAATTGTACACAGTACAGAGGTAAGTAATGCAGTCGACTTTGATAGTAGTAACTAAATACACGAATTACTAAATTTTACAACTGTGACAAATTCGAAACAAATGAGAAACAACATCATTTAGAAAGGATACCTGCTCACAGTAGTTACAGCTTTGCTTTTAAATATATTACTTAACATGATTTTGTTTAAATATGCTACAACACTTTGATAACATAGCATTTAATATTGTTTAACAACCATATCTGTCAACATAGACCACACACAAAATTACCTGTGCACTATAAAAATAAGAAAAACCTGCAGAACTATAATTTAAATTTCCCACATTACTAGAACTGGCTACATATCCTTCAAGATCAGAATTTGGCGACAGGTGCAAGTACATAGTTAATGCAACTGAATATCATTCAACTTTTTGAATTCAAATAAATAATAAGATGATATAATTGTCCTAATTTCATCAAATCCTATTATTCACTATCTGTGCTCGGCTTGCACATATATACATAAATGACCTCTCCAACTTGGTGTCAAAGATTGCGAGTCACTAAGCATTTTATCGCTATACAAACTCTTATTACAATAATTTACAGCAGGAGGAAAAAAAAAAAAAAAAACAAGCCTAGTTATCTCAGGTCTATAATTAGCTGTCAGTCACATGTATCAGCACGGATGAGAGACAGATCACAGAATTTTAATTCTGACCACACACACACACCAGCTATTTCTCTCACTATGAACTGCCCTAACATACAATAATAAAATATGATGAATCCCTAATTCGATTCATTACTCACATGATTAAACTGTCAAACTATAGTACCCTGCTCCATTGCAGCAGACACATATCTCGTGATCGAAACAACTAGCGGGTGAATCACTACTAAAGAATCAATGTCGAAAAGATGAACATTTCTTCGAATTAATCGGATAGATACAGTAGTTCTATGAGGGTGGATAAGGTTGCAGATGGACTGCTATTGATGTCGTGGCAGGTGACTTGGATGAGTGGTGATGCACATGGCGGTTCACAAATGATGTCCGTAGGTGTGATTTAATGGTAATGACTATGGCCTTAATTCAGTCGTCGTCTTCGGGTCTTGTACCTCGCACTTCACCAGTGTTGATTTGCTGCAAAAGAATAGATCAGGATACAATGTTGGCCCTGCATATATTTGCTTCCTCAGCCACATTATAAACAGTGTTCTAAACAAGCGGTTTACGTCAACTATTCTGAGACAACAACAATCGGTTAGAATGCCAGATGTATACAATATAAATAATACTATCATAGTAGCTTAAGATTTTGTAACAATGTCAGATGGACAAAAACCCCTATTTAAAACCATCTAGTATCACTACAATCAAAAGATTACAGCCATTGTATTGCTGGGCAACTAGCAGATGGCCTTTCCCTTGCATAAAGATTTCTTTTATAAGGCAAAACCTTCCCAAGCGAGTTGGAGTCTCAATGAGCATGTGCTTTACCTCACATTTCACAGGCATTGCACAAATGGCAAATCATTAGTTACAGATACACTGTGGTGACTGGTGAAGTTTTTAACACCGGAACTTCACAATGAATGGAGCGACTCGGTACTCCCTGAATGGAATTACTCAGATTAGTTACTGAACTATCAGCAAGATGGTGTGATATTTATAAAATTGTCACTCCCCCTGGTGATAACTAGCAAAATTACAATGCAAAATTTGTTTGCTTTGATGTTTCTGGCATTATTTGTGAACATGATCTGATGAACACTTGATGTTCAAGAAACTGTAGTATCTTGTGTAATGCTATAAACACGGTATATCTATATTGATATTAGGAACACAAAATCAATGATCTGAGACATACCTCCTCTAGTTCAGTTTTCGTCCTGTCTTCAAGCTCACGAATATCCTTCATACTGAGGCCATACCATTCATCGGTCCAGCAGAATACTTGCCGATGAAAGTTATTGAAAATACGCTGCTCTGTCTGTAACCAAAGCATCCAGGATTTAAAAAGATTCATCACATTCTAACCTAAAATTGAACAACTGCACAGCGCAGTCTGTGTTAAGAGGAATATGTAGTAACAGAAAATGTCCCCATTTCATGACTACATACATGTAAAAATGTTGCAAAGATAACATTAATCGCAGTCAACTAATGATAAAGCAATTTGTTTTATGCAATATGTACCTTGCCGATGAATTTTTCAACTCGTGTCTGAAGTCCGAACCACTGGAATTTGACAGTGACTAGTTTGTAGGCACACATGTACGGCTCTACAGTGTCCTGGAAAGAATTCCACTCATTAAAATATCTCCACTAAAACAGAGGCTGTTTGTTAAGTAAGCATGTATCACCATCTACTCACCTTCCATTTTCCTTTAAGCGGTCCTCGACCAGTCTTCTGTGATTTGTATTTGGCTGGATCCCATTCTTCTTTATAATCCTGAATTGGAAGATAAAATCGGAACTCAATAATCCATTTTCTTAGTTCAGCAATACACACTGTATTTAGCGAAGAATGATTCCATCAAACAATTTAGAAATATCAGAAGGTCAATTTGCTTGCATTGTATTGTTTTGACATCATATTAAATGATTTGCAATCATATGCGAAGTTTATCAGATTTCTGTAATATCAGGAATATAAGCATCATACTTGAAGTACAGTTTATGCCATAGAAATGCGACTTACACTTCTAGATACAGGATCATTGGCAATATCAATGAAGGAAACTTCTCTTTTAGACAGGAGATCTGGAGGTAACTGATGAGCCTGAAATTTAGAGTTAAATACAAATGTAATACCACGTATCAAATATTCTACAGTATTAATGAGCTTCAATACAGAATGTAACAATGAAACCGAGGTGTAAAGAATAAAAATATTACAAGTACTTAATGAGTGTAGTTAATCGTGTTCCAGCTAGGCCTTTTGAGCAGTGCGCAGCCATGCCAGAGGCCCCCTATATGCCATGCCCAATTTTTTCAGCGCTATGCCCGAAAAAAAGTGTTAATTAAATAGCCATGTGGATAATCTAATTTTGTACTTCATAATTTGTGGCTAATTTTCAGATGACCATTTACTGTAGAATCTATCCAACTGTGGCCAATCATTTTCATAGTCTGGAGAGATTCCTGCCTTTTATATATATTTTTTTTTTGCCCTTCAAGTAGCTCAGCCCTATATGGGTCTATTTAGGTGCCCTAATATTCTTCTGCGCCATGCCCAATTGAAATCCTAGCTGGAACACAGGTTAAACTCAACAAAGACTTTATATCTTACATTTTCCAATGTCCCTCTGTCTGGAGCATGTAAAGTTTCTATTTTGAGAAAGAAATTATCTTTCATATAGTCAGGATTCTGAAAATTAAAATCATTAATTAGTAATTGATCTAACCATTATCCATCTTTAAATAGTTATTTGAAAAATATAAAATTCAGCATTCAATACAGAAAAGGTTTTAACTAACTAAAAAGCAAAATATCTCCCAAGGGAAATTCTTTATATCATGATTAGATTATGAACACAAAACAGTGCTGCAGTTTTAACAACTGATTACACGTTAGTAATGAGTGAAGAAAGGAGAGTGATCAATAGTAAACCAATCTCACCGTAATAACAGTTCTACAATAAGGATATCCATTCCAGGCTTTTTCATGGAATTCTAGTGATCCAGCCGGAGCTATCCATCGTACAAAATTTGGTACTTTACTGAAGTGGGAAAGAGAAAGAAAAAACACACACTAAGCAGGTTGTTAATAAATGTCACACAAATGAGTAAAGAATCAAAAAGACTATGTACACTATACAGTGAAATTCTTCCATCTGAAATTACGATGTACTAAATTCAACTGATACCCATTAAAAACAAAGTTTGAGTAAAGCTGCTTGACCAGCATATCACAGTTCACAATGGCTCTCGTGCACGGAGGGTGTTAATGTGTGATCGAGTCCACAGTGGAATCATTAATCCACCTCATTAATACTATGATAACATTATGAAATATATAACTATGCAATAAAGCTGTCCACTACTACGAACGAATAAACTTGGACCGGCAAATAATGAACAACTGCAGACAACCAAACAGTATTCAAATGTGTATTGTGTATATGCATGTATGCATTTTACAAGCATGAGCTTATTAAGCTGCAGCTATGTACAATAAACACATTAGCACACAAAAATTGCAATGGGGTTGCCAGATATTTATCTAAAATTATTGACTGGTGCTTAGTACTGCTTACCAATCAGTTGAAACTATCATTCTTTATGTTAGCTAATTTGGAGAGTCTTAACCCTCTGAACTGGGACTGGGAGAATTGTACTACACTCGGGAGTCATCGAAATTGGCCAGGTCATCGAAATTGGCCACCCCCCACAAAATTACACACCTTGCAATTTCATAAATTGTCACAACACTAATTCTTCTGATCACATACAATTTTCTGAAACTTCGACACTTAAAAAGTGTTGGTGATAATTTATTTTGAGTGGCCAATTGTGATGACCCTGGTCAATTTCGATGACCTTGAGTGTAGTAGTCTTTGCTTTTCTCAGGTTTCGTCATACTACTAATACAATTAAGGGTCTGCAAAAAAATCCATTCGTGGATGATCACCTTGCTATAACTGGACTTTTATTTATAAGTGTGCTCGTTAAAAACTGACCTGTCCGGCAGTACTTTAATTCAATATATTTTCTATGTTTCGCAAAGGCAACAACATACATCGAAACCCAGGTATAACAGATTTTCAAGACCCGAACTACCATCTCAAATCAGCAATGTGTCTCTCTTACTTAGTACATATGTTCACCATAGCTTTCACTTTTAAATAGGGCAAAATAATATATACTGTGTATATGCAATAACACAGCAGTGAATGGGCCTTTAGCTTTGAGTAGGTGTGGATGAGCACAGCTGTTCACGAAATGCGAGACCTGGATCATCTGCATATTAAAAGTGCTGATCAAGCTACAACTGAGGGATTTTTGCACTTATATATACTTATATTAAGCATGTTTTTTAATATGTGTTGTTCATGGGTATTAAACAAGACAATTAACCGATATAACTGCCTGAGCTGTGTAATTCAGAGCTCATAAAGAAGGTTCAATGAGCTATACTGTGTTATTGATAAAAGGAATATTGACAGGAGGATCAGTTTGCCAAAAACTATACCTAAATAAATAAGCTCTTTGAATATAAGCTGCCCATTACTTTCATCTAATTGCCCAGGGCGTTTATGTACCATTTCTTTTGAAAAATGCGAGAACAAAAATGACACACATGCTCAATGTCAGAGAATGTATCTACACTAGGCCCAGTACTTCAATTACTTTAAAGTACCATAAGACAAGAAGAGGTCACTGACACCGTAGCAGATAAGTATTGTTTTATGACGTCATCTATATTGTGACATCATCCATGCAACAATGCTGTAGTGACATCATCTTATTGATGTAGACTGTTACTTTTTCACCCCATGCTAAGATTGTTGTCAAATCTTGGGACATGGGAAACAAATTTGTGGCAGATTAAATTTGCTCTCGTTAGGTTTAGTGTAGTAGCATGTTAATAAAGAAGCTCCAAGACACACAATGAATGAGCACTCAATTTTAGTAAAATTTGGCCATAACAAATGCCAGGTTAGCACTGGAAACTTACAGTCAATAATGTGGTACAATACGGAAAAGCATTCCATGCCTGTTCATGTATATCCAACTTGGCAAGGAAATTTTTTGGGGCTACCATGCGAATGAATTTTGGTAAACGACTGGAACATAACATCGGAAAACAATAACATGCTGTTTAATATAATCAAACAAGATAATAGTAACTTAATTACTCAAAGCTTGACACACAATGCCAAAATTAGTGGAACCACATATTTCGATATAACTGATCATGGACTGGTCATAATTTGGGGCTGTCGGCATCATGAGTCATGATTTGATGGAACACAAACAAGAAAACAGTTGCTAGGAAAATATTGAACTGGGCATAATGGTACACACAAGATAATTAAAACATAGGAAATGGACAACTGAAGTTGCACAAGGTTATGCAATATCATGGAATGACATCTATCTGTAAATAATGTGAATGAAGTTAACACCACAATCAATTAAGGCAGGTCTTCAACCAGATAGGCTTACAGAATATATATAATAGTGGCTAAATCTGCCACAAGTACATTCTAAAACCTGTTCAGGTTGCCAGGCGAAGACTAGTAAACAGAGACGAAGCCAAGGTTTATCCTATTATCTTGATTTCATGCTTGAATAAGCACTTCTCAACTTGCCTGATCATGTCACCCAATGGTTCAACCAGGCTATATTATCAATATTGTCACACATGATTTCTGCCAATCACACCTAAACTAACGATACATATTCAGATGTTTTAAGTGGTTAAAAAAGACATAAATATGACTCATGATCTGTTGCTGGGATATCTTTCAGTGCTAAAATCTAATTTAAGCAATGACACACACCTGCATTGACAACAATAGCAATGCACTCAAATATTTAATGCATCAAGTCACCACTGCCTCAATGTGCAAAGCAATCAATAACACCACCTGCCCAGTGAACCATAAGCATGGGCACTACATTTTAAATATCCTAAAATTCCAACTTGCAATGCAAAAATGTATATGAATTCATACTGATCTGCAGCCCACAGCAACTGAGTAAAATGTAAATTAACTCAATTCAAGTTCAGGATGGTACTATCAAATAAAGACAAGGTTAAAAACCTTGGGAGTCATCTTTGATGATTCAATGACAATGGAATCACATGTAAATTACATGTGCAAAAAGGCTTTCCTAAATATAAAGATTCATATTAAAGAACATCTCAATGATAAGGAAGAGCTTGAATAAAGACACCAAAACTGCTGTGAATGCTCTAGTAACACCTAATCTCCACTATGGAGATGCTCTCTTGTATGGTATGAATGGGAAACACTTAAGAAAATTACTAGTAGCCCAGAACTCGGCAGCGAGATTGATAGAAAGACTGAGGAAACACGATCAAATTACTCGTATCAGAAAAGAACTTCAATGGAAGCCAATTAGTTCCAGAATTGAATTCAAACTTCTCAACATGACTTGGAAAGCTCTCAACACTGCTAAACAATAAGGCACCACCTTACATATAAAATCTATTGAGGAAACAACCGCAGCAAACAATAAATCTCAGATGCAATGAAAATAACTTGCTCTTCAGACCTTAGCAGCTGCTTAGTCTAGTAAAATTTTGGGGCTCGTGCTTTCTCAGTCATTGATCCTCACCTCTGGAATAGATTTCCTGAGGATATCAAACTAATCTCCACCAATGATGGCTTTAAGAAGAAATTAAATACTCATCAATTCAGAATTGCCTATGAACAATAGGCTTCTTTAATCGAAGCACCGGTGAGCAGAAATCTTTTTATGAAACAGGCACTATGTAAATTAATTAATTCTTTATTTTATTATTAATATTCACTAACTGACCCCAGTACAATATAAATAGTATATTAACAATTGTAGAGCCTGTTTCTTAAATACTGGTGTATAATTTTTGAACATATTGTGATAGTATTCACCAAATTCTTACACCCCACCCCTTATCTTCATCATCATTTTATAATTATTATCTTTCATAACCAATTAATTTATTCTGTAAATTTTATGAATACTTATACCTAATTTGTACTTTATTCTCATTATTATACATGCACTGTAAACTGTAATTCAATCATTTGTATTATTGCAATAAATGTATCAAATCTCAAATCCAGCAATAACATTCATACATTTTATCCTGGTAAACCGGTTTCATAACCATATAAAAGCCATCCATAAATTGATGATAAAGATATATAAATGTTAATCAATTCACCTTTGAATACGGTAAATCTTGTGAGTATACTGGCCATCGGTGTACTTGCCACCGAGGAGCGGGCTTTCTGGGGGGTTCTGAGAGACTGTGAAAGGTTCATTCTTCAACACTTCGATTCCTTCTCCTCCTCCTGTCTCGTTCTTGCTGGCTTGGGCAACGGAGTACAGCTGAGCAATTTGATACTGAAAGATAAAGTGGTACACAGGAGTTAAACATTGTTTTTGGGAATTTGGAGGCAGATATGGAATATTCAACTCCAACAGAATCTGATACTTGAATTCAATATCATCACAATAAGTCATCATACCCTGCAGAACTCATATTTATTGATAAGATAACCATGGATCACCAGGGGGGGGGGGGGGGGAATCACTAACCTTTTGGCTAAAACAAGTACCTATGTATTATTATTCATTTAGTAATATCTCTACAATCTACAATTGTGAGTGATCAAAATTCCATAGATCAGCTGATAGGCCGCAGGAGCGTCCCCGTAGGGGCCGCCCGTAGGGCTTTTATGTTTAGAGATTGGCCAAAAACAAAATCTACTGACGTACTATTCTCAAATGACCGGATCGGAACTATGTTGTCCTAATTAAACTAGAAATCAATGCGCGGTCATAATGCGGTCATGATGCGCGACGAAGAAAATAGGCCAAAACGTCACAACAAACTTGTATTGATGACGTCACAGAGAATGCCTTGGCGCTGGGCAAAGGAAAATTGCATGGCAATATCCCCGCTCAAGTGGAACGATCGCGATTTTGGTTGCCTAGATTGTTACGTAGATCTAATTGCTAGATAACAGCTATCCTGTCAATTAAGTGCAACTATGAAAATGACATCAAAATTATATTTTTAGTCATGTAAATCACACCTCTTGCGGCCTCTCATGCACATTGCATTATCATATTAATCAATTATCTAATCTGTCACTCATTGATCACCACATTAAACCTTGAAAATTATATTAAATATATATTGTTAATTCAAACAACAGAACGAGTGACACCGACCACCAGCTACACTAGTCCATTCAAATCAGTGTAAATAACTTGCCCCCTGACCAACAATTCTAGATTCCACATGATCCATGCATGGTCAAAGACTGAAAGGCTGTACACAACCCAGAATTGGAGACTAACTGTCACAAGGTCAAAGTCTCATTGTCACAGATGCCAAATTCAATGCATAAGACGCTATTCAGGATGACACCTCATACATCAAGATTTACACATTCGATTATTTGACATACTTTCTTCATAACACTTATATCAGAGATTGTAACCTAATTTTTACAGTCCGTATTATCAATCAATAATAGGCCTAAACTGTCAAATGAAAACAAGACAACTGGACCTGACATTTGACAGATTCATATACTGTATACACATTCCACTGAAGTTTTGAATGGGGGACTATTTTCATTTGAGTTGTTGGGGCAACAAAGAGATCACTTTGCTCGTTTGAAGGCAAATCTGGTTAAGATTTTAATTCAAGGAAACCAACCCTTACTTATAACTAGTAATAAGGCCTTAGGCTTAGTCAATATTTAATGACAGGGTTACGTCCACATGACCAGCACCTAGGAGATCTTCAGATAAGAAACTGAGTCATTGGTGTTGTCTTCTAGTGAAGTCAAATAGTTTCACTTAGTCACAGTACGTGATATAGACGCTTGTATAAAAGCCCAAATCTTAGAATACACTGTGAACTGTCAAAGGCAAAGCTAACCGGACAGAAATGAATTCAACATGGCGACGAAAAGATAATCAGCGCCTCTTTAATTGACGACTCCAAGTGCAATCTATGTGTCTATTTAAAACCGATGACATTTCAAGAATTGTCCCAAGCTTTGGCATGAGAAACTGAAAAATAGGCTTACCTCCTCCACTGTCATGGGGAGTACCACGCGACTGAAATGTCAAAATGTTCATTGATTAGTCATATTTTGGTGAAGAAATTCGTGAACTACCGGCAGCTGATCTGCCGTGAAATCGACATCGTCTGGCATTCATTAAAGTTGAAATGAAAAGCGGTGCTAATTTGCAACGTTCTAGTGTAATAATTAGTGGAATAAAGGGTCAAATATACTCACTATTCGTAGATTCTCATCCTGTCACCAAAGCCTGTCACTCAGCACATTCGGTCCCAGCACATATCCCAGAATGCGTCGCTCTACCACCACTTCCGGTGGCGTGTCAACCCAACAACACGATCCAAGATCCAAGCTTCAAGCGGCCATTTGGCGGGAAAACTTCTTTCAAATAGCTTCAATTAAAGTGCTTCTCATTAGGTGCAGAAATACAGGACGTACTGCCTATTATTGCAAACATTAAACAAAACTTAATTTACCTAAATATATGTAGATATATCTTCACAAAAAATACTACAAATTGAACATTTTAACAACAATTGATACATGCAATTTCAAGTACAAGTATGCACAATTAAATTAATCATTAGGCCTATATTAATTGATTAAGTAACTATGTGATTTAGTAATAGTTTCTGGTCAGTTAATAATAATAGTATATTAAATAGCAAATTGTAATACTGGTTGTGAACAGGAGAAGGTCAGTTTAAAAATAATATCATACATGTATGATCAGAAAATTGATGAATGCCATGGTGAAGATAAAGTTAAACAGTATATACACACAATGAATACAACAAATGTCACAGTGAGAACTATTCCAGAGTTCTAGACAGCTTATGCTACTCATATCTTGCATTGTTTTGTTTTAGTCACAGTAAAATCTGAGGTCGATTGTCAGACAGGAGGTCCTGAGCCAGACGTAAACAGTTGAGGAAAGTGAAAAAGGGGGTTTGGGTCTTGGGGTGAGGCTCCAGGCAGCTTGCGCTGACCCTGGAGTAGGTCCATTTATGTTCTGAGCTCAGTGAGATATGAGGTTATGTTTTATTTATTTATTCCTTTTTTTTTTAAATCAACTACTAAAATTTATTAAGGAAATCGCCTAGTGCATGTATCCGTTTTGGTTCTTCATGATAATATAACTTAAAATTGCTCTGTTCTGCCTAAGATGAAAAAATGTGGAATCACATCAGCCACTTTTGTTATCAATTTGGTTCTCTGTATAATACAAACAGTGCCGGATTTATAAAGTGGTCAGCTAACCCATGTGGCCCTGGGCCCAAAGATCCAAGGGGGGCCCTTAAGTTTATCATCAAAAAATAAATAAATAGAAAAAAAATGATAACAGAAATTTTGGTGATTCATTCTCAACTATGATTACCACTTGTGGCAATGACATTGGTGGAAAAACCAAAAAACAGGGGGAGCTCCGCAAGGCCACAGCTCCCCCAATGACCATGACCATGCTTTAATATCTTTTAATATATTGGCTATTGACACTGTGGATGCAGGGGCTACAACAGTTTGGCTATTGGCACTAGAAATTCAGTGACTATCGAAAATCTTGGCGGATGTCACTGCAGACAGATATATAGGCATGCACCCTCTGATGAAGGGGCCATCATTTGGTGAAAGGAGCAGCCTTCCTCAACCTAGGGCTTTCTTCTTGGGCCAATCTCTCTGGCGAAGGGCCCTATCTGCCTTACTCAGGCCAGCCTTCCAGTAAAGGGCTAGTCTAGCTCGTCTAATCTCTCGGGATTCCATTTTTTTTTTTATTCAGGGCAAGCCTACCAAACTGGGGGACAACCTTCCTGGAAAAGGGGCAAGTCTTTCTGTCTTGGGGCCAAACTTTTCTGTGAAACAGCCGGCCAGCCTTCCAGGGTTTGGGCTGTATACATGCTAAGTTGAGATAGATCAGTGAAGTTGGCTACCCGAACCTAGCTACCTGACAGCTACCCGGCAGCTACCCCAAGATGTAAAGTTAGCTACCCGAACCCAGCTACCTGACAGCTACCTGGCAGCTACCAGAATATATAAAGTTGGCTACCTGAGTCCAGCTACCCGACAGCTACCCGGCAGCTACCCAAACTTTCCATGTATATAAATAAAAAACTGTTGAGCGTAATTTTTCCGTTATTGCGCCAAAAGATACTTAAAGCGAAGGTTTACGTTCTAGAATTTTTTCGGAATTTTTCCGAGCATGTCTTAGATGTGATAAATCAAAAAAATGATGTTTTTTTTTACCATAACTGAAACGGTAATCTTTTGGAGTGTCCGGTTGAGAAAGCGCCAGTATAAAACAAAATTTAACTTTTGTGTCTAACTTTTATCACACATAAAACTAGTGTTTTACAACCATTAAAGGGGCAAATTCAGCAGTACTTTCGGGTAGCTGCCAGGTAGCTGGAATTTGGCTCGCCTCTCTTTTGCATTCCTCTCATAAACGGTCTCACGGATCTTTACCGTTTTTGAAACGTAGATACATTCGGTAGAGGTCTACATATTAGAATTTTTCACGGCTCTGAAATATCAAAAAAACTAAAAAACAACCTCTTTTGCCGTAGCTGCGGTTGTAAATTTACCAGTTGACCGGTTGGGACAGTACCGGTAAAAAACAAAATTAACTTTAGTATCTAACTTTTGCAATGTAAAACTGACCTGTGCACCCGTTAAGTGGGTGTAATTAGGCCTTAGACTCGGGTAGCTGCCGGGTAGCTGTCAGGTAGCTAGGTTCGGGTAGCTAACTTCACTGATCTAGTTGAGATTGTATGGCCAGGCCGCAGTTCCCCCGACCAACATTTCCCACTTCCATCTCTGTAATGCAACATGTTTTGAACTCCAGTCTGTTATCAGTAACGTATGGTGCCCTAATATGGTCAGTGACTAGTAGTGACATAGATTTTTAACTATACCTGATGGCTCTCATGACGACAGAAACGCAGAAAAATTAAGACTATCTTGAGGCCTCAGACTACTGACTTGTTTTGAACATGTTGAATAGAATGTGATTTAGGAATTAGTGCTCTGTTTACAATGACAAACCTGCTATGGTGCAATGGGGTCCTAATTGTTGACATGCTATCGACAGAGCTCAAGTGCAGTGGGGGTATATGATAGTTGAAGTTAATGACATTTTAATCTATAAGCTTGGTCATTAACGTCTGGCTATGGTATGGATATACAGTGTTTAAGTATGGCCAGCTCGTGTACAGTAGAATATTCCGTGTAGAAAAAGAACATCATAAGTCTGTACCTTTGAATAAGGAAGTTTTCTCCATAGACTGTAGGGTGTGGCAAAAAGAAAGCCTGTAGATACGTTCAACATTATCATTGACAACTTCAAGTGAATTTATTTTTTCTTTGTCTCAGTATGCAGGCCATGTTTCACCACATCATCAAGAACTGATGAATTATCACCAGTGGGGTTCCTGAAAACCCTGGTTAGATATTGATCTGAGGTCGTCATCATCAGAACTGGAATTTGCTCCACTCCGTTCTTGATCTTCAAAGCTGGGGATCTGCCTGAGGTAATTTAGGATCACCAGCAGAGGTATAATCTGGTGCCATATCAACATTCGGAAGGGAAGGACCACTGGGGTCCACCTCAGCAGTTGAAACAGCTACATCTCCATACATGTGTGGAAGGAGCCGATGGACTAGGTGACACTGAAGTAGGAGCATTGGTACTTTGACTTTGGTCACAAGGGTTGTACTGCAAGTCCAGTTGGACTCTCTTTCTCGTAGTTGACCTAGCACAAGTAACTGGACCCACAGACTGTTCTGCTAATTTGCAGGCCTGGAGAAAGGTTAGTCTTCGGTTGCCTTCAATCGTTGAACTTCTTTCTCAAGTATCCACCTTGGGAAACTATGGTCAAAGGCTGGATGGGCCTGACCACAATTAATGTAACAAAAGTGTTCATTTCCAAGGGTGTTCTTGGGAATGAACATGTTCTGTTGAGCCACATTGGGAGCAAGTCTCAAATCCCACTGGTACATGGTCAGGCAGGTTGGTGCCTTAAAAAAACAAGAGATGGGAAGAACCTGCCTCGGTTGGCAGACAGTGAAAGTGCCGCACTCCTCGCTCAGATAGCCATTCCAGAAGGGCATAAGTGACTCTCGCTTGATAATACAACTCCTTTACATTTGTTGAGTCTCCCATGTGGGACAACTTCCATGAGACCTCTACCCAAGTCGGGTAGATCCTGCTATTTCTCGGACTGTCACTGGGACCCTGAATATAGACGGCGGGTGCCCTCTGTTTTGCAAACATCATCTAGTAATATGGTACAGATGGCAATTGGTAAAAAACATTTGATTTTGTCATCCAAGCCATTCAAAATTAAATACTGGGGCCATGAACATGGTTGATGTGTGTGTGTGCCAGGTCGTCCAATTCACTCAAGCAGAGCAAATCCTTTTCCATGTAGGACAGATTCCAGTAGTCAATTTTTGACCCTGCTGAGGGGTGCGAATCAGTTTAATCAATTCTTATGAGTCATGATCATGTTTGGTAGGGGACACATTCTTCAGTGAAGCTGGAGAGGCTTGTGCACTGTGCAATGCCATGTGTAGGCCATTGAGGAAACAGGTCTTCACCCGAGTGTTACCATCCTCACCACGAGGAGGTCCAGGACCTTTGAGGGCTGGCTTAAGTGCAATTAACAAGTGCAATGGAGAAAAAGTAACAGAAGGCACTACAACCGTAGTACTTACTTGGATATTTGGATACTTGGATACTTAGTAGTTTATCCCTATAAGCCATCGGCAGGGATTTCAATTTCTTCTTGAATTTTTCGGTGTCATTTTTCGGTGTCATGAAGTCTTGGCAATTTCATAAGTAACTTGCTCTTTGAAGATCTTGTGTCGATGGCTTCTTAGTCCTTCCCTCTGAACAGTAGTGTTGAATAGTTTGGAACCTGGAGATTTGTACTTATTCTTTATTCTTGACATATTTATATATATCTTGATGAGGTCAGTTGTGTTTCTTTGGCTCTCTAGAGATGGTAGACGTATTGGGTCCATGCTCAGATTGAGACATGTATCTTTCTTGTGTTTTTTCTAGTAGTTCCTTGTCTTTCTTTAACCATGGTGACCACACTGGAGATGCATATTCTAAGATGTGCATCATAATGGATTTATACAATGGAACTATGATAGTGGATGTTCTGTTTGGGAAGCACCTCCTAATCATGCCAGTTCTCCTGTTTGCTGCTTTTACGATGTTATTAACATGCATTTCAGGTTTCAGATTGGATGAGATGGTGACACCAAGATTTCGTTGATGGGGCACTTGTAGCAGTTCTAATCCTTCTATATTTGTGTATCTTAGCAGCCATGTTTTGGCCCAAGGAGAAAGTTGGTTGAGATCTCTCTGGATTGATTGGCAATCCTGCAGTTGCTCATAAATCTTTGTGTCATCCGCGCACAGTTTTGCTTCACTGTCAATCTCTTGAGGCAAATAATTAAAACAATAAGATGACGTCACTACACCATTGTTGCATGGATGACATCATACTATGCATAACGAGATCAAACAATACTTATCTGCTAAGGTGTCAATGAAGCTTGTTCTCCCCATTAACTCAATGACAATGTTATTTGCACACATGGTCAGCTACATTCCAATTTTAATTGTCATTTGTATCTAGTGCAGTTCTGGATAATCTAACAAGTTGGGATCCTATTGAGATCCAATTTGGGGCATTTCCCGCCATTTTTGCTGCTCAATTCTTGCATTCGCCACCAGGGCCACTAGTAAAATTTGGTCTGTATCCAAGACTCAAGGGACACTATCACATATAAGGGTTACGTAGACCACGTATGAAAATTTTTGTTTGCTCTTGGTATTCCCGCTAATTTGTAGATCATTCCTGGTCGTGCATATTTGGAGAGGGCAAACATGTTTAAAACTTTGGCGGACGTTCTATGAGTAAATTGTATTAGTTATGTAACTTGCTCGGGAGTCAGTCGGCGTACGTTCTACGTTTGCACATGGCCATACGTAGCCACTGTCCATCCATATACATACTGACGTCCACTTGTAGAACGCTCGGCGGATGTCTTCGCCTGCCAATTGTCTTCCGTGCGAGCAATCTACGAGCGGTCTGCGAGTGCCTACGAGTGCCTCCTGTATGCCTCACCTATGCTTGGCGACGGAAATGGGGGCGAGCGTTTGATGTCTGTAGAGCAATCCACGAATGCCCGATGTAAGATCGTGGAAAGAATTTATATGTGATAAACAGAGCCACGAGTGAGCACACTTATAGCCAATTTTTGACGTACATGGTCATAGGGAGGTCTTGTATGTGACAGTGTGAACGCCCCTTAAAGTCCGGTTCACACTATCACGAGTAAAGGGTGGATCTCACACAGCCGTAAAGGGATGGAAAATCCGTGGTTGATACTTGGACCCTACGTTGACATATTGGCCATGGATTCTTGACGAAAAAAGGGGCATGACGTATAGCTACGTATGCGTTGGCTTATGCGACGTACGGTTCATGGACATGTTATGCATCATATAATCTGCTGCACGTTCCAAGTATTAACCACGGAAGTGAAAATGGGACTAGAAAATACGCAAATTATGAAAAAAAATCACCTATATGGCCGCAACCATGTACAATACGGGGTAGTCACCGTTCAATCGTCGTATCCGTAGACTCTTCCGTCGTTTTTCATCGTCTTCCGTAGATATTGATATTTTCCATACTTTGCTTATGCAGAAAATTCCGCTAGATGATTCAAGAGGCCGTAAGCTACGTATACTGACAGAAGCCAACGTCAAATTCATGTAGGCCTTGTCGTATGCCACATACAATCTGCCGACTGTGGCGTATGATGCAAGTATTAACAGCGTTAAAATCTTTCCGGCTGATTCTGGATCGGTTTCACAGAATTTTCATGCATGTTTAAAAATTCCGTTGCTACAGCCGGAATTTGACAGAACAGCAACATCAGCGAGGGAAGGTGAAGTAAACCCACGTAAACCTCACATAATCCCATGGAAACCAATGGAACGCTCAGTGTGGCTGATACGGCTCTTTACATTGACGTTTCCGGCAATGTGAGATCTCCGCTTAAGAGAGCCGAGTGACCACGGACGTCAAAAAGGGACTATACATGCTCACTCGTGGCTCTGTTAATGAGTGTTTGAGCGAACGACTGTCAGTCGCTCAGTGGGAGAACGATGGGCGGGTCACCAAGAAGCCAGAAGTGGCTTTCGCAGGCCTTCCTACGACCGCTCGGCAGACATCTTTTGGCCGGTCGGCGAGTGGTCCATGAATGAAGAAGGAGAGGGCTACGGATGGGCACGATGCCATCGCGGACAGTTGATGGAAGACGACGGGGGGGCCATGGAGGTCCGCCAAGTGTTTCACGAGCGTTCCACAAGCTGTACAAGATTGGACATGAGTGAATGACGAATATACATAGATAGACGGCCTAACCTGCGTACCTGCGAGGGAGCAAGAGTGGCTGCGAATGGCGACAGATGGCCAGGGACGTACATAGATCATCTTCCAAACATTCGCCGAATGACTACCGAGCAATTCCCGATTAATTCCCGTAAAAAGGTAAACAATTAAACTCGTAGAACGTCCACCAAATTTTTAAACATGTTAAAAATGTTTGCCCTACCCACGAATAGTCACGAGTGCTCTAGCGCTACCAGGAGTGTTCTACGGATTAGCACGAGTATCCGTACATTGTTAGGCGAGTGAATTATGTATGGACAAGGATGAGCAAGAGTAAAAAATTTTCATCATCTGCGCTCACTCGACCATCTCACAGGTGACAGTGTGAACACCCTTAAGAGACATAAAATCAGTGAAATACTGTGAAAAGAGTCATGTTTTGCCATTTCCAAAATTCGGTCATGTACCTTTAGTGGCTTAGTTCAAGACCATTCTGGAACCCTCTCACTTGCTCTCCAAACAGTGGAACTACTACAACGATACCAAATGTCAAACCACCAGCTCACCCCTCATGACAATAAAGCAGCTGCAAGGATGCCAGTTTGTTGTAGCCAGATGATGTATTATAAATTCTGAGTTATGTCACTGTCTCTGACATTTGTGTCAGCCAGATTGCACATAATCATGTCATAATTACATCACCCCTGTCACTATAGCTCCCGGTATACTACTTAGATAGATAGATCGATAGATAGATATACTACCGCCCAATTTAATGGTTCATCTGAACAACATCCAGATGGGATGTTGCTCATGAAGAGTAACTGAGCTAGGGATTCCACTTGGGTCCTTCAGAGGAGCAGGCAACCATATGTCTGTTCTGTCTTAAAGCAACATGTGGTGCATGCATTACAGTCAATTTCATAGAATTGCAAACTGACAGATAGTGCAGTCCAACAAGATAAGTTATTGCTGCTCCTGAAGCATCATAATACATTGTACTTGCCGCCAATATAAATCTAGCTGGGATGAAGGTCATAAAGAGTACCCTGGGGGATTTGAATGCAGGACCTTCAGAGGAGCTGGCCAGTGAGATGTCTGTTCGATGTCGTTGCCACTAAGCCACAGTGCTACAGGTATACATCAAACTGACAGATAGTGCAGTCCAACAAGATAAGTTATTGCTGCTCCTGAAGCATCATAATACATTGTACTTGCCGCCAATATAAATCTAGCTGGGATGAAGGTCATAAAGAGTACCCTGGGGGATTTGAATGCAGGACCTTCAGAGGAGCTGGCCAGTGAGATGTCTGTTCGATGTCGTTGCCACTAAGCCACAGTGCTACAGGTATAATGTTTTACAAGTGATCTGTTTCTTCTTGTTATCAGTTATATTACTAAGAATTTGTACTTGATTTGTGAGATCATAATTTATGCTTCATCAAAGATTAAATGTATCTCCAGATTACCCCCTTCCCCCCGATATACCCTCGAACTACAAAATATACCTCTTGGCTTCCCCCCATAGCCCCACTTACCTCCTGTTTCCCCTAACCACCCAACTTACAGTCCCATACAACAGCCATTATTCCCTTCATGCAGTTCGCATATATCTCCATGAGGCCTAGATATGTAGCAGGGTGATTTGATGGCAGGAAAATACCCTAATAATGGCTGTCTCTGCACGGGACCCTTAAAATCTTCAGGGTCCCTGGAAACTCGAGTGACCTATATTACTAGATCGCTACACACATGCGATGGTAAAGATTGCTTTTGCAAGAGCGTATATATATACCTAATTCTGGCAGATTTATTCCTTGTATAACATTGAGCAATTTTGAATCGAGGACCATAGGTCAACAGTTATTTGTGCGGGATATTTGGTGAGATGCTCACAATGAGATTCTGTAGAATTCGCTGCACGCTCGCCCATTTCAAGTCACCGTGAATGGCATGGGCAGTCGACTTGTAGACAGTATGCTTCTGCAATTTATAACAACACAGTCTTTCTTGAAATGGGAGGCATGTGTCACAGCTGATGGTAGGCCTAGTAGTAGGTTAGATTTTATTTGAATTAAGGTGGTAGCAAAGTTGACTAAGTAGTAACTAATTTCTAGGATATATATATAATTGATGGCTAATCTGAAACACTGCAAGCCTCCCTTATAATCCACAGTGCTGAATTTAGCCTGTACATGTGAAAAAAGCATTTTTGCTTGTAACACCATGTATTTGGATCATCTTGCTATGTATATTACCAGAGAATCATCCAACCAAATTTGACAATCTGCATGTTACAGTTGTCCCCACCAAGTTGTCAAACAGTGACTGTGCAACCAAAATACAAGTTATTGACATGAAAATTGGTTTGCACAGTCACTGTTTGAAGCCATTTCTGCATATCAATTTTTTTTACAACATCAAAACAAGCAGACTTATGGTTTGTCAACATGATGCACGTTACGTGGACAACTATTTGTTCTCTATCACTTCAAAAGTAAAAAACACAGAGATAACCAACCGAATACCCTTTGCAAAATTATTAAAAAGTAATCTAGAAATTTTGATATGACATGGTAACTGAGATTTTTCGTGCATTGCCAACCCCTTGCTCATGGTTGTATGTTACAGTTGTCAACTGTTGTCCACATAACACGCATCATGTTGACGGACCACCGCATGAAGCAAAACACTGGATATGCAAAAAACTAACTTTCACAGTGAAGTTTCGGTGGTTAAAAACCTTTCACGACACTGTCACTGTCATTTCAGTGCCTGAATTCATGGTCAGGTTGAAGAGGGAGCAGGCAATGAAAGATTTTTCAGAAAATTTGAAATGAAAATGTTGAATGTTACAAGGGTTTTGGACGACTTTCCATGGAGCCATGATTGAACCTTTGATTTTATAATAAATATAGATCCACGGTTACCCGAATTTTATTTGCAGAAACATTGTTGTTTATGCTATAAAATGATATTTTAACATGACCTAAAAATACTGAATTCTTCCTGAGAATGCCTGTCGTAATATTCACTGCTGAATGTTACATTTGTAATGCTGATATTTGAATTGTTGGAAAGTCATCACAATGAACATTCTTGTAGGTAATTAGAGAAAAGCAAGAAAATTTAGACAGGCCTTAATATGCACACGAAAATGACACAATACTTTTGCAGATAACTTGCTTCATTTTTTTACCAGACACAAAAGCAAACAGCAAAGTGGTGGATTTACTATTTGTCTGTTGAAAATTAATGTAACACGCAGACGACATAAGTGTGGCTGTGATGGGAATTTATTTGCAGTTAGAAGTAAATTTACTAATTTAGAAGACTACTATTAAAGCTCACGTTTGATGGAACAAGTGTTTGTGCCCAGCCAATGTATTTTATAGAATAGGCACACTGTCGTCAGTCCACATGTTAGTTAGTTGTCCACATGCAGTGTTTCAGATTCCTAGTTAATCTATGCAATAACGACAGTGAACACACAGGTGCTAAAGTTCTTAAGTGCAACAGAAGTAATCCCCATGTCAATACAGTATTAGAAGATTCATAAGTTGAGAAATTGAGAATCTAGCTTCACCATGCAGGGATATCCATGTTGTTCTGAGGGTTTTGCTGCAGCGCGCCGCCTATGTTTGCTTGGCACGTGGCTTACCTTTTCGCGCGAAATTGCGCACCTGCGTTTCCAATGCATGACGGGACAGTCGCCAAGACAAACAAGCAAGTATGGCGATGTAAACAAATCGTGCAGTTTCCAAAAGTTTAAGTTATGACTGTTTGACAATGTTGCTGGCTGCCTAGTTCTTATAAGTTACATAGTGGATATATGTTCGTACATATGTGTGACAAACAAGATTTGAAGAGAAAGGTAGGCCAACCACGTTCGAGTGTGAAGTCATGTAAAACCTGTAGCCAAAAAATAAATTATGGCAAAAAAAGAAGAAAAAAACATGTAAATAATAACTAAATATAGATAGATCTATCGTTAGCGGCACAAAGTGTCTGATGTACACTCGGCGACAGTGAAATTCGCCACGACAACGAAATTCGCCACCCCCCCCCCCCCCCCCCCCAAAACACAATTATAGGCCTACACCTCGCAAGTTCATGATTCGTTACAAAGCTAATTGTTTACATCAATGACGATGTTCTATCACTGCGACTGTGCGAGAGCCATTTTAATAAGTGTTTATTACTTCTTATTTCAAATGGCGAAATTCGTTGTCCGTCGTGGCGAATTTCACTGTCGCCGAGTGTATGTGCTGAATGCTTGATAATTTAAGGGCTCTTGTCCAACTTTTCAAACCATCACTTTCGTAATACTAAGTCTAAGATGATAACATTTTAGAAATATCAGTATAAGTCACTAATACTTATAAGCATTAAAACACAGACGTTGACTGATTTCATATAATAAGGGAACGCCTACTTTTTTGCCTAGGAGTGTAGCCTAGACATGCTTGAATCTGCTTAGATTTTACCCTAATATATTTAGGCTTGTAATATAAGGATATGAGGATAAATCAAAATATTATATGTGTACTTATACAATACATTGGATAGGCCTATAGTATAGGTAAAGAACAGAATGAGTCGTTATTTGTCTCTTGACTCTTATCACGCTTATAGTTGCTGAGACATTGAAATCATTCAGCCAAAATTGTGTATGCTACGAATTTCCCTGTTATTTCTTGTATTATAATGTTGTTCAAGAGAAGAAAGTGCAGAAAAATACTAGGCCTACACTCAGAATCAGCGAAATCTGTCAATCATCGCCACCTTTAAAAAACTTGCTATTTGTTCCGTCCTGGTATTAAAACATTGCTAATAATGTGAACACTTAGTTACAAAAAAAGTATTTGGTTTACAAATTGTAATTGTATATATTTCGGGAGTTTCAGGGGCTGGCAAATTTTGCTGATTTCAGTGAATTTAGCTGATTCTGAGTATATAAGTAATACAGCTTGAAAATGGAAGTGGAAGATGCTAAACCTGCATCAGCAGTCTCCGTATCAGAGGCAGTCCATCTCAGAGCCAAGGCAATAAAAGGGGTCCGGCAGCTGCTTCAAGACAGACTTTATGACCAGCCGGAGAACAGTCATGTATTGCAGGCTGTGCGACTGCAGACTGGCTTATTATCCCAAACAATGAAGGTTGGTGTTTGCTGTGCCATTCTTGTGTGTATGAAATGCACGTTGCTCAAATTTTAGGTTACTTTTATTAACGTAGTTGCATCAGTGGTGTAAGGGGCAGAGGGCGTTGGGGTTTGAGCCCCGAAGGTCAAATGGTCTCTGGTGCAGGTCAAAACCAATGGGGGACTTGCAGGTCAACACGGGGAGCTACATGCCGCTCCTTATAACCTTTGTTTGATGATGTAATCATACTATCGGGTCGCTGAGTGCATTGATGATGTCACAATAGTTACAAGTGTGACCCTCTGGTTCCCTGAGTGAAGAAACACTCAGCTTGAGTCTGGCGAATTCTGTGATCTGATTGGTTGATATCTAGCAACCACACATTGTGAGGTCACCTTCCGATTGACAGACCCTACCTGTCTCCTTACGCGAGAAGGTAACGACTCATGAGTCAGGTGAGGACCGGAATGCAGCTCCTCCAGTTGACCAGAAAGTTCCCGATTTTAAATTGACCTCTCCCTCTCCAGTTCCAGGTTCTTTCACACTCATACACCACTGGGTATGAATCTCACATCTTATCCTTGTATTGTAGGTGCCTAGACCACCACCAGGAAAGCCTTCGCATCCCTCTGCAGCTATAAGAACAACAATGATGAAGCGGGATTACAATCATTGGCAAAACAGACGGAAACAGTCGCCTACCATTCGCCGCCCTGTTAAGAACCTGTAAGCTGTTCACTTCAGTCATTACCATACTCTTTTTTCAGCATTATGTATCATTTGTATTCATGTATTATATTAAGACTCTTGCGTTAATATATGTTGTAGCGGAGGCAGTCCTTTTTTAGTAAATGCATATCCCACCTGCATATGTCTGCATATGTCTGCTGATTTCGAAAATGAATAACACAGGTCTGGAGTGGTCAGTTTGTGTTACATAGTCTGCGATGTAGCAATTAGGTACTGGATGTCCAGTGAAACATCTTTCCTACTTTAGTTTTGGCGATGACATGAGTATGAAGGTCACACTGTAAAATGAAGCAATTGATAATCTCTTGTTGAAAACCAGACTGTTTTTTGTTTCACAGAGAACCTCTGCATCAGACACAGTCTCAACCTGATCTCTCCTTGTCAGTGATTGACAATCCACAAGATAGAATTATCTCTGGTAAGTTCCTCCATTTAGTTTTTCATTCTTGTGCATGGGGATCTGATTCCATTTAAAAGTGTGTTGGGGGGGGGGGGGGGGGGACTGGAAAATTTTCAGACCCCTCTTCACCTCTGCTTTCATTTCCACAAGGACTCCCCTCCCAGTGTTTTATTTAGAATAAAGATATTAAAAGATTACACTTGCCTACCAACGCCCCACCCCACTTTACTTTGTGGAAGTCTCCTCCGCCTCCCTGGCTTTTTTCAAAAATGTAACGGCCCCCCCTACCCTCCCCCACACTTAAAATTACCAGCCCTGAGGTACAGATTTAAGGGAGCAAGATGTAAAGGACATTTTTGAGCAGAATCCTTCACTTGACCTGGAGTCGCTGTAAAAAAGTTATTTTTCTTCAGATGCTGAATCGAAGAAAGTTCATTTTGTTGAAGAACAACAACTTCATGATACTCTTCCTCCTTCCGAGGGACTTGCGAAAGAGCCACCGTTCACCCCAACAGCTGATTCCCCCAGCTTATCAAACAAGCGCTCTTCTTCCAAGGGCTCAAGAAAACCGGATCCTAGCATTGTGTTTACGTACATGAGCAAGAGTGTATTTGATGATACAGGTACTACTGCATTCACTTGCTGGATTTCCTTTCATAATGAACGATTTTTTGAATAACTCTTTTCTGATAAGCAGTGGCAGTTCACAATAGAAAGAACTACGCATCAGTCTGTTATGGAAAGAGAAATGTGGTGTTTGCTTATGATGATGATATCACATGCCATGATGTCATTTTCAAATTTAGAGATATCAGTATAATTTACTATTACAGAGATATTCCCTACATTTATACAACGTGAAACTTATCAGATTTTGTGCTTCACTTTAAACTTCATGAGAGTTTAATACCTTTGATCAGACAAATTTAAGTATAGAATTTATACCATTGTTTATACTGATGCGGCTTTCTGGATCCATTATATTTAAACAAGTACAAAGAAGTTAGCAAAATACTTTCACTTTCAAAATTTTTAAATGCTTTGTTTTCAGAGCCTGAAAAAGATGATTTAGTTGAAACAGTTTTAGAGATGCGCAAGGCTTTGGGATGGGTGATTCATTTACCAAGACTTGGATCAGAAGGAAGGTCTGCAATCGAAAATTTGTCAGATAAACCTGATCCAGATACAGATTATGAGGTATCGTAGATTGTGCCGAGTGCATTGGATTTTATGCGATTGACTTTAGAACTATTGTGTTATAAGATGTTTGATGGAAGTTTTTATGAAGGCATATTGGCGTCACAATGGCGTGCATGATACATATGTCATAGATGCAAGTAAAAATCAGTTCAGTTGAATTTATTTTGATAGACTGGTGCTTCTGGTATATTTGCCTGGAAGTAACAATAAAAGATCTTACAAAACTGAAAAGAGCAGTACACACAGTATCGTCATAATTAAATAATGTCATCAGTCACAATTCAGTTTCCCAGTCACCCATATGAATTCATTCTTGTTGGAAATTACAGCAGCTGTTTTCTATCCAGGCTGCCATGAATGCAAAAGATGATGACGGAAGGTTTGTGTATGCTTTGCCAAGAAACAGAAATGATAAAAAAGCTCGATACAACCCTTACGAACTTCAAGTAACCTCAGCAAATGCAGCCCGGTCATGCAAATTGTATTGGACAGCCAGTGCCTCGAATATCACCAGGGTGTGTATATTGAAATAGTCTAGGCATCGATGTTATATAATTGCTAGACATTTGCAACATTTGCAAGTACATAGGTTGGGTTTCATGGAAGACTCTTATGGAGGAAGATTCGCCTGTGCCCCCCTCCCCCCCCCCCTTAAAAAAATTATAGTGAAGAATAACAAACTAAGCCACTTCTTGTTCTTTTTATTCAATAAATTGTTTTGAAACCTTAAAAAAACTTTACAAAACGGAAACTGCATGATATACATTCAAAGAACCTGCCCCCCAAGATATCACTTACATCCTGCTGAAATGTTACAACCTCCAGGAAACCGTGCAAATACTTTATAAAATGGTTATCTATTTATTGATTCAAGTTAAAACTTACTTTATCCTTTTTAAAGGTGACAGTTGCAGAAGGAGGAAAAGTAGAAACCTGCAGTACACCTCCATTACTTTGGCTGTGGGAACGAAGATTGTTTAATCTTATCTATGACTTGCCAGTCTTTCAGAAATACAGGTATTGTATTGTATTTGCATTGTATCGTCTCCGTTCTATGAGTCTGAAATTTAGTCAGTTCATATGGATAACCAGCAGCTGCTTGAAGTAGACATAGTGAGAAGATAAGGCTGGTAGTCATACCCATGTTATTCAATTCTATTCAAATGTTTTATTGACCACAAAATTTACAATATTTAATTTAAAAATTCATGATTACGGTTTCAAAATAGCTATGGCGGCCTGATGCCATATGGCAAATAGGGCCTTTATCAATAAATAACATGGATACATTCAATTTAATTCACCCCATGGGTGGGATATTTTTCTTGTCTCAGCATTACCTCGCAGGTGTTTTCATTTGCCTGGTCATGTACAATGCTATACTTGTCTGAATTAGATCTATGAGAGCTTCCATTATAAACTACAAAATTATATATCTTTGTAGGAAATTGAAATCATTCAATGCATGGAAGACCAATGTTGACAAGCAGAAGCATGGAACTCGACAGTAAATATACACTGATATACAAAAATGTTTACACACTTGGATGTTTTCTCAATTGTTTTTCTATGCTGTAGAATTGTAATTTATACTGTGAGATGCTGTTTCAGGGTAGTGTTGCAGAAATCCCTTTTTACTTGCAATGAAGTTCTTCAAGGTTGCCTACTTCATATTAGAAAGATGTGTGAAGCTGCTTGTGGAAGTTTAATCGGTTAGTATTTACACCGTTACTGCTGACAATAGAATAATAAAGTGAAGTGAGTGAACTCGTAGACGTGAAAGCTAATTGAAAGCTAACATTCAGAAGACATCATGTGAATCCAGGTCTCACACTGGCTGAGGGATTGCTTTAACCAATGAGAGTCCTGGATTCACATGGCGTCTACTGGAGTTTAACTTCCAAGTCTTATGAAATCTGCTGTAATGTATTTGTAACTTGAAATGCTATTACATGTCACAGAATGATTTAATTATTATCTCGGATTTATCCCTTCCAATTTGAAAGCGGCAAGAACTTGCCTTTGAGGGCTGCACTTCCCATATCTATCCATCTATCTATCCATCTATCTATCTATCTATCTACCTATCTATCTACCTATCTGTCTACCTATCTGTCTACCTATCTGTCTACCTATCTGTCTATCTATCTATCTATCTATCTATCTATCTATCTATCTAACTATATATCTATCTTATCTATTTGTCTGTCTCACCTCATCCCGTCCCATCTACCAAATGTAGATATCAGAAGCTTTGCTGAAATAATTTCATTTTCTCCAGGTCAGGGTGAAGGACAGAGTGCCATCAATCTGTATCTAGTAGACCTTTCGCAGACAAGAACCTTGGAGAGCTTTTTACAAGTCCAATACAATCAAGCAAATCAATCGCTGGCTAAACTGATGACGCTCAAAGACACGGTCGTGGCATTGGTCTGGAAGTCATGTGTGGTCAGTTCTTCTTTGTGATAACATTATTTTGCAGTGAGAATTTCCTTTAATTAAACCGATTGATTAAAATCAAATTTAAGACTCGTAACAAGTGTTATTGCCCGTAATAAATACTTAGCATGCAAAGCGACATTTTGCTGGAACCCATTCTTGTGTGTGCTGATGCTCATCTCTCATCAGATATTTTCTGATAGAAGCCAAATATTTTTGTCTTAAGAGTAGAAGGGAATGAATGATCAAAGCATTTTGAGAAATAGACTTTCTGCAAGTATTGATTTATGGATACAGATGGGCGGATTAACTACAAATATTGATTTGCCAGATGCAATCTATGGGTAAAGGATTGGGGAGGAGAGTAGGACGGAGCATTCTTACAGAGTTATTGGCCCAAATTATGGACTTATTCTAGCAGTATTCAATTCCGTTCATTAGTAAATATTGGTTATCAGGTCTAATAACACGAATGGTACGAATTTATGTGACCTGTATGGGGAGCCGTTATCTGGTAGCTGGCTTAATCCAATACAACGTTCTTATCATCATATGATGAGGACTATTTCTGTTATGGTTAATGGGTTATTGTAGATGTACTGGAGTTCCAGCTAAAAGTAAGCATCCACTTCAGGGTCGAACCAACCATTGCATTGCAGTGCCACCTATGTGCAAGATTGGAACTATTTTTTCTGATAGAAAACTGACTTTGTCATCTTCAAAAATGAATATATTATTTCCAAAACATTCTATAACAGCAGATATGCTGTTCAAAAACGTTACACGGAACCTGCCAATTCATATAATTAAATGTGAAGTACAGAAAAAAAAAATTGAAAAAAAAAAAAAAAGCCACATTTTTCTGAATAGACACTGTTTTGTAGGCTGCAAATTGGAAAATATTCAGAGCATTTAGGTACTTATAAAATGTATCATAAAAAACTATACAAAATTCTATACAACTTCATAGCAGGCAAATTCTGAAATATGGCTTTGTTAAGAAGAAACTGAATAAAGAATTTGAAAATTTGCACTTTGCTTATTTTCGCATGACATGAAATCAAACCATTGTAACTTTAAAACCAGGGCATAAAAAATTTCATGATATAAAGTTGTACGAAAAAATGTTTTCTTTTATTGGCAATTGACAGAAGTAATGTTTCGCATATCAGTTTTTCTGAAAATGCAGCACACAAAAGTTTGCTTTTAATTTAAAAAATCTCCGAAATGACTTCTTATAACAGGTGGATAACACTGATTGAGCGTCATTATTATTGCTCCACTTGAAGTGATGCCAAACCCAGGGCTACAATCCCCAGTTGATTGCATGATTTATTTACCTCTCCCATATGTTAATTATTCAGTGATACAATTCTTTAGAAAAGTATAGAAGGGCTGGTTTTATTCATCTGTGTCTAAAGAACTATATGCGGTCGTACACTGATAGAAATTAACGTGGTTATGAAGTGGCCAGCGGTATTATGACGTCACAACAGGTCTGACTAATAAAATAAACTGCAGAGGGTGCAACAATGCAGTGGTTGTTTAGACCCTTAAATTGCTGATTTCAGTACAAATTAAGCATTGCCAGAAATCTTCTTGGCAAGCCATTTGGATTGCTTTTGTGTTGCATGCCAGTCTGTTTTGCTGTCAATTGCATGTGTAGTGCGCACTTATTCATCATACATAGATTTCTCAATGTATTGACCAAAAGAAAAATCTATATCAGTTGAAAATTGTCCGCAGATTTAAAAATAAAAAGGTGAAAGAAGTTTGGTCGAAACATGAAAATCGGATCCGTTAAACTGTCTCTGTGTATTGCAGACTGTAGCAGAAATGGAAGGAGTGGTGCGAGGAATCAGACCAGGAAGTCCAAACATTGCCGAGCTTGAAAGGAAGGAAAAAGAAGCAAAAGCAAAACTGGCCAAACAAGAAGAGCAGAGCAAACTCTCTCCAGCCACAAAAAGACTTCTCGAAAAGCATCTTAAAAAGGCGGAATCTGATGAGGGAAAGAAAGAAGCCCAAGATAAATTTAGTGCAGGTGAAAACTAGAAGGTCTTTTACTATGTTATGTAGTGTAATATATTTAGTATTTTTATTACTTGGGCCAGTTATCCAAGGGCAGTAGATCTTGAAATTGATTTCAGATTAGTAATATACAAATAGTGATATTTCAGGAATGAATATTTCCAAATTTATTAAAGAAAAAACTATTAACAAAACTTGCCTATCAACGTATTTCACCAGGTATTTGTCTTTAAGGTGTGTTAGGTGTAACGCAAAGCAAAACTACACTGCAGCCATACTTCATAAGTGTGACTGTTGACAGTATCTGTCTCTGTAGTAAACCTTGTTAATTTTGTTTCTTTATTTTCAGAGGCTAGTAAGCCGAGCTATGCTCAGACTGTAGAATGGAGGAAAGTTTTGAAGCGCCTTTCCATCTTCTTGCGCATGGTGGACTATGTTGTGATGGAAATGTTGCGTAGACTTGTTCTTACTGCTGTTGGCCAACTCTCCAAAACAGTATCAATCTCATACAGTGCTGATGCTCAAGATATGGATGGGGTATGTGGGTGATTTGAATGTTCATAGAATAAATGAATCGTTGCCATTATGTTGCGCTGTAAAATTGTGTCCTCCCACTGTAGATTTATACTTTTCCTTGTCTAGTGTTCACACATCAAGAATCTATCTCTCTGTCTCTCTATCTATCTATCTATCTATCTTATCGTATCTTATCGTATCTTATCTATCTTTCTTTCTTTCTTGCGTAGTGTGCTTGTGAATTTCTCATGTAAATGTTTTCACAGGTCGTTAATGATGGTCAGTCAGTTGTGTCCGGTGATTCAGGGAATCCCTCAAGGTCATCCACCCCATTCAAAAGGGCACAATCGCCCCTGACAAGTAAAAGCGAGTAAGTACAAATAATGGGGAGTAGTAGATATTTTATAGTAGACAAAATCAGCCAATGGGCATAATTACAGTCTCTTATGAAAAATGGAAAACCCTGCTCACTGGTATTTGGAAATGACATGCACGAATCAAAGAACCTTCAGTTCTTGTGCCTTAAATCACTAAATTAATTCAGTGTAGTGTTTAAAATTAAATATTTTAACTCGGCTCGAATTGAATAACGTAAGTTCAGAAAGTAACGAAAATCTTAGTCCGGAGAGGCTGTCTCTGCTCGGGAACCTTGAATGTTCAGGGTCCCTTGAAACTGAAGTGACCTACTTTTACGATATCGCTATGCATGTAAAACGTATTGTTGACCTATTAAATTATTTCAATGTTCACTGCTGTTAATTGCTCGTAGACAGTGCATAGTATCCTAAATTCACGGTTTTGTATTCCTTGAACAATATTGAGCAACTTTGAATCGATGACCATAGATAAAAAATTGGTAGGTTAGTTGTGCTAAAATTTTGGTGAGTTGCTCCAATGAGAATCTATTAACGCTTGCTGCATGCTCGCCAGGTAATTAAAATCACCATAGATGGTGCGAGCGGTCAACTTGTAGACAGCCGGAGGAGGCAATGGTGATATGACAAATCTGTGCCTTTTATTTTGTAACAGGAACTCCTCATCTACCTCAGGTAGCAAAGCATTTCGAAGGTATACCATCAAAGGCTCCAGTTCAGGTCTAAAAAGGGCTCAGACAATTCCAACTCCACTGACAGAAACATCTGGATATGTCATTCCTCATTTTGACTTCGATAAACTAGACGACTCGGAAAAAGGTGTTGATATCGAGCAGGTAAAGAACACAATTTTAGTTTATTCTTTTTTAAGAAAAAGGTATTCAGTTAAAGGACACAACAGATGGCCATGGCAATAGCAATTTACAAAATTACTTGTTAATGACTTAATGTAGTCTTGTGTGCAACTTTCCTGCATCTCTAAAAGTTGAGCTAAGGAGCAGCTGCCCACTAGCCAAGTGCTAGTAGGCGAGGTAGCTGCGTACCGGGATTATCATAGTAGTTTTATATTAGTAACATGATATGGATGCCAAGCTTTATCATCTCTTCATTATGTCTGCCTCTGGCAGCTGGTCATGTAGACTATAAACTTAAAACCAGTGGCATTAAGACATTGAGATGTGATACTCGATATCATTTGAAAAATATTTTTAACTTCTAGTTTTTTCTGGAGGTGCATGTATTTATAATAAACTTTTCACTTTTTTCATTTAGAAATTGTTTATGTCCAACCTGTCATTCTTCTCATATAGGTTCTAGAAGAAATAGCAGAACAACCTGAATTGGAAGATGTTTGTACTGACCCAATGGTTTACGTAGAACTTGTGCTAAAAGTTCCTGCTACGAAGTTAGCTGCTCTGAAGCAAAAAGTTCGATATAATAAAAGACGGCGCTCCTCTCAAGCTGACGTTGGCAACCCCCTGACAAGTCAGAAGAAAGTGGTGAAGTTCTCTGCTGAACAACGACCTTCAGGTGCTAAGTTCTCTGCTGAACAACGACCTTCAGGTGCTAAACCTACATGACAATATTGATTTTTTTTCTTCTTTCATTTTTCTTCTCCCTCTTTCTTAGCGCTTCACTCTATTCTGAATATTTGTGGGGTTTGAGGAAAACATGACCCAAACACTTTAATTGAATTAACTATCAACAGAGTTTCTTACTGATCTACATGGGTCCCAAAAAGGAAGTAATGTTCTATGTCACCATTTAAGAGAAAATCAAATGTCTCGTGTCACTTTTTAACTAAGAAATGATAACGAAGAATATCTAAACTGTGTCTGTCACCTTTTAGGAAGATATTCCTGTTTTGTCCGTCATTATTTAGGAGCTTTAGTGTCTCTTGATGAAGAAGGGCAATGTCACATTGTCGATTTTATGCAATGAGACAATTTTCAAGTGGGCCTATGGAGATAAGATCCCCCAAAATAAGCCAGTGCTTCCCAAGCATTTTTGAAAAAAGATTTTTTTTTACAGAAACTGAGTAATCATCTTTAGCTGAAATGTTCAGTAAACCGTGAATGACACAGCAGGGTTGCGTTTCTTTGTAAATTTTAGTGTTTTTGATGACATTTTAGATCCAGTCACAGATTCAGACTACGACAGTGAGGAGAATGAAACTGAGGAGGCAGAAGATTTGATGGAAACCAAAAACTGGGAGGAGGATGTCCCCAACTCGGCCAGAAACTTTGCGTATCACACGGAGGAGTATGATATTTTTGGTTTTCTTCTGTGCCATAATTTGAGGAGGATTGATTGTCAGAATGTAACAAATGAATGGGATACTTAATTTTTACATTTAATTCAACTATACTGCATTGACTTTTCAGTGCTGATAGTCACAACTCTGATGAATTGGCCAGTTCAGCGTTTATCGTCCTGTCACCATCGAAAGATCAAATACAAAACAGTTTGCGCTCCCTCATCACTACGTTTGAGAATACGGTGGGACAGTTTGGGTCTTTATTGAAGGATCCCAGACTAAAGACCTTTTACTCTCCTCCGAAGTATGACCTCAAGTTAGAAACTGACGCTGAAATGATGGCAGGTTTTGATGATGACAACGCAAACTCATGGCCAGACACAAACTCTTTGTTTGGCAATGATCCGTTCTATCAGTCAGTCGTTGGTGACATCGTGGATATGGTCAAGAGGAATCTGGAAGAGGCTATCAGTCATTCTGAGGTAGGTTATGGCCGAGGCATCCTTCAATAATTTAAAGTATACGACATATGTATTTGTACATACTGTCAACTACATACAGACAATCCAACCTGCCCTAACGGTCACCTAAAGCTAAAGAACGGCCACCTGCTGTTGTTAATGACCACCACATTCCAACTGCCCTTTGCTGAATTTTCGTTGTTTTACCCCTAACTATTAAATGGCCCACAGGTTTTAATTTTAAATACTTCAAATGACCCTATTTTATCCATACTATTGGGTGAGCTCGTAGTGCAGGTTTGACTAGCTGGACAGTTTTGGATTTCTTATGTTGTATCAATAATTGAGCAAGCGCAGGATTTTTGACACCTCATGAAAAACTCTTTTGACAAACCCAACTACGACTAATGTATCGCTAAATTAAGCTTTTTAATTTTTTGCACAATGACTGAGATTTTAGCGTATATATGAGCATGGTTCATACCTTTTTAGGATTTCCTTGAATATTGTAAAATGGTTGATCTGGTCAGGAAATTCAAGGTGGACCAAACCATAGCCCAGCAATGGAGTCCAGATGAGTTCCAGCAGGTTCTTGCATTGTACACTGACCAGGTAACATAATATACACTATATATATATATAGAGCATAAAGAATAATATAAAGTATAAAATATTTCTCTATGTTCTTGGAAATGTACTGATGTGAATAAAAGTATTGTATGAACAGCAGCATATTGGCCAAATTTCAATTGGATATTTTGTCATTTTTAATTGATATCAAAAAATGTCTTGAATCCCATGTAGCTGGCACATTTAGGGCAATTTATTGTAAGATATATCCAGAATATAACAAATGTTGGAATCCAGAATATACAGTGACAAACATTGCAAACCTTTCAAGTTTTTCTTGCAGTCAGAGGCAGGGGCGTCAATTCAATGCAATCATCTCCCCTGGAATTGACAAATGGAAATTACTTTTGTTTTCTACACTTTTGTTTTGAAATTTTTGTGTGAACTGTTTCACGCTTCATTTAATATATCAGTACAAGTTTAATTGTAAAAATAGTTTGGCACCATTACTTTACCTCTTGACAAGTGTCAGTACGTTAACTGCCGCAACTTGTTCGCACGAGGGAAAGTAATAGGTGACAGAGAAAGTAGACCTGCATCCCCCCACCCATCAAGAGAAATCTATGCCCCTGGTCAGAGGATTACACTAAAATATGTGATGACAGATTTTCCTTATGTAATTGATAAAATATTATTACAGATATCTCAAATGGACAGCATGACGCAAGAGAAGCGAGTAGGTCTGTTTCAAGTCATGACAGAAAACTTCTATAACTCCTGCTTGCCTTATCCCAAGATGGTGGTGTCCACCGTTTGGCAAGTGTTACCGGTTCTTGCTCTGAAGAGAAACGAAGACTTGCTTACCATAATCGAGGTAAACCCACCATTATTTATTTATTTTCGTGGAATTTGTCTGTTTATTAGAACTATTGGTATTCAAAAACTGTTGTTATTTTTGTAATCAGATATTTATAAATGCCTCATTGTCTCAATTCTACTCATATGACCAGCTGACAAAGGCAGATGTAAGGATGGGCTTGGGGTCTATACCATATTACTAATTTACCCCTTGGACGGGGTATTTTAATTGCCTCAGCATAGACACCGAGTACAAGGCACCTCCAATTTAATGTCTCAATTTTTTTTTGTGGCAGGGAGCATCCAGGAAACTCGATAAGACCCCAACATCAGTGGAAGAATTTGTGGAGCATTTATCATTCCTTGGCAAAATGGCATCAGAAATGCCGGCCCTGGAGAAGGAATATGCTATAGTCACAAAACTCTACACGATCGCCAAAGATTTTGAGGTTCCCCTTAACCCAGAAGATCTTGCCCTGTATCAGACACTTAATCCGAGCTTCCAACACCTGAAGGTAAGTGGCTATTTTAAGCTGTAACTGCTTACTTCTGCATATTTTGAGAATTGGGTAACATTAATTTTGTGTCTTTATGTACATGGAGGCTAGCATGTGTATCAAAAAGTACAAAATTTAGAAAGTTATTCTAATTTGCAATATCAGGTAACATTTGTGTCTTAACATGGAGGCTAGTATGTATATCAAAAAAGTACAAAATTTATAAGTATTTCTTTTTATTTGTAAAATGTTTGGCTTGAATGTCTACAGAAATTGTCAATTTATCAGTTATTCTAAAAATGAAATTATTTCGAAAACCAGGTTATTAACTAGCTTCCTCTAGAGAACAAAAGGATTTCCCTCTGATTTACCGAAATACCACCCCATATTTGCATATTGAATTTATTACTTTTTCCAGTCTACCATATTGTATGCCGAGGCCAAAAAGGATGAAAATATTAGGAAATTCAGCACCCACTTGGGAAGACTGATCAATGAAATCCGACGTCAGATCGTTGACATTAAAAACAAAGTGATTGACCCATCCTTGTTGAATGGAGACACCATGTCCATTGTTGCTAAGGAGAGGGTGAAGTATTTAACGGAACAGGTGACAAGTCTTACAGTTAAAGCAAGAAGTTACGGTAACTACCAGGAGCGATTTGGGTCGTCTTTGAACACCAAGAAGAATTTTAACGAGTAAGAAATTATTCTCAATTAGTAATAATGTTGCATGTGAATTTACCATGAAAATGCTGAATTTAGATACATTAACAAACTAAATCGGGCAACATTTTGTGTCTAGTTCAATTAGTAGCTGGTGGACCTCTTAGAGCAAATAATTATTAGATCTACCTTTTTAGTGTTCAGACACCTGTGCTGAGTACTGGTACACCTTAATAATAATTATACTCCACCACGTGACTTTTTCTGATGTTATTTTGCGAGATATAACTAACGAAAATGTTAGTTAACTCCCTCCTGAGTGAAAACTGAACTTGTCTTGTGTAATAAGGGCAGTAAAAACAAACAAATTAGTAAATATACCTAATGGAGCACAAGTTAGTTATATCCCTCATAGTCAGGAGTTAACTGACATTTTTGTTGCTTATATTCCTCTGCCTTCAGCATTGGGATATAACCAACAAAAGTTTTAGTCAACTCCCTCCTATTCGGGATATAACTAATACTTATTCACCATTTTATGGCTATGTTAAATGATACATAAGTGAACTGAATATGACATTTTGTGGTTTTTTACCTCAATAGAGAATATCTGCTGATGGATCGTAGCGAAAAAGACGTAAGTGCGCAAGAAATGCTTCAGGATCTTTCAGAGATTGAGAGAGACTTGACACTCCGAGGTCTTCTATGGCAATCACAAGAGGAGTGGGACTCTCTTGCTGAACAGTGGACGGACAGTGTGTTTGATTCTTTGAATGTAGAAAATTTGCAGAAAAATGTCAACCGCTTCACGCAGACTGTGTACATGTTGGAGAAAAGTAAGAGAAATACAAAATGGTCATAATTGCATCACTTTAGACTCTTGAGCTTTTCTAGTTTTGACAGCTAAAATTAACGGGTTTGGCAGCTTAAATTAAAGACCTTCTTACTAAATTGTTACACCCCAAACTGTTTCTTGTCAGTTGAAATAACTGATCGCCTGCAATGTCCCTGATGAAACTTTTTCCCTGTTCTTTTCTTTCCAGGTTTGCCAAGTAATGAGGTTGTGCCAAGACTTCAGGAGAAAGTTATGAACTTTAAACAAGTGATGCCAGTTGTTACCAGCCTCCGTAACCCGTCCTTGAAAGCTCGGCACTGGGAACATATTGAGAACATCATTGGAAGGACCACTATAAGGGAAGACAAAGCCTTCACTCTGGGAAATCTGCTGGATATGAATGTAATAATTTCTCTATAAGAATTAATATAGTCTTCAACAGTGATAGTAGATATAATTAGGCTATGCCAATACCTTGGCATAGACTATTGTGTTTGTACATTATCATTATACCCTATTCTGTGAACTTCACTTTCTCCGATTGGCTTGAAAAAAATTGAGCAGGTAGGTCTAGGATAGAACTAACCTGTGACCCAATTTCAGTGTCCTTGAAAAAATCCTCAAGGTCACATAAATTCACAAAGTTGGAAATTTTGACATGAAAATATTTCATAATAAAATAATGGCTCAATCTGTATGGTAAATAATGTAAAACCCACTTTTCCATAAAATTGCCATACCCTTTCATTTACAAGTTTTCTAGTTATATTTTTATTTGTGGAACGGAGATGTTTGTCTTTCATGAGAAGTTTGTATTGGTTATTTTAATCATATCTTACAAGTCCTTCTGCACAATGTGAATGGCACCCATTAAACTTGGCAAAGATATAGAACTTAGCAATTAAAAAAAAATCCACTCTGTTATCAATGTTAAAGTGAAATAAATATTTCTAGCTGTTGATGTCTTTAAGACTTTATGTGCCTTGCTGGCGGTACACTGTTCTTTTGAAATGTCTTTGCCCTGGTAAGAAAATGAATTTCTCTGATTAAGACATGTATCATTCCTGTATGCATTATCTTGAATTAACGGTTGCATTTTAATCCAGATCAATCGCCATAAAGATAAAATCCAGGATGTTTCAACAACAGCAAGCAATGAAGCGACATTGGAGAGAATGTTGCAAAAAGTGATCGATGTTTGGCAGGCGACAGATTTCCGCTTGGTACATCATCCAAGTGGTGTTCAAATCATTGCTGGAGCTGATGATATTCTTGCCATGCTTGAAGAGAGTCAGGTCACCATCGGAACAATCAGGGGATCTAGATACGTGACTCCGATCAAGGTGCAGTGAACATGTTACTGAGTTACTCCGTTGAAGATAACAAGAGTCACAAGACTGCCCTTGGTTGTGCACCTCTGCAGTCTAATTAGCAAAATGCATTTTGAATCAAGTCGTCGGGCCATTCTTAAAAATATTCCTGTTGCGGGTTACATGACCGTAAAGAACATATCAGTGCGTATGACTAATTCTTTCCCCCCTTTTTTTAAACTTTTTTTTGTTTTTAAACTTTTTTTTTAGGCCTCAAATTGTTTCTGGGTCTAGTTTAATATTGGTAAAATATTATTCTGAGGTTAAAAAGAAAATTCTTACCTACGTGATGGGTTTTTCAAGTGTCATGTAACCCGCATTAGAAATATTTTTAAGGCTGGCCATGCCCCTTTTTGCATTCGATATATACCCGTTAGGTCAGCACAGGCTGAATTGATTTTGCCTGGCATTTGTACTGCTTGTGACACAGTATTTAGATCGATTTAAATTGTACATCTTTGAAAAGTAACTTCAGGTCTATGTATATATTCTGAATTGTTATCCTTGGGTTCATTAGTTTCTTCTACTGTCAGGGTAATGTTGAGGACTGGGAGAGGAAACTTACTCTGTTTGCTCGCACTTTGGATGAATGGATGATGTGTCAGCGGAACTGGTTGTATTTGGAGCAGATATTCACCACGCCAGACATTCAGAGGTATACGTTTGTCATTGCTTTCTATATGAACTGATATCGGTTTATTTATTCTTTGAACATGGGGTTTCTATCCTGATCTGGACACATTTTAATTCACAAAATATATAGAAGGACGTCTAATTGACAATCATATATTTCTTTCTTGTTTAGACAATTGCCAAATGAGTACAAGATGTTCAGCCAGGTGGATAAAACGTGGAAGGATGTAATGAGAAGAACGGAGGACAGACCAAATGCACTGCGGTCAGCCACCGCACCTGGGGTCCTGGAAATGTTGCAGTCGAACAACACAAACCTGGAGAAAATACAAAAATGCTTGGAGGTTAGATAAATCTGTGCTAATTGTATGGCCACTGAGCCTAAGTTGGATGGCTGTTTCATCCTTCATCTCATGATCCCTGCCTGTCCAAATTAGCTCATCAGGTGCAGAATTTCAGGACGTGAAGACCCAATCCACCACCACCACTATATGGCCACTTGTCAGTATCGTTCTTTTTGTGAAAGATGTTCAGCAAAATGCTACATACACAACTTGCTAGATGATCCAGGGGTGGCCATTGGGGCCATGGCACCCCGTAGCAGTCTTAATGTTAGCCAGAACCGACCTACATTGCATTAGATGCGATGGTCCTGTGGACAGGGGACTTGTAGCTACCTTAATGTCTACATATATGGCCTGTGAAATGACTGACAGGGACAACCTTTGGTCATGATTTGGCCCCTGGATCCGCCAGTGCCAGGATCTTCTGTGAGGGAGCTTGTTTCTTTTGAATCGTATGTTTCAAGTCACTCATTGTTCGATCTAAAGTTTAGCATATGTCCCACTTGCAGGAATATCTGGAGACGAAAAGGCTGGTGTTTCCAAGGTTTTACTTTCTTAGCAATGATGAAATGCTAGACATCTTGGCCCAGTCGAAGAATCCTGATGCTGTACAGGTAAATATGGGTCTACTTTGCTTTCACCAAATCATTAAAATTTATCAGAAAATTTTGTAATTTTTGTCTATTAATCCTATTCTGAATACATAAGTTTCTTGTACTTTGCTGTTTCATAGCCTCACCTAGTGAAATGTTTTGGCAATATACGATCCTTGGAAATCAAGACTGTCCCTCGTCAGCCACCAACTGTTCGGAGCTTATCTTCTGCCGAGGGAGAGACCATTCCAATGCCTAGGTAAGATTTTCTTTTCATTTCTCAAAAGAACAATTTCAAGGCCGTTAGTTAATTTTAAAGAGCTCAAATGATTGTTGGTGATTTTATGGGCATGTACTGTAAATATTGTCTTGGAGGAATGTAAGTTGAATTTTCTCACAACTTGAACTAAAATAAACAGAACATTCAGATTTCCATTTGCATATTTATTCTATATGAATCATAAGTCTAACATTGCCTAACTCAAATTAATTCAGGTATTCCATTTTTATTTGACTAAGGCAAGGTTTACTGTGTTTCAAATAATCATGGAGTGACATAATTTGGAGTCTCTGACAGACTGCTGTATCTCTTGTGCCTAACACTTGGGCATATTGGACATCACCTGCGCCAATGATTATATATCTATCTGTATTTGAATTATTATATTATATTTTGTATGGCTTAATAAAATAATCTCTGTCTGTCGGTCTGTCTAACTGTCTGTCTGTCTCTTATTGTTATGCTATTAATTTGTTTTAGGAACGTTCGAGCCAGAGGACCTGTTGAGCAGTGGTTGTGTGGTGTTGAAACGGGAATGTTTGACACAGTGAAAAAGTGAGTAAAGAGTTTGGAATAAAATCCAAATTACAAATATCTAAAGAAAACGTTAAGACCTTTCTTGCTGTCTCGGTCGATTCACGTATGTAATTTACTTGCAAAATTTTTATCTTTTGTTTTCAAAGACACTTGAAAGTTGGACTGCAGGAGTGGAATGAAATAGAAATGATGCACTGGGTCACCAAACACCCAGGTCAAGTTGTTCTCACTGTGGTAAGTTGGTCTTCAAAAATGGCTTGAAAAAAATATTTACCTGTTACTTTCTTAGTTTAATTCCATATGAAGACTAGTCTTTCAGTGTAGATAAGTTTTGAAAAATTTTGTTTTTCAAGTTGTAGCAATCTGAACTTGTAATATGTGTAAATTAGACAGGTACATTGTAGTACCTGTGACAGTGTCGTAACATTTAAAAAAAATTGGCATCACCAGTGCCAATGTGTCAGAATGTATAATTCTATTGAACTGTGATGTTTTGTGTGACTTGGCAAAAAGATATTCATCTCTATCCATCTGTTCATCTGTCGAGCCTCTGTCTGTTAACATAAATGAAATATTATGTGAACAAAATTATTTAGTTGCAGATTGATAGGCACATCAAACTTTTTGTGATATAGATCATTTTTTATTTTGTTTCCAGAGCCAGATACAATTCAACAAGGATGTCGTGTTGTGTTTGACAAGCGACGAGCCTGTGTCAAAACTTGCTCAGTTGCTTAACAAAATGCTGAAGACACTGACCGTTCTGGCTGGGTTGGTGAGCTCTCCTCTCGCACCCCACAAGCGCCTGAGCATCAATGCCCTTCTGACGGTTGATGTTCATAACCGAGATATCATCAACTCGATGGTCGAGAACAGCATATCTCGTAAGGATGATTTTGAATGGACAAGGTAACTCGAATTATTTTGTTGGATGTAAGTTGGTGATTCTGATTGACGGAATCTCTCATGTTGTAGAAAGTCGAAGTGCCTCGCAATTGTAAAGATGTAGGCCTTAAAAAAAGAAAAAAAAAGAAAAAAAAAGAAAAGATGTAAGCCTTTAGCATTTAGGTTCAGCACATCAAAAAGGGAAGCCACAAATTACATTTTTATTGGCAAAAGTTTTTGTTTTAATACAGTATTACATGTTTTCGGTATTGAATATTGTACCTTGATTTGAATAACCTGAGTTAGTGAACTTGATAACTTAACTGGCACTGTTATGAAGAGGCACCCCCAGAGATGTCTGCTTGGACTTACTGTTCAAGATGTGAATCTCCATATATATATCAGGTTGTATATAAAGTTTAGTTATCCATAATTTCTGTTTAGGCAGCTGCGGTATGAATGGGATGAGCAATCCAACAACTGCAACGTCTTACAATCAAATGCATGTTTTGTGTATGGCTATGAATATCTGGGCTGCTCTCCCAGACTGGTCATCACCCCTCTGACTGACCGCTGTTACCTCACGCTGACCGGTGCGATGCATTTGCACTTGGGTGGGTCCCCGGCGGGACCAGCAGGGACTGGGAAGACAGAAACCGTTAAAGATTTGGCTAAGGTGGGTCCCGTAATATGGTGTATTGATTCATAGTATTTGTGATATATTGATATATTAAATTGTAATGGCTGGTATTCCCAGCCATTCTGGTGCAGAATAAATATGGTAAAACCTGGAAAACTAGTTTGTTTGTAGAAAATATTTTAACCTTATTAATTATTTATTTCAGGCAATGGGCAAACAGTGTGTTGTTTTTAACTGTTCCGAGGGCCTTGATTTCAAGGTTTGTTTGTCAATTATGAATATTTTTTAAATCATATTACTGGAAACATTGCTTTCTGGAAATGAGATATTGCTAATTTTTTTAATGAAGTACTCAATTGTTTTTCCCTCCATTTATGATTTCCAGATGCTGGGCAAGTTTTTCTCCGGAATGGCTCAGTCCGGCAGCTGGTGCTGTTTTGATGAGTTTAATCGGATTGATCTAGAAGTTTTGTCAGTCGTTGCTCAACAGATTCACACAATTAAAACTGCAAAAGATCAACAAGTTCATCGGTAGGAAACTTAGTTGTATTTATAATAGGCCTATACACTTGTTATGATACATTGTATCAACAACATTGGCCATTTGGCTGTATCACCGACATCTTTAACTAACAAAAACCTTTTTGAATTACAACATGCAGGGGCAGCTAACCAAAATTGCCAACAAGGTTTGAATCTTGTAATATTTTTATGTTGTGCAAGCTTTTGTCATTCTGATGTATTTCTGGCATGTGAATGTCTTCGACCACTTGTAAATTTTAAGTCAACTTATACAATATACATCATAATTGACTGCTTTAATTTGTATTGTACATGAATGTGGCATCCAAAATGTGGTCATACATGATTTGAATTTGCATGATTTAAGGGTCGAGACAACCACTGCATTGTGGCGCCCTCTGCAGTTTATTTTATTACTCAATCCTATTGTGATGTCACACTACTTATGGTCATGTCATAATCAAGTTATTTTCAATCAATGCTCCGCAGCATGTAGTTCTTCATACACAATGAATAGGATTAGTTCTACCATTTCAACGTCATAACTTGTGTCACCAATTTATAGATAAATGGGAAAGGAAAGTTAAATATATGAAGAATAAAGTTCAGTTGCTCTGGTAATGGCATCACTTAACTGGGGCAGTAAAATGACTCTGAAATTTTGGTTATCAGGCTATGAAAAGCATATCCAATTCCGGCAAATTTTGGTGAAAAGTTGAAAACTTTGCTTTTCCTGCTGCAGTTTTGATACATTGAGTATATATGATCAAATGACTCGAAGCGAACAACACAAAACCGTTTTTCCTACAACTTTATAGTCGGAAATTTTATAATTTGTGTTATTATTGAAAATATAGCAGTTTTAATTCTATTTATTGAAAAAATACAAAAAATCCATGTTTTAGGTGTGAAAATTTGAAACAGTGAATTTGAAATTTAATAACTTCACAATTAGGCCATATTTCAAAATTCCCTGCTATGAAATTGTATAAAATTTTGTCTTCTTTTTAATTATGTACATAATATCAGAGACAGATATTGTCTCAGACATTATCTAGAAAGGAATTCTGGACACAACCCAATCTGCAGCAAGCTAAACAGTGTCTTTCAAGAAATATTTACTTTTTTTGGCATTCATGGATCAGACTTTGATAATTTTTCCTGAAAAGGCCAATAAAGCCAAAGTACTATTTGTCTAAAACTTTTACTCGTCAGGTACTATATAGAATGTAAAAATCGCCTGTCACTGCAACGGATTTATAATATATTATTTAAATAAGAACTGGGCTGGTAAGATTTCTTATCAGAAAAGTAGTTCCTAGGTGCTAGTGGTACGATGGTTGGTTCGACCCTTAATATCATTGGTCTGCCTACATTTGCAGATGTGATTATTGTAAGAAATATATACATTTATGTTGGTACTGATTGGTGTGTTATTTGTCAAGGGTTGTGTGCATGTGCTATTTTGAGTTAGAGGTGTTTTTCTCTCTCTTTTTTTACCTTTCAGCATGTATACTTTCCTTTTACTCATTTGTCTAATTGTTGGACTTATATATAAAACTCAAATCTGCTCTGATGGTGAGTGATGCATGTTACAGATTCCTATTTGAAGGTCGGGATATTCGATTGAACATGACTTGTGGAGTTTTCATTACAATGAATCCAAGGTATCTAGAAGTTGTAGTTTCTTCAAAGTTTGCAATTACTAATGTATTCGGTATTGTTTTAAAAATAAGATCTATCATTTTTCATTTTTTCATTTTAAATTTAGCTATGCTGGAAGAGTGGAACTGCCAGATAACCTGAAGTCACTGTTTCGCCAAGTTGCTATGATGGTGCCAGATTATGCCTTGATTGCGGAAATCATGCTGTTTTCAGAAGGATTCACAGCAGCAAAGTCACTGTCCACAAAAATTGTCAATTTGTACCAGTTGGCAAGCAAACAGCTTTCGCAGCAGGTAAATGGTTTAATTTGAAACATGTTGATGGCAAATGTTTGCTGTGAGTCTAGTTTTTTAAAAATTCTTTTCAGTTTTACACTACTTCAGTCTTGTCCTCCTGTGTTAAGGGTTAAAGCCTGTTCCATTTAAAAAAAGAAGGGAGGGGGGGGGGGGTGTGGACCTGAAGGGAGGGGGGGGGGTGTGGACCTGAAGATTTTCAGATATTTGGGGGGGGGGGGGGGTCTGGGGAAAACTGATATTGGGGGAGGTTGGGTGGTTGTCCAGTATTTTCTTAATATCTTAATGTAGAAAAAAGTGGGGGTGGGGGGATCTGTCAAAAAGCAGGTCTAAACATTTTCAGGTCCACTCCCCTCTTTTTTAAATGGAACAGCCCTGATCCAGATTCATAAATGTCTATGGTTTCGACCAACACATTTTTTGTCACGATGGAAATCTGAAATATTGTCAAAGTTTGTTGTGTGGTTACTGCATGCATTGTATGATATTCTGTAATATTACTTCATCTCCTTTTTTAGGACCACTACGATTTTGGAATGCGAGCAATTAAGTCTGTACTTGTCATGGCTGGACAGAAAAAAAGGCAACATTTGCACAGGTATAAAAGACTGATATAGCTGTTTATCCAATTTCATTTAATTAACGAGTACAACTTCTTATGTTAGTATAAAGGCTATTCTTGTGAGTCAGTAAACATGAAAGCTATCGATTGAATGCCAATTCGAAGGAATTTTCTTTGTTGATGCTGTACTCTGGTTGCTGGTCCAAAAAATCCACTTCATTTCAGAGCAAGACGGTCGAGCATCAAACTGCTAAGTGCGACAACCTTGGGCACACGATCCTCCAGTAACTCTTTGCTAGATACTCCTGACTTGAGCCATTCTTTCAAGGAAGAGGCGCACATCCTTATTCATTCTTTGAGGGACGTTAATCTGCCCAAGTTTCTCGCAGAAGATGTACCTTTATTTGAAAGTATACTCGATGACCTTTTTCCCGGCATTAAACCACCGCTTCAAGATCTTGGTGTCCTGGAGGTAAACCAATTTAATTTTGATTTAAAAAATTTTGCTTCGAAATTGAAAATCATTAAGCCTCACCTCATAACCTCATTGGTAAGCCCAGTCAAAAAAAAGGGTGATAAATATTTATATCCATGCAACATGGCAACTCAATTTTAATTTGTTTACACATGTATTGTAGCTCCATCTGGATAAGCACATGCATATACTGGAGCATATTAAATATGTACATAAACTTCAGATGACAAACTGACCATTTCAAAGACATCTTGAACATATGATACAGAAGCGATGAAATGTGAAACTAATTGCCGTTCACGCTTGTTGATATGACACCAAGTTCCAAATCAAACTGCCAATTAGTACTTGATTGTGTCATTGCAGAAGGCGATCTCAATGGCCATCAGAGACCTCGGCTACCAACACTGGCCAAGTCAGACAGAGAAAGTGAAACAACTTTACAACCAAATCTTAGTAAGACATGGTGTGATGATGGTCGGACCCACAGGAGGAGGGAAGACGGCTACTAGGAACATCTTGCAGAGAGCGCTCACCTTGCTGCCAATGCTGTCTATAGATGACAATGTTATCTCCTTTGATGGAGTTGACTCGCCGAGAAAGAATAGACCCAGCATGTTTGTGGTAAGTGTATTTAACAATGGGGAGAAAAAATACCACAAGAGGTCACTGACACCGTAGCAGATAAGTATTGTTTGATGATGTCATCTATATTGTGACGTCATCCATGCAACAATGGTGTAGTGATGTTATCTTATTGTCTTTTTATGTACTACAATCGTAGTGCCCTCTGTAGGCCCTGTTACTTTTTCTCCCCTTAACTTGAACCAGCTAGGGAAGCATGACAATTTGTTTGTTCTCCCATTTTGGTTCTCCAGCTATTCCAAGACATGAGATATCTGCTTAGTTGACCATTTAAACTATGTCTTATTCTTCACTGTGAAAAAACCCATTAAAAATTATGGCATTGCATATCACTTATCAGCCTTTTTGAGAAATGAATAAGCTGGTGCTGTTGTACTAGAGCACTCGTGCGTATCCATTGGCCTTAAAAACCATGCCAGTTGTCAGCTTCCCTATGTTATCTGTTTTTTCAGTGTTCTTTCAGTGTAAAATATACACATGATCAGAACATTTTTATACTATATATATAACTTGATATCAGGAATTGATACATGTGTCATAATGCTGGTGATCAATAACAATTTAAGAAGTACCCAATCTCAGACGCCATTACTCCGCTGTGTAATTCCCACAACGTTTTGTTGCTATAGGTAAACAGAGGCAGGAAGGGTCATGTGGAAGTGTTTACTGTGAATCCAAAATGTGTCAGTATGGGAGAACTTTATGGTGAGACAGACCCCAACACTTTTGAATGGACGGATGGACTCATTGCTGCTGCTACGAGACGTTTTGCCAAACAAGTTGCACACACCCCTGGAGAAGACTCGAAAACTACGAGCAGTGTGGCAGCTTCGTCTGTAGTAAGTTAAATTTACTGGTCTTAATTGGCTGTAGATTGGTTGAACTTTCGATCTTTGCATCTTATGTATGTATCTACATCATTTACGACCCTACAGACTTCATGATATGCATAAGAGTAGTCAAAAGAATTATATAAATTCTACAGAGTTTGTTGCCATATCTTATACATGATTTATGAAAATTTAAATGGCTTAAAGGTAAGGATTTAGTGAAATAATTTTTGAATGTCTCCAAATTTATTGTGCATATTTGCAGCTGTACAGTGTGCGTTTGACAGTTGTACTGCTAAGAAACATTGGGTTTTCATACTTTTGTGTGTAATTTTCACTGTATTGCAGTTTACAACTGATTTCACAAACTACAAACTCCGGAGGATGTCATTTGAATCCAGCACTCCCATTGGCTAAGGCAGCCCCTCAGCCAATGGGAATCCAGGAAGTTAACATGACGTCCTCTGGAGTTTTTCCAAGTCTATGAGTTCTGCTGTAATAGATTCATGTATGGCCTTCCACTATTTCCAGATCAGTGGCATATCTTTGAGCAGTCCCAGCAGCCGCGCTGTTAGTTCGATGTCTGCGGTGGAAATGGATAGAGTTGCAAATGAAGATGAGGAAGATGCGGATAAAGCTGAAGAAATCGAAGAAGAACTGGAGGAGGAAAAAACCAACTTGACGCACTGGAAATGGATGGTACTTGATGGTCCAGTTGACACGACCTGGGTCGAAAATCTGAACACTGTTCTAGATGACTCCAAAATACTCTGCTTAGCGAATGGGGAGAGGATTAGTCTGACTCCTAACATGAGACTGATATTTGAAGTGGATGACTTGTCAAAAGCCAGCCCAGCTACTATCAGTAGATGTGCTATGGTGTACATGGTGAGACATGATCATTTTGTGTGCTTTTTCTATTCAATGTTCTTACACCGATAGGCTTTGGCCTTTTTGACGTCCTACTTTTTTGTGGAATAAAAATTTGAGTTGAATTGAATTGAATACACAACTCGGTTTCTGGCTGTCGTATAGCATAAACAAGTACCCGTGCAGCAGTGTTGACCCCATCTCTTAGCACTTGGCTAAGAGGGACAGTGTGAAGCTGCTTATGAAACTGGCATCAGAACATTTCAATCGAGTCAGAAAAAGAGCCGATTTCCTTTCATTCATATATACAAAACATTTTGTTTGTAGGACCCTGCAGACCTTGGCTGGACACCTTTCATTCAGACATGGCTCTCCGGTCTCCCTCGTGACATGCCATCGAGCGGACGGCATCACCTGCAGCTTCTGTTCCAGCACACATTGCATAAAGGAGTTAAGTTTTTGACTCAGCATTCGAAGCATCTCATGATGCCTACGCCTTACATGTGTGCCATCAATTGCCTCTGCAGCATTCTCAGTGCATATTTTGACTACATGACCAAGAACGTTGGATTTGGGAATCCAGGTAAGACTAAAGTCGCATGACCATTTTTATGAGGCTAAAATATATTTCACTGTACATATAGAAAGACATTATTACCAATTTAAAAACACTACTTTTTGTCTTGGCTATAGATAGATAGATAGATACATTTTATTTGACCATACGGAGTCAGTTTTGACCCATTCGTCATAAACAAGGTACATAGAATGCACAATACATTGTAGAATGCACAATACATTGTAAATACAGACATAAAAATTACATATATTGAATATACTAACTAAATACTACTTCAAGAACTACTGATCCAAATATTATATATCTCATTTTCTATACTTTACTATACTATAGCATCACAGTGAACACATCTCATAATACTGAATATCATAATACTGAAAAGTTAAAATAAAATAATAATATATGAAATAAATCACAATCTCATAGTAGCTGTTATATTGCCTAGCACCAGGTTTAATGCACCATCCAAAATTTTTAATTGATTGGCTATATCCTGAGATCTACTATGCTGTTCATAGCTATCCCTACAACTACTATGCTGGATGTCGAAAACTTAAGAATTCTTATTTGGTAATGCACACATCTATTCTGGCCAGGAAAACTCATCGCAGAGTGCTGATTTGTTTTATAGATAAACTTACAACTCCGACAGAGTCAAGAATGTCAAGTAATGCACGTGAATCAAAATTAGGAAGTCGTGATAAACGTCAAACAAACAGAAGCGGTAAAAAGCATGTGCAAATACAGGAAGGATCTTCAGCGACAACACACAAGTCATCTGCTAAAATGTATGTAATTTATGATTTACCATACAACATAGATATGGTTGTAGCTATGCTACATAAGTAGTTATAAGGTAATTTGTTCGGCATGAATTCTTGATCTCTGGTATGCTGTTTTGATTTATTATACATGTATGTGAACTTAATCGCAACCAGTGTATCCATCTTATTCTTGTGTGAAAAACAAACAAATCTCATCTCATCTCATTGCCATGGTCGCTGCCTGTCCTAATTAGCCCAGCAGGTGCAGAAATACAGGATGTAAAGCCCTAATCACCCACCCCACCCAAAGCTGCTAATTATTTGCACTTTTTTGAGAAGATTCTTAAAAATATTTTTACAGTGACAAGTCGCATGCCAACAAGCAGTCCTTTTTGGACCGAAACCCGCAGAGTTTGCCAGTGCTACTCAATAAGTTGTACGTGTTTGCATTCACTTGGAGTTTCGGAGGCAACTTTAGACGGGAAGATGAGGCAGATGATGATGGAGGAGGATTTAATCAAAGAGGTGGTGACCGGAAGGACACCGCTGATGTTGACATCGCTTCAGAGTTTGACAATTTTGTGCACGAGTTGTTTGAAGTGGAGCCTCCGATAGGTGAGAGTGTGAAATATGATCCCTGAAAATGTGTCGTGTTAATGTCGCAGAAATTGGGCTAACATATGGCCCAACTACCAACATGTCATGTTTTCTGGGAGTTTATGTTGACAGAAAATAAGTATGATAGATGTACAAGATGAAATTGGGGATTTGCAAGAAGGACATTGATTGTACTTGCAATAAATAGTATGGAATATTAGAATGAAAATGATGATGTTAGTGATTGCATACCTCTATCTATTACTCAGAAAACGGACTCAGGAGGTTGTCTCTTTATATATTTTATAGTATGAATTTTTGTTGCTGGCGCTGCAAGTTTTTTTGGTCATTTTTTGACGGTCTCTTTCAGTGTCAAAATTTGTTTTTTCAAATAAAAATTATTATTTAGAAGAAGCTTAATTAGCTGATTAAGATTTGCTATCTGCTTTTATTGAATCAACAATTGATCATTGTATACAAATCATTTTCAGGCATTCACCTACCGGCATCAAGTCACACCATCTACAGTTACTTTGTTGACCTTGATTCTGGCAATTTTGTCCCATGGGACAACTTGGTGGCAACTACGCAGTCGCTGATAGAGAAAGGAGCCGTGATAACAATTGGTGAAACGATGGGAGTGACCACTGGTCAACAATCAACAAAGAAAAATGACCACAACATTGTGGCGACAGTGGACACTGTCCGATACTCCTTTTTGACTGCCCTGTTGCTTATGAATAAAAGCCCTGTGCTTCTGACTGGTAATAATTCTTTACACTGCTTAATTACAGATTTAATTAAGTCATGTTTATGGTAATTGGCTGCCATTTACCAACAGAGGGAGCTATCAGTAGCTGTTTAGCTCTTGTTTATTTAATGATGTCGCATCTTGATGATGCATCCAGCAGTAGCTGAATGCAGTTACTGATATCTCTCTCTTTTAGTGTTCCATTCAGTGCAGCAGACATTGGAACCAAATCCCATGGCTACTGACAGTGCTTCCTGCTTGTACTCCAGTTCTCCATACTTGTTTATGATATAGAATAATTCTAGATGATAGATTGTATGATTTTTTATATTCATTCTATTCCCTGCTTGTTCTCCAGGGGAGTCTGGTGTCGGGAAAACAGCCATCATGAAAGACATTCTTACGAGATTAAGCAAAGATGGCGGCACATCCTACAAGTCGGGGACCGTCCTAGGATCAGTCTTTAATTATTCCAGCAAGAATCAATCTCTTTTGGAAAATATTTCAATTCTAACAAAGTTTTCATCTGATGGAGGTAATTTTGCTAGAGCGGAGACAAATAATGTAACTCATCTGATATATTGTAACCTCAAATCACATTTTGATTAACTCAAATATTTAGACATCATCTATGAGACGGTTTTTAAAGCAAAAATTGTAGTGGCAAATATATGGAGGAAATAGTGGTCAAATGCATTCATTGCATATAGAAATAGCATGATAATCTGTCTGTATATAATGTTTATTGGGAAAAGTGCAGTATAGCGGACCCAAATATATAACCATATTTATTGAGCCTCGTTGCCAGTCTTATGACGTAAAATTCTTGAATTCAACGAATGACGTCACAAACAAACAGTTGCGGTGATTGTTTTCAATGCAAGAACGCAATATTATTGATTATTTTCCTTTTCCCAAACCCCCACCATGAATATTACCCCTATTGTGTGCCAGAACAAAATCCGTACTAGAAGTTTCATTATTTTTAGACTCATGGACGCCAAATATGGGCATAAATTTGGGTCCGCTATACTGCACTAAACCCTGTTTATATTCTGCAATTTATTACTTGAACTTCAGATGACCAGGGATTAGATGTTCTTGGCATGAACAGAACCAAGCAAGCCGGAGGTGTCATAACATCAACTGTGCAGTTCAGTGCACAGACATCGTCTCGAAGAGTTCAACAAGCGCTTTCCCAGAAACTCATCAAGAAAGGCAGGGACACGCTTGGTGCTCCTAAAGGAAAGAGAGTATGTCTAAAATGTTTGTGTGTTTCAGTTTTGAGATTGTATGTACTCATTGCACCTTGTATATGTTTGTATGGCCCTTATTTTAGGTACTCATTTAATGGGAAGGGCTTGATATCATGCAATATGGGACTTGTACTTATATATGATAGATGATGACAAGTCTCACCTGATATAGATTTGAATCAGATATGATTTTGCCATGATTTACCGTGCCCGACATACGGTTGCAGCCTTAGGGTGTGTTATGGCTTGAAATTGTGGAATCCTGGGTGCAGATCCATATCATTCTGGGAAAGGATGATAGAATCAGATAGATAGGTCACATAATTACCACCTTCATCTGTCAGTGTTTTAAATCCACCCCAACTCAATTGCATGATGGTCCAAGTTAGGGTAGATTTCTGATAAATGTATCTAAATAGTGATTTGCCCGACTCTTCTTCTTTTATATCTTCGAGTGCTGTATGATGATATCCTATTGTTCAAAATTTAGGTTTTGCTTTTTGTGGATGATCTCAATATGCCTGCTCCTGAGCAGTATGGAGCGCAGCCGCCCTTAGAACTTCTTCGTCAATTCATGGATCTCGGTGGCTTCTATGACACCACCAAACTCTTGTGGAAAGTAAGTCATTATTTGCGAGGAGTATTAGGGCTAACTATGAATTCTATTCATTTCACTCGACAAACTACCTGATCCTCCCATCGTCTAACATGAGATAGACTAGCAGCGTACCTCTAATTTTCTGCTTTGTTTGCAGGACATCTTGGACGTAACTCTCATATCTGCTTGTGGTCCCCCTGGTGGAGGAAGGAATGATATTAGCCCTCGCCTTCTCAGACATTTCTGGTAGGTGTCTGTGTGTTCATTGTGGGAGAAAACGTATAATGGATGTTACGATGGCCATTCAAAGCGAAAATGTATGCTTTCTGTGGCTTCAAAACTGCATATTGATATTCACCTGAAATCTTTCCAAGCTCAACAAATAAACACAATCAGAGTTGCATCTTTTATGACTTGATATGATTATGACATCACAACATTTGCGCTCCATAAAAGATAGACAAAAAACTAGATTAATATATATATGTATATATCTAGGGGTGCTGTACACCCAAGGTGCAATTGTTTATCTATAGTCTGTAGTACTAGTCTAGTTCGTAGTTATAGATGTGTTTTTTTTTTCCAATGGATGTGCTGCATTAAATGACAAATGGGTCAAATGTGACCTGATATGTTTCAATGAAACATATCTATCTATCTATATCTATACTCTTTCATAATATCACTATCGGGGCTTTAACGTTCTACTTTACATCAGCCTTTTGACCATGGTATATGTATTGCTTTTTTTTTTTTACCATGTGATTAAGACATAGTGATTTTTAATGTCACATACTGACAGTATCATGAATGTATCCTATATCATTTTCAGCATGCTTGCCTTTCCGCAACCATCCACAAGATCTCTGCAACACATCTACCAGGTCCAGCTAGGCCGCTTTTTTCAGGAGAATGACTTTCTGCCTGAAGTTAAAGAAGCCCTGTTCCCCCTTGTATCTGCTGGGATAGCCATATACTATCGAATGACCGCCATAATGAAACCCACTCCAGCGAAAATTCATTACACCTTCAACATAAGGGACCTCTCACAGGTAGATAAATTGAATAATCTGATTCTCACATTTCTTGTGTTTGCTTTATATTTCCAATTATAGTCCCCCAAGGGAATTGTTTAAGTTTAAGGAAGGTGACTGTTTAATAGAGGGGTAAATTAATGAAAATTCAGTCTGGGGAGCTGGGGTGCAGCGGCCTATTTACAGCAGGTGACCATTCTGTTTGTTTGGCTGTAGTTCCATATAAGTTTGAATGACACTTTACAAGTTATGTTTCGAAGTGGGCACAATGCCTTTTTAAGTGTTCCCCTATTGGATTTGAGTGTCTGGTGATATCCTTTTTCAATAGTGCTTTGGTTATTTTGTCCACGGTCTTTCACATTTCAGAATTCAAGTAAAAACCAATTCACATAAGATCAACAGCATTTATTATGTCATAATGGTAATAATTGAATACAGTCTCGCCAAAAGTGTCCTTGAACTTTTGGCATAATCATTAAATTTTTTTGCTGAAGTTTGAAAATTGATACTTGACATCCATGCAAAAATTCTTCATCTCTCATGAAATAAACATTCAGAAAATGTTTACATTAATAGGTCATCAGAGGATTAATGCAGGCCGACCCCACCGCGGTAGTCAATGGTGACAATTGTGCCCAGCTGTTTGCCCATGAGGCCACCAGGGTATTCCATGACAGACTGACTGATTTGGAGGATCGGAAAATCTTTTTCACTAATCTGAGTGACACACTGCATGATTTCTTTAAGGTAAGACATTGTTGGGTAGAATTGTAAATTATTTCTCATGGGTAATTACTATGTAAATTTGTCTTGATGGGGTTTATCAAACTATTTCAGGTAAAATGGACACCAGAAAAGCTTCAACACGAACCGTTTCTTTTTGCGGACTTCTTGGATGTCCATGATGATTCTAAGGCCTTGCGGGTGTACAGACAACTGACGGACCATGCAAGGCTGATTCAGAATTTAGAGGAATACTACCTGCGTCAAAATATCGGCAACTCGCAAGCACCGCAACTTGTCTTTTTCAAATATGCGGTGGAGCACATCCTTAGAGCGGCTCGTGTCTTTGGGCAGCCTGGTGGACACATGTTAATGGTGAGTGTCTGATGCCATTTTGTAGGAAATCAACACTTTGTTCTTTTGGTACACCAACCAAAAAAGTGAAGTTCTCCGTTTTGTACAAAACAATGTTTTTCATTTACTGCAGTTTAAGATGAGAATAAGTGAAATATGATGTTAACTAAGTAACCAGAACGGCTTGACACTAAAATGTTCCATTTGGTAAATTGGCAATTGCAACTGTCTGGTGTCTATGTTGATATTTGACTCTGTAATACTGAAATATCTTTATCATCCTATGATATTATTTTGCACCATCCTTATTCTTTTAATGCCATGTGTGAAACAGCCAATTAATAGGTTCTATTATGATAGTACATCTTAATTCTAACGGGATTGAATTGTAATATTCTGTTGTAATTAAAATGTATTCTTCTACCCTGAGCAAAATAAATTTGACTTTACTCGATGTGAGTTGTCCGTCATATAGTAAGTCCCATTTACTCTTTGCAGGTTGGACTAGATGGCACTGGAAAATCTACCACAGTTCAGCTCGCTTCTTATATTGCGGGTGGTGAGCTTTACAAATTGACCCTCACTAGAGGGTATGGTTTAACTGACTTCCGAGAAGATCTAAAGAAGGTCTGTCGCAAGGCTGGTGTTACCGGCACCAACATGGTATTCTTACTCAGCGATGGTGACATTGCCAAGGTAGCATTACTTAATAACCTACTTTACTTTAAAGTTTAGGCTTTTATCAGGTTTAATTTCTCACAGTGAGCTCATAGTTATGTTATTTAATCCTTCGTGATGACAGGAATCATTTTTGGAAGATGTCAACTCGATCCTGAACTCAGGTGAAGTGCCTGATTTGTTTGATAATGAAGAAATGGATGGAATTGCCATGGAGATGAAAGATACGGCAGCTGAAGCTCAAGTGCCAGAGACCAGAGTGCTAGTTTACGAGTTTTTCATACAGGTAACACCATAACATATTAAATATCGCTTTTCTCAGATAACCTTGATGAGAGGTCTAATTCGCAGTCTTGTTAATAACTGATAACAGCAATCGAAATTGCAGGAACTGTTTGGTGCAGGTATCTATTATATACCCCACGATTTTTCTTCTGTACTACATTATTCCCTATTCTAGTTCACTGTTTGTCGTTGTACAACATGCAGCTTGATTTATGACAAGCTTATATAATCGTTCCACCCACCCAATTTGGTCCATGTCCACACATTGGTCCACATCAGGGAATGATATTAAATGCTATCAAGAAATATTTGTATCGAAAGGTCCACAATCTCATGAAAAAGACCCACCCAATGCCAGTGGCTGGCTACAGGCCTGTATTGAGTGAGTACACACACTGTTGCATGTGTAATTTGTATGTAGTCCACCCGTTTTCTCAGGTTTGCTATTGATGGCATGTATTTTCAGAGAGTGAAAGCCAACCTTCACCTGGTGCTTACGATGAGTCCAGCAGGAGCCAAGTTCCGTCAGCGATGCAGGATGAATCCTTCATTGATCAATTGTTGCACAATTGACTGGTTTGATGACTGGGATCAAGAGGCTTGTCTCAAAGTTGCACAGGTCTATTTTAGCAATGCTGAATTAATCACTCAGCCTGGCCAAGATTTACAGGTACGGATACAACGAAGAAAGCCAGTGCTCTTATGGAAGGAAATCTTTTAAGTTGCATTTTATCTGGATAAAGTAACTTCACTATGCGACTTTTCAATAAATTTTAATTTTACTTCTGTTATATCTACTAAAACTCACAGTTTTTCTCAACGGTGACTTTTTATGCTGATAATGCTGGTGTCAGATTCTAGAAAAAAAATATTTTTATACTGATATAGAATTGTTTTCCTTCACCAAGGCCTTGTTCGCCGAAAGGCTCTGCTGTGTGGCCTTGCCAGAAATGAGCTTAAGGAGCTGGATTATTCATATCAATCTGATATATTGCGAAGCTTCGTGAAGCGCCCAATATGCTCGCAACAAAGTAACTGGCAGGTGTCGCAAAAAGATATACAGTATGTCTCTCCAAAGATTGATATCCCTGTGTGAGTTAATATTACAATTTATCATTGCAGGACCTAAAGAGAAACGTTACAGAGAGATGTGTAGATATGCACAGATCAGTTGAACACATGACCAAGAAGTACTGGAATGAATTGAGACGAAGATATTATGTCACTCCAAGCAGTTACATGGAATTCATCCGCATTTACGCTGCTATGCTGCTGCGACAGAAAACACAATTTGTCGACAACAAGTGAGAATGTTCATTTTTGTTCCCTGTCGTCATCATTTACTACTGCGCTTTAGTTTAATGAATCCCTGATTCTGTTCCTGAAACAAAGGGGGTTGGCTCGCTAGTGAGGGTCTTAGGGCTAGGGTAGGGTCTTAGGGCTATCTTCCTGGTCTGCTGTGACCATGTTTTTGGTGGGTTGTCTATTATGTTCTATAGATGTATATCTGTCACATATCAGACAAATAAACTGTCTTGAGTATTGTTTTCGAGTCTTAATTGCGCATGTTTGTCACACATGATTTGGTGCATGCTTGTCTCGAAACAACTGATGACGTCACTAATGGTCTAATTGCACTCGTCGACTTCATCAATTCACCTTTGGTGATACCATTAATTGGTTAGAGACAGAAGTTTTCATATGCATATTTGCACTCGTCGACTTCATCAATTCACCTTTGGTGATATCATTAATTGTTTAGAGACAGAAGTTTTTATATGCAATAGAAACATAACTGCTGATCAATACTGTAATTTTTATGTGACCCCCAGGATCCATGCATGTTGTAAAATAGTTCCAGGCATTGAGGCACGTAATGTTTTGCAGGGAGAGGTTGCTGGTTGGACTTTCACGTCTGTCAGAAGCAAATGTGTTAGTTGGAACAATGCAAGAAGAATTGGTGGGTCTCGGACCACAGATTGAAGAGAAGGCAAAGGTATGGTGTTATGCAACATTTACTATTTGCTCTTTCTTACATGCTGACTGTTGTTTGATCAAATTCCTCGGTGCTTAACTAGTTGGGATACAGAGACGAATGACCTCATCTTCTGCTCCTTTTATAATGACCCGAGAATGCAAATTGAGAATGTTTTCATGGTCCATCAAAAATACCCATTGGATTAGCAAAAATGCATGAATGATCCAGCAAAATCCACACATTGGAAATAACGTTACTGTAAGTCCTCCAGAATATGTACAAGTTTATTTCACTTTCCTTCTGTGCTAGAGTTAAGCTCTGCAAAATTAGGATCGAACTTCACTCCAGGTAGGTCTTTGTTGAATCCTTAATTTATTACAGAATATTCCACAAACTTGTGTTAACACGCATTGCATATATGACAAACTGTAAGATCCAATATTGCTGTTATGTTTATAAAGGATGAACTGAATATCTTCCTTTGGCAATTTGCAGGCAACTGAAGTTCTGCTCAAACAACTGGAAAAAGACCAAGAAGCAGTGGATGAAGTCCGTGCCCTGGTGGAAGCTGAAGAAGCTGCAATGAATCGCGAGACTCAAATCGTCCAACAATATGCGGATGTAATCTTTCCTTCTATCCTGTCATTCTATTTTCATTAATGTCTTCATTTGTTATATTAATGTCTTTATTTGTTTCAAGTAATTTAATCATTTAAATTGAAGTTCTAACTCTCACACAAGAATTCTTTTTGCCTAACCATTGCAGGAATGTCAGCAAGATCTTGCGACTGTGCTGCCAATCCTACAGCAAGCCATTGAATCTTTGGATGCCTTGGACAAGGCTGATATTGCTGAGATTAGGTGAATGAGAACTTTTTTTTAATACTCAAGTGCCTATAAACCAATGTGCTCATGACCTTTCGCCTCATAACATAAATCTTTCTGTGACTTTTGTGGCACGCTCTTTAGTTCTCTACTCAGTACTCAAAATTCTTAATATATATAATTTTTATTGACATGATATTATCATAATTGATACATGGGTCAAACATACAAATAACATACAATAATAACATACAATAATACAGTACTTTTACAGTAATAAGAAAATAATACTAAAAGTGTTAAGCTAACAGTCTATATTAAATGTTGTAACTATGTATTTTACAGCAAGTTGGTCCCGGTTGTGACTAGTAAAAATACTAATAATACAAATAAAAAAACAGACAAATATATACTGCTTCTCCCAGTGGTTTAACCAATCTGGCTATCCATGTATGGTTTATATGTAGCATTAACAAATTTTTGTATCTGATAAATTTCAGAGTTTACAATAACCCTCCGGAGCTTGTTATGACCGTGATGTCAGGCGTGTGTGTCTTACTTGGTGTCAAACCTGATTGGGCATCGGCCAAACACGTTTTAGCGGATCCACAGTTCTTGAGAAAGCTCGTTAACTTTGACAAATCTGCTGTTTCTGACAAGGTAATGTTCACTAGATCATGTCAATTTTATGCGAACCTTTGAATTTAAAGTAGGTATGCAGTGTTTCAGCTAGGATTTGAATTGGGCATGACACACAAGAATATTAGGGCATCTAAATAGGCTATCTAGGGCACCCAGATAGTTGGAAAGCAAAAAAAAACTACAATTAATTTCGGGCGAGGCGCAAGGAGCCTAGCTGGAACACTGGTATGTATCACTGACTGTTGATGGTTATGCATTTAACTTTGCATGATTTGGTATGTTTTCAAGGTATTTCAAAAAGTCAAACGTTTCTCAAGGCATCCAGATTTTACTCCTGAGAAAGTCAGTGTTGTGTCTGAAGCTTGCAAATCCATGTGTCAATGGGTGCTTGCGTTAGAGCATTACCATGAAGTCTATAAGGTGAGACATGCTTGTTTTTCTGCGTAATAATCTAGATTTTACTATAATTTGTTATTCCAATATTGAAAAAAAAATACTATGAAAACATTTACTGTTGTGGTTTTTCCTGAATTGAGATGGCAAAACCCAAACAGAAAAAAGTGGAAGAAGCAAAAGAAGCCCTGAAACTTGCTCAGGAGAAATTAGCTCTGAAGCAAGCCAGTCTGAATAAGGTAAAGTATAATTATATCAATGGATGGTCCTTTCCTAAATTGCTGCTCGTTTCTTCCTAGCTCCGTATAAATTTTATGAGTTGGAAGTATTTCAAACGGAGAAAATGTAACAGAGCCCACTGAGGGCACTACAACCGTAGCAAATGAAAAGACAATAGAATGACGTCACTAGTTAAATTGTTACATTGATGACATCACAAAAAATAAATGACATCAAGCAATACTTATCTGCTAAAGTGTCAGTGACCTCTTGTGGTACTTTTTCTCCTCAATTGGCCAGGCGGCACGAAGTGGTCTTCGTATGGTTTAGTATTTCTTCAGTAAAAATTCATTTGGAATACAAGAGAAGTTGGTCCTCATAGAAACCATAGTTGTCATGATATGGAGTTGGATTTAATCATATGCAACAAAGTGTGAGGACTTCAGGCATCCTACAAGTTGCAGATGCTTAACTGCATGGTCTGCGTCTTGTTTGCTATTAATTGGAAAACAAATATTGGTTGATGTAGTTGCTGACTGTTTTCTAGATATCAGAAATATTTTAATTACAACGTCATGTAGTCTGTAACGTATCTATAGGCTTCTGTTGCAAAGGGTTACAGGTAAATGAACACATATATGGTAAACTCGACCATTCCTTAAATGACTTTGACTTATTTGACTCAGATTCAACAACACATGGCCCTCCTGCAACAGCAGTACCAGGATAGTGTTGCTCAGCGGGAAGGGCTGAAAGAGCGAAAGAAATTGACGGCACTGCGGCTGGAGAGGGCTTCTGTTCTCATCACTGCTTTAAGTGATGAAAAGGTGAATAATACAGTTTTTTATTTTTATCTTGTGAAAATCATTCTGCTGTGTCATATAGTGTCTTTATACATATGTTATATTGATGTCAATTTAGGAGAGACCAGCTGCCGGTGACAGGGTAATCACAGTATGATATATTTTTTGTCATTCAGGTGCGGTGGGCCAGTCTGGTAGAGGAGTTAGATGACAAGCTTCTAGGCATTGTTGGCGACACGTTGGTATCCGCTGGTTCCGTTGCCTACCTTGGGGCATTTACCTCCACATACAGACATGAACTGATATCAACTTGGTTAGCTGCATGCAGAGAAAGTGGTATTCCAGTGTCGGCTGATTATGAGCTAATAAAGAACATGGCGTCACCCAACCAAGTAATGCAATGGCATAACAGTGGCCTGCCGCAGGATAGTCACTCCACGGAAAATGCCATTATCGTCTTAAATGCCTCAAAATGGCCTCTGCTGATTGATCCACAAGGTCAAGGTTCAAGGTATGTAACATGGATGTTCCGTTAATTAACATTTTGGTAGTTAAAGCTCTCTGCCTTCACCGTCTGGGTTTAACCAACAAAGAATATAAGTTAATTCCACCTTCCTTGGGATGTAACTATTAAGCAATCAGGTTTGCACTGTTTGCTGGTAGAGGTAAATGATTTTGTACCTATTTGTGGTGTTTACCAATTAAAGTGTAAATTTATTGATATAATTAGTGTGCTATTTTTTCTTCAAGCTGGATCAAAGAAATGGAAGGGAGTAAGTTGAAGATAGTCGGAGCTGGGGACCCCAACTTTATGAGGACACTCGAGAGAGCAATACGGGTCGGTGAACCTGTTTTGTTAAAAGATGTGACGGAAGATCTCGATCCGTCTCTTAAGCCTATTCTCCTACAAGAAACAACCGTGCGAGGTGGCCACTTTGTGATCAAGCTTGGTGACACTGAAATTGAGTACAACGAAAATTTCAAGTAAGTCTGCTGGCTACCACAGAGGATGATCAGGGCTGGTCCATTTAAAAAAAGAGGGGGATGGACTTGAAGATTTTTTAGATATCGGAAGGGGGGGGGGGGGGGGTCTGGGGAAAACTGATATCAGGGGAGGGAGGGGGATGGTTGACCAGTATTTTTCTTAATATTTTAATGTAGAAAAAAATGGGTGGGGGGGGGGAGGTTCCGTCAAAAACCAGATATTGGGGTGAAGGGTCTAAAAGATTTCAGGTCCACCCCCTCTTTTGGAAATGGAACAGCCCTCAGTGTTTTTCATTAGACCATGAAAGTAGAATGAATGAATACTTTTTTTTTGGTGACGAAAATAGGGGTTCATAGTGACCCATTAGTCACACAAATACATATATACAAGTTACAGATCATGATAAATATGTTATAGTGTTGCATTGCCTAAGTTTCTTGCTGGTCAGGTTTGGTAACAGTTTTTGGGCCTAAAATCACTATTTATCAATAAACAACTGTAATATTTTCTGTAAATATTGATTTGAAGAACTTATTTGTGTAGCTTGTTCTTGGGTGCAATGAAAATTTAACAAGTTTTACAGCATATGTTTTGCGTAGCTTAAGTTATTATTTATTACAGTTCCCTGTTTTTCATGGTTTATCAAGGGTTTTTTTAATGTAATATTCAGATTGTACATGAGCACAGGATTAAGCAATCCACACTATCTGCCATCTGTGTGCATAAATACAACCGTGATCAACTTCACTGTGACCTACGAAGGGCTGCAGGAACAGTTACTGTCAAGTGTCGTTAAACAGGTAAATCATTATTTTGTTGTACTGAGCGGCTGCGTAATCTGGCTAATAATTAACTGTGGCTATGATGGAAAGGTGGTGTCTCGGTAATTTGTTGTTATAACTCATAGATTTGGAAACTAGACCTGGGTTTAGAATAGTATAGCGGACCCAAATTTATGACCATATTTGGCGTCCACAGAATATGAATTAATATCCAATTTTTTGATAACATTAGTGTAAATAAGTGGGGGTATCGAAACGTATCGTATCGATTGAATCAAACGATATGGAGCCCTACTGGATACACATGATGTCCTCTGGAGTTCAGTTTCCAAGTCTATGAAATTGTTGTAAACGATGTATAGATGTTGATAGATAGTTCGAGTGTTCAGGTTTGTTGGTACCTTAATGCGCATATAAAGTGATTTGATGTTTTGGTCGATAATCTGTCAATTTTAGGAGAGACCGTTACTAGAAAAGGAGAGGACTGAGCTCCTGAATAGCATTGCAGATGATCTCCAACTTCTTCGAGATCTGGAAGACAAGACGCTTAGTCTTCTGCAGAAATCTCAAGGTTTGTATGAAAAATTAAATGATTTAGAAATAGCTGCCAAATACGGAATGCGCGTAATTGAAAGGCAGTTTAAAATATATGGGCACAAGCCTACAGGCGCCAAATAAAACATAAGTTACAAAAAATGATCAATGAGTAAAAATGTATATGTGTTAAAGAAATGAATTCTGACCTACAGGTAATATTTTGGATGATCAAGACTTGATTGATACGCTACAAAAAAGTAAAGGAATGTCGACAGAAATTCATGACAGGGTGGAGCAATCAGAAGATGCAGAAAAGGAACTCAACACAGCAAGACAGAAATATTTACCAGTAAGTAACTTTCTGCGTATATATGATTTCCAAGAAGACAATTTGGCCACTCAAATATATGATATAATGATTTCATCAATTGATGAAAATTATATTGTTTTACAAAATATTGTCATACTATGTCAGTGTTTCAGTCACTCTGATAAGATGCTTTAATCAGGTTATGAAATGTTTAACAACGCAAAATTGTCACGTTTTTCAAATGTGTGCCTTTCAGGTTGCAGCAAGAGGCGCAGTGCTGTATTTTGTGTTGGCTGATCTTGCTAATGTTGACGTCATGTACCAGTTTTCGCTCAAGTGGTTCAAAGAGTTGTTCTCGACATGCATCAGGGTTCATCATCATCACGACCACGGCAGACGTCCAACACTCGCCAGTATCGTGTCTCATGGTCCTATCAGGCCATCCAGTGCGGGCAGAAGACGGTCTTTAATCCAGTTTGCCCAAGTGAGTGTCAATCTAGCTGTTTCATTGTTTATAGTTAGGCATTTGTTTTATATCATTCAGCTTATTAAATATATATTTCGAACTCGTTTCAATGGTAAGTCCAATCCATCAAGATTGACCTTGTGTCAACCAAGAACAAGGTCGCCTGACTTTTTATTGCGAAGAAACTTTTGCAACAAATTTTTGTGAAGTAACTTAATTGTCTGTCTTTCACCTGAAGATTGTACACCGTCTGCTAAAGAAAAATAAGCTTAAAAATATATTCAGCTTAACTTGTAGGACAAGTTATGAAATTGCTCGTAAGGTTTCATTGTGTTGTATCAATTATTCTTGTCAGGGCGTTAATGTTTACTCTTTGTTTGGGCATACATACTGATACATGTGATATAATATTTGTATCTAGAACGTATTTCCATTTCAATGCTTGAATCTAATGACAGGATCAAGAGATGACCCCTTCAGAACTTGCCACCCACATGAAGAAGATGATTGACAAGCTGACTTGGAATGTCTACCACACCACGTCCATGGCCTTGTTTGCCAAACACCAGTTGATGTTTTCTTTCGTCCTGGCAACTAGCATCATGCGATCCAATGCGAAGAATGCTTCTCTTGATCTGCAGATGTTGGGAGAGATAGCAGAGGAAGAGTGGACCTTTTTCTTGCAAGGAAATGTCACGACAAGTTTGATGGATCAAGAGACTTTGCAACAGCACGATGGTATATTAATCAATCATAGAAAGTAGTTCAACATGGTCATTTTATGTGCCAGTAATTGCTTATATTTTGGAAATTTTAATTGCATTGTCACCCTCTTGAACTACGGCCTTGGTAAAAGAACACAAGTAATGGAACTCTAAGTAAGGGTTGTTCCATTTAAAAAAGAGGGGGGGGGGGGGGTGGACAGGAAAATGTGCTTATTGTCTAAGGCGAAAGTCAAACGCAGGGTCATATGTAGTAACACACTTTTGATTGGGCCAATGGCATGTCATGAATATGAATCATTATTGGTCATCTCCAAAGATGCATATTGGGGCACAGGTATGACTGAGACTGAATGTATACATAGTCATGATTTTTTATGGCACTAAATATTATATTAATGAAATATGTACCATTTTCTCAGAAGTGGGCTTTATTATTTATATTACTTCTCCATGTGATGATCTTAGTCATTTGCATTCTGCTGCAGCCGGTTTTCAGAAGCTAGCCTGACTTTGCTTGAAATGTTTTCAGGTCTGACACCAATGCAAAGATTGGATTATCAATCAAAGGGACTTGAACCACCTCGACCAAAATTCATGTCGGACAAAATGTGGCAACAGTGCCAGTTCATGGAGGCAACATTCCCAGTATTTTCGGATTTGCTACGAAGCGTGCGTACTTGTCAAGAGCAGTGGGAATATTTGGCGATGTGTGATGATCCGTTCCTTTTAATGTCAGTGCCCTGGGATGACACTAAATTTGTGGATGCAGGTATTACATAATGTTTTCATGGAATCAGGGAAGTGATAGTCAATGAACTTTTATTATCTGAAGTGGAGATGGAAGTGGTCCAGTGCAATGCTAAAAGTGTTTGTTACACTACAAATTTTCTTGCATGACTGACTTTGCACGAGTAATCTGCTGTTAAGCGCCATTATTTATTATCGGTTATTGTTTGTGGACACAAGTTCACATTCAGAGGACAAACCCTATGCTGAGTTGGCTCACCTAAAATTGCATGTCGCGGGGATTTTGGTGTTATTTAAAGACCTGCTAATGCAAAATCTGTGTCGCGTGATGAAAGTACTACTGTATACTAAATTTCATTGTCTAGCGATGAATATTAACAAAGTTATTGGCGATTTTTGCCCCCGTTTATTGATAAGATTCGCGCCAACTCCACTTATGCACTGTCCTCTGACTGTTAACTAGCATCCACAACTGATAATAAAAAACGGCGCTAAAGTGAACAGCTCAGTAGCTGGGACAATGACTGACTATGCAGCCAGTATTATCAATTAGGCAAGATATACACCAGTAAAATAATGCTAAGCGTGTCTTAGGTCAGTTTCCAACTGAATTAGGCCACCTGCAATCAACGGTGACTGATGCACTGAGCTCATGCCAGTGGGACAGCACTGGGGCACTTCAGTGCATCGGACAATAACAACTGATTTTACATTGAGGAAGTTTATGATATTACCTGAAAGCTTTGCTATTGATTAATAACTTCTTGGATTGATGATATACTTATCAATTGATGATAAATTCGATTGAAGATATCCATTGATGATTCATTTAACTGTTTTTACTCCAGGGAAATCAGCAGAGGAACGCCTTGTATTACCTTGGCAGGAACTGGTTCCCTTTCATCGGCTGCTTCTGATCAAAGTCCTCCGACCTGATATGTTAACTGGGGCAGTTCGAACATTTGTCCATGATCTTATGGGTCCTAAATTTGTATCAACTGGTACAGTCGACCTGAGAGAAGTCTTCGAGGACTCCAGTGCCAAAGCTCCTTTGATTTTCATATTGTCTCCAGGTAAAGAAACAAGATTGTGATGGTAATATAAAAATTTTAATCTGATGGGTTGATGATGATGAACGTCAATGAGATGACTCTGTAGTTTATTAATAGTGGTGAAGTTTAAAGTACTAATAATATGAACTATTCCATTGTAACATGATGTATTTTAATATCATTTGGAGATGATTCCTTCACCAGTTTACTATTTATTGTGGGAATTTTTACCTGGCATTATATCTGCAAAGAGAATTAGCAAAATGGGTAACAATTGGAGCAAATAGAAATTTCATTGTCAAGTAAAATTTATTCAATCCAATTATCTACTTTTAGGATCTGACCCTGCCTCTCAACTGCTGAGATTTGCAAAAGAGCTTCGAGGGAGTACCCTTCATTTGGACATGATATCACTTGGTCGAGGCCAAGGACCAAGGGCGGAGGAATTCATATCCAAAGCTCAGATTCTCAAGGGCAGGTGGCTCTTCTTGCAAAACTGTCACCTCGCTGCGTCGTGGATGCCTAAATTGCAAAGCATTGTTGATGGGTAAGAAAAGAAAATAACAATAAATTAAAGGAAACGCGTAGAACTAGTTCGAATTTTGTGATTATGCCATTGCAGCCAGTGATTGTAGCTAAATCAATTTGCAATTATAAATGAGTCAATGTGTCGTGTGACTTACTGATCTCTTTCTGTGAGTGATTGTTTTGTGTCTCCAGCTTCGGAAAGCCGGATACTGATGTGGATCCCCAGTTCAGACTGTGGCTGAGTTCCAAGCCTGATCCTAAATTTCCTGTTTCAATTCTACAAAATGGAATAAAGGTTTGTTAAAGGATATAATATTTATGTGTGTATATTAAAGCGATCTTTTTGCAAGTCATTTCATCAAAATTATTTGTAATTGCTGTCATGTATAATATAACCCTCCCCAGGGTCCCAAATTTCATGCCAAGTTTATAGTTGTGAAATGTTTCACACTATAGATATGGTATATTACGTAACAATGATTATTTTACAGGGAATAGAATAAGCAGTGACTGCTAAATTGCTTTGTAGATATAAGTTAATTGGTTTCTTTGTCGTTATGTGAGGTGTATTTCTTTGATGTATAGATGACGGTTGAGCCCCCTGGTGGGGTAAAGGCAAACCTTCAGCGCTCTTTTGCCAGCGGAGGGTCAAGCACGATTTCAGACAGACTTTATGAGGATGGGTGTGTGGATCAACCTGCATGGAAGAGCCTACTTCTGGGTTTGTGCTTCTTCAATGCTGTCATTCATGAACGCAAGAAGTATGGCCGACTTGGCTGGAACATCCCCTATGAATTCAATGATTCTGATCTTGAGGTTGGTGTTGTGTTTGTATGAGATTTGGTGTACCTTGCAACAGATTTTATAGAAGCGCCAGAGATAAGACCCTGTGAAGCCGACACACAAACAAATTAAATTTTTTTGAGACTATAGTATAACTAAGATACAATTTTAACTGATTTTAAAGCAGTACATCTCATTTTTTTTACCCAATAAATGCTGTATATTCAAAATCCAATAAATGTTGTATAGTTACCAAAAACAAAAAGGTTTCATTAGCAATGTTTTTCCACATAGTTTATTCTTTACCTTATCAATTTAGTTGATGTTTCAGTTTTTTTTTCCAAAATAGGAGGAAATTTAGGGGTGTGCCATCATACACACACCCCTGGATCCGCTTATGAGAACATCGTTCAACTCTGCTTTGAAATGCTGGCAATAATCTTATCATGATATATGCGAATAATATTTAGCTGCTGTGGTCCAATTTTACTACAGGTGTCTGTCCTTCAATTACAAATGTTACTGAGTGAACATGAAACCATTCCTTGGCCCGCTCTTCTGTACTTGACTGGCGAGGTGACTTACGGAGGTCGTGTGACTGACGACAATGATAGAAGGTGTCTCCACAGCTTGTTGCAGAAGTTTTACCATCCTAAATCCTTGTCAGAAGATTACGTCTATTCGCCAGACAAGGTGAGTGTATTTGAAATGAGAAACAACCATTAAGGCAGGCAGTGTTTTTCTCTAGCCGTAACTCAAAAATTAATTGTCGCATATTTATTACTGGTTTTCAATGAACATTTCGATTTGAATATAACTAGATTTTCTATCATCATCTGCTGGACGAGCACTGGGAGCTGTCATGTCATTGCAAGGGGGGTAGGGGGGGGGGGTAAGGAATATAAATCATGCATGTAACCAAATCTACCTCAGGGCTATAAGGTACTTTCTTGGGGTACACAGATTTGCTCCCACTGCTGGTCTAAAAGGTGATATGGGGTTATAGACCCTGCCATTAGAAATAAATTGAGCATGTTAAAATATCTGAATCGATTACAAGCAAGCAATGCAGAATTTATGCTGCCTGGCTACTCTCAACCAGCAAGAAAGGATAGGACCTCTGGAGATGGAGGAGGTGTATCAGAAACAATCATGCAGCAGTGGCCATAGAGCAACCCATTGACATTAAAGCTGAAATAGTTGGGGTGAGGTCTCGTTGAAGAACAAGAACAAGGCATACATAGGGAGTTATTATAGAACACCAAGTGGCAAGGCAAATGAGCAATTAGATGAACTAGAGAATTCCATCAATCATATAAAGACTATCACATGCCACAATCAGAGCAGCACAATCATCCTGGATGGAGATTTTAACCTCCGTGATATCAGCTGGGAAAACGAATCAGTTGCATCAAACTCAAGGGAACGAACCCTCTCGATGAAACTCATAAAAATACTACATGACCTGATTTACAACAGATGCAACGTGAACCCACAAGATATAATAGACTGCTCAATTATATAGATCATCTAAGCCTACTCTCCTAAAGGCAATATACACTGACCCAGGCATTTTTTATGACCAGGAGGCAATGGTAGCGGATAGTGATATTGTCCCAGCCTATATATACAAAGAAACCAGCAGTTTTGACGTACCATTGCGTAGAACTGATCTCTTGAAAGTTGTTAATTGCAGCATACTTCATACTACTGTTTATTCCATAACATGGCTACAAGAAACTAATGTAGATATGCCTGTATATTTTCTGTAAGTCTATAATTCTCTGTGTTAATTTTCAGGTATACCACCCTCTTCCACCCAATTACAGCTACAGTGACGTCAAACATTATATTGATGGTCTACCTGAGACAGACAGCCCCGAGCTTTGTGGCATGAATCAAAATGCCGAGAAAGCTTATTTGGAGGATCAGTCACAGACTTTGTTGGACACTATTCTGGGAATGCAGCCCCGTCTCACTTCTAGGATAGTAGGGTGCGTTTCAAACTGTTTTTTTTTCATATAAGTCTTGGAAAAGCACAAAGTAGATGTTACCAAGAAGTCAAATCCCAACTTTTTAACCCAAAGAACTCCTCTCTGTACAAATCAACTTTGTTTCCTATCTTCGCGATTATAATTTTTTGCCATCATTATAGCAATTTGTTGTGGTCACAAAGAACTAGCAGAAATTACAATGGAGAATATGGCAAACTTCGAGTTATTTCTTTCCCAGAGGTGTTTTTATTGGTTGGAAAGTTGGGAATTGAGTTATTGTGAACATTTCTGTCGATTTTGTGCTGATCCATGCCGTCAATAAAAAAATGTAACCAAATAAAAAAGGGTGGATATTTATTTTGGATTACACCATATATACTTTGTCTTTGCATTTAGGAGTAACAAGAGTAATGATGAGCTGGTAGTGGACATGGCCCAGGACATGCTCTCGAAAATTCCTCCCCAAGTTGAGACGGATGATGAAGTCATGACAGCTCGACCCAATCAGCATCCGAGACCCTCACTTGCCGACATTGCTGGTATTGCTTCTGGTGCTTACTTCAGATTGAAAGGAAAAAGCACATCTGCTCAGCAAAAGACAAAAGGCAAGTATGATGTATATTATCCAATTGTATCAGATATCCTGTACTTCTGTGGACCAATAATGAGCACTTAATTTACACAATAAGGAAGTAGGTCATCTTTGAGTTGGAGCTAGTCTTTCTTAGACGCTGGCTGTTTTGCCTTCGAAAAACTACATCACAATGTCGAAACTCAAGTTTTAGGACTACATTTCTGAGCTAACGCTCAAGAAATTTGACTGAAACAAAGGCTATGTACCATCAGCCACCAGTTTAGTACCACTTGATAATTTTTACTCTAAATGAAGAGTTGTATCTTGTTTTGAATTCACAAGAATTAGAAAATTATGGTTCTGTTATTTTTCATCGGGGGCCGACTGTAATAATAAATTTTTACTTATTAGTTTATTACTAGTCGGGTGTCAATCACAAGACATTATTGCAGTGTAATAGCAGATATTTCATTTCTGAGTTGAAATTTTATTTGTTTTGCTTTGCAGGATTGGTCACAGAAGAAAATACAGTTGTTATAGCACAGATGAAGTTCATCAGCTCATCTGCTCTCTTCATTGTTTTGAGACAAGAAATCAAAAACTTTACATCTTTGCTACTGGTAAATCTTATAAGTTCTGCTATGAAATAAGTCCCCGAAAGATCAAATTTCGTATTATGTAGAACCAGGGGCGTCAATACAGGGGGGGATGTGGGGGATATATACCCCCCACTTTTTAGGAAGGGGGGGGGGGATGATCAATGCAATCATCTCCCCTTGAAATCCACAACGAAAATCCTTTTTTCTACACACTTTTCTTTGGAATATTTGTATTAAGTAGTTTACACTTCATATATTACATACCGGTACAATTAAATGCATCTAAAAATAGTTTGGCATCGATGATCCAGCATCGTTTTATCTATTAACAAGTATCTGCATGTTAACTGCAGCCACTTTTACGCGAGTCAGAAAGTCACAGTGCGACAGACTGAAGTACATAGGCCTGCATACCCCACCCACCCATCAATAGAAATCGACGCCCCTGTGTAGAACCTTCAATTGCTATTTTACCACTTGCGAGTAGAAAATAACTTATTTATATGGATGAAGTGTTTGTGTGAAAATGACGCACATATTTTTAACCTTTTCAGGCAATTCACAAATCTTTGCTCCAGTTAATTAGAGCTGTCAAGGGAGAGATTGTTATGTCCCTGGATCTTGAAGAGGCTTATAATGCAATTCTCCATTATAAAGTGCCTCTGCAATGGAAGGTTTGTACACTGATATTTAAGAAAATCACAGGGGGCCATGAACGAATGCTCCAGTTCAGTGAAAAGCTCGAGAAGGCATTTAGAATTTGATAGCACATATTATAGGACCCGCTTTTTGGGACTGTCTTAAAGTTTCCTGGGGTTTTAACCAGGTATCGTTATGTGTTGGTCTGATGAAGAAGTAATGCAAAAAATCTGTTCCATTAAAATGACCTCGGCATAACTAAACTTAAAATGATAAGCATGCTTGTTATCACGATAATTGAGCTTGACTAGTGAGGAACAAACATACTGCAAATAATATATTTTTACTGGTTTGCGCATTTTAGCTGAGCTGCTAACAAAGCAAATGCATGTTTAAATTTCAAAGATGACTGTCTATTTCCTGAATAGGAATAAACATTTTTTACAAAAAATTAGGTATATTGCAGACTTACAATTGCCTACTGATTCTCTGTTAATTGTTTAGGAAACATTCATACCACAGTGCACTGCTTTGTATGGTTCTAATTAAGTTAGTATGCTGACCAATAATGGCAATAGCTGAATGAGATATATTTATGATATGAATGAATGAAATTTATAGGCATGCAGAGATCACAATAGACCTATATGTATGGAGATGGCTTTTAGTTAAAAATAAATCAATTGCATACAAAAAAGCCCCTGACAATCTTGTGTTTCATCTTCAGCAAATTTCATACGAATCCTGCAAGGGCTTGGGAGCCTGGGTGTCTGACTTAGTGAAACGCGTAGATTTCTTCAGTGAATGGTGTGAATTGACTGTGTCAACGGCAGACAAAATAATAAAGGAAACCCAGCAACAGCCTCAGCAAAGTGTGAACGCACAACAACAAGCCAATACGCCACAAGTCTTTGATACTGACGATCCTGTAGTCATGGTTTCGAAGACCCAACCCAGAAGTTTCTGGCTCTCTGCATTTTTCTTCCCGCAAGGTAAATTGTAGTTGTTTTTTTACATCTAGTCAATTCAACAATAAGTAGATGATTTGCAATTTCATCACGTCCTATTGTAGCATAACTTATGCACTGCATTATGAGAAGTTCTCATTCTCGCCAGGGTTTTTGAGCGCCATCCTTCAAAACCATGCTCGTCGAATAGCTGTGTCGGTGGACAGTCTTCACATGCAATTCACCGTGAAACCGAGTGTTGATGATGTGGAAGAAAGTCTGATAGACGTAAAACAAACACCAGGCATCAAAGAGGCAGGATTTAAGGTACATACATTTCAGCTCTTGACCTTGTCTGTAGCTATGGATACATTACTGATAATTATTGGTGAAATACGAAAGTGCTCTGTTACAGGTTGCTGTATTTGCAGAATGCCGATTTGATATTTTGGAAGAAATATAGCAATGAAAGTCTTCTTTATGCATGTTATTATAACTGAATGTATTTCGTTTTATTTTATCTGTGCAATGAAAAGAAGATAATGAGTTGTGAATGTGCACATAGACTAACCTGAAGAATTCCAGACCAACTGAGCAACAAAATGATCAACAGATGAATAAATGACTACATAAACTATTCATAATATATTGCATTAATTTTGGGGTGCTTTATATTTTTAGGGTGCCAAAGGACCTCAAGAAGGTGTGTATGTTTTTGGACTCTTCTTAGACGGCGCTCGATGGGATCTGTCTACATCTAGCCTTGCTGATTCATTACCTGGGAAACGTTTCAGTCGTCTTCCACAGATACATTTTAAACCATCAGCTGTGAGTTTCTATTTTATTTTTTTTTGATATGAGATTATATTGTCGTGACAATCTATTTAGAGCACTCTTGCTCCTGTGCTCAACTCTAGACTGAACTGAAACAATTAAAATTAATAAATTGCCTGATATGAACGCCTAAATTAGGAATAAATGAATATAGACAAAGTAGAACATGAGCTCGCACGAGTCGCACATGCAACTCCTCTGACTACTTTCAGCTGTCTCTGCTCGGCATCCTCGCCTCCCGAGGGTCCCTGGCAACTCCTTGTGAACAACTCACAAGAGATCGCGCACAACTAACCCAGCCACTATTGACCAATTGTCACCAATTCAAAGTTGCTCATTACCATTCAAGGAATACAATAACACCGAAATTAGGATATTTTACCTTTTTTGCAAAGCGATCTAGAGCGTTGAAGATGGAACTATTTCTTTCGGCCAGTAATACGTTGCGTGTTCGTTGCAATAACGTAAATATAGTCCATGTGAGTTCCGTAGACTGCGACCGACAGCTCACAAAATAACTAAGCAGTCTACATGTACACAGTGCTTTCAGTATCATAGAAATCTAGTCAGAGTTTACCTGGCAATCCGGGGCATACCAGCACAACTTGTATGTATGTATATATATATGTGTGTCATCAGAACAATCTGCTTGGAATCACATGATTTTGCAAGTATAATTTAATTTGTTACTCTAGAATTTGGTTTATATATTTGTTCATAACATAATGTATATATTGACTTTTCATATGATAAGATTTATATCTCTGAATATTGATGTATGATATATGCATATACATATATATGTATATATATTTGTCTGTGACCTTAGCAGTATTGTTCTACAGTAGTGTTTGATATTCAGCTGTGATTTCTTCTCAACTTAAGACTATCTGCAGAAAAGAACAATCGATATTTTCAATGGCTTGATTATGCTTTAATGTATCATGTACCATTTTCTTTTGGCAATTGGAACCAATGATTATCACTAAGCAACTAATTCATAGAATATAATAGAAACAATTTCGTTTAGATTTGATCTCATTACAATGCAGTGATGTATAGTTGTTGAATTTGTAGGTTATTCTATTATTATTTTTTTCATTAATTATCTATAATTAATTTATCTCACCATGATGCGAATGTGTCAATAAAATACTATATATATTTTTTAATTAGCACATTGGTGTATGATGAATAAGAGATGATTCGCCAGAACTGTTGTAAAGGTGTATTTTTACACATCTGTTCTTTTGAATGTTTTAGGATGATGGCCGGCAACCCTCCTCTACATCATTAGAATCTCCTATGACAATGTTCAAGAACAAAGAATATGAGGAAAAGGCATACAGTACTTACCAATGTCCACTGTACCGTACTTCCACCCGGGCGGGCACTTTGTCATCCACTGGTCATTCTACAAATTATGTGACTTCCATAACACTCCCTTCAAACTGTTCATCTGAGTTTTGGGTTCTGAGGGGAGTGGCTGTATTATGTCAATTAGATGACTGATTACTGTGATATGGATCAACTTACGCGTTTCTTTATTTTCTGAATTGTTGTTGCTGATATGAGACACTTTTATATATACTGTTGTTGTGCATTGGTTTTTGCGAATGCATGGATATGCCTGATTACATTTTTGCTTAGAATATGTACAAGCTGGATTGTGATATATTATTGTGACAATTACTTAATTTTAGCCTTGCCTGGATATGCTACATTTCAAGTTTTTGAAAAAATAAAGCATCATTTGTTACCTGAACGAGTTTTTAGAGTTTTTATTATTAATCAATAAATTGATTGTCAATTTTACAGTTCTCAAGAGTAATTAAAGTACTCTTTGCATAGATCCTGTCTGGTGACAGGTGAACTCGGCGGAGATCAACTTCGGTGCCACCAAATTCACTAGAATCGACGGGTGAAGTATAGTGGATTCGGCGATCGCTTTTGGTGAATTCGGAGCGTAAATTTGGTGAATTTCGGCGCGCACTTTAATGTGGAATAACTTAGCATCTTTATGTAGCAGGCAAACGTTATATACCTTGTTTTGTTCGCAAATGCAAGCTCTACCAGTTTAATTGCATGCATTTGCAAAACTATTGATAAAATAGCATCTTATTATTTTTGGATGTGAAATTATTATCTCAGTGTGTCTTGTTTTTTTATCAATAATTTCGCAAATGCATGCTCTACCAGTTTATGATGTGCAATTATTATTTTTGGTGTGTCTTGTTTTTTATCAATAAATCAGATAAACCAGATAAATCATTTCCAGGTTCTACCATATAATTTATTAGATTTAAAAGATTTCACAATAGGCATGACAGCAAATATTTACAAACATATCACAAACAGTTACAGTATTACAAATTATTCTACAGGCCCATTAAAACGAATAACTTCCTTAATCAGCTGCCTTGCTGACAGATCCTCAGCCACATATCTGTCCCAAAGTTCAAAGATCTTCACCTGCAGTCTTGCGTACTTGGCTCACTGGTACCGACTGAGCTCCTCTTCATGTAGTAAGCTCAACTGCAGGTGAAGATGTAGACTTTCCTTGTGAAGGAGATTCACAAGTTGGTAGAAACCAAGGTTTCCACGTCTGGCACGGTAGTTTAGTCGGTGATGCCACCCTTCAGTGTCATTGTTCGTTCTGATAGGGCGCATAAACACTGACCAGGAGGCTACGGGCCACAGAGGACTTACAATCCACTGTCTTCGAACGTACTGAAATAGGTCCCTGTAAAGATGATGGGATGTTCTGGCACTTGCTTCATAGCCCTCAAACATGGCTGTCATCTGCTCTGGTGGCAGGAAGGGCAATGCCATCAGTCCCCGGCAGAACTTGAATGTTGCCGCATTATCTTTGTACATGCGGCTTAGTCCTATTTCCTGAATGTGTCTCCAAACTGTCTGTGTCCAGTGGAAGTGGCAGCCGAAGCATTGAACATCAGGGAGCAGAAGTTGTACAGCTTTCCACATTGCTGCTTCAAAGTCCATAGTGATACTAGTGACCTCTGGCGCGCGAGGCAGACAACGAATGATGTTTTGAAGAACAGCGAGGTAGTCATCCATGCGTCTGCGAGACATCAGTGCAAAGGCAAGTGGCACTTGCTTTGCGTGGCCTTCTGTGCAGATGAAAGCGTGCATGGAAAACAGCTGATAGAATGGCTGGCTGACGACCTTAAAAGTTGCATCGACAAACCAGTACTTGGCCTTCGCGAGTAACTCCCCCATGAGGTCGCTCATGAAAATGATGTGTCGTGCATCGTCCACATTGATGTCGTTCCGAAGGAAGTCATTAGGGATGAAGTTGGGATCTACGTTGAAGTCCAGTGATGTCGGTTCCCTTGGACGTAGTTTCTGACGCCTGTGGTTTGCATTCTGCGCTAGATAGTCTGGATTTGGCACTCCAGGTTGTCCGGGCTGGAACTCCTCCTGCAGCACTTCCTCGACAAGTGCTGCAGCCGACTCGTATGGGCGATCGACAGCCAGTCGCATAACCTTGGTTATGGTCTTCGCTTTGGCCAAAGAACCTGGTTTGGGTGGGTGAGAATGTTCATACACACTCAGCTGGAAGTCGACGTTATTTTGGTGAACTGCTGCCTTGCAATAGTTGGCCTTGCCCGACTTGGCATCGCCAGTTTTCACCTGAAAAAAAGGATAATGTGTAAGTAATCTACCAATGGACATACATATATGCTTTGATTGATGCTTTTCTACTAGCCAGAACCGACCTACATTGCATTAGATGCGATGTAGGGTCGGAACGCGTTATATGGGAATTCTTTGATGTTGACATTTACGACACATATTTCTCCATAAACATGTCAGCATAACTTATTTCGTCGTGATGCACACGAGAACGACTCTGTTAACTATCAACTTGTATTCACATTTCACTGAAAAAGCCAGTGGAAATATCCTTTTCAAGAGCGTTTTTAAATTCACGTTTGCTAGTTCATGCTTTTTGTGGTAAATATACACAAGAGGGCGCATCAGTGCGATTCGGTGCTGATAGCTCTTTATACAGACTGCTTTTCGTCCACTCGGAATCTGACAGTAGAATGCCCAAGAAGTACATCAACAAGCACCAAAAACTCTGTTAATAATTTACTAAACTTTCGCAATTACAACGCCCCCAGCAGTCACAGAAATGAGGACTGGTCAGCACTATCCTGTGTGCCACTAGGGGCGTTGAAACGTCGCCAGAGCCCTCTTGTGAGTTTTTCGGAACTAGGCGGCCATGCTTCAAGCTTTGTTTACCGAAATGTGAATTCGAAAATTGCACAGAAATCGATTAATATTGGAAGAAATCAATCTCATCTGAGCGCGAAATAATAGGAAAAAGGTACGTCTAACCCTACAGCGGGTATATGTTGTGTGACAAACGTTTACTAAAAGGCTAGTTCCAACTCAAGCCAAAAAGTCAATATTTTTTCATCCAGGACCTTGTAACCCTGTCCTGTGGACAGGGGACTTGTAGCTACTTTTCTACCAACAAGTAATAGTGGAGGTGGAGCACGTCTGACAGCATGCAAAGCTGGAGGTGGTGACCAAGGAGGTTGGATAAGCTCTTGTTCCTGAAAAGCCAATTTATTTATTATTACAAGGCCTACATATTATATTGGACTTCTTGCAAAAAAAACAGTAATATATAATAATAATCGGTATTCAAAAATGAAAAGGGCAAAAGGGGTTGCTATATATATATGTAGTAGCCCTATTAAATAAAGAAAATAATAAAGGAAACCAATAAAAGATAACCTGTATTTGAATTTTTTATTATTACATAGTAAATATGTAAAAAAATAAAGGAAAACAAAAAAATATAATCTGTATTTGAATTTTTTGTTTTAACATAGTAAATATGTAAAAACATAAAAGAAACAATCAAAGATAATCTGTATTTGGATTTTTTTTATTAATAGATAGTTAATATGTTAAAAAAAAAAAAGGAAAACAATAATCTGTATTTGAATTATTTTACTAATACACAGTGAATAATGTAAAAATCTGACAAGATGAACAAAGAAAACAATTAAAGATAATCAGTATTTGAATTTTTGATTACCGCTAGCATGTAGTGAATCAGATGAAACAACTCTGCAATAGCAATTAGTACTTTATCCAGGCTGATTACAATTGTTTGATGTAATGATTACAGATAGCATACAGTAAATCGCTAATTGCCAATTGCTAATAGCAATTAGGATATGGATATTACGGCCGCCGAATTTACCCTCCGCCGAGTTCACTTAGCCGAATACACTATATTTTGGGCCGAATTCACTGTTTTATACGCGCCGAGTGCGCATTTCCGCCGAATTCACCCGAATTCATCCTGTCTAAGGGTGTGAGTAAAGAGTTGAACGTGGGGTTGCCGTGTGTGCAGACATATGTTAGTGCTATTTTTAGTACGTGTTTTTTTGGCAAGCCATCTAGCGGAAAATGTATTGAGGTTTGCGCCATCTCGCGTTTTGTAGATGAACTGAAGAAGGCTCTCGCGAAAATGTCGTGTGAATTTGGACGACAACCTGCTCCCAAATTTAACTATTCTGGTAAGGTATAGTAACGTAAAGATGCTAAGGTGGTTCCACACGGCCTTAAGTCCTTGTTTCCTTGGCCGTTTGACAGGTGTGGCCGTTGAATTTGGCTTTGATTGAAATCAGGTCGACTGTCGTCTGAATTTAGAGGTCTTTATTTCTCATGGTTGGATATAGCTGTATAGTCTCCGTCAGTTATTGTCCTTTAATTCATGTATTGTAAGAGCAAGGGGTAGTCATTAAATTGATAGTAATGGGAATGGGGTCCTGGAAGGGAGGGGGGGGGGGGCGCACATCCATATACCATACCTCCATGAATATACTTAGACACGAAGTAGGGTCAGAACGGCCACAAACCATAACGGCCACAGTAGTAATAATTAAACGGAACGGCCAAAATATGAATGGCCACAGACTGAAACGGCTACATGGTTATAGCCCAAATGATGTAACAGTTAACTGAATATCTTGTGCTCCTTTATCTTTGCATTATAAACAAATTAAAATTATTATACATTTAAAAAAAAATTGTTTAATTGTGCACTGTAGGCTGTTTTTATAACGTGCATGCTGCATGTCAATCATTTCTTACAATGCAATTGATTTGTACTCAAACAAGGACTTTAAGCAATTGACTATTAGGCACAAGAATTCTTGCTCAAATTGATTTTTCTTAATGTTAGACCATTGATGTACTATAGTGTGTGGCCATTTTGTAATTAATTAATGTAACATTGTAATTGCACAATTTTTCAGAAAATATAATTAAAAGATTTATATCTGGTGCCTTTTGTGATTGACATCAATGACATGAGAACAGTTAACATTACTTATAGGCCTTAACTTCCTAAAATAGTCAGTAACAATTATGCGTGTGGCTGTTTCGGTGTGTGGTGTGGCTGTTAATTTTATGGCCATTACGGATCCAATGCCATTTAGTACTGTCGCCTTTCCGGTATGTGGTCGCTCTGACCAACCCCCCTTGGATGAAATAATACAACTGTGTGCCACTGATCTGAGTTACTGATCAGTTATATTTTGGTTGCTTCACTAACATGATAGTAACATCTAGTATCAATTTATCATGGAATTTTTTTTTTAGCTACCCCAACAAGTGGTTTGCATGCTATGATTGGTCAGGCATGGTTTTGGAGTGTGTAAGTTTGATCCCTTGAATTTCAGGCTAGGATGCAGCCATGATGTTCAGCGGCTACACTGACTCCGCAGTGCAGGCCATGTACCTTCAAGATGATGGACTAGCCTTGGCAGAAGGGAGCTGTAGCTCAGTGGACTCTGTTGGTCCTTTCCCAGTCAAATACTTACCCCTTTGTCAGCCTCCAAGTCCATGGTATTCCAACTCAAGTTGTCCGCAGGATTTCATCTTCGTCTCTGAATTCTCGGAGCAAGAGGGACCAAAACCGCTGATCACCATTCCCAAAGAACCAGGCGGAAAACTTGACCTGAATGATTTCACTGTTCGCATAATGTCTGTGGACTTCCAGACTGCCCAGAATGAGTCATTTTGTATAACAGAAGATACTCAGGTTATTCTCTCCGAAAGTCAGGATGAGATCTATGCATACGTTCATCATTTCACATTGTATGACAGCCATGCGCGAGGATTTGTACGACCTTTTTGCATGACCTACGTCACACCTGATCACAAGAAGCTCATTTCATTTTACCAAGAAATGTCCAAGGAATTCTATAAAGTTTCTCGGTATCTCAAATATGGAAACATGCTGATGTTTGTGAAGGATATGACTCATTATTTGACAGATCTGCAGTATACAAGAGAGAGGCACGTTGAAATAAGCCATGAGCAAAATAACTTTGTATCTGCGAATACCTCTAGAAATTCTATAGAAGGTGATATTATGAAGTCTATGACTCTTGAGACAATTAACACTTGTATCCAGGATGTTAAAAATATTCTTGAAAAGGCCAGTAGCCAACTCACGGACAAAGAGCTGGATACTCGCTTCCAACAATATGAAGACAAACACAAGATGAAAGGTTTTGACGATGACACACCTCTGTCTGCCAGTTACAATGCTTCTCAAAGTAGCCCCAAGATCAGTAAATTCCTGCCTCGATTGTCTAAATCAGGTTCATTTTCTGAAGTGACTCAAGCTTTAAGTTACCACCAGGTGCCGAGAAATGACATCTACAAGCCCAAATTGGTCAGGACTCTTAACAGGCGCAGATTTGACCATATTTTAAGAAATCTACATGAGCTATGTGGTTGGGGTGCCAAAGAAGGCTTGAGACGTTTGCGTAGTATTCACAAATTCTACAGCAGGAACTTGGCCGTGCTTGAGATTGAAAGGGAAGATTCTCAGCTGACGCTTCCTCAGTCGTCTCTGCTGACCATTGGGAGGTTAGCCATCTTGAATTTCCTCAGCTGCGACAGCACAGACTTGGGAGTTGGCGAGTGCACCCTTAATGACAAGATTTTCTCCCAGTCGGTCGGCACCAACATGCGGCGATGGTTGTCCGATGAAACTCTGGCCAGTATCAACTCTTTTGATTCATCCATTTGTGCTCACGAGGATGATGGCCAGCTGACCAATGAGCCTGGATTTATTTTGGGATCATCATTTTTGGAGCATCGAGGGAGCTGTGCGAGTGTTGAATTTTATCAGGCTAACAACGTAGACTCGAGTATTGCCGACAGTGGCACCAGTTTCTCTGCCATGGGTGATGATAAAATAAGTATCAGTGACAGTATGACATCATCTGAAATCAATGATTACAAAGAACCTGTTGATTTGCTTGCACGGACGGTTTCAATCATTAGTCCTGCAGACCATCTGGCAAATTTAACTCTGAACTCAATTGGCTATGGAATACTTGCCTTTACAAACCAGTTTGCCTTTGCACCGCATGTTTTTTATTCGCTCCTTACTGGAAGAGCTGTAATAGTTCTCGGCAGCACTAAGATGGAGAGAGATGTTCGAAATGTAATCAAATCGCTGACGTTACTTGTACCTGGTCACTCTAACTACCGACATGCTGTGATACCATGGCAACACAAGCCAATAAAGATGGCAGATCTGGCAAAAGTGAAGTTAGTTGGATTATGTAAGCCAGATAGAAGGAGCAGCCAAGTTCAAACTCAGAATTCAGTGAGGAAGTTTGTCTCAATACTCGATTTGGAGAGGAAAACCTATGATGGACCTGCTTACAAAGGCGACTTCTTAACCACGGTTTGTAACAAAAGAAAGTCCTTCAAATCGGAACGAACCTTCCTCGCTCTTCTCAACAGCATGTTAATGGAGCTATCGCTGAAATCGATTGTTTATTACCATTCGTTTTGCATGAGGAACAAAAGCTCCGATAGTGCCATAAATTGGGAAGACCCCGGGGATTCGCAATTGCATCGTGTCAAGTCACAAGCCTTCATGGCCGGACTTTCACTCCGCGCTCATGATGGGAACATTGTTCAGTACTTAGCAGAAGTTGTTACTGGTCAGCAGCTGGAGGAAATGACCGCGTTCGAGTCACAAAATGGTTCATCTTGCCCAGTTGTAGCCCTCCGATATGAAACATGTGGTACTTTCAAGGGTTGACTGTGATATTAGTTTGTAAACTTACAGTTTTCTAGTCATTTGAATTTAACATAGAGCAACCAGTCAAATTATGAGTCACTTTTGTGATAGCCAAGTTAAGTTCACCAGTTTTGCCTTTTAATCGAATATGCATGCATTGATGATTTAAATATGTGCAATATTGTATTATAGTCAATGATGAATGTGCTTTATAGAAATTTATTTGACAGTATTATAGGAATTAATCTTATTAATTTGCAGAAAACAACTTGGCAATTTTTTGGTTTGAGAAAATGTATTCTGTTATAAGTCATTGCACAAATCAGCTTTCAAAAGTTAAGTTCAGTGTGAATTTATATTTTTAATCGCAAGATTGTATATTTTTTTCGTTTACCCACCGCGGTTTCAGACCATTTCTACTGGGTAGTCAGTTGATGCTTTTACTGTAAATGACTGGTTCTATGTAATATCATCGGTATACAGCTGCACTGCCTTTGAAAAGACGCAAAAGTCTGCATACACAAGAATTAACATATCTCGCCCATCTAGCCCCGTTAAAACTGTGTTGTGACTTTGTGATCTTAGATTAGTATGATTGTAAGATAAGAAATCACATATATTTGTCACTGACTCACTGGTCAGTTACTTCTTTTGACCATAACAACTTAATGAAGCTGTTATGTCATTACTAAGTACTGCTATTATTTTTTAATTATTCAAAATATCGGATAAAACAAACAGATTAATCACTTTGAAGTCATGTGAATCAAATCACAAGTTTTGCACGGCCATTGTATCAGTAGCCACTTCTGAAGATAATGTGATCAACCCGGTCATTATATAGATAACTGCATGGTTAACTTGATAATAATCTTGATAATGGTTGTCATTTATAACAAGTGTGGGCCACTAACTTTTATAGTCGAGGTAAAACCATTCAGTCCAAGATTCATGTTTGTGTGATAATACTGATTAAAAAAGGACACTTGAGTGATAAAAGAAACACAAAACTGCGTAAAGGCTACGGTTTGTTGTTTCTATAACTTTCTATTTAGTTTGAATGTATGTTCCATGTTGTCTGTTGGCCCAAAATGCCCAGCTAAACACAGGAAAATGTACACTAGCTCTGACTCACCAAGTTTATATGTGTTTGGCTTTCCTACATGTTTATAGAAATGTTGATAAAATGTACCACATTGTAATGATGCATTCATCCTGTGGGGAGAAAAAGTAACAGAGCCTACAGGGTTAATACAACCGTAGCGCATAAAAAGACAATAAGATGATGTCATTACATCATTGTTGCAATGATTATGTCACAGAATAGATGACGTCATCAAACAGTACTTATCTGCTACGGTGGCAGTGACCTTGTGGTACATATTCTCCTACTGACATGTTCTTAGCCGATATCATTGTCATTGGTTAGGTTGTAAACTGGGGCTTTAAGACTTTGATTTATCTGTATTTTCAATGAAGCAACAAACTAATATTTTAAGACTGGCGAGTAATCCTTAGTGAAAAGTAAAAACATAATCCTATTTATTTTCATAGGTGATCCCCCTCTGCAGAATGTATAATTGTACTTGATAATTTATTTTATTAGGGCAAGAAAATGCACTTTATGGTATTTGAATTTGTGCAATTTTTTTCCCACCAGTGAGTCTTATTACTTGGTATGATGAAGATATGTAATATGAAGATATGTAATGTATTTTGTGCCGATAATCTTATTTGCCTTAATGTGCTATGTGCCATACTTGTAATTTACTTCACATTGTAATCCACATTAATTTAATACGTTTATTGAACTTACAAAAGGAATTGAATTCTCCCAGAAACATTCTTTTTGATCAAGTCTTTAGCCAAAAATCCAAAGATTTTGTGCATAAGATTAACTTTGTAAACAAAGGTAATCTTGTGCACAAAATCTTTGGATTTTTTGTCAAAAAGATGGTTTTTTAATTTAATACGCTGATGATAAAAAGAATGAATGTCATGCTGACCAGCAAATAAAACACACTGAACATATGATAATATGATAGTATGCAATAAAAGTATCTCAAGTATGTTTTTCGTTTGTTTTTGAATTGTCCTAAGGATCTGATGGAAAATTTATATGGGTTAGCAAATTGATCTTTTGGTAATGGTGAACATTTGCATAATTGCTAATTTACCAAAGTTTTCCAAAATTGCTATTTTATTTTATTGGGGGGGGGGGGGGGGGGGAATATAGAAATTATCTGGCTGAATAGGCAATAAATGTATAAGAAATGTAATTTATAAGTTTGAATTACGGTGTAATGTTTTGCAGAGAGCAGCAAATTTAGTTATTAACTTCGCCTTTATAGAATTTCTTAATATTGTTTGTCTTCAAAATTGACATGATTTATGTCATATAGATCTGTATATGAATTGTGAGGTCACGGCCAGTGTAATGAAACTGCTGTCTCGCCATTGTATCAATTGAGCAATGGGAAGTCAATTGAATAAATGGGAGACTAATCATTGCTGATTGGTGGATAATGTAGCTGTTTACATTGTGTATGCTCTTATATGTAATCAAGTGCCCTGGGTGGTGATCATTTGGCATTGCAAACAAGTTCATGGGGAGTGAAATAGATGTTTGATGTGGGCATTTGCTTGTCGAGTGGGTAATTATCAATTTGTTGTGTGTCATTTTGGCGACTGCTGACATGAGGTGCATGGCTCTCCTAATGTAAATTGCAGACCAATTGTAAGGCCGACCCCTTGGCCAGCGGATGTGAGGTTCAGTTGTAGAAAAATATCTGTGAGACTGAACCATGGCTGGCAAGAGTGAGGACAATACTGTGTTTGCTATCTCCCAAGACAGGTAAGTGTTTAATTAATATCAGTGCGCTGTTCCCTTTGATTGTATTCAAGTTATTGCTGACATTCGTGCCATGAATTTATTGTAGTGTATTGTTGGTAATCTTGTAATTCATTCTTTCAGATTTCGATGCATACAAGTCGACACACTCAAGCATTTCAAAGAGGGAGACGGCGATGAGCAATTCAAACAAAAGTTGATCGGTGAGTATCACTACTGCTACTTGTCTTGAGTATGTTATGTACAAAGTATGTTTTAATTATTTCAAGAGTTTACACACACCAAATATTACTACCCATATTTAGACTTCCAAAGGCAAGATTTATATAATGACTTAAATTTAATAGTTCTGAGTTTTTGCAAGAATTTGACTTGCAACTCATGCGAGGTTTACTGTTATTTATTTTTGTTGAGTTCTCCACTGTTTGCATGCCCTTCTATTGTTTATTGGTTCTGTTTAACAACTATGGTATTTACAATTAAGTAAATAATCAAATAAAATTAAAAATTTAAAAAAACTTCTAGGAATCTCCAAACTACATCCTCTGTAAAATTTGATATTAAAACCTTCATATTGAACTCCATATAATATATTTTTTAATTTCCCTATTAAATTTATTGGCATTGAGTTATACAAGCATCACTAATATATTTATGATCAATAATATTTATGACTAATAGGCCTGATGCATTTATCTATTATTAATTTATTAAAATATGTTTGGAGTCATTTTAATATTTTCCCGTTTATTTGATTTATTTTGAAACAAACATTAATTTCCTATATCTTTAAAGCTGGATTGTCACTCAGTATGACCATGATGACAGTGGCCAAAATCTATTGCATTCACTTCATTGTCTTCTTAATACTGATTATTAACATCCAGAGCCTTGCTGCGTTCACTATCTCTATAAAATATATAAACTTCACCTAGTATTTAATTTTTCATGCCATCAAAAATCCAATATGTAAACAGACCAAGTGATGACGTCACAATACTCAGCGATGGGCGATGATGCCATTTCCATCATGTGTTTCCAATGTTTTGGTCTTGATTTCTTTCAATATCATAAATATTTTGTAATTAATGTCTGATACATTCATTAGCTTGCACATATTTAGTGTGCCTTGATCAAATAAAGAGATTTTCAATCATTTGACAAGTTCTAGAAAATAGTAATTTTGACAGACAGTTGAGCTTTAAGAGTTTATCATGCTCCACTGTTCATGCAACATACATAACATTGTACATGTTGTGATTGTCCAGATAGCCAATCAGAGCTCTTGTTATTAAACCTTGACCTTTTGAGGTCACAGGAAGTGGGTTTCGGATGAAAGTTGGCACATGAGCCAAGTCATCTGAAGAAACAACAGAAATGTCTTATTTCAGTAATTAATTATGGGTGGCCTGCGGCCCTTTTCTTTGTAGCTTCCATGAAAGTATGGGTGGAGGAAGGTGTCAGAGGCGTCTGGGTCAAAGTCTCAAAGTTTCATACTTCTATTGTCAGCGTTTGCCAAGATGTAAGAAGAGTGTTCTATCTTGAAAGTTTTTGGTTTTCCTGATTTCACAGTGTACATTTTGTTTTATATTTTATTACCACGAGTTGATGAAATTGAATTGTATCCATTTAGGCTGGTCTCGAGATCCATCACGCCCAGAAGAACTACATCATGTTACGCAAATGGATAAACAAGGAAGTTGAAACATGGCCTGGATATGCCAACCACTACCTAGGTGTGTAACTTTGAATTGTTGAACTTTATGCATATTACTGGAATATTCTTGACATGCTCTGAAGGTAAATTCATTACATTATGTCAAAGGATTTCAAAAATGTGGGAATGCGATTGCTTTAAGCCTTATGACAAAATATCTCAAATCAAAATATTTATGTTTATGATGCATGAAAATAGTAGTATTTTGTTGAAGTTGCCATGTGGAGAAATGGTGAAATGAGGAGCTATAATTTTTTTCAACTGCTTCAAAAATTATGGCTCACTTCACAGTTTCTCCAGATGGCAAATTCAGCAAAATACTGCTTGGATCCCCCCGAGATTATTAGTCTGCATTCAAGATAGAAAATGCTGTTAAATTTTAACTGCCTCACCGTGCATAAGTGTAATGGATAGTTTGGGAAATTGGCAATTTCAGTGATGGCGCTGGTACGAGCACTTAAGCCCCTGTGGTTAAACACACGTTCAAGGGTGAATACTCCTAAAGGAGTTGAGAAAGACTAGAAATTGGCCTGCAAAAGTGCTTGTTTAAATCTACGGAATATGTGACGAACATACTATCAGACTGCAAACCCATAACCTTCAACATTAACACTGCATTTAATGTTTAATTAATATGTTTCTTAGGTTGTGGTGGATTTGTGGTCAACGAGAAGAATCAACTATTGGTGATCGAGGAAAAGTGGGCAACACAAAAATACTGGAAGCTGCCAGGAGGACATGCCGAACCAGGTATTGTCCTTAGTCCTATCATACTTTTTGCAAGAGATTGTCATGCCGAGTGACTGTGTAGACAGTTTCCTAATGAACACACTAGTTAAGTGTGACTGAGGTCGGTTTCGTACTGCTAGACGTTTATTTAAGTCTGTTGTTCATCGTATGCAGAATTTTTAAATCAGGTCTCCTGTAACCACCACATTGTGACCTTGCTGACGGCTGTTAGAGGACAGTACGGGAACACTTACACACATCAGACAAATTGTCTGATATGTGTAATTATGAGTGTTCCCATGCTGAGACAATAACAGAAAAATTCTGGCTAAATAAATTAGTCAGCCATAGCCATGAGTTATGTATATGATCCATTTTGTGTAATATATTTCACAAAATTCCAATTTGCTGAATGAATTAAGAGTTTATCATGAAGCTTTTGTACATGCAAACAAAGCCCTTTGGACCCAAGTGTAATGCTGATTGGGATACAGCATTAACAAGAAAATTCTTTAAAACTAAAACGTTGTTGTTTAGCTTGCTTGATCTACTGCAGTAAAATTCCATGGTTACCAGTTCAATTATGACTTAAACTTTAATTTGTGAACTTTGGAAACGGTAACCAAGGACTTCATTCAAAATTAGCTAAAACTATGATCACTTGTGTGAATTATCATGATTTTGTAATCGTCAGGATAGTAGAAATTAGGACATATTATATGCAGTTTTAAGATTTGTGTTTCATATCTTTCAAAGAGATTTGTCAATATTTTAAAATTTTAACCAAGGTGTTATAACATTTATGTACGTTACAGATCCCAATCTTCTATCAGTCATTGACCTAATTTTTGTCACAGAACTGAGTATCTGTTCGATATATATATCTGGCATTGTTAAAGTCCATATCAGTCTTAGTTATATCATGTTATAGGTCTAGACGCCAGATATAAAAACATAAGTTGGTTTAATGCATTGGAAGTCCACGTCCATGTTGCGTTATGTCCAAGAAGTCACGAGTGATCAGAGGCTTCTCTGCATGGAAATGGAATTATCTCAATAGATTAATTAACACAGGATAAATGCCGAAGTCATGTTTCAAATGACAAAATTATTGAATTAACCAGTGAGGGACCTTTCTGTCTGGATGGCTTATATATATGTAGGGTTGCATTCCAGTATTCCAGTCCTATCATCATCTGTTTACTGATTTCGAGTAGTTGTAGCTAGATTATTACAACATAGTGTTATTTTTTCCCAATACAAAACATTAAAGAAACATGGCTACTATACATATAGGTTGGCAACATTGGTGGTACTTATATGTTCAATGCAATGCAAAGGATTCCTTTTGTAATTTAGTACATTTATGTTGAGTGTCACAGAATGTTAGCAGATGTGGCACAATGCGAATGCATTTTTTGTCATTATCAAAGGTTTCTTTTACAATGTATAGTGTTGGTTTCTTTGCAGGAGAGGATATAGGTGTAGCCGTTTGCAGGGAGGTAAGAGAGGAAACTGGGATTGATACAGAATTTCGAGGAATCATCAATTTCCGCCACCAGCACAATTACCAGTTTGGGTGCTCTGATTTTTATTTCGTGTGCTTGTTGAGGCCCACAACACGCAGAATCAGTATGTGTCGCAATGAAATTGCTCGATGTGCTTGGATGGATGTGAGTATTTGTTGTTTGTTTTTAGTCTGAAACCTTTATGTATCCTGATATTTGGACTTGTGATCTGATATGGCATAACGTGTGTATAAAATTTAGTTGTTATAACTTAAGCTCGATTTAGAGTTTTACTTGGAGTAGAAATGTTCCTGCTGCTAGCCAAATTTCAATTTAAAGGGGAACTAACCCCTTTTGCACTTTACCTCTCACATGTTAGCTTGTGTCCATAGAAACCATTCCATGCTTTTCATAACTTGTATATGTGCACTGGTAATAAAATATCCTGCATTTATTAGCTCTGTTTAGTGAACTACGGAGGCCGCCATTTTTGGCTTTCCCGTTGTTTTGACCAGAAATACGTCACTGTTGTCTTATAGATCTCAGCCAATGAGAGCCAAGTATTCTGGAGGCTCGGCATTGCAATCCAACTAGTGGGAACAACTGTCAACAACAGTTTTAGACACAGGTGTTAATTGCACTTTCAGAGCTTTTGTAAAGGGCATGTCACAGTTCTTACTGAGTGTCAAGTAATTGAATGCAATTATCAGAGAAACACTTGCGGCTATCAATTATCCTGTAATGTGCAGTAGCCCAGGCTTGTTCAGTTGAACATGGTAAAATTCTGTCTTAAGATTGCTATTAGTACTGTACACATTAGGCCTACTCATGATTACAAACTGGTAATTGCAATGCCAATCATGCTGTATCCCAAATTACAATCAACACCTTGTGTATGTGCTATCTGTTGTTGTCATTGATTACAATTGCAATGAACAGTGAAACGGATTGCGATCTGTGCAGGCTGATAAATTGATTAGTATGTCTGATATGTATTCAGTACTTAGGACATAAGTGACGTCACTAGCCTTGGTGCCGTGTGCAATAATGGCGGCCCCGAGCGTTTCGGCGGATCGTGAAAATTGTACTTTTAATTGGCTGAAAACCATACCAAACCTGACTTTAAGACATTTTCTTTCACTGCAATATGTTTTTTTTATATCTAATTGAACTTTTAAAATTAACATACAAATCTCCTTTAGTTCCCCTTTAAGTAGCATCTATGCATATTCAATTTCAGTCAAACCTGAGGTATTCATGTATTTATTTTTCAGTTAAATGAGTTTGTAAACCATCCCGATACGACTGATACTAACCGCTACTTTGCACAAACATATTTGAAATTGAAGTCTGTTGGAGCGCAGTTTATTATGGGTGAACCAGTGCTCTCATACCGGAAGGATTGCTATCAGCTTATTTACGGCCCTCCGGTTCCAAAGGAAGACAGAAAGTGAATTTTTTATTTTTTTTAAAGATTTTGTATGATATGACTCCTTTAGGAGTTAATGCTATATTATCATTATCTGTTGTATAAGACAATTCAAGTAATATGTGCTTCATTCTAATTAGGAAAAGTGTATTCAACTTCGCATTATCCCATTTCTTGTATTATATATTTATCAAAGACTGTCAAGGCCAATATAAGTTGTATAGCTGTATGATCTCTTGTATTGCAGATTTTTACTTTTAGAAATTTCTTATTGCTGCAGTTCTTATTTGTTAGGTATTAGTATATATATATTTCCTCCTTTAATAATGTAATTTCGCAATGACTGAACAGTGAGTTATTGGTTCAATGTTTCTTGATTCATTAATTAATTTCCTAAAACGACAATAAAGAGGAGAGAAACAAAATGGTTTAAGTGATGATTGTGGCAATTAATGTTAAGGTGAGTTTCATTGATTTTAAAAGTCGTGACTTCAAAAGTTCAAGACTTGTGTTTTTCATCAGTTTCTGGTAAAAAAAATTGGCCTTTTTAAATCCTTTACAACAGGCAGATCTTGAGAGGAAATGATTCAGGATGGAAGTATGATACTAAGTTTCTCCAATTTAAAGAATGTGGCAGTTTTAAAAGTCTCGAATTCATGGCTTGTGAATCTCATCAAAGTCGCTCATAAAATTGACCTTTTTAAATCCTTTACAACAGGCAGATCTTGAGAGGAAATGATTCAGGATGGAAGTATTATACTAAGTTTCTCCAATTTAAAGAATGTGGCAGTTTTAAAAGTCTCAAATTCATGGCTTGTGAATCTCATTAAAGTCGCTCATAAAATTGACCTTTTTAAATCCTTTACAACAGGCAGATCTTGTGAGCAAATGATTTAGGATGGAAGTATTATACTAAGTTTCTCCAATTTAAAGAATGTGGCAGTTTTAAAAAAGTCGCGACTGCATGGCTTGTAAATCTCATCAAAAGTCTCTCGTAAAATTGACCTTTTTAAATCCTTTACAACAGGCAGATCTTGAGAGGAAATGATTCAGGATGGAAGTATTATACTAAGTTTCTCCAATTTAAAGAATGTGGCAGTTTTAAAAGTCTCAAATTCATGGCTTGTGAATCTCATCAAAGTCGCTCATAAAATTGACCTTTTTAAATCCTTTACAACAGGCAGATCTTGAGAGGAAATGATTCAGGATGGAATTATTATACTAAGTTTCTCCAATTTAAAGAATGTGGCAGTTTTAAAAGTCTCAAATTCATGGCTTGTGAATCTCATCAAAGTCGCTCATAAAATTGACCTTTTTAAATCCTTTACAACAGGCAGATCTTGTGAGCAAATTATTTAGGATGGAAGTATTATACTAAGTTTCTCCAATTTAAAGAATGTGGCAGTTTTAAAAAAGTCGCGACTGCATGGCTTGTAAATCTCATTAAAAGTCTCTCGTAAAATTGACCTTTTTAAATCCTTTACAACAGGCAGATCTTGTGAGCAAATGATTTAGGATGGAAGTATTATACTAAGTTTCTCCAATTTAAAGAATGTGGCAGTTTTAAAAAGTCTCGACTTCATGGCTTGTGAATCTCATAAAATTGACCTTTTTAAATCCTTTACAACAGGCAGATCTTGAGAGCAAAGGATTCAGGTTGGAAGTATTATACTAAGTTTCTCCCATTTAAAGAATGTGGCAGTTTTAAAAAGTCTCGACTTCATGGCTTGTGAATCTCATAAAATTGACCTTTTTAAATCCTTTACAACAGGCAGATCTTGAGAGCAAAGGATTCAGGTTGGAAGTATTATACTAAGTTTCTCCAATTTAAAGAATGTGGCTTTTTTAAAAGTCTCGAATTCATGGCTTGTGAATCTCATCAAAGTCTCTTGTAAAATTGACCTTTTTAAATCCTTTACAACAGGCAGATCTTGAGAGCAAAGGATTCAGGTCGGAAGTATTATACTAAGTTTCTCCAATTTAAAGAATGTGGCAGTTTTAAAAAGTCTCGACTTCATGGCTTGTGAATCTCATTAAAGTCTTTCATAAAATTTGCTACATTGAATCCTTTGCCCAAAAAAAAATCAGACTCAGATCAGAATAGGCGACGGGGCTTATAAGCACTGCAATACCTCAGGACATTAACTGATACCCCATGTGACTCCATGGACATACTATGTTTAACACTGATATCCATAGAACTTTGGAAAATTAAAGTGTATACACATGTAAGTACCCCCCGAAATCCAGGAAGATACCATGTAAAGGTCCTGTGCGAGGTCCATCTGCCATATGTCCCTGCATGCTAAGGGCTTTGTTGCTGGTAAAAACATTTCTAATGGCAATTTATGGAATTACGTACAAGTTTATACAAATGTATCTCCAATTTCCTAATGACTTTTTGTTAATCAATATATAATTATTATTTAATGAATGCATTTGCAGAAAATAGAGAGAATTATCTGAAAACTGCATGAAAGCTGGAAAGAGCAGCAATCTCCCTCCCCCCCCCCCCCCCTGCCTATTTTGACAAATATAGTACATATTGATAAATTCTTACTTTAAGAACTCTAGGGCAGGGACCTAGCTCAGAGGTTGCGCTCTCGGCTTTCAACCGCTGGGTCTCAGGTTCGATTCCTGGTCGAGCCTAAGTTGGATGGCTGTTTCATCCTTCGTCTCATTGCCATGGTCTCTGCCTGTCCTAATTAGCCCAACTGGTACAATGCATGAAACCATGGAGGTTAGTAGAGGCTGAGGAACATTTCACAGACCTTTACATTTTCATTAGTATTGATGATTGTATTCCATGTTACACCAGTATGAATGGTATTTGACTTAGGCGAGGGAGAATGCATATTTATTAATGTCTTCATCGGGACTGTCAATGAGTTGGAGTTGAAATATTTGACACCTTTAGAAATGGGGTACTTACCCTTGAAGGTGGTATTGTCGCCTTATAGGTATCGGTAGTGTTGTTAACCATTGTAAGGATGAAAAACTTCTCTGAAGCACATTTTCCCTCTGAATGTGTATACGTAGTGGAATCTTTCAAATCGATAAAAAAAAATTCAGTGATTTGTGAATGAACTTCAGATGCCGCTGACTGCTGTTTCATCAGAAGGACCTTTACTTGTATATTCACAAAAGATTCATCTTTGTAATTGTGTAAATTACACAGAGATGTAATTACTTTATTATAGTTTACATATGCAAACTCTATATCAGCATCATGTGAAATTTTTGTTTTCCAAATCATAATCACATCCTCTTCCCCAAACTGGTCCAACGATTCCTTCAGAGAGGCGTTTTGAATGCGCACTGCAGCCTTCGTTTTGCTAGCGTGAACAAGGGCCTCCCTGTGCATATCATGAATTCCATAGTAACGGAATGATGATTTGACATAATATCTTCAGGTATTAAGGATCATTAGGCTTGCAGTTATTCCCATTCCCCAGCAATGTTAATAGATATGTCCAGGGTTAACCTTTATCTGGCCTATCCTATCATCAGCTTTGCCATTAAATGTGAACTTGTTCACCTATGAGGCCAGTAAGTTGTGTAACGGAATGACAGGGAAAGCTTTTATAGTCTTAATAACTTGCAAAGACGACCCAAACTCTGCTAACCTAACACGAAGATTACAAAGGCTGATGATTATTTTGAAAAAGAAACACACAGATTTCATCAGAATACAAAATACACCACATACTTCCAAATAACAAGGTTGTGCTGCATTAAGATTTATTGTAACGGAATGATAAATGTTATGGAACGGAATGATTTTTCCATTTTTCCAATTTAAAGGTTCTCATCGCTCTACTTTTACCATGTTTGTAAATACATATTAAGGTGTTTGCAGCACTTGTCATGATTTCAAATGCAGAGGTGATAAGACAGCAAAGTGTGACACAATATTTACAGGGGTCTATGCACTTAATCTATCCACCCACCCAGCTGGATGGATGGATAGAAGAAGATGGACAGATGGACGGACATCCATCCATTAACACTTAGTGGGTGCATACCAGTGAGGATTATTTGTCACAGATAATAAATAGAACTAGTAGTAGAAGTAGTAGAAAAATTTTATTCAGCTTCTGCATGACAAAATAACATTTAATATTGAGGTTTTATGTTTCACAAAAGTCACAGATATACATGGGTCCAGTGACAAATGCACAGACTTCATGGACCCATTCTCCACATTTTGTACATTTTATCATTGCCCCCACTCCTGCTGACCACCATTCTGAGCACACTGGACATTGTGCATCTTCTTCAGAGTGATGGCATTTTCCTATTGACTTGCCTCCTGTTTTGCTTTTCCTTTTCTTTGGTGGTCTCCCTCTTTTTGCAGTGACAGTAGGGGCAGGGGTGACAGTAGGGGTGAAAGTAGGGGCAGCAGCGACAGGGGTGACATTAGCAGCAGGGGTGAAAGTAGCAGCAGCAGCGACAGCAGGGGCATGGGTGGCAGCAGTGGTGACAGCAGGTGTGACATTAGCAGCAGGGGTGACACTTGCAGCAGGGGTGACAGTAGCAGCAGGGGTGACAGTTGCAGCAGGAGTGACAGTAGCATCAGGGGTGACAGTAGATGCAGAGATGGCAACAGGGAGGGTGATCATGTTGATAAGAGCAGGAGTGAATGTGTGAAGATGATGGGTAGTGCAACGTGATGTGTTTGTGTAAAATTTGATGCTGATTGCATCAGTACCAACTTCAACACAATGAGTATTGGCTGTACCTGGGATTGGTGCTTTCATATTGGACCACAAGAGTGGTAATTGATGATCATCACAGAACTCATTTATTTGTTCCTCAGTAACTACCACTACCTTTATTGAGGTGGTAAGACCTATCAGGGTGTCTGCAAAAGATCTAGCATCAGTCACATTTGCCTTTCTTGCCATGACTCTCCGATGGACCATGCGTTTCACATTGCCTCCTAATGCGTCATTAGGGCCCTTACCGTGACTTGTGGCGAAGAAGTTCCATGATGCTAGGGGTATGCCAAGACGTTTCAGATGACACAGGTATGCAAAAATGTATTTGTTTTTAAATTGGGAAGACGGTCCATCTGTCCAGATGTGAATGTCTTTCAGACCAGGAAGGTCATTTACCGTTTTCTTTAATATTATTTAGGTGAAGGATGCAACACTACATTTTTCATGATCTCTGCTGTCAGACACTACCACCAAAGATGTTGTTGATCCTCTGTAGTAGTACATAGTAGTGTATATTGAAATCTGTGCCTTGCGCCAGTGGGCTGACTGTATTTCATCTTGGAACATCACGGTAAAGTTCTCGGCAAAGTCCATTTGGAGGAGAGCTGTTTTAGAATCCATGGACAGAGCTGCAGCTTTGTGGGTGTCATAAGCTGTGGCCTGGACCTCTTTTATGAAGGTATGCCACAGAAAACGTGGCAACTGATCATGGGTTGCTTTTAGAGTATCTTCAATAGAGCCATTGCAATCCATTTTTATTAGGTAGCCTTTGTCATCTTCACACCACTGCTGCCAAGACATGTGACTGGGTAGCAACTCTGGAGGAACAAGATTAGCGATGTTGGTCCTGAAGAATGTCCCTTCACATACAAGACAATTACCACTCATGCAATCCTCATTTGAAATGTCACATACACATTTTTTCACAAAGTCATTTCTTGAATACAAGGGAACAAGAGAGCATGCCCTATGTAGTGATTCCAGGAAAAGAATGAGATTGTTGTGATACTTGCATCCACAAGTATTGTGTGACATCTGAGACAGTAAGAGTACTTGTGAAGGTCGTAGGGAAGCAAATTTTGATTTTCCAATAGCTACATTAGGATTGTCCTCTTTGAATAAGGAAAAAGCTTCGGCAATTGTCATTACAAGATGCCTCTTCTGAAGCTGTTCCTCTTTTCCTGTTTCATTGTTTTTAATGGTAATGTAGTCTGACTTCCCAGGACTAATGCGAGAGATGCTTTCATAGAACTCATGAACAGTGTGTATAGTGTCGGCTGATATTCCTCTTCTGGTTTCATTGACATTGTATGGTACACCTATGGTATGAAAAAGTTGGTCAAGGACTGCCTGTTTTATTCTTGGACTGTATGGCAGTGCACGTTTTACCTTAGCCACAGCTTTACCTAGCGATGACCTTGTTTTGTAAGGCTTTGACTGGACTGTAGATCTCTTTTCAGATTCTTCATCAGGAACATTACAGTTCTGAGCAGCCTTATTTCTTCTCTACAATTTTCCTGCTTTGACATTTCTTGCTCGATGTTCTTTAAGCTGTTCTCCTGTCATCACTTCTTTTTCATTGTGTTTTCTGTCTCGATCCCTTTGGAGATGCACATTATATAGTTCAGGATCGGCTTTGATGCGTTCCCTGTATTTTCTCATACGCAGCATAGCTGACATTTTGAGGTTCTGAAATATTGCAAAATGATCATAGTTAAATGTAGATGCTTAAAATTATGATTATCAATGAGAATTTATTAAAACTACTTTTCATATGTTATGGCTTTTCAAATCATTTCCCATTAATCATTCCGTTACATCATTCCGTTACTCTAGAAGTCATTCTGTTACACAACATAAAACATTCTTTTGTAAATTCAGATGCAATAAAACTTCAAAAATTCTGAAGTTTGCCTAATAATATTATAATTCATTGTATTGAGAAGTTGAATGCTGGTATTATATTCACCTAACCTAAACAAAATGATGTCATCTGTAACGGAATGATGAAATTTGAAAAAAAAAAACGTTATGCCAAGCAGATTTTTTTCACTAAAACTATGTTTTGAAATGCTAAAATTGAATTGTTTAAATGGCTTATTAGAATTGCTTATGTCTTTTTCTTTAAAATGATACCAATATTGACAATGTAGCAGACATATTTAGTACAAAATCCAAATTCAACTTACCAAGTTTCTTTCGTCTGATTTGCAGTCTTCAGTGAAACCGGAAATACAGTTTAAAATGAAGCCCATAAAATTTTTGGAACACAATAGCGATATCTATATTTTCATTTAAAAATAACTTTAAAACATCCAAAGTAAAATTAAACAGTTCCCATCAATAATTCTTTAACTTAATTTTTTCACTCATAGGGACCATATTCGTGGAATTCATGCCATGCTATTCATGCCATGCTATTCATGACGGAATGATCACATGCACAGCAGAATCAGGCAAAAATCCATTTTAATCATAGATTCTCTAACAAAATTCTAGTGATTAATACCTACACAGACAAACAGCAAAATTCAAAAATGTTCAACACCAGTTACTTGATTGTGAAATTATGATATTGACTAAAGTTAGCCAGAAAGTCACTTCAATCTGTCTTACATGCACACTTGCCAAACAAATCTGTCCTCATCTTCGAGAACACCATCGAGCTCAGCACATGTTTTATGATAATGCTTATCACAATCTGAGCATGTTAACCAGTCTTCAGCTCTTTTGGGGTCCTTTACGTCTCCGTAGAAGACCTGGCAACTATAGCATTGCCATTGAGAAGCTTGTTTTCTTGTTTTTCTCTGTTTCCTTTGCACCTTGCGTTTTCTCTTGTGTGTGACCATTGTTAGTAGTTCTTGGGCAAAGGACATTTCATGGTCGTCATGCAGGCCTACTTCATTTATTGGTTGGTTATCATTATTAGCATTTTCCTGCTGCACCTCATCAACCAGTTGGTTGTCATTATTTTGTGGATGTTCCTCTTGTGCTTCATTGATTACTTGGTTGTCATTATTTTGTGGATGTTCCTCTTGTGCTTCATTGATTGCTTGGTTGTCATTATTTTGTGGATGTTCCTCTTGTGCTTCATTGATTGCTTGGTTGTAATTTTTTTGTGGATTTTCCTCTTGTGCTTCATTGATTGCTTGGTTGTCATTATTTTGTGGATGTTCCTCTTGTGCTTCATTGATTGCTTGGTTGTCATTATTTTGTGGATGTTCCTCTTGTGCTTCATTGATTGCTTGGTTGTCATTATTTTGTGGATTTTCCTCTTGTGCCTTATTTATTTGTCCATTGTCATTATCCTGTTGCGTCTCATCAAACGATTGGTTGGCATTGTTTTGTGGATTGTTGTCCTCATGAGTGGCCTGCAGTGACATTTGACTGTAATCAAAAGAACGGCGGTTTGTGTCAGGTCCACCCTTGTAAAAGTAAACTTGAAGCATCAAATCTTGACTGACAGCCGCATGGTGTACATTCATCAGAATGAGTGCACTTTCCCCAAAGTTCTTATATGCTTCTGGTTTCTACTACCAAATATAGATAATCAATCTTAACCTAGAGAGCCTCTACATAGCCCACTCAGGTGCTGATGAGGCGTTAAACAATAACACACACACACACAAGATAACCAACGGAGACAATTATTGATTTTTTACATGCTTCTGGTTTCTACCACCAAATGTGGGGTTCGATTCCCGGTCGAGCCTAAGTTGGATGGCTGTTTCTTCCTTCATCTCATTGCCATGGTCTCTGCCTGTCCTGCCCTCGAAGGTTCCTGGAGTCAAACCAGCTTATTACAGAGTTCCAATCTGGATTTCGCCGTCACAGGAGCACATTAGATCATTTAGTCAGACTGGAAACTTATGTTAGAGATGCTTTCATTAACAGAGAACACGTAGTAGCCATATTCTTTGACCTAGAAAAAGCTTATGACACTACATGGAAATATGGAATAATGAAAGATCTCCACGACTTAGGGCTTCGAGGTCGCCTTCCAGTTTTCATCGGATCCTTCCTACAGGATCGCTTCTTTAAGGTCCGAGTGGGATCAACGATGTCAAGCCCTTACTCTCAGGAGAATGGAGTCCCTCAGGGTAGTATTCTCTCGCCTACCCTCTTTAACGTCAAAATCAACAGTATACTAAATTCCATCTCAGAAAATCTTATGTCGTCCCTATATGTTGACGATTTCCTCATTGCATACCGTTCCAGATATATGCCAACCATAGAACGACAACTGCCATTAAATTTGAATAGGATTCACAAATGGTCACTTGAAAATGGCTTCAAGTTCTCTAAACAGAAGACAGTTTGTATGCCTTTCTATTATTTACGATCAAACCATCCAGATCCATCACTAATAATTGACAACTGTCAAATAAAAGTGGTGAATGAAACAACATTTTTGGGTGTACTCCTTGACTCCAAATTGTCTTTCATTCCCCATATCAAAGCACTGAAAGCAAAGTGCCTGAAATCAATGAATCTCCTTAAAGTAGTGAGCAAATAAAATTGGGGTGGGGACACAACGGTCCTCCTTCGTCTCTATCGAGCAATTACTCGTTCTCGACTTGATTATGGTTCTGTGGTATATGGCTCCGCCAGACCATCTTATCTAAAATGCCTGAATTCTGTACATCATCAAGGGTTGCGACTAAGCTTAAGAGCTTTTCGTACATCTCCTGTAGAGAGCTTATATGTACTGGCAGGGGAACCTCCACTCTCCCTACGTCGTATCAAGTTATCCATGCAATACATACTAAAAGTAGCTTCAACTCCAACAAATCCAACATATGATGTAATATTTCATCCAAAGTACATGCATCATTATGAATCTCGTTCAAACGCCATTCGACCACTGGGATTACGCATGAAATTCTATCTTGAGGCTGCAAAAATTGATACTACAATCATTGCCGAGAAGGAAGCACCACCCATTCCGCCATGGATTCTCCCAGTCCCGAAAGTTATACTAGATTTGGCAGAGCTTAAGAAAAGCGAAATCAATCCGGTAGACTATCAAAACCTATTTTATAGTATAAGGTTTAAATATGATTCGTACAAATTTCTATACACAGATGGCTCAAAAATGGAAAGACGAGTAGGCTGTGCAGTCACTTCTTATAAAACCGTTATAGCTGAATGTCGTCTTCCAGACCACTGCTCAATATACACTGCAGAATTAACAGCTATTTACCTTGCCTTAAAGAACATCGAGGACTCAGAATCAGATCGTTATGTTATCTGTTCTGATTCCAAATCTGCTGAGGTGGGGGCCTAGCTCAGAGGTGGGGGCCTAGCTCAGAGGTAGCGCTCTGGGCTTCCAACCGCTGGGTCCCGGGTTCGATTCCCGGTCGAGCCTAAGTTGGATGGCTGTTTCATCCTTCGTCTCATTGCCATGGTCCCTGCCTGTCCTAATTAGCCCAACTGGTGCAGAAAAACAGGACGTAAAGCCCTAATCCCACCTGTAACAATATGACACGCCAGACATGTTGGATTCAGTGGAAACTTTATTAACTATTGCGCATGCGCCAGACGCGCAACTACACAAACGCCGCCTAGCGGACATTACACGAACAATGATCCAAATATCATTACATCTCCCTCCTTTAAGTTATACAATTAATGTAGCAGTGGCACTAAACACAAATAAGGAGGGTAATCATATTACACAATAAATCAATTAATTCCACGGGAAAGTCAAGAGTCCATATTCATGTTCATAGTCCAAATTCAATATCAAGCCGTTATCACAAATCACAAAGTCAGTTTATTCACTGGCTTCACAGTTCTCCCACTCCGGGTCACAACATCAGGGGGACGAGTTGGAGTAGGGGGAACGGCACTTTCCCGAGGTACGTCCGAGATCGGGGTCTTGGGGGAAACAGGGACCATTGGAGCATCAGAGCTCACATCAACACTCTCCTTTACAGGACGCAAGTGTTTCCGATTCCTTCGGACAGATCGATTGACTCCCGTCGGGTCACTCACAACATGAGATCTAGGAGTCTCAGGGCACTGCACAGCAGATCCTCTTGGCATCCACTCCTTTTCCGAGTCAATCTTGACTAGAACCTTGGTACCATCCTGTATAGGGAGCAACGCTTTGGCACCGTGACGCCGATCATAATGCTGCTTATATTTGCTTTTCGCACGAGAATCATTATGCTGAACTTTTTCAGCAGCAGGCCAGCCAGGCTCTAAATGCTTATCCAGCACTGGCAACGTTGTGCGAATTCTTCTGCCCATAATTAGCTCCGACGGGCTAAATCCAGTTGTGGTACAGGGCGTCGACCTGTACACCATTAATCCCAGGTGGGGGTCTTCCTGCCGGATAATGGACTTCGCAGTCTGAACTGCACGTTCCACAGCACCGTTTGCCTGTGGGAAATGAGGACTTGTGGTCACATGAGTGAATCCGTAGGATGTCGCGAAACTAGCAAATTCTCTGGAAGAGAACTGAGGACCGTTGTCAGATACGACGACTGACGGTATGCCCCATCTGGCGAACACATCCTTCACTCGAGATACCGTACCAGCACTGGTGGTGTTACTCAATCGCAGAGTTTCAATAAACCTGGAGTAATAGTCCACAATAATAAGGTACATCACACCACAATAATCATATAAGTCCATAGCAACTTTTTCCCATGGTAATTCCGGCAGAGGAGTTGGTTTCAAGGGCTCATGAGGTTGAGAGTTCCTGTGTTTCTGGCAATGTTTACAAGAGTCCACCTTGCTCTTGATCGCTTCGGATATGCCAATCCAGAAGACAGACGACTTTGCCCTCTCTCGACACTTATTAATGCCCTGGTGACCATCATGTATTCTGTTCAGAATGTCACCTTGCAAACCCGTAGGGATATAGATACGATCATCGTATAACAATAGTCCATCTGTCACAGATAAATGACTCCGAATGGAGTGGAACTTTCCCAAGGACGAAGGCACTTCCTGGCCATACTTGGGCCAACCACCTAACGTATATTGAATCACTGCCTGCAGCTGCAAGTCTTTTGCAGTCGCCTCGCGAATGCTGGCAAGTGACGACGGGGAAAACGATCTCTCTTCCACATAGTCGACATAGAGCTGAACTTCTTCGGCCAGTTCGACATCCGCCATATTTGGTCCATTCAGGGGAGCTCTTGACAGAGTATCAGCTACTGTAAGATCCTTACCAGGCACATATACCACATTGGGGTTAAATCGCATCATCCTCATGAGCAACCGTTGACACCTGACAGGTACTTTGTCGAGGTCCTTAGAGTTCATCAGAGGAACGAGAGGCTTGTGGTCAGTTTGCAATTCAAACGACTCGAGACCCACCAGGTATTGTGCAAACTTTTCACACGCAAACACAGAGGCCAGACATTCTTTCTCTATCTGTGCATAGCGACGTTCACTGTCAGTTAAAGTTCTTGACGTAAATGCGACAGGCAGATCTTTGTTGCCATGCTTTTGCAACAAAACAGCACCCAGTCCATAGCTGCTACTGTCTGCACTGACGGTCACAGGTTTCCGGGGATCAAAGTAAACCAGAGTTGGTGCTGTCGTGAGTAGAGATTTAACCTCGGCAAACGCTTTCTTCTGCTGGGCACCCCATGTCCAGGCACTATCATTCCTCAACAAGTCATTAAGGGGTTTCGCCATACTGGCCAAATTGCCAATATATCTGCCCAGATAATTTATCATGCCAAGACACCTCCTCAGTTCAGTCACATTGCTTGGAGCTGGCAATTTCACAATGGCTTCAACTTTTTCCCGGGCGGGTCGCACACCATTTGCATCGATATGATGGCCTAGAAAATTGAGACTAGATTTTCTCAACACACATTTGTCTTTGTTTAGTTTCAGACCAGATTGCTGAATCACTTCTAAGGCCTTCTGTAACCGCACATCATGCTGTTTCATGGACGAACCACACACTATAATGTCGTCCATATAGACGGTCACACCATCAATGTCCCTTAACAGGTCGTGCATAATCCGCTGGAAGATCTCTGGAGCAGAGGAGATCCCGAAGGGTAGTCTCTTAAAGCAATATCTCCCAAAGGGCGTAATAAACGTTGTCAATTTAATACAGTCCTCCGACAACGGAATAGCCCAAAAACCACTTGCAGCGTCAAGTGTGGAGAATACGGAAGATCCGGCCAGTCTTGGTAATATCTCGTCGAGAGTTGGAAGAACATATCGTTCACGCATTACCATTTGGTTGAGTTTCTTCAAATCAACACAGATTCGAACTTTTCCGGACTTCTTCAACACCGGTACCATCGGAGAACACCATTCGGTTGGTTCCGTAACGGATTCCACAACACCATCTTTCTCCATTCGAAGTAATTCTTCTTTCACTTTCTCCAGCATGGGCAACGGAACCCGACGGGCAACACTCAGATTATACGGAGTGGCGTCAGGTTTCAAGCGTATCCTGACAGGTTTACAGTTCATAAGTCCAATTTCACCATAGACTTGATGGTGATACTCCGTCTCATTGAGCCTAACCTGCAGGAAGCCCATAGTCTGTGAGGCAAATCTGCTGAGCAGATTGCATTTAGCATTTGGTACCACGAACACTCGCATCTTGTACAGTGTTCCCTTGTGTTTTAATTCAGTTAGAAACGTTCCAGCACATTTTAAGCTAGAGCCAACGCTGATTAAAGTAGCCTCCGTGGGAGTAAGAGCTGGTGCATTTTTCAGGGATTTATACGACTGTCCAGTCATGACGGTCACATCAGCACCTGAGTCCAGTTTGAACAACACACTCCGACCATGAATTTTCAACTTAACCTCCCAAGGCTTGTCAGTAGATTTGGAGCCTACCGAACCGAGAAAATAAGGGTTTTCTCCACCTGGCATGGTCACTTCACGAACATTTTGACGACTACTACCACCACCACGATTAGGACAACATGAAGCGTAGTGCCCTTTCTTGCCGCACTGATGGCACTTGGCATTCCTGGCAGGACACAGCTTCTTATCCATGGGATGGTCTCCCTTGCAGAACTTGCAGATTTTTCCGCTTGAACCAGACTGGCTATCACGATGATCCGGCTTCGGTTGACCACGAGAGCTGGCACCCTGACCTCTTCCACGAAACGAACGAGTGGAACCACTTGGGCGCTTGCCTCCTCTCTTTACCTCGTCAACTGAGTTGCCACCAGACTGCTGGGATGTCACTTGGTCTTTTACATGTTCAGCTTGCCGTGCCATTGTAATAGCATCGGTCAATGTCAGAGTTTTCTTCATTTGAAGCTCTTTGGATACTTCTTTATCCAAAAGTCCCACAACCAACCTGTCCAGGATACGATCATCTTTACTATCCTTAAAATCACAGGTTGCAGACAATACATACAATGCTCGAACGAAGGCTTCAACGGATTCACCAGATTCTTGTGTACGTTCGTTGAACACAGCTCGTTCGTGTATCACATTAACTTGAGGCACAAAATAGTCATTAAACTTGTCAAGTACAGTCTTATAGTTCTTTTCATCATCTGCAGATAATTTAAATGATGTGTAAACAGTTTCCGCATCGGAGCCCATGGTGTAAACCAAATCATTAATCCGTATCCTTGCATCTTCCTTATCAATTTTGGCTGCAATAGTGTACCGTGTGTACCTGTCACGCCATATAGGCCAACTCGAAGGCTTCGAGAAGTCAAAATCAGACGGACGAGGTAATTTCGCCATGATTAATCCAGAACAATTTCCAGACAATGACAAAAATCATGCGAACACACTCTCACACCACAATGTCACAGAAAGTTATTTGGTACACATATAATTGAGTCCTTGCAGGAAAACACCATAATCCATGATGACCATGTGCTATCAGCCCAGACAGACATTCCAGACAGGCACTTGTCAAAACAAAGTCTGCAGAAAAATACACAATGTCATTTCATGCCCACATCCAGGACAGCTCCCAAATAATCCATGCACGAAAAAGAATCCAATCTGGCACTTGAAAAACGTTATTTTTCACATTAAAATCCAGATTCAGGACTGTCAAAACGATTGGCGGCCAGTTTCGCGCCAAAAAGTCAACAATTCCAGACAAACCACGTGTCTGACAAGACTGCACAAAAATACTCCAACGGACGTGTCACTTCGTTAATATATCCAGAACAACTTCCGAACAATCCAAAGGAACGAATAAATTATAATCCACGTTGGTACTGTCATAATTCCACAATTTAGCCTGATATAGGCGATCCATGAGCAAAGTCTAGCGTGCGCGATCCACCAGCCATTTTCAGACCAACCACGAGGTCCGAACACGCTGAAGTAAATCGTTCGTCACGGACAAGGAAACACAGTCACAGCATCCAGAACGACTTCCGAACATGCTATACAATATAGCTGACGAAGTGAATCCATAATATTCCCATGACACAGGCGTTATTCACCACAATTTAGCTTTTCCGCTGCCACCATGTAACAATATGACACGCCAGACATGTTGGATTCAGTGGAAACTTTATTAACTATCGCGCATGCGCCAGACGCGCAACTACACAAACGCCGCCTAGCGGACATTACACGAACAATGATCCAAATATCATTACACCACCCACCATTCCAAATCTGCTCTTCAAGCAATCCAAAATAAACCACTTGACAACCCTGGGCTCTTAGATGTTCTTATTAAGTATTTCTATCTTCACGAATACAAAGACATAGTATTCTGCTGGATTCCTGAACACGCTGGCATTGAAGGGAATGAAAAAGCAGACCTGGCAGCAAAAAGGGCTCTTACAAAAGAGATAACTGATTTTACCATTCCATACACTGATTTTAAAATGACTATAAAATCTTTTATCATGTCTTGCTGGCAAAGACAATGGAATGAATGTAATAACAACAAGTTGCATTCAATCTTACCTTGCATTCAAAATAAAATACCTAGTAGGTTCAATACTCGCAAAGATCAAGGAATATATCACAGATGCCTCATAGGACATTCAAGACTTACACATTTACACCTTTTAGTCAATGCCATGGTCTCTGCCTGTCCTAATTAGCCCAACTGGTGCAGAAATACAGGACGTAAAGCCCAAATCACCCACCCACCCTTTTAGTCAATGAACCGGCACCGGTATGCCAGGGGCGGAGGCCTAGCTCAGAGGTAGCGCTCTGGGCTTCCAACCGCTGGGTCCCGGGTTCGATTCCCGGTCGAACCTAAGTTGGATGGCTGTTTCATCCTTCGTCTCATTGCCATGGTCTCTGCCTGTCCTAATTAGCCCAACTGGTGCAGAAATACAGGACGTAAAGCCCAAATCACACACACACACACACACAGATCCCGAAGGAACCATAGATACAAGAGGAGTATGGGGAAAGGAGGACCAGAGAGAAAGATAGAGGGTCATGCCAAGTATTTCATTATATTTTCAGAAGTTTTTCATTAAAGTTAATCAAAATATAAGCCAAAGTCTTTTTAAATCCTACACAGAGTGCTGACATATATAGCAATTTCTGATTTGACATTCTACCGAGTATTCATTTAAGTAATAATTTTTTATGTACTTTGCAAAGCTGATGAGGCGTTAAACAATAACTCACACACACACACATGTACTTTGCAAAACCATTCATGCTATGAGTATATATCTTTTTCTTTTATCTGTATAGGGCAGTCATTAAAGATATTAGGAATACGGTAACATATACTATTCTGAACAAAAGCATGACGAGCTGATATATTTTGTATATTACTTGAATTTCTTGTGCCATAATTATGTATATCAGAATGCCTCAAATATTTCTTTTTAAGAAAATACAGTGGCAGTGTCTTATTTATCAGCCTGTAAGCAAACTTAAGTTCCAGCAGACCGCATATGTCGGTGACCTTGAGTAAATGCAGTTTTTTAAAAATTGGTTCGGTGTGTGCATTGTATTTTGCATTAACTATTGTTCGTAATGAACGTTTCTGCAGTTTTATCAATTTCTTACATTTTAGACCCCATACTAGAAGACCATAATTCAAGTATGGTAAGATTAAAGAACTGTACAACAAAAATAGAGCATTTGAGGGGACAATCTTTTTCAATTTACACAATACCATTAGTTCTAGAAATTTTATTCGAAATCATTGTGATATGATATTGCCATGAAAGATGAGAGTCTAACATAATACCTAAGTAGTTAAACTGATTTACAATTTCAATGTCGCAATGATTTATTTTCAAGTTAATATTTCTTATCTTCCTTTGTGGGCTATGAAATAACATGGCTTTTGTTTTATTTATATTAAATGACAATTTGTTAACTTTTAGCCAAATATTGATGTTATTGAGTTCATTATTGATATTAATTTATAAATTATAGTCGAAGTTTCCAAATGTACTTAGAGTGGCGGAAATTGCAGTACGATCTGCATATATAATTGGGTCAAAAAATGTTGTGGCCATGACAATATCATTTAAGTAAATTATAAAAAGTAATGGTCCAAGAATTGAACCTTGAGGGACCCCAGTGGTTATTATTCCTAATTCGGAATGATGGTTACCTATGATTACAAACTGCTTTCTGTTAGTTAAATAATCTTTCAATAAAAGTAGTGAGTTACCCCTAACCCCATAGTATTGTAATTTAGAAATTAGTATTTTGTGGTCTAGGGTATCAAAGGCTTTGGACAAGTCTAGATATATGTTAATGGGAATTTCATTGTTATCCATTTTATTTATTAACCTATCCACTATTTCTATGGTAGCTAGTTCAGTAGAATGTTTTCTTCTGAAACCATATTGGCTATCATAAAAGAGATTTGATTTGTCAAAATAATCATATAACTGGATGTGAATGATTTTTTCCAATACTTTTGACAAACTGGGCAGGAGAGAGACTGGTCGGTAATTATCAAATAAATAATTTAATTTTTTTTTTATACAGAGGTAAAACTTTCGCTACTTTCATTTGTTGTGGAAAAATTCCATTATTTATACTTCGATTTATAATTAAGGTTCAAGGTTTTACAATTTCACTTCTGATAGGTTTTATGAGTTTATTAGACATATTATCTGGACCACAGCTCGATTTTGGCTTTAAACTTTCAACAACTTTAATCACATCATTTTCATTATTAGCCGTAAATTCAAAATTTTTATTGGTGGGATTTCTTAGATAATCTTCATACGATTTATTATTTGGCATGTTAATTGAGTTAGCCAAATTAGGTCCAATTTCAGTAAAAAATGATTTAAAAATGTTTGCAATAATTGTATGATTATTTTCTGGTAGATCATTTATTAGGAAGAATGTAGGAAGCCAGTTTTCTTTCTTTGATTTATTTATAATTTGCTTGATTACCCCCCAGGTACTCTTGATATCATTTTTGAATTTATCAAAGCATTCATAATAGTACTTTTTCTTTGCTAACCGAATATTCTGAGATAAGATTCTATTATATGTTTGCAAATTAATTTTGTAGTTATTGTAATTTGGACTTGTGATTGGAGTTTATCTTAACTTGGAATATATTTTGTCTCTAAATCTAATGGAACGGATGATGCCTTGTGATATCCAATTGAATTTTCTATGTTTATATTTATCAAATTTAACATATTTCATCGTAAGGTGTTTATTTAGTGCGACTTTAATTATTTCACTTAGTATATTATAATTTAAATTTGGATCTGTATTAATGTCCTGATAAAATTTCTCTATCGAACAAGTGTTTGCTAGCTCATGTCGAAAGTTATCTTTTGCTATTGGGAGTATTTAAGTATACTTTAACATATTTTTCATTTTCTTTCAATTGGTTCAAATAGTCCAAGGTGACAAAATAGGGCTGGTGGTCAGATAAATTGCAATTTAATATTCCAGCAGTAGTAGAAGAGAAATTAGAGGAGATCTTAACAAAACAATTATCAATAAGAGTGGCACTGTGGTCTGTTAATCTTGTAGGTAAAGTAATTTGGTATATAACCATTTGTCACCAGTGTTTCAAAGAAAGTATTTATATGAATAGAGTCGCGAATTTTTAAGAAATCTATGTTAAAATCACCTGTTAGGATAACCTCACTATTTGATCTGAAGTAGGTAGACAAAATTTCATCTAATTCATTGGTGAATATTGCATAATTGTCAACAGTATTTCGTGGCGGTCTATAGATATTACCAATAATAATATTTTTCTTGCTATTGATATCATCTCTGCTGCTTAAATTTACCTCAATAAATAGTCCATCCCAAATATCTGAAGTTCCATTTAGTGACAAGATTTTATATTCCAAATTTCGCAGATAAATGACTACAACCCCATGTGCGCTGCAAGAACTTGATTTATGTATAAATGTATATTCTTCAATCTGAAAAAGTGAAGTATCACGATTATCATTAATCCAAGTTTCTTAAAGGCAGATAATATCAAAAGCATATTGTGATTGTGCAAAGTACTCAAGATAAATTTTAGCTGATTAAATTTAGAGTTTAGGAATTGACAATTACAACTCAATATAGAAACTTCATTTTGTTTAGAAACCAACAAATTCAAAGCATCTTCGTTAGTATAATAAGGAGAATTTGTGAATAGGCTTGGCATTTCATCTTCATTATCATACTCTGTGCCTAGCATGTCTAAGAGTGATACTTCAGTCATTTCCACAAGTTAGCAACAATTGTCTTAAAATCAAGATGCTGTATAAACTGAGAATTAAACAACTGTTTGTGCTTTATGTACTGTACCTTACTTATGGAAACAAAATCTTGACCCAGCATATGTACAATATCCATTTTTCAGTGCATATTTTGAATGAATTAGGTCATTGATAGACTGAATACAACATTCAAAATTAGTGTTGATTGTATAACAATTCATCGTATAAAACTAATACAAACAAAGTATCAAGACATGATGTTATTCAAACATTACAACAAGGGCTTAAGAAAATAGCAGGAAAATTGTAAAACAGATCATGGCTTAATTATATAATATGTACACTGTTTGGCAACTATAGATAGACAGTTTCATAAAATGGAACAGTTCTTAAGAGATTTAGAACAGCTGATTGTCCATGAAATACAAGAAAAGAGTAGTACATATTTGGACTAAAGTTTATCGATTTGTCTAGATGTGATTGTCAGCACGAATTTTCATTATAATTTTGCCAAGTTTATTTTTCCCAGGCAATTTCTCACTTAACTTAGGGTCAGTGTGCTTCAAACCTGCACCCCAGAATTTGTCATCTGCTCTCGCTTCAATTAAAGTTTTGTCATCAGTCATTAAGAGGGGTGGGGGCGTAGCTCAGTGGTAGCGCGCTGGGCTTCCAACCACTGGGTCCCGGGTTCAATTCCCGGTCGAGCCTATGTTGGATGGCTGTTTCATCCTTCGTCTCATTGCCATGGTCCCTACCTGTCCTAATTAGCCCATCAGGTGCAGAAATACAGGACATAATTGGTGGACAAGGTGTCATTTCTGTTGTGCAAGTTGTAATTTCAGATGGACAAGCAGTGCAATGGATATCAGTTTGATGTGCATGCTCCTCAATGATTATCTCACTGGTATGAAGATACACATTGACACATCTAAGGTAGTCATAACGGCTCGACATTGTGGCATTGTGGACAAGTTTGTGTCATTGTATATTGGCTAACTGTAAGATATGTCACAGGTGATAGATTTTCAGTACAGTACTCTGCCCAGGTTCTCTGTTGACCTTGGAATGATAAAGGCTGAGCTTGTGATTGAAAAATATGTTCAATATGTAGTTCCTGAAGCAGCCAGGTCAAATATTCATGTGCATCTTGTTGCACAGTTGTTGGCCATATATACTTTGAGGAAGATGAAATAGCTCATTTGGTGAAATGGAACATTGCTGGGTAGAACAGAGCTTTTGCTTTAGAATGCAGAGTGCCTTTTCCGTTTTCCATGCTGGGTTACAATTAAGTACTTTGACTCATTGCTTTTGATGAGGTACTCCTCCATTTGCTGTTCGAAGCTGGTAGAACGTGCTTTGCTCATCTGACTTCTGTGGCTGATGGTTTCATTGATGTCCTCTAATTTTTTGTTAGCCTTGGCTACTTTATCCCTGGCTGCCTGTAATAGAAAATGAAAATCACATATTGATACTAGTATCATGTATGTTATGAATCAAAGTAAGCCATGAAACTAAAATGGTTTAGTATTCGTACCTTCAACAGGTTCAGTTCTGCCTTGTGCTTATTTGGGTCCCCACACATTTCTGCAGATAAACAAGCACTCAGTTTGCAGTTCCTTATGGTGTGACCCAGGTGAAGGTGGCACTTGGATTTCCTCTACATAGCCCACTTAGGTGCTGATGAGGCGTTAAACAATAACACACAAGGTGCCACTTGGAGCACTGGACTTTACTTGAATCCTTAATAATATTGGGGCTACACAGCCGTCTCTCAAGATCCTGCAGGTCCTTTGTTGCCATCATTTGATGTTTCCTGGGAGTCTTTTTCTTCTTTAAGTTTTTTCAGTTCAATGTATATTGCTGTGAATGTTGTCGCATTTGCAGCATCAAACAAATTGACTGGGACAAGTTCTCCCTTCTTATTATCTGCCAGTTTCTTGGATTCCTCAGGATTGCTGCATTGTTCCAGAAGCTTTTGTCTCCTTGGTGATACCAGTTTGGTCATTTCTGTGAGGAGCATTCTTTTTTGGATTGATCCAAGCAGCTTGGTAAACAAAGTCAGATTGCTTCATGTATCTTAAACAATTCGTGTTATGCACATGTAGTTTAACGAAATCATCTTTAAATTCTACCAAACTGGCATCAATGCCTCTTAGCCATTCTTCAATGCTCTGTGATGTGCTGTTAGCCATCTTGGACTTCCAGCAGTGAGTGACAGATCCAGGGGAAATTTTCTGTATTGTAGATCTTCCATTATTTAAGGGAGGGGGTGGGGAGAGGTATTTCGTTTCACTCTTAAAATGACATAATGTTAACTTAAATAAACATGGTTCGAATTAATTTTATTCATTAAAAATAATTTACTTTTGAAAGAGTTTTGTTAAATAGTTTTTGGATCGAGTAGTTATATTGGTTAATCTTTTAAAAATTGATTGTTCTGAACTACCCCTTTTAATGAATGGACCTGTCCTTCACTTTAGGTGGGAGTTTATATGTAATGGAAGTTTATTTCACAACATCCTGTTTAGTGCTATGTGGCAAAGAATGACCTTGTGTGATGCCAGGCCTATGTGAGTCACATACAGTCATGGCAGAGAGAAGTAGTATATACAACAGGGAATATCAACTTGGCAAACCCCTTAGTGAGGATTTGAGGAAATTAATAATACAGGAAATCATGGAAAGTCAAGAATGCTATGAAATTGACATTGAATCTCCAACTTTACCCAAGAAGTTAGCACCAGTGATAGCATCCAAATACAAGGTTGCACGCCAGACTGTACATAATATATGGAAATGTATGTTGAATCTAAGACTGTGATTCAAAAAGACAAGGCTGCAACCAGGGGAACAATTATTTTGCAACCAGATGACCTGCAATATATACAGACACTTATTCAAACTAAACCGACAATTAGCCTTGAAGAAATTAGGATAAAACTATTGGAAAATTCCCCGAATGTCATGGATATAAGTATTGCTGCGATTAGTAATGCAGTCCGTCGCCACATGCCTGATGGCCCAATGACCTTTTAGAAAGTCTGTCATGTGGATGAGACAAGGTTTAATGCTGATAACATGCAATACATACAACAATATGTAGATTTTATTAGTGAGGCCAATCCATATCAGCTGAAGTTCATGGATGAATGTGGAGTGAGTGTATCAACTGGTCGCAGAAATTATGGCCATTCATTCAAAGGACAAATGTGTGTTGAAATTTCAAAACACATAAGAGACAACAGGAATTACACTGTAAATTTGTTGGTGGGCATTGATGGAACTAATTTTTGTAGAGTGATAGATGGACCATCAAATATGGAAGAATACATCAATTACATTACAAAGGCAGCAAACTCTTACTCAGACAATGAAGTATATTTACTAATTCTGTGTGACTTTTGGTCTTCTCAACAGTGAAGTTCTGTTGTGGAACTCCCAAGTTATAAAACATTAACAAGTTGTAACCATTATAAACAGGTCCGGGTTTTACCACAAAACTTTCTCGTCTGTGATGGGCAAACTTTTGAGGGTTGAAGACCCAAAATTTATGGTCGTTCCCAGAGCCAAGCTGTGGGTAAAACGGCTGTAATGGCTGAAGAATTGGCATTGAGAACAAAACTTGTAAGATACTGTTAACAAAACAAGTATTGCCAAGATTGTTCAGTCCTGCAGGAATTATAGAGATAGATGGCGTGTACAAGTTTCCAGCTGTTTCATTGTTCAATGAGTTTTGACAAGTTGATGAACATTGCTTTGGAGTCACATTTGTTGTGCCTGCTATGTGTTCTAAGTTGGCAATTGTTGATAAACTTGGTGGTAAATCGTAGTTATCTGCTGTGTGCGAGTTTTCAATTGGTTCAAGGTTAACAGTTGGCTTATGACAAGTTGCTACATTGTGTCCTTTTAGACTATCACATGATTTCAGTGTTTGAGCATTGTTAGTTGCAGTCATGTTTGTAGTATGCAACTCTTCTTCTGTGCTAGGCAATGCTAGTGTAACTTTGACAGCATCATGGTCAGAAAAATAGGTAGGAAGTATTTTGCATGTGACCATCATATTTGTCTTGGTGTAGACAGCATGAAGTAAGGATCCAAAGCGAGATGTTGCATACATGTTGTATGTAGTTGTACTCTTGAGTGAAAATATCATGAATGTGGTGCTTGGAGTCATTTAGCAAATTCTCATTAAAGTCTCCTGCAACTACACTACTGTCATATTGTGTTGTGCCAATGAAATTCAATAAGCGACATAAATTACTTAAAAAAGTTTCCATGTTCTGTGCAGGAGATTTGTAGATGCTAACAATTACACATTTCATTCCAATGTCTGATGTCACATTGACAGCTACATGCTCAATATCAGTCACATTTGTTTCCAATTTGTTAGTCACCAAAGGTTGTCGTACATATACTGCCACACCACCTCTGCCTTTGTTGTCTGGTCTGTCTTGCCTGTAAAATGCATAATTGTCCATATTGAAAGTGGCATTTCCATATTGTGTCTTGAGCCAAGTTTCATTAATCATCAGGGCATCTGCATGCATTTCTTCATAGTTACTGATATCCAAAACTTTTGAGTGGAGGCCTTGGACATTGTGGTGCACAATTGAAAATAATGCATTACTCAAACCTGATTTTCATTGAGTTGTGGCACAGATGCCATGTTCTGCAAATGTGTGTGTATCTCTTCACATCTGTAGATCCTAGTAGGATCGTAGTTCTTGGTGAAAAGGCCTTGCATGCTTGTTACATGACTGAGAGCTACATAAGCCTGACCTGGAGCAAAGATACCAGCCATGTCTACCACACACGTTTGCACTGTTGCACCCTGAGTTTTATGGATAGTCACACCATAACAAAGTTTCAGAGGGAACTGCTTTCTAGTGACATTCTTTTTATGTGCCATAACTTCTTCATGCAACTTGATCAGTACAGCATTTGGGACCTGCAATTCAGATCTTTGATTTCGTCCGACTCGTGCATTGTCAAATCTGACAAAGATTCTGGGATGGCCATTATCACATGACTGATCAATAAGAACAACAGTTCCAAAAGCTCCATTCACTAGCCCATCAGCAGTGTCAATGTTTCTGGTTAACATTACGCGAGCACCATTTGCCAACTGCAAGGTGTCAGGAAGGTCATCACTTGCACCTTTGGACGCTTGAGGGAGCTTTGTCAGTTTACCACTTGCAGCATCTTTAGCATAATCAGTAGCTTCATAAGCTACAATTCCAGTACATAATTTGCTCAACATTTCTGTATTGTGTTTGTCTACACTTTTGTTTTTGGCAAACACATACAAAGCATCATCTGGCATATCATCAGTTACTCTGCACTGCAAGGAATGAGTGTATTTCTCCAGTAGTGGTTCACCTTAAGGTTGTTGACGAGTGCATTCAATAATTCTGCAAATATTCTGTCTCATGATTTCTGTCAATTCAACCATTCTGAATAGATCGTGCCACAAGTCAATACCCATACTACAGTCAGGCTTCATGAGTGACTTTGCTCGAACAGGTGGTAACTGGTAAAAGTCACCTACAGCAAGTATGGACACATTTCCAAACCAGGAGTCCTTGTCTGCAAATCTGACCTGCTTGATTTGTCTCAGTTGCCCATGCACATATGCCAAGAGCTTCTGGTCAACCATTGAAATTTCGTCAATTATCAGCAATTTCAAATTGCCCAATGTAGATATCAGTGTGTTCAGTGTGTCGTCACTGAGAGGTTCATAACGACGGGTTAGGTTTCTGGGAATTTTGAGCGCAGAATGCAATGTAAAGCCACCTATGTTAAAAGCAGCGGTGCCAGTGGGAGCTGTCAGCAAAACGGTAGTGTCAAGAGGGCTTTCTCCATTTCTCAGTGATTTGCTTGCCTCATTGTAAATGCATTTGATTAGGTGTGATTTTCCACATCCAGCTCCTCCGGTTATGCATAGCATAAATGGTTGCATTTGGTTTCCCTGACTTTCATTTACACACCACATGACGGATATAGTAGAATACCTGTTGCTGTTTTGCATTCAATGTTTGTAGTTGCTCTCTGGTAGAAGCACCAAGCCGTTCTACCGAGCATAGTGAATTTGCCGCTGTATTTCTTACTGATTTGCCATTGAGGTCAGGTATGTCATCAGTTTCATATGACTCATCGCATGCAACATGCTCGGCCATACTCTCAATGCGTTCCTGTTCTGACGTAGGTCCTATGTTCGCCCAAGCATCTTCCAAGACATCCATGCTGTTGAATTTGCTGCCATGCCTCTTGCAAATACTCATCAAGACATTCATAGTCTGCCATATTTTCATTGACAATTGCCATTACTGGCTGAACTTCATCAGTTGGAATCAATCTTACTGCACCAGCATTATGAAATTCCTCATATGATTAGAAATGTTCAGGTTTAAGAGCATGTTCCGACCTGTGTGGCAAGTACAGTTTCAAGAGCGACTTGTAGTGCTTTTCTGGTACCTTTGTCAAAGAAAACTTCGGGAAACGAACTACAACAGGGGAGGATTTTGTGCATTTCATAATGTAACCAAGACCATGTTGCAAAGCATGAACATTAATAATGTTGTTTCTCGCAATTGCAGCTTCTCCTTCTGCATTTGAAATGAAACAATACTGTGATGCAAATGTTGCTTGACACATTCTTTCAAATTCAAGATTTTCTCAGAATATGAATTTGTCCATACATTCTTGACGTCTCTTTGAAAGTATACTGATGGCTTCTAAGCAACAAGTGACATTGCTTGCAGCAATTCGTTGTGTTTAGCAAACCCGGCTTTGTTCAGTACCTCTTGTGATGAGTGACTATTGGAATTGTCATTCAGTATTTCTGACAGCTTGTGCAAGGAGGCTTGTGCAAGAGCTTTGATTGTTGTCACTGGACTGTGTGATAGAGCTTGCTGTCATTCTTCCTCAGTTTGTGGAGCCTCTACATAGCCCACTCAGGTGCTGATGAGGCGTTAAACAATAAAACACACACACACACTTCCTCAGTTTGTGGCTCTGCCTTTGGTCTGACAATGCTTGTATGTTCCATAATAGGCCTCGGAAAATTAAATCTACAAGGTTTCTTTCCTTTCTTGCATGACCTTGTGTATGAATTACTGTGCGTTTGAACTTGCTTGACTACATCATGTAATTCATGTGACTCCTCTACATTACGCTCACTGACATATTGGTCTATGAAAGAACAAACAGTCTCATCAGGGTCAATGCCAAACTTTGGAGCATTTTCAATCCAAAATAGGCAATGGATATGAGGCGCACCCCTATGCTGAAATTCAATCCGGAAGAAGTGGTCTGTGATTTTGCCAATAAGATTTCTCTGACTTTTCAGAAGCCGCATCAAACTGTTTACTCTGTGATAGAACATTCTTACAGTAGTTACAGGATTGCTACGTAAAATGTCACATCTTTCTAGGAAGTCAAGTGAAAAAAAAGTCAACTCTTCCACTTTGTCTTGCTATAGTTTCTACAATATTTGCCCACCGCGATGTTTCTGCAGCACTGAATGTACAGAACCATGTAGGAATGCCCATCTGGCGAATCATAGCATATAAATCATTCATGACTTTCTTCCAATACTGAGGACTACCACGTAGAGAATCCATGTGCTTGAAAGCCTGATTTGAGTTCATGAGTTTCAGCAACTGATCCGTGTCTGCTACTCTGCCTGTCCTAATTAGCCCAACTGGTGCATAAATACAGGACGTAAAGCCCTAATCACCCACCCACCCACCGTGTCTGCTATCATGGAAGCTGTGACTTTTTGCCCACCTTTGGACTGACTGCATTTTCTACTTTCTATGCTAATGCCCGACAGTAACTTCTCCAATTCCACCTGCGCTTGTGCATAAAATATGTAACCAGAATTTTGTGCAAATCTGAGGTCTGCATTAAGTAGTCTGGCATTATAATACTTTGCACGTGACAACTTAGTATCTCTGCCATCATCATAACCATTGACTCCATGTGGGAATAATGTTGGAAATGCTTTCATTTCATTATTGGGTGTGTTTAGCAATGAGTGAGGTTTGCTGTGCTCACCAGGTGCAACTGACAGGATATGGTTTTCTAATTCATGCATAACTTCTGGCCTGATGTCTAATGGCTGTAAACACGTATCATGTGAAAGTCCACCCATCTCATTGTTGGTATTTCCCTGCTGTTCAATCTCAGAGCTTTCAGCGTCATCTGAGAAATCTATAGGATGTTCATCTGTTAGAATGTTTAACTCCATTCCTTCATCCGCCCAGCTGGGATCAAGCTGTACATCTGCGTACAATGGGTTTATCTGTCTTAGTTTTTTCAGTGCATCCTCAATTTTCTTTAAATGAACCATTTTAAAGTTAGAATGGCCTCGGTATTCAAGACGGCACTTCAGTTTGATAGGCATGATTTGAGAATCCGTTAGTGGTCTTGGCAGCACTCTTGTTATCTCTGTAAGGTCTGATCTGCAGCAGATAACTGGGCCTTTCAAACCAGGCTGATGTCCCTTTGGGAGGGGCACTATTTTCATGAATGGAATTGTCAATGCTATCAACTGTTCCTCTAGTGTATTTAATCCAGAAAGCTCATCAGGAATTGGTGCCATTCCCAGTTTGTTAGAAGCAGCTTGTGGAGGTACATTACCTGAACTCATATGCTTGTCACGTGTTGGACAAATCCAGTAACAGCCACTTGGCCCATCAGTATCAGAACAAGGATCTGTACAATGATCTGAACATTGATGCAAACATTTGTCTGTTATACACGACTGATCAACATTGTTGTATTTGTCAGGGAAACATTTCTTGACCTGGTTTTTGAATAGTAATCTTTGACAAACGCAGCAATCATATTCTGGACCCTCAGCAGAACTTGTCTTGAAATCATTGATAACTATATCAAGTTCACTTCGTTGGCGCGTTTTTTCCATGTGTTGTTGAGCAGCTCTGCTTTTAATATCAGCACGATGTTGCTGATCGGACTTGTATTTGTCAATAGACTGTTTTTTGATTTTTGCCTTATGTTGCTCATCCGACTTGTATTTGGAATTGAACTTTTCACGGGTCTTAGTCCGAAACACTTCATTTGTGTTATACTTTTCAACAAACCTGTGTATTTTATTAGATTTGTAATTTGGATTTTTTTTGTACCTTTTATCTTCCATTGGTTCATAGTTGTCATCGACATCTTTGCTGGCAAGTACAGAATCATGCGCAAGAGGACTGCCTTCTTCAGGCATTAATCTTGGGTCTTTTAGATGAGAGCATGTGTTCATGTTTTGGAGATGCAAGAGACTCATAACACCGTTTCTGTGCACCAACACATTTTACCATTCATCTCATTCTTCATTGCCTGTTGCCTTTTCAACTTTTGGCTTCTAGCAGACTGTTTCTTAACTCTCATTTTTCCTCACTGATTAGATCACAGTACAATGCAAATAATAGAAATATACTAAGAGCAATATTAACATACACCTTCAGAATAAGCCCTGCTTTTACTTACAATAGAAAGCAATGTTCAGTTCTAAGAGAATTGTACGTGTGGACAACAGGTCTGTGGCAATCAGCTGGTAAACTTGGTATCCTGTAGATTGTAATTTTTTTTTAAACTCTAGCCTATCTAACTGGACTATCTAAATTTTTGTTACTTCAGAACAGATATTTTTTAGTATGTTTTGAAAGATTTTTTGATTCCAAGACAATCAGTCAAAATGTCTCGTTTATATTTATAAAAAAATCTAAAATTTATTGAGAATAACTTTGAGTACTATATATTGACTAGGTATCAATAAATTGTATTGAAACAGCAGTATGTTTTGAATATCTTTTATTGAGCAATTGTAGGCTACAATCAATATTATGACCAATGTCTGAAATTTACTGCACAATAACGTTCCTTGTAGTAAAATGAAACGGCAAATGCTACAAAATATCAAAAACAATCAAGAGTAGTTTTCAGTTAACACAATATCAAATTGGTGCAATTCCGTAGTATTTACTATATATGATTAATTTGATTTAGTAGGGCAGTGGAGATTTTATATTGCGGAGATACACAAGTTTTCACAGACTAGCACTCAACAGATTTCTTTTGCCTCAGACCTCTTGTGGCGGGTCTTCGCACTTAACAGACCTCTTGCGGCGGGTCTCTCGCACTTAACAGACCTCTTCTGGCGGGTCTCTCGCATTTAACAGACCTCTTCTGGCGGGTCTCTTGCACTTAACAGACCTCTTCTGGCGGGTCTCTCGCACTTTTCTTGGTTCTTTCAACTTTAAGGACTTCTTAAAGGTGAGCCTTTCGCCCGGCACACAGACCAATATTAAGGACTTCTTAAAGGCGAGCCCTTCGCCCGGCATGCAGGCCAATACTAAAGGACTTCTTAAAGGCGAACCCTTTGCCCGGCACGCAGGCCAAAATTAAAGGACTTCTTAAAGGTGAGCCCTTCGTCCGGCACGCAGGCCAGTATTTACCTACCAAGTCTCTGTTAAATGCATATGATGTCTGCGCTGGCCCAGGTTTAGCAGGATTAAAGTTCAGTTTGCTTTGTTTTGACCCACTCCCTTCCACCATTAGCAGATCATGCACAATTTCTTTTTTGTTCTTCCAGGCACAATCTATAAAACAAAAGAAAAAACATTTAGTTAAGTTGAAATGGGAAAACAGCATGTAACATACATTCTGTCACTACATTTTTAACTGAGAATACTTTTGAGCTTTTTAACAGACAATGACTCACAGCAAAACCAACATTTTTCAAGATTCAAGACTTTATATTCTCATTATAGACTTAAGTAAAAATGATGGCTGGACCTCTGTTAACTTAAAGAGACCAAAAAAAAAAAAAAACGGACACATAGTAGTAACAATCGAAAACCAATAAGTTGTCAAGTGGAAAATATAATGTCTTGAATTTTTCTCTTGGCATAGCCATAGCCATAAATCATAAATTTTCAAAGCAGGCTGCAGCAATGAAACTCTGCACAAGTGATTGTTTATACTTATAGACATGTAAATTGACAATTTAACATAGTATTGGCCTATTTTGTGCACATACCTGCAGTAAAGTTTCTTTGCATCAACAAGAACCGGGCTTTGAAGTGCTGTCTCATCTCCGACAGTGTCAACAGAATTTGACTTGCAATATACTGGAACCTGGATAAACAAGTCTTTTCTGCATCTCACGTCAACTTGACCTAACTCGCACATGCAACAAGTGTTCTTAATCTTAACTATTCATAAACACCAGGTGGCGTACAATTTAGATGCGTGTGACACCCAGCGGAAGTTTCATACACTAAAATTAATTTCAAAAGTCGACTTCTGTCAAACATTAAGCTGCTCTTTCACCTCGGCGGTCCGTGCAAAAAAATCAAGACGGCGGTTTCCAAAGGTCAACAGTGACTGACGGCGGCGGCTTACAGGTCTACTGCGGATAGATGACCTGCGGATGACCTGCGGATGACCTGCAGATGACCTGCGGATACGCTTAGACCGTGGTGGTGGGCATCTTGCAACTTTCAGGGTCGTGATGAACAGTTTGGGGTGGCTGGGTTGGCGGCTGGGATGACCTTCTGGACCGCCTCTTGTAGGCGCAGCACATCTGTAACGATGAAGTCATGATATTTTAAAAAATATTTCTGTGATGTATATCTGTAATGATAGAGTTGTAAGATATATGCGAATATACTTACTATAACAATACATTGTGCAGTAACAACCAGTATTAACGGTGTGATAATGCGGGTCAATATGAGCACTGTTGAGTATGAGGTTGACAGTTCAACTGCTGAGGTCCTGATGGTGATTTCGTCATTAGTGGGGGATTCAGTAGTGACTGATTCATTAGTGCTGGTGGTGGTTTTGTCAATATATATAGTGCCGGTGGTGGTGGTGGCTTTGTCATTAGTCACCACTAGCATAGTGGCGGGTCCATGATGTTGGGGTCGGTAGTGCCGGTCTCTGTAGCTTTAGTATCTTTAGTATTAGTATCGTTATTAATAGTGTCCATAGATTCAATAGCGGTCATTTCCTTCATGTTGGTATCGGCAGTGACTGCATCATTAGTCATAAGGGTGATTGTGTGAGCTTCATTAGTGTTAATCACGGTGGTGAAAACCTCGGTTGTTGTTGTTGGATCAAATGCGGTATTGGGTGGTGACTCCATCTCACCAGTTATAACAGCGGTTATTGCATAGGTTGTTACATTCTCCTTAATTAATTCGAACTCTTCTGCTTCTGACACATTATCCCCCCCCCATAATCCCCCCTCTCGGTGGGCTTTACAGGGAGGTCATGATCTCTGGAATAATCCTCTGGATCTAACGAAAAAAATAAAATAGATAAAAATAATATAAAAAGGGGGTGGTGAATGTCATACAAAGGTTTTGTAGCCTCTAAGATATTAATAATGGAAGCACTTACCAAAATTACACAATATGAATCTCGATCGATCTCATGGCCCTCGTTCTACAGAAAGGTGTGCCTGTCATGTCTATATATTCTATGTTGTCAATAGATTTGAAGTAGGGCGGTAGTCTCAGTTCGGTATAGGTACAGCCGACCTTTATTTTTCCTCCAGCATCCTGTTCACAGATGCAGCCGTGGCAGGTGTACAGGTAGTGACACCTGCAGAGGGCGTGTAGGCAAATGTAATGAGGAGCAAATACATCATTAATTCCAATTTCTCCAAACAAGTGACTAGTTACACCACTTAGGAGAGCGGGGGCCTAGCTCAGAGGTAGCGCTGTGCTTCAAACCGCTGGGTCCCGGGTTCGATTCCCAGTCGAGCCTAAGTTGGATGGCTGTTTCATCCTTCGTCTCATTGCCATGGTCTCTGCCTGTCCTAATTAGCCCAACTGGTGCAGAAATACAGGACATAAAGCCCTAATCATCCACCCACCCTGTCCTTATTAGCCCAACTGGTGCAGAAATACAGGATGTTAAGCCATAATCACACACACACGGGGCGGGGGCCTAGCTCAGAGCGCTCTGGGCTTCCAACCGCTGGGTCCTGGGTTCAATTCCCCGATTGAGCCTATGTTGGATGGCTGTTTCATTGCCATGGTCCCTGCCTGTCCTAATTAGCTCAACTGGTGCATAAATACAGGACGTAAAGCCCTAATCACAAACACACACCACTTAGGAGCGTGTGACTCTTTCGTATATAACAGCCAAGAAAATGCAGATTTTGGCAGAGGTATGCGTTGATGATAACAGTTGATATGATGTTTATTTAATACAGACACAAGTGTCTTCTAATAAGATGTGGAGAGTTTCATCCCGGTCACAGTCGTAATAAAGATGTATTGGCTCCGTCCTCCCGCCATACAGAGCATTCCTGATCCGCAGAGGCGGTGGCACATCAAAGTTTTTCTGGGCCTATGGCATATTGCAGTATGGTGCCCAGTTTTTGAGTCATTGCCTTTTACTTTCGCCAGCCAGAAGCTGCCAGGTATCCATTTGTTGGGTAGACAGGAGGATGGCTGACTACCAGGACTCATCCCAAGGGATTTGAACCCAATCAGCTTGATATACAAGACCCTAGCCACTCTGCCATTCCATCCTCTAACAAATTATAGATCTAGCCAGCCACAGGAAGGGTGAACTGCCTTCAGTGTCAAGCTCTTCCAGCTGAGCTATCTAGGCCGGCATACTCCATTCTTGATTTTCTACCCAAAATCTACTTCCATTATATAGCAGTATAAAAATAGAAAATGAGGAAAAACTAGGATAACGTGTGAGAGTGTCTTTTAATACTAAAACGGAAATCCCAACAGTCAAGATCAAAGATAATCACATGCATATTTGCCATCATAATTATATGGCCCAGTCAAAAACCTCATGTACTAGAAAATATTTTAAAGCATCATGCGTCCATCTCTTTCTCTGTAGCCAAGTAAAAATCACACGCCAACTCTTAATCAGCTTCAAAAAACTCTTAACAAATTTTACATTTATTAATGAACATTTATGAAACAATTTTATTTAGGATTTTAATTTTTAAAAGTGAGGGTTGGGGAAATTGGATCAAGATCATAAATGCAACAAAGGCAAGGGTCCTAAAAATGTTCTGGTCTTCCATTCCATCTTTTTATTATGTGGTATGGCACTTACAAATACAATACAAAAATTACTCAAAATTGTTTTCAAACAAACAAAAAATACTGTATTTATGATATCAGCATCTAAAATGACATTTTCTATATAAATGTACAGAATAATTTCTGTTAACATGTATGCAGAACACACTTATTAAACAACCTTGAAGCTAAATCTGAATTATCAGAGAAAACAGCTTTCAACATTGTTAATCAAAATAATCTGGTATGCCGCTTACTTAAATTTCTCTGTACGTCCAATACCAAAAAAAGATGAATTATTTAATTTCAATTCAATTCAATTCAATTCAAGTTTATTTCAGACAAACACACGTTTCATTTTCATGCATACATGTACAGTCCATATATACTATAAACTACTTGAAGTACATATAACTTGTGCTGTTATTTAATCTAGTTAATATGATATGACACATTTTGATTTAGTCCACAGACTAGATGAGATTGGACGGTATACACAGTATAGATACAAGTAAAACATAATAAAGTACTTATCATATACCAAAAGGAGAAATATAACATAAATTAAGAGGACAAATGTAACAGAGTTTGCCAATGTGAAGCGAGCGAGCACTGCTTTAGCTCAGCAAAATGACAACATGCCCGCAAGGGATCAGCCCTTGATCTATAAATTCTGCATCTTAAACTATAACATTGTTTTCTCACTATTTCACCAAAACTAGGCACCTCAGAGTAGACTAGCATCTGTGAGGCACTGCACCTCATAGGCAAACCCAATGATATTCTACATGAGTTGTTGTATGCAACTCGTAACCTATGATACACATTCTGGGTATATCTAAACCACAGACTACAACAGTAAATATTAATACAATAAGCTTTGAACAACGTACATTTAATATAGTCAGAGCATCTAGAGAACTTTCTCATTAGCATATTGCTTCTGCAGTATAAAGATCTTATTTGTTTAAGCATATCTTTATCATCTTTTAAATCTCTACTAATTATGTGACCAAGGTATTTAACATCTTCATCATTAGTTATCTTTATATTACCCAGATAAAGTTCAGGGTTTAGCACCAAGTTTGTATTGACAGAGTTAACAGCCATGGCCACAGTCTTCTTACTATTAAACATGATGTTAACCTCATCACCATAACTTTTACAAATGTTAATTAACCTCTGTAGCCCATCTGCAGAAGGTGAAAACAACACAATATCATCAGCATACATTAAATGATTGACACGACCAGTGCCATAAGACAGACCAATTGTATTTTTCTCGAGCAACAAGCTTAAATCGTTCATGTAAACATTAAACAGTAGAGGCGAGAGTATTCCGCCCTGTCTGACACCATTAGAAACTTATATGGGGAGCTGACAACTCATTGCCCCATTTAACCCTCAGTGTCTGTTCGGAATACCAAAGGGCTAGCAGCCTTACAATATAATCAGGAACTCCTCTATTTATAAGTTGAGTCATCAATTTAATATGATTGACTCGATCAAAAGCTTTCGAAGCATCTAAAAAACAACAAAAAACCGTGCTTCCACATAAATTATATGAATAAACGAGCTCTTTTAACAAATATATACATTGGTCAGTACCAGATCCCTTCTTAAAACCAAACTGATTGTCACAAGTCCATAATAAATCTTCAATCCTGTTGACTATTACTCTTTCCAAAAATTTTGTAATTATATTTGACAGTGCTATAGGTCTGTAATTATCTTTACTGGTTAAGCTAGCACATTTGTTTTTGACAATCGGAACAAGCAGTGATTCAATTAGGGACGATGGCAAATGACCATGTACGAGCATTGATGTCAATAAAAGTGAAAGTAATACATTAACACGTTTAGAACAAAACTTAAAGTGTTCTACACAGAGATCATCTGGTCCAGCTGCTTTCTTGCCTGGCATCTCACTAATACACTTTTCAACTTCTTCAACATTTACAACCATTCCATTATCATACATACATATTCTACTTGATACAGGAGGTAGTCTTTGTTGCATGTTAAACAAGGAGTTGTAACAATCACGCCACATGTTTGCAATAGCTTTTGAGCCACAGATACCATTAATACTGGCTGGAAGAGGTACCTTTGAATTGTTAATATTTCTTACATCTCTCCAAAAGTCTTTGTCCTTCTTATCCATGAGCTTCTTGGCTAGTGCATTGGCCCTATAAGTTGCTTCATTATTCTTACAGTGTCTCAGTGCATATTTAAAGCGTGTCCTACACTGTCTCATGATGTTAAATACTGGTCCTTGTCGTGGTTTACCTGCACTCACCCACAGTAGAAAGCTCTCCCTAGAGGCTTCATATATATCTTTCACACAGTCATTCCATCCTGGAATAGGTCTGCCTCGTCTTTGACTTCGAGTCGGATAAGAATATTTCAAGGCATCTACAATGTCCATATAGAGATGATCAATCTGACCCTTGTGCATATCATTATTGCACATAGGATCATAGCAAAAAACAGCGTCCTTGAGATTCACATTGGCAAGAGAAATGTCAGACCTTGCAAAATAATCTTCTTTGATTCCTGGAGTATCCCAGTTGATCGATGTGTGAAAAACACTCTCCTGGGTGAAATCTGAACATTCTGGGGACAAAGTAAGATAGAGATTGGCAATAATTGGACGGTGGTCAGACCATGTGAGTCCGTAGTCAATAGTTAAATTATTCATAAGGCCATGAAAGTCACAGGAACACAAAAAATGGTCGATCCATGAGGTAGTGTCCCAACAGTCACTGACAAAAGTGAATGCATCGTTAGGCAAGCATAGTTGATCCGATATTAATAATCCAGTATCAATACAGAAACTATTTAGAGTTTCAGCAAAAAAGTCATTCTGACGAGGGTCGCAGTTGAAATCTCCACAAATCATTATGTTAGTGGTGTTAGCATCTTCAACAACCTGTTGTAATCTGCTTACACAGGCAATATATGTATCTCTATTATCATCACACTTGTAGGGCAAGTATACATTCACAATTAAATATCTGGCATTGTCAGTTTTCCTGATAAGTTCTAATCCAACCAGCCAGTGATCACACAGGTCTACCGGGTTCACAAGAAAGAGATCATGTACAGAATTATTCCATATGAATGCCACACCCCCTGAGTTTCGGCCAGAGGTTAGACCATCTTCATAGTCTATTTTCGCAGCGCCATAAGCACAATAAGACGCTGACAAACTGCTCAAGTGGTGAAGTTCTTGTTTTGCAAGCCAAGTCTCTTGTATTGCAGCTATACAGACGCTATTTCTTTCCATAAAGTCCAAAAGACCATGTTTAGTGCGCATAAAACCTTTGCAGTTTAGTGTAGTGATGCGCATGTTCATTAAAATATCTAACTGGTAGCATTAGACTCAGCTTTCTTGACGTAATACCATTTCACAAAGATGTCTTTATCCCAGGTCTCAGGCTGTAGAAGAACATCAGGATCAGCACATCGCCCATGTACACGAAAGGAAGCATAACCAGTATGTCGGGTCTGAAGTTTTTCACATTTTAGGTTGTCTGTATTGATACCAGCCTCCTGTAGATCCTGCAGAACCTCTTCTGATGAGACATTTTCCTGTTGCAAATATACTGGTATATCGTCCTAGCTGTTGTCTACGTTGGGGATCCACCGCTCTCGACAGACGCTGTCTTTCCCTTGTGCCAAGCACCTTGACCATTGGTTGTCTTGGCTTAGAAGGTCTGCCATGCTTTCCAACCATGGTGTATTCTTCTAAATCATGTTCACCTATCGCACCATTGCCATCACGCTCATGAACAGGTGCAGGGTCTGAGTTGTTCATTGAAGGAGGGTCATTGGAAGCATTATTTCGGCCCTTGTGGTTGCTTTCCCTCTGGTGTCGTAACTGTTTCTTCACTACATCACTGTATGATGTAGATGGCTTCAGGGACTTTATGTCCCTGCACAAAGTGTTCAGACATTCATGAAACTGCGCCATGCGCTGTCGCATATCATCTAGTGTTTCATTCATCTCATCTTTCTTCAAAGTGTCAGCTTCATTCCTTCCTGCCCCACCTGCATTTGACTGGATGGCATGACGCACTCTGCTCAGTTGAGTTGCCAGGCTGGCAGCATCAACCCTATCTATGTCAACAGCAGGCATGTTGGACAGGTCCATTGCCGCAAACTTAGGCAAACACACACAACTGCATTGACATGACTGCAAAACATCATACAAATCTCCAGCAGCATGGAGTTTTCGTTGATCACCTTTTCTGGTCTTTTTCCTGCCAACATCCACAGAATCTGGCACAAATCGATAAAGCATTGTCACAGCATTGTTTATGTAGTCAAAGTCATAGAAGTCGGCAACTAACTTGACAAGATCATTCTTGGGCATTACATTCATTTTGCAGGTGATGTAGCATAATGCCTCATTAATTATGATCTCCCGATGGTGTTCTCTTGCAATTCCATCTTCATCAGAGTCAGAATGGACAACCCTCTTCTCTAGAGTCTCTTCGTTTTGTTTACATTCAGTTTGTTGACATCCTGGCACTTCCCGCGCATGCGCAGTGAACGGCGGTTCCTGGTGGCGGGGCATCGTGTCTGACCTAAGTGTCGTCAAATGATCAAATTTTCCAGCTCTGTAGCACACAGATTCCGCAATGATAGTCTGTGTGCATGTGTTCTCCTTAGTCACAGACGATACATAATCATTCGACAATAGAGTAATTCACACTCATTGTTGTGGAATATGTAAGATTTCCTGATATTCCGCAGAGCCCAGAGCAAAACAGCCAGCGGCGATTCAACAGTAAACCATCCTTTACTCATGAAGTATTTAAATCAAGTTCATGAAAATAGCATGCAAAGCACAACAGGAAGAAGCGGGTGTGTGCATTTGGTGATCAATTTGCATTGTCAGATGTGACTTTTAATGAAATAAGTTTGTATTATTCAAACTGCATTCCATAAGCAGTGAAGTTGTTATAAGTATTTCAAAATCTTTATGATGTTAGATAAAAAGTGCCCAATCATGTGGCATCATCTTGAGTTACATGATATTATATATATATATAGATAGAATTTTATTTACCGCAGGGCATCAAATAGATACATGTGTCATAAAAAAATAAAAATATACATATATATAATGATTAAGTAAAATAAAACTACAATCTACATGAACATAATTTAGTTACATATTAAAAACATCTATATGATAATTATGTACAATTATAAGCATATGAATAAAACAAGGCACCTGTTTATTATATTATATAATGCCCTAACAAATTTGCTCTAGTCCACAGTCATTGAACGAACTTGCATATATATATATATATTGTTACATTTTCAATAAATATGTTTCAATGACCCATGTTTCATTCTGTCTATGTAAAATTTACCAAGGAACCATTTGGCATGGTATATGCAACGGCATGTGAAAACTACAGCAACGACTGGCTGGTGCAAGGGACTCAAGCTGTAATTGATCAAGTTGGCCTCCTTTGTACATCTAACTCCCATGCAATGGTCTTTTTTACTATATGAAATTGAATTACAAATTTTATGCAGTACGTTTTTTTGCTACAGCCAGTTGTTGCTGCACCTTTGACCAAACAGTGTACTTTATTGACAACCAGGATTTTGCCGCCAAACATCCACATTTCTTTTGAAGTGCAATGATACCTGCTTTTTTGGGGGGCTTTCTAGCCCTGAAACATGCTAAGACAAGGGGTTGTAGGGCCTCCTTCTCTTCAGGTGTCCATCAACATCTAAGAACTTGCTCATGCGTGGCTGCACTGAGCTGCTCTTCCCAACCCCTTTTTAGAACTGAAAAATTAATGACAGCCAGAGTGCTTTTTTGATACATGATTACTGTTCCTAAGATGCTCGCCTGCTCCTAAGATGCTCGCCTGCTCCTCTGAAGGACCCAGGTTCAATCCCAGGCTCGGGCACCCTTCAAAATCCCAACTGGATGTGGTTCGGATGAGACATTAAATTGGCGGTCCCTTGTACCAAGTTTCCATTCTGAGGCGTTTAAAAGATCCCACCCATGGTGGGATGGGAAAGTAGTAGTCCACACCACATTACACATTTACCAGGGAAATGTGGGTTCTATGCTTGCCGCAACATAGACTCTGGGTACAAGGACTGCCAATATAATGTGATTTGAATGACATCCAGCTGGGATTTGCTCATAAAGAGTTTCCGGACCAGGAATCGAATATGGGGCTCTCTGCGTGCACATTGCCTTTGAGCTCCTTTATAATTCTATTAATTTAAATGAATCAGATCAATATGGTTGGTGTCTGCTCTCTCGTAAATTGCAAAGCATAATTATTAGTCAATTATGCACAATAGGTGACTTTGCAGTAATCCTGTGTGCTGCCAACAACTATGTGTCACATTGAAGCATTGCCAGTGCACAGTTGGGACCCAATCAACACCTAGCTGCCTTGACAATATAGTTAATCAATCTTAACCTAGAGAGCCTCTACATAGCCCACTCAGGTGCTGATGAGGCGTTAAACAATAACTCACACACACACACACACACCCTCTAAGTTGTACCATGAACTGAACCTGTGTTCTTAAACGGCCTGTTCGGCCATTCCCCTCCTAGTTGGGGAAAGGACTGATTGGTTTTAGAAACTAACTTCTCTGCCACAGTAGCAAGTAGAGCTAACCCCCATGACTATAAACTGATACCGGACTACCGGTATAAAGGTCGTACCGGACAACACTCTGCCGCATTCCAGTGTTATGTTATCACATCTATTCATGAGAATTGCATATGGTACTCTCATTGTGCAATAAAGGACAATGGTGTAACCTATCATTGCTTGTTTTTTTATGTAATGATAAGTACTGGTTGGTCTCAGATGTTCATACTTATGATGTAGGCTGGTTTGTATAGATTTATGAATCCGAAAGTCATCAACTATAGGGGCTTTGCAGTGTCAAAAAGCACTGAAAGTGGATTGACACTTGTCAGTTTTTCCTCTTGCTTGTGCATGTACAAAATGTAAATCCTTCATCATATTTCTCACGACTTAACTGAAGATTAAACTCATTTGTCACGAGATAAAAACTAAAAAATGCAACAGTTAGATTTGAAAATAGCGTCTTTAATAATTTCATTAAGTTTACAATTACATAAACCTTTTCTTATTTTTTTTTTGGTGATAAATGTTCAAACATAGATGAAGTAATTTTTGTAATAAAGAGAACTTGTAAATACATCTATATGAGAGGTATAATTTACATTGCTTGATTACCATTAATTGTATTATAACAATTTATAACAATTATTGACAATTTAACAGTGCGTAAGTTCACTAATATTCTTCATAAAATTGGTTACAAGAATTAAAAAAACAAAACGTATAGCATAGTAACAATTCGGACTAAAGCAGTTTATATATATTTCACAAATGGATATATTTATTATAGATATACATAATTATGAATATATAATCTACTAAAATTACCACATACCAGCACAGCATATAACTAGAATGACGAAGTTGTCACATCCAACTGACTTTACTAGGCAAACTACACCTACAATATATTGTGGCAGACAATTAGCTAAAAGCAACAACAATGAAGGAAATCCCATTTCCACATACCATTAATCACAATGAATACCTGGTACTAAAATTGAAGAATAAATGCAACCGCTGTTAATACATTTAACACCGATTATAGATTTACCTGGACAAATATGGTATGAAGAAGGAATGGTCCAGTTAATTAAGGAAATGTTAGGGCCCATGATGCGTCATTTTCGTGTGTTTGGCCTGTTGATGAATGAGATGGTAGCTTGTGTAGGTTCAATGAATCAAAATGTCGATGAAAAAACAATCCATGTGTCCTTAGATCAGTACTGTTTCTTGGATCATGGATATAATTTCAGTTTAGATGGATTCAAGAAGATGTTCATACACATTATCAATGCATTGAATTATAGCAAGAATAATATGAAACAAATCGACCGTGGGTTTTGAGTGTTTGTGGTTGATTTGTAATATTCAATCACTGAATTCCAATAACTTATTTAATGACACATGGTACATTCGATGAATGAGTACCATGATTTTGTTGTAAAGTTGTTGATATTTATTTATTAATGATTTCAAGCACTGCAGGTTTATATAACATGCAGCACTTTTTTTTATCGAGATACATAGCGATATTCAGAATTAAGAATTACCATGCAATGTTTTACTATTTGCAAAGGCTATTATTCTGATATCCTAGTAAGCTCTATGTTCAGAATTAAAAAATATATATAAATAATAATATATCATTTTAAAATAAAACATCAAACTTAACCTGGCCCCTTTCTTTTCACTACTTGCCTTGTCTCACCCCCCTATGTCTCCACCCACCATGTTTCCACATGTCTCCACCTACCGTGTCTCCACCGGTCTTTTCTCCACCGGTCTCTTCTCCATCTGCCATTTCTCCATCTGCCTTTTCTCCATCTGCCTTTTCTGCAGCAACTTCCATTGCCGCCTGAAGAAGAAAATTGTATAATGATGTAGAAGTACAGCTATCCTTAATTCAGTAGGAATAATTAGCTATATGATTTAAGGTTATATAATAGTCTCTACAATACCTGACCTGTAACTATGCATCCCATAGACTCAACCAGGGATATGACATCTCCTACCGTAATAGGACGATCCTCTGGGAGCATCGCTGTTATCTGTTGGAGGTCTATAACCTTACGGTTTGCAATTTCTCTGGCCTGTTTAACTAATGCTGCAATTTCATCTTCTGGAATTTTATGCTGTTTTCTCAGATGTTGAGGTGGTCTGTCTGTCTCTACTGAGCAGATTGGGCAAACCACAGTTAGTCTGGGCATTACTGCATTGAAAAACTAATTATGTATTAATACATAGGAAATATGATAATAGCCGGACAAGATGTCAGAAAGCAAAACAAAATGAATATTATTAACTGCATGGTATTGTATCATGTTACTCAGAAAAAAGTTAAATAATATATACTAGAATTCAACACATGGCCATAAAAGTGAGCTTTCCTGAATTGACAGATGATAACCTTACTTGGCCAAACATTAAAAAAAATTTGAAGTATCTCACTGTTATGTTCTTGTGTCGTCTTGCAACACTGATGTTTTAGGATTCCGTAGTCTCTAAATAATTTAACAAGACAGCATGGCGGCTTAGACGGTAGTGCGCATGTGCGCGTTTATTGCATGACTAAGATTGTGAATACTGAATGTTGCATGACTACGTTCATGAATATTAATACACAACATCTTCTTCTGTAAACAAAGGCTGTGTGAATGTCCATCAATACATAAGGCAAAGTTTGGCACATAAAATTCTTTGATATGTTCTCAGCTCTTCACACATGAATTTGGCACAAATGGCATATTAGTACAATAAACTTTCGTCTGACCAGAACCTTTTATATAAGTGAAAAGTAAAACGATAAACTAGGTAACCACAGTAGTACTAGAACATCTACTCAGAACATTTGAACTTTGTAATCATAAACAGAAGAAATGCTTTGATTTCTAATAAAGTGGTTATGCTACACTATATGAGTATACTTCTTAAGTCAGAACACAACTATTCTAAGTATAATAAGTTTGAGCACAATTTTCTTTAATCTGCATATCTAGGATTAGGACGAACAGTACGACCTGATTTCCTAACAGAAATAGGTTGAGAAAGCTGAGAGGCATTGGCAGGAATGCGAGTTGTAACATTTGCATGATTGGGTATGTCAACATCTTCTTCTCTCTCTTTTGTCTTTAGTAGGTCACGACGGTTTCTTCGTTTGATGGAGCCATCTGGAGTCTGAACAAGATACGAACGATCTCCATGGACTTGTTGCTTCCTGGACAATAATTTGGCAGGTTCCCATATGGAACGGTGGGAATCTCTCACTCTGATTGTGGCATTGTCATTCAAAGGCTGAAGGTCCCTTGCGCTGCGATCGTAGTACTGTTTCGCTGTCATTCTCTTTGCTGTCATGTGATCATGAACTTGTTGTGGGTCCATGATCTGCGGCTGGAGCAGGGCTTGGCTCGTTGGTATTTTTGTCCTCGTCCTTCTACCCATCAGGCGTTGGGCTGGTGATCCTATGGCATCACTCCGAGGCGTGTTCCTCAGGTTGAGTAGAGCTAATGCGAGATCTTTATGGTCTTCTTGGCACTTGGTTATTACTCGTTTTGCTGTATCGACTGCTTTTTCGACCAGGCCATTGGTTTGTGAGTGATAAGGCGACATTGTAATGTGTTTGAAGTCATAGTTTGTGGCAAATTGTTGAAATTTCATACTGTTGAATGGCGGGCCATTGTCTGACAGCATTTTCATTGGTATCCCATGTGTGGAGAAGATCTTCTTGGTTGCAGAGATCACAGTATCAGCTACAGTGTTGTGACCTAAGTTGACAAACTCAAACCATTCAGAATAATAATCCACTATGATTAAGTACTTGGAGTTGTTACAGTCAAACAAATCAGTTGCGACGGTTGACCATGGTTCTGTAGGTACCTCAGAAGGCATCAGAGATTCTTTTGTCTGATAGTTGCGAAACTTCTGACAAGTGCTGCATTTAGACACTAGGTCTTCAATTTGGCCATTGATTCCTGGCCAGTAGAGCAGGTCTTTAGCTAACTGTTTCATTTTGACCATGCCTTGGTGTGATTCATGAAGCATGTTCAAAATGTCTGTCCACAGACTGCTTGGCACCACAATTCTTTCTCCTCGGCATACGACGTTGTCAACTACACTGAGCTCGTCCCTAAAGTCCCAATAGGGTCTAACAAGTGGATCTAGGTCCTTTTTGACATCTGGCCAACCACTCTGGATTGTGCGGATTAACATCTGCAATGCATTGTCATTGTTTGTTTCGTCATGGAGTTGTTTCAGTCTGTTTGGGCTGAAGGCAACGGTGCTACGTACATTTGTTAACATAATTGCAAAGTCCTGTTGGTTATTCTGTGTTTTCAGTGGCAGTCGGCTGAGGTGGTCTGGGACTGGTATATCTTTGCCTGGCTTGTGAACTAATGCAAAGTTGTACTGTTGGAGTCTCATCCTCATTTTCTGTAGTCGTAGGGGCACTAAATGCAGAGGTTTCTCCATAATTCTAATTAGAGGAAGGTGGTCCGTTTCTATGGTGACATCTTGGCGTCCATAGATATAAGTGTGGAACTTGTGGCATGATGCGACAATTGCCAACATCTCCTTTTCGATTTGGCTGTAGGCATATTCCGCAGGAGTCAAGGATTTCGAACCATAAGCAACAGGTTTGCCATTCTGACTAAGGACCATTCCCAGGCCTAACTGGCTGGCGTCACATGAAATGGTGATTGGTTCCTTCAAGCTGTAGTATCGAAGTACGGGCGCATTAGTTAACATGTGTTTTAGTTTCATGAAAGCTTGTTTATGGACTGGATCCCATTGAAAAGAAAATCCAGGTTTGCCACTATCCTTCATAAGCTGGCGAAGAGGCTCCGTTGTTTGGGCAAGTTCTGGCATGAATTTCATGGTGTAATTTACCATTCCTAGTAGTGTGTGAACATGGCTAATGTTCTGTGGGGTCGGCATATCGATGACAGCTTTGATCTTCTCTGGCGAAATCTTGACACCATCTTTACACAAGATTTGACCAACATATTCAACGGCAGGCTGTGCTAGTTTTATCTTGGAGCGGTTCAGCTTGAGTCCCTGATCTTGGCATCGGCGTAGTACTTTTTCTAGACGGTCATTGTGAACCTCCAGTGTGTCTCCATGTACCAATATGTCATCCATGACAATTTCAACACCTTCTATTTCAGCAAATAATTCAGTCATAGCTCGTTGGTATATTTCCGGAGCACTGGAAATACCCATAGGTAAACGTTTGTAGTAGTACCTCCCAAATGGTGTGTCAAAAGCTGTAAGGAGTGCACTTTCTTGATCAAGTTTGATCTGGAAGAATCCTTGGTTTGCATCTAACACTGTGAAGTAACTTGAGCCATGAGTTCTGGTAATCACATCTTCAATGGTCACTATGGGGTGGTACTCCCTCAGAAGTGCTTTGTTTAAATCTTTCGGATCAATTGTCAGTCTCACATCTTGGCGATTTTTCTTCAATACGACATGTAAGCTACTGCACCATGGTGTAGGGGTGCCCACAGGAATGCGTGCAATGATATCGGCTGTTTCCAGTGCATCAAGTTTCTTCTTCACTGCATCACGCAAGGCAGCAGGTATGAGTCTTGGTGGATGCGCTACAGGTTTGACATTGGGATCATGCTTCAATGTGTAAGTACCCGGCAAACAGCCTATGCCCTCAGTTATATTTTTGTATTTATCCATAACAATCTTTGTACTATGAGGCACATTATCTGAGTTAACCTGAAGAACTCGTTTCACTAAACCAAGTTTGACACTGTCTGAATCACTCAGTATGGAAGGACACATACAATCAACTACTCCAACTCTCAAGAAGTGAACACTATTGTTGGCAAGTTTCACTGGCATCACAATTTGTCCTAGTGACTTCACAATTGAACCTCCAAAGCCATTGATAACAGTACTGCTGGGCTGCAGGATTGGTTTGTTATGCAATTTGTTGTAAACACTGCGCGAGATAACTGAGACATCACCTTGAGTATCAATCTTAAAGTGTACAGTATTTGAATCGGTCATTTTTAAAGTGACGCACCACATGTTACATGTTTTTCCTGACTGACTGTTACATGTTTTTCCTGACTGACAAGTACCAACAGCATATACATAAGGGGACTCAACATCATTTGCACTGCTATTGTTGACATGCAAGTCAACATCATGTACATCATCATGTTCATTACATGGAAAGTCATCATTTTCAGTATTGTCACATACATTGTACAAGGCAACATCATGTTCATCATCATGTTCATTACATGGAAAGTCATCATGTTCAGTATTGTCACTTAGATTGTCAGAGTTAATACAGTAAATTGATACATCATTGAAGGATAATACCAGATCATCTTCTGCTTGAGTACTGTAAGCATGTACGTTTGAACGTTGGTTTGCTTCGTTAGACACTGTGCGGACGTTTGAAGTGCGAGCAGATAAGCGTCGACGGCAGGCACTCGCGAAGTGATTGCGTTGATGACAAAAGTCACATGTTTTCCCATAAGCGCGACATCTGTTTGGGGGATGTGTGGTTCCACAATTACCACACGTAGCATCATTGCGTGGTCCATTGTTGTTCCGTGATCCTTGGCGATAAGTTTGTTGAGTGTAGTTGCCATGTCTGTGCGAACGATAATCAGACCGATTATCACGTCTCTGGAAATGCTGACGAGACTGGTTCTGTCGTGCGAAGTGAACTTGGCGACCTCGAGTACCTCTTTGGCGACCTCTGCCACGGTGGAAGGCATCCACATCATGCTGTACTTGAGGTTGTGTTGTCTGTGCTTTGTTTTTCAAAAAGTCTTTCGAATTTTGCGTTTGTTCATAAAGATGACATTTGTTGATGATCTGATCAAGGGTCAGATCTTCTGCCCATAGTTTGTCGCGTAGATCGGCTGATCTGACACCCATGGAAATTTGTTTACATAGCTGGTTTTGCAGTGTGGGACCAAAATCACAGTGCTGGGCGACATTGCGTAGTCTTGCTACATAATCGCCGACACTTTCCCCTTCTTGTTGACGGCAACAGTCAAAATGTTTCATATATAACTTAGTTACCTTTTTGGGCTCAAAATGTTCATCAAATTTGGAAAGCACCACGGCAAGGTTTTGGCGCTCTGCATCATTTGCGAAATGGAAGCTATCGAACACTGGTTTGTAACGACTGCCCAAGCCGTACAACAAAATGGCAACTTTCCGTTCCCCTGAAGCAGTTCGGAGATTCGTGGCAAGTAAATAAATGTCAAAGTCACTTTTGTAGGTTCTCCATTGGGCACAGATATTGTCTGAAGGTGCAGGTTCGAATTTGGGTGGCGTGAAAGCAGCGGCAGCCATCGTATGAGTGGTCGCAATATCGATGTAAAGATAGGCCAAAATGCAGTCAAGAATCCAGTGTGAACATCAAATCAGCATTTCTACGTGTGCTTGGGTCGCCTCTGAACCATTCTGACACCATGTTATGTTCTTGTGTCGTCTTGCAACACTGATGTTTTAGGATTCCGTAGTCTCTAAATAATTTAACAAGACAGCATGGCGGCTTAGACGGTAGTGCGCATGTGCGCGTTTATTGCATGACTAAGATTGTGAATACTGAATGTTGCATGACTACGTTCATGAATATTAATACACAACACTCACAATGAAGTTGTTGTGTCATCTTCCGTTCTTTTGGGCTTAGTTGCATACACAAAACAGTGTAAAATATAGGGGGAGGGGCAGTTTTCCCTTTTTTTAAATCTTTACAGGAAGTTCAAAACTGGGAAAGCCAGGAGCTAATGTAACAGAAGAAAAAGCGCTTTATTAGGTCATATGTGTCTTTGGAAATAAACTGCTTCATGTTATCTACTTCTTTTACCTCATTAAGACCACAAAGACCACTGTTGAATGTATGTGTAGTGGTTTCAATTTATAGGATATTGAATAAAAGCACATTTGAAATAATAAATTTGTTTTCAAAGATGTCGTACATGGTACTTTTTGTGACTGTCAAATGAGCACAATGCAACATACATTGTGGCCCACATTATTCGTATTTCTGTTAATTTGTATTTTATTACTTGTAAAAAGGAGTATAGATCTTGTACACATGACTGCATAGTAAAAATGCTCATTAAGAAATACATGTCTAATGCGAACACACACAGGCGGGTGGGGGCCTAGCTCAGAGGTAGCGCTCTGGGCTTTCAACCGCTCGGTCCCGGGTTCGATTCCCGGTCAAGCCTAAGTTGGATGGCTGTTTCATCCTTCGTCTCATTGCCATGGTCTCTGCCTGTCCTAATTAGCCCAACTGGTGCAGAAATACAGGACGTAAAGCCCTAATCACACACACACTTATTCAGCTCGTAAATATTTCTTTTGTAATCTGTTAAACCGGACATTACAAAAGCAAATGTGTTTTGAAGTTTCCAGATAATACAAGAATGGAAAAGGATGAGCAAGTAGTAAAGATAACAGAATCTGATGTCTAGAATCCTAAATCTGAAAATTTTTAACTGCATGCAGAATATCAATTGGCTTTAAAATCTTTAATTTCTCTGTTGTCAATACTGCAACAGAGCCTCCTCTCCTTGTACTTCCAGGGCAGGGGCCTAGCTCAGAGGTAGCGCTCTTGGCTTCCAACCGCTGGGTTCGATTCCCGGTTGAGCCTAAGTTGGATGGCTGTTTCATCCTTCATCTCATTGCCATGGTCTCTGCCTGTCCTAATTAGCCCAACTGGTGCAGAAATACAGGACGTAAAGCCCTAATCACCCACACACACACTCCATGTAGTTCCTGGCACAATCTACCAGCTTCACACAAATACCAGCATTTAAGTTAGCCATTCGTTCAGTCGGTAGAGAGCCTTTCTGTTGTAGCACAAAAGTGTGGCTCTCTTTAGCATCAGAAAGTACCAAACCAAGTTTTTTTACCATGGTGAGAAAAATCTCCGATAATTCTTCTAGACTGTAGTCCTTCATTGTGAAGTGATGCGCCTCTCCCATCCTTTGTTTGATTTTAGCAAGAAGTCCATGCCTTTGGAATAACTGCCAGTATAAGCGCCAGCCTATTATTTATTGTCACAGGCTCCCCTTCCACCACGCTCATTATGGCGTCGACTGCCTCCCGGCCATACGTGTCCTTGTTGTCTTTATATAACATATACGCTTCGTCAAGCAGTACTGTTTTCCCTTTGGCCTCTTGCAGCTTCACGGTTGTCTTCATGGTTTTTTCCCCCTTGATATTGACCAACTAAGTCGCTCCTGCCTAGTTCCACAAGTTCATCTATCTCCACCTATTGGCTGGGTGGGGGCCTAGCTCAGAGGTAGCGCTCTGGGCTTCCAACCGCTGGGTCCCGGGTTTGATTCCCGGTCGAGCCTAAGTTGGGTGGCTGTTTCATCCTTCGTCTCATTGCCATGGTCTCTGCCTGTCCTAATTAGCCAAACTGGTGCAGAAATACAGGACGTAAAGCCCTAATCACCAACCCCACCCCCCATCCACCAATTGGCACTTGTGCAAGATTTCTACAAATCAAAAAGTTGTGAGAGGTTTAATAAAACTATTTTGAATTACCTAAGCAATTTGTTTAACAAAATTGACACAGTTAATGTATAGGCTACTATTTACTTTACGGCAGAGCCGAAGGTTAAGTTTGAGGTGAAATGAAGGAGGTGAGATGGACAATAAAATGTGAGTTCCCCAGAGCGCTTGCAAACTTGAGCATATTTGGCGAGCGATATTGGTGAATTTGGCACATTAAATTGGTAATTTTGGCGCTTTAAATGTGGAATAATTTAGATCTATAGGTGTCAGACAAACTTTTTATAAATACATTGTTTTGTTGGTCAATGCAAGCTCTACCAGTTTATGATGAGCGTATTATGTTCTTTTCCTTTTTGTCAGATGTTTTAAGCTATCTGATGTTGAGAGAGCTGTATGGTATAATAGATCTATCAGATTTGGCAATAGGCATTTTTTTCCTTTCCTCTAATAGGTCTATTCTCCTTATATTATAATGATTATAAATATATGCAGTATTTGTGTTCAATTATAATATGCATATTTACTTTTAAAATGTGTTATCATTAAATCTATACATATTTAATATAGATAGATCTATCTGGTATTGGGACATTTCTTCCCCATGCAATGTTAATGTGCAATTATTAAAAATACTCATTTTTAATGTGTAATGATTAAATATATAAAAAGATTGGTGTCATTGTCTTGTTATTTACATAATTTACAAAAACAAGACCAATTGCTATTGAACATAGACAGTCTGGGGATAGGCTCCAGTGCCTCTGGTGGAGAATATCAGAAATAGCCTACTGAGCAGAAACCCTCCTTGTCAGTTATAGGTTCCTCCCCCAAACAGTAAAGATTCTGAACTGTTTAACACTTGACATGTGACTTTGGTGATCTCTAAATGTCACTAAAACATTCATTCTGGAATGGAGTGCAGTGGTTATTCAGAATGGTTAGGCCTAATGCCTGCAATGCAACTATCCGGGCGGCAAAAATAGAAATGTCACAAATTGGATCCCAACTTGTCAGATACCAAGAACTGGACAGATTTGTTCAGTTTACTACATGGCCAAATGTGCCACATGCATTTTCCATGAGAAGGATAAACCCATGGAAAACGCATGGTTTTTGCCTAATTATGATGTGGTGAGAACCATGCGTTTATCAAAACGCAAGGAAAACGCACGTGGCACATTTGGCCATGTAGCTCTTGCTAATTAGGACAATTGACCATGCATGTGACGTATACATTAATTGCACTTGAGCTTTGCTTTGTTGGGAGTAATAATTACCAACCAGCTCAAATCCTGTTTGGAATTTTTCTTTGTTTGAAAATTTCCCACTGTAAAACAACTTGAACTTTAAAAGTGCTATATCCCCAATTGACCTTATCTCATTTCAAAATTCATAACTTCCAAATGAATGAAGCAAAATTGTTGAAATTTTTAGTTGCTTCACAAGATATATTTCTACTTTGCAAACTCTAAGAATGTGAAATTATAACTCCCAGGCAAATGAATTTGACTCCTTTTTACAAGAAGGTAAGCATACATTTTATGCTTTACAGTACTTTAGAAAATATAAAAACATGGTAAATAACAGCAAAGTTGCCATGTGGTACTGTCCTCTTGTTATAATTGAGATTTGCTCTCCCCACAAATTTAATATATTTGTACAAACTTTAAATTTAGAATATAGCGAACTATGATGTCCTGTTTTACAGGCAAACTCGAGCTTATGATATGTAATTGTAACTATTGTTGATTAGTCTAAGGAGGAGTCTATCCATGTTACACATTTACCCCATAGGTGGGATCTTGTACTTGCCTCAGCATAGACACTGAGTACCAGGTGGAGCTAGTAGTATGATGGTTATATGACCCTAAGAAGATGTGTATTTATTTCTGCACTGGTGGTATCAGTGATAGCATTTAGGCCTATAGGGTTTAGAGAAAAATGGCTGACACCACACACTATTGTCACCAAGCCAAAGATGAAATCAGTCGTAGCCTACTTCGCCCAATTTAGTGATTCAGCAAAGCTGCAGCTTTCATGCTGAATCAGATAGGAAGATGCAGTAATGCTGATGAATTTTATCTGGCCATGGATGATGCACGTCAAAGGAATGAAGACAACAGAAACACAGAACCTGGTTACTGTCTTTTTTTTTTCTTTTTTTTTGCAACCATGGAGATGAGCTTCATCTGCAGTGCAGCACCTTTTTCATGTGTTGCTTGCACTTTAGATGTGCAAAAGGTGACCACTGTCAACCAACTTACCAGCAATTATCCTGGAAACCGTCGTCTTGCCTGTGCCAGGGTTTCCCTTTATGACTATGACAGTGCGTTTTAAATTTCTTGAATCCCCAATTTCGCTGAGGAAACAGCTACGAGCAAAATTAGTAAGCTCTTCTTTCAGCTCCTCATTTCCCACAACGGTTTCTAGGCTTTTCTCCACTGTGTGTAGCAAGTCATTGAGCTTGTCTGCAGTGGAAATATATTGAAAAACGTTTTAGAGTAAAAAGAAAATTTGTTATAAGCACATAATAGGGGAAATTAGGGTATTGTCACAAATTTAAAACCCATATTATAGGCCTAATTTTTCCTATTAAAGTACAATTTTTATTCTTTTATTGACAAAATCATATCAGTAGGCTTACACGTGTCAAAATAAAATCATGGCTTGTTGCACAGCATCAGAAAGATCAGGTCTCGCAGAAAAGTATGCTTTTTTCATATTAAAAGGCCATCCAAATATACAGGTTAATTCATGCACCTTTCCAATTGATTTTTTAATTACAAAGTAATAATTGTTTCACAGACTTTACTTATATAGAAGGCCTAGGTTAAAAATTCACAAATCAAACCTAGACAACACCCGAATTCACCCTGTATTAGTCCACCAAATGTAACATTAGTCTTTATTTTACTCAGAAGGGCTGTTTCACTTAAAAGTGTGGGGGTGTGGACAGGAAAATTTTCAGACACCCCCCAACTGCATTTTTTCAAGCTTCTCACCCCACACCTTTAAAGTGAACAGTCCTCATTAGAAATCATCAATGTACCTTGCCAAATATAATTGATGTCCTCATCATCTGAAAATATAGAAATGCATAAATGATGACTTAGCATTGTCAACCTTATTCTCTTATACTGAAGTGTGTAGGGCGGGGGCCTAGCTCAGAGGTAGCGCTCTTGGCTTCCAACCGCTGGGTCCCGGGTTTGATTCTCAGTCAAGCCTAAGTTGGATGGCTGTTTCATCCTTGATCTCATTGCCATGGTCTCTGCCTGTCCTAATTAGCCAAACTGGTGCAGAAATACAGGACGTAAAGCCCTAATCACACACACACACATACTGAAGTGTGTACATTATTTACACTGTTGGTTACTTGTATTAATTCGATATGTCATACTTCATATTTAATTTCAGAGACAATACCCCTAGGGGCCTTTGACAGACCTTTTAAGTAATATAACACAGGTTTAATTGGAAAGCAATATAATGCAAACATAAATATCTGTATTTCATAACACTACTTGAGGCAGACAGGCTTTAATTTCTTCTCTGAAGTCATCAACACCGCTGACATTTAAGTTGTCAGTGATCAGATTCCATAGGAAGGACCTTTCTTGGATATTGCAAATCAAAAGTGAATTAGCCCCTTGTCTCGTACTGATTTCATAATTTTGAAACATATTGCCATATTGGTAAAAGTCAGTAGCAATAGATTCTTGTTAATTTGAACATGAATGTAAGCATCTGAGCATGATTGTCAACCTTGGCAGTTTAAAACACAATGGGGCTGGATGTTAATCTAGGTAAATTTAATTAGAGCTAATTCTAATGCTTTTTGATAAATTCTATTTCAAGTTAAATATTATTCCTACTGACTAATTTATTTCATTATTAATACATGCTTTTCTGATGTTAATTTTGTTATTAATTTTGTAACTTGTTTAATAAGACGATTATCTCCGAAAAAATTTTCATTACATTTAATATTGATAAAATGCTAAGATATAGATAAAAGACATTTAAGGACAATGTTAGGAGACATCAATGGATGTACACATGTATAAAATGTTTAGGTTTTAAGGAAAACATTTAGATGCAAGTGAAATTACAGTCTGCGAAGTTTGACTGAAACACATTAATTAACTGCACTAATAATGGAAAACAGCTCTTTAAAATAATAGTACTTCCTCAATAATCTGCAATACAATTACAGTAATTTTTCAGAGTTTTATCTTTCTTTTTTTCGCATGAGTAAATCATTCTATGATTTTGCCAAAGTCCATGTTTTCTTTCAATGCCCTCTCTATAAGCCCGAGTCCCCCATTGTGTACCTGAGATTACTTTTTATCAGTTTCACTGAATTATCCCCCTGTAGGCTTTGTCACTTTTCCTCCCCTTTGCTGGCTCCTTTGAAATTTCAGCCCCCCCCCCCCCCAGGCCCACACCTGGCTACAGCCCCCGGCTGTCACACATAGCCGGTTTTGCCGTAGTGAACCCGTAGTATTATGTAACGGTTATGCAACAGCTTTTATCGCTGGGTTGGCAACCGATTCTGGTGGCAAAAAGGGGCGGGTATCACCCGACGTGTGACTTGCTGGGTTCTACGGGTAATCCGCCGGGTTCTATGGGTGACTCGCTGAGTTACGGCCACTTAGTGGACGAATTCCATGAGAGACTCGACGGCTTCCAGGGGTGACTCGACGGGTTCTACGAGTAACTCGACGGCTTCTACGGGTAACCCGCCGGCTTCTACGAGTAACTCTAATTTTAAAATATAACTACGGGAACGTCGGCAGGTTTAAACTAGTAGCCGTCGGCTACCCGTACAACACGTCGAGTCTCCTGGAATTTGACGTTTTTCCCGTACATTTACCAAAATATATAAATAGAGGCTGCATCTCTTGCTCTTGATCATTCTGTCTCCAGCCGCAGAAGAGGAAGGACCATGTACATGCATCAACCAGAACGAAATAGAGCCTTGCTAATAGTAGCTGCTCAGGCTAATTATACATTTCATATACAACTTGCTTGTATGGCAGCACTACTTGACGAGGAGAGGAAGAGAGAAGAAGAAAGAAAACTGGCAGCCAGGAGGAGGAGGAGGATTTGGGCGAGGCCCTGGCTGTTGAGAAGACCTCAGATGGGATATTATGAGCGTCTACTGAATGAACTGCTCCACGAGGATACCCCAAGTTATACCAACTTTATGAGAATTGAACTAGCCATGTTCCAAGAGGTCCTTGGCAAAATTGGTCCTAGGATTACCAAAGAAGACACCTACTGGAGGAAAGCTTTGGAGCCAGGACTCAGACTTGCCATCACCCTCCGCTATTTGGCAACTGGAGACAGCTACATGTCCCTCATGTATGGCTTTAGAGTGGCCCACAACACCATCAGCGGCATAATTCGAAATGTCTGTGAAGCCATAATTGCAGAGTATTCCGATGATCTCCTGGCCTGCCCCACAACTCCAGAAGAGTGGAGACAAGTTGCTAAACTATTCTTTTTGAGATGGAACTTTCCTCATTGTGTTGGAGCCATTGATGGAAAGCATGTGGCCATCAGATGTCCTCCCAAAGGTGGTTCTGTGTACTACAACTACAAGGGATTCCACTCCATTGTACTCATGGCTCTTGTGGATGCTGACTACAAGTTCCTCAATGTAGACTGTGGAGCTAACGGAGCTGGATCGGATGGAGGAGTTTTTAGCACGACACTCCTGAGGCAAGCACTTGAAGAAGGGACCCTTGGGTTACCTCCACCTGAACCAATTCTTCCTGGTGACAGACCTCTTCCCCACTTCATTGTCGGAGATGATGCCTTTCCTTTGAGAACATGGCTGATGAAACCCCTGCCCCTCAGAAACATGACCGAGGAGCAGAGGATATACAATTACCGACCTTCCTGGGCAAGAAGAATTGTGGAAAATGCATTTGGGATCCTTGCAGCAAGGTTCAGGTGTCTCCTGACTACCATGACACAGAGAACCAAGACAGTGGAATCCATAGTCATTGCATGCTGCTGCCTCCACAATCTGATGAGAATAAGGTATCCAACTGCCCAGAACATCATGGTGGACCAGGAAGATCCAATCACACATGTAATCACCCCAGGAACTTTGAGGGCAGCTGGAGAAATTGATGAAATGCCACCACCCACTAGAGGCCATTCTATGACTGATGTAGCCAAGAATCAACGGCAGTACTTGGTCGACTATGTTAATTCAGAGGAAGGAAGTGTGCTATGGCAAGATGACATGGTATAAAGATACCACAAAACAACCCCGGCCTTTTTCAAGGCCATCAAATCCTCCCAAAAGAGCAGACCATGTACATTTCTTGTGTAAAAAAAAAAAGAATAGTTCCTGTCTGACCCACCCAAAATAAACACCATCTCAGCTGGAAAAAAAAAGAGATTTTTTTTTTTGGTTCAGTACTGCCGTAGTTGTTTCTGTGAGGAGTGACCTATTCAGTTGTACTCTGAACTATCCCACACCTGTGAGGCCACTAACACATCAGGAGCTAAAATGTACTGATTTCAAAATCCGCCCAGAAACTGACCTACAGGACACTTGGATAGATCATTTTATACAGTTCTGGGACTTGTATGTTGCGTTTCTGATATAGTTGATCAGTTACAACTGATTTGCTGAAGTAGAGCTGATCGCTCAATTATTGCTCAATCACGTCCAAGTCTGTATATAGTCGGAGGCACTACCGTTCCTCTTAGACTAGTGGGATTTCTGCAAAAATGTGAATGTTAGGGGCATTTTTAGGTAAAAGTTGGGAACCAGACTTTTTGGCATAATTCAGATATGCTGAATCTGATGAACCCGTTTCCCAAGCAAAATTTTGCGTTTTTCACCTTCTAATTTGCAAAAACAAAATGGACGCCAAATTGCAAATTGTTGATTAATTTTTATTCATTTTCTTTAATATTACTACAATCAGGCATGCAAAAAATTCAAATAAATGGTTGTATCTATTTCTGCAATCAAAAGAATAACATTAAGAATAAGTTTCAGTAAATAGTGATAATTAACTTTCGTATATATGCAAATTAGTGGCGGCCATTATGGAAAAATGGTTTTTTGCCAATATCTCTGTAACTAAGCAAGCAAGCATAACAAATTAAATGTCTATACCTATGTTCTAAAGGTCAAGGAATATGAATACGACATCTTTGAGGCATCTTTTTAGTGGTATATCAACAAATTTATTGCCAAGGTCAAGCTATGTGATTGATGCAAAAACAGATGGCTAAATTGTGTAAATGAGAAATGCCAATAATTTTCGAAAAAATCCATGCAATGTAGTTATGTCAAAATACTCCTTGATGGTGCAATCGATGTTACTCATCATTGGTATAAATCGACTGATTAAAGCCCCTGTCACACGGGCCGGTTGTGCCGTAGTGAACCCGTAGTATTACGTAATAGTTATGTAACAGCTCTTTCCGCCGGTTTGGCGGCAGCAAAAAGGGGCGGGGCAGCACCCGCCGGGCGCTACGGGTTACCCGCCGGGTCACCCACCGGGTTACCCGCCGGCTTCCAGGGGTTACCCGCCGGCTTCCACGGGTGCCTCGGCGGGTTCCACGGGTGCCTCGGCGGGTTCCACGGGTGCCTCGGCGGGTTCTACGGGTGACTCGGCGGGTTGTAGGAGTAAGCCGGCGAGTAGTAGGAGTAACTCACAGCTTCCAGGAGTATACTTTAAAAGACTGCTGCTCCCCTTAATATTAGGCCGATTTTCGCTAAATAAGAACTAAATTGTAGGATAATTTATACTGATTCCATACCTGTTTTCGGATCGAAAATATACCAAATATTAAGCGAGTTATTCGTCTGAGAAGGTAGCTAGGTTGGCGGAGGCAAACAGTGGTGCTCTCGCAGACGTCCGCGCCGGGACTGTATCAATGCTGAGCGCTTCTTTAAAAGGCTGCTGCTCCTCTAATATTAGTCCGATTTTCGTCAAATAAGACTGGATTGTAGTATAATTCATACTGACTCCATACGTGTTTTCGGATCGAAAATAGACCAAATATTAAGCGAGATATTCGTCTGAGAAGGCGGTTGTCTGGTGGCGGCTGCTGCTCCTTTAATATTAATCTGATTTGCGTCAAATAAAAATTGAATTATAGAAGAGTTCATACTTATTCCACACAGAATTTCAGATTGAAAATAGACCAAATATTAAGCGTGATATTCGTCTGAGAAGGCAGCATGGTGCTCTGTGTATGTTCATGACTTGAATGGTATGGTCAATATTTTTTACCATTATATATACATTGTTTGGATGAGCTTTATTGCAATTAATTTCTACTCATTCTGCCAACTGGCCAATGGGAAGGACTTTTCCTTTGGTTTTGTAAAGTCAATTAACCTATATATGTCAATTGCTATTAGCATTTTGAATAATACAAAGAATGGGGTAAGTCATGCTTTTTCATCATTGATCACAAGCATTAATTGAAATTCTGAATTTCAACTGATTCCTGTTTATTATGCATATTAAAGAGGGAGATTGTTTTGATCATGGATGGAACATGCAATATCAATATTAATTCCAGTTGGATTATTTTCAGAAACAACAACGAAATATTGATAATTTATATAAAATGAAATAAATATCTAAAATGATTACTCTAAACTAGAGTATATCTATCTATAGATAGTTGTTATAGCTCCATAGACATCTTTATCAAGTCGGAATTTTATTGGCAACAAGCAAACAAACATTGTTTTATTATCGTTTTTTATTGATTACTAATCAATGAATTATTGATAGTAACATATTATTAGGTTAAGATCTTATAACTATCTGTCTATCTACATATCTATACTCTATAAGGTATTACTAACTTTATTAACAAGAATATTCTTGTTTGTGCCTAGTATACTCCATTAATTTTCCCCACCTTTAACTATTATATAAATTCTACACATTTCCCTGAATAATTCAGTCTTTATTTCACGAAAATCGGATATGTAGATAGACAGATAGTTTAGAGAGACAGATAGATTTATATGCTTATTATATAATATAGAATATCTAGCTTAATATTTGGTACATATAAGTACATAAAAGATAGCAAATAAAATCACAGATCAAATCACAAATACTAATTACAATATTAATATTAGATTTAAATTTTACAAAAATATACACAAATACTGATCAAAATAATAATTTATTATCACAATAAGATTCAAATTAACACAAAAAGATAAGAATGTTCACATGTATAAAAAAAAAACCCAATATACAAATATAATCATTGCCTGGTAATTACAATAGAATACAATGTTTTTAATTAATGAAAGCAATTACATCTTTTTGTAATTGTGAATGACAATCAAGACAATGTCATATTACTGTGTCATCTTTGAACAAACTATGAAATGACAGGTCAAAGAACCCCAATTTAGGCAATTAGGCAATTGACACATGTATTGAGCATTTGCTGTATTCTCTACACCCATTCTTTATATCATTCAAAATGCTAATAGCAATTGACATAACGGTCATGGCAGTTGGCAGAATGAGTAGAAATGAATTGCAATAAAGCTCATCCAAACAATGTATATATATCATGGTCAATTGACCACACCATTCAAGTCATGACCATACACAGAGCACCTGGCCGCCGCCAGAGAACTGCATTCTCAGATGAATATCTCGCTTAATATTTGGTCTATTTTCAATCCGAAAACATTATGGAATCAGTATGAACTATGCTACAATACAGTTTTAATTTGACGAAAATCGGACTAATATTAGGGGAGCAGCAGCCTTTTAAAGGAGGGCTCAGCCCTTCCTGCATTGATACAGTCAGGGCGCGGACGTCTGCGAGAGCACCACTGTTTTTCCTCCGCCAACCCAGCTGCCTTCTCAGACGAATATCTCGCTTAATATTTGGTCTATTTTCAATCCGAAAACACGTATGGAATCAGTATGATTTATACTACAATTCAGTCCTGATTTGACGAAAATCGGATTAATATAAATGGAGCAGCAGCCACCGCAAGACAACTGCCTTCTCAGACAAATATCTCGCTTAATATTCGGGTTTTTTTAAATCCGAAAATACGTATGGAATCAGTATGAGCTATACTGCCATGCAGTCTTTATTTGAGGAAAATCGGACTAATATTAGAGGAGCAGCAGCCTTTTAAAGTATATACCTCCCTGCCTACGCTGACGCTGGCAGCAAAAAGCCGGCGGGTTACCCGTTAAAGCCGGCGGGTTACCCGTGTTAGCCGGCGGGTTACCCGTGATAGCCGCCGGGTTACCCGTAGAACCCCTCAACAAGCCGCCGGGGTGAAATTAGGGACGAATAATTCGCCGGGTTCTACGGGCCACCCGCCGGCTTCTACGGGCCACCCGCCGGCTTCCACGGGTCACCCGTCGGCTTCCACGGGTCACCCGTCGGCTTCCACGGGTCACCCGTCGGCTTCCACGTGTTTTTTTTTGTTTTTTTTCACCCGTGAGATTTCTACGGTTGTGCCATGCAAGCATGGCACAACCGGCTACCGGGGCCGGGTTTCGCGGCTTGGCCAAGGGTCCCACGGGTGCTTGCCGGGTATCCCCGGGTATCCACGGGTGGCCGTATTGGGGCCGCCGGCTTGGAGCCGGGTGGCGATTTCCGCAACTATTACGTAATACTACGGGTTCACTACGGCACAACCGGCCCGTGTGACAGGGGCTTTAACCATATTCATACAAGGAGTTTCGTCATTCTTACAAGCACACATAGCTGTGCATTGCAACTTGGATTTTCGGCATTTGCAACGAAGTGTTCTGCATTGCTTCTGACATGAACAAAAAATCATTTCCAAGCAAGTGTCGGGGATAGGATTCAGTGACATTAAAATAGGTTGTTGTCCTGAAACACCATTTTTCCACCCCATGTCCACGGGTGAAGGCAGCTCAGGTATGGCACAGTGAGAATTTCTCCAAACCATTGTCTGGTAGTGCACACACATCAAATGGAAGTGTAGGGCATCACTTGTTGGGGGCATTGCTTCTGGTCTCAAACTTTTGCTGAAGAATATGTGTCTTGCTGCATCAACTGAGTCTGTTTCGCGCACATCATAAATTTTGCAGACAAACATTTCAGCGGATCGAATGGTTTCCTCTGTCAGTCCACCAATTCCCAAGTTTTTCAGCAGTTGATGATGTTCCAAGAAGACTTTCCATGATGACCTTTTAGTGTGATTTGCAATATACGATGTGGTGTCACACCCAGTTAATGCATGGAATGGTAACAGACTTGTTCCTGAATCTCTTGGTAATTTGTTGAAAACTGCATCAATTGTTATGTATTTTTTCTTCTTGGCAGTCCCAGACAGCATCCACAGGTGTTCACATTGCATTTGCGGGAATTTGGACACCAAACGAACAAGAACATCAGTGTCTCGTGATGACACAACAACTGTATTAAACTGACTGATGAAAGCATGTAACACCAACCTTGTGTCAGCTTCTTCATGTGTTGCTCTCAATTGACTCAAATCAGTGATGGTCTTTGATGACCGAACATCAAGTTCCTCCCTGAATCCCCCAGCAACTACTATCTCTTTATCATCTGGTGCCTGAATGCAGAGTTCCTCAGACAGGAAATGGGCAAGGTCTACCTTGTTCTCGGGAAGGGAAAGGAAGTTTTTCCAGTTTATTGGAAGAGGCACATCGCGACCTTCAACAGGCCGTCTGATTGGTCGAGCAGTTTTTGTACGTCGTTCCCTGGTAGCACCCTTGATTGTCTCCTCCCAAAGGTTACTGCGTTTTCAGGCTTTCCCAGAGCAACCACCAATGCCTGTCCATCAATGATGAGGCAAGATGAGGAGTTGTGCTGTTGAATAGCTTCAGGACAAGCTACTTCTTCAGTTAACTTATCTGCCAATAGGGACTTGTTTCCAGTACGAAGTGCCCCATTCATCTCTGCAAGTGATATGGGAACTGGCAGGAGTTCATGCTTCAGGACAGCTGGCAAGTCAACTGGACGACCTGCTTCATAGGCGGTAACTAGACGTAGGACATTTCTGTCAGCTTTTAGAACAGTTCTCTTGTCTTTATCTCTATTGTCTTTGACCACTTCATACAGGGATGCAAATGTTTTAGCATTGCTCTTGTGAAGGGATGCATGGATTGAGAGGTTTGGCTTGTGACTTTGCTCTGGCACAATCAGTCTCTCCTCAATGAATACGCTTACTTTTTCTTGTCCTAGTTCTTTGGCACAAAGTAATGAGTTTTCGATTTCATCTGTTGCTAGGTCTTTGGCGACAATATTTTGCAAGGATCCTGGTGAAACTGATGTAAACACTTTGAATCTCTCAAAGGCTGTGAGTAAGGCCATTTCATCATCATTGTCCTGGTTTTGTCGTGATTTGGTAGCTTCATTGTGAACTTGTACACCGGCAGGATGATGATTGTACATTACATATGTTTCAGCTGTAGTATGAGACCTCAGATTATATGACAGAGTCCATCTACACAGGGCTGAAGTTGTCTTGGTGATGCCTATGATTCCACCTCCTTTCTTTCCTGTGCCATTTATCCATTCCATGGCTTGGTCTGGGTCTACATGATTGAACTTCTGAACCGCACGCTTCACAACAAAGTTGCCTTTTAGAAACTCTGATAGAACTGGTTCTGGAAGATGGTGCATCTCAGCTATGTACACTGAACCCCATCTTGCATAGTTCAGGTGGTCATAGCGCATGAAGTAGGGTAACATCAGACTGAAGGTGTGGAGATGAAGTTCCCAGATTCCATCACGCTGAGCTCGAGTGAACTGCAGTAGTATTGACACCATGTCGATGTAGTTCCACCAGAAGACAAAGTTAACATCATCAGATTTGCTTGTAAGGAAATCTTGCAGAAGCTTGCAAAACTGTTCCTGCTTCAGATACATTGTTAACTCTGCGATTCTTTCATAGAAATTTTTGTCAGCTGCCATTGCAGAAATTGCATCAGTGTATTCTTTGTCCAATTTTGCAGCAAACGAAAGAAAATTTGGCAACAAAATTCGCCACAGGGCTTGTAACGTAAGTTTGTGTGCTCTCATAGCCTTATTGTATGCTTTTCCTGACTAGACAAGCTGTACTGCACCCTCTCCTAGCAGCCCACTCTCCAGCCACACTTCAGCTAAACCGGATCCAGCCATGTGATCCCCAATAGTTTTCAGGAAGTTCATTGCTGTATGGAGTCCACCGAGGCGAAGGATCAATTTCTCTCTATATTCCTCAACTGACCACTTTAGCTCCATGAGTTTGCAGAATAGAGCTTGATCCACTGTAAGAACTGTATGCTCCTGGCCAAAATGTGAGGATATTGCTATGCACCTCTTAACAACCGTATTTAGTGTATCAAACTCATGAGCAGGAGCAAGAATAATGGGCAAATATCCAACTGCTGTCTGCTCTGATTCCTCTGATAAGACTAATTGATCTACTGCTTGTGCTTGTTTTACGCAGTAACTGTCTTCTTCGGGTTTTGCGAACCAAACCTTCTGAATAGGGGCAGTGAATACAGGCTCACTTGCTGCAGGATTTATATTAGCAGGATTCAAGTTCTGCAGGACATCTGGCACAATCAAAGTATGTCTGGTGGATAGCTCTAGCATCTGAAGTTCAGCATCTGCGCTTTGTCCCCTCTGCCATGCTGCCATTTGTGTCGCATGGAAAGTATTTTTTCCATCAAGTGTATCATCGAGAATATCGATATTATCTGCGGTGAAGTGGATGAATTTGTCAGGGACAAGGTTTGGTTGAATAATAGCTCCTGTTGACTGATCCATGGATTTTAGGGTGCTTTCAGCTAAGGAAGTATCTACTTGTAACATTTGCTCATAGCTCAAACAGTGGCCTGCCTTGTTGAAAAACTGTACTAGATCTTTTGATCGTGTGGCTTGATGCAGGCAAGTCCAATGTGCTTGGGGGGTCCATTTTTTGCCACCACTGACACAGTAGACTAGATCTTGTGCTACACTCAGAACTCTGCTTTTGATAAAATCTTCATAGTTTTCAGTATTGTCATGTTCCAGAGCCTCTTGACCACCAAACAATAATCTTAGAAACATATACAAACTATCTGGAATACATGGAATTGCATCATTTTCACTTACAGAGAAACCTTTGTGCCCAGGAGTTTGCATCATGTCTCCACGAATTTTCAAAGCTACGTGTACAAGTGACAGGAAAATGTCATCTTGGGGCACATACTGCGGTAATGTTTCTTCAGTTTCCTTGGTTTGCTTCATTTGCAAAATGGCAGTATGCTGGTATTGATGGGGAATCAGCATCGTTCCTCTTTCCGATGTTCTCCTGTCAAGTGGCTGGAAGAAGTTGAAAGTATCTCCCAGCCGAGACTGCAGCTTCTCCTTGAATGTTGTCCTTCTACTGTGGTAAGATGGCTGAATTGTGGTGGATGATTCCTGAGCTAGTTCTTTATACCGTTCCCAGACATCATCCAACAGGATAACGTGTCCTTTGTCTGCTGAATGTTGCAACTCCTTGCATAACCAGATCATCGCAAGGTCTGTATTTTCCGAGTCCTTTTGTGTTTTTGAGGTAGATTTTGTGAATGCGCTAAAACAGGTCAAGTGGTATTTGGCATCTGCTGCAATTAAGTCAATCACTCCAGCCAATCGAAGGCCAATTTTGTAGTCAAGAGAGGAGGCTTGAATAATCTTATCACTCATTTGTTTTGTCATGACTGATATTAACCGTGTCTTTGCAGCAGTTTGACAGAAGATGCATAGGTTCCAGTTTACTGGTTCTGCATGCCTGCGTAATGAATGTCTGTTAACTGTGTCACTGCAACTTGCTTCTTGTTTGCAATCTACTACCTGTGACTTCTGCAAACGTTCGAGTTTACTTTTGTCTGTGAAATGTGCATAGCACAATTTGTGCCACACAAGATTTTGAGCATCAGCAGAATCAAAAACCTTCTCAAGACGGTCAATCAATATCATGTTCTTGAAGTCCCTGAGCTTTCGTCTAGCACTGGTAGCGTTCCTGACTGTTGTAAGTCCATGGTCACTTGCTTTACTAAGTGGACCACTGGCAGAATGAGTTTGGCAGAATATGCACAAGCAATAATCCACAGGTAAAGACCTCTTCAAGCTAACTACTGGGTCCATCCTGGTCTGCAAATTGAAGAAAAATTGCATGTAGACATATGAATTCTGATTTAATAACTTGTGGAATAGCTCTGAAAGTAGTTCAGTTACTTACCAAACTTGAGGAAGTAGATAAATCACAAATGTTCATGTGGTAAACAGCTAAAATGTCGGGGCTTGTTGATCACATCCAAGAATCACATTCGGAACTTATGATGTCACTACTGAAAACGAGGCTGAATCACTGCTACTCAAAAAGAGGCTCAATCAGGAAAGTGTCCTACTTCAGTGAGGGTCATATCTCTCATATACAGTATATCTGGGATATATGCCAGAGTATAATTAAAATGTTTTTTTGTTGTTGTAAAAACAAGTATATCAATGTATCTTTTATATATATATATATATATATATATATATGACGTGATCACCATGGCAACCATTCAGAGTGAGGCAGAACAGATAGACAAATGAAAGATTCCTACTCAATGCTGCAAAATCGTTACCAAAAGAAAAACAGAGGGGTTATTGCGGGATGTAAATAAAACCTAATACTCTGTGGTTCAGAGCATGTGTTTTTTGCTTGCTTGATTGCACAGACTTTAAACAAAATTCATAAAGAGTCAAGAATTTTCAAGTTATATTTTAAAAATTCTGAAAATATTGATTTGGTACATTTTTTTATATAACTCATTCTAAATGCCTCAAAATGTTTTAATCATATTATTTTACCTCCTAATTTGTTATGCTAGCTTGCTTAGTTACGCAGATATTTGAAAAAAAAGAATATTCGGTTATGGCAGCGACTAATTTACATATTATATGAATATAATTTGCCACTAAGTACTTGAGAGATGTCTTGATACTTCTCCCTCAGTCCAGCTATTTATTTGTATTCTTTGCCAGCCTAATTGCAGTGATTTTGCAGATTAATAGATAAAAATAGGGCGAAAATTCTCAATTTGGCAGCCATTTTGTTTATGCAAATTAAGAGGGTAAAAATCCAAAATTTTGCTTGGGAACCGGGTTAATCAGATTCAGCATATCTGAATTATGCTAAAGAGTTTGGTTCCCAAATTTTACCCAAAATGCTCCTTGGGCCTTACAGAAGGCCTTTTATTAGAAATCTAACTAGTCTATCTGTCAAAAAGGCACAGCTGGCAGCTCTAGAGCACAGGAGAAAATATAGGCCAATTTGGAACCTTTTTTTTCTTGCATATGACAAATGCTTATTTCTTCTAAATTTGAAGGGCTTGCTATTAGAAGTTATCAAATGCAATATCTGCAAATCAATGATGTCATCAATGCTTCTTGAACAAAAATATTAGCTTTTTTTTATTGTTTAACATATTCTTAAAATTACCAGACAGAGCTTGTTCTAGCTTTTTCTCTTCACCTTCAATGTCTGAAGCTGTTTCTTCGAGATCTGAAGTCAAGCAATAAAGAAAATACTCATTTAAAATGAATGGTTATAAGTACTGAATCAAATAAGAAACAATGGCTCAGAATATTTGCAATTAATATGGGTAAAATGGGGAAATATTCCCAACATCTATTTGATAGGTATATTTTTACCATCAAGGTTTATTTGATCTAATGGGTGGTCACGCAGAAGGGATGGCACCCCGTCTTCCGATGCTAACAGGATCCGGCTGACCTTGGCAAATTCAATTGTACTTGCTTGCAACCTATAGATGTTCTTGTGGGTTAGCCAAACACACTATCTCCTGAGCATTCAGGGTGGGGACCTAGCTCAGAGGTAGCGTTCTGGGCTTCCAACCGCTGGGTTCTGGGTTCGATTCCCGGTCGAGCCTAGATTGGATGGCTGTTTCCTCCTTCGTCTCATTGCCATGGTCTCTGCCTGTCCTAATTAGCCCAACTGGTGCAGAAATACAGGACGTAAAGCCCTAATCCACCAATCCACCATAATGATCAATAAATTTATATGACATTCACTTCTAACATACAATACCTGGGATATTGTGACCATGTATTTTCTCAATTGGACACTGGTAATTTGATGGGGTGCTGAAAAATTTGCCTCTGACGCAATCTTTGACAATGATTTGTATGCTCTGACGCGAGCTAATTTACCTCCTGAAATAGCAAAACTATTCACACTGAAAGCAAATGACAACTGCCCTGCACCGACAATAAAAATGTAAGTTTAATACTAATACTGCATTTCTAAAATAACTTACATTATTGCTTGGACCTCAATTTTGCCTCAACCAGCTGTGCCACATGTTGCAAATTTGCTTGACTAACATAACTGCATACAAGCCTCTACATAGACCAACAGGTGCTGATGAGGCGTTAAACACAATCACACACACACAACATCACTGTATACAATCTTTATAAGCTTCTCAGTAATGTATTTTGCCAATGCTGAAAGGTCTGTTGGTGATGGCAACTCCTCTTTTCTTTGGTGTAAACGAGATTCCAGTGCTAAATGTGGCTTGTTTGGCGTCAGACATCTGCCACTCTGACTGCTTCAAATGTAAGAAATCAGAAAATACTTGTTTGACTGTAGGAGAGTCGGTCCTGATCCCAAAACCGTTCTTGCAGTTACTAAACATCTGATTTCAAAGCCAGGTTTTATGGCATTGGATGGTGTGGCTAGGCCTTCCTCGTCATCCATAATTATCAAGACTTGCACATTTTAGTGTGGCTTTCACAACGGAGTCAAAGTGCTTTGGTGTCAAGCAGTCAGTCTTTCTGCCCAGTTTCTTCTCTGACATATTTCAACAATCTTGCAGTTCATTGCCATAATTTTTTTATGCCCAAATCATCATTGAGTCTTTTGTTTGCTACTTGGGAATGTGGCCAGCCAATACCGATGCCTGTGCCAACAAAACACCTTTGCTCTCCTTTTTATCAGAAGCTGGGCACCAGTTTTGATGGCACTGACATCTAAAGCCATTCATAGCAATGTGGGCACGGATCATAATCATCTACAGAAACATTTTCTTCCCAATTATCTCTCCCTTTTGCTTTTTCATAACTAGCATGTTATGGTCATGGTCCTGAGCTTTTCCAGTTTTTCCTTACGAAAAGCCAACTCACTTTCTGTTTCTTCTCCTGTGTCGCTTTCTCTAGGAACCAGGGCAAGAAGTTCTTGTACCAGTTCTTGTGACCAGTTAGTAGGTAGTAGATCACAAAAAAGGTAAGAGTGACGCAAATTGTATACCCTGTCTCTCTTTTTCTCCCTTTGAGACAAAAGATCTGGAGGTTGTTTGCAGTGGCTTGAGTTAATTATTTTAGATTCCTTAACTGATTCCTTTGGCCTATTTGCTGAGAACTATTCAAGTGATGCAACACTTACCACAGTTACAAACAATCAAAGACAACACATCACCGCAGGATTACTATTTTCGGTCTAGATATTTAACCAACATGTGTAATATATCTATGGTTATTGATGCACTTTTTTGACAACAAAGGTACAGTTTCAGAAATGTATGATATTGTGTTAAGGGTTAGAGTTTAAATTGAAAAGGAATGATATTGACATAAATTACATAACATTTATATTGAACATAGAAATTTGCAAGAGATCAATCTGTTCATTAACAAGGGAATAAAATGACTGATGTTTCCGAAATAATTAGCTGAAATTAAGCAGAATTATATCAAATGAAACTTATTCATCAGGAAGGAAATTAGTAAATGCCAGCATTGTGTTAATTACATTCTATTCTAGACCAATCAACTTTTAACAAAGTAACCATTGGAGCCCTTTATTCTGTTGTTGCCCCGCAGGTTCTTGATCAATAATAAGCAGAATTATATCAAACTAAACTGAGTTTCTTATTATTTTCCTATGCATATGGCATTTAAAATCTATTCGGCATTGCAGGTAAATTTAGTTATCTTGTGTTTCTTTGAGTTCAGCAGCTGAAGTGGGTAACATTGTTGGCAATTGGTGTTCCTGCTGGTATTTTCAGTATATTCTGGGACCTTCCACTGCCATCTGGATGTTGCATCAATATGAGAGAGCTGTGTCATATTGGGATCCCTTTGCCGTTTTGGAACTAGTGTTATAGTCCAGATCATCAACTGTAGCTGTTGGAGGGCGGGGGCCTAGCTCCGAGGTAGCGCTCTGGGCATCCAACCGCTGGGTCCCGGGTTCGATTCCCGGTCGAGCCTAAGTTGGATGGCTGTTTCATCCTTCGTCTCATTGCCATGGTCTCTGCCTGTCCTAATTAGCCCAACTGGTGCAGAAATACCGGACGTAAAGCCCTAATCACACACACACACAACTGTAGCTGTTGGAGAACTTTAAGCATATTCTTTTTCATACAGGAAGCCTCAAGCTAGTTAGGCAAGTGCAGCAAGTTACATTGTAAAGGATGCTGTTCAAAAGCCTAATGTTCTTCAAGTTCGAGCAGCCCTTAATTTAGATAATTACAAGTAAACATGTTTTACGCATTTGGCTAGCAAGTAATTTCAATAAACAAAACAAAAAAATAACATTGTATCTCACCACCATGTATGTACATGATATAACTAGGCCTAGATAGTTGCGAAAGACGGGTGTCCAATAAAAACATGTCATTATGCCCCTTTAAATTCAGCAGCATTGCCATTATCAATGGCAAGCTGACATTTCAATATCTTTCCTATAGCTCTGTGATATCTTCTTGCCACCTATATAACTTCTTACGAATATTAAGTTCATGTCCCATACGCCGGGTGACCTCTTGTAGGCTTGGCTCATCCAATTTGAAAATCTACAGATAGTAAAATGTTTGCATAACAATAACTACCATTGTTTACCTGGCAAACAGTAGCCATGTGTTTCCTCATCACACATTCTGAACTACAAAATTGAAACAGTTTGCCTTGAACTATTTAAAACCAACTTACAGTAGCAAAAACATAGGATTACATGTTTAGTACAGAGCGATATCTTGCACTATTGACACTCATCCTACCATGACATGCTGTTTTTGCTTCAAAGCTTGCCAAACTATGGAAAAAACTCTCTCATTCTTAGGTGCACATTTATGATGACAGACAGACAGACACTTTTATTGGTTCATATAGAGGTGATGTCCTTTTTTTTACTGCTATCGACAGCTTTATGACGAAAAACCTGTGCACTAGCTAGCCATTCTTATATGCAGTGGATTGCAAAAGTATTCATCTCACCCTTGAGTTTCCATTAATTTATCATATTTTGCAAATTTAAAAGTCACTTTGCAACCCTTACATAATGTTACATAACCTTTGCACATGCAAACTCACATACATGCCAGTCTAGGGGGGTAGCGGCACGTTATGGACTATATTCTCATAACTATTGTTGATCTAGCTGTCTTTTTCTTCGAAGATTCTTTTGTAATCATCAGCTGGTTAGTTACTGAGAAAATGTGCAATATTATTGGCAATTTTTGAATTAAGGTTACCTTAGCACACGATGTTATTTCATGAAAAATGCTTTATTTTCCACTACTTTTGATTAAATAGTAATATTTTGGCTTCTGTTTGGAAACTTTCACTTTCGGTTGTTTGTGGTCTAATTATTAGATGCTGTAAATTTGAAGTGCAAGAACTAAAGATTGGCGTTTGAAGAATAAATTATAATTTGATGCATTTTTAACAATTTGTTGCTCACAAGTTCGCCTCGTGCCATATCAAATGTTGAGGATCCTTAAAAACAGATATTGCACACGCCACTGTGCAATAATTGTATAATATTGGCTGAATGGCTGAAGATGGGACACCTCTGCAATAACAAAAGCCTACCAAAATTAGTGAAAACAGCAAACTTAATTTCTTTAAACAGCTTTATTGACAAGGCATATTCTTTACAGAAAGACAAACGTTACAATGTACATAAAATAATATGTTCTTTAAAGTGGCCGACAGTGAATTGGTAAATAAAAAGATGTATAAATAGTTATAAGTATGTTGTTTCTCAACATGTCTATTGTATAAAGTTGTGTCTATACATGTTAAGGAAATACAGACAGTTGAAGAATCGAACAATCTATGAGTGTATACCAAATAAATAATATTGTTTTACAAAATAAATTTACATTGATTCAAAACACATTTAGCACTATTTACATGAAATGCCTGACAAAAACTGAATTAGTAAGAAACACAATGCCTTGTGTAGCTGTTACCAGATAATATACAAACACAAGCTGGTCTAGCATGTATTTAGATGACGTAATATGGGTACCTGTGGCAGAATCCACCAAGATTAATAATGCACAATCTATCACAAGCTTAACTTTTGACTTGGTAGTTAGAGGTGTCTTGTGCATAAGGGTCAATGCCAGGATTGTGATAATTAAAACATTGACCAACAAAACAGGAATACCTAGATAGACTGATGCGGGTAAGATTTCAGAGAACCAGCATTCGTACGCGAACTGAGGTTTGATGGTAGCCGTTACCGGTAGGTAATCTACAGCAAAAACCATGCCAGAATAACAAACCAAAGCGATCCATATAGTTAGTGAGTTGCTATTAGTATGCTTGAACGACGAACTGCTTGTCTTGGCCTGGAAGTAACTGTCAAGCTGAACCACAGTCAACCAGATTGGTGTTGATAAGCTACAAAACAGCTGACCAAAAGCAAGGGCATGGCACAATTTGTAACTTATTCCAGACAAGAATATTGAAATTAGATTCATTACATTGCTTGCCATTACAGAAACTGCGAGGTGTAGTGTAAACTTACTCCCAAATCTATCTCCACATTTCTTTGTGAAGTGTATTTGCCAAACAATACTAGCCACCATACTTGCCGCACTGATAGACACTGAAGCAATTGATATGACTGGACTGAATTTGCTTTCATTTATCTTGTAGTTTGAACAAAGATACAGAAAATTTCTAACATATCTAAGTTTTAAATCTAATCGTTCTACAAATTTATGTTTCTTTGAATATGTATTTATAAAGCTTTTAATGGTTTCAGTATCGTTCGAAAACAGGATCTTTTCAAATGAGCAGGTGTGGTTGTGGAAATTTGGCAGATTTGATAAACCTCTTGCAGAATCGAAATAAGATTCAATTCTGTTCAACACCACCACCACTGGCTTGGGGAATATATCACCCAATGCAGATATAATTGTCTGAAAGACTTCGGTATCAGTTTTGACATCATCTAGGGGGCTGATTATTGTCATCAAGCCAAAATGTTGCATAAAACCCTTGCAATCCGGATTAGTAGCCAGCGATACTGCAACATCGACGAAAAGTGCTTCAAAATAGCTAGCTATACTGGTAGAGGTAAAGTCAGCAAGCTGGAATGAGGTCATTCCACTGCCTCTTACAGAGATATTATAATGAACAACATGTTTTATTAAGTCTGCATCTAAGTCTTTTTGTCCCGCACTAGATAATTCTGGCACTCTTTGCTTTGATTCCTCCATTAAATCTGGCAAGTCAGTATCATTGACATAACTAAAATTGTTTTTACAAACATGAGAGTCAAAATTCCAAGTTTCACCATCCAGGCATTCTGTATGAGACAACTTATCAATAGAGTTAGACAACTTTACATAGAAGTGTTTGAGTTCAGGCTCAGGCAAAATAACTGGCTTTCTGCTGTACTTCATGTAGCCACAAATAGTGTTGTAAATAGTGTCACCACACAACTAACAGTTTACATCAACAGAATTGTAATTGTTTTTGTCAACTATTCTAAGCTCATCCCATTCAAGTGAACAATTTGGAAAACAGTCACATTGAGATATCTCTGCATTGTCAGCAGCGAGATGAAATTTACGTTCAGCATTTTCAGTAAAATAATACAAACAATTTGTGCTATTGAGAGCAAATTTAGCAAATTCACTCCCAGTTGAGGCAATTATGTAATCAGCTTTTATTGTGTTCCACACTGTCGAACCCTTCCCATCAGTTTGTGAAAGTTCATTATTTGTGCATAACATCTCAGGCTGCCAATAGTCAAGCTGGGTGGCTCCATTACATTTTGCACAAGCATCATTCACATAATGTACTCCAGTTTTTATATCTGTGACAGGTGTATATGATGAAAGGAGTCTTACAGACTCTTGATTGAAAGATTCGTAAAGGCAATTTGCATGCCTGCAGTTGCGTAACATTTTTATATTCCTTTGCACACCACCCGTGAAGTTGTACAACATGCCATGCGATTGTGGGTAAAACATATTTCTTTCTAAATGCTCTGCTGGAAGAGATTTAGGTAAGTCAATACCAACGAAGTGCTTTGCAGATACAAGAACTACTTGTGGGCAAAAATCACTGATGTCATGGCAACAGTCTCTGTGACGAACACACGCTTCATCACAGTGGCAAACTTGAATGAGATCATCTCGTCCTCTGCTGTCAATGGTTTGGCCACATTTTCCTTGGCATGATGGCCAAGTTGTCCGAAATTTATCCAATTTGTCCATCTGATGTTCAGTGCATTGTACGTCATTAGATCCCACAGAAAGTGGATGACAATGATTATGTTTTAGTGTTCCATCATCTCGTGGGGGTAATAAAACCCTTGGTGGGACTAATGGTGAGGACTGTCCATCATTCGGTGGAGGTAATAGACCATTGCGTGGGACTAAAAGTGAGGACTGTCCATCATCCGGTGAAGGTAATAAATCATTGGGTGGGACTAATGGTGAGGACTGTCCATCATCCGGCGGTGGTAATAAATCACTGGGTGGGAGTAATAGTGAGGACTGTCCATCATGCGGTGGTGGTAATAAATCACTGGGTGTTACTAATGGTGAGGACTGTCCATCATCCGGTGGTGGTAATATATCGCTGGGTTGGACTAATAGTGAGGACTGTTCATCATCTGGCGGTGGTAATAAATCGCTGGGTGGGAGTAATGGTGAGTGTCTGTGGGTGGAATGTCCGGCATCTGGTGATTGCGTACCTAACTCCCTTGGAAAAATGAGCCCTGAATTTACAAATGATGTCAGATACATCAAAACAATGTATGTTTTCTTTGTAAACAGCAACATATTTCTTTTTAAGCCTGAAATCGGGAAGCAAGTTGTCCTCCTAACTAAGATATGCACACAAGAAAAACTTTAGTAATAGTCACAGTTCCTGAATCCACTGATGACTGCTTCAGAACTGAAGGCTTGCCCCTATTTATTGGCCTTAAATCTGCCTTGAATTTCGTGATGTTTATAATAATATACCCTAATTGTGTCTAACAGGAGTACTGATAATTAATCAATTAGATATATTGAGGTATTGACAGAAATTCATCAACAGATTTCCATTTTAACAACTTCTTGTGGTCATGATTCAGTTTAGATGATTGATTAAATAGCCATGCCTTTATATTCTGAGTAATTAGTTAATTAACAAATTGCAGAAAACGCCCTTGAACTGAGAAATGATTGACACCTTTGTTAATGCACTCTTAGTTTGTACAAATGACAGAGTTTCATAAAATTAATTGATTTGTCATCAATTTGTTTGAATCTATTTGCAATAAAACGATTTAATCAGAAATCATCTCCACAGAATCTTACAAGAATAAACAAAAAATGCTTTTTATTTATGCAGTCCAGTTATTTAAAATATGTGAGCCTCTACATAGCCCACTCAGGTGCTGATGAGGCGTTAAACAATAACTCACACACACACACATTTAAAATATGTGGAAAACCAGGTAAGTTTAGGCTCTGTGGCCATCCGTAGGTACGCAGTAAAGTTGTCCATCCGTCTATACTCGCCATCCACTCGTGGGCAGTCTTGGACAGCTCGTGAAACGCCCGGCTGGCCTACTTGCCCATCCGTAGCCCTCTCCTCGTTCACTCGCATTAGCGCTCTACGAGCTGCCAGATGCAGACATTGTGACATAAGGCTTAGGTGGGGGTCTCTTAATTACCTCTAATTCATCTCATGACATCCTGCTGAGATGTTGTTTGCAAATAGAATTTAAACTGTTAGGCCATTGCAATAAAATTCCTTAATTATTTTAACAAATCACATGCAAGAAAAATTATCAGCAAATTAATGACACTATATTGACAGGTCAGCACACAAAAATTATAATTAAACCATACGACAATTTGACTAAATTAAGGTACCCTTCAATTTATACCTATAGCCTGAATGGAATGGAAATTATTATATTGAATTACAAAGCATAGGCTAATTCTTTCTAGCACATCGACAAAAAAGAAAGAAAGAAAAAAAAATATATATTATATAATATTATAAATGTATATATTTATATATATGGGTCTCCAAAATTTTTACAAGATATATCACACACAATAATATGTGTCATTTAATCTACAAGAATAAATAGCAAGAAGGAAAATAAACAAAAGATATGTATTTCATTGACATGATATATGAAGTGTTCGATAAATGCGCGAGTGGCGCTTCAGCTTGCGAAAACGTCGCCATCTAGTGTATAATTTGTGCATTTCCGGTCCATTTACGGTTTGTTTACATGCTGCATGTGCGTGCAATGTCACCTTCGCGACTATTGTAAACTGCTGTTGAATCGTATGTATGTGTAATGTTATAGTTGCTGTTGCAAAATAGTTTTTATGTAAATATAGATATTTTTTTCTACTATTTTCAACTAATTACCTCATGCATGAATGAGTCCATGACGGGTCAACAAAATGAATTTTAGAAGAAACACCAAAATAGCCTGTGTATATACTGGGGTAAAGTTTTTTTTTTTTCATTATTCTGGTGATGAAGGGCTTCCTGTTGGTTTTGTAGCATTTGCTCGCCCAGCTCCAACGAAATCCCAAATGTGTGTTCAAGGAATAAACCCAACATCTCTCATGATATGTCAAACCTGCAGTAATGAAACCCTATGACTCCATAAGTCTCTGTTGAGTATTGTGTTGGGTTTTATTTTAGTTAGCAATTTGTTTTATCAGCTAATTTGCTGTATTTCAGTCTCCAAGGTGATGACCTTAGCAGAATGGTAGGATATGATCCCGCCTTAGAAAAACAGTTGACCAGTGTTGATCATTCAATTGCGGGCGCTACCTCAGGATTTGTTACTCGGTTTTTTCTTCAGCCATTAGATGTTTTGAAGATCAGATTTCAGGTGAGGATTAGATAGTTCAAGCTTGTTATTTTAAATATTAGATGGTCCATAGAATGTGCAGTAATGAATGGCACACATTTGTTTGACAAAGACCAGAAAATTAACAGGTAATATGTAATACGAACTTAACAAATTAAACAAGTCTCCCAGCAATGCCAGTGGTTATTGTGATATGGCAACACCACAGGCATTTGCCAAGGTGAGAGTGCAGTGGCAGTGCTTGGCGGTAAAATACTAATCAATTAATACAATACCAGTGTTTTACCGCTAAGCGCTGCAACCCGCACTATCACCTTGGCAAACACCTGTGCCAACACAGTAACATGTACGCAAGGGATCCAGTCTAATAATCTAATAATTCTAACAGTTTGCTAATTCAATAATTGATGAATGTAAAATTTGCATACTGTTTAGTCTTTTGACTTTGCTGCTGATTAATATTGTCGGTTGCTTCATTTTTAGCTTCAAAATGAACCCATCGCCAGAAGTGGACTGTCGAAGTACCATGGTATCAGGCAAGCAGCACTTACAATATTACGAGAGGAGGGTTTAACTGCTTTTTGGAAGGGACATGTTCCAGCGCAATGTCTTTCACTTGTCTTTGGAGCTGTGCAGGTTAGGACTAAAATTACAAAATTGTTTCAATGAAACACCATGTAACGTAATCCTTCTTTTCTCTAATTTACTGTACTTGCACATATAAACACAAATTATACGATGGACATATTTTTTTCAGTTTGTGACATATGAGCAGATGACAAAGGCATCATGGGAAAGTCTTCCAAATGCTGTAAATCAAGATTTTAAACCTGCCATTAACTTTATGTGTGGTGGATTGTCTGGTTGTACGGCAACATTAGCATGCCAGCCGTTTGATGTACTGAGAACAAGATTGGTTGCCCAGGCCCATGTCAAGGTATAATGTGAGAATAATGGCTTTCAATAGACATGTTAACATTTAAAACTGAAGTGTATATTCATCGATGCATTTATTTTTAGGCTTACTCTTCCATGCGGCATGGTTTATTCATGATCTTGCGTGGACCTGAAGGTCTTCGTGGCTTTTACAAAGGACTTATTCCTGCTCTGCTACAAATTGCCCCTCAGACTGGATTTCAGTTCGCTTATTATGGATTATTTCGAAAGGTCTGGAGGACTTTGTTTGGTGCCCAAGCATCCCAGCAAGGTAAATTAGTTGTATAAAACATTTTCAACTGGATTTGAATAATAAACCAGTAGTGGTGCCTTGCTTGCTATTACTTTAAAGATATTGTTAGCTCGTTTGGTAATTTTGGAATGGTTCACGGCTGTGTAAGGTGTCTTAAAATTGTTTGTCTGAGATTTGATATCAGCAGTTCATGTCGATAGTAGTGGCTGTAGTAAGACAAGAGTCCCTGAGCCATGCACATTGTAATTGTCAGAGGGCATGGAGCATGCTATTCTCATATACCTGTATCTCACCATAATGTGAAAACATCAATAAAATACTATGTTTATTTTTCTTTGCAGGAGCATTTGAAAGTTTTTTTTGTGGATCTGCAGCTGGATTTTGTGCTAAAATCACAATTTACCCTCTTGATGTTCTCAAGAAAAGAGTTCAGATCCAAGGGTTCGAGCATGGCCGTATAGGACTCGGTCACACTCAAACGTACCGAAACCTTCGTCAGTGTATTCGCTTAATCTTTTATCAGGAAGGACTTTCAGGATTTTATAAAGGACTTTCACCGAGTTTGTTAAAAGCGTTGTTTTCTACTGGTGTACACTTCTTTATCTATGAACAGACTTGTAATATATTAAGACAGAGATATACTTCTTCATGACAATAGTTTATTTGGAGCTGTTAGGTATTTATGAATATACTACAATATATATCAAAAGTATTCAGTATTATTTATGAAATTGTTATGAGTATATATAAGTTTAAAGTAAATATTTTAAGATCTGTGTGTGTCAGCACCAGTCAAGAATATTATATTACTGGTTTTCTTGTTACAGTGTGAGAAAATACAAATTCTTTCTAATTTCTTTGTTCATTGCTTTATCATGGGGAGCATTGTAGTTCTGTGCTATCCGTATAGTGGCGCTAATGGCCAAGCGGTATTGCATTGTGCTGCCACCTGGGGTACTTCTTGCTGAATAAGTGGTTCAGCAGGCTGCCTTTTGTCATATTTATGCATGTAGACCTAAGTAGCTAGGAACAGTGAGAGTTCCAGTCTCGCAATCATATATATATATATATATATATCAAAACACCAGATATATATATAGATATATATCTTTATTTTTTTCACTGGGACATAGCCAGGAAGGTGCAAAAGGTTTTTGCTTTGGAAAATCCTCAATGAAAAAGCGAAATGGAAAGTTTGTTTAGTTGGGTTATTATATTATTTTCATTTTACAGTCCTTATATCAAAATGGGCTTATAGGAGAGGTATAGGACAATAGGAGGGGGAGGGTGATGTTGCTCATCAGACGATATATTGGGAGGTGTTCTGAGTCGATCTCATGACCCCAAATCCATCCTTGGCTCTGCTCCTGAATTGAGCTACAAAATTGTTAGAAGTCGTAATTTTATAGAAAGTTAAACTGCATCATCAAATTTATTTAATCTTTTTTAGTTGGGTGAGTGTTTCTTTTTAGTTACAGCAATTATTGTTATGGTCCCATTTTGATGTGTATTATTGGAACCGGTAGTGACATTTTGTTTTAATAACTTCATAAAAACATACGCATGCTGAGTAAAGTGATACAGGATTGATCCCATTTGCTGCAAGGGTTTCATAAAATGTCTGTGGGAGGGGCTGGCTGGTACCTTTCTTGATTTGGGGTGGAGTTTTAATCAAAGGTCATGTGTAACCCTCTTCTGGTTTAGTTTATTAAAGATCACAGGATTCTAAATAGACATTTGGACACTTCGATCACCAGATACCATTTTTTGTAATTGATTGATATACACATTTGAGGATCTGAAACGTGTACGTTGAAAATAAAAAAAACCTTGAGTTACAAATGTATACACATTAAAACTTCTATGATGGGAAAATATCAGTCAAACAAAATCTGACTAAGTCCATCGTCATATTGTTAGAATGGAAAACTCAACACTGAATTGTCTCAGGTTAACCCAGGTAGCTGGCTGCATGGTCAAGTGGTTCAGGTATTCGACAGCTTTCCTAGAAGTTGTGGGTCCAAATCTCGGTCCAGGTGCTCTTCATCTGCAAGTCACTCATGAATTGGCAGTACCTTTCATTAAGTGTACACGTTTCATATTGAACTGTCTGTTCTGATGTTACAAATACAAATTATGAAAACCATACAGTCCAGGTGTGCAACAGGGCACATCCATTTGCCCTACATTTACAAGCAAGACGTGCACAGGTGAAATGAGGAAAAAAGTCCTTCTGGAAGCTGTTAAAGACATTCCTGAACTAATGAATAAAGCTTGGGGCAGTCAAGTTAATTAACTTATCATGTTGGTAAATATGGTGCACATCTTCATCTTTTTAATATGATCTGCTCAACATGTGATTTACATTGATGCATGTCTACAATGACATGATGCTCTTCATCTGCCATATTTAACTGACTAACATACACACATTATGAGTGCCAACTGCCACTAGGTCATAGCTTAAGGAAATTTGAAACTGGAAATTGCTATTTGGGACTGTCATTAACAAAATTTTTTTTTAGAAAATCTGTCTCATACGATAATCAGAAAAGTCATCTAAAATGTTGAGTATTTCCAATGCACTTAATTTTTGGAAAAACTTGATTTTTTATAAACTTGTATTTATTGACACCAAAGTGTAAATAATTTTACATTGCACTGACATTTTTTTAAAATAAACTTAATTATGTCAGTTTAATGCCTATACTAGCTTATATATAATATGTGTAGGATGTGTCTTTTTGAGACCATTTCATTATAAGCCAGCAGTCATTATTTGTAAACTTTGTTTCTTTCACTAGTTTATTTCATAATATGATATACCAGTAAATCACAGACCAAGTTTGATTGTACAGCCAATAGACTTTTCCAGATGACGTCATGTGAATCCAGAACACCCCCATTGGCTAAGGCATTCTCTCAGCCAATGGGAGTGCTTGGATCACATGACATCCTCTTGAGTTTTGTTTCTAAGTTTATGAAATTGGCTGTAGCATCAAGGTTCTACAGCTTCTACTGTACACTTTGGGAGACCTATACCACACACATTGCAGAGTGGAATCTGAGCAAGCAGTTAACCTTTAAGTGAAAGCTTGGAAGTAATTAGCGATTCTGGTTGGTTAAGCCTTTGCAAGCTCAACTAATGCTGATGATCCATGCTGCATATGGAGGATGGATGAGGATGCCAGCATCCTTCATCCCTCAGCCTCATTCCTTCATCCCTGGATGCTGTGGAAGCCCCATCACCTGCACCAGAATGTCAGCCGTTAACGAGAAAAGCTGTTTGTGAACTTTGGTTTATGCGGTAAAAACATGGGAGACAAGACTCCATTTTCTCGACAGAGCAAAGTAATTTGCTAATCCTAACTATCGCTTATTAATCTGCTACATTTAATTTCGGGTCTCGAAGTGTTAGATTACACGATTCGTCTTGCGAGATGCGATATGAGATGAAATGGAATGAGGTGAGATAAGATGAGACAAGCTGAGATGAGATGGAGGTGATATAAAGTTACATGCTCAAAGTGAAGTTGAATTAAATGGGTGTGATAAGTAGAGGTGGGATGATTTGAGTTATTATTTCTATCATGATTATGAGGTAAGATGAGATAAGATGAGATAAGATAAGATAAGATTAATACTGAACAAGCAGCCATTGGGTGACAGATGGGTGGACAGAGGGCTGACACAGGGATCCCTTTTCTCCTATTACTATTACACTTTGCTTTATAATTTGATCTTGGGGTGAATCAAAGGCTGCCGTGTTAGTCCATGGGATCTGGGGGCTCAGGGGGGTTCTTGGGTGTCACCCCAGACCACCCCAGACCAACACGAAGCCACCCCGAAGGGTACCCGATGGGGCGGGGTGGCCCACCAGTCCCCACCTTGAGGGGTTGAGGCTCAGGAAATCATTTGCCAAATCTGTGTAGAAGGCAACATTGGAATTGAATGGTGAAAATGTTACTTTGGAATTTAATTTGGATATTGAATATTTTAAAAAATAGATTCCAACTGTAACAATTGGAAGGGAATGGTTTGGAACTTAGAAATTGGACTGAAGTGTTTATGTTGCTTTGTATTATGAGTACATAAATTAACTGAATGATATTTTAAGGAAAATGTGACTGTGTGATACGATACTGTGCTATGAGAGGAGAAGAGGGGAGGAGAGGAGAAGAGGAGGAGAGGAAAGGATATCTAGGAGAGGAGAACGAGGAGATCTAGGAGAGGAGAGAAGAGGAAAGGAGAAGAGGAGAGAAGAGGAAATGAGAAGAGGAGAGAAGAGGAAAGGAGAAGAGGAGAGAAGAGGAGAGAAGAGGAGAGGAGAACGAGGAGATCTAGGAGAGGAGAGAAGAGGAGATCTAGGAGAGGAGATCTAGGAGAGGAGCAGGTGTAGGGGTGTGTCCATTCAATGTCCCCTGGGTGGCCGTGTTGACCGGTGGGAGTGTCCAGTCTGACCGTATTACAAGAATAACATTATCTTCCAAATCAATTGATCAGGGTTACATCAAAATGTGACACGGTCAAGGCTCATCATCTTTGCATGAAATATTTATTGTGTTCTCATCCCAACAGTCATAGTTACTGCATGAGCTGGGGACCAACAGCTAGGAGCTAAACAAAGCTTTGTACTGGTTTTTTTTTTTGTAATGGAAGTAAAAGAACCCACTCCGGGGGTAACTGTAAAGCAATGGTGCGAACTGAAAACGGTATCATCTCATCATTACGTCTATCTCTGGTCTGGAGTAGGTCACAGGGACTGATCGATTGATGATATAATTATAATATATAATAGCATTGAATCAATACGAAAATACAACAGCATTGCACAATATATAGGTCTATAGGCATGTATAGGTGCAAGTTCCAGACAGCAGAAAAATGCACAGCTTTATAGTCGACTGATGATGATGATAAAGACAATTTCAGTCTGTACAATTGGAACAAACAGACCTCAACATGAAATGCAACAGACGCTCAGACAGAACTAAGAGAACTGAATTATCTCAGGGACAAGAATGAAGCATTCATGATTCTAGGTCCCTGATTGGGAAATTCTTTAAGAGGAACTGTGGCCATGCATGTCAATGGCACAAGACAGGAATATCATGAATATTTTCATATTTGCCAATCACAAACCAAGGGGAATCTTGTGACACAGCATGGTAATGAAGCTAAAGAGGAACTTAACATTATAGGGGGTGGGGTGGGGGGTGATAGACTCAGACGGAGGTGTGTCTGAAGAGGGAATTTGGAGGGAAAGGAAAGAGGGGTTCTTAACATTTCCACCATAGCCCTAACCCTGTTATTCTATTCATGGAACCCTGTGCAACCCATCTTGATAATCCCCCCCTTTGATGTCGATTCCTAATCCGCACACTTGGCATTTGTTTCTTATTTAAATTGCGCGCGCCACAGATCACAATTTCAAATCATCGATTTCCGCATTCACTGTTTGTTTTCGAAACAATCCGCCAGGGTTGTGTGACAAAGAGAAAAGGAGTCCGCTTTCAGCTCATTGCATCTGAATTATCTGTCTTTGCATTCTTGTGAGAGGTGAATTATGCAGTAAACACGTTTTGCTTGCAATTTGTGAGATGGAAAAAGTTACTGGCAACAGTACACACACACTGCACAGGCGTGGTTTCCAACATTTAACTCTGCCCTCAACTCATGCAGACCTCTCAGCTGAGTTTGTGAAGAACTATGCCAGTAGGTGTTAACTTGCTGATTATTTGACAGATTAGCTGTTGTTTTGATGTTTCTTTGGAGTAGGATTGCAGCTGGATTGTCAGCTGATGTGATGCATGGCCTTCAGCTGGTCTAAGCAGCTGGTGCGTGGCAGGAAAATTAGGGAAAATTGGCGGGTCGGCTGCAAACACAGGGCGACATGAAACACCCTGTTATACACCTTTGGACGATCAGTAACTCAAGAGAAATGAGGATCAGGAATTCTAATTGTTTCTGCAGATCCAGCACTGGTAAACAGTGAACACTGCATATGCTGAAAACAACACTCCATGAGTGATATCAGTCAAAACAGCTAACTTTTAGACATGTTGACTAAACTTTCAGCCGTAACAACTGGACATTTTTGACAGCTTCGTTTGGATGTACTTTTTCTTACAGTTAATCACTGGTCAGCCTTAGTAATGTCGAACATGTTATTAGTTAAAAAAGAAAAAATTCTTAAGCCAAAACATTTTCCTGCACACGAAAATGACTATATAATACAGACTATGACTAAATTTAAGACTGACTCTGACTATGTATGATAAAGCTGACTAACTAGTGGAAAAGCCACTAATTCAGACATTAGAGACACCGTCAAAATCATAGTGGTATCTTCAGTGAAGATATGCACCCAAACAACTGTAATCCCATCCTAATCTTTTAATACTTGTTTTGAGAAGTACCCTGGTATAACATTACATGCCTGCCATAACAAGTGAACTTTATAACACGTTACAGTGTTTAGAACAGAAACAAATCTAACAACAATGAAGTAAACAGGCCCATACAATGGATGTGCAGAAACATTTTACTATGTACCAAAGATCCACTATAGGGTCTTTGATTGTATGTATCTTTCAAACATTCGTCTTCATGCAAATATATATTATACTTAGTGGTTTTCTTTGGTAAAGACAGAACTTTACACACTAATAACAAAATGAATAGCTCAATGGTCACAAAAGCTTTAAATACTATTTAGATATTTTCCCATCAGATTTAGGTATATCCATTTTATATCATACACTTTTGATTTCAATTAGATCTTGTAATAAGTATTAGAAGTCTACTTGAGGTTTATCAAAGGTAAGTTAGTCATGATTTGTGAATTAAGTGCAGATGGGATGTCATACAATAAAGAAGGCCTGACACACTCAAAATGTGAAGCATGTCTGCCATGTGAAGCATGCTGTGGACATATGTGAAACCACCCTATTAACCCATGTGATTAATTCCTCGCTGGCTTTGATCAGGTCTCCCCCTTGTACATGCAGGGGGTACCTAAAGGAACAAGGTTCTTGCCTTAGATATTAGTTAGTCACCGTGTGCTACATTATTTATAATTGTATAATGTACATGTATTTATGGTTAATGTAACAAAGAAGGTAATGAATTAAGATATAAGTAAGTAATTAAGTAAGTAGGTATGTATGTTAGTACATGAATACTTACTAACAGAAGTTATTCGATGAAAATATCATAGAGTAACATATGATTTCTCTGATGATGAAAGTATGGTTTAAGAAAAACACCAGAATTGTCAAGATATTACATTTCAGTAAAAAAAGAAGAAGAAAAAAATGAAGAGTTATCATCAAATTAGGAAAGAAACTCAAAAATTAAATTTTGGTGAGACTGTATATTATTTATGTGAGTGGACAATGTTTATAAATAGTGTACATATATTGGGAGGGATACTTTTATTTGATAATCATCACATGGCAACCTATCTGCAATGGAAAAGAAACATGTTGTTTTGCCAATATGTACAGCTTTTTTTTTATATGAGAAGATTCTTCAGTTTCTTGTTTTCAAGGTTCATTTGGCGATCTCTGGTCTTCCTATTAACCGATAGCATGCCAGTCATAGACAAAACGTTGCCATAAATAAGTTAGTAATACCTCAGTGGGGTGCTTGGCCCTATCCCTGTGAAGTTGGCCCATTACATTACATATCGCATAGGGGATCACCTAGTGCTAGGAAACAAGGCATAGCACATGAAATTGGATTGCAATGATGCCTGTCAGCTACTGTATCATCTCTTGACAACCATGCAGTTATGAACATGATATGAGATGTATATGCATATCCTGCAGGTATACTCAGTGTGTTCCATGTGTTCTGACATGTATAGCATGGGTATAATTTGCACTTGGTGGCATACGGTGACAGGACTGCCCCTAGGTTCACCCCCGGATGTATTAATACTATTGCAATTTAACCATGGAGACAAGAGTCTACTCTTGCCTCCATGGTTTAACACAACATTAAGATCTACGAAATTTGGTCAGGAATGTATTGTTATTTTGACAGTTGTATTTCACCTGAAAAGTAGTACCAAGTCACTGAAAGTCATGCACTTGCTTGCAGCTGGGTCTCCCATACAGTGCAATGGAACATAATCTGCAACTATAGACTTTGACTGGTTGAAATTAAGTTAAGCCAGCACTACATTTTCAATGAACAAATAACCATATTATCACTGACATATAATTTATACCGATAGTGGTCATGCATATAGCGGTGTTCATCCTTTATTGGACATCTAAAGCATTGATTTTGACCATACTCTAGAAATCAAAGAGTCATTTATATTTAGACTGTTTTAACTAAAAACTTTGCAGATATATAACGATTTTTCTTTTTGCCACACTGCATGTCTGCCAAATGCAGTAAACCAATCATCAATATCTGTATTTTCTTTTGTCCACAGATTTGGTGCTGCATGGTCAGATATAATACTTTCACTTTAGGACAAAACAAGAAACTTGAGAAACTAAATGAAAGAGCAATGCGATTAGTTTGCAATGATTATGATAGCCGATACAACCACCTGCTAGAAAGAACATGCAAAAAAATGCTTTATGTAACATGGAAAACTAGTCTTGTGGAATTTGTTTACAAAGTAATCCATGACATGGCAAAACCTATCACAAGTTCATTCTTCACTAGGCAGATTACGCCATATGAGATGAGAGATAATCTTAAGCTAGTCAAGCCTATTTACAACACTATGCAATATGGTTTCAGATCTATTATATATCAAGGTGCTTTGATTTGGAATTGGATTTATTAAGACGTTGTAATTCCTTAGAAAGGTGTAATTGTGGATCATGTTTAATCTGTCAGCAAAATAATTTATGATCATTGTGTATTTAAGTCTTAATCTCATTCTAATCATCTGTATATATATCTTCTTTCATTGTTATTGTTATTTTTACCAGTCGTCTAAAAGCTTTATAGCTTATGTTTTATTGTTTTGTCTTGCACCTCCGACTATAAATAAAGTTTATCTTATCTTATCTTATCTACCACTGTATAGTCAGCAATACTTTTTTTAAGTAGTTTGTGTACTTTTGACAGATGTCAATTCCATTGAAGTAGCCACTGAGTGACCATTCTTAGTGACCATGCATAGAGAGGAGGTGTTAACATAGAGGCTGCTGACCAAAGTGACCAGTGACCACAAAGCTATGGTCAAATGGTGTGTGCATGACCAGAAATGAACAAGGATGCCTGGCCTGTCACTTTCCCTTAATCTGATATTGATCAGCAAATTTACCAACTGGCCCAGTGTGGGGACAGAGTTCAAATTTCAGCCTGTTATAATTGGAGAATAGAGAGCAGGAGGGGGTGGGTGGTGATTCATGAAAGGGGCAGACATCATGAATAGTGATGAGGATGACCAGTGCTGTGTCAACAGGATGCTTCCTCCCGGACGTGGTCACCCATCACTGACCCCAATGCAGGCTACTGACCCCTGGTCATTCCGAAATCTCCATTGTTTTGACTCACAATTACGACCTCCCACCCTTTAATAGAAATGGTTTTTTTACAGGTGCAAATGGTTCTTCAGATTAATAGAAGGTGTCTGACAAGATAATAAAAGATAAGATAAGGTTTTTACATCGACTATTAAGATAACAATGGACATCAGCCATTGGCTTTTTATCGATAAAAAGCAATGAAATATGTAGGGAGAGTAAAAACATGTAAAATTATTGTATTAAAATCACTTAGAGCATACATAAACATAATGAAGAATTAAAATGTCAAACTAATATTCGAATTGGTGAACAGGTCAATGAACTCTGTGATATGAGAGATGACTCAATCAAATGTTATAAGAAAAAGATGAAATAAAGTCACTCTTTGAAGTTTTATGAACTATGTAATTGACTTTTATCGTTTTTTAAATTATTATTAGTTTTGTATGCTGTTTACTATACATTTCATGTAAGATATACTTTAATATTTATACGCTCTTTTGTTTGAATAAAGTTATAAACCATGGCCATCTTACATAAAGATGCTACTCTTCCTTTAGTTTTCTTCATATTATTTATTTTTATTTTTTTTGTTTAAAAAAATTGAATAAAAACAAAATTTAGAAAGACGATGGAATGAAGAAGAAATCCATTAATCATCAAATTAATTCTAGTTACTGTGATATGACGATGGGTATACTCTTTCAAATGACAAGGACAACAGTGCTCATTAAAACTTGTGAAATTGTATAGAGTTACTCAATCTGAGTTCCAGATTTCCTTTTAAAGATATAAAGGAAACGTCAGCCTGTTTATCTCCAAAATCCAATTCCTGCAATATAGGACTTTCTAGAAATCATACTCTCAGTCTAGTATTAATTAATTATATTAATTGAGTCTCTCAGTTCACATGAAATTGAGAATGATGAAGTTATTGAAATATAATAATGATAGAGCAACATCTTTATTGCACTTTACTTCTATTGTCAACTTTGCAATAGCTCTAATTAAATATCTTATGTCCTGTGGAATGCATATAATTAACAAAATCAATCCTTTATAACATTTTAAAGGAATATTATGTCTGGTTAGGCAACTTTTTTATGATTGCTTAATTTCATACGTTACATCATACCTGTACAATCATCTGGCCATCTTGTACATGGCATTTAAGGGTGTACATACCTCGTATTCACTCACCTGGAGAGTGATATATTCATGCTGAGGCAAGTAAAAGATCCCACCCTTGGGGTAAATGTGTAACATGGGTGAACTCCTCTTCTCCCTCACCTCATGAATCAACCCTCGATAGGGGCAAGAACTTGCCTTAGAGGGCTGCACTTCACATATCTATCTATCTATCAATCTATCTATCTACCTATCTATCTATCTAGTTATCTATCTATCTATCTAATAATAAGTATATATCTATCTATCTATCTGTGTATCTATATATCTATCTTTCTGTTTTTCTGTCTATCTATCTATCTATTGTCTCTTGTTATTTTTTTAAATACACAAAATAAAGTTTAAAGAGATGAAATCTAAATTATCTTGGTGATCTTTCATCATGGTTATAGGAGATCGGGCCTTACATTACAGCATAGGTCATAGATGATTTGAACTGGAATTATATTCAGGAGTTTTATACAAGTTGTCAGTAGTATATGTGTGGCGGAAGACGACACCTGAAAAACACATTTTCTGAAGAAAGTAATGAATTTGTTTTTCTCCCTGATAGAGATACTAATGTGACAAAAAGTGTTCATATCATATATCTTTTGTCTTCTTTCTTCAGTCATATTAATCTGGTGTGTGTGCATTTCAATGGGAAAAAATGAAATATAGTTATTTTTTTGAGAGAAAACTTGATGGAAGTAATAATGAGAAAATAATCCTTTAATAATATAATACCATTTTTAACAATTGAAATACCAGAAAAGCCAAGTTCTAGCACTGGTAACCAAAGTAGATAAATAAATAAAGAATGAAAGACAGGAAGTAAGAAAGAAACAAAGAAAGGAAATAGGAAAGAAAGAAAGTAGGAAAGAAAGTAGGAAAGTAGGAAAGAAAGAAAGAAAATAGGAAAGTAGAGAGTAGGAAAGAAAGAAAGTAGGAAAGTAGAATTTAAGAAAGAAAGAAAGTAGGAAAGTAGAAAGAAAAGAAAGAAAGAAATAAAAAAGTCAGAAAGACAAAACGAAAGACGACGAAAGAAAGAAAGGCAGACAGGCAGAAAGACAGCATAAAAGAAAATAAAGAAAGACAGACAAGAAAAGCATTATTATTTAGCTTGTTTTGGAGCTTGGGAGAAAGTAACCTGATCGGTTTTGTATTAAGGAAATAGAAATCCATCGATCATGGGTGAATGAAAATTAAGAGGCTGGTCAGTCTCATGTTTGTTGAGTGGTCAGTCTGGGAGTGTGGGCACAGTGACCAATGCCCAGTGGCCTTTGTTAGCACAATGACCAATGCTTGTCTTTATGGCAATCCTGTAAGCAAGACGGATGGACAGCCAGACAGACTGTGGCCATAGACACCCCCCTGTCGCCAGTCTGTCTGCAGGACCTGCAGTAGAGCTGCAGTTAACAAGATGCAGGATCACGCCTGGTCCAGTCTCTATTAATACTTTATTCATTGCTCATTGACATTGTCACATTTATAGGTGGACGAGTGTTTTATGAGGTGTTATTATTACCAAAGTCAAAGAAAGTTTTGGACGTGTGGAAAAGAGTTCATAGTATTATTTTATGATGTCTTCCAAAATCTTCGAAACATCTCTGCACCTTTTTCCCCTTTACCATGGCAATTAAATTGAAAGACTCGTTAATGAGGGTAAATTAAGCGAGTTTTTCTTAAATACATTATCAATAATACCATGCAATTTTAATGATATAATCATTTGCAGGGGTAGTTGGTGTGCATATTCGGTTTTCTTCACGCAATATCGCATTGATTAGAAGTCTTTACCTGTCTTGATTTTTTTCCATATGATTCTACGAAGTGAAGCTCATTTCAGCAACTTTTCTATATGCCCAAAAATATTATTGGTTTTGGGAGCGCAGACGATCTGTTCCACAGCAGACGACATGTCCTTGAAGACTGTACGATGCTGCCATCTATCAGGAATGTCAGAACTTCCAAGGGCGCCCAGTCAGCTAGCTATGCACGCGGTGTGTCTTTGATATGAATGGAGGTGCTGTCATTTGTGAGGTTATTCACATGAATAAGATGAGATAAGATAAGATAAGATAAATTGAGAAGATAAGATGAGATAAGATGATATGATACGAGATAAGATATGATAAGATAAGCTAAGTTAAGATGAGATAAGATAAATAGAGATAAGTTAAGATAAGTTAAGATGATATGAGATAAGATGATAATATGACAAGATAAATTAAGATAAGTTAAGATAAGATAACATAAGATAAATATGAAATTGTTATATTCGTGTTTATTGCTTTATGGCTACCTCTGTTGTTTTGTTGTCAACATGTCACAGCATTTCATCTGAGAAAAAGATGGCAGCATCCAGCACTTAGTGAGCAGGTGCCTCATGAGCAATTCATAGGTTTACTCCCCTCCCCCATCTGTTGCTGGATGTCACCAAGAACAAATTGTGGATTTGTTTTGATTTGTGGACAACCCCTCTGATTTGATGGGTGTTGCAAGATGGATAGATGGATAGATAGATGGATAGATGAATAGATGGATCATGGATGGATAGATAGATAGATAGATAGATAGATGGATAGATACATAGATGAATAGATGGATGGATGGATGGATAGATAGATAGATAGATGGATATATAGATGGATAGATAGATAGATAGATAGATACATAGATGGATAGATGGATGGATGGATAGATAGATAGATAGATAGATGGATAGATAGATGGATAGATAGATAGATAGATAGAGTGGATTGATGAGGTAAAAGAGAGAGGAGTCCACCCATGTTACACATTTACCCCATGAATGGGATATTTTACTTGCTTCAGCATAGATATCGTGTACAAAACAATTGTGTCATTAGAAATTGGAAAATGTTTTAAATTAAGCTTATAATTAATCTACGTACTAATTTGGCAATTTTTTTTAAAATTTGAAATGCAAACTCATCGATATTTTAATTGAATTCATGCATATCTTGCATACATTTTCTATTTTGGTTGAGTCCCATTGTTAAAATGACATCAGTTTGACATCAGCTTGACATTATTTGACAGACTCATGTTTTTTTTTTCCTTTGCTTGACTGTGGTGGGTTTTTCGTATGATTAACAATAGCTTTTGCATATTTGAGTTTTATTCCCATGCAGTTTTGGTTATGGCGGACAAAAAAAGCACCTTACCAAATGCTAATAGCACTGGCTATTTATTACATGCTATTAGTGGCACAGTCCTTGTTCTGCAGATCTGCCGAGGTCATAGAGCCACAATCAGCTAACTTGTGTCTCATTTTTGTAAACTTGAATTGTGTTATTCTCCAAAAAACCTTGCATTTTGTGTTGTTCTGTATGTAAAAATTTACAACTTTCTGATTATTTTATTGCTAAAATGTATAGGGCCTATATACGATTTTTGGTAATATGCTGGGTCACAAAAACCACAGCTGTCGCCAGAAATTCTTGAAAGAAAAACAAAATCTTGCTCTCTGGTGATAAAAACCAGTTGTTTTAAACTTTTTCTAAGGACAGACAATCGAAAAAAGGAAACTAGATTTTTCGATTAAGGGTATTTTCAACTGAAAAAAAAATTAATTTACAAGTAGACCTACATTTATTAACTTTTATCATAATGATACACCAATTTTGCATACTTTAAATATGAATGGTTGAAATACTGTTGTTCAAATATCAGTACTTATTCCATAAAACTCTCATAGAAACCTCTTTCCAATCTCATAGTATCATTACTGCGCAGTGTGCACCTGTCAGGTGCTTCCTATGACCTTGGGTTCAAGGTCACAAGAGGACCAAACGACCTCCCTTGATTTGACACCAGCAGGATGGACCTGTCACTGCCTCAGCTGAAACAATGGATCTCACGTTACCATGACAACCAAGGGCTATTGTATGTTATAACAGAGTCACAATTAGCAGAAAGATCGAATTTTGTGGTGCGTAGGTTATATATATATATTTTTATTTTATTATTATTTTTTTTTTAATGTCCAATATGCTCCTGATCTTTCAGTAATATAATAAAAATATCGCCGTATCGACGTTTGTTTATTTAATTACTTTATTAATGTATTAATTTATTGTATAAGGTTGCTTCTCACACCATAAGTCTGCTCAGCAGGTTGGGTAAAAATAGTTAATTACTAATAGCATATTGTGCCCATGTCTTTGACTCTGTTTGTTTGTCCCTAATTGTCTGTCTCAACATATATTTGTCTGCCTGTCTCTTCGTAAATATGCCATAAAATTATTCTTTGCTTAAGTTTATCATAATTTGACATGAAATTCTTTGTATCTTTAAACCTATTCATTAATAAGCGTAGAATCATCAGGATATAAGACAGGTGCAGATTTTCTGAACTTTTTCCTGTCTCTCACGGTATAAGAGCTGTCATAGAAATTAATTTCCTTGAATCACGGAGTAATGACACATCCAGCTCAGGTAGCTGTGTGAATCACTAAATCAGGAATTCCCTTTACTAAATTACCAGCATGGCTCTTATTGAAATCTGTCATGATTGGGAATGAAGCTCTACAGTTTACAGACAGACAGAGCACACTGTGCCACAAAGACAACAACCTTGCAGACAGACAGACAATTGGGAACAGGGAAATATGTGAAACTATATTAAGAAAAAAAGAAGAAAAAGGATAGCAGTATAGAGGAATGCATGTGTGCTATCCTAATGGCATTTTAAACCAGTATATTTCTTGTAACTTCAGTCTCATGTGTGTACACCCTTTTGGTAATGTTAAATAAAGTCCATCTATCTCTCTATCTATGTACCAATGAATCACATGAATTACGCCATACTCCAAAAACATCAGATCACTTTGAGCACTGTTTACTTGCTCAATTGGTCTCACATTTTTGGAGGGAGGTGTACCAATGTACATGCCAGTGTACTTAGGGTCAAAAGGCTTGAACACAGGACCCCAGTGTTCCAAGGCAAAGACTTACTCACTTGGAGCTTTGAGCAATGTTTTAGTTGTGTGTTACCTAGCTATTTGTCACTTGCAGAAGTCTGTTATTCTGAGATGCTCCTGACAAATCGAAGGGTGTCAGACAAAGGAAATGAGAATGGGGCAGTCATTGAGGGGTTTCTAAGGCACTAATCACCCTGTCTATCTCCAATCTTGTCTGAGAACCCCGAAGATGCCCTTCCGCACCCTGTCATATCATGATAAGCTCCTAGCAGAAGGAATCTTGTCTCTTGGGCTGTAATTTGCTGTCAAACTTCTCATTAGGATCCATAAAATGATCTGCATGCCACAAGTTTCCAGGCAATGTTTTCGTGGGCTCAGATTTCTCACTTTTGCTGATTGCTTGTCTGGTTGGTTGGCTGGCTGGGGCTTGACTGTCATGTCATGTCACTCTGGATGACTTGTCTGCTGAATGACTTTATAGTGCATGATTTAGCAAAATGATATATCTTAATGGATCAGACTGTACTACAAAAATTTTATTAATTTTTATATGCACAATAAGAACACATACATTAAAAACACAGTTGTAGAGTGTAGACACGATTGCACTGTCAGCAGTATTTTTCCAGGTGATAGAATAGAAAGTCCTCATTCAGTCCTGGATTGTATTTTCAAGTTTGTCTGTGGTTTAGTGCATGCCTCAGTTTAATCTGTTTGTAGACAATGCTATGGTTTCCCCTGAAAATATACAAAATATAAATTCCACATTATCATGCTCTTGATTTAAAGCATTCCACACTAGTCAATTTTGATGTAGCAGAATGTGATAGTAATGTCAATAGTTTTTCACCCTGCAGCAGGGGGATTATGCACTTCTATCTGCCCTGATGTCATGTACTTGTGGGGCTGCTGCTGCTGCTGCTGATGCTGCTGCTGATGATGCTGCTAGGTGACAATGGCATCCAGCAACAAGGCATTTGTGTCACATGACTCATTGGGCAGAACTCATCCAGCCATCTTAATAATGAGTCTGCTGATACGTTATGTCCTCTCTGTTAACTTAGTGTTAAGCCAAGAGTTTAAGCTACAGTAAATGGGCACCAATCAATGCAAATAATGATATTGACGTTTGAAGGTTGAAAGTTTGGATGATAAACGTACATTTAAATCACCCGGGAGCATAACATAGTTTCATAAAATACGGTCAACTCCCGCTGTTTGTTGTGACCTGTACCTAGCTGTGGTCTAAACATGCTAAAGCCAGCTGCTTCTGTCCACTTCTATAGCTATAACCAGATAAATATAAACCTTGGTAAACGTAAGAAATTAATCTAATATATATATCATAAATATGTACTTTTAGATCCGGTTTTGAGTCGCCAGCTATGACAGCTTTGTCTAGTTTCAATTTGACGGGCCGTTTTTAATGAAACTAAGTTTAACTAAGTGTAGTTAAGAAGTACTAAAATGAAGAATAGAAATCTCATTTCTTATCTGCATAGCGTCCATTTGTACTGTCAGTTATTTTACCACTCATGAACAAACGAATTTGAAAATAAAGAATGGTTTTATTTAGCTGTTTTATTGCATGAGAATATAACTTACACATGGGAGGCTGAACACTTAACAAATTACAGAATTTTCTCCTTCTATGTTACCTGGCAGATTATGAGATTATATTTTAACTTTCACTGAAGTGTCAGATCTGCGGTGGCGTATAATTACCTTCAAGAGCTACTGCACGTTTAATTTCATACTTTTAGGTAGTTATTGATATCAAATCACTTAAAACCAGAATCAAGAACACATTACACGATATTATGCAACAGCCTGTTTAATTTACACTGCTTGGGTAACACCCCACCCCCTTGCATGCAAATATTCAACAGGGTGGGTTGTCATTTCCTACTGGAAAATTGTCAATAAGGGCGAATGCCATGAACTGCTGTGTTTCTATGGTTACTCATCCATATTATCTCTGGTTATGCTGCTGTTGCTGCTGCTGATGATGATGATGACAATGATGACGATGATGATGCTCTTCTTGTTGATGGGAACTTAATACACTTTACCTCCTTGCTTTACACCTTGTTTCCATTTTCAAAGATATACTAGGCCTACATATATATTTATGTATTTGTGATGTTTCTATTTTATAGACTAGAAATACATTACAATTGTCATTCGTACAAATTAAGTCAAATAAAGTTAGTGTTAATGCTGGTAAAGTTTCATTTAAGTGCAAAACTGACTTAAAAGTATGAATAGATGGTAGGGGAACATTGCACAAAAATAGGAGATCTTGGAAAGTATGCAACAAGCAAGAGTTTAGACAAAAAGATAACTGTATTAAAGAATCTTTTAGCTGTTAACCTTTAATATTTTGCTTGGCATGCACTGTCAGTCCACAGCAGAACATTCCTGACGGACAATAACCTGCTGCTATGTGACTAATACACAGCACTTGTCAAACTCACAGCTGAGTTGCATGTTATGGGAATATTAGCGAAACCATGACAACCACCTTGGCAACAGAAGACAATCAACAGGTCATAAAGGTTCTCAGGGGTTCTTGCCAACTAGAATTGTTAAAATAAGGGTGGCACCCTCTCAAGAGCAACCCCAGGAAATCTAGGTGTGTTTGGGTAATAAGAAGGATATGAGAGACAAAATGGCGTTTAAACCAGGCATTAAAGTCACCCATGGGAACTAAAAGGTGCTGGCCGTAGAAGTAATAGCCTTCTCGCTGTAATTTCCTGTGGACTAAGTGTGTAATATGGTGTGGATTCCGAACCATAAATCTCACCTTTATTTTTGCTTATGCAAGTGATACAGTCAGTTTCAAAAAATATGGTGGACTCTAGACAGCTGTAGCAATCTATTCTTGGCTGTAGCTCTAACTGGCTAAAGCCAGCCACTTCTGTCTACTCCTAGCTTATAATATAAAATATAAACCACGGCAAATGTAAGAAATGTTTCTAATATATCATAAATATGTACTTTTAGATCCGGCTTTGAGTAGCCAGCTATGGCCAGACAGTTCTGTTTAGTGGTAGGTAGCATCGTATAGCAGAAGTTATTTAGCTTTGTCTAGGTTTAATTTGAAAGGTCGTTTTTAATTAATCTAACTGTATTGGCCAATATAGCTACGGCCCAATACAGGCATTGCATTATTTTTTAAAGTAATGGTGACACTTGCATATGTTTGATTGAATGCTGACTGCACATCTTTAAACTATAACGTCGTTCCTTGTATTTTACTCAAGTAATTTTTTTTCTGTTTCTCATTGATATTTATCTACGAGGTCTACCTTCTGCTTAGCCTGCCAGATAATATATCGACTTTCCTCCAACAGCATTTGCTTTTATTTTCGTCTTGCCCAACCACATTAAATGGAAATAATGACAACTAAAAGCTCTTTATTCGAATGGCTTTCTATAAGCAACAATGAAGATGTTACCCACTAATATGCAACTGACAGTAGCTTGACACTGCCTTTATTGGAGCCCCTTTTGACCATTCCCTGGTGATCTGTTCTAAGCTTCTTTCTCTCATTCAATGGATTCAATGGATACTTCCAATGGATTCTTTGAATGGATTCTTTCAGTCTAATATTTGATGTGGGAAAACTTGTCGACCCTGGTGATTTTGTAGACCTAAGCAGAACAATTGTGTCAGGGACCATGTGACAGAATCCCTGTGACAGAATCCCTGTGACAGGCAGCCAGCATTGAGATCCCTTCTTAGCAGTGGGTGACTGCGTGCAGACATTAGTAGGCAGGAAATCTGTTGACAGCAGAAGAGTCCTCCTAATGGCCAGTGTGTTTGTCATGACAGCAGCATATCAGGCTTCGAGTCCACATCTCTAATCCTCTCCCTCTGTCTCTCATTACTGCTCTTAGTAGCTCTAATACCTCAGATTTGTACGTGCCTACAACATCTTCCCGTGCTAGTCATGTTTGTTGTCTGTTGTCCACTGGTGACTTTAACATCCATATGTGTATTAGGAGTGTTATAACTGGGTTTACTGTGTTTACTTAGTATTCTCTGCATGTCGGAGAATGTATGTACACACTGGTGTATGACAAAGGTGTATGGCAAGGTGCAATATGCAAATAAACAAGCATTGCCAAAAGTCAGCCTCTTTAAGGATTCTGAACTGTAGAGAGAATGTAATGTACTGCTTAAAAAAAACAATCTGTTTTACTCTATGTGTTGGGTTGTTTAACCTTAATTAAACCCTACATAAAACTGAGGGTTGGTGTTTAGTTAATAAATTATGACTTTGGAGTACCATGTACAGTTGATCTTTGATTGACACTAACTAGAACGTTGATTTAGCTCAAATATTCCTCTCACTCTGTCATTATTTGATTGGAGGCCTGCCTCGTTCAGACGTCCGGGTAGAAGGCGATAGACAGATTTTGTAATATTTTGTGACTCGGTTGGATGTATGCCTCTTTTCATTTTCTCCACCATTGTAATCTTACTTCCTTGAATCCGTACAAATTTACTCCCATTTTCATCTCATTGTGTTCACGAGCGTACCTCGTGAGGTGACACGTCATAGCAGCTCCGGATCTGGCCTTGATCAGAAACTCTATGAGTGTCTAGAAGAATCTGGGGCACATTAAATTTGAAGCAGATTAAGTTACTCGGTGCCAGTCTGATGCTGTGCTTGGCCAGGTACGAGAAGAAGCGGACAAAGATTTAGAAATGAGCAGGAAATTAGAGTAGGGTGCACCGTTGGTGCAGGGGGGGGGGGGGGGGTGGGGGTTAAGGTAGGCTTTAAGGGGTGTAATTAAGGCTGCTTCTACTACTGCTGCTGCTGCAGAGTCTGGCAAATAGGCGCATCAACCTGACTTGGCTTAATTGTTTGCAAGGGTGCAGGATGAAGCCTCACCTGTCAGTGGCTTGTCTCAGCATCTCATGTAGCTGTCTCCCCAGCTTCATCCTTCTGCTGCTATGAGTCAGGGGTCACCCAAGGAGTCACCACCTAGGGAGTCACCTAGGGAGTCATGGTCTGCCCACTTGTATCACGCCCCCATCAGAGATTTCAATAGACTTGGCTCTCTGTGTCTGTTCTCAACAGGCTGCTGGAGTACTCGCTCGTGTCATTAGTTTGTTGAGAAAATTGAAAGTAGTCTCAGGGTCTTTCTGAATCTAGAAAATCTGGAGAGCCCCATCCCACCCTCTCGAACACCTTACTAGGATTAATGAACTCATCAAGGTTCTAATCAAGAAATGGATCAGCCCTTGCAGATCTCTTTCATTGATATGGATCTAGCTATTACTGGCCGGACATTGTCATTCAGAAGTTGCTTGATGAGGGAAAGTCATCTGATTCAGTGTAATCCTCTTCCTTTGTTGGCTACAGAGTGTTGCTATGGACGCTGGTCATTGAGATCACTGGAAAGGAGAAGGGAACAGAGTACATTTCCTCAGGAATTCACACTTTTTATGCACCTTAGTAATTAGAATATCAGAGACAGCTGCTCTGCCGGTCAGTCAGTCATTCATTCATTCAGTCAGTCAGTCATTCATTCAGTCAGTCAGTCAGTCATTCAGTCAGTCAGTCAGTCAGTCAGTCGATCAGAATATAATATGATATAAAATAATATAATATAATCTCAGTACTGTTATTCAATGCAGAAAAAGCAACAGGTGAAGAAAATTGCAGTACTATATGCTGCCATGACATTTCAAGCCTTAGATTTGCTATTATAAACAACACTAAATGTAGAAAACATTTGTGGTCTATACTGAGGGAGTGATCAACAATTGTTTAAATGGACCTCGGGTGAGCAACACCTCGGCTCATGTGAGCAACACTTGATTATGAAGAATGTGATGGGAGAGGGTTAGGATGAATCAGGAGGCAGGATGATGGATGCGGGATGGGCCATGCAGATGAGGGAAGCGGTTCAGTCATGGCCTTGCCGTCACAGTCACATTTGCATGAATGTTTCATTTGCCACCCCTACGGTTATTGCATTCTGTGGCTGCTTTATTGATGTTATGGGCACGGACCATTTAAGACAATTAAAGGAGGGAAATTAGGCAGGTTTAGGGAAGCGTGGTCCAAAGAAAGAGGCGAAGGGTGGCCCAAAGATGTCTCTGAGGCCCGATCAATCTTGCCCACCCCATGACAGCCACAGGGTTACCACAGAAGCATTAACACTCCCAGCCCCACTCCCTTTTATTGCTTCCATTTAAAAGTCGTGCTCAACTACAGTGTAACTATTTTAATGTGACTTTAGCTGCCTGTAGCTTGTATGCTATGGTTATCTGGACCTATCCATATTCAATTCCATCTAGATAACATTTGGGTGACTTATCCTTAAACCCCATGTTAAGTTACCCTCTTATAATAAAGCAAAACACAGACAACGGACCATCAGAAGTATAAGTATACCTGCATGTTAAGATACATCTGTTTTTTAATGCAATTAATTACTTTAATATTGTTCTATAGTTGTGGATAACAGGGGATAGCTTTGGCTTGTTGATCAGGTAATTAGTACCAGGTAGCGTGTTCTATCAATAGCCATCAATTGTGGTCTTGCTTAGTCTAGCTAAAAACGGACTAATCTAGGTTCTAGCTAAGTAGAGCCACCTTTAAAAAGTAGTTCTGTGATAAAATCACCTTAAAACAGTTCTAAGGCTGCCACTTGATGAATGTGGCATTTCTCATTACTCCCACATTGCTCAAGTAGCCAGCGTAGGTCTCTGCTAATCAAAAATACCCTTTAATATCCCTGGCCATGATTCATTGACCCACAATATTGATATTCACTCCATGTTCTTATAAATAACCAAGATCATACAGTATCAATAAACTTGTGCCACTGACTACTTCCAGAGGTGCATATTCCCCAGGACTGTCTGATTAAATGTCACTCAAACAATACACTGAGTCATGGCACAGTAAGCAATTACTGCTGTCAGTTTTAGTCTATACTGGGACTTGAGTGGATTGTCTTGATTCATTGTGATTGGCAACTAAGACAGGGAAGAAGACCTAAAGATTACTTTAGTTGTTCTGGGGATTGAAGTCCCTTGTGATAATGCCACACTATTTGCAACAGGCATTGAAATCTTCTGTGAGCATTATGTTGTAGTCTTTATTTTTATTGGTTCAATGTTACTGGAAGGAATCGTGGCCAGCTGCAATGTATATGACGGGCTGCTAAAGGTAGATGTAATAAGTTGATAAGGTTTGGAATCCACGCCATGTTTCATATTTACTCTAAGGGTGGGGTCTTTTACTTGCCCGAGCACAGTCAACGAGTACAAGGCATCACAAATTGTTTTAATGCTACTGGGTCTGAAGCTTAGTCAGCTTATATGACCAGCTAACAGGGGCAGACGTTATGATGAATTGATAAGTTGGAGTCCACGCCATGTTACACAATATAACATCTCATAAGAGCAATTATCAGTTGAGACGTCGTGCCCTGGCCTGGAATAGAACTTGAAGAACTTGAAATAATTGCTGGCTTTGATATATAGCTTACTGTTCTGGCTTTAATATATAGCTTACTGTTCTGGCTTTAATATATAGCTTACTGTTCTGGCTTTGATATATAGCTTACTGTTCTGGCTTTAATATATAGCTTACTGTTCTGGCTTTAATATATAGCTTACTGTTCTGGCTTTAATATATAGCTTACTGTTCTGGCTTTAATATATAGCTTACTGTTCTGGCTTTAATATATAGCTTACTGTTCTGGCTTTAATATATAGCTTACTGTTCTGGCTTTAATATATAGCTTACTGTTCTGGCTTTGATATATAGCTTACTGTTCTGGCTTTAATATATAGCTTACTGTTCTGGCTTTGATATATAGCTTACTGTTCTGGCTTTAATATATAGCTTACTGTTCTGGCTTTAATATATAGCTTACTGTTCTGGCTTTGATATATAGCTTACTGTTCTGGCTTTAATATATAGCTTACTGTTCTGGCTTTAATATATAGCTTACTGTTCTGGCTTTAATATATAGCTTACTGTTCTGGCTTTAATATATAGCTTACTGTTCTGGCTTTAATATATAGCTTACTGTTCTGGCTTTAATATATAGCTTACTGTTCTGGCTTTGATATATAGCTTACTGTTCTGGCTTTGATATATAGCTTACTGTTCTGGCTTTAATATATAGCTTACTGTTCTGGCTTTAATATATAGCTTACTGTTCTGGCTTTAATATATAGCTTACTGTTCTGGCTTTAATATATAGCTTACTGTTCTGGCTTTAATATATAGCTTACTGTTCTGGCTTTAATATATAGCTTACTGTTCTGGCTTTAGTATATAGCTTACTGTTCTGGCTTTAATATATAGCTTACTGTTCTGGCTTTAATATATAGCTTACTGTTCTGGCTTTAATATATAGCTTACGGTTCTGGCTTTAATATATAGCTTACTGTTCTGGCTTTAATATATAGCTTACTGTTCTGGCTTTAATATATAGCTTACTGTTCTGGCTTTAATATATAGCTTACTGTTCTGGCTTTAGTATATAGCTTACTGTTCTGGCTTTAATATATAGCTTAATGTTCTGGCTTTAATATATAGCTTACTGTTCTGGCTTTAGTATATACTTACTGTTCTGGCTTTAATATATAGCTTACTGTTCTGGCTTTAGTATATAGCTTACTGTTCTGGCTTTAATATATAGCTTAATGTTCTGGCTTTAATATATAGCTTACTGTTCTGGCTTTAATATATAGCTTAATGTTCTGGCTTTAATATATAGCTTACTGTTCTGGCTTTAATATATAGCTTACTGTTCTGGCTTTAATATATAGCTTACTGTTCTGGCTTTAATATATAGCTTACTGTTATGGCTTTAGTATATAGCTTACTGTTCTGGCTTTAATATATAGCTTAATGTTGAAGTCCCCCTTCTAAACGATTCACCCTTGACAACAAACCTGCATGAATTGGCTGTCTTCAAATTTCTCCAAATCAAACTGTTGGTCGTTGAGCACTGATTTGTAAGTTGGTAATGAGGAATGACTCCGCACAGGAGATATGACGCCCAGGAGACAGACTCAACTACCCCCCGGAATTTAATGCATCTTTGCAACTTATTAATGTAGGAAAGGGGTATTGCTGCTGTGACCCTGGCCTTTCAGGGGTCACTATCTGGGGTCACCGCACCCTTGATTAAGACCCCTTAATCAGGGGCTGGAAAATTGCCCCACCGTCACGACTTCTTGACAAATTGCCCAAAATTGAACCTGGGGCTTAGCAGACAAGGGACTTGCATTTTCCCTTCATTAGCTTTTGGCTTGAAGACTCCGCATTGGGATTGTTTTTAATAGGTCCAATCTTAGACTAAATATCAATAAACATGCAACAGAGCAAAATGTGAAGTTCTTGCAATGCTAAGAAATCGCATGCCTAAACATTTACATGTATTCATAACTGATACTTAATTGTTGCATTTGCTTCCCAGAAGGTTTGAGCAAGAACACAATGGTTTTAATCAGGGGCGTCAATTTCTCTTGATGGTTGGGGGGGGGGGGGGGATGCAGGCCTACTTTGTCTGTCTCACTGTGACTTTCCCTCGCTCGTACAAGTAGTAGCAGTTAATGCGTGGACTCTGGCCAAGGGGTAATTTAATGGTGGATTACTTATGCCAAACTTATAAACTTGTACTGATATGTGATATCAAGTGTAAGGCTGTTTAACAAAGCACAAATATTTCAAAACAAAAGTGTGTGAAAAAGGGTAATTTTCATTTGTGAATTTCAGGGGGGGGGGGGGGGATGATTGCATTGATCATTGATGCCCCTGGTTTTAATGGCAATTTTACCAACAGGTTGCCACATATAATTTGATATGTCCTTTTTTATGTGTATATATATATATATATTCATCTTTGCTAGACTGGAGAGAATGTTGCTAGACAAAGTGAAAAAATTAACAAATAAATAAATCCTTCCCTTGTAATCTTTGCCTTCACCCCAAAAGTCATTTGCATTGCACGGAGAGGCAGATGTGATGATGAAGTAAAGAAATGAAAGAAATTGAGGAACTGGAAGATAGTAACTGAACGTGAAGGTTGCTCAGCATAAACAACTAGCATGACCAATACCATACTTTTGAAATCAAAATCGTATGAAACCTTTCTCTCAATTCTACATGAACTAGAAACAATGCAAGATCACCCTTAATTCAGGAATTGTGATTTTTGACCATAAACTATTGGCTGCAAAGTATAAATTGGAAAATTATGTATGTTGACAAAATCTTAATTACATTTTGCAGATAGTACTCAACTGTTTTTTTTTTTTTGTTTTTTTTTGGGAGATGCTCTGCTGTTGATTCCTTGCTGCAGATGAAGGTAGGTGAAGCTGACTGCTGCTGCTGCTGATGCTGTTGACTCTGTCCACAACTGATGTGATGTTTTAGTGTTGGTGGGGGATGCAGCGGCAAGGGGATAGGTGGCCAATTCCATGCAGGAAGTCCGTCCCTTGCCTGTTAATTACTCCTAGGAAAGTCAAACACCATTTAGAAGCACAAACCTATTGGTTTTCCCAATTGCCAGCAACATACACTTTGCAGGGAGGGTCACTGTGTCATGGGAAGTGAAAAGATATATGAAGTTCTGATTCATTTACACAACCGGGTGGTTGTTGTGCGCAATCTCACTATAGTCCTTAACATTGGCAATACATGTAAAATAGTTTTATCATAATAGAACATGTCGTTGAATTAGCTTCACTAAAACGTCCACTTTTTAATTGAGGAGAGATAATATCAGCCTGTCCTACATAATTATCATTGTGAATAATTATCAATTATAGAGTGTGAATGGCCTTTTCTGGATATACATTACAGAATAAAACATTGCTAAATGGGCAGTAATCCTATTATAAATACACCCAAACTATCTAATGATATACATGTTTGCTTTTTGTTGCCAATTGTCATTTCTACAGTTACTTGAACAGTCTGAAACCATGAAACAGACAAAAGAAAAAAGAAATAAAATTGAGCAATGCTTAGATATTTATAAACACCAACCTGTCACCAATAATGAGAAGCAATGGTTTTTTCTGATGAATAAATGCGAGTTAGGCGATGAGTTGACGAATGGAGCTCGTTAAAGGTCACCTGACAAGTCACATTATTAGTACAAGGTCACGTGATTGGTAGTAAGTGGAGGGCAATGCAGGTGGACCTCTGACCGAGGGCTCGGCCCATCCAGAGGTCAGGATGACCTCACAAGGTCTGCTGGGGTGGACGATGTTATGCTGAACATGCTGAGCATTGAGGTCACCTGTTTATGGATGGCGATTTTAACGCAGGGCGAAGTGACCTTATTGGTGGACCTCAAGGTCACTTACTGGACCTTGGCAAGTCCTTCGAGGCTCAATAAGTCAAAGGATGACGGGGCCACCGGCCATGATGTCCCACGGGGTGCATCCTGCCCCACACAGACTGTGTTCAAAGCATCCCCTTAGGGATTCCACCCTATCCTTGGGGCAGCTAGGCCCTCCGGGGTCCGTTGGGGTACTTCAAGGGCATTTTGGGGTTGGAGAGAGTCCAGCTGACCTGACAGGAGGGGCACAAGGGCACATGCCCTCTGGTCATGACATAACCCTGCCCAATCACCCCCTACTTCATCTTCCCATTTGCAAACCAAGCTGAGCCGTGGACTTTGTCAAAAGCTTTCTTTTGGAGTGGTCATTAATAAGGTGATGGCAGGCCTTGTCATTCCTCTGAAGTCAAAAACACACATGTCACAGTGTCACAGTGATGTTATTTCTGACTCACTCTTCAATTGTACTAATCCCCCACAGCTGATTATGATGATCGCCTATTACCAATGATAATATTTGATATCAGATGAAGTAAACATCAATTTGCCATCAATAGTCATAATTTTTGCATTTGCATGCCATTAGCTTTTCACTTACTAGATTTCTTACCCATTGTAAGATAAAACTTCTATGTTCAGTATGTCAGTCAGGCAATCAGTCTCTTCAAATACAATCTCATCTTATGCTTTGTAATCGGTGACTATGCTGAGGCAGTAAAAGACCCATTGGGTAAATGTGTAACTTGGTGTGGACTCCAAGCAGCCTTATCATCTCATCATTACGTATGCCTCTAACAGCTGGTTATATTATAAGCTGACTAAGCTTCAGACCAAGTAGCATTGAGACATAGACATCTCATCTCATCTCAACTCATCTAATCTCATCTCACCTCATCATCATATATCTCCCCCATCCCTCACCAACCAACCTCGTGTCAATCAATTTCTGTGTGGTTAGCGTCCGTGATTAAAAAAGATTTAATATTTGTGACAAATCAGATCAAAGATCGTGTTAGAAATCGTGCTTCGTGAGAATGAGATGAAATTGTTATAATTTGGAAAGACAACATTTGATTTTAAAGGGGTAGTTTCTTTTTACTGCTGCTTCTGTTGCTGCACTTAACTTTTTTTATCGTGCTCTGTTTGTAGCCTTGATATCATATTTTGATGAGTCAGTAATATAATTTACTAAACAAAGGTGAATGCATGCATCTGATGCAGTGCCTGATGGCTGATGACACGGACATGCTAGTGTAGAGATGCCTTGAGTGCAAACTCTTGTCTCCGCAGCAGGCACCTGCATCCCCCTCCCAGGCATTGTGCTGCTGCAACTTCAGCAGCAGCAGCCTAGAGTCACCCCCTCCCTGAACAATTGAAAGAGCAATTCAAAGCAACATTGCTAAGCATGAGTAATCTGCCATAGATCTACAGATCTAAAGGGTGAAAATTAGAAAAAAAGGTTTTGTTGGAATTTGATGATGTTCTTAGTCAGCTCCAGTGCATTCTTATTGATAATTATTTTGTTGGATATAATGGAGTTCACACACAAAAAATGAGACTCAACAGAAATTAAATTATAATCTTTCTCATATATAATGTCGCCACAAATGGCTATTTATTAGTTCTGTACATTTTTAAAGGTAATGAAATATTTCATGGCAAGATGAACGCATTTGGAATCTGTCCTTTTTTTCCCTGAAAATGTTTAACCAAATAATATTATTGTGCAACTGACAAGGTGTTGTATAGTCGAAGATCTTGTGGGTATTTTGGTATCGTCAAACACAAAATGCACTTTTGTAACACATTTGTCAGGGAATATATTTTCTTCGGTGTATGCCATTTGGGATGGTATAGTTCTTCTTTGTAACATCTTTTTTCACTTTAAAAAAAAAGGGGGGGGGGGGGTTGGGGCAATGTACTTATAAAGTTACAAACACACTTTGTAGACACATTGGTATGATATTATACAGTCGGTTGAGTAAACAATTAGATAGATTATAATTAAATCATGTACGTTTAGAAAACGCATAGGCAACATCAAAACAAAGCTATTCAGTTTCATTCTTTATATTTGCTTTGTGGCAACGCACATTGAATAGCACAAAATATGCAGCACACCTTGTCACACGAATATTGTGTGCATTTGGAGTGCTTTGAAACCCTGCACGCTATGAGCGGATATGGGTTCGGGGGGTTGGGGGTGGAATGAGTTAAAAAGGAAAGAAGGGTGAGTCATGGGGGTTTTTAAAGACAATGAGGATCACCCTCTTACCTGCATTCCACCCCACAGCACCTGTCCTTATAATGGGGGGTTCTGTAATACCCTCGTCTACCTGGCTGCTGAGCGGGGGTGAGTCAGAAGTTGAATACCACTACATAGGGGTAAATCCAGTGACCCCCTTCCAACCCTCACCTCTGATGTGGCGTTGACGTCACCTTGAGCCCCTCAGGTTATGGACAGTGCCACCCTTGTCATCTGTTGCTAGAACCACGACTTTTTGTTTCATTTATTTGATGTAGTACTTTTGTGAAGACATTTGAGAGGATGGCAGAAATTTGATGCATTTGCTGAATCACCAACAATATTGTGATATTGTAAGAGAATGTACAGATTTTTATGATGCCGTTTCCAAACAGAGCTTTAAAGCCAATCTAATAGACTTGGGAACTCAAGCCAAGAGGACGTCTTGTAAAAGTAATGAATTCATATGACGTCTTCTGGAGCTAGTTTAGTTTCCAAGTCTATAAAATCTACTGTAAACAGTATGGCACGATCATTCCCTTCATTAACCCACAGCTCAACTTGTTCTGGGGATACACGCCTCCAAACCTTGGTCAACTTACTGTTGCTGTCTTGCCAACATTAATTCCTTTGCTGATATTCTTTGTCATATATGGTGTAGTTAAAGGCATTCTTAGGCTGCTTTAGAAACAGCAAAATATATAGGAACACAGTAACAATTAAACAATAAGTTATTTGTTATTGAGAGTTACCGTTATCAGTTTTAATGTTATAAGACGGTTGTGTTGGTTAATGGCGAAAATATGGCCTAAAAAAAGTCGATACACCCTTTTATGATACCACTTATATCACTATAATATTCAATTTGTAGAACTATTTGCAGTACAAAGTGGCCTACCGCAACAGATCTAATGTCTTGCTATATGAATCTACACGTTAATGTCAAACAATTAGAAAAATATTAAACCTAAAATTTGCTCATCATCAGTTTAATGTGCAGTTGTTATCTATTTTACGTGTATGTAATGCTATATATGTCTGTTCATATTATGTTCTTTATTATTTTATTTTTATTTTTTGGAAATTTCAAGATGGCCGTTTCTTTGTTTGGCCGGGGAGTAAATTTGAATGCATGCTGAAGTCATTTTAAAATCGAGTATTATCCGCTTCTTTTTTCTGAGTTAGAAGTACTTTTTTCTGAAACTGGATTCCTTCTTCTCCTTAACAAGCAAACAGTGTTGAGAGAACAGCCTTGGTTCTTAAGCACGTGGGGTGTGACAGGGCGCCCCAGTTTACCCCATACCCCATGGCTGCAAGGGGTGCTCAACTTGGTGGCTGATGGCTTATGCCCTGATCTCCCCCATGAATAATGAACAGGGTGCTAAAGTCCCTCTCCCAAAATGCTATGTTGACATTCATGGTTGAAGAGCCCTCCTGATTAAAAATTTTTCCTAACGCAAATATTATCCTCACCCACTGTTATGGCGCTCAGATGACACAATACCAAATGTGTTGAGTAAAAATAAAGTCCTCATCAGGCTTCGCACTGGCCCCTGGGATAGGTTGCACCCATCTGCAGTTGCTATGGTAATGACGTGTAACATTTCTGGCTACTGGAGCGAGACTGAGAATTATTTCTGTTTGCTTATTCAGCTCGTTTGCTTTTGTAGCTATTAATAACACTGTTGTTAGGCTTGTGTTCTATTAATAGACACCAGCCATGTTAACATGATCATCATTTGTGCATTGTGTGCAAATATATTCGTAATTCAACTCTTCCGTGTCGTCAACAGCTATATTGTATTGTTTTTAAGCAACTGCAGAACAATTACATTATAAGCTTGTAACCATGGTAACAGGACAGTCTCATCCTGGACTGTCAATAATGATGGGTCTTCATATGAAATCGATGCCAGAATTTCCATAAATAATCTTCTTTATTTAGAAAAAAATTTGATTTAATCTACATTTGTCTACCTTATATTTGAGTGTATGAACAGTAAAACACAGTAAAACCCAGTCATTAAGGCCAGCCTTGTTGCATATTTTATTTGTCTTATTAAGAATAAGCTAGTGCCCAGAAATGGGGGGGGGAGGGCTTAATGGTGAGGTGGTCCTTAAGCAGGAATTTCATCAACAACAAAAAAATTAAATAAAAATAAAATTTTAGCATCCCGATATCAATTGTTCTTAATGTTTTCTTGGCATGTCACATTTTTTGGCTCGTCTTTTTGGAGATGCTGATGCAAGGCATGACGCAGCATGGGATGATCCCCTCGAGAAATGGCCAAATCCCTTCTTATTTTATTTCATTAAGCTCATTAGCAGCGGGTATCAAGGGATGTTTGATAGAAACCGAAGCATTCTTTGACAAAGACCCACTTGGGATTGGAGATTAGGAACTTTTTCATGGGCTGAGAATAGAACTCGGGTCGGACAAATGACTGGCTAGTCCTGCTCAAACCACGAGCTATTAAAGCGCCGTCTATCATGTATCAGTTTAACTCACTGCATTATCACAAGGGGGCGCTACGTGTGTTGAGAATATTTAATGCAATGAGCTGGTTAAAGCTTTGGGGCGTTGTGTACACAAACCCATGAGCTGGTTAATTGCTCCATTGTTCTTTAATTGACTCGACTGACATCTTGAGGAAATGTTGATCATTTCAGTGATATGTCGAATGCTTTGTTGTAGTATAAAAATAATTCACTTCCATAAACAAAGGTCACAACAAACGAAAGCACATAAATTGACGATTTTTAGGTGGACTTGCAGAAAATATTGCTGTATGATTGAGATTGATGGACACAAATCAAGGAATTGATTCACCAGCAGATATCATAAGCTGCCCTTTTGTCATTCTGTCTGTCTGTCCATTTCTCTATTGTCTGTCTTTTTGCCACTTTAACAGTCTCTTAACACACAAAATGTTGTCACAATGAGTAGGGGTAGTCATTGAAGACACCCATTTTACAAGCAATTCTCAGGGTGACTAGAAGTTACTATTTTAAGAGCACTGTATATTCAGTATGCATTTGCCCTCAAAAGTAAGTACACCCTATGGGAAATCATCACAATGTATTGATAGTTTATGCCTTCTTTTAATGTCATATGAAAGAAATTTCACATGGCTGAGATCAAAATAATCATTTTGTTATGTAATGGAAAGCCCTAAAGATGACTTTGAAAGAGAAATGTCAGATGTTGGGGTGATCAGTGTACTTACTTTCAAGGGGGTATATAACTACTTCTCCTCTTATTAGTCATTTTGACAACTCTTTATACAGCATACAGTCATGACGTTTTAACAGTCATGTCACACCTTCCATAAACATATCAATCATAGTATGCTATAAATGGCACCGTATATGGACTGACCATGTAGATATTATACTAATATCTCCTTGGAATGTCCATTTTTCGATCCTCAGAGGTCAAATTCTGTCATCAGCTGTTGACTATCTGCTGCATTTATGGCTTTTCCCAATTGGGCAGCATTTAATAACTCGCTCCCTGTGGGGACCATGATTTAGGCACTCTTCATTTTCACCCCCTCCCATGCATATTGTGCGTTCTCCATGACCTCATGAAAGGGGTGCTCATATAATCATGGGGGTAACCTGACTTGCGTGTATGAATTTCATACTTTGTTTTTAGTCTTTTTAGGAGAAAAGAAAAAGCATAAGTAGCGTAGAACTTCTTAAGATATATTATAAATAAAAATATGGAGAATAAATAAGTTTTAGATACAGATGACACCAATGTCACTTAAATTATTTAATTACTGTTAAGTCAAAGTGACCTATTTTTTATTTAAGTGTCTTATTTTAGAGTTAAATAGTGTCTACACTGATATATTTATGATTCTCTCATTGAGTATGTTGACAAATTAATGTAGTTTAATAATGAGATGAATGTAGTATAATAATATCATACATATCTCATTCATTACTACCTTGTGTTATATGTTTGAAGTGCCTCAATAGTGGATTTTCACGGAAGGTTCTCTGTATTTCCACCAGGTGGCTAAAACAGAATACTGCAATTCTATTGGCTGAAAAAGTTCCCGCCCTTGTTATCAGTGGCTGAATCAAAGTGCATCCAAGCCGCAGTATTTTTAGTGCATTTTAATGTATATTTGACAGTTCATCATTTAGTTGATTTTTGTTTTTTTCAGAAAGTTATAATTATGGAATCAGTTAGATATTACCTACTGTGTCTGAAAAGCAAAATGAGTAATTAAAGGAGAGGAAAGACTTATGTCTTGCTGAATTCAAGGCTGTTCAGTGAAAAGACTCAATTAGACAATTTACATGTGTTAACCATTATTGTGACATTTTGTGACATAATTAGTTAAAATGCAGAGGTGTACAAGACTTTTGTTGCTGCTGCAGTAATTGGCTGCAGGAAACTATTAATTATAATAATCTGACAAGATTCAAGAAGCAAATCAAAGAGCACTTCTGGCCCATCCAGAGATTATGACTAAGTGAAAAAGCCAGACCTTGCACCCTCATTATTTCTGTAATGATCCAATTTGAATTTGGGCAAATCATTAAGAGAAAGGGGCACCAGGTCAGAGTAGGAAGTGACCCAGAGATTATCTGGGCTCCCAGACAATGTCACACGTCCTGTTGACTCCTTAAAATTCATTTCACCCCCCAGGGGTGATTAATAGGGCAAAGAAAGAGGGGAGAAGTGTTGCATGGGATCCACAAGATAATGTCAGTAGCGGGGCAGATTATAATGAATTTCTGATCAGCTTTTTTATTAGTTTTTCTGCTTTTAGTTCGTTTTGTTTTGTACCTTTACTGCGTTTTTTAACTTTCCAGGTGACAATTTATTGTAATAAATTACTTGTAATAAGTCACCTTAATGTCTCAACAGGACACGAAATCTGGTGAAATGTCAAAAACTTTACGAAAATAATATTACAATGTGTTTTTGAAAAAGATGACAAAAACCAAACTGAAGAACATGTATAAGGAAGAACAGTGTACATGTAGTAGTGGTCGGCCTACCCCAGAAAATGGATTCGCTCTGGTCACCAGGGTGCTTCAAAGTTTCAGGAAAGTTCCTACATAGGTTGAGAGTTATGATTATCTGTTGATTCAACCGCACATCTAAAATTAACTATAATTCTTAAACTATTGGCAAAGGTATGTTCATTGTATCAAATTTCAGTTGGCAGTTCTATTGATGTTATTGTATTGACAACCAGTGATGTTATTTTGTCTATTGCCATTTTTGTCTGTTGATATTTAAATATGGCCAATACACTCGAACTATACAAAAATCAAATAGAAAAAAGGCAGAGCTTTCTTATTTAGGTTAGATAAAATTTTAGGCTTTGTGAGAAGGTGAGGCGTTACTGAGAACCACTGCCGGACACAGAATGGACACTGGTCAATTTCCATGCCCGTGATGTCCAGTCTGAGGTCACTAACACGTGCAGAGTGAACCGAGATAGCCTCCCTGTCAACCAAAATGTCGTCTCAACAGTTATCAACCTTCGCAGCTCTCAATTTCGCACATTATGAGCTGTATCGGTGACAAAACACCTCCCTGTTATACCCCAGCAATTCCCATAACGACAGCAATGAATGAATTTCCATAAACTTCTGATTCTATCTTGTATCTTCACCTCACCATCCTAATGCAATCATTATTAATATGGAGCAAGAAAATACACGTAGTTTGCCAGTTGAAAGAATTTTCATGTGCAAAAAAGAAAAAAAAAGAGGGAACAATGGCATTTAATATATACTATGGATCAAAAGAAAATTTAATTACTCACCCCAAGAAAAAAAAAAGTACCAACAAAGCACATGGCTATTGCAAGTTCACAACTATAGCAGCTGGGTGGCCTAATGGTTGACAGACAGACAGACAGACAGACAGAATTTTTTTTATTTATGCCATAAAAATCATAAAAATACAATAACATATTGTCATATAAATATTGGCTCAGACGATGCCCATTTTGCCTAAGTGTAGGCGCTGCCATAAGCACCCCCTGTTTAAATCATAAACTTCAAGTTAAGATTACTGCCAAGAAAACAG